>JBAMCL010000760.1:2500000-3750000 GCA_037075165.1 Hirtodrosophila histrioides
ATCAGCTCGTCGTGCACTGCTTCCTTCCGTCGGAAATCGCGTACTGTGTGTAGCAGTTACAGTAACTGTTATCAGCAGCCCCCAGTGATTAGCATTTGGCCAGCGACCAGTTGGCCAGAATGTGATTCGTGCGGAGTTTGTTGTTGTTATTGTTGTTCGTGTGCTTCGCTTGTGTGTGTGCAATCAGACCCAATGCATTGACCCACTTGAGCCCTTCATTTGAGGTCCAGTGTACTCGTTCTACCAGCTCCAATCATAGTTTCTAAGTTTATTCATAAGCCCACGCACTAAAATGGATATGTCCAGCGCCAACTCCTTGCGACCGCTATTCGCCGGATATCCTTTTCAAGGTATGTATCCATCCCCAGTATTCAATATCCGGCATCACTTACGGAAGGAATAATGGCAATTAATTCACAGATCTCTTGACTACCTACATTTACCTTTACCTACATTCCCTCTACCAAAACCATTTCAGAACTTCACTGATATCAAGTTAAAATACCATTCCTGTAATGATTTTGAAATAAATCATTCATTTTTAGCGGCCTTAAATTGAATAGTTAACGCAATTCATTAGGAATACTAAATAATATAATAATGTACTTCACAAGTTTCCAGGCATTCTCATCAGAGACCTTTTATTGCAATTATTATTAGTCAAACTGTCCGTATAGCGGGTGTTGAACCCGAGTACTTTCTATTGACAATCGATTGCCTTAGCTACTAATGATTCCTGTGGTAATCCGCTCTGAATTGGATACAGACATCCTCAGACGCATTTGTAACTCTAAGCCTGCACTACAGCTTTTGCTTTATCAAATCCAACAATTATATTGCAAAATAATTTGATATATATTACAAATAATTTTATGTACATAAATTGATGTATATACCCCTCCTTCTGAAAATTTGGAAGTAACTTTTAAACGTAGAGTCCTAACAAAACCAGTATAAACACGTTTTGAAATCATCTAGTGTCTTTAATTTGTTGGTTAATATAACAAAAATATTGACTTACAAAACTTGTATCCTCCATATTGAAAATACAATTTATATTTTTAGAAAAATATAGAACCTATTTCAAAATTTATGAGTTCCAAGCTCAATATTTTATTCTCAATGAATTTCGAACATCAATGGGAACATTATATAACACAAGTTTCAAATAAAATCTGTGGTCGATTACATTATTTTTAGCATAACATAAATTTTGATATTTTGTATCCGGTTTCCAGTGCTATCTCCAGATGTGAGACTTTAATTTCAACACATTTCCAATATTTAAGTTATGTATATGAAATAATGCTCATAATTTAATATTTTATTGCTTTCCGATAACGAAATTTGCTTTTAACGGAAATTTAAAATCAGACACTTCTTTTAACCGCCATAATTCATGCCGAAAATAACAAAGATTTGGAATTTTCTCCATGCTCAGAATTAATTCAAATCTTAACTGAATTTCATGTAGATTGGCATCTTGATTATGATAAAGCCACAAAAGAATATCCGCGTTAATTTAGTACGTGTACCTTTTAATGTTCACCTTCTTCTCATTGCAGGCCAAGGACGCGTTAATCAGCTCGGCGGAGTTTTCATCAATGGTCGCCCGCTGCCCAATCACATACGCCTGAAAATCGTGGAAATGGCGGCCAGTGGAGTTCGGCCATGTGTGATATCGCGACAGTTGCGGGTCTCGCATGGCTGTGTCTCAAAGATACTGAATCGGTACCAGGAGACGGGCTCGATACGGCCGGGTGTGATTGGCGGATCGAAGCCCAAGGTGACCTCGCCAGAGATTGAGGGACGCATCGATGAGCTGCGCAAGGACAATCCCGGCATATTCAGTTGGGAGATACGCGAGAAACTGATCAAGGTGAGTGAACAGTGGGTGGCTCTCTCCCTCCCACGAGCCCTGCACCTGCGCAGGAAGCAATAAAATGTGACAGCATAAATAGGATAAAGATTTGCAGAGCCGCCCAGTAGCTCTAACCGCATGGCATTATGTCCATTCTGAGCGGCAACACAAACACAAGCCAAGACGGCGGCTTACTTCCGTTTTCCGAAAAGTCACGTGGCACACTCGGGTCCAGGACCCGGGTCCGGGTACGGCCGCCCGCTGGCTTTGTTTATGGCACGTTGCCGAGGACATCTTTGGCCAGCGGCTCTTCGTTTCGGCCTTTGCATATGCCGGCTGCCATTTGGGCCAAACATCCATTTTAACTTGACAAATTTGTTGTACAACGGCGACGACAAATTTCCGCAATGCCACCCAAACCGTTAAGAAATCGATTAAACCATAAAAGTCGGCAACGCCAACGGTCTGTCATGTTAACCTCCTTTTTGTCGTGCTGCTTGTACCGGCGTCGGCTGTGTCTTATCCTGGAGGCTGACAAGGTGCAACACAGTGCAACATGTTTATATTTTGTATGCATTTGCCCTTTGGCAAATCTCCTCACTTCCGGTTTGACACGCAATACAACATGCAGCAACAAGCCAGGCCATGTCGCTGATTTTGGGATGCAATATACACAAACAGAATTTTCGGGAGGCTTCAAATTGAATTTAAAGTTAGCATTTAATGTCCTAACTAATAATAAAGTACAATAAAGTCATTAGACGTTACAAAATTATGTGTTGTCCAACATTAGTAATTTTGTGTCACTAGATTAAGGTATTCACCATAACACTTATGACAATATTGAAATGTTGATTGTATTGTTAGTTTAGTTAAAAAATTCTATAAAATAGATGTAATTGTAGGCTATATTAGATGTTTATCACTTTGTGGGGGCGTGGCACTAGCTGACCAATTTTGCTTGCTATAGGTCTAACAAACAGACGGGCAAAAACGGAGTATACTATTGTCCACTTTAAGAACAGTCAGAAAAAGTAAGAAATATGGAAACAAGCCAACTTAACACAAAAACTGGGTACGGCATATTACCCAAACCCCAGCCTAGGATTCGCTGTCAAGGTTCAATCTTCCTATCGTTTCCCTCAGAGCACTATGGGAAATAAGTCAACTTTTTTGTCACAAGCTCTAAATATAAAGCTAGAGTCGTGAAATTTTGCATAGAAATAAGTAAGACTAAAGTAGAATTTTGGATTTTTTCAAATTGTACCAAGCGCCATTCAACTATGCAAACAAAAATCCCATATCTCGGAAACTATAAGAGCTCGAGAAACAAATAAAAGCTAGAGACTCCAATACACTGCAGTGATGTTATTCACATGCAAAACACGTTTCAATGTGTCATGAAAAAAACTTCGAAGATCAATTGTGCTAGCAGATACCCTGTATAGTCATTTCAAGTAGTGCAACATATACTATTTCTCTTCCCTGGTTCCTATGTCGCACTAGTGATAATTGATTATTGAACAATTTTTGTGTTCTCAATATCTAATCGTAAACAAATTTCTGTAATAAAATGGTTGTAATTATAAATAAAAGGAGGAAGAAATAAGAGATTCGAATAAAAATTGATCTCTTTCTCTGGCTGTTAAAATTTGCTGAGATGACTAGATATTCGTATTAGTAGACAGATAAAGTACATACATTTATTCTTCATAGAACCAAAGTTTACTACTTCTTTTACAACCACATGACTTATTTTTGCCAATTTTTATGGCATAGGGTATAGTAAAAAGTGTTCCATAGTAAAAAGTGTTCCAACATGTTGATTCTCACACGCTCAAGTTCAGAGCTAAGTCCGCATACACATCGTCATTATTTAGCCACAAATTAGCGTACAACTTTTATGGAGAGCAAAATAAAATAATAAATATGTACATACAGTTTGGCGAAATAAAAAAAAACAAAAAACAAAAAACAAAAGCGAGGAGAGCGCCTTGAGGCGATTTCGAAATGATTTCTGAACCTACGCCAATACTGTTTGCTCAGGGGCCCAGACCAAGTGTCTCGCTGATTTTTGGCGTGCTGCCTACTGATCAGAGGCAGCGCACTTGGATCTTGGCCCCATCCTCACCAGTTCCGACCACTCCCCTCTCTTGTGCTCTCTCACACCCAGCTGGCTTGCCTTTCGGCAAAGATACGGGTAGCCTCTTTGGCGGCTCATGTCTTTTGCGCTGCGCTGCGCTGCGCTGCGCTGCTTTACTCTGCTCTTTATTTGAAGCCGCAATTAGTTACAGTTTTTGTATGTGGCGATACCAATTCGAGCGGCCATCGATGCAATCGGGCCAAGATATCGCAAACGGCAAACAGCAAACAGCAAACGGCACACGGGTTGCATCACTGGCAGTGCTCGTCGAGTGTATCTGTGAGATGCCCATTGTGTATCTGTGCATCTGTATCTGCATCTCACTCGTTTGTTTTTGCTCTGCGCGGTGTGGCAGTCTTGGCAGTCAGTAGGCGTAAAAAGAGCCTCCAGGTGCGCTTCACGCTTAATTAGAATACGCCATCGGCCGGGTTCCCATCTGATTCTGTTCGTCATGATCTCTGAGCCAGAGCTAGAGCCAGAGTCAGAGCCTCGTCTGAGTTAAAGTCCGAGTCTGATCTGAAGTCGCCTGGCCACTTGGGGCTTGGTCGTAGTTAGAGGCATCTGTTACTGAATGATCGTGATTGATTCAGGTAGTATTTATTGCATAAATGAATGCTTTAAATCAATTGATTAATGTCAGTATCGAATTTTGATCGTAAAGCCGGTTACTGATCAATTGAAAAGTGCAATTAATTTATACGCTAAGTTCAGCGCTAATGCAATTCCTGAAAGACATTCTCTTTAGCTTAGGTGAGGTTTTATAATTCAGATTTTATTAGATGTTTATTTATTGAAAATTCAGCAAAACATTCAAGCTGTTGTAAGGCTATGCTGACATGATCTCAACTCTTTGACAAACTGCTGATTTCCGAGAAATTTGTTCAAATTAAGGGCTTATAACACACTGCGGACCACACCTGTCAGTCACGCAAGATGCTAGACCCAAAAACTAAAAATACAACAAACAAACAAAAAAAAAAAAAAGAACCAAAAATAAAAATATGTAGAGAAATATTTTCGTATAAAGCGCGCTCAAATGTCAATCCAACTGTCAACTAATTAATTAAATTTCAATTGAAATTGTGTAGCCAGAAATCAAGAGGTAAAAAAGGTGTCGCACAGTCGGGGGGCAGCAGTCGCAACGATTCGGCCTCGGGACGGGCTCGGGCTCGGGACGGGTTCCAGTTGTCAGTTCCTACAAGATAAGCTGTCACACATTCCAACTGGTAACCAACTGTTGGTTAACCGGTAGGCACTGACCAGTAACCAAAGACGTAGATCCAGCCAAGTGCCATGGGGCAACACTCATAAATAACGCAACAAAGTCTAGTTGAAAATCAAAACAGATTTCAGTTGTTGTTTATTGTTGTTGCTGCTGCAGCAATTGTTGTTGTTGTCATTTGCATGACACATTCAATAGAAATAACAGCCAGTAGCCAGATCCAGCTAACCAGACAGCAAAGTGAAGCGCAGCCTCCAGCCAAACTGGACAAAATGTCAGTTTGGTTTCAGTCGGCTCTAACTGGCGTCTGGGTCTCGTCTATGAGGTGCCAGTTGTGGCACCTTTAAGCAGAAACCCTGGGCGGGTTTGCTCATAGTCCCCCGTTAGTGGAAAAATATTATTATTAATCATAAAAATGTTTGCGGCACATGCCACTCCATTTGAGACGCTGACGCTGAGGCTGAGGCTGAGCCTGACTCCGAACTGACGCTGGGTCAGTCTCTCGGAGCAAGTCCCAGACCCAGGTCCAGAGATCAGACATGTCGTCCGCGTCACACAGTTGCGCTTCGCTCTACAGCGATTAGCTTGGAGCTTGGAGCTCAGAGTTGGAATTGGAGTTGAAGTTGAAGTTGAAGTCGACGTGTTTCTCTAATGAAAACTGACAGCTTTCAGTTGCATTGCATGAGAAATTGGTTTGGGTTGTATTCGTTTTGATTTGATTTCGATTTCATGTTTCTTTCGAATAACTGGCCCGAGAGAAGGTGTTGTTGCTTAAGCGCCATTGGATTAAAGATCAAAATCAATTGATAGTCGACTTAGTGAAAGAGGATCACTGACCTTAGATCCTGTTACAAGCACATTCAAAAATAAATATTGAGAAATAAAAATCCTTTTTGCTTGCTATAAATATTTCAATCGATTTTTTCAGTGTCAGGGCACAGCCTAAGTGAAGAGTGCTAGCTCCTGGTCCAAGTCTCAGGCAAACCTTTAATTTGAAATTATATTTAACTTCATTGTATAATTAAAAACTGCAACTTATGTTCCCAGTTGGGAATAAAAATATTCATTCAATTTTTTAAACATTTAAAATCTATAACTCACCAATTCACACGTTAGTGTGAAGTTCAGCTTTAAACTCGTTTTGAAAGCTCTACACCGAATAATATTAAACGTATTGTTCACCGAATTGGGAAAATTTGCCAAATGGCGGGAAATTGGTAAACAAATCGAACCAAAAACTAAAAACTTATTCTATGACCCCATCATAATGAGTCATTGGGCATAGACAAGACATTTTTCTTCGTATCACATTGACTTCAATCTATATTTAAGAGCTCCACAGCTTTTGAAAATCCACCTCTAAAGAGTGGAATTTGGATCGTGGTGTGTGATTTGCTCCAAACTCAACTTCAAAGTTACTGAGCAAATACCATTGAACGTGTTTATTAGTAAAGGGTAGGTAGGGAAAGGAACTGGTATAAAGATATTGACACTCCGAACATATCATATAATATCCCTTTCTATATACGTTTCAGTTGTTTTATACTCCATAAACTTTCTGGATAAAAGAGAATATTGGACTTGTGCAATGTTCGTCTATCCGCTTGTCTGTCTGTCCGTATGATCGCAATTTTTTTCCACACCATGTTGGTATATACCCCCAGCTTAGAAAGTATCGTGTTCTATACCTACCGCACCTGTACCAAATTTGACACACTAATTAGTTTATTTTACGCGTCTTCCGACCCCACAGTTTGCCAAATTACGCCAGACTGGAAGCAGAGTATTTGGCAGTCGGGAATTTCTCGACTGCAACGTTCTTACTTGTTTATTTACACTTTGTAAAAGAAAAATGGGTGTACAAGAGTATATTGGGTTTGTTCAATGTCCGTGTGTTCATATGAACGTAGTTTTTTCCACACCCTTGAAGCTAGAGCCATCAAACTTGGTACACATGTTTGGCGGATACCCTCAGCTTATAAAGTTTCAAGATTTCCCAGCGATGATGACAAGCAAACTCAACTACACCTTCACTTCCCTAGAGAATGTATCGAGAACATCGCTGAACAAAAACCTATAATTCGCAAATATGACCTTTAAGCAATCCTAGACTTCGCAAGGTTCCATTATACGGTATCACATGTATGTGAGAGGGTAACGTGCCGTCTCAACTTAACCTTACCTATATCTTCCACATATGTACGTCCTTTCCGACTCCACAAATAATAAAATTACACCGGACTTGAAACAGATAATTCTTCAGTCGGAAATTTCCAACTGCAACGTTCCTACTTGTCTTATGCTTGTTTTAATATATGTATTTACGTGTATACACAAATATAATTCTCTTAAAGCAATTAGACAAAAAATAACTTTCCCACAGCTTGAAATGGATTAAAAGACATTTGTCTGTCCCTATGGCAATCATATTTTTCGCATAAATTGTCCGGCTAACTGCATTAAATGCACACCTGTGAAATGTCGCGGCACTTAAGACAACACGTGACACGCTGACAAATTCTCAGGGCTTGCCTCAGACACTCCGCTTGACATTTCTCCTAATTGGATTACAACAGAAAGGTGGGATTGGCTGGGGAGAGGGGAGGTGCCAAGATGAAAATTGTCCAAACACCAAGTGGGCAGCTGCCGAGCAACTGTGGAATTAATGTCACTGCTCCAAGTGCATCGTAAATCCGCATCCCAAAACCTGAACAGAACCGATCCGACTACCTATCGTATGTATAATTTATAGACCCAACCGGTAGCCCAAAAATATTTACGCGGCAAGCGATTATCTTAATTGGATTTGTGTGCTTTATTTGGTACGATTTTGAGTGCTCATTTAGATAAGATACAGATACAGATACAGATACATAAATACAAGTAGATGTATGCATAAGGCGATCTATTTACAAGATGTCTCATTGATAACTTTCCCCACCAAACAGGAGGGCTTTGCGGATCCCCCATCGACATCATCGATCAGTCGGCTGTTGAGAGGGAACGATCGGAGCAGCGAGGATGGACGCAAGGACTATACGATACACGGAATATTGGGCGGTAAGTTGTGGATTTCTTGCAAAGATACAAAACTATTAGGGCAATATGGTTTGTTGTTTTTCTTTTTTTGTTGTTTTCTTTTGGAAAACGTGCTACAAAAATTACAGATCATTTATTTGATATGTTACGTGTAATTTCGAAAAATCATTCCCAAATCATTTGTTGCTCAAATCAACAAAGTTGTGTCGGCAACGCCACTTTGATCGTCTTAGAACGAGCGACTTAAACTTAAATCAAAGCCGCTCAAAATATTACAATAGATTGCTAGCCCTGGTATACGATAACGATCGTTCCGTTGTTGTTGGCTACACAACAGCCCAAACAGAGCAACAGCCCAAATAGGTGTAGATGATGACACCTGAGAATCAAAAGTACACGAGATTCGAGATTCTCTTCCATCGCACAGCTAATAACCCGGTTTTCACTGCCTTGCGTGAGACCTCGACTCCGACTCCGACACCGACTCCGACTCTGAGTTTGACTCTGTTTACGACTCCTACTCCAACACTCAGTCAGACCCTGGACGGGGCCAATAATCATGCTAAATATGCAAAGTCATTCGATAAACGATCGGCGGGGGTCAAAGCGTTGGCCGCTCAGTTATCGGGCCAGTTTACGAGTCTGTGCCTGAAAATTGAGTAGAAAATTGTGGCTCGTTGTTGTTGCATCATTAGACGTACATTTTAACAGTACTCGCAATTTGAATGTTCCGTATTACCTTTTTGCCAATTGTCCACTTTGCCGACGGCTTGTGATATTTGCCGTTCCATTGCTGTCACAACACAGCCGCCTCACAATGGCCCAGTGGGTGCCACAGTCTCATCCCGAATTGTCACCTTGAACCTGCTTCCTTCAATGGACTAATATTTTGCGTCAATGTCTCAACGGTTGAATGAATATTGATTATACTTTTGGGTGTTCTCTAACCTTGACCGAAGAAAGCAACTTCGGTCTGGTGACATTCAATTGAGGATTGTTCTCTTTCAGCTGTCTTTTTTAGCATGCTGAGAGGCACAGGTTTCTTTTCCGACTCAGGTGAATGAGATGTGCGTTGAATAGAAAGTCAGGTGTATGGTAGAACAATATTGGTTAGCTGGGCGTTCAATATGGTTGCCCCCATCTTCGGTTACTTATTATCTGCTAAAAATTCCCTTTAGAGTATGTTTAAGAATGTTACACATATGGGAGTATGTACCATAGGTAGGATCATCCACAACATCAGTTGTTTTATAAAAAAACTGTTTATTATGTCCCTATCCTCACCAAACTTACCAACTCTAAGTTACGTCAACCACGGTAACTAAATCTTCTTAAGGTCAAACCACTTGGAAACAATCTTTACTATTTTTGTAGATTATGAATCGTATGAACTTCGACATCCCCAAGATCCTTGTTCTATCTGTTAATTGAAGCCAAATCAAACAAAAATTTTAAATATTCTTCGGCATTATATTTCTTGAAGCCTATTTTACAGCCTATTATATGGCATATGGTCTCTCTCCTTTAACATCCATATTCAATTAAGAATATTAACTCGATGCATCCTGTAATCGATTTCCGTGCTCTTTCAGCACCTGTATGCCTAACCCATTTAACTAATTCCAAATGGTGGCTCCAATCGTACAAATGCCAATTACTAAGTATAATCTATATAACTTCGAGACAAGAGGTATCATTATGTTGTCGAAGCGTATAATAAGCACACGCCTTCCCATCATCATTGCCATTCCCATTCTCATTCCCATTTCCGAAACCCTATCCCTATCCCTATTTCAATCCCAGTTACACAGGCCTCATAATGATGCGCTGCAGCAGCACCGTCATTATGTTTGGTTGGTCAGCTCGGCCCAGCCCGGGCCACAATCGGAACAACATTCACAGAGACACATTCAACTGGCCAACTGTGCCGAGAATCCAACCTGGTCCGCAGTTGGAGTCTGAGTCGGAGCTGGAGTTGGAGTTGGAGTTGGCGTTGGAGCTGGAGTCGGTGCCGTTGCCTGTAATCAACGCCTGCCTTGCCGGCATGCGGCAATGGTCGGCTAAGGGCAACCGGGTCTCAACTGTAGCCCCCGAAAAAATTATGCATTATTAAATATATTTCTTCGTCTCGTATTTCACTTATAATTTCGTTTGACTTTGATTTTGATTTTGTACAATTTATACAACTGGGTCCAGGGCCACTCTCCGCCATCTCTCTGCCATCTCCAAAGCTGACGGCTCATTGTCGCTGACTGTGTTTAGCGGCGACTCGCTTTGATCTTTCGTACATATCAAGAGCGACGAAAAGTTGTGGAATATCAAATAATAACTGAAGATACAAAAAGAAATTTGTGTGGGGGCTGCAGCCGACTGGGCTGCGGGGAGCTACTGAAGTCATCGCTATTGGTGACAAAAAAGAAAACAAAAACAAAAATCGGGCTACCCGAAATTCATCAAAAGCGATTGATATACGAAAATAAAGATGTTATTAGGAGCATTGATAGTTTTTATTTATAGATGCCGACACGCGTTTGAACTAAATACCAATTAAAATTGCAATGCATTTTTCGAAATTATTATTCAATATCCTATATCGAACGAGTTTGGAAGATTAAGAGCAAATATATGACAAAAGTAGTAAAGTAATATTTAAAATTATAATAAATATTATTTGAAAATTTAGTGTTAAACTCTTTAAAGAGTTAGAGAAGAAACAATAAAGATTTGTTATTTTAAACAGAAAAGAATATACCCCTGCAGAAAATGTTTGAAATGAACAAATAAGAATGCTCTAGTCGAGTAGAACCGACTACGAGACACCCTGTACCAAGGTGTAAAACTGTCAAGCACATCTTCGTATACTTACACACACAAACAGTTCAGCCAAAGACATTTTAAATATTTTTATTATTTCAATTTTATTATTTACAATGTCTTTGGCTTAGCGGCATTACAAGCAAGCAGTGCACTTCAAATGACGGCTGATCTGCTGCCTCCTCTCGCTCTGCAGTACTGAAACATTTTCTTGAATATCTTTTGTGTTTATTATTTGATGCTTTGAAATTATTAAGCGTTTTTATCCATTTTCGCGGGATGAATTGTAAGGAACATTTTGTATTTTAACTAAGCTTAACCTCAGCCCGCTTAACACGAACATACTACATTCCAAATAAGGAGTCTCTAGCTCTTGTAAAAAATTAATTGGAAACTATAAAGCAGTATTTTATAGTTCCCAATTCATTTTTTGCTATAGCTAGAGACTCCACCTTTGGAAAAAATACAATTGTTAGTTAACATTATTATAACCTATCAGAGGGTATTATAATTTTGTCCCCGAATGTGTAATAGACTAAAAGGAGACGTTTCCGACCCTACAAAGTATAGCCGAGTCGATATAGCGATGTCCGTCTGCCAGTCTGTCTCTATGCAAACTTGGAACAGACCCTTCTTTTTGCTGCAGGAAGTACATATGGCGGTACCGGCCTGATCGGGCCACTATAACATATAGCTTCATAGGATAAATCGGTCGACAACTATGTTTTCTTATGAAAAACTTTTTTGTTTATGAAGATACCCTCACAAAAGTCACCCAAGTCTGAGTCCCTGGAGAGTGGATACAATCTGACTACATTCGGTCAAAATCGGATCGGTCTATATCACGTAGCTACGATAGGATCGGATGATAAATTAGTTTTGACATGAAAACTTTTGGTATTACATCCAAACTAAGTGAGAGTAATATTATATGTTAATTAGTTTTCTACAATCTTATCAAAACCGAACCATATAGGAACAATCAGACGATAATAGAGTTTTGTATAAAAACATTGGTACTTCAGCTTCAGCAATCTAAAGATATCCGTTCTTTCTTGTTTATTTTTCTAAGATTACTATTTGTTTAGAAACGTGAAAGTTTTTTTAAGTTGCAGGTATCATGAATCTATTTTGATAAACTAAATCCAAAATTACAGGGAATTTGTTTATACGCCGCTTTACGAAGTATACCGTTTGATAGATGAAATTAACACGCCTAGTTTTGTAGATGCAACAAAACTGCCGCTAAATGTTGCCACGCCTTAGCCAGACAATGGCCAAGCCATCTGATCCCTGTCTGATCCAATGCGACCTTGTGTCTGATAAATACGCGTGCGATTTGTATTATTTGGCGTGGTAATAGCCCAACCCATGTCAGGTCAAGGCCCACTCAAAAGAAAGTAACAAACACAAACAGAATATCAAATGCCAAAACACCGACAAAAGTCAAGAAAAAGGTATCAAACAAAAAACCAAAAATAAAAACACTTGTGGCAATTAGTGTAAATGAAATGCCGCGCACAGGACAATGGATCAATGCATCAAGCGAGAGGCCGCCAGGACGACGCGTGGGAATGGCCAGGGGCTATTTACTAAATATTTTACCCGGCCAGACAATGCGGCTACAATGGCCCAGAGGCCCGATCCAGACCTAGCGCAAATACAAACAGGTTCAATTATTTGCAAAAAAAAGAGAAGTGAAAAGAAAAGAAAAGAAAAGATCTCGCAATGGCCGCAGAAGACAAACGGACGCCGCACGATGGAACTTGAGATCGTTAGGGGCATTCGGATTGGTATTGGTAACCATATCGGACTGTTGTCAGGCAGTTCACACCTTCTCTAATGGATGAGGCCAGAGAGAGATGGACTGCATTGCATTCTTGCAGTGTCACATGACAAATGACTTGAGCAGCAGCGAGAGGAGAGGCGAGGCGAAAAAGTCGAAGACGCTTCGGTGATTGCGCAAAAATATCCTGGTCCCTTTCTACAGCGCATGTGCGTGCGGTCCCTAAATATCCACAATTCATATCCACACCGATCTGGTCTGGCCTGGCCTGGCCCGGCCCTTGATCATGCATATGGTGTTGGGTCTTGGTCTTGGTCTTGGTCTTAGGTCTTGTGGTGTGGCTCATTTGTTCGACCCGAAAACCCATTAAAATCGTTCATGCCCGAAAAAAGTGTCAACGTAACAAAAGCAGCGCTTCGACTTCAAATGCACCGATCTGGTGCGGCATCTTTAATGCCCACCAGGGTGTCCTGTGCGTTCCGTTTGATCTCATTGTGGCCCATGGGCAATGGTCTCAACTGTTTTGCCGCCGTCGATGCACCGCTGGGCTCGTTCGTGTTGATGAGTTACAAAATATTTTATTAACGTATTATCACACTTTAGCCAAGTTCGGGCTTCGCATGCGATCTCAGACTGAATCTGTATCTGTATCTGTATTTGTATCTGTATCTGCATCTTTGTATCTGTCGCTGTCGCTGTCGCTGTCTTGCATGTCTGCTCATCTTTGGGGGGATTTGTTTTGATCAAGTGTTTGTGCGCATTGTTATTTAAATTAGTTTCATTTCATTCTGCATCTGTATCTTCAGGGGGCTGACTTTATACAATCGGCTCTTTTGCCGCCGGATTATGATTATAACTAATTTTTGGTCTCTTCTCAATCTTCGTGTCTGTTAACAATTTTGTAAATTAGTTTAAATGTTGTCTCCTCTTCGCTTAGCTCTCTGTGGGACAGAGTTTGAAACAGGGACTCGAACATTCCATTTGATGCTTCCCTCATTTGTATTTCAAATCATTTTAATATTGCGAGGGCGTTGATAGCATAAATTTTGGCTACTTTATGGTTAATATATTCGGTAGAAGCATTTAAATAAATATTTGTTATATAATTATACGGTTTCTTGTATCTAATAGCTGGGCGGGCTTATGAAAGGCATTTGATATTAGATTAGATTTGCTGCAACATATTTGTTGGAAGATTTCTTCTTCGAAGTTTGAAAGTTATTATTCCGTAAATATTTTTGTAAATTTTATATTTCAGAGATTCCTTAAGATCTAATAAGTTTAGCTGGCTATTTAGACTAAGCGCATCTTAAAATATTTTTGAGTCGCCAATAAAATCTATTAAAATTTGAGATTAACTAGTATGACTGATAAATATCTTCCGATCATTCACCCAATTCAAATTTCAAGGTCTGTCACAAAAAGTCAGCCAATTAAAAAAACCAAAAATAAAAGAATAATGGAATAAATAAAACAGAAAAATCCCAACTCAACGCTTGTTAAATTTCCAAATAAAAGTGGCATATTTTTAATGCTCCTGTAATCCTTTTGCTGACAAGAATCTTAAGCCTTAAAACACAACCGCAGCTGAGCGGCGCGGAGCGGGGCGGAGTGGAACAGAGCTCAGCCAGCGCCCCATAAGCCATGTCTTGAGGTTGTGGCTGAAGGCCCCAAAAGTAACTCAAAGTCCCAAATCTGCCCGGTGACAGAACCGCGCGTGTCTCCGAGTCTCCATGTCTCCATGTCTCCCTGTCTCCATGTCTGAAGCTGACAGCTGACAGTGGCCTCAGTCTCATATTCTTCACTAATAAAATGTCATACACGGGGCCACATGAAGTGGGCACGAGATTCATTTACTTAAGGTTTATGCGAGTAATGTACAGATCTTTGCTCTGGCTTTTCAATTGCAGCAATCCCAAAAGACTCGAATCGTATATTAGATGCAGGCTATTTAAATTGTGTCAGCTTCTTGTTGATTGATGACCTTAGAATTTCAACTGTGTAGAGTTGGGTATTCCAATAATGTGCACTGATACGTGGAGATAATAGGCACAGTCGATTGATCTTTGAACTTACTGACAAAGTCTGCCCAGTAACTGTTGGACTGTCCATCAAAAGTGATTGGAATGGGGCTTTTGCACTTCGACCATTGACCACGACCACGACCACGACCACACAGCCCCAGCTCCCCCAATTGCTACCTGCTGTTTGAAAATGCAGCTCAAAACGTCGTTGAAAATGATCGATACCCCGCCCGGATTACGAAACCGCAGCAATTTATCACTGGCCTGGCCCAAAGCCCAGTCAAAAAGAAAGCCATAAACGATCGGGCACCACCAGTAGCCAAAGCGGTGCCAAAAAGTGGTCTTTGTTTTGGGCCACCGCTGGATTGTTGGATTGTTAAAATGTTGTTGGCTGCTGTGGACCACCAAAGCCACTTTTTCACTTGTAGTAACAACAAATTAATAAATTGTTTAACATTTAAAAACTAATTGATTTTTCTTTTTCTCGTTTTTTCTCCCTTTGCTTTTCTCACATGGCGTTCCGTTTTGCTGGACGGCTTCTGCAGTTTTTTTTTTTTGGAACCCGTTTCGTATAATTAAGTTTTATTGTTTCGTGTGTTGAAAGATTAATAGTCGACTTCTGTATATTTTTCATCATGCATTCGCTTTTGTTTAATACGCATGTGAATTTTTGATATTTATTTTGATTTTGAGCTACTAAACAGTGGGCGTTCCAGACTTAAAGATTTCATTGTTTTCTGGTTTTGCTCGAGAGATTTTTGGGTGTGTTTTATAGCTCTTATAAGCGTGCCTGAAACTTTGGGCATACATCTGAGAATTTTGTTAGTGTCGATATTTGTTTTCGCAAATCCGATTTTAAAGATTTGCATCGATTATGTGGGCTGCTTCAAAGGCAGGTGCATGGGTGTGACTGAGCTGATTTAACACCTTATTAATACAATTTCAAGAAACTAAAAATCATCATTTTATAAAGTTGACTTTTTGACATAAGTTCAAACAATTTAGATACATATGACATACATAGAGGCAGACGATCTTCCAAATTGGTCCAACTACATCCTTGTACTGGTCTCTATATTATCGGTTGTTGTTAAAGAACTCATACGAAGCTCTTCCAACCGAACTTCAACTGATTTTTAGCCGAATAAAAATCGTAGATGTTAGAAAAACCGGTTTGGGATGCTTTCTTTGAGAATACAATCAATCTCACTACTAGAAACAATACTATTTTCCTTAGTCTGCATTCAAATTTATTGGCACTTTATTGGATTAGGTTATGAACTAAATATTTTTCAAAATCTCTAGTCAAATGTAATTTTCAGCAGCCCAAACCAACCGATCGATGGGGAAGCCACCTCACTTGGTATTAAATGCTAGCTTTATCGGATTTGACTTCTTTTTAAATTCGTGGGCCGAACATTTTAAAGCGAAAAATTTTCTAGAATTCTCCGTGCCAGAACTGGTCTTATCGAACTACACAGTATCACATATCTTAAACAGGACTGATCGGTTCAAAACCTAGTGAAACTCTTCTAAAAACCCTAATTTGTTTCCCAGATAAGCTGACAAAACTCAAAAATAAAGAGTTGAGCATTTTACTTAATTTATTTTTGGCATAAATAGTCTGATCTTTATCCTATGACTACAGCATATAATTCCTATAGGAAAGCTAGGAGAAAAAAAGTTTTGTAAAATACTTTATTTTTCGAAAAGGAGTAATAAGTTGCTTGATGTGATCATATAGTTTCTTTTGTCAGACTTTTTCTAATGTTAAAGGCTCGCTTATTTATAAAAACATATTAAATATCTATTATATTAACTTTGATGCTTCTTTTTAATACACTTAAACATTACATTTGTTGAGAAAATTATTAGTTCTACTTTAAATAGGAATATTTTCCACCAATTTGCATAAACATTGTTCAAGTGGTATAGAATTATGTAGACTTTGAAAAGTGGCTTTATTCTCGTTATCAGGGCTCAATATATTCTCCACCTAATCGCTAAGAATAAATATATTTTTTTAAAGTCTATTATATAAGAATTGGTTCGATGGTGAGCAGTCTTGTCATTCAAACAGTTACCGTGACTTTCCAATAACAATGTCTAGCCCCGCTACATAACGTTTCCTTCAGCGTATATGTAATCTAGAGGTCCGGATAGCAACTGTACTTGATTACCATCTCTAAAAAACCATAGAAATAGTTGACTTTCACTTCCTGTGATCGCCTTTAGTAGCGTTAGCCCATTTATCACACAACCAATATCAAAGCTACCTAATCTCGTAAATCAATTAATAACTTTCCCTGGACAGACCGGAAAAGATTACAACACAGTAACTGACCACAACCACAAGGAGAATTCTCAACCTTTTCCGCAGCCACACACGCGCGTTCGACTTTAAGGACGATCAATTTAATCGAAGGCGGTGCGGAAACCAAAGCATTTCCGTTCCACAGCAGGACAATGACAGGATAAACTATGTGTGTGTGTGTGTATTTGTGTGTGTGTGTGTGGGTGCTGGTAACTCTTTTGAAAAATGATCTAGTGATCTTGTTGAAAAATTCCGACAGGCTCTTTGATCTGTTGCGCCTCTAACGCTAACCCTACCGCGCCTGTCAGTTTATTGTGTAATGAGCTCTCCAAATAATTTGGCATGCCCCCGGAAAATGCAGCCAGAGATCTCAGCTCTGCCACACGCCGCGCTTCATGGCCGATTTCACTGCGGCGGCGGCATTTGCTTTCGTAAACAGACGCCGAAGTTAATTGGCGCCCTCCTCCACAGTACTCCGTACTACTTACAATACATAGTACTCCATACTCTCCGTAGCCTCGTTGACAACTTGCCGATCATCTTCTTGTGTAATTTGATATATTGTGTCACTTGTCAACTGTGGTGACTTTTACGAGCTGCCCGTGGCAACGCCCTCTTCCCAACCACAACCACAAGCGCAGCTTCCACTTCAAGCGATCCGCGGGAGGTTTTCACACAGACGATCGCGTCATCTGTTGACTTCTGTGGTGCGATCGTCGTCGGCTTTTGGCTTTTGACAGATTTGTTGCGCTCCCTGACGATTCAATTAATATGCAATGGCGCGCAGTGAACGTCGACACTCCCATTCCCATTGCCATTCCCCATCCCCTTCCCCTTCTCATAACCAATCCCATTCACATTCGATTTCACATGTAACTCAAAGCTGATCGGGAGCTGAGGGGTCCCACGATCGCAGCCAGAACCACGTCGGTGGCCCCAGTTGAAGCATCGAATATGATTTAGTAATTTTTTCTTTTTCGGCAGCTCTGAGCGTGAACAATTTTATGACTTCTTACGAGGCGTTTATAATTTTAGTAGCCTTTTAATAAAGTGCCCAACTCATGAGTCTCTTTGTCACCCTTTGGCAGGCCGCGACTCGGACATCAGTGACACCGAATCGGAGCCGGGCATTCCACTGAAACGCAAGCAGCGCCGCTCCCGCACCACCTTCACCGCCGAGCAGCTGGAGGCGCTAGAGCGCGCCTTCTCACGCACCCAGTACCCGGATGTCTACACGAGGGAGGAGCTGGCGCAGACCACCAGCCTGACGGAGGCGCGCATCCAAGTCTGGTTCTCCAATCGCCGTGCTCGTCTGCGCAAGCACTCGGGCGGCTCTGGGTCGGGCTTGTCGCCCATGAATGGCAGCGGTGCCAGCGTTGGCGTCGGTGTTGCCCCCAGCGGTGCAGCTGCACCACTTGGCTTTGGCCCACTTGGTGTGGGCTCCATGGCGGGCTACAGTCCGGCGGCGGGCACCACAGCCAGTGGCCCGACGGGCATGAGCGACAGCGGTCACCACCACCACACCACCGCCCATGCACCCACCTCCCACAGCGCAGCGGCCGCTGCGGCGGCGGCTCATCATCACACGCAAATGGGTGGCTACGATCTGGTGCAGAGCGCGGCGCAACACGGATTCCCAGGGGGCTTTGCACAGCATGGGCACTTCGGCGGTCAGAACTACTATCATCAAGGTGGGTACTAGATAATGAAAAGAAAGTCTTCGTGGAACCTTACCACTCACTTTTCACCTGATCAAAATAATAAACATTAAGATGATAATAATCCTTTTTGAAATCAATAGTCTATTCCTCATGCCCAATATATTTTTCTCCTATTCCGCCACCTATTTTTCCTCTCTTCCTTTTCTGCTTTCCCCAAAATGGTGAAGCCCATGACATAACGACCCCTCTTAAACCCTTAATTTTCCATTATCTTGAAATAATGAATATAATAATACGAAAATCGCAAAGACCACCCTTCAGTGTCCTCCCCTTTCGCTGAATTCTTGCTCAACTTCTCTATTAATTTGACCATTCTCAACTGTCAAATCGGCTCTCCGAACTGTATACTTCTCTGGTACTCCATTTCTGTACTCATTCTACCCATTGACATAAAGATCCCTCTTAAACCCTTCATTTTCCATCATCTTAAAATAATGAATATAATAACAAGAAAATCAAGCCATTTCTCCAAGTCTCCCTTCTTTTTCATCTCCTCTCTTGCTTTTCCACTTTCCGCTTCTAAAACTTATCTCCAAACATCATCGTTTCCTTGAACTATTCTCCAATATTCTCTCTCACTCTTCCGGAGAACTATGTCAAAATAATCCCAATTTGAAACACCACCTGTCCTTAAGTTTCGCCTCCTTTGCTTGAACTATTCTCCTGTTCTATACTGTCTCCCACTTCCTGAGAATTATGATAAAATAATCCCAATTTGACACACCACCTCCTCCTTAGGTTCCTCCTTAGCTTCATTCTTCGTCATCCAATCCTTCTCCCCCCTCATGAACGTAACCTAGCATCCTTTCTAACCATTTCTCTACATTATACTTCCAGACTACTCCAAGCTAAGCATTGACGACTTCTCAAAGCTGACCGCGGATAGCGTATCAAAGATCTCGCCCTCGTTGCACCTAACCGATAACTACTCCAAGCTGGACTCGCCCTCCAACTGGTCTCAGGCCGCCTACCATCTCAACCAGTCGGCGGTGGCGGCGGCCAACTACAACGCGGCGGCGGCTCACCATGCGGTCGCCCAGCATCAGTTGAATGATTATGCGGCTGCTGCGGCGCATGGCAATGTGGCAGCTGCCTACAACCATCCCCTGCCCGCACAGGGCCAGGGGGCCAAGTACTGGTCATGAGTTAATTAAATGGCAATGGGTTGCGACACTGAAAACAACAACAAAAAACACACACACAAAATAGCACTCGACATTTGAGTTAGTTGTTGTTGTTGCTTAGTTTAATGCATTTCAATTATCAGCAGAGGCACATGTAAATCTTAGGCACCTATTTATTTACTCAATATCGTCGGCTTAGCTATAATATTGTAATTTAATATTATTGTATTTTGCATGTACAATTACACGGCTTTCAGAGGCGCATTAGGACTGGCGTCGTGTTTCCATTCTATATTTATTTTAGCATTAGATATGACGCGATATTATGCATAAAATATAAAGATCTACGATACAAAACCAAATGATTTTAATTTGTTTTATCAGCTGCACTAAGAGTCGAGTTCTAAGGGCAACGGTGAAGGAGGGTTAAGAAAGGATTGGAATTTCCCCAAGATCCAACATAACGATGATATTCCAAAATACCCTGAGCCGAAAATCACTTAAAATAGTATGTTCGAGTATTCACCCTCCATGCCAAACCCATGCAATAAAACAACAAGAAGTTCAGTAGTGTAGGAGCAAACCGGTAATAAGTATAATGTATATATTTTATAAGTATTATTATTTAATATTCTTTAGGAATTTCATATAGTTGTTTGTATATATATATAACTTCTTGATAATTGTGTACTATCCTTACAGCGCTATTTCGCGTTGATCTCTTTAGAGAGCATCTCTCCGCATGCATAAATACATATGTAGATAATCGAAGTAATATGTATACATATAATCGTATATATAAGTAATATATGTAAATACATTATTATTTTTTTTATTTTATATTTTGCATTTGGAATACGTTTATTCTGAAATAAATGTGTAAGTTAATTATTGACAACATCAGACTTATAATTACGCACATTGAATATGTTGTTAGTAAGGTTTTTCATTTGGTTTCTCTTAATGTTTGGATATATACCGTAAATAATTAAATATACATCTGACAAATAAATGTTTAAATTGATTTAAATATTTCAATTACTTCTTCTGTTCAATTTCTTATTGTCAATTCATTTATTGTCCGATTTTCTGCATTCTTACCAAAGTTTCTTAATTATTGTCTTTGACGCAGTTATTTATTTGTGGTACATTCGTAACTTAGGCTAGAACATTGCACTAAGTCGGATTTCATCATTATTGTCATACACCCACATATGTACTATAATAAGTAAGTTGAATAATATAATTTGTAGGGAGTTGAGTTGAGTTTGAAGTAACTAGCGGAAAATAGGAATAGGAAAAGTCCTGGGAGGATTTCAAGGTTCAAGATAAATATTTCCTGCTAAGGTACGACATTGGCACTAATTTGTTTTTTCTGTTGTTTTTTTTTTTTTGGATTTTTTTTTGTTTTTTCTTTTTTGCTTTTGTTGAAGAATAATCGAACAATTTACGATATGATTTAGTTTTGATATTAAACATTCATATGCTTTGCACTGATATCAGTTACCTCAGTTATACATAGACATATTTAGATATATTGATACAGATACGTATTGAGTGGCACCGAACTACGGCAAATTTGAGATACAGATACATTTGCGCTGCGTAGCTGCGTGTGCTGCAGGTGTGTGTGTGACGGTGACAAGAACTACTCGTACAATTGAAAATACTCTATAATTAACCGTTTCGTTTTGCGACATTAACATTATTAGTACACAATATCATAGGTCTGTATACGACGATATAGAATTTGTATTGTTATTGTTATTGTATAGTTGGATTATATGGTTCCGATATTTAATATTCGTAGTTGTCCAGGGACTCACCGTTGCGTCGATAGACGCCCCGTTGCAGTGCTGTTATACGCGGTGGAGTGCCCCACGAGTGGAAGGGCGGATAGGTGCGGGAGGTGGCTGGTCCGCTCGGCAGAGAGTTGGTGGAAATGCTGCGCACGCGTGCGGCAGCTGCTGCTGAGGAGCTGACCGCCTCAGGATCCCCGTAGTATTTGGACAGACGACCGCGTACGCCAGCACTGCTCCAGTTCATCATCGGTCGATTGGGTAGGAAACATCGTTTACAAACGGCTGCGATTGGTTGACGCAGTCGCTCTGGTTGGGGGAAGTACTCGACCTGCAGTGTCCAAAAAGACAATCAATTAGTTTTATTCTGTGGAGCAGGGCTCAGGTCTGTTAAACAGTAGTACATAAACTAATAGAGTGCAATACAATGTACTTATTCAATATTATAGTCTTAATACTCGATGTGTTGTGCCAGAACACATGCAACTATGTGAATTTTGTAAGTTCTGTCTGTCCTACACGAAGAATGCTGAATGGAGTGGTTACACAGTATGCAAATTTGAAAACAAAAAACCAAACACACAAGTAACAAATACTGAGTTTTGACATGCCAATGAGTTTACTTTTAACATGCCAATGAAAAAACATCAAACACTGTGAATACAGCCATGTTTCGAAACTCAAAAAAAACTATAAATATAATATAATTTAACACCACAATACACACAATTTTATTACGATCAGATATAATTAGAATTAACCTTGCGGATAAAAACAAAAAGTTCTTAAAACACTTAAAAAATGGCAACTTAAAATACATTAAGCAAAATATTCCCAATTCCTGTAAAAAAGTTCGCTTTATATTTCTTAACAGCTGGAAAGTATGCAACAGTATTTTATAAGTGCGCCTTCAAAACTTTTTGTTGGCGCCCAAGGGTATGCAACACCATCTTAGCTGTTCTCTCTTCCCAAGAAACACTTGTCCGGTAAATAAAGTAATACTACAAACAGGGAACCCCTGCAAAATCTCTTGCCAGGCAATTATTTGTTGAAACTACGCCGACTAGAGATATCGTGCAGGAGCACGAGTTGCTGAAAATAGAAGCCTAAACAGATTCCACACTCCTCGTAACGTCCAATTTGCATATTTTGTACATACATACATATGTATGTCTGAATACATAATATTAATTTGACCGTGTATTATTTCTTAGCTTTAATATTATATTAGCAGTCTGTGCATAAGTAGGTTTTAAAATGATTTACAACTGGCATAAGCTGTCATAAAGGTAACGGTACAACCAGTATAATAATTATGCAAATTTTTATTAATAAAAAAAAAACATTTAAAACAAGTAAGAATGTTGCAGTCGGACGCACCCGACTGCAGAATACTCTGTTCCCAGTCCTGTATAAATTGGTTATTTGTGGCTTCGGAAAGAGACGCAAAAAAACAGTAGTCTGTATGTCAAATTTGATGACTCAAGCTATAAAACTGTTGGAGATATACCCCTGTGTAAACGTGTTTTGGAGATAGCATAGGCCGATTTGCGGGGGAGGGTTTTTGAGGCAGATCTGTCAGGAATCTCAACATTAGTCTGTATGCCAAATGTGGTGACTATAGCTTTAAAAATGTGGAAGATACAGGTTTTCAACAAATTTTGGAAGAGGGGGTGGGAGTGGGGGACAATTTGGCACTTCATAAGTTTGGTTGCGCTAGCTTCAAGGTTGTGGAAAAAAATTGCGTTCATACGGACAGACGGACATTTCGCAAACACAATATACTCTTTTCCCCTCGGGAACAGAGTATAAAAATTGCGCAATTTCGCTGTTGCAGTGTTTTTGCTGTACAATTTTGTACAAATGTTTGTAATAGGAAAGATGGAGGTGATTCCGACCCTATTAAGTACTAGACAAGTCGAACTGACCTCCCCGATCGGGAAATAAACGCAGAAGTTATTCTTGAAACCATTTTTGAACTGTCGAGCAGAGGGGAGCTGCGGGGCAGCTGCCACACCGTCTTGAACACAAAAAAGATTTCCTTATAACTCGCTTTTCCACCGATTGGAAAAAACTAAACCACTGAATGAACTATAAAAACAAGCGCACAAAAGGAATTTAATTTCATCATCAAAAATGAAACTACTGAACTCTTATAAGTACAGTCAACACTCAACCCAGTTTAAAGGCTAAACAAAATAAATAATAAATAAATAATTGAACTATTTGCTACAAAGAAAACAGTTAGGACCTTTAGAAAATAGGAGTAGAAAATAAACCAATTAATCTTTATGGCTACTTTTTACTTAATTTAAAGCCAATTTACTGAAATCGTTGATTTCCAAAGGAGCACATTAAAAATATCTCAAAAGCTCTTCGGAACCAAAAAAAATTGCAGCAAAATGAACAGACGTATATTGAATATGGTTGAGTGCTGTCAGACGAACAAAATGCCGGAAATTAGCCGATTATCCTCAGCACGCAAAGGAATTGGGCAGAAAAATGTGCACATATTTGTCAAACAGACGGAAAATTGAATTTCCGTTAGGCACCCCAGTCGACAAATGCGACAAACAGATTGGATTTTGAACAGAAATTGTATTTGAGTGTGTTAACGGAAATGTGGACTTAAATTGGATTGTTATTTAATTGAAATAAAATGTAAAAGCTAAATTCTAGATATGTATGTTTTGAATTGGCTTGTGTGAAAATCTAACTTAAGGAAATCATTTATGGCATCCTGTTTTTATTTTTCAAATATTCGAGATTTATTTAATACTGATTTTCAAAGGGTACTCCCGTTCTGAAAACACTTTATATACACACATGTTGCAAGATATAAAACCTAAGCTTTGTGCCTACGAACACACAAATTGTGTGACACATTCATGGGAAAACATAGAAAAAATGGTAGAAAACTGTAAGAAAATAATTGAATAAATAGTAGGGCAGGTCAGAGGAATGGAGTCTCCCCAGTAGGCAATCACAGTTATAAGAAGTAGTGCCTCCGTGAGGAAATCCCAGCAATTATTATTACAAGTTTCCAAGGATTTGTCCAAGCTATCGAACTATAAAGTTGCCAAAGTATTTCTACAATCAAAGCATACGAACGAAAGTAGCGAACAACATGGAGAAAGTACTCCTGAAGGCGTTTGTCACATGCTCTATCTACGAACTGTTTATATAGTAGAGTAAAGAGACAGACTTGGTAATTATAACACTCAAAATCAGTTGCTTACGACAGACGACAGGCGATAGACTTAGCCCAACAGGCAGGCAGACGAGCAGAAGATCAGGCGATCAGGCAGGCTACAACTTCAAATGGAACTTAAAATTCACATTCAAACCACAAAGGATAACAAATACATAATATAATGATGACAAACGACAATCAAACCAATGAAGGAAATTATAAAATTATGCAGCACACATCGAACCATCGCCATTTACTCATACAAATTGCCTGGCACGTCCCGAGCGACTGAAACGCCCCCCGGCGCCGCCATAGCCGCCTCCGGTGCTGCCGGTGGGGCTGCGCAGGTAACGGTATGTGGGCAGAAATCCGGAGCGGTAGACGGCGCCAATGTGACGCTTCTGCGGCGATGTCTGCTGCTCCTCCAGCTCCTCAGCATTGGCCCCCACATCAGCATCGTTGCCATGCTCAATGCCAAACAATTCGGGATCCTTGGAGGTGTCTTTTGTGGCGATCGTTTAAGAACATATGTAGGTGAGTTTTAATTTATACAAGCTGTGCATAAGAAGTTAACACATTTCCGCTAACTAGGTGCAGGGTTGCTCAACAAGGAATATAAAACTATCTGCGGCAAGCCGAAGGCCTTGTAACCTTGCAGCGGATTTAGGATGGGAAAAATTATTCTATTGTAATAATAATAGATCAGGTTATGATGCAACTAAGTCGGACGGATTTTAATTTGAAGGTGCTTTAATTGGACTTTAAGATATTGAATTAAAATAATCCTTAAGTCTTTATTAAGGGAAGGTTGTTATAGCACACTCAGCGTGCTGCTTTGCAAGGCCACAAGCACCGATTGAATCCTTTCTGCCACTTCCTCCCTCCATTACTCACCTAGAAAACGCTTCTCGGCCCGTCTATAGTCATTCCAATCAAGATCAGCATAGCCAGCATAGCTGGGATACCACCAGTAGTTCTGCATGGATTCGGCATAGTCTGGAGCGGCGGCAGGCAGCAGCATCTCCTCATCCTCGCGCTTCTGTTGTCCTCCATGCACTGGCGATGATTTGAGTGCACCCAGATTCCGTTTCTCGCCGCTACGCTGATTCTGATGCTGTTGCGAATTGTAACGGGCAACGGCGGCCACATTGCGCTTGGGCTGCTCCCGATGAGTGCTCGGCGCGCTCTGGAGGCGTGCCATAGTGGCCAGATTGCGCTTGCCATTGGGCAACTGGAAGTCACGGGCCAAAGTGCCCACATTGCGCTTGCCAAAGCTCATCAGGCCACCCGCCCGGGCCAGGGAGCCAATGTAGCGCTTTTGCTCGCTGGGCTCGTCGGATTCACCATCGGCGTAGTCGTCACCTGGCTCTGCCGTGGGCAGCTGTCCGTTCTTGGCCAGTGTGGCAAGACTGCGCTTGGGCGCATTCAGCAGTCCCTGGGCGGCCAAGGCGGCCACCGAGCGCTTGTCCTCATCCAAGTAGTCCGAGTAATCGCCCAGCGGCTGTTCCTCACCCACAGCCAGCTGCCGTTCCCGCAGTAGGTTCTTCAACTGATTGCGCAAGGCGGAGGCCTGTCAGAGAGTTTGCGGAGTAGAAAGTAGAAAAGTAAATTGCAATTTAAGTTTAAAGCCCATGCAGCTGCTGCCTGGGAAGCAAATCGCTTTTCCTTCAGCTGTCAGGACATAAATACGAGCAGGTGACTTACGTGTAGCTGATACTCCGGACTGGGATTCATCAGTTGATTTATTATCGACTCCATTTCGCAAGGCGATACGTTGCCAATATCCTCCGTGGCATTTACGGCAAAGGCTCGTGGCTGCAAGGCCTTGTGTTACAAAATGGAAATTGGATTGGAAGGGGAAGAGCCGAATGAAAAATACACTCGAAAATACAATAAAGTACACTGAAAACATTTCAATTAGCATTGCTCTGGTCCCCTTGGCACATTGTGTCCCTCCTTAAAGCTCACTTAATTGTCGCAATTATTTACACTAAATTAACTTTGAAGAGTGTCGATGGCTCGAACATTTACGCCCCGGTCTTGGCTCCGTTGCCTGACAGCTTTTAAGTGATTTCCAGAACTGGAGGATTCGGCCAGAAGCTTAACAAAATATATTACTTTATTTGTAGAATACTGTTGTGCGTCATTTATCAGCACTTGTCACGTTAATGGTTATTTTCGTTTATTTACTTAATGTGGGGGATTTACATAATTCACAACTGTTGCGTGCTGCAATTTATGCTTGACTATTTCCTAGTACCTGTTGAGCAAGGCCAAGGAAGTACGTAACAGGAAGACTCAAATTCTAAATTTGGTATTCCGTTATGAAGATGTCATGTAATGCAAGCTATTATTATTTTGATTTATAAGCTTCGGGTTCCCAGATATCGAAATCTTTGTCTGTAGAATAAAGCACTTCCATGAAAAGAATATTACAATCAGCGTGAATATTGGCCTGTCTAAGCTGATGGTCCTTTTGCTTTTCATAAATTCCGTCTTCTTTCATGTCAAGCTTACTTGTTTTTAAAGTATTGGAAAAAATTACTTCTATGTGGAGAATTTATCGATTGTGCTCATGCTAAAACCAAGGCAAATCCTTCATAGCAACAGGCTAACAAGATCCTTAAGTGCTCTCAACGCCTGTCATATTAACTTTTGCTAACACCTTTGCACAGAGCGACTATGTGGTGCTAGAAAAACAACTCCGGGCGCAAGAAGGATATGTGGACTTGTGTGTGCTGAAAAATTCAACAGTACTTTGCTTTTAATATACACAAGGAGAAGACATGTGGAGGCCAGACCAAACAGTTTGCCAAGCGAATGGTCGTTCAAGCGAAAGGATAATGCCAAGAACAAGAAGCAAACGCATCAGAGTATATGAGTATACGACTATGAATACGTGTCCGTGAGTGTGTGTGTGTGTGTGTGTGTGTGTGTGTTGCGTTTCCTTCCGCACAGAGACAATGCTTCCGCTTTTAATAACTCAACGGGTGGCTGCTACGGGCGGGGCACCTGCGAATGGGACAGGATGTGCTCGCCGGCGGCACAAGCCTCCGCATGAAAGGCACCGTAAATCTCAAACAGAAATTGACAACTACTTATGTGCACTCATGTGTGTGTGTATGTGTGTTCGTGTTTGTGTTTTGTGCTTTTAGCTTCTCCTAAGTTGTTATTGCTATTAAGCTGGCTGCCGGAATGCCAAGTCTTATCTCATATTAGCACTCGAAATAATGCCTTCAAGGTGTTTGCTGCATCAACTAAATGATATCTATTATCGCTTGATTCATTTGATAAGTATTAAACTTCCTGCCAGAGGTAATGCTTAACCGAAAAGCTATTCGTCTTATTGCTTAAATTTAAATACCAGTGAAACTAAGTCAAACACATCACGTACTCTTTATTATAAATAAATGTAGTTTTCTCAATGTGTAGTTAAGTTTTATCCTCACGATAAACTGCGGCTCAGCTAAATTTAATTTTATCTTAATCCAAGCCAGACGCTTAACTAGAATGCCAAGCAAGAGAAGACTCAAATGGTACCATCGCTTGGATCTTACTACAGATTCCTTAATTAATATATTCATATAATTTTTTGTAAATATTGTAAAAAAAATACATATTAGTCCACATACGTATATAACATAAATCCAATATATGTATCATCTTTGATCATATTTTCGTTATCCCTTACATGTAAAACTATTTTAAGTTATCACTAAAGATAGCGGAAAGCTTGTAAGTAAGTTTATCTCGGCTTCGAGTTGAATGCTTTTCGATAGGAAAAATGTTAACAGCTGTTAGGCGTTTGCTTTAATCTTGGCAAGCGACTCAAATCTAAGTTATGTTTAGTTTACCGACACCTTAACTGGGCATTGAGAAAGTGGGATTAAATAGCTCAATTTCAGCATAGATAAATATTATTTATATTACTTTGAACTCATTTTAAGGTAGTTCTATTCAGAATTTAGACCAGTATTCTATATATCTAACTTGATCGTTAAAAAGCGCTTTTATTAATTTATTTGTCATTAAGAAGCACCATCAAGTGTTTAGTTCACTAATGAGGCAGCAGTATTGGTTCAATTGATGTTGCTTGGTATTGTTGTTATGTATAAATCTGGGCATAAAAATACATTTATTTTTTTTTATTGAAATCTTCTTAATCTAATCCCTAATCTTTCCCTCCCATGGTTGTAGGATACTAAATAATTGAGCCACGTGACTAATATTTCTTGTGTAGGGCTATGAAAATGTCTTTAAAGCCGAACTAACTAAACAAATAATCCCATTCATTTTTCCTTGACTTCCATTTCCTGCCCGTGGCGACGCGTGGGAGAAGATTTTTCAAAAGCATTTGGCATTTAACGCCAATTCCAAGAATAATAATAAAATTCCAGACCAACTATTTTCCGCACGATGAGTTAGTATGAAGCCATTCGCATGGAAAACGAAAATGCTGAATTCCAGACTTCACCCCTTTTCCGACCGTGGGCGTGCATTTTTGATGTGTCGAATTATTTAATGGGAGGTGCATTGAAAATGTGTTTCAAAATAATTGAAGAATAAACAGAAAATTTTGAAAATGAGTTTGAAGCCAATCGGACGATAATCAAAAAAGCTTCATACAACAGTTTCCGACCTTGGTAGTACATTTTCCAAAATCTTTGAACACCGCGCTTACTATGTCTTTATGTAGACACTTGAAAATGAGTTTGAAGCCGATTGGATGTTAAACAAAAAGCGAGAATTTTCCAAAAGATGGAACCTACTGTAAGAATATCAGCATCCTCGCTCCTACGGCTTGGGCTGTGTGATGATTGTCAATCAGTCAGTCACCCTTTTATTTATATAGATTAGCTCAAATTCGAAAATTGTATAATAATTTAAATAAAAACACAATCTATATTGTTGCTATTGACAACCGCAAGTTACTGCAAATTAATTTTCTCTTACCGAGTGCGAATAATCAAATAACCAACCAATATACAACAAATCATTTACAAATCGACTGTTTCTTGTTTATTTTGCTCGATTTCAACAGACGTCGCTTTTGGTGTGAATTTTTGGCTTCTCGAACTCATAAATATATTTGCACAATCATAAATGATTGCCATAAATTTCGTTTCATGACAATGCTAAAAATAAACGCAATATATGTATTAGTGCACACTTTTAAGCGCCCGTCCTTGTTGGTCCTTTGTCATTATTTATTCATGTGCACTGCACAGATTGCAAAAACAAATAAACAAGCAATGTGACAAGTACAACAAACAACAAGTCCACAAACATTGTTTCCCAACGTGTCTGTCCACCGCCATTTCACTCAGTTGCTGAATGCGCCCGAAAGCATGCAACAAAAATTTAATTCGAAACTTAAGCGCTGAAAATCTTGAAATCTTAGCTGCCTATAGTACCTAGTATGAAACAGTATCCTGGTCGCAACATCCCCTACCCTCGAGCTGCCCAAGTAAATAAAGACCCTCGCTGCTTTCTTACTAGACGCCAAAAATGCTTGTCAAAAAAATGAAACGCACACAATTTGTGCTAAGAAAATTGTTTGTTTCTCTACTTTGTTGAATTTTGCTACTTAAAAGATGTGCAAAGGGAACGGAAAGTGAGAAAAGAACTTTGAAACGATGCTGCTCAGAATATTTTAAATTTATGAGGACCTGCTTTGAAAGCGAAGAATTTTCAAAAACAAAATAGACGGCGAGTCCAAAGAATGAAAATAGTATTTTATAATAAAAATGTACTTGTTAGTAAAAGGACATCGTCTAGACTTATATTTAAAAATTTTATAATACAACTAACATTTAATTATATAAATTAATTTTAAGACGTTTTCATGATTAAATTATGCTATAAAAAGCAACAAGATTTATGGCTTTACGTAAATCTTATTTAAATTTGAAGCTTTGCAATATCTTTTATAATTAATAATTAAAATGGGTTCGCCCACTTTAGCCAAAGTTTAATGTTTTGTTGTGCTTGACAATGCGGCAGACTTTTGCTGATTGTGCTCTCATATTTTATTACGAGCATTCAATTTTCAGGGCAGTAATTAAAAACACAGCCTGTCTGCATAAATCGGAATGTGTCAAAGGCAGTCCGTGTCCTTTAGTGCCTGGCAACGAGCTTCGCAATACCCAATAAAAATTCAATTAAATTCCAGTGCAAATTACCAGTGAGCGTATAAAACAAAAACTCAATTAAAATTATCGACAGGCGCAGCGACACGAAAATCTGACAGGACACGGCACTTTGCCAATTGTCACTGGACTGGACACACATAACAATTGAATTCCATGCGATTCATATCGTTAGCTAATTGGGCGAAATATTATTCAATCGCGATGTTCCTGAATTCCAACGGCTTATTCAGCTTTAAGGAGGGAACTATCGCAAGTTGGTCCACACCCAGCTTAACTACACACCGTTGCCCTCTCCTCATCCAGCTCGTTTGTCGTATGGTGGCCTGTTGAGCCGCTTATGTCGCTGTGTGTCCTGCCACAAGCAAATTTTATTATCGCCGCGGCACCAGAGCAGGGACCCCTCCATGTGCTCCACGTGCCTCGGACGTTGGTTGGGTAATTTAATGACGCTGCTCGTTGCTATTTTCGTTTGGCTTTTCTTTCCCTTAAATAAATATTGTGTGCAGTATTAAAACTTAAGTGCTTCGACCTTTTCAAGATTATTCTCTGGACTTTTTGAGGTATTCGCATACGGGATTCTTATTTCATTGCACAACACTTTTCCAGGTGGTTCCGAAACTATAACAATTATTAAATCTATGCTATGTCGTTTGAAAGGGTTTCTTTTTGTTTATTTTAAGGCGAAGCTGTATAAAGAAATCAAGGTGACTCACTGGTCACGGGCTTCGTCGATAACAATAGTGTGATGCATCATGAATTGACCTTTTCAAACAGACTTCGTGTGTAGACGTAAGTCTACACCCGTAACCACTCGTAACAGGGATACAACATTTTTCCCACCTACTACTATTATAGCTTATAGAATACTGGCTGACCCAGCAAACGTTGTTTCGTTCTTCTTTGATTGTTGTTCTTGTTCAGGCGTTAAGGTTTTGTTAAATGTGCGTTTTCGTTGGTACACTCCCAAAAATAAGTTTAAATTTTAACTTCCGAAAGTCTTTATATTCTTTGTTGGTGTCAAAAAATATCTGAACTTAAAAAGAAATTAAGATTATGTTTAAGCAAAATCATAATTTATAGTAACACAGCTAAATTCTTTTTATTTTCATAAGAAAAATGAAGATAACATTTCTATGGTGGCTTCCTGTCTACAAAAATGTAGATATATAAAAATAGTTTACACTCATATCATACGTCCACAATTACAATGCATTAACGTTGCACAGACCATAATGTCCTGTTGGCATTTCAAACCAAAAGCGTCCATTAAAGAATTGTACATGCCAGGACATTATCTTCGTCCATTACCCACATAGCTGTGTATCCTCTTTCAGCTGTAACTGTAATTACCCACCGGAAACGGGTTCCACATGATGCGCCTTTGTTACGCACTTTACATAAAGCCAAACGACCTTCAATGGGACACATAGAAATCTACATACATTGGGCGGGCAGCAGTGGGTTGTTCTCTGTGGGCGTGTCAGCAATTACAAACACGACAAAATACCGAAGTGGAGTCCCAACAACAGCAACAGTTTCGTTAATGTCACTTGGTGAAAGTCTACTTAGAGGCCCACGCACAACCGAAGTGATTGATTGTGGGCAGCATTCAATAATTGTTGTTGTTTTAGCTTGTACTACCGAATACATTTTCCGTTTTTTTTTTGCCATTTTATTGTAACAAATCGAGGTCAATAATCAATAAGGTCGCTCCACCAAAAGTTTATTTTCCTTGCGTAATAAACTTGTCAGGCTGCTGATGGGCTATCAACGGAATGTCATACTCAAATGATGGAATGAGTGTGTGGTCCTCAGGTGATGAAATCAAGAGTTTTCACTTAAAAAATGTATGTATACATAACCTTGGTGACTATAAATCAATAACAAAAATCTAAGTTTAACTTGCTGTAGCAACTTGTCACACAAATTGAACGCATTTCTATGTATTCTTGGGTTATTTTTCCCTCCCAGCTCCGATCTTCTTCAAACATGAGCCATTCTGCCGTTGTCAGCCAAATGAAAGCACTTTTATTGAAAACTGGGCTATGAAATTGCGCTCCAATCAACTTCAAAGCCAGCCCTAAATGTCTCAACGAAATTACAATTAATATTAAAAATCGATAAATTCTTCGTGGAAAGCAATCAACACTTTCCACACCAAATTACAAAATAAGGACGCCTTAACTCCTTAAATACAACTTAAGCAAAATAAAGCGGATATTTCATTTTGAAATGCTCTTGTATTTTATATATGTGGTGCGCTCAAAAAAATGCCACGGAATTTTACACATGTTGCCACATCACAATAGCCCGTATCAGCAAATACCGTGGCCGTAAAATCAACAAATATTTTTTGTGCGCTGAATAGACATGCCGGAATGAGCACCCGCCCCCGCCGCCGCTTTTATGCACCCAACACCCTCATATTTTCCGTATAATTTGCCTGCGTGGGTGCGCTTGAAAACTGTTCATTGTAGATCATTGAAGCCCGTCGCTTATATTTTTAATAAAAATGTTAAGTCACTGTGAGGCGCCAGCAAAAACATGACATGATATTGATATCCTTGCATAATTCTGGTACTTATTTCAGACTCCTCCCAACCTTCCTTCCCTACTCTTGCCTTGTGACACAGCCTTTGTCAACAATATTTCAGGCGTTTTTAATTTACGTTCGCAACCGCTGACTGTGTATATATATGCAGAATAGAACATTTTTCTGCACCTGATTGAAATTTTCGCATAAATAGCTCAAAGTATGCTTAAATTGGCAAAAATACCTTAACTATTCAAACGTAATGCTGACAAAGTTGAAAATAAACTGTCTGAAAAGATAAACTATTCAAAGCGTTATTTTGCATGTACATATATAGTTAAGGAAAGTTATCCACAACTTTTCACGTTTTCCATTATATTAACAAAAAGTTAGTTAGTTGTTTGTGTAGTCCAAGCCAAGCTAGAATTTTGTTATAAATTTAAGAAAAACATGGATTAGAGAAGACAGAATGCAAAGCTGTTGATGCTTATACAAAATATATATACTATACAGTGCATGTGAAATAATTACAACTCATGGTATTCACTCAACGGAAAGTGTTCCCTTTAAAGATTATCCAAAAATTAATGGGAAGAAGAGTATATTGGTTTTTACACACCCTTGACGCTAAAGCAACCAAATTTGGTACATACATATGTAGTTCGGTATGTACCCTCAGTTTATTAAGTGTCCAGTTAACATTGATACCTTGCAGGCTCTGAAACGTCATCTTCAATACGTTAATCATTTCGTACCCTCTGATATAAAAACGTGAACACTCTTCCGAGGTATTTTTATAACCAGACGTTTACTCTTCGGAGCGTGCACTGAAATATATACCCTTATTGGGACGGAGATGCCTCCAAATGAAGTGTCATAAGTAGGTTCTAGTTACACAACTGATTACCATTACCAATCAACTAAAACGCTTTTGAACAGTCATCTAACTGTCCCTTAGTCAATGTCAATATTTATTAATGATTATACCGTAACTTTGATCCAAAACTTAAACAAAACTTTGCAGACAATCTCAAACTTCAATTCACAAGTGTTTGCCCAATGTCTGGGCCCGATTTTAAGCAACACAGCATCATCTTCACCTTTAAGTTCGGCAAGAATAACGATTGTTGAGGAGGAGTCATATCCTCAAGGAATTCCCATTCAGGTGTGAATTCTCAATTACGCCAGGCTCACGGTTCTCTTGCCATTGGCGCTTCAAGTCCTGTTGCTTATTTATGGGCCAAAACAAAGCAAGGATAATTCGCTTGAATTTTGGGGTATGCACACACGAGTATGTGCGTATGAGTGTGAGTGTAACTGCCTATTGTTTGCCCGAGATAATGAACATTTGTTTGCACTCGTTTGTGCTTGCAATTTACATATCTATGAATGTTGATTACTTCAGCTACATTAATTCAGCGCGGCAAACGCTGCGTATGCGCAACTTTAAGACCTAATAAGGCTCAAGATATGAATTGCGTTGCGTGATTCAACATGTGACCTGGCCACATATCGAGCTGATGTCTATTTCTGAATGCCAAACGCAACTGACGTTGATATCAACACAAGTCAGAGATGTATCGTAAGTCCCCCCTCCATGCCGCTGACTGTCTACAAAACTGCATGCCACAGTTACGTGTGCATGTCCGCCCACTCCCCACCATGTAACGCTTGAAATGACGCCGTGTCAGTATATCGCTGGCTGTGTTTGCAAGCGGGGACTCAGTTCCCCGGTGAAGGATGCAAGCGTTTGTCCTTAATTCCAGGCAGCTCGCTGCAATATCCTTAACAAACGTCAGCATATGTTCCATAAATATTGCAAATCGCTTGACGTCGATGCAGCTGTCAGAAGCAGACAGAACAAGTGACATTGTGAGTAGAATAAGACACATCACATTGATTTGTGCCAGCGGTTTTTAGACTGATATAAGCAGCTGTGCAAAACGTGTTCTATTTGCAATATTTGACATGTGCGGTAGCTATGTCTTTGTCATGTCTGTCACGAGAGTCAAATCAACACCTTATAAACTGGGGGTACACCAACATGTACACCAAGCTTGCTTTGGTTGGTTGGTTGGCTATCACTTTTGGAACAGAGTATAACCACGTAAACTAATAAAGGTTACCTGCACTCCAAGAGCAGAAAATAGTGGAGAGTAGTATATATTGTGCATACTAAAACTGAAGCTAGAGAGGCCAATTTTAGTATACATGTTGGTTGTTTTTAGAAGCATTGATATACAAAAGATTTAAAAGAAATCCAGAATTACACTTTACTATCACATGTTTCTACAGACTAATGCCACCAAATTCAATAATACGAGTATATATATATCTTCAAGACAACGCAAGACAATCTAGGGCAGATTAAGGACCACAATTTTCACTCTTGAACAACTTTAATTACTCTCGAGCTACCCGCAATTAAGCTGTATTCGCAAGGCTCTCCCTCCATCACAAACAACCTGTCACTCGAGCTCTTTCCAACTACTTTTCTTACACTCATTAGAGTCCTGCAAGGAGGGAAACATGCTGTAATCCAATGCTATACTTATTTATGCAGTTTATTAGAAGCACAAAGAACAAATGCGTGCTGCGTGGCGTATGCTTTATATAATTAAAAAGCATTAATTAAATTGTATACAACATTTCAAACTACGCCGGCGGCGGCAACGGAAACAGTTTATGAAATAGAAAATTATTTGGAACTGGAATGTTGCCCTCAGTCAAGCATTTATGACGAGCAGCTGTCATGGGACAGATGTCGAGAAAGTGAACGGGCCCAGGACAGCGTACGACCACAAGCGACTGTTGAAAAATGTCAGCAGAATGTCAACAGGCAACAATAGAAGATGTCCTGCATTCCACATAAATTGCTCAATGTTGAGCTGAAAAAACCAAAACACAGAGTGAAACGAAACAAGTTAGAATCCTCTAGAGTACACCCGACTACGAGACACCCTGTATACACATATACACATCAAGCAGTTCAGCACCAGTGCAAGCAAGCAGAGGATTTTGGCTGGCAGCTCTGGCAGTAGCAAATTGAATAACTTCAGTGTTTATCATCCGAATTAAATGAAATTTGTACATTAGATAAGAAGGGACCCACGAATAATGCATTCAAAAAACTACTATCAAAAGAACATGCCAATTTTAGTGTATCTAAATCAGAGGGAGGGACACTTCGTGTCGGCTTTTGGTACTGGTCTGGAATATATGTGTTTACTTTTGCCTGTTCCTTACATTTGCACAGTTCTAGTACTCCTTTTTACCCATTTTATGGGTACAGGTTGTAAAAATGAGAAAATTGCACTCAGGAAAGGTCACACGTGGCATTGAAGTGGTCGCCGGAATGCCTTCGGCCTTCGGACCGGTCATGGTGGCCAGGATAACCACACTGGAGACTGTTGCAGCAGCTCCTGCCTTGCCCCAGGGAGGCGTGGCAGCAGCATACACTAATATAAATTACCGCAAAGCGAAGGCGTTAACTGAGTGCAGCTGATATATAGCATACAATTTAGCTCTCGTTTAGTGAACAGCTGCAGATGTTGTAAGTCATCTACTCGAGTTCATTCTACGGATGTATCTACTGTACTCAAGTACCATTTTAAGAGGACATTTTCATTTTCTAATTGCGAATGTAAGGAACTTGAGCTGGGTTAAATGTAAAAGTGAAGGCACGCAAGTATTTTAACAACTTAAGTAGTACCTAAAAGCACTTTGATTGTAGTTGAACATTAATATTACCAAATTCGCTAAACTTTTCTAATTATCCCAACTATAGAGGATATTATAATTCTGTCATAAACTATGTAGCGCTTTGAAGAAGATGCTTCCGATATCATGAGATATTTATATTATTTATCACATACAATTATGAAACTTAGCACAGTTCAATAACATTGGTTACATTGTTTCCGAACTGGCCAGACTGAATAACTATAGCATATAGGACATTGGACATATATATTTGGCAAAAAATTATTAAGATAGCCGAACATAACTCAGTAAATCAATGTTTCACTAAGCTTTATAAATACTACAAGCATAATAAGTTGGGTCAAAATCGGTCCCTTATCATATAGGCACAAGCGGAAGAATATAAGTTTGTTGTACTATTTTGTTTTTATGTATGTATGAATGTATGTATCTCAACAAAACTCAGCAATTTTGTTGTTAAAGTTACCTCAACAAAACTCAGCAATTGCCAGTTATATCGGACCGCATTGTAACTACCATAGCAACAATCGGTCGAAAGTCTAGATTTCTTATGAAAATCTTTACTGGAAAGGTACAACCCAATAATATCTATATTTCTTGTTTGCAATTAACTTTTTGCGCGGAGCTTCGGTTTCTTAAGATTTTTGTTAAGCATATATGTAGATTTTAGGTTTGGTATAGGTATTTTCGTAGGATGAAACGTCTGAAAAATTCTTCACTTTGATATTTTTAAAATGCATAGCACTCAAGTATTCCATTAAAAAAAAAAAAAAAACAACAAGATATTAAAGCAATCTGCAATTTTAATTTTTCCTGTATGTTATGTATAATCTTTTCATAAGTTTACTAGCCTATTAAATTCGCTTTTTCATATTTCACTGACAACTAGCACACTTCTCCAAGAGATAACTTGTTTTCCACCTATTTTCGTGGATCTGGAGTTTCCAGAACAATTGAACTCAGATTAATGTTCTTTTAAACGGTTAAAAAGGTTAGTTTAAGGCCGACCTGCTAAGAAAAAAATGTCATACACTTGATCTTTATAATTTATATTTTAATTATAAAATGAACAGTGACTTAATTAAAAATGTACCAATTAAGATCAAACAAAAACTTCACAAAAACACACATTTGATGAAAGCAGATTTCTTTCATATAAATTTTCATATTTCATATTCATATTTCAGAGACGCGTCTTAGTGTTCACTTACGTCATAAAATGTTACTTCAAAATATGTACTAAGAACCCAGAATATATTATATTAATGTTGAATCCTTGGTATATTTATGCAAACAAAATGGCGATTGAAAATACACATAAAATACCTTCGTCAATCACTCTCTGTTGGTTTTCCCTGATCTTTTAAGCGGATAAAATTGAAATCTGTCCTGTTTGGCATAAATCCATTAAAAATAATATATTTAACGCGCTAATCAGTAAATGCCGTGTGTAATAAAAAGAGCTGAGCGCAATTTCGTAGAAATCGCGCACATCTCCCTGCCCCTCCGCATACACAAGGCAATTTGGAAAAGGCAGTGCGGACCACACAATATTTCGCGCGAAAGCTAGCTTGTGGTGCGAGCGACAAATGTGAATATAATATGAATATATATATATATATATATATAAGGTAATAATAATGCTCCTCATACCCCGGCCCCTGCGACTTACGGCATTCAGCAGCATTGACAGCATCAGCAGCATCCACTTGCTCCTGTGTGCAGTTTTTTGCACGGCCTGCATTTTGTTGGGATGTCCTGGTATATGCTCCTTGTCTGGAATCAAATGTTATAATTGGAATTTAGATTTAGCACTATGCGACGCGGGCAACGGGCAGAATTAGAATAAGCCAATTTTGCGGATTGACGCGCACTCACAAATCAAATTGAACGCCTGAAAGTATGCAACGGTTTACTCAGCACTCAGTCACTCTCAAACTGTTTCAAACTGTGATTCTAACTGTAACGGACAGCGTTATTTGCTGTTTCCGCTGTTTCTAGACACGTACGCAACCAAGTCTTTCGTTTGACTGTATCCAGCAGCCAGGACTCGCTGCTATTTATACCACCGTACGGCGAAAACTCACTCGACTCCGGATAAATGCTCGGCAGCTCGAGTTGCTCGGATTGCTCTCTCGGGTGCAGAGGTTTGGTAACGAGAGTCGAGCAAAACGTATAAAAATTCCATCATCAACTGTTGCTAGCTACGGGCGGCATACTTTCCGACTAATCGGTGTGTGTATGTGAGAATGTTCCTGTGTGTGCACTGCTCTATGTGCCGTTTGTGGGCAGCTTATGTAGGTAATGACGTCATTGCATCATGTAAAATGTAACTTGTTGGCATATTGAGGGCAATTGTGCAGCACAGTGGAACCAAAAGTAATTATGCAATGCCTTCAGTTAAGAACATATAACCAGCTAACAGGTTATAAATGACATTGTACTGTGACATTTTCGGTTTTGTGACGCTAGAGAATTTTTCGGAATTTTATTCATGCTACGCCCACAATTTTTAACATAAGTTCATAACACTCGGTAACAGTCAATGGTATCAAGGAGTATTTGTATCCAAAAATATCATTGCGCGTTATGAGTCTTAAAAACATGTAATCCTCAATTTGTTCCCCCTATTTATGGATGACACACACGTAACTTCCCACGACTTTTATTTCTACCACTTACACATAATGCATGAATCAGCAGACAGTTCATAACAAACATTTTCTACAAGTTTTTCCCTTCCAGGTTTTAAGCCCTGGAAGCATAAGCATTGTAGCTAATATGCTGCGTAACAGCTGTTAGCTTAACAGGCTTTGATTATGTTAAGTTGAGTAGTCGCTTCATGCCGCAAAAGTGTACATTTTCCCAAACGGTTTTTTACTCCCTGTACCCATAAAATGGGTAAGAAGGGGGTACTAAATCTGTGTAAATGTATGTAACAGGCATATGAAGACATCTCCGACCCTATAAAGTATATATATTCTTGATCAGTATCAAAACAGATCTCGATTTGGTCATGTCCTCATGTATGAATATAAGAGGTAGAGATACCAAATTTGTAGTGAAGGCTCCTGTATACCATATGCAGATCAAGTTTGCTTTCGATTTCAGATACCTCCCCCCGTTGCCCCGCAACTCGATGAAAACGATTTATAGCAACAATATTAAAGATATAACCTTGGGATTTGGCATGTATAATTCTTTGGTCAAGCCGATCAGATAATAAAAACGGAAATTTACGAAAGAAGATTCAGTGCTGCAGCGCGGGGGATGGAAGAAGCAGGTCAGCCACCATTTAAAATGTCTCGCTTTCGTTGTCGCTGGTGTGCGTGCGATAGAGGCTGGTAAAAAGTCACCAGTCCGGCAAATCAACACCACTGTAGCAAATGCTCTTTGATTCCATACGAAGAGAGTTGAGTTTCAATTCTCTTGCGTGCCTATTTATCCATATGTCCTGGGCCTCTCTGGGGTGCAGTTGGTTATCCAACCAGTCAGGGCACTTGCGCAACGCTCGACACTCAATTAAAAGGGAAACTTGAGTTGTGCATCCGTACCGTGGCACTGCATGGTTGGGGGAATCGGGGCAGTGCAGGGCGCAGTGCAGTATCCTTTTTGGGCACGTCATAAAATAACAAACTTTTCAATTACATTTCGTATCTTTAGGTCTGCCGTTTGTCCCTTTTGCTTGGTTTGGTAATTCATATAATAGCGAAATCTTTGTGCTGAAATTTAATGAAACAAAACTGCAAAGTTTTTACATTTAAAATTTATTTATTTTTGATCTTTGATTTGGGAATTTTTAAAATGATGTATTTTGAAATAAAATTTCTTTGTTTCATATAGGAAACTTGTATTTGGAGTCCATATAATACACATAGAATAATATTTTGTTATATATTGTAATATTTATGTTTGGCTATTTCTCCATTTTCTATATCAATAAGGTTATGTTTGATTATGACATATTAATCGGCTCGCAATGCATTATCATCACATTCATTTATCAAAATTCATTTAAATCTACACTTGGATAGGAAGTACATTAAATAAAGGCATAATTTATTTTGATTATATCGCCATATTATTAATACTTTGACGAAAATGTTATCATATCATGTCGCCACAAGTGTGTTCTTTATAGTTGTTAAAATCAAGTTGGTTTAAACTTTGGATGTCTTTAACAGAAGAAAAGAAATTCAACCACATGTTTGAAGATGAGGTTTTGGTTTTTGGTACTTAAGAACTACTACTCTCGTTCTTCTATTCTTGTTCCTTTTCTGTTTCTATACCCTAGCAGAGGGTATTGTAATTTTGACTCGAAATGTGTTATGCACTGAAGGAGACGTCTCCAACCCACGAAAGTATGTACATATATTCTGAATCGGCATCAATGGCCAAGTCGATATAGCGATGTCCATCCGTCCGCCTGTTTCTATGGAAACTTGTCTCTCAGTTTAAGAGCTACAGTAATGAAATCTGGCACAGATCCCTGTTTGCTTCAGGCAGATACCGGCCATCTCGGACCACTATAGCATATAGCTGCCATAATAATTGTATGAAAAACTTTTTATTTAAACAAACTCAAGCCGAGTCTCTAGAAAGTTTATGCAATCTGACCAAATTTGGTCAAAATCGGACCACTTAGCTGACCAAGGATCAGGTGAAAAATGAGGTTTTGTATGAATAACTTTTTGTTTACACAAATATTACATTCAAATTCAACAATTGAGAATTTTATCATACTTTATATAATTACCAATAATTTGATCAAAATCGGACCGCATTATTATATGGCTCCCATAAGAGCAATCAGACGAAAGTTGAATTTTTGTATATAAAATATTGGTTCTAGGGTATATAGGTATATGTATATATATAATTTAACTGAGCAATCGCAAATCAACACAACTTGAAGCTATTTTCAACCGCACAACTGCTAATTTAATAAAGAAACAATGTCTTTTACAGCACGCAGCTGTATAACCGCAGGATAGCCTGCGGCACTAAAGGTTTAAGGATAAAATAACTCAGAAATATAAAAATAAATGTGTATATGTTGGTGAAATAAGATAATATATTTCGGTGGCTTTGACATACGCCATGCAAATGACAGGTCCTCAATCACGGCGACCTAAATATATAGTTTTGAGAACCAACAATTCGAATAGGGCCACGCCCAAAATAGCTACATCAACGACTTTTTCAGGCTTCTAATGCAGGAGGAAGGATAAACAGGTCGTAGATGTCAACAAGTTGTTGTTAAACCGTACAAGGTGATTCTCGTGGTGGCCTTCGAGGAGCAGGTAGAGCAGTTCTTAGAACCCTTCAAGAACAACGCTGTTATAAATTAGCAATGGGTTAGCTAACAAATATTAAACTATATCTTTCGCTTATGTTATAATGTTAATGGAGAAATTGGTATGTTCCAGCTTAACCGCTCGATGCAGCTCAATATGCCCTCTTATTTGGTTCAGAGTAGGGTATGAATGGGCTTACAGTGATGTCAATGTAAATCCCAAAAGCAATAAATAACTTAAACCACACGAATGCATTATCACACCAACTGTTGGTCGCATAATGTTTACGCCGAAAAGGATACAAAATGTCAGCTGAGTTAATGCAAATGCCTAAAAAAATTATGAAGCGTAAACAGCGTCAACGGAGCTGCACGTAAATTGCACAAAGTGCAGTTCGGGTTCATATTTAAGTGTGTGGTTGTGCACACACACGGAGGTCACACACACACAGGTCACAGCCAGACTGCCACCGCGGGCTGTCGTCACGCCTGAATGCAGTTAGCAGATTGCACGCCGATATGGCAGAAGCCGACAAGCTGAAAACCGGCCGGAAAAATATTCAGTTAACGCACGTCAAAGCCAGAGCCGTGAAAAGGGTTGCGGGTGGCTTTTGTTTCAGGGTAGCGAAGCATAAAATTTGGTTAGACCAGCACCAGCCGAGCAGAGCTGAAGCGTCAGCCCAGGATGGATTCTCCTCATCCTCATCTTCATCCTCACCAGCGACGTCACATCCCTAACCAACAGTCCAACTGGGCGATTCAAATATGCAGATTTGTGCAACGATAAATGCGCTAAAAATGCTTTTAATTTATGCAGAAAGCAAATGCAATCGCAACAGCAAACAAATGAATTTTTAATTTCATTTAAAAGACTGCACAGGTGAAAAAGTTCGTTTAAAATCAATTAGCATATTCTTTGACATATCCAAAAGTATTTTTTGTAGCCAATTTTGCAACGAAATGAAAACCACAACCATTTTGTTTAATAATAATAAAAGCAGCTCGTAAAACAAATTATACGCAGCCATGTAAACATACAGACCAATTTGTAGTTCAAAAATAAATTCATTTTAGGCGGACTAACTAATATAATCAACGTTACACAAACTTAATTAATACGCAAATTGAACGAAATATTTTACAATTGGTTTTTAGAAAAATATGCAAAAACAGGTATCCGAAGATTGACATACCCTTGCATGAAACTCAACTATAAGATATATTGGTCCGCTTTTTATCAAATTTAACCAAACTATGTAGAGCATAGCTCACATATTTGTAAAAACAAAGCAGTTCCTTATACAAAAACTCATTTGTCTACCGATTGTTTCTAGTTATGCCAGCTATAGGGTATAAGTATAGTACAACATCTTATTAAAATTACAATAATCGATTTGGTGAGTTTGATTAACATTGATTGCCGAATCTATATACCCTAGCAGGAATTAATTTTTATACAAAACTTAATTTTTGTCTGACTGCTCCTATGGAAGCCATGTGGTCCGATTTTGATGAAATTATAGGAACTATTTGAAGTATAATAAAACTATCGAAACATTCGGTTTGGCAAACATGTTTTTCGTAGAAAAACATAGATGTCGACCGATCGTAGTGGGCCGATTTTCACCTAATTTTGTCAGATTACATTAACACTCTAGAGACTCGGTTTGGGTGGGTTTGTATGGATGTCTTCACGTCTTTTTCTTCCATACAAAAACATAGTTTTTGACCGGTCGTTCCTATGGCAGCTATATGATATAGTGGTCCCATCTGGCCAGTTCCGATATATGTACTGCCTGCAGGAAAAATAAGGATCTGTGCGTGCCTTCATCATTATCGCTTTTAAACTGAGGGACATCGGCTATTGATGCTGATCAAGAATGTATATATTTTATGGGGTTGGAAAACCTGTTCAATGCGTTATACATTTTATGATAAAAAATTCCTCCTGCAAGTGTATAAAGTTTTGATACTCAAACTGAATTTTCGGCTGATCATAGATGATGGCAGCTACAGTGGTCATGTATTAACTGCCAAGGTATTAAAATATTAGTTCTACTGATTTCCTAATGGCTTTGGGAATCAGCTAATTTGAAAAGAACTTAAGTTTGTAGCAATTTCGAATTGGCTTCTCAATTTTTCGTTACTGTACTCAGTCCATATAGAAACATTGGCCACATAATGAGCCAACTTGCAGCTCCCAGCACAGGTTCAGAGGTTAATCAACTATTCGACGTTGCCGTCCGAAATGAGCCCCACACTCAGCACTAACAACGCGAATTGTAAACGTGAAACGTGCTGGGCCCATAGCTCAAAATACTGGGGAGCCGCTCTGCCCCATTGTGACGCCCCCACCGACAGCAGCAGCCACTACCGCTGCCACTGCCGCTGCCGCTGAATTGGCATCAGCTGAGAACCCGTTTACGAATCGCCTTCATGTGGTCACGCTTTAAAAATATATCGCATACAAACAGACAACAACAAAATCCTCTAACGCAAATTCCAATTTTGGAAGAATACAAAATAAAACCGCTTTTTGAGGCCTTTTGTTTTGTGGCACCAAACGGCGTAGAACCGACAGTTGAATTGATGTGTAATAAAAAATGGTGGCAGTAGGTACGATAAGTATAGGAGTATACTCGCATACATCATTATCGCAGCCGCTGATTAACGTGCTTTGCATTATAATCGAAGACACAGTAGACTGCATGGCAGTTCCATATGCTAATTCATTATTTAAATAAACAGCAGCAGCTGAAACAAAACAAAAATCGCATAAAATATACAAATAAATAAAAATAAACTTTTCAGTCTGCGTGCTGCTAATTAGCGGGCTTGAAAAGCCGGTCTACGATCTCTTCAGGCCCAAAGAATGCTATGAGTAATACAGGCAGGCTGTTATTTATCTGGCAAACCTCATCCAGCATTACAACTAGCTTTACGTGCTCTATTGTGTGGCTGTCTAACTGTCAACTCTTTCTGTAATTGGCTGCCAAGTGACAAAAGATAAAATTACAAAATAAATAAATAAATAATACAAAAACCGTCTACGATCGCAGGTGTTGTAATTGGACAATATACGTGAGCCTAATGGCGCGTTGTGTCAGGAATATATCATAGCGATAATTAGAGTCGACTTATATGGTGTTTGAGAAACCGTTTGAAGTGTCAGTTGATTGTAAGTTTCAATTTATTGGTCGGCAGATCAAGAGTTCTTAAACTGAACGCATGAAAATAATATCAAAATTTAAAGTTATTCGAAAAGTGTGTTGTATGGCTTTTATAGTACTCACACGCTTATAAATAGTTGAATTCTTGGCCCAATGATCATAAATTTTAAGTATGCTTACTACTAAATGAATTTGAAGTATTTCAACACAGCTGATAGAACTGAAAATCGGTCTGACCATATCTTAAAAGTTTCCTTTAAGTGTTGCAGCCTCTTTTGTGTTAAGAACTTTGCGTGCTTACATATAATTTATGTTTTTAGTGGCCGATTGAACAAACCCATCCATCAACTCTACATTTAACTAATGAATGGCAAGTTGTGTAAACATCGAAATACAAAGCAACCAAATGTTTACTTATCATACATGTATACATATCATATCATACACAGCAATTTAATCAACTGGCTTGGGTCAGCACCAAAAAAACTTGTTTGCTGTGTTTTTAAATCAATGCTAACTTAGTTAGCGCGCTTAGACAGCTATTTGCTTGAATTATTAGTAAAGAGATCGAAATACAAATATATGTTTATTGAATAATAAGGAATTGAGGAACAAATAAAAATGGTTGAACAAGTTAAACATAATTTCAGCGGCCAATTATTCAAAATATACGAAAAACTCTAGGTTTTAATCAATTTCAATTTACAAGCTTTATTTGATTTTCTTTTTAACGAAATTAAAGATTCTTTGCTTACGAATTTCAACATAGGATCGACAAAAAATACAAGATATACCAGTATGTTTAACTTAAGAGAAATAGAGCAAACTATAGCTGAAGTGGGGGCGGGGCAAAAAAGAAAATAGTAACTAATTTACATATTTGGAGTGTTTCACTTATATAATATATAGACTTATGTTTTACATAGATTTTACATTTAAGACATCATATACATCATATCATAGAACGTATATTATATCATCGCCAGATCATTCAATTAATTATTTTTCTACAGCTTATTGTGAATTCTTTTGCGCTTATCGAACTAAAAGACAAGCCAAGTAAATGAGAAAACATTTGCTTCTATTTTCTTCTTTGCAAAGCAACTTACAAATGATAAATATTGTTACGATATATCTATATATACATATATATAGATGTATATATATATATATATATTTACTTTTGATTCATTTCCTTTTGTGAGGGGCTAGCTTAGGAATGTTTTGTATTACTTAAAATTCAATTTTTTTGCTATGGTATGCAATATATTCATATAGACAGAAGAAGAAGCAGCCATGGGACAAGTATAAAAAATATCAACTTTTGTTCGCCTCTTAAATACAGTGAACACCCACACAGAAAGCTATCCGGTTTTTCGTGGCGTTCTATATCTATGCCTACTATATATCTGTGTGTCTGTCTATCTTTCTGCTTGTGTTTGTGTTTGTGTCTGTGTGTGTGTCTCGGTTTTACTTTCTATGCTCACGACACGCTCTCAAAGACGGGTACAACAGGTACAACAACAACAATTAAACGCTATGCTAATTGGGAGACCCTCCTGCCTCAGTCGGCCCGGCCGTCCCGTCCCATCTACAGATTTAACAGCGTGAAGAGTAGCGTCATGAAAGTGGCTCCTGTGGCTATTGTGACCGCATTGGCGTTGCCGCTCAGGCCGAAGCCGGCGAGCGTTGTATCCTTGGAGGACATGTTCTCGGGCGCCTCGTGCGAATTCACATCGTTGTTCGCCTCGCTGTTTCTTTCGAGAATATCGGGCCCGGAGTGCTGGATGCCCACGTGCTCCACGCGAACCAGCGGCGGCTCATGTATGGGCGTAGGTTCATTGGTGCTGGTGGTGGTCGCATGTGTCGTTGTTGATGTGGTCGATGTGGTGGTGGTCGTCGGCACCATTGTGCCGTTCTCAATCCAATAGACGGCACTGAACTCCAGCTTCACTTCCTTCAAGTAACTCTTACGCACCTGCGGAACAAAGCGATTTAGCTCTATGTAACTGATACATATGGTTAAGATACTTACCTCGGCGCTGATCTTGCGTGAGACGCTTTCGCTGTCGTAGTAGAAGGCAGACAGCTTGGCGGTGTAGGGCGCCTCCAGGGTCACATAATTTCCGCGGACTGTCACATTGATGGCTGTGCCCGGCCAGAGTTTCGAGTATACTGCCTTGTTCTCATGACGCTTCTCGTTGTGCTTTAGTGCCCAGTTAATTTCCGCCGGAGTGGCCACATCTTTCTCAAAGATCTTGGTGGGCAAGCCCCTGGCGACTCCCTCATGGGAACCCCAGTACTGCAGATAGTTGAAACTGTAGCTCATCACCTTCTCCATTGTGTCATAGGTGTCGCCGCGGTTCTCCAGCATACCGGTAGCTGTGCAGAGACCAGAAGAGATACGTTCAGTTATGTATATAATGCTCAAGAATCAGCGATCTGTACTTACCCAGCTCGGTCATGTTTTCGCGCGTATTTATGCGTAGGCGATCCAATTTGATGTCTCGCAGTTCATAGCGGAAAGGCTCTGTTTCGACCAGTACCTCGCCCTCATCGTAGTACTTCTCGCGCTCATTCTCCACCACCTTGATCTTGCCCAGACCCACCGGCTCCAGACGGCCCAGATTGAAGTCTGCTCCTCTATGCGACTCGGCACCCTCGGCATTCACATGATGCACCGCCCGATGGCGACCAATGTAAGATTCATCGCCGATGCGAATGGAACCCACCGGAATGCCTGCATTGAACTTGGTCCACGGCCTCCAGGCAATCTTGCCCAGGTGCCCCTTGTTCATCAGCACATCGAACTGCTCATTGACGCTGTGCTTGAAGAGAGCTGCCACACACACGTGCTTCTGCTGCCTCTTCTCGGTATGGCCCGATGTGGGCACACCATCGATGGTCACGCGGCAGACGTAGATTGGATAGTGCTCATCCTCCGAAAGGTACTTGCCGCCCTCGACGGCATACTGCATCTGCTTGCTATCCTTGCCGTCGTAGCTCTCCCAAACTAGAGTGCTGGAGGTGACCAGCTGGCCCAGCTGGGTGGAAGCGTTCTTGTATGTGAGAACAGGATGGACATGCCCCTCAATGGGTGTGATCACCAGGAACAATGCCAGCAGGCAGCCAATGCCTGTCACTGTAGAGATGGAGCTCATTCTGCTGTTTGTACTTCGTCCCGTTGGATTTTTGGTTCTACACATGTTGTTGTGCCAAATGAGTTAGGGAAATTTCTGCAAATATAAACAGTACAGGCAACGTTATTTAAGGAAAGGTAAAAGTAATGATCAACTTCATAAACTAAACAAAAATAATACAAATCTAACCAATAGCTGAGGAAAATTTCAACTGTAACCAATTGGTTAGTTATAAAGAGGAATATGCTCCATAGAAAGTCAAAGCAAGACACTCAACTCGGGTAAAGAAGATTAAATATCCTTTCAGATATGATAATAAAATGTATACTATGATAAAGTGATCCAATGCTAATCAAGCTCTACCAACTGTATAGAGTACAATTTATATCCCGATTGCAGAGTTTTGTTGATATATTATAAAAGGCAAGCAAAAAAGTAAGACCTCTCCAGCTAGACCTCCACATTTCTTGATTGAGAATAATTAATTCATTTTGTTTTTAGTTAGTGTGCCTTTCGGTTATTCCCAACAGGGAGAACTAGGGGACATTGGACTTTTTAATGTGACATGTTAAATATTGCACAATGTACACAAGCCTTTTAAGGGACTGTATTCGAACGAAGGCACAAACTTTGTCCTTCAATATTAAAATACAACTTCATTTAGAGCACAACAGAGGCTAAAACTTTGCCATTTGTCTATTTCAGCACTCCCTACATCAACTGCAAAAGCTCGTCAGAGTACACAGTATTGATCTAGGCGACAATATCTCTTAACTAAGCATCCTTTATGGACTGTCCCAGGCAATGAGCTGCCGCTGACGTGCCTTCCCGTTAACTCCGGATGACTGAGTGCCACTGGCAACCAGCAAAGCCACACAACACATGGGCGGAGACGCCCCGACCGAATCCTCAACCAGAGGCAAGGGCAGTGGCAGTGGCAGTGGCACTGGCAGTGGCACTGGCAGCAACAGAAACAGACCGAGACCGAGTCGGAAGTTCGCTTGGTCGGCTCCTGCTCTATTTGCAAATATTTGCGTGTGGGGGCCATTAAAAGCTTAAATGGCATAAACAATGCCTGGCGAAGATGTAACGGAACCGCAGCAAAGCCAAAAGCAATTCAGTTGGTAGCGGGGGCGTCAGGGGTGGTGTGGGCGTGCATTTTACAGCAACTTATTTGCTTGCGTAGCCGGCGACGTGTACAGCGTCCGTGTCCGTGTCCATGTCCGGCAGACATCGCTGATCATTAGACGCGTCAATGTCAGCGACACAGACAGGTCCACTTCAGACTGGGGAATACATGGGTCGCAACACTGTTCGAGCTCGCAGTGGGAGTTTGAGTTGAATTCCCAATAAATTTGTCGCTTGTTTGCGCAACATTGTTGATGCTGACACATGGCGTATACGTAACTTGCAAACTTTATAGAGGAAAAAAGGCTACTTTCTGCTTTCAGCAGCGGAAGTTGAGGCGACGCGTCGCCATGTTTATTCATTAGCAGCCTTTGTGTCCTGCTCATGTCCACTAGAGCTCCGTCTACGGTTTGTCTTCGTCTCATGTCCGCTGTCCGCTGCCCGCACTCCGAACCCCGCTCCGTGTCCCCTGGCCATTCCTGACACTGTGCATTGTGTGGCTGGCTTTCTCTTTGACAACGTCTAACCTTAGCGCTTGACCTTAGGGGGCCCCCATACCCCTTGCCCCCTAGGTGTCCGTTTGCTGTCATTGTGGCCGCTGTCTGCAACGGATATGAGATGATAAGGTTACATGCAACATCATTTGTTTGCCTGACAAATGATGTGTTATTGTGATAGTGTTTCAAGAGCCAACACAACGGTGCATGCAACTTTCGAGTGCCCCGGTAAGGGGCGTTGAGTTCAAGTGACGTGAGTCAAAATTTAAATAATGCACAAGATACTTGTATACATATATATGTATAGTGGCTACAGTGTGTAGTCTGAGGTGACTGCAGTGACTGCCGCACCAAGTGATGGATGGCAAACCGGCTACTGAAGACTTGAAAGGATTACGACAATTAGAAGATAAATTTGAGCATAAGAATGCATGATTCGAGTAGGTCTTAATTTAAGTACTCAGTTGCGTAGCTCATTAAAGACAAGAGGCTATAAAAAGGTCTTAAGTAGAAATCGTAAAAAGTGGCAGTTGATTTGTAAAGATTTTTTATGCGAAGTGTTATTTTAAATTCAATTGGGATTTTGTTACAAGGTTCTTTCTACAGCTGCGAAACAATCGATTGAATTTTTCACTGAATAATCTTGTAGGACACAAAAGTTATATTATTTTAAAATTCTCTATCGCGGGAGTAAGGGAATCCCTATCGAAACTATCAACAAATTCCAATTTGTTTTGTAATGTTATTAAATTTACTTCGGGTATATACAATCCAAGTATGAAATGTGATTATGAGATATGAAAAATTCCGCACAATGCCCTCGAGTTATTATACAATAACATACAGTATTTTATTATAACAAAAAAGAACACATATTATATAATCTGTAAGCCATAAATAGATTGACTTACTGCGCATATATATAATAAAATGTTGGGAAATTGTATGATGAGCATTGAGATGAATATTTAGTCATGCTCGACTCTGGGGTCTTATTCGAATCACTCTTCAACTCTTTACTCAAGGCGCCCCAATATGACGCATTACTTAAAGTAACGAGTAAGGCACTTGTAGAACAATTCTTAAGTGACCACCGTCGTCAGCGGAAGTAACCGTCGTAAAATGTTTTCGCCGAGGGCGGGGTTGGGTGAAGGAAATAACAAGTCATAAATTGACCTCTGGTAACCGCATAGTTGGCCCCCTTTTTGCGCATGCAATAAATATGCTAAAAATAGAAGGCAAATTAAGCGCAAAAGTGTATGTATATATTATTTAAGGCGCAACGGAGTTGCAGCATCCACGTTGCAGATAATGACCCAAGTGCAGACCGTGCCCTGCCCCGGCCCCTGCCACTGCCACTGGCTTTGCCCTCAAACCATGCCAGAATTCAATTGAGCCTCGGCTAGCTGGGAAAAGTCAGTTGGACCCGGTGCGGCCGGTGAAAGTTCATGTTGCCTTTTATTAAATCAAATAGTTGCAACTCGGCAACTTTGTTGCAGGTCTCACAGTTTTTGGGGGCTTGCGGCAGGTTGCAGACATTGTTGGGTTCATTGAGATTTACGAGCGCGGGGAGGCGTTGAGCGGTCTGCGGGCGAGGCTGCGCCACTTTAATTGGATTTTATTGAACTTTGACTCTGACCCTCATAGCCTGCAACTGCAACAAGTTGTAGTTGATGTTGCTGCTGATCGGAGCGCAGATTGTGAGCACGTTGCATATGCAACACACACTCACACACATACACACAAACATGGGCTATGATCCACACACAGTTCTCATTATGGGGGCGACCCGCGCTTCAATCAACTCAATTTGCCACTTTGCCACTGAGCGCAGGTTTACGGCTTTGACACCAGACTATGATACGTATGGCGTATGGCGACTCCGCACTTGATTTCTCACTTCGGAGCTGAGAATTACGGAGGCAGAGTTCAGTGCACTTGAAACGCTTGATTACTTCGTAAACAAAAATTAATTAGAAAGTCATTAAGAGCCATTTGCCAGAACCTCAACGGAGTTCTGTACGTGATGCCGCCTGCCATTGGGCGTGGGAATGTGGCAAAAAATAATAACAAATGGAAATAAAAGAGGAAAAAAGCAATGTCTAACTCATTTTGAGATTTACAACGTTTCTCGCTGGCCGATAATTGATGTAAACTGAAAAGTTATTTAAGTGCCCGCCGGCAAACACTGAAAAAGCTGACTCTGAAGTTCAATTACTATTGAGGGTTTTCCATGGAAAGTGCAGTGTCCCAAGCTCTTGGTTTTACAAAAGCCGGCGTCTGCTTTGATTATGCAATAAATCAGAGCCTTCAATAGACCACTGACACTCGACAGAATTAGTTGGGAACAGTTGTCGAGTTGTTGAGTTGTTGAGTTCATAGAGCAAAAGTCAAATCACAATCAAGTGCTCGGTGAATTGCATTCTTGCCCGGAAGTGCTACAGAATTTAATTAAAAATATTCGAGTTTTGGATGTAACACAAACTGATTCAGGCTGAGCATAGAAGTTGATTGAATTAAAAGTGAAACGATAAAAACTCAAATACTAAATGAATTACTATTTGAACTTGTGCACTGGGTAAAAATGAAAGTTGTAATTAAAATTTAAAAATTAGGTTACCAATAAAATTACAATGTACCTCAAAAAAGGTTTCTTTCTTTTCTAAATTTGTAATAGGAGCTACTTAATATGAGGCTTGTATTTATTGCCTAAGCGTAATTAAATATGTGGAGCAGTTGCATTTACCCAGACTAAGTAATTGAGCAGTGATTGCAAACTGTTCAGACATGAATAACATAAATACTTATACAACTGTTCGAGTTTTCAAGTAAGCCGATTGAGTAATTGCGAGTCTGCTCCACTTAGAAAGCATACAATCCATTGATTGCATCCAATAATTATGGAAAAATGTGTATCCGCAGTCTTTGGGCCATTTACTCGCCTGATAAATGTTTTTTCAATTTGCAGTGCAACTTAATTGATAGTCCAGTGCGAAAATTGTTTTTTATATACCCTTGCAGAGGGTATCATAATCTTATCAGAAAAGATACAAGATACTAGTTCTAACAACATAACCGTTTCTTTGGAAACCAATCTATTTCTTAGAGCTTAGTCAATAAGGCCGACTTTTATAGGACCCAATTTATATAACTTATTAATACAATTTATAAACACACTCCAACACAGACACACCAATTGTTATCCCCCACCCACGTCCCTAGTCAAATTCTCACCCTTCACGAACAATTTAGATTTCTTAAGTTAAATGCTTAATGTTTAAACAAAAAATACATATCAAAACAGGGAGTAAAAAAGAGCTCAGTCAAGAAAATTGGGATTCTGTTTTGCGGTAGGAAATCCATATGTTGGAAGTTGCTGGATCCGATCCCTATATCATATAGCTGCCACAGAAACAATTAATAAGTTGGGTCTTCTCATTTAATCAAAATCGGTCCATTAATTATGTAACACCTATCGCTAATGTGAAAAATGGTTGAAAATTGTTGTAGTTTTAGTTTTAAAAATATTTCCACAAAAACTCTCAAGTATAAGCCCCATCATGTTCATTGTAGTTTAATTAATTGGATCAATATCGTATCAATACGTTATATCAGTTTAGATTGTGACCAGGAATCCCGAGACTTTGGAAAATCTACCCCCTCCACGCGGAAACTGTTGTATGAAACTTGAGAAAATCGACTTCCATCCGTCACTACGGAAGGGAATAGCCTTAGGGTGTGACACAAGGTTTTTGTAGGATCGGTTTCAAAGTTCTTGATACCCTATGGAAAGAATTATAGGGCACGGATGGGAAAAGTAGGAAAAGTAGGAAAAGTAGAAAAGTGGTAAGTTATTTTGATTTATTTTTAATTTCTCATCCATGCAAAAACAATGTGCAACAGCGATGTGTGGCTGGGTACAACTTGTATTTAATATTAAGTTATAGAAAGTTCGAATCAGAAAAATCAGTTTATTTATGAGCAACTATTTTGGTTATAAGTTAACGTATTTTATTTAAAATCAGAATGTCACATTTTTTGTCAATACTGCAAACATGTTGGCAAGAGTATTAAATATTCGGCATCCCAAATAAAGCCATTCTTGTTTATTATTATTTATTTTTTTTTTGCAAAATTTACACATTTTTGCAGCTCTCTTGGCGTTTCCTCAATTATTGAATGGCAGCTCAGGGAATGCCGGTATACAATCGTGTTATAATTGGGCTTGAATATAAATTGAGTCGCTTTTTAAGTTTGGCGTCTTAATTTTGAAATGACGTCAGCACACGTGGCAGCTTAGATGATCAGTTCAAAATGTGGGTGGCAACAGCAGCTCAAAGTTCGTATTGTTCGCATTGGGTGGGGCTCGAGTGCAGTTCTATAATTGCTATAACCGCCTGCCCCCTCTGGCTACAACAGACTAAGCAAACCATTTCAATTCTAGACAAGTTTTGTAATTGCCCATTGGATTTGCAATTGTTGACAACAGGTGATGATGGCGTCGCACCCGCCCTCACCTGCTTCTCACCCACGATAATCGGCAAATATCGTTATCGATTGTTTATGCAACAGTTGCCTAGACCGGGCCCAAGCCCCGACCCCGACCCCATCCCCATCCCCAACCTCAAGCCGAAGCAGCGAACCATAGCACGAGCCGGCTCTTGTTGCGGCCAGTTCTTCAGGCGATTTGCGGCATGTGCCGCACTTTTTTCTGATGTTGTCTGATGCAGGTAAAATCAAAGAAAAAACGAGAAAAAAGAAACTACAGCGCTGGTTTGGTTGTTGCTCTTTTGGCTCTTACAGTTGTTAACTTAATTAAAGTGCCTTGCGCAAAGGTAACGAGAGAAAAGCAGCAAACAGCAAGTGGGGTAGGCGGAGGCGACTATTCAAGTTGACCTGCAGGGTAGGTATAATGAAGAAACAAATATGATGAGTTTTGTGGTATTTCATATAGTAAGAGAACTACAGAGCGCTAAAAAGACTTTAAACTCCTCAAATCCACATAAATACAAAAGAAGTAAGAAACAAAGGAGGAATATTAATACACACTCAGAAAAAAATGTGACTAAAGCAGGCTAGTACTGTTTTTCTAAAATTGTCAACATGTTTCTAAGTTTCAAGACGCTTATTTTAGGATCATTCGCTCTGAAGATCTAAGATCTGAAGCTTCAGATCAATCTGGTGGCAATAAAAAAAAGTATAGAGAATTAAAAATCAATTTTTTTACAAATGGGTGTTGTTGCTTTGTGAACTAAAATTTAAGAGCAAAATGAAACTCGTATAAAATGCGAATGCTGACTATTGACAAGGCTCTTTTCGTTCAGTGTGTACTTATTTATAGCCTAAAAATGCTTTAAAACTTATATTTTTACAATTCGCTATTGTTTGTTTAATCACAACTTTAAATGAATTAAAGTACGGATTTAAGATAATAACTTAGACTCAATTTTTTTAATTCTATAAAAGCACACTTGTTTTTATCCCCGAATCGCTTGCCAAGCCTCCCTCAAAGTGACACAGAGTTCACACAAGGATCTCTTAAGTCTAGTCTTCTTTTTATAGCATCTTCCACCGTATTATATTATACATGGTAAAAGAAATCTTGCCCCATATGGACTTGGTAATTGTAAAATCAATTACCTTATTTAGTTTTCCCCTATGACAGGGTTACCATTAGTAATTTTATACGCAATCTGCTCTTCTCAGCTCTTACCTTTGCTTTCATATCAATCAAAATATTTTGGTGCATATGTCACGACTTTTCATTTATTTTTGTTACTTTTGAAGCTCTTTTGTTTGCTTTTGTAACTTTTCCAGATGTTAAACTCAATGATTTATTTGGTTAGGCACTTCAGAGCATCCGAGCTGTTTGGACAGCTGAATCTGTTTTTGGTTCGCCTTATATGCTAAGTGGCAACAATTCACACTCCCCCGCCCCACTCCGGCGAGCAGTAGCCCATTTGCATGTGCATCTATTGCCGCTGCATCAATTAAGGCGTCTGGAGGACCCAGCACTCGTTAGCAGCAGACTCGACCGGGGCAGCTGTGCCCAACTGGCCAGCCCTTTAAATCGAATGCAGTTTGCACGTGACGCACGTGACAATGGACCGCGGGGGTGCGGCCCCTCAATTGCCCACCCTTCCCCTCGAGTTACCTGCGTCCGTTGGCAAACTGTCTGGCTGTGCGAACTGTTGGCAAAACGTTTTCACTACACTCAATTAATTTAATGGATCAATCGATCGTTTTGTTTGATGAAATGCGAGGCTTGTTTGGGAGCCAAAGTCATTAAATTGACGAGTTGGGGGGTCATTTGGAATGGTGTTGTGGGCCCATTGTATTCCCGATTAAATAATGTACACATGTATTCCATTAATTACCACCTGAGGTGTTGCTGCTGATTAAAGCCGTCGAAGTAGCAAAATGATGCTAAGTTAATTTATAACAAAAGAAACAAAGATAAAACAAAACAATCTCCATTACACATAAAGTTAATATGGTTGAAATTAAGTCGAGAGTCAAAATACATAAAACATGCAGAGAGAAATTCCATATATATATTTATGTTTGGCTTAATCATAAATTTGAGTAAAGACCCTATCTAACTCTATTAGCTATGCTCTGTAAACATTCATTTTAAATGACTGCTCATAAATTATGTATTCATATGTATAAATATCGAATGCATTTGTTAGGCAGCTCACAGTCCTCGATAGTCGAGATGTATATATATTATTTACCAGGCTGACCTGACTGTAAATGTACTTACATATATATATATCTAAGTACTTAAAATAACAATTTAAGTACATAATCAGTAAAAGTATTTTGATATTCTACATAAATTTATCAATCACAAAGTGTTTGAATAAATAATTATTCATTAATTTAACAGTTCTTAACCGCTATATATGACTATCAAGTCATGAATCAAGGCATAAGTTATGCAGGAACTCTGTATAAAACATAACTTTATGAATAGCTATTCAAAGTTCGATTTTATAAATTATTTTCGCATAACTTATGATAGATATCTCCCTGTGTGCTTACGAAAATCTTGGATCTTATAAAGTTTAAATTTTTGAAAACAAGTAAGAATGCTGTAGACGAGTATATCGGACTACAAAACTCCCTGTACCCATGTCAAAAATTTCGGATCGCATCTTCGTACACTTACACAAAGACGCACACACACAAGCGACAACGAAAGCGAAGCATTTTAACTCGCGACTGCGCTTCCTCTTCCCCAAGCTCTGCAGCACTGAATATTCTTTCGTGTATAACTTCCGTGTTTATCATCCGACCAACTTGAAATTGAGAGTGACCCAATTATAATACATGCCAAATTTCAAAGCTATATCTTCAAAAGTGTGGCTGTAAAACGTTTTAATCGAGTTGCGGGGGAACGAGAGGAGATATCTGAAATCGGAAACTTGATCTGCGTATGGTTGAATTCCAAATTTGGTGTCTCTAGCTCTTATAGATCGACACTTTCATACAGACCGACATGGCCAAATCAAAATATATTTTTCATATCAAGAATATATACTTTATAGAGTCAGAGATGCCTCCTTCTGCCTCTTACATACATTTGCACAGATTTAGTACCCCCTTTTTACCCATTTTATGGGTACAGGGAGTAATAATACACAGAGTTTATTCACCGTCCAGTTTTTCATTTACTATGCAAATTGCAATCTCATAAATTTGCTCTTTTAGCCAAAAACCAGCTCGCTTCCTGCTTTAAAGTAACCCTCGGCTCACTTTTAATAGGCAAAATCATAGACTTGTAAAGTTGCCGAATAATTTATACAAAATACTTGCAGAGCAACACAACAACCTAAAAAATTCAATAAAAATTCATTAAATAATAAGATTTAAAGAGCTAAGCAGAAGGCGCATTGGGAAACATTTAATTAAAATGAAATTAGACAAACAAATGAGCTGCTAATTAATTAATTCGTAATGCCCAATAAATTTGTCATCAATTTCAATTCGGTTGCTGCGTGAAAAAATTAAATAAATATGTATAAAAAATGCATTTTTTATGCGGCTTTCATTGAATAGAAAAACAAACCGATCCGCTGCTTGACAGTTAAGTGGTTGTTTCATAATTTATATTAATTTATTTGTAATTTAATTTTCTGCGCTTTGCAAGCCACACAAAAGGCATCTTCGATCCCTCACAAATGTGCGCAATTAAATATTCAAATTGTTTTTGTTGACTTTTGACGGCATCTTTTTGATGCCCCTGCATGTTGCCCATAAGCCGCAACACGAATTCATTTGAAGGCTGATAAATGATGCAATTAAAAAATTAAATATATTACACACAGCGGAAACTGTAGAAAACTTGACTATGTATAGAAAAGCTCTACAAAATAAATTAATTTATAATACCCTCCAAGTTTCACAAAAATAAAAAGAAAAAATCTAAAAAGAAACTGTGATTGCATGATGTAAATTGAAATTACGAGAGCAAACTTATATGTATCCACAATACTTATTTAGAAAATATGTTCTAAAGTTGCACAAAATCGTTCAGAATAAGCTCGAAAGAACTAGCCACTAAACTGAACGAACCAACTAAATTCCTCTTGTCAATTCGATTTCTGAGACCGATTATAGCTCGTTATATTATAGCAATTGAATTAGTTGACATGATACAATTTAAACACAATGAACTATACAATTTCGAATCTTAATATTAAAACTTAAGGCACAAAGTAACCAAACAAAAAAGAAACAACGACTTAAACGAACGAGTGAACTAGTACATATGTGCATGTCAAACTAGTGACTAAACTAACTGCTTCAATTGAACTAAGTACTATGTACATTGTACAACATCGACATGCAGAAATGTATATCTTAAGTATATTTTTTCTTCATAATATTTTCCTTTAACTTAATATACGTATATCTATAAATACGTATCTGAACATTTTTAAATTAATTTTCTTGCAGCTGTTCTGTTTATCTTTAATTTTTTGGCTACTTTCGAATTCTAAATGTGAATCAACAAAACAATTTACAGAAAGTCGCATGGAACGTGACTGGAGTGACCTGTCAAATATTTATTCAGCACAAAGATGACAAGATGACAGTCGTATTAACTTTTCAATCAACGTTAAAGGTGTCAAAACCTAGCAATATTTGAAGTGATATTAGTTTACAGTAAACACATTGCTAAGCTAATATAATCTAATGTTAAATAATGTAATTAAATGTAATCTGAAGCAACCGTACCATATTTTATCATATCTATCATATACCTTAACTCACAGTAGAGATATAAAGATTTGACACAGTCTAACGGCTCAACTCTTTGTATTAATCGGCCATTATAATATACAGGTATCATTTTTCAAGTCAATTATGCTCTTTACAATTACGAGTGGAGTATCCTCACTGGATAATATTAACAACTATTATGTCCTTGCGAGGGTTCTTTAATTTGGTGAGAAAAAGTGTATCGCATTAAAAGGAGTCGTCTTCACCTAGACCTTACAAGGTATACACCTATTCTTGATAACCTAAATGTGAAATGTTTATGTTTATCAAATCGAAGATTATGATTTGTTTGATTTAATCAACAGATCGTAAATTGAGTTGATGAAGTCCTACTTTTTTAAAAATATCTCAAAGAAAGTTTTGTTATACTCCTGTTGAATGAATTTGATCAAAATCGGACCATTATAAATGGCAAAGAACAATCGGATGATTGTTGGTTATAACCAAGATTTGAATGAAACTCAACAATTGCAAGAATTATTATGATATAATAAGTATGGGAAAATTTGGCTTATCACTGATTACTAAATCTACTATAGATTTGATTGCAAAGTATTATATTTTCAGTCATCAAAACTTTGCTGACATAGTCAACATTTTGCTTATTCAGTTAATACATATATTTGTTAAAAATTTTAAAGTTCAAACTAGGTTAATTCTTTGCAATGGAAAATAAAATTGAGGATAACAAATTAGATGACAAAGAGAAAGAGAAAGAGAAAGGGAAAGAGAAAGATAAGGGGAATGAAGGACTTCTAAACGAGAGTGAAAAGGCGGATGAAGAGAGTGATTCACAAAGCTCCGATTCGAATCGTGTCACAAATATTCATCGTAATGTACGCACAAGTGAGTGTACTCCCTCTCCTGCTCTCCACCTTAGGTAGTCTAACAACAAATGCACTCCACAGCCGAGAATAAGCCCGCCTCGTGTGTCGAATTGACATTTATAGCTCTATCATGGATTATCATGGTCATTACATTTCCCATATCAATTTTTATGTGCCTGATCATTCTGCAGGAGTATGAGCGTGCCGTGATCCTGCGGCTGGGTCGCCTACGGAAGGGTGGACCCCGTGGTCCGGGCATTGTCTTCATTTTGCCCTGTATTGACAGCTATGCTAGGGTTGACTTGCGCACCACATCCCTAGATGTGCCTCCGCAGGATATACTCACCAAGGACTCGGTGACAGTCAACGTGGACGCCGTTGTCTACTACAGAGTTAATAGCCCGCTGGATGTCATTCTGCAGGTAATGGACCCCCGATCTTGTTGCCGACTGCTCGCTATGACGACCCTGCGCAATATCACCGGCTCCTATATGCTGCTTGACCTGATTTCATCCAAGAAGGCGCTGTCTAGACAAATCAAGGGCGTGATTGATAACACTGGTGCCACTGATCCTTGGGGCATACGCATCGAGCGTGTTGAAATGTAGGTCTGCTCTTGCTACCAATATCAATGGACTTGCAGCTTTCAGTATCCCGCAGCACGGATATCCTAATGCCGGAATCGCTCCAGCGCGCTATGGCTGTGGAGCAAGAGGCACGACGTGAGGCCATGGCAAAGGTGGCTGCCGCAAATGGCGAACGTGATGCTGTCAAGGCACTCAAGGAGGCTGCTGACATCATGGAAACGAATCCCATAGCGCTTCAGGTAAGTTCATTTGTCTAACTAACATATAACAATAAAAAATCCGTTTTCATTCCAGTTGCGATATCTGCAAACCCTGAACACTATCTGTAATGAATACACGAAGGCAATCGTATTTCCTTTCCCCGTTGACATTATACAAAAACTTTTCAAATAAGTATTCTCATTTATTTTTTTTTTTAATTAAAAAATTTAGTGATTTTAAAATTAGTTAGGCAACATTCATACATACCTTCAGTGCAATTGACTGACTCAAGTACCTTGCAAAATATTGAGAGACGAACAGCTTAAAGAGGCTGTTATCTTAATAGTCTTTTGCACTTAAGTCATTTTTTTCATTTATCGTTAAGGTAGAAAAAAGCTTTACTTAATTATTAACGTAAAGTTGAAAGGGTAAAAAATGTTTTTCTTAAAGAACATTATTGCCTAACAGACACTTGTTAAAAAAAACGCTTAAAGCAGCTAACGTCAAATATTTCGTACAAAATCTGTTTTAGATGCTGTGTTTATCTTGACCATAGTATATAAATCAAAATATCGAGGCACTGAATTTAAAAATATAATCTATTGTTTCCTTAAAAGAAGCAAGACCTGTTGGATTACACTGGAGCTGCAAAGCAGTTGATAACATTTTTGATAACTAAAGTACTCCTAAAGTGCTCTTGTCTACTCTACAGTACTCAATTCTAAACTAAAATCGAATAGAAAATAAACACAAATTGTATAATTTGAATATTAAATTATTCAAATAATTGATTGTATTTCTTAGTCAATAATATATTTTTAGAGAATATATTAATTGTTTTTGGTAAAATTGTATTAAAGAAAATATAATGAAATTTAGAGCAGATATTGTATGTAAAATTTAAGTAAAACACATTTACTCGTCTGTTTTTCTTGTTTTTCGATTATTAATAGTTATGTGGAAAATATTTTTATGAATTGTACTACTTTCAGTTAATTTTTCTAATAATTATAAATATGTATTATATATATATATATATTTCAAGTTACAAACGCGATATAGAGGGTGTGGGTAAAAACTATAGAAACTATCGAGTGGGAGCATTATCGATAATTTCCCAACTCTAGTACATATGCATGTAAATGAGCCATTTTTTCTAGCAGTCACAGACGAGATTTATTGTATATTCTAACTTGCATCATTAAAATCAATTAAATCTGTTGTAACACAAATATCAATTAATCTTGAATATTCAAATGAACATTTGCTTCGCAACACATTGTGCCCCAAGAATACGAGTATCCGATGTCGAAATGAATTTCTGTTGATGGAGACAGAAGATATAAGGCACAAGTCGACGCTCCCAACATAAAGGGGAGCTCTCATGGGCCACATTTCAGCACAAGGCCAAGCTGAAGGGGAGCCAATGAAGAGTTCTTGAACCCTCTTGCACTTGCAACATATTTCGCATATTTCGTTATAATGGCTTTTTAATTATTCACAAAAAAAAACAAAGGAAAAGCACTTAAACCTCTTGAACAAATTAATTAAGTTCAATAATTTAATAAGCGATTTTCTATTAAAGCGGCCAGCAAAGCAATTTCCGACACATTTTTCATGTGACTGCTGCGAAGCGGTGCTTTTAATTTTACTACATTTTTTTATTATTATTATTTTTATTTGTAGTTGTATTTGTGTTTGTATTTTGTTTTCACTACACTCGCCGAAAACATTGACCCCACTTTAAGGCAGCATCGGCGGCTGCGCAGTTAACCAACAGAATTGGTCATGCGCCGTTTGAGTTTCAGTTCGAGTTTGAGATCGCGACTTGGCCACATGTGTTCCAAAGAGCTACGTCATCGTGGCTGCAGAACCAAAACCGGTACGGGGAGTCCAATAACGAACCACGTGCTCTTCCACTTTGCCGCCAAAAACAAGTCGGACAGAGAGTCGAGCTGGTTTTTGAGCGCTTCAGATGCGAGAAGTGTAGAGTAGTTCTCAGTTCCTAACTACTTAACCGATTTCGTTTCTTGTGTAGACTGTGATAAGAACTTTGGGCTGTGTATTTTAAGAATTTTAATTTAATTGGAATACCCTTTCAGGAGGTATTCTAATTTAGTCACGACATGTGTAGAGCATTACAAAATTCGAAGACGATTCCACAAAGCGATTTCGTATCGTATATGATTTTATAGTACCACCGAGGGTTTTTTGTTTTAGAACACACCCAATACTCATTGACATTTTTCTTCCAAAAAACTATTAAGAATCCATGGCGGTACTGTTGATAAGTTGAGACCTTTATCAAAATTTAAATGGTGCGATAGTATCACTGACCCATTGTTTTGAAAGTATTTTCCTTGATGTCGATAACTTGACCATCTATGAGTTTGACAAGATTTCTTTACAGCTTACCACATTATCTTAAAACAATTAGAGGCACTTCAAAGTTTAATATATCGCTTTAAAACTATCTTAAAATAAATATTTAAGTAAATAAATATAAATAGGATGATTAGTAAATTATAAGTAGAAGGAAAAATGTTTTTTTTATAGTAAATCCTAACCTTAATTGTGTGGTCAAAATTTTGATCCAAAATTTAAAAGTTATAAGCTATTTAATAACCTGAAAGTTTTAAACTTGTATCGCTAGCATATGACAGTAAGTCAAATTTATGAAGGGTGAACGGACAAAAATATCAAAGTATTATATGATTTAATAATAATGCATTTTGTGGAATAAAAATGCCTCCACAGACCGATGCAATTCAAAAATGTTATCGATACTATATTGCTTATCTAAAAAGCCACCAATACTCATTGTTAGGTATTTTAAAAACTGTTAAAACAACCGCTGACAAATAGAAATTTAATTATATATTTAAAAAAAAAAAAAAAATGCACATTGAAGAAACAGTAAAGTTTATTTACATGTAGAAGTCAAACTGTTATAAATAATGCGGTTACCCTGTAAAGAAAAGCGTATACTCGTATTATGAATTCTAACTTCAACATTCATTGCCATGTTTCAAATTGACTGCCTCAAATAATTAATAGGCAGCAATGTTCTGAGCGTTACAAATGTATCTCTATCTATGCGTGTATTCGAGCATGCATGGATGTATCTGTGTGGCTGTATATTTAATTTATGAGGCACAATTTCAAGGTGACTGTGACGCAATGCAAACACAGGCTGTAGGCTTCTATTATTGTACTCTATGCGTTTATTCTGTACCTATTTGGCGTGATTGCCATCGAAGTTAATCAATTTTGAGATTAATCTCATTGCTGTCAGCTTGACGGGCCTCTGTACCAGCTCATTGTCGCAGATACTTTTTTAATTTGGCCTATTGCTCATTTTGCTCATATGCAAATACGCTTTGAGCTCGTAAGCTGGCAGCAGCTGAATCAGACTTGGAATCAGAATCAAAAGCGCATATGTCAGCATTAAAAAGCATAATACACATCACAAATCATTTTGTCAGCTCACAACTGTGGCTGAATATGAAACGAACATGTTATGGTTGCTCCATAGATCGGACAATGTATCTATAGGATTGTTTTCAGTTTTCAACCGTTGTGTTGCTTTTTATAGCGTGCTCGTTTCCCATAACTACAAAAGTGGGCTACATGTCACACAACTCTGTCAAGCTGTGTACAATTTTGCATTGTATCAGTAGCTGTTTATTTTGCAATTTTAAATTTAATACCTCCAATTACATGGGATAATAAATATCTGGATATCGTATTGTTAATACCAAATGGCATGGTTAACTATTACTACATGGAAGTGCTGCAAAGCTGGTGATAGTCGCCCAATCGATAATTGCGATAGTTAGTACAATACTATCGATAATGTGAATTATTTTCAAAGGGAATTTAAAATCTTTACTTTAAGTCTTCATAATAGCTAATTTTCTACCATTTTTCATTTACATTTATTTTATTAGCACTTTTTCAAGAAAAATAATTTTAAGTTCAAAATACAGTTAAATTTAAAAAATATTGACAGTGGCTAAATCCAATCGATGGTAATCAACGTATGCACAATCGGTTGGGGATGTCTCAAAAAATATCGATAAGTATCGATATTTTAAAGACACGAGACCACACTCCTTGTGATTAATTGTCTGTGATATATGTATGGAACGTCTTCTCATTATTTATTGTGGTTTCAATCGGTAGATATTATCGATTTAAGATATACTTGTATTTAGCCTGTATAGTCTGCATTTTACTCATGCAACAATTATGAAACTCTTCTTATAATTACCTTTGCACACCATTTATATTCTTAAAACTTAAATCTTTATTGTAAAGAATGGACGATTCATTGAAATTCGAAGCCAAAATATCGGAGTACATCGATGTTATAGTATTTAAGCACAACATCGACAATAATCATATTATCGACATAAATAGAAACCACACAAAACTTAGACTTTCGAGCTCCCTTAAAATGTATTCATAAGCTACCCAGATGTTGGCTCAGATTACGCACCACTCGAGAAAGACAACTGCAACTTTGAACTATTTTTAAAGATGCACTTCGCGGTAGAAGCATTGCCACAACAACTTTTATCGGCTTGTTGGATGATAAGTCTTGGCTGTGGTTTGTTGGCCAGGCTAAGCTAACTGTACATCAAAGTTATGGTTACGCTTGTGTGGTGCAGTTGGAGCCGAGGGTTGGCAGCCGGTCATGCGATGACGGCATTTCAACGCCGGCTCCATTAGCACCTCATTGACAGGCGAGGCATCGAGTTACGCACCGCTGCAGAGAGTTGTCTATGGTCCGGGATGGAGGGACGCAGAGATAGAGAGATGGAGGGATGGTGAAGGGGTAGTTAGGCTGCTTGGGTGTCAGCAAAAAACTAGATTGCACATTGATGATGTGCTCCAGTAAACGGCAAGTCTGCCATGCGCGGATGCTGTTGCTGCTGGTTGAATATCGCGTGCCGTGCTCGTTACGTATCTTTAAGATACAATTATGCATGTATCTTGTGGCTGCCTTCATGGCTTGTAAGCAGAGCCTTCACATTGTTGTTGCTCCAGCATAAACAAACATCACCACTACCATTTCGAGTGTTTGCTTTAGCTTTCAATGACGACTTTTGACAGGCCATCAATAAGCTGCAGCCACATCGCTCATACGACATGTTAACTTTGTGTATACACCAAATGAAATTTGTAAACATTTAGCCTCAAAGTGGATAATACATCACCCAGCTGAAGTGCTTTTTAAATTCATATAAATTTATCTCAAATTTATCGCCTGAGTCTTGCAAATTTGTTGCTGGCAGCTCCTAAGTACTTATTCCTCAATTTGACACTCATTTGATATGTTGACAAAGCTCTTCTACGCTCAAACAGGATGGTACTGACTGGTCTGAAGCATTTACACAACTCTTTTGCGTTTTCTGGCAGTTCCTACTGCCCTTTCAACATGCTGTCAAAATGCTTACAAAAAACTGCCTCAAGCTCAACTTGACACATTTGTCATTTGATCCTTTCGACAGACCCTGGGCCAAGCTGGAACCCTCCACCCAACACGTTTAAACTACGCTGTAATTAACTGGCAATTTGCATTTAAACGAAGCCGCCAATGCCTGTTAACACCCTGTACTTAAATCACAGAATGGCTACATCCCGTCTGTGCCCGTGTAGTTGTATTAGGAGAACAAGAGACGAAGGATGTTCAGTCTTTTACATGTGAAAGAGATGGCGATTTAATTGCCAAATTGTCAACTCACAACCACTGTTTGTAAACAATTTTTATATCGATAGTATCGATGGCTTCTCATTTTACACCACTATCGATTGTTTTTCACTGTTGCAACCGTTAAATAATTCCAATACACAAATATATACTAGGTAACAAAAAAATCGTACTATATAATTTAGAATAAAACGTTTAAAAAATCTTATTTTTAAAACTTCCTAACACAATGCCTTCGATGGTGGTGGAATAACTATCGAAACTATCGGTATTCTTGCAACTTTATTGTAAATTATAATTTTACAATTTATCGACCCGTCATGTCAACTCGACGAAGCAGCCTCAATTAGTGATGTCCAAAGTACATCGTTACATAGATTACTTAATGTAAATATCCGGACTTAATTGATTTTGATAAATCGCGTACATATATACTGTTATATTTTAGGATTCTATTATTTTGTGTTCGCAATTTTTTCTGCTTACAAAATATTAGATCAATTGCGTCTATCTAGTACGTATCAATTGTCTGCATATATTTGAAATTTTGAAAAACAAACATTCTTTGTTGTGAATATTCAATATCGCGTATTCATGGATGATGCTGGGAGAAGCCCAATATCGAAGTAAAGTATAAAATTTACATAGCTAGTCACAATTGCACACTAAGCTCCGTTTAACATAAGAAAACTGGTCAAAGGCCGAAGTGTTTGAAGTATAAATAACCTTCCTTTCAAAGAACTTGTATATCTTGCTACAGCTAAAAAAGAAATTTATATTTTTACAGGGCATCTCATAGTCCACCAGCCTCGATTATAGGTTGCCCACATGCTTTGTCTTGGCGATATTTGTACCCTTTTGAACAGAGTGCCTTGTTTACACATATTGCAGAGACTTTGTAAAACTTTTAATAAACAGAAAAAAGCCGATGGCAATTGTTTGGTGTTTACTTTTACTAATTTGTTGTTGTTCCTGCTTAGAGTGTGTCTTTTGTATTGTGTTTCCCCTCACTCTTAACTCGTTGTCCCAAAGACTTAATGCTTTCCGGGTTTCTTAACGCGCTTTTGATCTCAAATTACCGCGCTCATTGGGGAACGGCGGACCGGGGGAACGGGGGAAAGAGGGCTCTGCGAATTGTCTGCAGCCTGCAATTTGTTATAATAAAGGCGAATTTCTATTTTTGTGTGTCCAACTGGCCTGCAATTTGTTTTATGCGTCCAGTGTCACTTTCAATTTCTAGCAATTTAAATCGCGTTTTCAGCTATTTTAAAGCGTTTCAGCGTATGCTGTGGCTTGTGGCTTGTGGCTTGTGGCGCGTATCCGCCGAATGAGGTCAGCGTTGGACAAGTGAGCTATTAAAAAGGTTCCTCTGGCCCCCACATATGACTATATACGAATAGCTATGCGTTTTATCAGTCAACATGCCAAAGGAATGAGTTAAGAATTTCGAAATGACCGTCCGGCGACAATGTCCGAGCCACAACGACAATTTCTTGGCGCCATCGCCACAATCAGCATAAATTTCTACAAAATAAATGCAAATTAGTGGAGTCTGTTAGCGGAAAACGAATGAATTAGACAAGCACGGCATGACTCTGTTGTACAGACATAAAAAAACACGCGAATTCATCTAATTTATTTTTTCCAGCTTCATAGCAAACAAGCAACTACTACTTATTAACAAGCAAATAACTAAAAAAAAGCTTATTATAAGTTTATAGTACAGTTTCCAATTAGAATAGTTGCTTATTAGTAATATACACATTTTACTTTAAAATACTTTAAAGCCGAAACGATTTCAGTTTCAACAGATCTCATCCGACACTGTTGTGTGCTTCCAAAAACATTTTTGGAAAAAAGATTATATTGGATTTGTGAAATATCCGTCTGTCTAATTGTCCGGATGTGTATCCGTAAGAAAGCAATTTTTTGCGGAAGGATCAGGTCACTGTATCTAATTTTCTTTATGTTCGTCAAATTTGGTAAGAGTCAGGCCGCTAAAGTTGCCATAGAAACCATAGCCATAGTACAATAAGTTATTGTATAAAAAACATTTCTATAGTTTTTATATATCTTCGACCCAACGAAAAAAGTTGTTCTTGTTTATTCATAAATAAGTATTTTAAATTTTTCTACTTGTGTAATTATTATTAATATTTTAAGTATTTAAAACATTTGTGTTATATTTTGCTTCAATTATTGTAAAATTATACCTCACGCAACTGTATAACATGTTTTATAAATATATGATTAAAAAATAATTAATAAGGTTTGGAATTAAGTCGATTACCCAGTTTATGCAAATAATATAAAAAGCTATATTTTCTATAATAGATTTCCGCTGTTTTGCTATTCAATACTAATAAAAACAGAAAATTAAAACCATCAACTGCTGTTTTCAATTAATTTACGTAGTATAGAATTTAAGTGGAATCAATAACATATTATTCAACACAGCTCGAGTTTCTATTAATACAAGTATTGTTCTGAAAGAGAAGGAATTCCAGGAAATTTATACAAATGTTTATACACAAATGTTTATACAATGCTTGCAGTTAAGTCTTTGGATTGCCTCCTTGAGCTGAACGAGAATTCGCAGAACTCTAGCAAATTATAGATTAATCCAAATACAATTGCAATTGCACGCAGTGCTACAAAAAGTAAAAATGGAATGTAAACGATGAAATAATGTAGAAGGTTGAACAGAGTGGAAACCAAAATCATTTCAGCCAATTAGAGGAATCCAGAACGTGGCCAGGAATTTGCGAGCAGCAATTTGATAATCAAAAGACCACAAAGTGCCGGGCTATTAGCATAATAATGAGGAGTAGTTTGAAAAATGCAGCTGATGTCAGCTAATGGGCGGCAGGTGGCGCCTCGCCGCAGTCAGAGTTGCATTTGAGGCACGCCCGATTAATTGGCGATGACATGCCGGCTGCTTCCATTTGGCAGACCAATTAGAGAATGTCAGCCAGAGCAATTATATAATTGAGTTTGACTGGGGCATAGATGGCACAGTCACTGCATTTACTAATTGCGGTTGAAAGCCGGCCAGGAGTGTGTCCATGCTGAGCATAATGATGATCTCGTGATATCGCGCTGGGCAAATACACTTACAACAAACAAAAAAAAACAATAACAATGTGTGCCACTGCTGAGCAGACACACTTGACATTAAATGGAATTAAATTGCACCCACAATGTCGCTCCACATCCAGCGAGCAACTAATGTTGATGACACCGTTTGACAACATTGACACGCATCTTGACAAAACGCATCCAATAGATACATACATGCATAAGTAACTATGTATGCTGGGCATGAGCAATAACTTCAAACCTGTGACTGAGTCACTGTATCTGAGCAGTTATCGAACCACAGTCCGATAACAGTGAGTCTTTGTAATACATATTAACAGCTGTTAATATGGATATTTACATTAACAGCGCAATATCGATATTAAAGTCACAGATTATGTTTTCATAGTAACAGTCGACTTTTCATATTGGTATTTACTTTAACAGCGCAGTTTCGATATAACAGTAACAGATTATGTTTCGATATTAACATTCAGCTGTTCATTTTGGTATTTACATTAACAGCGTAGTATCGATATGAACAGTCGCAGATTATGTTTCAATATTGAACACTGAACTGTTCCGCAAGCAAGCAAAGGAAGAAAAGCTCTCGAAATTTGTTAAGCCAACAGTAAATCAACTAAATTCGCTTAAGTAACTAGATTTAGCAAGTAGCATCAGATCGCAGAAAGCGAATAATTGGAAAAAATACTCAAACGGTATTACTTATAAACGATAAATCAAAATACAACCGATAACTAAACCGTGATATATGGTCAGATTGTCAGATTCACTGATATTTAAAAGTAACATTGGTCACTGTGACTGCCAAATAACAATTTTGCTCATCTCTGGCTTACATAGATACATATCTCTCTCAGCGAGCACCTAATGGCCCGGAACTGCACCCGCCGTGGAATCCCAGCGGAGTGTCTGTGTGTGCCCCGAGTGTGGCATTGTCTTTGCAACCGAAGTGAGTGTGGGTGGGTTACAAAGTGCATGATATAGCGCATTAAACGCGATAAGCGGCGTCGTTCTTGTGCCTGTAAGATTGGAGTATGCACTTCTACTCTTAGATGTATGTACTTACTATCGAATGACACGCACTGTGGTTGCTGCTACTGTGTGTGATGTGCATGGCAGTGGGTAAGTGGGTTAAGTTGGTAAGTGCATCTCTGATTACTGCTAAAGACTCTTACATCACAGGAGACAATTAGGGGGAGCTACAGAAGAAAACTCTCAAGTTTGCGGAAATGCTAATAAGTTCTATAAACTAAACTTAACAGAGTAATTGGATAATGTGCTAAATATCTCAAATATTTTAAGTTTAAGTAGCAAATCACATAAATATTTAATTTCAATATTTCTCAACATATTTCAATTTTTGCAATATTAACGGTTTCTTTATAAGTTTTTGAATATAAATAAACCACAAATCTTTTCATTTTGCCCAGTACAAATGTGGCTAACAAATGTTGTTTAGACTATTAGTTAAACTTCCTCTAGCGTTATTTTGATATCGATCTTTGATAAGGAAAAACTAACCTTATAAAAACTACAAATATTGACAAATTTGCATACTTGTAAATTAAGAACAAAGTTTATTTTTCATTTAAGAGCAAGGAGTTCATGACAGGTAAAAACCATATTTATTTTATTATTTATTGTTTTATTTTTTTCAGTTGACCTTAACTTTCTACTAAGGTAAAACTGTATTAAACTAAGCTTGTGTACGTGTTTTTAGTATGTAATTTCATTTAATTTCAAGTAGTAACCTTGTAGTCCAATTCCTTTCAATCCTCCGAGAGACTATCCCACTTCGTGGGCTGCACTCATTGGGTCGTAAATTTAATGTGCTCATCAAATTGTTCAGAAGTCGTGCCATACACAAAAATAACAACAATATATAACAAAAATAAAAGCCGTAAATTTGAATAAATAAATGCAAAGCGTCGCCACATGAAAATTAATCACAGGCAGCAGCTGTCACCAATTTGGAGGTTGTCACCAGGGCGCTACCCAGTTACCCCCCATTCCGATGGCTTTCTAAGCCCCTACACCCAGTCCCGAGTCCGTCTCTGGGTATTTATTCAGGCAATTGGATTTGTGTTCAGGCGAGAAACAAAAAAAATACAAATTGTTATAAATAAGTGCAATAAAAATTGCAAAGTAAATAAATGTGTGGAAACGCACAAAACATACAAATTTGCTTATGAGAACAGTCAGAAAAAGTGAACAAAACAGAAAATAAATAAAACAAAATGCAAAACTGCAACTAAAAGCGTGAAAAGTGTTGGTGACAAACAAATGGGCAAACAGTCAGCGGGAAAGAGAGGCAGACACTCATAAAATCGCAGACAAGGTAAATAAAAGCGTACGTACCCCCAACGACCCCATCATTATCCAAAACAACAACAACAACAACAGCAGAAACAGTCTGTCTGATCTCAGCGCTTGGATAAGACCCGGTGCGAGTCTCGGACCCGCAGACTCCCCGCCTGCCCCACCGGACCAACCAGCCCCAAAGCTACCGCTGTCTCCGTTAGCGACGCCGGTTTGACATGCACATGGAGCCGCTTGTAGTTCAAGGTGCGCCAGCGAACTGTTAAGAGGCAGCTATGTACAGTGGAGATTCCCTAAATATATCAACTATTATAACAAGTACCCATACACATGTGCAACACCAAAAGCGGAGCTCACAAACGCATCAAGCAGTTAAGCGGCACCGCTAGCATAGATCAAGTGTTACCCGAGAATCATGCGTGCCAGACTCAAGTATATATCTTTACAATTGTGACTATAAGCCTAGTCTCTTATAGTCTCTGAGATCTACGCCTTCATACGGACAGACAGATCGACTAGGTTCTTGATGCTGATCAAGAATAAACATATATATGGTCGGAGATGCCTCCAAATTCAATTTTACAAAAACAGTTTAAGAATTCCTAAATTCTTAAAAGAAATGTGATTTAATAAAATGATGTAGATGAATTAGAAAATCAATATTGCCTCTGAAACAAAGGTTGATTTAAATATGAAAAAGTCTGTAGTATTTACCTAAATGTTGTTGACAAAACTTTCTAGATTCGCAGGCAACCGAATGAAATTGATTAACCCGTGGATAAATGGGTTGAAGTTTGGATGAAAAATGGATGTCCACTCCAACTCCGATAGTATGTCATTAGTACTCTTGTACTCTTCTGTGTTGTAGTATTTTAAGCTAAACCAAATCTATTATTAAGCTTCTACTCATATTCCACTTAAGTGAATTTTACTGTACCTATACCTACTTTCCTTCAACGGACAAGTACAAGTAGAAGGCATTTGTATATGCATTGTAAATTGACAATGATTGCCCACAATTTGCTCAGCACAAAACGCGAGACAACTGCAGATGCAGATACAGATATAGATACAGATGCAGATGCAGATACAAATACAGATATAACAGTTGAAGATACTCGTAGTTTGCTACTACTATAAAGGCCTGGGCTGACTTGTCTGGCTGTCTCATAATTCATGCTACTTAAGTTGTCACACGGTCAACTTTACACGAATGGAGGGCTGCAAATAATCGCGAGAAATGGCACAGGATGGCTGGACGGGACATGACGAGACATGAAGAGGCAAGACAAGACTCTGGGCATCTTCTCACTAAATTTATAAGCAGCGTCAATGATTTTTCAATTAAGATTGATGGTAATGAAGTCGTTTTAAAAGCGTCGCTAATTGACAGACACAATGATGTAAGCTCAAAGTCCGCCAACAAATATTGCGTAGACTTTATCGATATGGAGTGTGCTTGGAAGATACCCCGCTAGAGTTACTAAAAAACTCAGCTATTTGTATCTAGTTACCAAAAATGGCACCGCAATCGAGCCTCAAACTGAGGTGCAATTCATAAAAGGTGCGACTGAAGTTGATGGCTTCAATTTGTGGCAGGTGATTGAGTTGTATGTTGGGTTACGTTTAAGGTGCTGCAGAGAGATATATGGCTGGGCTTATGGAAACAACCATATAGGGAATACTTATCATAAGCAGCCAGCTAAGGAAGCTGCGAAAGTTTGCAGCCCTCGTTAACTTTACTAATAAACAATAAGAAATAATACTACAATATAATGTAATATTAATGGCAGTTGATTGTGGGCTTAAAGATTATTCATGATATAGGGGTAAATAATATTCATGATATGTTCCAATATGTGCTTACCACTCGATTGTACAGGCTTCAAATGCAATTAATCTGCAAATAAATAAATAAGAGCCATTAATAAAATAATAAAAAAATAACACTTGCAATCAAAACATAAAAATGCTATTAGAGAATTTTCAAATTTCCTACAGTTAAATTCCTGAACCCAAGTGGTTCGAAAAGCGGTTTCGGATCTGCTGCCTTATAAATGCTTTTCGACAACACATAATTAAATGTCGGCTGGGGCCAAAGCTACATTGTAATCTATCACTTGAGCCGACATTATCGGTGTAAATCTCACGAGCTTGATGCGATTATGTGGCCGCAGTTATGAGGTATAGGAGGTACTCGTAGATGGTAGATGTTAGATGGTGGACGGTAGACTTGTGGACTGTTAGGGCAATACGGTTTACCGTTAGGCACGACTTTAGCCAGACTAATTGCAATGCCGCTGCCAACGCGAGTACGCGACTCTAAGCAATCGCTTTGGAGTCTCTGTGTGGCATATGTGCCGCCAGAGTTGGGCAGTGGTAAAACGAAACCCGTTTGCAGTTGCCCCGATCTTTAGCCACGCGGTGGCAACTCAAACGAGCCACTGCACGTGGCTTTAGCCGGGGCCAAGTCCATTAAAGCCCACTAGAACAAAGAAGCCGCCAGAAGGAAATTGGAGCTACCCGACGAAAGGCGTTGGTCGGAGAAAGGTTCGCTAGCTGCTTGTTAACTTGCAATTGTGTCTGTGCCCCGGATGTGAGAGCACACTAAGTAGCAAATCGGCTCAACTCTGTAAACATAGATTGGAAGCCAATCATAATTGAAAGCTTGGAAATCAATTGGGTGGCTCGAAGTTTCAATTATAATAGCAATGGCTTTGAAATTGGCATTGGAGCATTACCTTCTACATAAGGCAATATTCAATCAAACAATTGAAGCTCATGACCATTGCCTTATGCTTTTGATAATAGTATGTACATAAGTTGTTTCTATCAATAATGTAAGAAAATATCGAGAGCATTTCAATGAAAGAAGGCACAATAAAGAATATAGTAGAGAGTTTCTGATAACAGTCACAGTCCGCATATTAAAAGTCACAGTCTGAATTCAAATATTAAAAGTCACTTTCTGAAATTCAGTCATGGTCCGGATACTAACAGTCAGAGCAATCCATACATAACAGCCACTGTACAGATATCAACAGTAGCTGTTAACATGTTAACAGTGAAATACCGATATTAACAGTCGGGGTTCCGATAACAGTCACAGTCCCCAACAGCTGTTGGTATTCGCCTTAACCTTAACCTATATCGCTTTTAATAGTCACACACCATTTTTCAAAATTCAATATTTTTTAATAACGACTGGATTTTTCCCCAAATTCTAAGAAAAAGACGACTACGAAAAGAAAGACAAGTGAATTGGAAAATATGCTATTTGAAACATTAACTTACATACGTAAATTTTCTTATCTTATACCAGCTTTTTGGCCCAGCATAAATTGTGTTGTTTGGGGTCTTTTGCTCTAGGTATTTTCGATATCTGACCAAGCTTTTAAGGAACGCAGAATGCGATGAAAAGATGATCTTTAAATGGTACATAATTCAAAACAAAAACATAAATTTGTGTGCCATATATTAAAATTTGGGAGCATTATAATCTATTGGCATAGGTCTAGTCACAGTTACTGTCATTTGTCACTGATATTTAAAAGGAACAGTCACAGCTATGATTTCTTATAATGACCATAAAAAATAACAATCATAAAATAGCCATACGCGTATGAGTTTTTCATGCCTTGTTTGTACATTATAATGCATTTATACTGGAATAACTAATAGGGGTCTATTTTGAGTTATACGTTTTAATAAAATTTGAATAGGCTTTCAGGAATTGAAACAATGCGCTTGCATTGTTGTTGTTGTTGTTGTCATTGTCATTGCCAATGCATAATAATTTATACAGCGCCTTTTTGTTGCTGTTTGTTACTAATTAACGGCTCGGGTCATAAAATGGCATAAAACATATTTGCTAATTAATTATGGAGGCAAACGTCTCTTTTATGGCCTGAGCCCATAAAATTTTATAACACTGCAGGTGAATGAAAAATGCCACAAGGCCGTTAACCATTAGACGGCCACCAAAATGGCCAAAATGGCACCTGGGGGCTCGTGTCAGCCATTAGGGTGTGAAAAGTTCATAATTTCTGCGTTAAGCTCAACATTGATTGACGGACTGAATGACAGACTGAGTCCTGGCTGCCTATCAATAAACAGAAATTGAGACAGCAAAATTCTTTTAGATTTTGATTTGTATAAGACGCGCCCAAAAATGAAAATTAAGGTTTGTTCTCAAGATTAATTGGGAACAAATGGGCGGGTATATAGAGGATGTGTACTATATACATAGCTTCTCGAGCTCCACCTCAAGTGCTTGTTAATTAGTTTTGTGTTTGTCTAATTGCAAATACGCCTACGACATAAAGTAGCAGATGTATCTGGTAAATTGTCTTGTCGTTTGATTGCTTGGCGTCATACTTTTTGCTTGCACTGTGAGCAACGGAAGTTCATTATTAGGCTGCCCGTCAACACCACAAACAAACGGCATTTTAATTGAGCTGACATTTGTGTGTGTGTCTGTGTTGTGGTATTTATGCCAACAAGGAGCACTTGTCGCTTCATAGACATAGAAATGTCCGAGACATGAGCTCATATTACGAGACACACACATCTACAAAATCCCAAATGCCAAATACCAGATGCCAGATGCAATGTAGAGCAGCATAACCTGGTTGAGGTATGCAAAAGGAGATTTCGAGTTGGAATTTGTTGTGGCAGAGCATGAGGTCTTGAATGCTGATGATATGCATTGTTGTGGTTAACTGATGAGCTTCATTTTGGGCGTAATTTGAATAGCACAAACAGTCAGATTGTGTGGTTTGTTGATACCTTTATATACTGAGTTATGTACTAAGCAAACTTCTGTCTGCATATGACAAGTAGGAAGAGGACTTTATCGATTCTCGGAATGCAAAGAAACCCTTAATCACTTTGCCGAAGCCTTTTGTAATGCTTTGATAACTTTACTAATGGATTGATTATGCAATGGAATTCTTGAGTACTTCACTTTGGAAATATTTAAAATCTCACAGAAAATCAAAGTTCATAGAGGAAATTAACAAGATTTCTTATATCAGTACTCAATTCTCTACCGTTCATTGCAACAATGACAGCAATATGATATATTGATTTCATAAAGTTTGGTCGACCTGTATATAACGTAATGAAACTTTGAATTGGTAAGTTTGATAAAAAAGTCTTGATTAACAGATAAATTATTATCACAGCTACACTTTTAAGCGTTTGTCTCAATGGTAGCCAAATAATATAGTAATTCGTTGGGCACGAAGAGAAACTGCGAAGAAATACCTACAATATATATTATATCTTGTACTTGTATGACAAAAGTGTTACATCAATTTCTTATTGTCTAGACAGTTCGAGATTACTCATAAATATTATCATCTTCAGACTGATTACAATATTTAAACATTGTAAAAGTTACTCATTTACGTTCAGCACAAATTTCCATTTATTATTCAACACATGCTGACGTTATGCCTGTTTTTTCAGTCGTTATTGCTTAACGTTTCAACAGAGACTGTTTTTAATAAGAATAGAGAGAATAAAGTATGTTTATTTGTTATATGAGAAATTTTATATTTATTTTATTTACAAAATTCACTATAATTTGGTCCGGTCGGTTTCGACTCCATGCAGAAAAAAGCACTACCTTATCAAATTAGCTTTTAAACAGACAGACAGACAAATAGACGGACGGGATTACATTGTCAATATGATTAAGAATATTTGTATATATATTTATCTAATGGCGTCGGAAACGTATATATATATCGACGCCACTATCAATAGTACACTCAAAAAAAAAGGCCCTAATAACCATACTTTTCTAACCAAAAGCAGCTTGGCCCATTTTTTAGAAAGTTAATTTCCAAATAGCATGATTTCGTTTTTATACAAAACTAAGGATAACATTTCTAACTTTTGTGAATTTTAGAAAGAAACTTTCTACAAATGTCAAGTTATACATATACATACATATATTTCTGAGAGATTATTTTTAAAATGTAGTAATACAACTGTTATTTTTTTGGAATTGCCAGTTTCTACTTTTATAAATATAATTTTCAAATTTAGAAATTATTTCTAAATAATAATAATTATTTCCGGGTTTTTTTTTAACTATAGTGCATGTTTCTTTCTAAGGCTATTGAGTGTTGATGATCGCCAATATCCATAGTTTTCTCATGTTCGCAGTAGTTTAATAATTCAGTATACAGTGTATTTTATTCAAAAATGTACTAAGAAATAAATTTAGTTACATATTTGTTATTACAGTCCAAATTCAATTTGACGCTCCGCACCATCTTATGAAAACAGAAATCGTGTTCAACTTTCTTGGGTAAATTGAAATCATGAAATGGCATTGCACGCATTTGAGATCCGATTTCAAACGTTAAGGAACTTAATAAGAACTATAAGTCTTAATTTTTCCCATGGAATAATTCAGTTCTATTTGTGTTTCTATGCGAAACGAGCGTATTTATGTTGTTGTGAGCTATTCTAATTCATCGAATCAGCAAAATCATCAGATTCATTGAAAAATCTACTCAGCTAGCAATTCAATGCAATGTGCTCGTGCTCTCCATGCCCTTATGGTTATTATTTGAGATTTTCAGCTATTGTGGTTGCTACTTGTTACCAACCACAAATTTAATCAACTGACTCTCAGTCCCTGACAATGCCCCCCTCCCTCTGAGGGCTCACATGCATAAATCAATAACACACAATTGCAGTGACCCAGTCCATTAGCCAAAAGCATTGACCACAACTAAATTATAGAGCCTGCTCCTGGGCCGAGGCCGGGCCGGGCCGGGGCGGTGGCCAGGCCAATTATGAATACTTGTAGAGGTTCAATTGTATGGAAGTGTGCTGGATTCCACAGAGCGCAACAATTGTTGGGGGCAGCCAAATGGAAAATTGGCCAACGACGCCAAGAACCTGTTCGAGGCTCCAGTGCGGGCGTGGGCAGTTACGGCCAGAACATTTTATAATAGCAATTTTAGTAGGGGCCTTATGTAACCTGGACATTTAATTTGCAGCAACAAGAGCTTGGCCTGCCAACAGGATTCACTTTACAACCAGCAGCCATGTCAAGTGCCAAGCCGGGTCAGCAAAAAAACAAAAACAGTAAGAAAAGCAACAAAAACATGGTCCCACAACATGGGACACATGTAAATGACATGACATGGACATGGCGCCAACAGTTTTGAGTGTATGTTTTAGAACCCGGTCGCCATTCAAATTGCGTAGTATAAACGTTGCCCTCATCAGCTACCCCTGCCCCGCTGCCACTTTTGTTCCCCTTCCGATCATCGAGTGGTGCAACACTTCGAGTTGCCAAGTGTTTGACTATTGATTTTTCCACTGTTGTGTTGGTCACGAGTCGTTGGTCCCTCTGGGTAGCAGTTGTTCCGCATAAAGTTGATTTAGCTAAACATAAGTGGGGCTTTCGCGAGGGGTAGATGGAGAGGGAGAGTGGGGGCGTGTTATCAAAAAACCACTCAAAAGCATTTCGCTTTAAGTCGTATTCGCTTATCAGCAGCTGCAAAAGTCCTCAGCCCTCCTCCGCATCGCTGCCACTCTCCAACCCAGTTGAGCTCACCTTGGCCATGGCCCTGACTGGGGCTGTGGTTGGGTTTGGGTCGGGTTTGGGTCTGGTTCTGGGTCTGGTTCTGGTTCCATGGCTGTGGGCATTCATAAATCCCATTTGGCGGCAGCAATTGCAGTCGTCTGCGGTTCCTGCAAAAATGCAATTCAGCATAAGAGCGGCGTGTTGTGGGGGGAGCATATCGAATTCAGTGCCTCCGGGATCTGTGGGTGAGTCGTGGCAAGAGTTGGCAACAGCTGTGCACACACCTTGATGGTTCTGAACATGGAACGGTCTCCCGCTTGGGCTGGGCTGCTTTTCTTTTGTATACTTTAAATTTAGCGTGAACTTTGCTAGCGTTTCCCTTGCTTCTTTTGCCTGCCAGGATTTGCCGCTGTCACGTCGAAGGAAAGTGAAAAATCTCCTCAAGTTTGTATGTACAAATGTATGTACGTCCTTTGTATTATGGCTTTGAAACTTGCTTCTGAGTTAAAACCGTTCGCATTGCCGCTGGTGGAAATAATAGCAGTGCAAGTTGAATGTGCCACAAAGTGCTGAAGCTTAAGATTATTGCCAGCAGGAGAGTGGGGAATAGAAAATTGGATTTTGGTTTGGGTTCGACATATGACAAGCCCTTATGCGACATAAACTGTTGGCAGTCGGCGAACAATTAAAACTTAATGGGATTCTCTGTTGCAGAGATACAGACAACGAAACAGACAAAATAAAAATAAAATAAAATACCTTTAGAATCTTTCAATTAATAATATATTCGGGAGGATACCAAAATCTCTCGAATATCCATTTCTATTCATTGCCTAATATGTATTATAGCAAACACTTAAACATAAGCAGCGCAACGGTTATATTTTTTGGTATATTTTTAATACTGGAAAAAATACTGAATTTACTGGATTTTTGATATTTTTTGCATCTAACAAATACTGATAATATACTAAACATGGAGGGGCCTTATGGGGCATTGCTAATATACACATAATGTCATTACAAGCAAAACTATACTTTGAGGTAATTGGTCGGGAACCTTTCTCTTGTAATGAGTTCATTTATCAGGAGAGACCTAAGTATTCCCTCTGTTATGGAAGTTATTAATATAATATCCATGAACCATGCCATTAAGATGTCATGCTATAACTAACCTGTTAGCAAAAAGCTGTGGAAGATCGCAGAATTTGGCTTAAACGCATATTTATTGATACCTGGGAGACGCTGATCATTTAAAATTATAATGCTTACGAGCGGATTATGGCTTTTTTTTAGATGTTCGCCTTTAATTAAATTCCAAAATAATTTATATATTTCGAACCCAATGCTTCAATAACATATATATTAATTTTATACAGAATTGAGTTTTATCCTTTAAAAGAGAAAAACTCAAGAACTTTTATTTTTAAGCAAAATATAAAACTGAACAAACATCGTGATTTTTTGTCAAAATATAAAACTCCAAAAATAATTTTTATTTCTGAGCGAAAAAAAATATATTCACAAAATAATACAATTTTTAAGGAGAAAGTTAATTTCCAAAAATTAGTTTTATTATTGAGCTTTTCTGTATAACTTAGAAGAATAAAAATCATTGCCATCAATGGATAGTTCCAGCAACAAGGATGCTCTAAGTGTAGTCATATTTTATGGATCAATTCTCTTTCAGTATGATCTTTGTTTGATTTTCTTTGTATACAAAATTTCAGTTGGTCTGTTATGTTATTGACTTTATTTTTTGGTTATCAATCGAAACAGAGCGCGTCGTGAAATGATAAATATAATTAATATTGTAATTAATTTCACAATCAGTTTTACATTATTTGAAATGCCTGTGCAAACAAACAAATAACACGAAATTTCTACATTAGCAAATTATTATAAAATATGAATTAATAATAATTTATTATTAGTAACATTTTGGTCTTTGTTATGTTACAGGATTTGAAAATAACTATTGTACAACTGAGGTCTTATGATAAGAGTTTCTCAGCTTAATTCCCAAGTCTCCCAAAATATTTAACAAATTATCAAGAGTTAAATTAGTTTTGTAAGCTTTAATTTATTGCATTAATCGTTTTAGATACTCTACGGCATATCGTGAAAGTATTTTATCTTTTGAACTGCCAACGCAGCTTAAAAATCAAAAAGAAGAAATCCAAGTTTGTTTTGTTTAATCAATTTTCAGCTTAATCAATTCTAGCTACATTTTCAGAAACACAACAGAAATGTTTCAATACAATGGGATTTGGGTTAATCCGAACATTCGGATTGGGTCCCCATCCACTTAAGATTACTTTCCAGTCATCATCATCTACTTTATGGCATAACAGCAATTATTTCCATTCCAGTTACGCTTTTGCCCATAAAAGCTAAACTGTTTACGCTTCTAAAGCAAACTTGAACCCAAAGGCAACAAGGAATAACAACCATTTCAAAGGCACGTCAGCCACTCGAGAGTTAGAGAGTGTCGAGTATGTTAATTGCAAGAATGCAAGCCATGTGACCTACCCCCACCCCACCACAGCACCGGCCCCCCCAAGCCTAAAAAGGATCGGCAAAAGGGGACGCTGCACGCAAAGCCGCCCCCGAAACGCAGCCAATAACCCAACAAGGATAATAAAAACAAAGGCAATGTGGGTAATTTTGAAAATTTATCACAAAAAGAAAAAAAGAGGAGAAAACAAAGGCAACTCAGCGGGGTAGGGTGAGAAATGCGGGGTGGTTTTTATTGGCAGGCACCACAGGACGCAGGACAACGGCAGGCCACAGGATATATGTATATTTATGTAGTATGCACTCGTACATATACCGTAAATAAAGCCGCATTTCATATTGAAAACGAGACTTGGAACGGTGTCGAGCGATTTCACGCAAAATAACAATTTCGTCGCCGACTTTGAGTGTAGAAATTAATTTTATGTGCCTGTTGTTTGTTTGTTTACAGAACGTGAAGTAATTGCTGACGGGCGCCGCTGCCGTATCGTAGCAGGATCAGGACACTGGATAAGGACACTGCCGCCACCGGTCTCAAACGCGTCGTGTGGCGACGCGTGCGGTTTTCCTTTTCGGATTTCATCGCAAATGGCGCCTGCGGTGCACGCAGTGTCCTGGGAATCGCAGCCAAAAGTCAACAAACCGAGCGCAGAGCCCCGAGAGCTCTCTGTCTCTCTGCTGACAGCAGCTGGTACTGGTACTGGTACTGGTCCTGGTACTGGCAGCTGGAATGCCGGCTGGGATGGGTGGCCACCCAGCAAATACTCATCCGCATCCAACGGTTTTTCTTTTGGCACTTGCCGCTGCTTATAAAGCGGAAATTTCATAATTTCACAAGCGCCGGAAATGCAGCGAACAATTTTTATGGACTCGAAATAAAGACATTAAATCTTATTGGTGGGAACAAGCGGAAGCTGCTCAATTGACAGTTGTAAGTTTTAAGAGTTTGGTTAAATGGCTGAAATAAGTGGGTAGTGGTATTTTGAGATAAAGTTAACGAAAGTACCTAAAAGATTAAATAAAACTATATTTGAAAAATAAACTTCAATTTTGTTTTATTTAATGTAAAAATGTACCTAATCTTACAAATATCAACAGACAATTTTTGATATTGAGTGATTCATATTTTGAAAATCATAAAATCGTTCTTTAATGTTTAGTAAAATAGCTTTACACAAAACATTGTTTCTTATCGAAACTTCCTTCAGTTTTAATCCTTTTGATTATAATTTTCTGGTATTTACTTAGTATTGAAAACGCAGGTTGTTTATTTTCTGATATGAATGGGTAAGCCGCAAAACCCGTAACGTCCGCAACGGTTAAAGTAAAATAAAATAGGAGAAAGAATTCATTTTTGGAACTCCCGAAAGCAGGTTTAATGTCCCCAAATATTTCACTCTTCTACACTGCAAAGTTCACTACAAATAATGTATACTCTAACATAAAACAACTTCGATTTTTGTAGCGTCCGGAACGGCTAAATTGTTAATCAAGCAACTTAAGAAATATTTAAAAAATTCCTACAAATGATAATAGAAACGAAGTACAGAATACAGACTACAGTGCATGCTGAATATAAAAGTTCCCATTATGCGAAAAACTCTCAAAAATTAACAAATTTTTAGTTACATTGAAAGTATTATTATATTTATTTGTTTTATTTTATTTCAAACGAGAATAATTTAAAATATTTGCACACTTTACAGTTAATTGATTCACAATTTCGGCATTTCCACAGGATTAAAACGTATGAGGTGAAAAAGAACTACCGCAGCGCAGGATGAGCCCATATTCTTACAAAACTCGTTTGGAAGACATGCCCAATATTTTAGCCACCAGTGTGCACATACTGAGTCCAGGACAAAACTCACTCAAAGCGCGTAAAGGACTCGGGATAGGGATTCCACCCAACAAAACAAAAGCAAAAACTGGGCGAATGGGCGAACACAACAGAAACGCAAAATTGGAAGCAGAAAGCAGCGAAATGCGCACAAAGCGTAATAGAGAATGAAATAGAAAATAAATAATAAAATATAAGCGCATGCCGCATGCCGCTGCCAACCCCTGTGTCTGCAGGATGAGCGCGCGTTGACGTCGCGTCGGCAGCCTCCTCATTTCGTCCTGCTGCTGTTGTTGTTGTGTTTGTTGTTGTTGTTGTCTGCCCAAAAAATAGAAGCAACGATTTCTGCGAGTGGCAACAAGCAAAACTGGCATGGGAATGGGAATGGGAATGGGAATGGGACTGGGAGACGGGTATGAGGAGGAATGTGTAAATGCTGTAAGCGAGGCCAGACACACCAAGCCGAAAAGCAGAGTAAACCACCCCTCGCAGCGCCAGGATAGCGGCAAGGACAATGCCACTAGAAGAGGAAGAAGCAGCAGCAGCTGCTGCCGCTGTCGCAGTTGTTAGTTTGCTCGCAGGCATTTTTGCGTACTTGTCTCGACGCGTCATCCTTGTCGTCTGAATCTCTGCCAGAGGACCAAGCTCACGCGCGCCCATTCCAATGCAGGTCCTGGAAACGGTGGCAGCACATGCTGCCTGCTACAAACTGGCTCCTGTGAGGCGTTGCGTGATTCATTCAGGGGGATTTCTCTCTACTGCGTTGACTCAATCAAATGCGAGTCTTGGCCGCTCCAGTTTGTGTGTGGAATCAAGATTAAAGCCATCAAGCTGCCTGGCAAAGCAACCCATCAAAGTCGCATCTATGGCAACTAATGAGGTTGGCAAAAAGAGAAGCCAAAAATATGCTTGGTCAACCGGCTTTATCAGAGGCTCTTCAATCATCATCCGATTAAAAACAAAAACTTTTTCTCAAGAGCTTCACACTTTGCTCAGCTTGTCATTTATCATTCAAGCTGGGAGAGAGCCTAAGGCAGAAATGTGTGATTTGATGGTCCAAGCATATATACTATACTAAACATTAATCAAGTGATAAACATAAAACTAAGTTATTATTATATTGACCAATTACTTGTACTATAATTAAAATTAATCACAACTCAACTCAGTTTTCAAAGTCTTACATCAAATTGTTACCTTTGCAGCATTATTATTAACAACGAGCTTACCAACCCAATTTTCAGCCCAATCTATATGTAAATTGCCTAGTTTCGTATATAAATATAAATTATATATTTTCAAATTGAAACAAGAAATAACAGATATATTCGGGGTACCGATGTTTCTTATGCCTATATGATATAGTCATTAGATTTCAATCAAACTTTTCCAGAGCTAAGTTTGGTTGAAATATCTGTAAAATAAAAAAAGATTTTTCATAAAAAACATATGCATTTTTCATCCGATTATTCCTTTGGCAGCTCTATAAGATATAATAGTTTGATTTTGATTAAACTTGGTCAACATCCAAGAAACATTCCAAAACTCAGAATTGCCAACTTTGCTTGCGATATCTATATAAAAGGAAAGTTTTTCATACAACTCCATTTTAGACCAATTGTTCCTAATTCAGCTAGCTATAAGATATTGTGGTTCGAGTTGAACCAAATTTGGACAGCCTGTACAAAAACATAAGCAGAGGGATATCGGGATATGTATATACTTGTATATGTAAGTGTGGTCAGAAAATTCACCTTCAATATGTTTCCTGAAAGAATTACAAGTGTATACCAAAACAAATATGTCAGTCGATTTTTGTGTTTGAAAACTACAATCAAACTTAATAAATACATAAATCCCAAAAACAATATGCAAAATACTGTCAACAATAACAAAGTTCACCAAGTTTGAGAAAAATCAATGGGTGACTCATGAGAAGCGCATTTTGTTGCCGATGATGACAATGAAGGCAAGAGCCAAGGTCTTGAGCATATTTCCATTATAAAACATCTCGAATTTGATGACATCACGTACTCAAACCTGCTCATAGCTATGCTGATTACGGTTAGTTAGAGCTCTGCTCTTCTATAGCTTCTAGTGTGCAAACTCAACTTGCTTTGCATTTATTCAATTAAATGAACAAATAAAAGTCGACGTCATCGGAGAAAACAAAACTCAATGTAGTGGGAGGTAGTCATAATGCTTCTTTGGTACGAACTAGATTGTTTTGTTTTTCAAACATGTGAACTACAGAGCATGAATCATTTTGATATAGTGAATTATAATAAAATTGCGTGAACTGTAGAATACAGTTCTAATACAAACTAAGTGATTCGGAGATGTTCTTAAAACGTACTCGTAAAATTCAAACCTGTGTATTCAAAATACATACTTGAATATAATATAAGAATAATTATATTATTGAATCTCATTCCAGGCCTCCAAATCTTGTCATAATTATTTTTTATTTATATATTCTTTAAATAACAATCATTTTTAAAACATGCAAATAATAGATTGACACAATGAGTGTTCATATGTATGTGTTTATAAGATATGAGCAATATTTGTAATATGTATTTCACATATCAGGGACAAATATCAGGGATTCTGAATATGCTGAATGTTATAGTATACGGCTTACAAATTTATGTTTGTGTTTTGGAGTAGAATTTATAAATATACAGTGACATGTCAGCCTTCCCGTCCATTCCGCGATCTGAGAAAACTTGTCTTCCCCAAAAACATATCCTGTGTATGTTATTATCGATAGTGCACTGTTAATGTGAATATCAACATTAACAGCTAGTGGCTATTAAAGAGACAGTTAACATCAGGTCACTGGCTACGGACCTGTTACTTTCGATATTCACAGTCAGAGAGGTACACGTTATTTTCCAGTCACTGCAACTGCAATTATTAGGGTTCTCTTATTCCCTTCACTCCCCTTGGTTTACGCTACTGCATTTATACTAACAGCATCACATAATCTTTATTACTTCTGCCCGTACAACCCTCCGCCCACTAGTTTTTCTGCCCCTGACCCGTTGAAACTCATCAACGCCCTCCGAAGTTGACCTTTGACAGCTGAGCGCACGTCATCGCACGTCTGTCGTCCATCAAGTTACCCCATTGATGTGATTTGGAACAGGACACGTTGCTGTCTCCAAAGGTCCTTAAACTCATTCGGCAAGCTTAAATGCGCATTTCCGTTGCTCAGTGCGAAATCGAGGGGAGTGCGAGGAGCTGCGCGAGTTGGCGCCACATTTAAAAGGCCATTAAACAAAACTACCCAACCCGAGAGCTTCAACCTACCGCAAGACGAAACCAGGCGACGATATCGAAAAACACACAATCTATAGATATATTTATATATATGTATGTACATACGATATATGTATATATACTTGTATATGGGGCAGCAGAATCGCGTGCTCGACGCAAGTTAATTGAGCTCCAAATGAAATTTCATAATCAACGAACGCAAAAATGAGGAAAGAACAAAAAATGTCCAGCAAGCGCAATAGGAAATTTACGACTTTTGGGGCTCCTTCTTGGAGCCGGCAAGGCTATATATTAAGAAGAAGAGTTCCAGGCACAATATTCGACAATGGAATAAAAGTTATGCGTGCAACAACACCCGCTCAAAGGATGACTCATGTCTGCCTATGGCCTTCAGAAGGATTCAGTCTGCAAGTGTACGAGCACACTGCCAGGACTACGCCTGTCCTTTCGTTTGCGTGGCTTTTGTTGGGACAACAACAAAATGAATTAACTCTGAACTTTATTCATATGTTTTTATTCCTTTTCCTCACTTTGTTACCAGCAATTGTCTACATTTTTTTCGTTTTTTTTTGTTTTAGCTGCTCCTTGAACGAGTGTTTACTTGTTTGTTTTCGTGCGGCTGTCCTTTTGCTCAGCTGTTTGCGTGGCGCAAATACGTATCATATCCTTGTGCCCACTTTTCCATTTGCCTGCCCCATTCACAGCCAGGAGGCGGGCAAACTGGCGCCTTGGCGCCCCTGTAATGTCATCGAGGCCAAATACCAGCTGAACATGACGGGACATGATAGGAAAGTTGAGAACTATACTATACCATATGTCTAAATTTTCATATTATGATAGATATGGCTAACAATAAAGGAAGCTAATCTATAGAATACTTCAGGAAGCGTGAGTAATAGCACAGCTTAAGACAATACCCAGATGGGAATAGAATTTCCAGTTGAAAACACTTGAATATCAAGTTAAACAGTCTGAAAATATGATTGATATTGCACATGTGGTATACTTTTATTACTGTTTTCTTAATTAATAACATTAATAAAAACAAGTGGAATATTGTGAATATAATATTCAACTGGATCAGCGTCGAATGATAACTTATTCTGATAACTCAGAGATTGTCTTCAGCTCAACTTACTTTTCCCTTGTCTAGCATCTAATCTTCGCCAATCAATTGGCCATGGCTGATTGATTATTGAACGCCCACAACGAAGCACCATCCAGCATTCTGGGCCAGACCTAAACTCAATTCCAGACCCGCAAACCCATCAAGTTAAACCCAAAATCGGCTTATCGCTCGACCCAAAGCACTTAACTTTCGACCAAGGGCTCAAGTATAACAAAAACAACAGCAACAATCATTTGCACTCTTCAAGCTGCTGGCGCCATTAAGTGTCCATTGTTTTGGCCTTATAAAGAGAGAGAGGGAGAGAGAGGATTCAAGCCAAACCTTTCGAGTCAAAGAGCAGGCCAAACAGAGAAAAGAAAAAAGTGATTGTCAAAAGTGTTAGAAGATAAAATACGAATAAAAATAGAGCACCATAAAAGAAAGAGCTGCTTGAAACAAGTTTTGAAACAAAGCTTCCAAGAACGATGACTGAAGAATTACCTGACGTAGACTCCCCCCGTCGGAGTAGGAGACTCAGTGAATTCGCATTCGGTGAACGTTTCGGGGGAGAACTTTAAAAAAACTCATCGAGCTTATCAAATATCAGGATGCGTGAAGGAAAAAAAAAGCGCAAAACAACTTTTATTTCTTTAGCGTTTCCTTTTCTTTTCCTTTTTTGGCAGAAACTTTTCAAAGTTGGTTTGGTTGTTGTTTGCAATATATAAAAATTATCGCTGGTGCAATCAATTGGGGGTATGAGAGAGTCCGCTAGCAACCCCTAAATTGGGTGGTAGCCGCTTCCCCCCACAAAAACTAAATCGAATTTCGCAGTGCATTCAACTTGAATATCAATAAAAATCGATTTGGCCTCCAACACGGAAGCACTTTGCTCACTAACTGCCGGGGAAGCCCCAACTCCCCCGCAGCTTAGGGTTAGCCCTCTTCCCCCTTCCCGCATGCTTATTAGGTCGAACGTGCCCTGTCACAAATTGTCTGTGCCCGGTTTCCGGCCTTTTCTATGCCTTACGTTCAGAGCCTGGCCTAATAACAGGCGTTGTACATGTAACCAAAAAGGGCAACCACGCCTCCGCGTTCCCTGCCACTGTCTATCCTTCCCCTCGAACGCTTGAGCTAACAGTTTTCTGGTTATTTGATGGCGCAATAAAAGCCTTTGATTATGATGTTCTCGTATTCCTTTGAGAGTCGCTACTTTCCAAGTACTCCAAAAAGGCGGGGGTTTCCTTTTTTTGTTTTTCCCTCTTTGTAGGTGGAAACCCCCCAAACTTCTACGCACACACACACATTTTACACACGTTCTTGTTCTTGTTGTTGTTGTTGTTGTGCAGTCTGGTGCTTGTCTGGTGTTTCATTATTTACAGCCTCCCCACGGTGAGCTTGTCCTTTCGGGCGGCGAGCCGAAAACAAATTTTGGAATATATACTTTTCGTAGATTTGCAGTTGAATTTATGTGAGTTTTACTTCTTCGGGCACCACTGAATAATGTGTGGTTTCTGTTGCTTCCTTTTTGGAGGAGCACTTAGGACACGCTGCCACCTCAAGAGATTTTTAACGCGCATTAAAAATTCATTAGCTAAACGCAGAAAACTTTAGGAGTCTTAATGCAATTTGCTTGAAAGACAAGAGCTCAAGAAACCTGAGGCTCCATAACAACTTAAAGCTTTGTCTGAACATTGAGAACAAAGAGGGTTCTACAGTGTATATAAGGCAGACAGTATTTATATTACTTCACATATCTAATGAACCTCATTTTAGCTATCTGCTAAATTCCCCTAGAAATATGATAGCAATATTACGTTTCATATATCTAGTTTACTTACCTGAATTTATTTGTCTGCTTGTAAACTCAAATGCGAATTGGATTTTGTTAAACACGTGCTGCTAAAATTGAAAAAGGATTGGGAAAAACACAAAAACATGATCAAATTCACGCTTCAAATTGAGGAAAATTGAAATTATTGTGAATTATCAGTGAATTGACAATCAATTGAGAAACTGATGAAAATGTGAACATCAATTTGCGCGATAAGAACTGGGGAACTGAATAACAAGTGAATTCGGCCTTGGATTCTGTAGTCAACAGCATTTACAGCTTTGCGGGGGAGGTGGAGTGGGGTCGGTTGGGCTGCGTTCAAGGACTCGTCTGCGCTACAAGTGCAATGCGTAATAAATGAACAGTCCGTTCTAATTTCAACGAAAGCACATATACAATATACATACACACACACAGGCACACTTAAGCTCAAACTCATCACACACACGCTCACACACACACACACTCGGAACGTTGGGGAACTGGAGCCAAAGTAGCGCGCGAATGACGTCATAGGACTTAACAGGATGCTGTGCGCCTTGTTTATCTCAAATTTGGTCAGCAGAATTCATTTTATTTGTTTATTAGTTGCACCTTTTAAGAAACATAAATTTGTACGCGTTATTCTTCGATTTCCATTGAAACTGAAGTTTCTCCGAATTGTACCACAATTTGAAAATTGGTTGTTTTTTAATCAACTAACATGAAACATTTATAACTTAACACGGCAACTTAAAAATTATTAGTAGATTTTGTTGGTCTGCCGATTGCGATTCAAACGCTACTCGTTATTTGCATATTTTCAATTCCAAATTCCAATTTCACCCGCGTACACAACCTTACCGAAGCTCGTTTGTTATTACACTAAATGTATCGTTTTGAATATTGTATCGATTTTCCCGCGATGACCATCAGTGTTATATATGGGCACACTTAACATCTGCCCGCCAACTTTAACATGCGCCTGCAGCTAACTTCATGCGACTCAAATTTGCGTTCATAGCCACCTTCATGCGAGCCAAATGTTAGCACTCCAAAAGCTAACATTACACTCTCCAATTGGAAGAGACCCATTTGGAGAACATAGCTTGTTCTCCAAGGTCCAATTAACAATGAAACAATTCATTTTAAAGCCTCTTCAGTCAACTAGAATACAATCTAGGAACTTGGAATCAGTAAAATCGGGCTGTTATAAGGAATAAGGACCTTCTTAGGCTGATTATACCGATATTCCTTTTTAATAAAAATTATAACCTTTAAAAAATTTAGAAAAAAAGTATAAAAAAATGCTGGCTAATATTTCACGATTTAGCCAGAAACTAAATCAAAAAATCAACATAACTCCAGAAGAGATAATATTAGGGGGCTTAAATATAATTACAAGCCAAATATCCGGGGCACTTTCAAAATCTTATATCATAGTATTACCAAAGACAATTTAATAACAAGATATCCAACGCACATACAATAAATGAACAACGAGATTTTTGGCGTGGCTTTTCAGGTGGCTTTTCGCTTGGCGCGCTCTCGGTTATTAGGTGACTTTTCGCTCTGCAGTGCTTGGCGCGCTTTCGCTCTGGATTTCTTTCATTTGTTTTTGTTGTGGCTAGCGCTGCACTATAGGATAAATGGACACATTTTGTGTCATAAATTTTTAACTGAAAGATCACTAAATATTTTGGGTCGTGTTTCTTTGTTAACGTTCGAATTCTTGTTATTACTCGATTTTTAGGGATATTGCAACCTACATTCCCTATCGTGAGTTTCCCAAAAGAAAAAACGAAATTGAATAGAAAATCTGGAGAAATTGGAATTGTGTTGGCATATTTAACTAATTGACAAAACTGTCGATATACAAAACAGGCAATGACTTGAGCATTCAGCTCCCAAATGGAAGTTTACATTTCATTAAATACTGAGAAATTATCTCTTACTAGCTGGGCTCCCGCCGCAGCTCAAAGGCAACTTCAATGCGTCTGCGGGGTCGCCAACGCTCCAGCAGCTGGAGCATGAAGTGGGCAACCACGAGGAAAGCCAGAAACCAGGCACCGCATTGATACACGGCAAAGATCAGCTCGCTCAGGGTGAAGGGGCGCTCCTTCAGGACGCGCTCGTAGACCCTAACTGTACGCTGAGCCACGTCCTCCCAGTTGTAAAGCGTTTCAACAATCTCGTTGCATCTGTGCGGGCAGAGCACTGGTTCCACATGGTTGCCATTATCTCCAGCAGCAGCAACGGGGGCGGAGCAGGGCGAGGATGGCACCTCCATAGCACGCTTCCTTCGTCGCCTGCGTTTAGCGCGCGAATTGCTTTCAGTCTCTGAAGGAATGTGTCCATTGGCAGCAGACTGCGTTGCGGGAAGGCTACGATGCCTATCGATGGCAACTAATATGGCAGCATATATAGCTTCAATGTCGGGCTCCGTCAGCAGTATTAGATTATTGGGGAGCACCTCTGGTATGCCGCCCACGCTAGTAGAGACCACCTGCAGGCCACAGGACGCCGCCTCCACGATGGCCATGCAGTAGGCTTCAGTGAGCGAGGTGTTTACAAAGATGTGGCCACGCACCAGCACATCACGCACCTGGGCGTGCTCTACGGCGCCCAGAATCTCTACCCTGTCCTGCATGTTGGTCTTCTCGCGTATTTCCTCGAGCAGATCACGCTTAGGTCCATCGCCCACAATAATAAAGTTGATGTTCGGCGTGTTCTTAAATCGAGGAATGACGCCTGCCAGCAAATCTATGCCCTTGCGGTAGACAAGCCGTGAGGCGACCACAATATTGATAATCTCATTATTAGGCCGTTGAGAGGGATCCGGCGTAAAGAGCGCCGTGTCCACGGCATTGGGTATGACCGACACGCGATGCTTGGCAACGCGTGCACGTAGCACCGTGTTCTCCTTGCCAATGTGGGATACGCAAATGGCGTGATTGATCATGCTTAGGTTAATCTCTAGTAACTTGTTAGTCAGCGCAGCAGACAGATCCGCAAAGCCAAACAAGCTGTGGTCCGTGAATACAGTCTGCAACAGGCATGGGGCATTAGTTTGTAACTATTATATTTGCCACATCTCTCACCTTAAGGCCCAGCAGCGAACCCACCATCAAGGCCTCATGCGCCAAGGCACTGAACGCGGAGTGTCCATGCACGACGTCCACTTGCTCCCGCAGCAACACCGCTCGCAGCATGGGCACATTACACACGGCCGTGGGCAGAATGCACTGGTTATAGCACACCTTGATGGGCAGATAGTAGACCTTGAGGCCGTGCGTAAGGTAGCGAACGCCGCTGCAGTCTCCGTAGGCATGGGTCAGCACAACAACCTGCGTAAATATAATTCGAGTTTAGGGTAGTTTGGTCAGTTAGGGTTGATGGGATCAAAATTCACCTTGTGTCCCAAAGCCAGCAGCATTTGTGACAAATTGTAGACATGCTCCTCGACGCCGCCGATGCTGGGATAGAAGAAATCCGACACCATGCAGATACGCATATTTTACACTGATTGATTGACTGACAGCAGCTTTCCCGTTCGCAGGCGGTTGACATTACACAAATTAAACGTTAATGCAATTTATAGATAATAACAAACTCGAACCGCCGTTCATCCATGTAAATTCAGTTCGTCTTAGGAACCCGAAGAGGAAGAAAAACAATTCCATATGTTTTTAACATAAAATAACACTCAACATTTTAACGAAATGTTATCAACAGCGAGCTACAATCTGGAAAATATTGCCACAAAAATATTAAAATAATTATTATTTTTTAAAAGCAATTGTGTAGATTTAATTTAGTTTTATAAAATATAATGTTGTGCCTACTGGCGGCTAGTTTAAAGGAAAAATGGCCAATACAGCTCCCATTTCAATTCAACAGGCAATCGCTAACAGATCCATTACAGAGTTCAACTGCCAACTTATCGTCCATTTGTGTTAGATTCAGTGCTGCCAATTATGAATTTTTGATTCAGGACTGATCGACCAAATCATTATAATAATCACAGTGGAATTTTCAGAGCTGCGTTACCTAAATATTAAAAATTTAACAATATTTATAATAAGATAAGTAAGCTGTAGTTATGATGGAAAAAAAAACAATAAAAAACAGACATGTTAGAAAAATCTGTCGAAAAGGCTGAATTGGTAGCACTGGTTTTTCGATAGTTTTGCATCGAAAAAAAACGATATAAACAATTATTGCATCCCTTATGAGATTTCACAAAAGTTTTTGTGGCGGCATTTTGTGGACACACTGGTCGGTGTTTTGTTTTAGAAGCGCCCAGCAATTGTTAATTTTGCATTATTACTTTAAATGTGTCTGAAATATGCCAAACACCTCAAAAAAGTCGGATACTTCCGAGCTCAAGACGCCCACAAGGGCGGCGCTTAACAGTAGCAGTAGTAGCGTCAACTCAACTCCAAATTCCAACGGCCGGCGACAACCGCGCAAGCGGCGACGAATTGAAAAGGAAAAGGATAATGGACAACAGCGCAGACAGAGCCTGGACTCGCAGTTGGGTGACTGCAACATTGAGGATGCCAAGGAAATTGATCGACGACTACGCAATGTTGCCCGTGCAAACGCCATCAGCAGCGAGGACATGCACAAAGTGGTGCGCAGTGTCGTTCGCAATGAGCACGTGCTGGCACTGGTCACGCTCAAGGCTGAGGATGAGCTGGCACGCGAAAAGCGCGAGGCTGAGGTCCAGGAGGAGCAGCAACAACAACGCGGTGCCATCATCATCACTGAAACACCCTCAGTAGCCAAGCTGACGCGCTCCAAGGCTCGCGAATTGAATCGAACCCCAGGCATAACTCTGCCCCAGCTAACCGATACGCCGGTTCACAATGAGATTGAGGCGCTAATTCGCGAGGATTTGCATTCGGACGAGGAAGACGAGGAGTATACATTTAAGGAGGATGACTTTCATGTGGGTTGCAATCTAAGCGACTTCTTGATTGCTTACTAATTTAACTTTTCTTTGCTGTAGTCGGATGACGATCCCAACACTACGGCGTCAGATTTTGACTCGAATCCATGTACGCCACAAACGCCGCTGACAGCCAACGAAGAGTCGCCTGCAAAGTTTACATCTGACGGCTGTTTTAAGCTGCCGCTAGATAAAAATCCATCGGAAGATCTGCGCATTGCAACGCGCACGCGCTCCAAGCTGTGCCTGCAGCAAACAACCATTGAGGATTTGCAGTCGGAGTTTGTGCCGCCAGATCTCGAGCAGAGCGATATCCTCGAATACGACATGACGGCGAACGATGCGGACTGGATGCAGTTCCTTACTGACTTCTCCAAACCGTTAAGTAAGTTCAGTAGGAATCCAAATTAAATCCATTTATATTGAAAGTTATAATCAATTGCATACTATTCACTTTTACGCTTAGATAACAGCTTTCTGGGCGATGACGACGATCCCATCAATGATCCGGAGTATGTGGCCGCCGAGATGGTGCCTGTCGATGCCGAGGAACTGCGCGATGTGAACATATCAAAGAAGGAGCTTACTGATTTGGTGTCGGAACTGTTTGCGGGTTTGTTGCAGGAAGGCGTCTCCCTGGACTCCATCGAACTGGAGACGCCCCAAAAGTTTCTGACCACTCTGGAAACGGAGCCAGTTGTGCAGCTGCCACCCGATCCTATTGACCAAGTGACACGCCAAATAGACTTTGATGCCCAGTCAGCGCTTATGACAGCCGTAACCACAACGACAGCAACAGAGGTAGCCGATATTTCAATTCCCACGCATACAGGGCTGGATTCTTTTCAAACTCATGACATGACAACGCCCAGCACAATGTCCAGCTTTGTAGCGGTACCCATTGCGGACACATCTCTTAACAGCTCTCATCTGGATGCTGCCTGCACGATTGTGAGCATACCAACTGAAGCATTGGGTCAGCAGCCGCCAGAGCTGATTGCAGTCCCACTGCCGGGACAACCCAACTGCTTTCAGCTGGCCAAGGTGATGAGCACTGGGCTTCCGCCAACGCCTCTCGAGACCGTGTATACAGGTGCAACGCACTTTCATAGCCAGCCACAACTAGAAGCTCAACCGGAGGTTATCTCACCCGGGTCAAGCAAGTGCACAGAACCGTATGACACCAACTTCTCTTCGAAATACCTTTCAATACGCCGACACATTTACTCCGAGTATGAGAATTACTTTGAGAGTCTGCGCTACTTGAAGCCAAAGCCTCCGCCTCCGGAAAGCAATGTAATGGGCTTCACGCAGGCCCAGCATGATCTGCTTCAACAGCAACTGCGCATACACACCCAGATGCTGACGCAGACTTTTCTGCAGACCTACTCGCATCCCTTGCTATATTCAATGGCCGACAAGCCTAAACAGATGCTGCAGGAGATGCATCAGCGGGCGAACACAAATGCAAGTTTCAATTGTTGGAATTTAAATGGCGCCGTCGAGCTAATAAACAAATGGGAGCAGGACCTGAGCAGCGATGAATACCAGGAGCAGAACGAAAAGATGATGAAATTCATACATAAGGAGACTGAGTTGACGTGAGTACAACGTTTTTTGTTCAATTAAATCTATCTAAAACTAATAATTCTGTTAGCGATGGTCATACGCGACAAGTGCCGCGCCTGCCACCCCGCATCATGGATCTCATGCTCGACAGCACGGTTTTTATGTATCCACAGTATCTGCCGCGCATTGCCTTCAAGCCAAAAAGGGTGCAGTTTACCGCATTTGCGCCGTCCGAGTATCTACTTATTGCCTTGGGGCTGGAGAAGCATCTGACTGGCATCAGGAATGCAAGGAAGCCGCTGCGTAAGGGCACAGATCCTCTCCGCATCGCCTGCAAGCGCATGGCCAAGGACTGTCTTCACGGCAAGGAGTTTAGACGACTGGTCTTCAAGGTGAAAGAACTTTGCGAGATGCAGCAGTACAATCCCGTCAAGTATTATTTTGACCATGAGCGCGCGCCGCCGATTAATCAAATCCTCTTGGGCTTCGAGGGCGGCGTGGTGCGTACGCCGAGGGAAGAGTACCACGCTCTGCCCAGTGGTTGGAAGTACTACATCGAGGTAAGCCCAATTGCATCTTGCACACATTTAATTTGGGGAAAATCTCGGTTTACTTTAATATATGTATATGTAAGCGCGTAAATTTAGTCTAGCTACGGGTCAGTGTCCGACGCGATCTCTGGGTATGAGGCGCAGCTCGGAACCATGTTTGAGGAACACATTGCCCGCCGTTTGCTGCGGACTGATGCCAATGCCGTCATCTGTGATGATGGCGCTTGTCTCTGCTGGCACTTTGAACTCCTCCGAGGCAAATTTAAGCACAGCGGTGAATGGCGTCGCCTCCGGCACGCTGAGCACCTTAAACGGCAGCTTGGGATCCGAAGTAAGCGTGATCTTGAATGTTACTTTGCTCATTATGCTCCAGGTGTTTTGAATCCGGAATGCAAATACGTTGTGACGTGGTCAGTTTTTGTTGACGCTGTCAGCTGCTGTTCATAGGCCGTTTCTTGGGTGGGTCGGATCAGGTTTGACAGATGTAATATCTGTGGGGATATATGGATTACTAGATTGCTTATTGATATTGCAAAAGTGCAATTTTATTGCTGTAAAACAAAAATTTCTATTTTGCTCTTACGCGTAGTGGTGGGCAAAGGAGCGATAACGAACGAAACGACTATCGTTTAGATGTTATGGGTAATCGATTAAAATTGTCTTTGCCATCACGGAGCCAGTGTTTTCAATTATCAATTACCAAGTACTGCTTAAAAACCGTTAAAAAATTAAAAATTCCTGTAAAATAGAATTTATTTTAAAAATACTAACTGCTTTAAAAATAGCAGAATTTAATTAAAAACTACTTTAAAAAACTTGTCTCTTATTTTTGCTTGTCAAAATTGACAAAAGTTAAACTTTGCCTAAATTATTACACCCTGTTGCCACATGATATTATTGAAACAGTTTTGCCAAAGCTATTTCGCAATTCTACTCTCAAAATTAAATTAAATCATCATTTTTGTTTATTTGATTTTACAAAACCGAGTAGTTTGTGTTAAAAAATGTGTTTTTAGTTATTACCCGTTTTGTACTTCAAAAATTACCTTTGAAGCGTCTTAACTAAATCTGAGCGCATATGCAAAAAAAAATAGGCTTATTTTATGGATTTTGAATTGACGTCAATATCAATGTCAATTTTAACGATGTGAGAAACAATAAAACAAAAACCAAAAAACTACTCGACTTGTGAAATTCGTTTGTTATAAAGTAAGGTACAATAACGATGCTTAAAAGTTTTTTTTTATTATTGTTCGAAAAAGAAATATGCATGTGAAAAGAAAATCAAAAGTAAAAAATATGTAAACATAAAACGTAAAAACACCAAGATTTAAAATCGAAATTCGAACAGAATCTATAATCGTCGCCCTTTTTCAAAACTTGCTGCTCGAACCTATAACTAAGACACTATTGTAACCTGTGTTACTAAGCTCAATCTTTGCACCAGATTTTCGAAAGTAGTGCAAGTTACTTAGTACCCTATATATAACTACCTAAAACTTTGCTCACAAATCACACTTTATTTTTAAACAATGGCGCAAACAATAAAGACAATAAAGAAATATTTCCGACGTGCTGCCGTGCCCTTGCAGCAATATTTTTTATACAGGTCCGACTTAAACAAAATTAAAAGAAACGGGTAAATAAATGTAAACATAAAAATAGCTCATACAAAAACTCATCATCCGATTTCTATGTCATCTGTAAGATATAGTGGTTCGATTTAAACCAAATTTGGTCAAGACATACTAAAACTACGAGTTGGTGAGTTCAGTTAATGTATCATAAAAAACAAAAATGTTTTCACAGCCGTTCTTCAATGCGTTACACATCATTAAAGATTATTTAAGGTTGCTGCTGTGTTGTTTTGTTTGTTTTAGTATGCCCTTTTATGAAATCAATGGTTATAGGCTGTAAATGAATAATTCACAATACGTGAGGAAGCCTCCCTCAAATATAATAGATTCCCGCGTAGTAAAAAGTGTTAATTTGGCAACACTGTCACCGACTCTACTACGATGGTTGATATCGAAAAATAACAATCTCATCAGTTTCGGTCTATCGATAAAATATCAACAATCCTGTTTACAATTCCCGAACTGTAGAATTGAAAAAAGTATACGCTATTTGTGCTTCAAAAATAACGCAAAGCTTATTTAAATTTGCGAAATTGTTGCAGAAAAACTGGAATAACGATAAACGCGCCCGCCGCACCAGCAAACCAAATCACGTTCGGGCATCATCGTCAGCGAGTGCATCGTATTTAGATTTTGTGCGTGAAGCTGTGGGCGAGGATTTACTGCTGCCCGATAGTCTGGGTGAGCCTGCGACGCCCGATGGCAGTGCCACTGGCTGGTCGCAAGCACCACACACGGACACCAAAACGAGCTTGCCAACAAAATCAACCAAACCCAAATCCAGGTCAAGAGCGCAGCGCAAGCGTCGCCAGCAGTCCACAGAGCAGAATTCCTTGTCTTCGCTAACCATCAATGTTAACTACGTCTTTGGGGGCGAAATTGCGGATATTAAACACGGAGCTGGTGTCTCTGTGCCTTTCCAGGCCACCAACTATGCGAAAATTGTGGCAAACCTGAACCGAAATCTTCTTCCAAGCAGCGAGTGCAGTTTACTGGCTCTGCCGCCGCCCCTGCCACCTTTGGCCGAGGATGCGCCACCGGCAGTCAACTTTAGTTTTGATCAACTGACACAATCGGTGCAAATTAAAGAGTTGGATAAGTCTGCAGAGCAGACAACGCAACCTGCTCTTGGCTCTGCCTTTGTCAGTGGCAAAAAAGCGCGATATAGCATTTTCAAGCCACGGATTGCATTGCCCCAGCATCGGCGTCGAGGATTAGTATTAACGGCGACGTCTACGTCGTTTTCGCCGCCGCGCAGTCGCTACCACGTGTTGCGTCAACGTTTGCGCCATAAGCTGCAGAAACGCTGCCAGGCGCTAATCAGCTCATACGCCAGCTACCTGCAACAGCAGTGCGAGCTCTACGCCTACGCCCAGCCCGTGCAGTTTTACTACAGACGGTTCCTGGCGCTAGAACTGTACACACAGCTGCTGGTCGATCTGAGGATGTTTTGCCAGACCAAGAATCAAGCGCAGACCAACGCAAGCTCGCCGCAGCAACAGAAGCGCCAACGCTGCGAAGATGCTGTACGCAGTCGCAGGGCCAATCGGCAGGAGGAGATGTTGCGCCATATGCTCCAGCCAGATGTCCCGGAGGAGCGCAACCGAAAGGATGCCAGTAAGCAAACAGCAATTGTTACTCAATTATATACAATTTGTTCTGTATATTCCTCTGCTTCTTCATTAGCATTTGCGTTCAACTTTTATGAGAAGGTGGAGGAAGCGCTGCTGTCAGCCAATCGACTCGAAGACTGTCAACAGTTCAATCACCTGCTGCAAACATTCGATCCTAAGCACGACAAAGTCTCAGAATTGTATTTGGTAAGTGCTGTACATTCCTCTTCATAAAACTGTATTCACTCCCTCACTCAATCTATAGAAAGTGGAAAAGTTGTTGCTGCCTGATAATCCAGAGTTGGCCGAGGTTTTTCTCAACTTTCTGCTACCTGCCGAGGCCGCTGAGCTGGGCAAATTCTTTGAGTACTTCATGATCACCAATGCCAGCAACTTTATCAACAAACTGAACATCTATTTCCTCAAGCAACCGGCACAAATCCGCAAGATCTATGAATGCCTCAGTGAGCTGGCCGAGCTGCCCCGTGTGAGCATGAAGAAAGTCGAGTCTAGAATTCTGCCGCTGCTCAAAGGCAATCAGTTTCTATGCGATTGGTTTCTGCAGCAATTTCCAATTGCGAAGCCCCCCAAACGGTATGTACAAACCTCTTTTATGCCATTGAGTAGGAGCATTATAATTTAAATGAACTACGCATTTAAAGATGTGTTTGGGTCCAAAAAGTTGGTTGACCGTCTGAACAACTGTTTGGCGTTAATGTGGAAAAATAGTTTTGAATATAAAGTATTTTTGAAATGAGTTTTCTTCAACAACAAATATTTTGCCGTTAAAAAAAACCATCGTAAAATATCCAAAAGCCTTTTTGCACCATTTTTTTTTAAATCCCTGTACCGATAAGGGTGTATTAGATCTGTGCAAATGTATGTGACAGGCAAAAGGAAAGAACTCCGACCGAAGCATTTCCTCCACTTAAAATGCCTCGTTTGCGGTGTCGCTCGTGTTGTGCGGCTTTGTGTATGTTCTATTTTTTTTCAATAATATAAATCTAGTAATTAATGTACAATATAAGATGTAGATAATAAGTAAACATTACACATTGAAGATATTGAAATAAGTTTGGAAGTAGGAAGTTACTTGTTAGTTAATATCTAATTCGTCTATTTGTAGACTTCCTAAGAGCGAATCACCATCTGCATGTATTTAAGAGAGTAACTCCGACCATTCCAGCTTTCCCAGAAGATGCATTCTTCACCGTGGTACTCATTTGTCCTTTATATTTTACATTTCATGTTATTAAGGTTAAGGTTACTACGAACTTAAATAACAACTTTAAAACAAGATCGATAATAATCGCAAGTAACATTTGCCTTAACTATATCCGCAGTGAAGATACCACCAACCGCCATTGCACTGTTTCATTCCCAAATATAGTTATCGCTTCCATAGTTTAAAAATTTTGATCGTTGGTGCCATCTCACCATAAAATTATCGTAACGGCTAAGCCAAGATGTGATGATTAGGGTACAGGGAGTTTCATGCATTCTTAATTGTTCTTTATCGTTGTAAATAGTTTTATAATAGCTTTTATTTTCTGCTTTAATGTAGCATATTACCCCCCGTGGAGACAATTAACTTGCACGAGGTGCTGAGCAACACCAGCGGAGAATTTGCTGAGACTGTACACGACTTGCCGGACGATTTACCCGCACAGGGTAAGCCGCCTGGCTGCCAACTTAAATACCTGAATGGGCGCTTATTCTACGGTTCCAAGATAATGCTGCCTGGCAAGCTGTCTTTTATGGCAGCCAGCATCTACAACGATCAAAGTCATGACGCTTTGGATGGAGAGAACTTGACCTGTGTGCATGGGGTCCGGGCGCAAGGCGAGGAAATTATAAATGCTGTCGCCGCAGCGGATAGCGACGATGCGGCCGAGCGCAGTGAGGAGGATAATGCCAGCCGTGCACTAGTTATCGACACCACAACCGGCGACGAGGGGAACAGCAGCTCCTCAATCGATGTATGCGATGATGTGACACTGAGAGCCCACGCCATGCGCCTGAATGCCAGCTATTACAGCAACAGCTTCCACAATGCAGCTACCAGCACTCCCAATATGAGCGGTCATCACTCACATCATCATCCGCACGCCAAGAAAACAGCTATTAACTTTGGAGAGACTTCGCCGCGTCGACAGACAGGGGTGAATGTTTCGCCGCTGTCAGGTCTGAGTCCGCTGTCCGCATTGGCCCCAAATACGAGCATTACTTCGCCGTTGGACAAACGCAAGTCACCTAGTAAAAAGGTACGCTCACCTCTGGGTCAGACGCAAGCCCGTCCTCGTTACAATGTGCAGCCCATGGTGGTCATTCATGAGCCGCCTGTGCGTGCCCCCGCAGGCGCCTCGCCGGCCATTGAGTGTTCCAAGCGACTGCGCACGCTGATCGATCAGGAGAGTGGGCCGCTTGAGGAGCTGGACAACAAGGCGGGCATTCGTATTATAGCGCAGGCCAAGCAGCCGAGCACATCATCGCAGGTAACGCCGCTCACTGCTAAGTTGGAACTGAAATCACACGAGGATCAGCAGCTTATGTCTCTGGACACTGCAGACGTGTCGCTTTCCCAGCAACCTTTACCGGCTATCAAAATGGACGTCGAAAACTCTGGCGACGAGCTTGGGTCGCGGGAATTGAGCGCCAGCAGCACACCTCAGCATGTGATTACCACACAGTTTGACAGCGACGAAGACTGCAAACTGGATGTGGTGGCCACGCTGGCCAACTCTACCCAAGATGACAATACGTCTACGGCGTCTACGGCGCAATCTACAAAAACGGCCAGTACTCCTGTGCCAGTCCCTTCACCACCTAGTTCAACGAATGCTTGGACGCGCGAGGAGGACAAAGTAATACTAATTGAGATGAAAATTGGCGCCCGCGATCGACAGCATCTCATCAAGCGCATGGGCGCCAAGCTAAAGCATCGCAACGAGGCCGAACTACGTGCGCGTCATCAATTTCTTATGGATTTCCTATCGAAGTTGCAGGGCAAATAGAATTAACCGAAAATATGTATAGATATATAGTACTGTTTGTTATAACTAGCCCAAACTTAAAAGCTTATTCATGAACGAAATGAAACTCACTACAAAATAGGCATACATTAAAGTTAAGAGTTCATTTAATTGATTGAAGACTGTTAACATTCAAAAGTTTCGAATCGAAACGAGAATGATCTTCCCAATGTATCTAAGAATGAGATGACATATCGGGTTCTCAGCTTGTACCATTATCCATTCACATAATTGCATAAGTCCAAAAGTATTTCATACGGTAGGTACTTCTAGGAAAACTTATATATCAAGTTTGTTATCAGAATATCATAATAAACGACACTTGTATATAAATTAATTTATGTCAGTTAAAAATACTTTCCTTCTCAATTGGTAGCGCTATTTGTGGTATTGATGGATTTTACGCTCTGTATCCATGAAGGTTTACCTTTGGCTAGTATATCTGTGCGATCTGTGTAAAAGGCTGAAGGAGTCTACTGAGTCCATCAAGCCCTGTCCGCCTGACTGGCTACGCTGCTGCTACACCCTGCTCGGCAGAACGGAAATGAGATTCGTGAATTACTCGGTTTAAAAGTTCCAAGTTTAACAAATTTAAGTTAGCCCAGAAACGAGGAGCATTCCTACATTCAAAGCTGAAATTAATCTGTCCACCTCATTTTAAAACATGGTTGGAGGCTCGAACCGGTTTGCAGGCTTGATGCATATACAAGTACGATGCGCCACAGGTTGGTAGACGGTACTATCGAAAGGAACTACAGTAAAATAATGGTTTTGAATTTATAAAGCTTGTATCAGCAGTTTCAAAATATGTATACCAAACATTGTGTACATTTGGATGCTGTTCATTTCTAGCAAGGTCTATGGGAAATGAAAAAAATAGTGAATTAACAAAACGAAACTTTATTTTATTTTTTAACCCCAAACTATTAGCCTTGCCCTGTTGTCCACTTCCACATTTTTGACAGGACGCCCACAGATGAGACGGCAGACGATGTAGAATCTGCAGCGTTAGGTGAAAGGTTGCCTGTAGTCCATTGCCAGGCTTTCGAAAGTGCTCCAACAGTCGATTTTGAAGCAGCACTGACTATCGAAGATGATGTGGAGTCAGCAACTGAGGATCCTGCAATCCACTTCCAGCCTTTTGAAACAGCTCCTAAAGTGGAGTCTGAAATTGAGCTGACGGACCAGGATGATTGTGCCGGTCCGCTTTGTGATGATAGCTTGCCCGCTGTCCATTGCCAAACTGCACCTGCTGATCCGGCTGTCCACTTTAAGCCATTTGAAACAGCTCCCAGAGTGGAACTTGAAATTGAGCTGACGGACCAGGATGATTGTGCCGTTCCGCTTTGCGATGATAGCTTGCCCGCTGTCCATTGCCAAACTGCACCTGCTGATCCGGCTGTCCACTTTAAGCCATTTGAAACAGCTCCCAGAGTGGAACTTGAAATTGAGCTGACGGACCAGGATGATTGTGCCGTTCCGCTTTGCGATGATAGCTTGCCCGCTGTCCATTGCCAAACTGCACCTGCTGATCCGGCTGTCCACTTTAAGCCATTTGAAACAGCTCCTAGAGTAGAGCTTGAAATCGAGCTAACGGACCAAGATGATTGTACGTCTCCGCTTTGCGATGATAGCTTGCCCGCTGTCCATTGCCAAACTGCACCTGCTGATCCGGCTGTCCACTTTAAGCCATTTGAAACAGCTCCTAGAGTAGAGCTTGAAATCGAGCTAACGGACCAAGATGATTGTACGTCTCCGCTTTGCGATGATAGCTTGCCCGCTGTCCATTGCCAAACTGCACCTACTGATCCGGCTGTCCACTTTAAGCCATTTGAAACAGCTCCTAGAGTACAGCTTGAAATCGAGCTAACGGACCAAGATGATTGTACGTCTCCGCTTTGCGATGATAGCTTCCCCGCTGTCCATTGCCAAACTGCACCTGCTGATCCGGCTGTCCACTTTAAGCCATTTGAAACAGCTCCTAGAGTGTAGCTTGAAATCGAGCTGACGGACCAGGATGATTGTGCCGTTCCGCTTTGTGATGACAGCTTGCCCGCTGTCCATTGCCAAACTGCACCTGCTGATTCTGCTGTCCACTTCCAACCTTTTAAGAGAGATGAAGGTATCAGCGCTAGCGATGAAGGCTCTATTAATCCCGCAGACTCTACACTTTTAGATGTGCATTCTGCACTCGAAAATATGACGCCCTGTAGATTTCGCAGACTGACAGCTCTCCCTAGTTTATAGCCAGCAAGGCCCAGCAAGACAGAGCCGCCAATAATACAAACGACCATTATTACACGATCTGATCGGGTCCATATTCTGGGACTGGTGGGTATGTACGTTGCTGGTGAAACTGAAATCTCTTCCTGCTTAGTACGTAACACTAAATACGCTCTGACAATCAGCTTGAATTGTTCAACATCCTTTAGATAACAATTGGGCAAAAGTTTGCGGTAAGCGTCGGTAATTTCTTCCATGGTGGCACTCCTCTGAACCCCAAGGATATCGTAGGGATCGTAGCTGACCATGGCGACGATTTCTGCGTACTGGTGGTTATTTTCCCATTCAGATTGTGTCTGATGTACACAGTCGGTAATTCCCCAAATTTGGGCTTTTGGATTTGATTTATTCAACTTAAAATACCGATAACAAATCAGAAAACAATAATGAGGGATTCCTGATATTATTTACTAATTATGATTATTTTCCCCATTGGGTGAATACCACAAAACAGAACGATAGCCAGACTTCAGCGTCCAGAATTTAAATCAACATATAAATGCGGATTAATTCTATGTTTTATAGGCATTTTAGACTAGCGCATTTTTCGATGACAATGCATAGATCGTGTTCCGATTTTTTCTTCCACTTTCCGATAGTTTCTACTCACGAGCCTTCATGTTCAGATTAAATTGAATTGCCTATCAATGCAGTGTATTAATTCAATATTTAGATGATATCGATGCTGATCAGCTGTCCAAAAACAAATCGTAAACAAATTAAATGAACCACACAAGTTTAACAATGGCCAAGTAATGAGAACATCCTTATTGACTTGTTGGCGAACAAATTACCGAATATATAAGGTAATCTCCAAATACGATAGAAAATATGAACAATGCGATGTTTGTTTACATATACTTGTTAAATTTATAAATACATATAAATATCAATAGAGCTAATGACAGATCCAAAGTATAAAAATATTTTTCTTAAGCTGAGTATAAGATCATGTACTGGTAATTATTAGACACTTACAAATAAAAACAAGTCCAAATGGAGCCAAACTCAATTTAGCGTCAATAATACCAAGTAAATACTCGGGTATCGATAGACAAAACTAGTGATCTGTTACGCCACTTTTCAGAAACAGTGTCGAAGCAGTGACTGTTTTTGTCGTGAGTAGCAACCATCGGCCTGTGTATTTCTATGAGGAACAAATCGAAACACTACTTTCTGCGATGGTTCCCGAACTATCGTATCGATCGTTCCCGAAATATCGATACATCAAAATATCGGTACAATGTGAATGTGGTAATTCACACTTAAAAGTTACGCATGTGTTTAGTTCGTTTTGACGACGTATCTACTACAATTGCTCGATTATTTGCAACATATAATTAATTATGTGCAATGTCTTTAAAGATTACTATAGCATTCTGGGTGTTGAGCAAAATGCATCCAAGGCGCAGATTAAAAGTGCTTATTATAAGTTGATGATAAAATTCCACCCAGACAAGAACCCGGGATTGAGTGCCGCAGGGCTAGAACATTGTAAGGACATAACTAAAGCTTACTCTGTATTATTTGACTCAGATGGGCGCACCAAGTACGATAAAAACTATAATTTCAATCAAAAACAACAGAGACCCCCAAACAGTCGGTCACAGGGTCATGCGAAGAGTAGTCACGAAAACAATAACACGAAGCCTAAATATGAGCATCACAATCGGGATCAGAAAAATACCGGCAACCAGAACAGCAACAATAAGAACAGTAGCAAAAAGCAAAACGCGAAGCAAAAGAATAGCGGATCCCACGATCGGAACACCTATGGCAATGACAACAACCAACATAACGGCCGTCAGGACTGGAAAAACTATGGCAATCATAACAGTTACCAAAATGATGACCATGACCATAGCCGTCACCAAGATCAGCACAGCAACCAGGACCGATCCAACAACGGATATCACAGCAGTTACCACAATGAAAACTTTGAATGGAATCGATGCCGTCAAGGGTACATAAATACAGAACTATTTTCATCATTTTGTAAATCAATTCTTATAGGTGTCTGTCCGATAGGCGTGTGTAGGTGGTCTGTAATTATTAGCGTTGCCAAATGGTCAATTATCATATTGTATAACGCGGTTAAGCTAACTATCATAATTTTGTCTTTCCTGGTGGGAAAGCTAATTTGTATAAGTTTGGTACCCTTGATCAAAGGAGTTGCTATTGTAATTTATATGGTTGCCAAATGGTCAATTGTCATATTCTTTAATTTGGCAAAGGTAACCATAAATATTTTGCCTCGGCTGCTTTACCAAGTGGGAAAGCTTATTTGTAAAATTGTGTCACATTTGTTTAAAGTATCAATATTTTTGGTAACTAATTTAGCAAAATGTTTGGGTTATACCTTGAGAACGGTATTTCGTCTTTTGGTAGGGTAATGATTGTATTTTCTCGGTAATAAACACCTAGAAAATGAAAAGAATTTTAATGCATTGGTATTACATGTATGTACATATGTATTTAGATGTATGGATGTATGCGTGTATGCATATGCATGCTAGAAATATAAGATTTGCGGGATTCCATAATTCTAAATAGAGAACAAGCGTTTTTCACATTTGTATGTATGTAGCTAGTAAGAAATGAAGACAACTCGTCGGTTCGGCAACTTTAAAGAAAGTTCCACGAGAAATTTGCCTTTATCTTGCATAGATTCCTAATAAGTTAATAATTAAAATACGTACCATAAAGATAATGATAATGATAATGCGCGCATAAGTACTTTTTGTCAACATAACAGAGCAGAGCTGGATGTACGTGGTATTATAGTATCTGTACAATGTTTAACATGTTTATGTGTACTATCGTGTAAATATCGTGAATAAAAAAGAATGTCATACAGAAACTCATTTGAGCAGCTTGTAATAAGTATAATGATTTGGCTAGTTAGGTCAAAACAAAGAGACCAGCTTGCATAGAAATTGACTGGCAGAAGGAGATCGCCATATCGATCCCTATTTCTGCTGATCAAGAATATTTATACTTTGTGGGGTCGGAAACGGTCCTTTAATGATTTACGCATTTCGTGTCAAAATTAAAATACCCTCTGAATTGCATAAAATTCCATCCAAAGACTTGTTCAACCCACTGACCGCATCATCTTCCAGAATGAGGCTGCTGAACGGCCTTTTTAAATTCCCGATTGTAAAAGCCCACCGAGGGGATGAAGAGCAGCAAAGTAGGTGTATGCAAGAGGCTCATTTGCATTGCTTTGTTTGCTGTGATCTGTGACGGGTTATGGTTCCGATTAGCGCTCATTCTTGATGCCTAAGTGCTATACAAATATTAAAACAACAATATGAGTTGTTGGTAATGGCCGTATGCCGAGACATTATAACCTTTTCAGACGATCGAAATTTTGTTTGGCAGCGAAAATTTCATACAAAAGGACAGCTGACGAAGTTTTAGCCGTCTGCTGTTCTATGATAGCTATTCACATGGCACCCAAAAGAATTGTAGTTCCACAAAGTGCTGCCAATCGATCTAAAAATTGGATTGTGTTAATCCACATTTTTAAAATGTTACATATTTTGGCTGTCGTGGAAACAGGCTATTAGGGTGGTGTCTTAAAATTATGCTTAGCACCACCGGATGGGCGGGAACGTTATGGCAACAGCATTCATGGATGTTCATTTTTGATGTCCTTTTTCAAATTTAACTGGTGTAAATAAGACACAGCTGATTATCAATGTGACCATGTGCTATCTCTTCGAAAATCAATGAAAAATTCACGAATAATTCCCAATTTTCACACTTTGCCTTGATTAGGGCACACTATGTTTTCTTACGATCCACACCGATCGCCATAATTTTATAATATGCACTTAACGCCACCATAAAATAGCATCTATCTGAATGTGGACCTTAAATTCGAAAAAAAAATTTCTAATGAAATAACTTGTGTATATAAACAATTATTGTAACTAATATTAGGACACACACAAATACACACAATTTCTTTACTGTGAATAAATGAAATTAAATGAAACAATAATGAATTGTTAAGAAATTTAAACATTATAAATACTTACATAGAAACTTTTAGTGTAAAACAAATAAAAATTAAATAAACTGACAATATTTATGCACAAATAGTACAGTTAACCAAACCCTACCAAGAGCTCTTGTTATGGGTCAGTGAAGTGGCAATATCAGCATATAAAAATTAATAAAGTAAAACCGATCCAATATCAACTTCCAATGCCGCAGTGAACTAGTTTACCCGCGATACCACCCACTAAAGATTTGAAATGATCAGCTGTTTGCAGCTATTGGATGTCGAAATGTTGAAGGTGTTGGTGTTTTACATTGGTGAGTTCAGTGAAATATGCATTTTAAATGCGTAAATAATGTAGCTAATACTAGTAAATAAATAATATTTCACAAGAACTATGAGATTGCAGGCTGCAATTGTGTGTGTGCAGCAGATTTATGCATGCTCGTGTTCAAACTATTCACTTTGGGCGTTCGTTCATTCGGCCAGTGAGGAGGTGAACTTATAGAGATGCCATAAGTTCACCTCCTCACTGATTCGGCTCAACAATGGTTGTGTTGAACAAGAATAAAACTCAAAAGGCAAAAATCAACTCGTATGAGTTTGTGCATGTGCGAAGTCAGCAGCGCTGCCTCTGCAGCGAGTGAGTTCACAAAAACAAAATACATGCGATTTCTCGCCAGCAGCTTATTGCATACAAAAAATACACGCTGTGTGCGTCCATGCATGAAGATCGAGGCTCGTCCAAAATATCATAAAAGAATGCTCTATATGTACACGATAGATGGGCCGATAGGCATAAGATTACGTCTATCTAAAAGGCTTTTTTCGCCATATTATTTTTTCATATTTCGCACGCATTTTACAAAAGCATAAACAATACGACACTTTTCGACCTTGTGACACATAGAACTTTTATTTGAAGAGATTCATTATAATTTAATGACAAATGAATGAATGAACGTGTGAAAATGTAATATTTTCTCTAAAGCAATTGATTTTGGATGATTACGTAATCATAGATGGGGAGGGGTGAAGGTCAGCTAAATAATTACGCTTGATTACATATAGGGGGAGAGGGTACAAAAAAGAGGGCAAAAATTCTTGATGTAGTTTTGTGATCAACTAGTTTCTCGTTTCTCAAAAAAAATAAAATAAAATTTCGATGCAGAGTTGTAGTAAAAAGATTCCGCAGCCCATCAATTAGATCATTCAAGTTAGAACGGTACTGTCGGAAGCTTCTGTAAACTAGATTGCCCTCAGGAACATAAAATTGTTTTTATGCATAGGAGTACATACAATATATTAAAAAATAATAATCAAATATGGCAATATGAAAGTATAATAATATACCACAGGATGCAGCAGAGGGGAATTAATCTAAATCCATCCGTAAAAGTCATGGTCCAAGTAGATACCAATTAAATTGATCATGATCATCTGAAGGATGGTAATTACAGCGATACATTAATTATGTCCTTATCAGCTACATCCAAGTCCTGCAGAGAAAGCTCGGTAATGCTGGTGTCGTACACAAATAGATTTATAGGTAGCGGACGTTTAGTTTCCTTTTGGCGAATTTGTCTACGAAGTTTTAAAATAATGTCGGATATTAGCTTGTCCGAAAGCTGCGTGCACCCCTCTAGATGCAATACATGTAGTTTCGGGCAAGCAAGTATCAGTCTAAGCACAGCAATATCGCTAAGATTGGGACAATTTTTTAGTTTGATCTCTTCCAGCTCTTGCAACGTGCTTAGCGCCTCCAACTGACTAGTCCCGATTACAGCGTTCTTTGGCAAAATCAACGTTCGCAATGCGGTTAGCTTGCTAATCTCCCATAGCATATTATCATCTAAGTATTCTGGGCCGTGTAGCACAAAATGTTGCAATTGATTAGACTTGTGCTTCGCTAGACATTCTAGCAGTTCGATTTCGCCTTCACTGGTGTACGCAATTAGTTTCTTAAGGCTTGGCAACCTAGCAATAGCAATGGGCTCATACACGCAGTATTCGCTGATAGTGAGAGTCTCTAGGGATTTGCAGTACTCTTCCCTCACCAACTCATCAACATCCAGATAAATCCCATAAATGTGCAGCTCCTTAAGCTTGCGCAAGGCTTGGCAGCAAGTTACCAAATATTCCGACTCGATTGAATAGCAGTTCGTAAGCGTCAGCGACTCGATTGACGATGGCAAGGAATTCATATTCAAGCCAGTCAACTCTGTATTGTTTGAAAGATCGAGTTTCTTGAGTCGCGACAAATGCTTCAGCGCCCGCAGACATTTATTGTTGAGTTTGCACCCGCTCAACTGTAGGTTCTGAAGCTGATGCAACTTTGTAAAGATAATGGTCATAACGCCTTTTGTTAAATATGTGCCTCTGATGTTCAATGTCCTTAAATTGACACAATTAGCGCCTAGGAAATTGCACAGGCGTGGACAGTTGCTCTGTGGAATAATGCCATCGATTTCCAGTACATAACGGCCGGACAGCTTAAAAAAGTCGCGTAAGTCCCACAGTGTCATTCCATTGAAGTCATCAAATTTGATATATTTGTCCAGTATCGGTGACAGTTCCTGATAAACGCTGCGAAAACGCTTGCAAGTACGCGCAAAATGAATGCGATCGGGCAGACGAAGTTGGCGCATTATATGCCGCAGGCAATAATCGTTCAGGATCATAATGGCTGCCGGCGGATCATCGGGGCCGTCTTCAGATACGGCGTAGGCGTCTGGCTGATTCCAGCTGTTGTTGGGCATCACGCTTAGACGGCAACAATAAATACGGTGAGCTTTGACGTGCAATGCTCTATAAGGCACATGATTGATTAATCTCTGCCTGTATCAACATAATTCTTGTTACTTACTTGGCCGCGCTGCGAGGATCGGCAAAGATGACGTGGCCAGTTTGTGATTTGTTTCTTCGATCTCGCTGATCATGTAGTTGCATGCTGACAACAGGGCCAAAATGCTCGAAATGCGCTTTCAACCTACTCCGTTTCAGCTAAAGGACGTACATTTTTAAAGTGATTAGCTCGAATTACAATAACGAAGAGGTTGACTATTTGCTTACGTAACGTGCTATATTAGACACAAAGAGATTCTTCACCAATATGTGGTCCTCGGTGTAGACTACATCCGGATACGTTCCTGGTACATTTGAAGACTCAGACATGATGTGGCTTTTGGAATTATAGGAATGACCTGCAAAAATGTAAAATTTTGTGAAACAGTGCTGTTCACAAACGACTATTATCCTTATCCTATCCTTATGCATGTAACCAAAAACTATAAAGTAATACAGACAGCGCATATCATACAACGAAAGTAAAGTATTTATGTGGCAAAATTGTATTGTTTCAGTTTCTGAATTTGTAAAGTTATTCGCTTATTTAGAGTCGAAGTAAACAGACATTATGTCTCATATGTCCACATATGAGCCAAAACTAAATGCACCAAAAATAGGCCTTCCGGCATTAAATTCTGTTTGAAGCAGGGTTATATTAAATTTAGGCTTTTATCAATTTCCTGATGCCGATAAAACTATGGTTCGAATTCGTCGAGATAAACCTTTATATTAAGAAGACTATAATATTAAAGTATTTATTTGCGATAATCATTCTTACAGCACTTATATAAATAATGTTTTTGGCATAAATGTACAAACCTGGCGATAAGCTAGGTAAGACACCTTAACACTTATAATAAAACTGAATGTTGATTGTGATAATAAATATAAAAAAGCACTAATATTGGCATCTGTCCGTTTCTATCAACGTCAAAGAAGAACAATAAGTCAGAATATAACAAACCGAATAATATAAAAATAATTCCAATTAACAAAAAACTAAATAATAAAAATATATGAATGTTACCCGCCATCAGGGTCTTTAACGCAGGTCACCAAATATAAGGAGCTGCATTACATCCCCCTGCACCCTGCACCCTGCCATCAGGGTGTTGCAGTTGTAAACGGCATATAAGCAAGTGCTCAACAAGCAACAAGCAATCTCGAGCATTAAGAAAAATGAAAACCTTAATTCGGACCGTGCTTGCATGCTGTGTCTTGGCTCGATTGAAGCGAATTAAAACTCCATTTATGTTTAGAATATTTACCTCGTTGCCAGAGACCGCCCGTAATGTTAAACTTGAATTAAAAAAAAAAAAATTTACGCATGTAATGCGCCTTCTATATGACTTTATATTCTTTGTTAATACTGAATTTTTGCACTGTTGAGAGAGCCATAGGTTATGTCAAGTGTACAACTTTTGGCTCTTACTGCGCATGTACGTAGCATTTTTAGAAATTCGTTTGAAAATATCGATAATTGACCAGAGTTGCCAGACTGTTCAAAATTAAACCCCAGAAATTTATTTATGAATATGCATTTTTAGAAATTAAATTCTTGCGACTACTTACGTTTTGCTTAAATAAGTACCTCTTTGGGGCTTCCGGTGAATCAATTATGTTGAATAAGTCCAATATTTCAAGCAGAATATATATGTACATATATACAAGTTGAACGGGCTATGCACATTTTATTTTATACTGTGATTACCTAATTCAAACTTGCGCGGCTTAAGCATATAAATTATCGGTCCACTTTGACTTGCGTTTATTTAATTATTTCACCGGAATTTACTTTCTAATGTTCAAACTCATCGTTTATGACCAAAATCAGACAGTTGCATTAGTCTTTATATGGGGCTGCCAAAAGGGAGAATCCCCGATAATGCTCCGATATATACATTAATTTGTAATTTACAGTGTCTAGGTGGATATCAGGGGAGATAGTCTCAGGAAAAGATATGGACAACAATTAAACAAAGAAATATTTCTTCATGGGCTCATAATTGATGCTCGTAGTTTATGGCATGCATTTGTTGCATCGGGGTATTCCAAATGTCGATAAGTTAGACAAGCCATAGAAGTCACTCAAATAAAGTAGCCGTTAATTTTAAATAATAATTTTTATGATTTTTGATGTTAAAATAGTGAGGCCCCCTTATTATTCTAGCGGCTTAGCTTACACCTACGAAAACACCTATGCGTGAGCTAGGCAACGAAACGGGCGTAGATTAATGCACTCGTTCGGCAAAAGCTCTGCAGCTGAGCGCGCAATTTGTCTGAAATGCGGACAACACAAGGTCGAGAAATCCAAAAGCGAGCAGGCGCATTTACGCTGCAAGTGCGCCTAATATTCGAACGGAATTCAGTTACGGTTAAATCTTAAGTTTTGCTGAACTAACCCGGACCATACACGGGCCAATTCAGTTGCCCAACTTGAGTGAGTTTTTCGGGTTACGGCAACCGATTGCAATGTAATTGGAACGGTTGGTACAAAGTTGTGCCAACTGAATTCTGTATCAAAACCTTTTGATACGAGCTTCGAGTTGCCACAACTGGTTGTGGTGTAGTTGGACAACGCACAACTCGATTGGCACAACTCGTGGGCGTTTCCCTTTGGTTTTGTACTTTCTTGCTACTGTTTTCGCTGATCGCCTGGTTCAAATGCTGTTCGTTGTATGCAAAACACTTGCAGAGCTCTGCTTCAGGTTGGGGGTGGGTTTGCTATAGTTGGGCTATAGTTGTGCAAAGTTGTGTACATCTTTGTGGGCGCCTCCCTATCCGTTTTGGTTTTTCTCGCTACTGTTTTTTTTTGTTCGCCTGGTACTTGTCTGTTGTTTTGTGCGAAACATTTGAAGATCTTTTGCTGCCGTTCATAAGCGACATTGTTTAGCAGAAAATAATGGCATTATTGGATATTCAGATTTTATTTTTGTTGTTATTATTAACAAAATTCAAAATTTTAAAACTTTTTTCTAAATTTTTGGTTTTTTGTTTACTTAATATATTTAAATAAACCAGTTAGTTACAATAATTAGTTTATCTATTATTTTTAAATTCGGCACTTGCCGACGCCATTTCTCGAGTTTTGCTACGAAGTTGGCTGATCTGATTGAGGCGTGCGAGGCGAAGACCCAATTTGAGTGACAACTGGTTGCCGCAACCGATTGTGCTAAAATCGGCCCGTGTATGGTTGGCATAAGATTTCAAACCGAACGGCAAGAGGTGGTGCAAATTGCACTTGAATGGCAAATAAGTATTTTTGTGCATCCCCAAAAGGTAGGCATGCGTCGCAGTTTGTGGGCCGCTTAAAACATAGTATCCGTTACAGGTTTTGAGCGCCTCCATCCGGTGTGCGACATCAGCCTGGTGGCACAAGAGCCATTGGTTGCTCCGCCGTTTAGCCAGAGAGCACTTGCGTGCTCTCTAGCAGTTGGCATCTTGGCCATTTGGCCGTTAATCCTTGGGCCACTTCATCCTCAAATTTCTGGAGCCCTTGGCGGCACGCATCTTGGGAGACTCTTTTGCGGAACCAGAGTTGACTTCCCCATCATCAACCGCCGCAAGTTCCTGTCTCCAAGATCCAATTATAACGATAATTTTACGGCAAGTGCATTACTTGACGTCTACAGCAAGTGTTTAGTCACCAGCAATTAAAGTTAATCGGCGTTGCATATAAGTGCGCAAGCCGTTGTGTTGTTGTTTACATTGTACAAAACGGCCGCTGATCGGTTTTGGTAGTGGATCGTATTGTCAGATGCAATACAACACAGAACGAAACAGCTGTTGCGCGCTTTGACATTTTGCAACATTTACGTACGAAATGCAAATTAAAATTTGACGATATTTTCCCCATTCTTGCTGGTATCCACTTGTCATGTGCTTTAGCAAGTGCTACTTTATGTAGTTAAGTTTCCTTTAGCAAAATATTCACAATTTGTTATGGCTTATTTAAATTAATTTAAAATTGCATAACAATTTTATTGAAAATTGAGCACTAAAGGCCCAGTGTGACCAGTGCCTCTTAATGTAAAATTGCCTTAAACCCTTAACATAACTTTTCACTGTTAAGTCCCAAATATTCGTTAGATTTAAAATTAAAAAAATTTACTTTAGCACTTAAGAACATGCAACCCACCATCTGTCGTTTTAGGGTGGTGTTTTTAAACTAAAGCTTAGCACCACAGGTTAGGCGGGAACTCTATGGCAACTACATCTACTGCCGGCACTGAACGTACGTTTGTTTGTTGTTGCTGATGTCTTTTTTTTTGGAATAATTAAGTTTGTGATGTCAGCTGCTTATTGATGTGTAGATCTGGTAATGTTACCCACCCATGGGATACATTGGAGTATCTGGCTAACACATTCGAAAATAACAGTAACACGAAATGAATTGTTGCCACAGCTGACTTTGCTTCTCAATAGCTTCCTTTCTTAGTTTCCTTTAAAATCTTGAAGACATCGTTAGTACTTTGTGTTAAAGCCAAGAGTGATAATGTTGGTACAACCTCTGGGCTATCTGTTCCTGCTTGGCCTGCTCTTATTTTGTTCCCATAGGGAAAATGTCACCTCAAGTCAAAAGCCAAATGAGAGCAAGCCCAAGTGGAGTTCTCTTCTTAATTATACACAAAGTGATGTCGGGTGATCCCAATATAGCATTTTCCTTGGTAATGAGGCGCGCTGCTTTGTCAATGCGATTTGGCGTGCCGTTACGATTCCATAGCCATTTGGTATATTGTATATTTTGAGATAAAGGTTCATAGTGCCCACCCTTGAAATTAATATTGATAAATTTTGTACTTCATATCTTTTTTTTTAAGTTGATTAAATGTAGTTAAGGGTAAATAACGTAGGAACTGAAGGGGGAGTCATTGTCACTCGCTTGATCCGTCGGTTGCATATAAGCGCTCGCTTTGGTAATAAATACTTCTCCTCGTGGGTCGTGGGCCTGCGATTGAATCTCCGCCTTACAGTCGAAGTCATCCACAAAGGCAAATTTGCCGGCTGTTGACTTGCAGTGGGCACCATCATCACAACCGGAATCGCTGCTCCAACTCTCGCATCCACATTGCGCTGCCTCATCCGCCGGCAACGGCTGTGGCGCAATACAGCTGACCACATGCTGCTCGGCGCTCAGCTGCTTTGGGGTCTTGGTCCAGCTCCAGCAACGATTACAGCCACGCGCAATGGCTGGTAGGCAGCACATACGGAAACAGGCATCCGAGGCACCACGGAGGCATAAGAAGAACTCGGGCATGAAACAGGGATTAATTACAGCATAGACTACAATGTTCATGCTTAGCTGGAGTGCATTTAGTGTAATGAAAATTACCTCCAGGCGCTCCATCTCCTCAACATCCACTTTGTTCGGATCTCCGCCAAAGAGCAGATTGAGTGAGCTTTTCCTGGAGGTCATGTGAGCTGGCAGCTCACCCACCATATACAATGTTATGACTATAAGAATGCTGATGGTAAGCTTCATTTGATGCTGCAATGGAAGCAACAGTATACAGTAGATATAGGTACGAGGAGGATTAGTTTTGGCCTACCTGGTAGCGCTTCTGGGTGGTGCGCACGTTCTCATTGGGGCAGCTCCGCTGGCAAACCTTGCTCTGCTTGGTCCAGCGGCGAAAAGCAATGATGATGGCCGTGTTGCCAATAAGCAGAAAGATGGCTGGAATCAGAGCCAATAGCGCAAAGGAGAACCAGTTGTGCATCTGGTAGTATCTGCAAATATCGCCAACATATCAGGATGAAATTGAACACTGCTCCCTACCGTCGACTCACTTGGAGTAATAGAAATCGGTGACATGACAGGTTGCTGTATCCAAGTCAACAACAAAGATAAAAAAGTACGGCAGATTCACCAGCACAGAGATTAGGATAACCACACAGACCATAAGACGGGCAACCTTACGTCTACAAAATCGGGGCGCACCATTGCTAACCTTGAAGCGCGACAAATAGATGAACCTATCCAGACTGACACAGGCGAGTATCAGATTGGCAGCTCCTGTGCTGATGCCAAACAGCGGCGTCTGCCACTGATAGTCATAGGCCACCCAGTCGGCACTGTGGTAGAAATAGCTGCGGGATACAGCCGTCAATGTGATCAGCAAGCAGGATACGCAGTCCAGCCAGGAGAGCGCTGCCAGGTATGTGAATGCTGAAGGCGTCATCTTTGGCCGCATAAAGACCACGGCATTGATGAAGTTCGTACATAGCCCAAAGGAGGCCAACGTTGGAACGGCCAATCCATAGACAAGCAATATGGAAACTGTGGGCAAGGTGCGTTGGAACATGCACTCATCGTTCGTACGTCCTTGAAAGCTGGAGTTGGTATTGGTATTGGTACTGGTGAAATTCAGGATAGAGTCAACAAACATGACTGGCTAACTGACTGACTGATTGCTGACTTATGGGATAGGTGCTGGTGCATGTTTATCTAATTGTTTGCAAATTCAGTTGATAAGATTATCTAATGCTAACAGACGCATAATGTTAATTTGAGCGCAATCAATGATAACGAGGCGTTCAGTTCGCGTAGCCAACTTTTTACTGACTTTTCCGAAAACTGAGTAGATATAGTTCAAACTATTTTATTACATTTGAATTTGTTACTAACAATTCTCATATCCAAACCCATATTCTTAACATGTCGTTTTCATAGTGGTAGATACTAATGGAAAATATATTTTATATATTGATAATCCTTTAAATCCACATTATTTTATAGACAGCTGTCTAGTTAATGGATGAACCAGCTATCTACAAAATATCAGCCTTTAACCTCAAAGCGAACCATTTTATTCTCATCAAAGGTTCGGTTCAAGAAGGGTTACCTGTCCTTAAAAAGCGTAAAATTGTTTTGTTAAATTAAATAAGATTTTACTACATACATTTACATATTATACTTACATACTTACGAATTTTATAGTGTATTTTCATACATACCAAAGTGTATACATTTTTTTCTGATGATGAAAGTTTCACAATTAATTACATATTTATTTATTAAGGTGTTCTATTTGAAAAGTATGATGACCCAAGGCTCTAACCGAATCCTGTGTTCAGGGATATCAAAACCATGGTTCACAAAACAACATAGAAATGATATTGGTTCGAACCGCTGAGCGTTATTTTGTTTTAACTGTTCCAAGTGCATTAATTATATTACAATACATAAATTATAGAAAGACGTTCCCAATGGAGTTGAATTTGTTTTGTAGTGTAGTATTTATTCGGTTAGATGCACACGACTATGGTGTATGCTTATGACGTATTTATTTCTGTTGTTGTTGTGGTTGAGTTCCTTTATAATTTATGTGTGTATCCATGCAAACACATATCTACACATACGTGTGTACATATATATCTGTATATGCTGATAATTCGTTATAGCTTAGTATGTTGTTGTTATTTGGCTAGTAAAACCGAAAACCGAGTTCGTAAAAATAGATAGTTTTTTGTTTCGTTTAATAATATCGTGTTTTGTTATTTTGAAGTAATTTATTGAGTTGAATTTATGTTTTAATGCTTACGGCAAACATCGAGATTTGTATTTGACTTGATATATAATTGTATTGTATTTGCATTTGTATTTGTATTTGTATTTGTATTTGTAGTAGAATTTGTACTAAATTAATGCTTGTTTATAAGTAGTATGCGATAAAAAACACATATATGAGTTTTTCAAAAATACTTTAAAAATTAATTACATATGTACTCGTATGTATGTATGTAAAAATGTTTACTATAAATTAAAAATTAATATGCAATAAAGACTAACAATAAATATGTATATCCATATAATTCATATGCATTTTGTATAGTTCAATAGTAAAATTAATTTTATCTAAATGTTAATGCGTAAATATTTTCAATATTTGAACAGACTTGGAAATTTTGTTTTGTTGTCATCAAATTCATTAAAGTAATCAATTATCTTAAGTTCGTACTACACACACACACATATACATATATTTTTTATTAATATTAATATTTATATTTATATTTAAATATATATCATATAATATACGAGCAAATTTACTTGTAGAGTACAATCTGTTGAACTTGAACTTTAAGTGGTACTCGTCATAGTCATAGTCACAAAATTAGTTTATCTCCAATTACGATAGTAGTTATATTTTCTCTTATAAATTACTTGATTTTGAAATATTTTGAGTGGTATGTGTTGTGAAATAAACTTTTTAAATGCTTCGAGTTCGGAGTTATACATTTTATTCATATATGTATATATGTAAATTACTTTAGATTTATACGAATGTTGCTTTTTAATTCCAACTACTTTATTAATATATTCATTTTAGTTAGTTTAGTTGTTTCCTTCGGTTTTTGTGCCCTACCTTTTAGCACATAGCTTGGCTACAGAGTTATCAATTGATATACATATTTTCTATACGGTTTCTTTTCATATGTTGTGTATATTTGATCTATATTTTGTAATGCCTCGTACAACTTAGTTGATTTACTCGTATAGTGTCAGAGTTCAGAGTTTCTTATGTTTCTAGAGAGAATGAGAGCTACAAGAGGCACAAAAGCTTAGCTTAGGTTGCGCTACACAAAATGTTAAATTTCGAATTGTAATTTAAATATTTTTTGCTAACTCAAGGTATTCCATTTGATATACAAACATACATGGGTATGTTTTTAGCTTATAGTAGATTGTCTTTTCTCATAGTTAAACAGTAGTTTTAGCAGCTAAATTTGTTAGGTACTAGAGTTTCAACCCAAAGACAATAGTATATCATCTCACCTATAGTTATACTTTGGAAAGCTACACTTCTGGCGCAGTTAAGAGCAACAAGTTATATTCTCTTTATTATTAATTCTAGTAGACTTAATTTACTCTTTTTAGCTTGAACTTATTGCTGTGCAATTAGTTTGCTATAATCATTATGGTACATTGAGACTCTATGCCGTTTATATGTAAGTATACTTATATTCGGATTATATATACTTAATAAAATGAAATTGGTATGTGATTTACATGATTGCATTTAAAATTGTTTTCGAATAATATTCATATAAATTACACACATATTTATAAAGTGAAATAAGCTCATACATATGTATGCAATGATATTTTATATGCTCAAAGAATGTTATTTATGTTTGGAAAATATTTTGTAAAGTAACGAAATGTGTTTGGCTAATTCTAACTTTCTAATTTTCCATGTCAAATTGGTTAAACGCGTTTTTCGATTTGATTATAATGCAGGGGCCAACATTACAATCGAACAACGTTTAAAACTCTGACCCGAATCAAAGTATTCTTAAGTGTGTTTTCGATATTCATTTAATTGCTTGATGTGACTTAGTTATTTGCTAAAAAGAGAACGTGTTGAGAATTCTGTGGATTATCTAATTCAACGGAGTGTGAACCAAGATATATTTATATTCATTTGAGTGTTGCTTTTAATGATAACATTAAGATCTTTGCTAAAAACTTTGATTAACAATTTGGCTAATAAGTTCATTAATGTATTGTAATTATACTTTTAATTTAGCACAAATTTAATACTTGCAGAATTTAAGACTCGGAAATTCGTGTGAGAAGCTCGGAGTTGTCAAAAGTCGTCAAATGGGTCAGGAAAGTTAAACGTGAAAGTGAAAGTGAAGGTGAAAGGCGCATGATTGAATGACAGTGCGGGGAAAGTTGTTGCAGTTCTGAGTAAAGTTTTGAGCAGAGAAAAGCGTTGGGTAATGGTATATAAAACAAAAGTTTTTATTGCATACTTTTTTGGCTTCGAGTTGCATTTCCAACGAGGAGAATTCTTGAACAGTGACTTTGAAATCGTACAAATCTAAATGATTATTAACTAAGAGTACTCATGAATGCCTAACAATTAGTTAAATATTTAAATTAGCCATAAATAAATCTTAAGTTAAAGAAATATTGCTTTCGTTTAGCATATGTAACAAGTATGGGAATAACAAAAAATGAACTAACAAATGTCTTTTAATTAACAATTAATATCAACTGAGGACACAACTCGCTGGGTGGTTAATTTCCCCGTTTCAGTTTCAGTTTCAGTTTCAATTTCAGTTTCGATTTCAGTTTCAGTTATAGCTGCTTATGGGCTCACAATATATTCGGGATTCACGTAGGAGAAGCCAACAAACTCCGACTGATCCAGATTCATCATAAATACTTTGTCCGTGGGCGTCAAGTCTGTTTTCTCTGATGTGAATTGCTTATCGAAATTTGACACATCCTTGCGGTGTTTCTGCACGATAGAAGTGTGGTAAGAAAATTGATACGTTTCTTCAAGATGTTCGCTTACAATTTTTGGCTTGAACGGCGGCTGCACCTCACGGTTCTCAATCTTCTCCCAATCGATGCGACGGAAAAATGCATGCAAACGCACATCCTCCTCACCGGAAGATCCACAACCTAAACGCTTACTGGGCTGCTTGGTCAAAAACTACAGAAAATACGAATAAGCGAAGCATACTTAAATATCTGTTATAAATACATACGCCCTTGCACGCCTCCTTAGCCTCCTTGCTGAGACTTTTTGGATAGGAAACGTTATGATCGGTTATGGCCGCAAAGAGCTCCTCCTCATCCTCGCCATCGAAGGGCGGCTGACCCACCAGCATCTCGTAGAGCAGCACACCATAAGCCCACCAGTCCACGGACTTGCCATATGGCTGATAAAGTATTATCTATACGTAGATTTGGACAAATGCCAATAAGATGCGCTCAAGCATTGTCATTTTAAGGACCTACCTCGGGCGCTATGTAGTCTGGGGTGCCACAGAATGTTTTGGTCGTTTTATCGCCCATAATATTTTCCTTGCACATGCCAAAGTCGGCGATTTTCACATGTCCATCGGCGTCCAGGAGCACATTGTCCAGCTTTAGGTCACGGTACAAGATGCCCTTGGTATGCAAAAAGAAGAGACCAGCGGCAATTTCGGCAGCATAGAAACTGTGGCAAAGATTAAGAAGGACATTGTTCATTGTGTGTCTATTGACAAGCTAGTTTGCTGCACTTACACGGCGACTGGTTCCTTGAATTTGCCAAATTGTTGTATTTGAAACATCAAATCGCCGCCGTTCACATACTCCATGACAAAGAACAGGCGGTCCTGTGTGAAATAGAAGGGATTTTGAAGTGGGCATTGTGTGGGTTATGTATACGCACCATTGTCTGAAAGCAGGAATGCAGCTGGACAAGGAACGGCGGCTTCTCGCCCAGCGCCAGCACACGCTTCTCAATCATGGTGCATTCCACATCATCATCCTGTATAATCACATCCTTCTTGAGTATCTTAATGGCATACAGCTCCTCGCTGCCCTTGCGCTCCGCCAGCAGCACCTGACATGAATCCAAAAGACAACGAATTCCAATGAAATTCAAGTTGAGCTTGATTGATTGCTCTTACCTTGCCAAAGGAGCCCTTGCCCAACACTTTGATGAAGTTAAAGTCGGTGGCGCGAATCATGTCCTTCTTGGACTGAGAGTGTGTGTGGGTATCGCAGCGCATCATCGGCTGCTTCTTCTGCGATGGCTTCTGCTTCAGCTTTAGCAGGTCCTGCTGATCATCCGCACAGGGCACATTGTAGTATTCGCCCTCATCTTGCGTTAACAGCTTAAACCAGCCGTTGGTGGGATTTTTAATAATCTCCGAGATGCCAAACGACAAAGCGCCCATGAAGTCGTTGCGCGATGTGCGATCCCAGTCCCACACCTCTATGAGTATGCGGCGGTCCTTATCCTCCGGCTTCAGATCGCTGCAAAGAGAGTGATTATTGTTTTTCGAAAGGTTTAGGACAGTTAATGATTGCTTTTACTAGCTGAGGGTCTCATTCCACACTGGATTCAGGCACGCCTTGATGGTGCGCGTCTTCTTCTTGGACTGATCCTTGTCATCGGGTATTAGCTTGACTTTCACATACGGATCGCTCAGACCGTTTGGGTCCATGGGAATGAGATTCCGTCCCTCCTTGACTGCAAATGCAAATGCCAAATATAAACGTGACCATAAGAATTTAAGAATAATGAAGTTCCAGCAGCGCAGGAAAATTTTGTATTGTATAAAATATGCCAAGGCAGTATCCAGGCCATTGTTGTTATCCCACTCGGGCTGCTCCTCGTTCTCGTCCTGGCTTAACATATTTTTATCACGCTTTTGTTTTGCAACTGCAGTTTAGTATTCATTATGTGGCATTTTGTATGGAGCGTTTTCTTCGTTTCGCAATTAATTAATGCAAATCATAAGCAATTTGCCAGCGCTTTAGCAGCGGGTCAAGAGATGCCCCAGCCAACGGCAACTTGAGTTTTAAGCTTTTTATGCCTGTTTCAAATTTTGGTAAGACAAAAAATATATGTTTAAAATTTAACTTTGCTTTCAGCTATTTAAGGCGTCCGAGCAGGGATAAATTTTGGGGTTAAAAAACTCTTTAAAAATGTATTAATCGAAATCATTTGAAAGCTTAGTTAGATCGTTCAGTCATTGTAGTGGGCCATTTATATTGTACAGCAATGTTCTTAAGTTGTGAGAGCCTAGGATTAAAACTTGCTTAAAATATTCCCCATCGAAGTCGGAACATTCCTTTGGCGGGGTCGCGGCTTCTAAGTCTGATGTATAGGCAGTTTACAGACGCAAAGAAAAAAACAACTTAAGAAATTGAACATCTTAAGCGCCTTGTTGGAAAAAAAAACAACTTTGCGGCTGCTTGGCATATTTTTTTTTATAATTTTTTTGTATTTTGTAAACTTTTGCTCGAGCCTGGGACTTATGGGAAAGTTCCTGGGCGCCGTAATTGGTTGAAACTTAAGCGCCTTACAGTTGTATTTCAGCTGAGGAGGAGCAGAGTCTGCAACAACTTAAGAGCTATGTTGACCGTAATACGCTTGGAATGGAAGTGGGCATTACTTGTACTTACTGTGCACGGTGAGTAGATTCTCTTTGACAGTTATCTCCAGATAGATGCGTCCCCGCCGCTCCGTATGATCGCACCCGCAGAGGCTGGGCACGTTCTCCTTGCAGCGTGCATGGACGTTCATATCGCATGCTAAATAACGGATTGGTGGCAGGTCGAAGGTCACGTAGTGGAATAAAGATAAGTCGCTTGTTAGTGGCCACTTGGCAAACATTGAAATAGATGGGTAGCTGGATTTGTGGATTGTGTGTGTGCCAGAGAGAAAGTTTCAGAATAGATTGAAAGCGTTTTTGTTTTTTTCTTGTATTTTTTTGTATTTGGTGAAACAGGAACAGTTACAGGAGGCAGGGACACGCACACTCGCACAGGACACGCGACAACACACGCATACAAAGTGAGTTTTGATGTGGCTCAAGTACTTACCCGGTGTACGATGGGCAAATACGAGTAAAACTTGTCGCCTGTTTGTCAGAGGCGACAAACATCTGCGCCTGGTTATCAATCAGCGTGGCAATCCAATAGACTCACCCGACTCTATTTGCCAAAGGCATTTCTTCTCATTTTCATTTACATTTTCATTTTCATTTTCATTTTGATTTCTTTTTATTTTGCCCGCCACGCCCTCAAGCCCATGCGAGGCACTTCTGCCATTGCCCACACAGATACAAATCAACGCCAATTTGTTACGTCGCCTGCAATCGCAATCAATTTGGCAACAGCAACAGGAAATGAAGCGCAGAGCGGCACAAAACGGTTGCATAGTCTGAGGCACACATGTCGCTGGCATGCAGGGACGCGGCCAGAGGTGACGGGGGCGGGGTTGAAGGAGCTGCTACATATGGGCAGTACTCAAAACCGTTCAATTGGAAATGATGGCAAATGGAATTGTAATTCATTTTGTCGGCAACGCAGAAAACTCTTCAATGCATTTTATCAAATGTAAATGTGATTTCAAATACCCCGTGAAATGTATTCTAGGGGTAGCTAAATGCTCTCTGCCGAGATAAGTGGTATGAGAAGCGGTTAAAAGAATCTTTCAATGCATATAACAACTATTTGTAAGATATATTCAAGAAGTATTGTTCACTAGTTAATTTAGTGCAGGGTATTTGAGAGTACATCACTGTAGTTATCACACTTGTTAATGTCAGTAACTGTAACTGACCAGTTATCATAATCATCATCATCATGGTCATCAGCATAACCATGACCATATGATTGTCATCCTTTTGGTCCTGCGCTGTGGCATCATTGGCTGATTTCATGACAGCTTCTCCTCTCTTTTGTGTTTCATTGCTTTCTTTTGCCGCTTCGCTCATGTGAAAAATTGTTTTGGCCATTTGGTCACCCCTCTCGCCCCCCTTACTGCCACGAAAAGACTGGTTCATTGGGCAGCGTTGAAGGGCCTTGCAACAACGTCATTTGGCGCGTGGCGCACGTGGCGTATACGTACTTTTTAAATTTTCGCTTGTTGCTCACTCGTAACAGAGCCGCATGGAAAAGTAATCATTTTTCGATGTCCACAAGCATTCTGGGCAGCGGGCAGTGGGCGGTGGGCGGTGGGCGTGGCAGACTGCTCGGTTGGGCAGTTTGTGTGTTGTGTTTAATGAAAATATGAAAGAGGTTTTTGCAGCGCACAATACAAAAGAACGAGCAAATAACTACAAGAAAAAAGGTTTTTCCTTTGCGTGCCACATTTTGTGGCGCAGAAACAACAACAATAGTATACACAAACATCAGCTACAAGTGTATGCGAGTGTGTGTGTGGTGTGAGTGTGTGTGTGTTCATAATGTGGCCCAGTTCTTTGTGTACTGCTTTTTTGCGTAAAATTATTTATTTATATAGCTACATATGCAGGCTTATGTAAAGAACTCTATATACATTTTAATACTCTACGTATATGCTCAGAAGGGAATGTATTGGTGGTAATATTTGTGACAGGTTGAGCAAATATTTACATACGTATACTGTACTATATTATTTAAAAATTCGAACTAGGCATGCCCATATATATTTATCTAGTTACTGAACAGCTCAGCTTTATTCAGTCTTCCTTAGTCATCATAATCTTTGGTACCCTAATAAAAAATTTGTTCTAGTTATATATTTAAATAATATTTTATGATGAGTTCTATATGGCCTCAATATCTTCTTGACAGCTTAGTCGTATGTTTCTGCAGTCTTTGTGATGTATGTTACCAAATTACTACTACTAATCTTCTATCTCCAATAATTTGTTCCAAATGTGCCCAGTTTCCTGATCATTCATCATCAAAAATGAAATGTTTTTCCATGCCTTGTTGGTCTTGGTTCGACCAGATTTTCAAGATTCATTTGATGTTCACTTATTTTAATGATTTTACAAATCTTTTTTAATATTGATTTGGAAAATGATGTGCAAATTGTACTCTCTAAAGTTTATTATGATTTGTTTACAGTGATCAAAGTTGGAGTTAAGCTTGAAAGACCATAACAGTTCCTCAAGCTAACCTAATTCTCAAACTTGTAGGTTTATTTGTGTAGCTTCGCTCGTAGTTAAATTAGATTGAAAATAAAGTCTTTGAACAGTCATAGAAATGTATCCTGTGGTTTCTACTGTAACATTTCTAGTCAACAAAAGATTCAAAATATTTGCTCTAAAACGAAATACGAAATCAAAACACAATTGCAATGGAATTACAAACGTTATTGAACTGGGTGAAATAACTAACTTACACACATGCACGCACACATATTACACACTCAGGACACAAAACTGGCGCTCGATAATGACAGTCACACATTCACCATTACACACACACACACACACACACATACACAGAGAGAGAGACATCCGGCTACGGTTGTGCCTCATTGTTGGAGGATTGTCTATTGCCACATTTACATTTCCATTTCCATTCGCAATCTGTTTGCTCGCTGAGCGCTTCATATTTGTTTGGGACCGTGTTCTGTGTGTGGAGTGGTCTATTTATCAATTGTTGTTGCTGTTGTGGTCCTATTGTTGTTGTTGTTGTTGTTGTGGTTCTGGTTTTGGTTCTTATTTGCCTGGCCGGGCAATGAGGCGTAAGTAAATTATTTGTTTGCCAAGGGCCAAGCCGGATATTGAGGCGGCAATTTGCGCCGTCTAACAAATGACTTGGAAAATTGCGCAGTTTTTTGGCAGACACAAGAACCAAGCTGAATAAAACAAAATTCAAATAAAACAAAACAAGGCAATACAATTAACATTCCTATGCATTTTACACTAGTGCTAATGAGCGACAATTTGTTGAGCAGTGTCACATCAAATATTGCTTGAAATGATTAACGGCCTGTGGCATCGATGTAAATTTTCCCATGCAGCTGCAAATTGTAGCAACATGAAGAAAAACAACAACAATGTTCAACAAACTCTAAAGTGCAAGCAAACAAATGCATTAAGCGTGGGAGTGGGCGTCAGTGTGGGCGTGGTCGTGGTCGTGGTCTGCTCGTGGATGCTGGCAATGAGCAAAAGGGGCGATGGGGGCGGCGACTTGTCAACAACAAAGCGCAATGGCGACAATAACAATAACATCAACAGAAACTCAAGTACGTCACGCACACACACATACACACAATTACACTGAGCGAGACAAGTGCGCACTTGAGTTAGGACAAAGCGTTCTTAATTGCAAATTGCAACAATCCAAACTGAAAACTCAGCTGCTAAAAGGACGCGGCTAGAGATGAGCGCATGACACGAAAGCTCGCCAGATCCAAAACGACTTGGCCATATATCTATATATTTTTTTTCTAGATGTGAGCAGACTTGCAGTGAAACATAAGTAACATTATTGAAGTAAGTAAATAATCAATTATTTTAAAATCAAACAAGTAAAAACATTGCAGTCGGAAGTTCCTGACTGCTGTGTACTCTGTTTCCAGTCTGCCTTTTTGCATTATTTCTGGGCGTATTAAGCATACTTTTAGACAAATGTTTCCAGAAGATAGACTGTAGTCTTAATATCAAATTTGGCGATTTTAACCTTATAAAGGTGTGGGACACATAGAATTTGCTTATTTGTTGGGGAAGGCGTGGGGGCAGGACTAAGATTTTAACTAGTGCCGTCGAATATATTTAAAATATCGTATCTACGATATTTTGTGTTTTGAAAAAGTATCAAAATGATATTTGATATATCGATATATTTGATATACTTAATTGATATTTTTTATTCTTTCCCCTTATAAAGTGATACTCTGCCACACAATAAATATATACAAATATAAACATTAAATATGAATAAAATGTTTAACTCCAATATTTGGCTTTAGCAGACATTAAAAATCCGTGTTGCGTTGTGTGCAAATCCGTCATTCGGCTACGGGAGTCAGAAATGACGCATTTTATAGCGGCAGCAAGGCACTGAGCTACCAGAGGTAATAAGATATCTTGAGTCGAGTTTAGGTAGTCCAGAACATCAGCTTTCCTATGAAGTTTGCGACAAGCTGAGGTATAACTTCAGCTCAATATTTTCCAACTCGTGCACAAGTATCATAAAATATCCCAAAACTATAAAACGCATATTCGATATTTGGGCACAAAAATATCTCGTTATAAAATATCAGGTTTTGTAAAAATATTGATATATTGATATTTTCTAAGCAACCCTTATTTTAACACCTTACAGACAAGAATATATGCCAACCTGTCTACCAAATTTGATTTGTCTATCTTTAGGGTTCTCTGAAAAATAAAGTTAATACGGACAGACATTATAATAAAAATATGCTCTCTTGGGAAACAATGGAAACAGTATTACATAATATCATTACATACAAGTTTTCCAATATTAAATTAAATAATTATTTTATATGTATTTCTATGGGTATAAACAAATTAAAAAAAGAAAAACAAATAATAATAAGAATTTAATTTTCAAACTAATAAAAATGTTACAAATTAAATTACCTAAAATATGTTTTGTAAATCATTTTTTTATAAGTATTTTCAAACAGAATTTAGCTAAGAACTAATAGATAAAAGCAGTTAAATTTTTAACAGTTTTCATAAAGCGTAACGCACACATCGCTAAACAGCACACACACATACACACACACACACAGAGTGAATATTGTAGAAAGGACTCTTAGGACGCGCGGTCGGACACTTATTGGACTTTACCTCGACACTTGAGACCCTTGTGCGTGATGCCGTGCAAGAGCGAGCCGCAATGATCGCAAAACATCGGCGACAGGAAGGCAACGTTGTGCCACTTGTGAGGCATCTGGTGTGCCTGAGAATTGGAACAGTTGGAGAGAGAGCTAATGGAAAATTAACGTAGGTTTTTCGCTATGTACGCGTACATTAAAGTTTAAAGCATTGCATTAACACGGCTAACGATAAACAACTTACAGCCAAAAACAATAACAAACAGAAAATGCATAAAGCAAACAATGTTGCAACGTAAAACATTGCATAACTTTTCCGTGGATGACTAATAAAATAAACGCGACATTAATTGAGTTGCAAGTTGGTCCTCCCATGTTACGAAACACAAAACCCCAAATGGAACGAATAGATCGATGGGATACGATTGAGAGTTGCTTATATGATAATGTGCGGATGGATTATGGGTTGTGGGTATGGACTTGGTTGTGAGGATTGTGCTGAAAGACTGGCTTATATGCTGTACAGTTCAACGTTTGTGTGTACAGGACACAGCCATCAACAATAGATCAAGGGTACATCACACAAACAGGAGTCGAAGTTGATGAGAAAAATCTTAAAGAAAAATTGTGTTAAATATTTGGAAGGTTTTTCAAACTGCTTACACACTTCAAGCAAGCGGACAGGTCTTCAATATTAAACCTGTGCAGCTTATAAAGTGTTCTAATAGCGTTGCTTTTTTGCTCCATCGGATACATTAGCAACAATTTATTTTTTCTAGGTATTTTCCTTGGTTTTGCGGTTTTCCTGATGATGTCGAAGGCTGTCGCATTTGCTGAAACCCACAAATGCCAAGCAACTGACAATTGTTGCCTAATCCGTTCTTAGAAACAGCAGCGACAAAAAAATGACACCCACACACAGACATCAGCACACTGACATACTCTTTATGTACATACAGAGACACGCTGGAGCAAAAAGACTGCTTATACCCTATAGCAGCTGCACCAAGGGTTGATATGCTTTGTTGTAGAAGGGCGCCTTAAACCGGGTAAGTACCCCTATAAGTATAGGCATGTACATATTTCGTGAAGTTCCTTAAGGACTTGTTAGCTGATGTGTTTCTTGTTTCAAAATGTTTGATGAAAAGTTTTTGCAACGGTTGATAAATTTTCTGTACGTGCACCAAATGTGGTTTGGTTAATAATAACGTTGCTATTTTGAGGTCGAAGCTTTGTGTTTACAAGGTGCACAATGTGAATTGCACGAAATAGTGCTTGCTGCAAGGACAGAGATCACTGCAGGGTATCAAACAGTTGAGAAACTCAACCTTATGAGCCATCTTATTTTGAACTCTCAATGTCAGAGCCTTGAACTCATCAGCGCCAAAGCCGCACACACGAGTTTTGTTGTGCCTTGTTGTGTTAGTTTTTCAAGGCGGCCCCTTAAAGTGGGCAAGGACATGTGATATTATTATGCGCATTCATGAGCATCAAGCTCTTCACAAGGCGCTCATTTTGGACTGGCAGTTGCTGTTTTTGTTGTTGTTGTTGTTGTTGTCACTGCTGTCTCCGAGCTCTGCAAGGTTCAACAGCTTGCAGTGATGCTCAGCCATTAATGTGTGTCTCGCTCGCACTCTGGCCAAGAAAAAACAAAATGAAGCCGATCCTAGAGCAAAACTCAAAGCGTTCAAAGGAGGCATTGGCGACTGATGTGGAGGCTGATGGGGTTGGGCTGCTCTAAATGGCCTTGCTGTCGCTGGCAGGGCCCCTCGTAGGGCACACAAAAAGTGTTGCATACTTTGGCGAGCGCCCAAGGCTGTGTGCCTGTTTTTGTGAATTTGGGTATTTGTGTTTGCAGTAAATGCAGCTATATGCATGTGGTTTGAAGGTGAAATTCAATTGCGAAGTGGTGTGTCTTTGTGTATATCTGTGTGTGTGTGGGTGTAGGAGTGTAACCTTGGCTATAAAGTTGCTAAAGCAGCGACAGGTGGTGCTAAGTGCCGCGGGCCACTTGGAAGTTAAGCACTCTCTTTGAAAAAGTTTCAAGTTCTAAGCTTTGATATTATAGCACTTTTTACGGTCTTGCCGAGACGGAATTTCAAATATGACAAGCAAAATATTTGCCAGCGGAAACTCCCAATTGCCATATACTCTGTTCGTAGTGTAATAACTTTACTTATTTGAAGAGCACCGCGGGGACGGGACTAAATGCTGAAAAATAATTGTAGTCTCATCTTACAAGACGCTCATAACTTGTTCGGCTATCATATTTATTCACTCTAGCTGTGAAATAAAAGCTGATAATAAGTATTCAACATCCTCAAGATCTGCCGGGCAGAGTCTTGACATAAAGTCCCAACAAAAACCTAATAAACTACCTGTATAACTATATATAATATCCTGCAAGCCTCCCCAAAAATTAAATTCAATATAATATTCCTCTCTAGACCTAAATATATAATAAGTTCTGATTAGATTAAGTTGCCTCTAAGGTAGCGGACGCTTATCGCAAAATATTTAAAAAAACATATATTAAGAGTTTTACTTTTCATCAGGACTATAAACTGATTGTCTATTTTTCGCTGTTTTCAGCCTGAGTTGATGAAATGGGGTACATTTGTTTCTATGTACGGATAAGTACAACAGCATAGTAAAGTTGCAATATTGTATTGAAAATTAAGTTTACTACCCATGTTATGGGCAAATACAATATAATGCATATTGAAAGGGTCTATAACAAACACAGAAGCGTCTAAAAGAAGTCCAATTAACTTGTACCTTCAAATTTCCAAATGGTTGTAGCACACACTGAGTGTTATGAGCTTTGGAAGTTTATGAATTCAAGGATTTGAAAACGCCTTTCATTGATTCTATGGTTTCTATAGAATAGGAACAAGGTCAGACAATATACTAATACTAATACTATATATAGAAAAAATGCACAAGTATCTATGAAATTTAAATGTTTTTTTAATAGGCGCAATTATGAATTCGAAACATGGCTCATTATGCCCTCAGCGCTCTTGAACATATCTGTAACTCGGCTGTTTATCGACTGTTGCACGGGTCAGTTTCCGGTTTCAGGTTGCGTCACGTAGGCCCTCCACACACAACACACACACACACACACACACGGTGGGGGGTGGCTCAAATTTGCTGTGTCAGTCGCTTACAGTCGCTCTCATATTTAGGATCTGCTTAATATTTAACACAATTTTATTAGATAACATTGCGCGGCAGTGCTGTGAGCAAAGGGGAAACGGTGATGGAGGGGGCACGTTGCTCAGCTCGCTTGCCACGTGCCGCAGCACATTAAAACGAAATTCAAAAATATTTGCAACAATTTATCACGAGTTCTTTTGTACATTTTGGCATTTGCTGTTGTCACTTAACAAATTTTCCGCCTCTTTATTGCACGCCCTTCCCCCTTCTTCCTACCCCCTACCCGTCGACGTCTTCGTCCTACGCCCCTGTCTGCCTGGCTGGTTGTCTCTTGCGGGGCTCTGTGCTCTATCAACATATCGCCGGCATTATATCTTTGCCAGCTAGCAATTTCCCAACTCCATTTTAAGAGCTCATTTTCCGTAATTCTGCGACGTACCTCTGCGACACACATAAATATATACAAGTATATTTATACACAGATATAGACACATACATATGTACATATGTATGTATATAGAACGTATGTGACATAGTCGTATAATATAAGTGCCAGCATATTAACAACTGTTGCCCTGATAACGTGGCCGGGAGTTGGGCTGCATTTATAAATTGCCATGTCATTTATTATGACAGCGTGACTGATAAGGGGCGTGCCTGTGTAGAAGGGGACGGGGGGGTGGGGGTTCGGCTGTGTGGATGCTACAAACATTTATTTTCAGTAGCACATTGGATTATATCGCAGATGAGGCGAACCAATCAAGCAAATCAAATAGCGTACTCTAAACTAATTTCGTTTTCAATTTCCGTTCAGCAAACGGGCAAATTAACACACGCTCACACACAATCATACAGACACCCACCCACACACCCACACACGCATACACATGTGTGTAGCAGTTGCTCAAACAGTAGGCAATAAAATACACAAATTGATTTGCCAACAATGAACATAGATTTTTCGAACCTCAACTCAACTTTGGCACCTGTATTCAATTTGATTGAATTGGAAATAGAAAAGTCGGAATAACTTGAAAAATTGTATGGGCCAACAGGTGAGTGTGTGTGTGTGTGTGTGTGTGTGTGTGAGTTAAACCTGAACTGTCGACAATTGGAAAATTGATTGCTATAATCCTTCGACTGTCTGGCAGTCTGTGTGAATATATATATATATTTGATCCGATTTCTAACAACAATACCACAAATCGCAAGAGTAGCAGGCCGTCTAGGACTTCATTCTCAAGGTAGTTGCTTCATGCTGTCTGCAATCACGAACGATTCAAAATGACAAAAGACTACACTTAAGCACTTGGGTTGTATTACGCCAACACTCATACGCCATGTGTGCTTTTGTGTGTGGGTGCATGTGTGTGTGTGGGCATGGGTGTGTGGGTGTGTGCGCGGGGCATAATTGATAACGTTGCGAACATGGCGGGCTGTGGGCGGGAAGCCGCACAGTTGCCTCTTTGTGCTTACTTATCAGGCACGTGTTGCAAATGTAGTTAAATTTATGATGAAATGCCATACAATTTGCATGGCCCACATACACACCCATTCGCTTCTTTGGTTACTGCTTCCTGGAAAACTTGAATTTACGCTTACATTTTTCACGCGTTGATTAACAAAACAACAAAGCGCCCCGCAAAGTAGTTGCCATGACGTCTCTCTCACATTTCCCCATCGATTTTCATGCGCCTCACACAGACAACGAGTTGCCAGTTGGCCCCCACTAGCAAATAGCACTTAAGTGCTCTACAAAATTGCGACCTCAAGTGTAAGTCGGCTGCTAGCACAAATATATGCGAGGGTTCTAACACATGTTCTTTAAGCCATATATTAAATATCAACTTTATGAGACTTTTTAAGATCGAGCATCAGTTATAGTAGGCCATGAAAGAAGTATAGTTTACAAATACTCTCATTAATATTATAAGCCCCCACTTCGCTGTGGCATGGATGAGAAAGTAAGAACTAAACAATAATAACTTTCCACTTTTTTCCCTCCCGTAGCCTTTAATCTTTTGCAGAGTATTGAAGATCTTAGAGACCGATCTAACAAAAACCTTCTCTCAAACATTTGACCTTCAGCCCATTTCTCGTCCGTGTTGGAAGTAGATTTTTCATGTTGCGTACAACAATTTTCTGCCCATGGGGATAGATGTATGTTCTCGCGGGCGCCGGTATGATATTGTCGCGAAAAATATAAAAAAGCAATCCTTGAAGCGAACTGCATATTGTAACGAGCTATCTGAGCCCAATCGGTGCAGAAGAGTTTTATGTTTTGACTTTTCATATACCAACATTTATATATATATTTAGATTTTTTTGTTTATTATATACAGTTATAACGTACTAAGTAGTATAAACTAATGTGAAGGGTAAGGAAAGACATAGCAAGCTGGCTTCGAAGCAAGCGGATCTGCAGACCTTATTCAGATGCATCGATATCCTGTTTGACATGTCTGGTTCTATGTCTTACGACATCTTCCTCAATTATCGCCATCTTTAGCCCGCGTATGTACTCGTGGTGTTCGCACATAGTAAGTGCGGAGTATTTATGGACCTACAAATCAACTTGGAATGCTGCAGGATCTTAACGTTTGAGTTTGATGCCATTAAGGTCCAGACAGGTTTCAGATTATTCTTGTAGAAGTATATAGCTTGACTAAGCAGTGACATCTTTGTTGATTAACTTCTTCCTCAAATAAAATTATGTGTTTTGGCTTCCCTATTCCGTTGAAAGGCAAAGCTGCATTGACGTTAAAACGTTTACGAATCTGACACAATGATCGCAATAGAAAGAAAGGACAAAACGAGTAAGTTTTGTTACCAAACTTTTGTTATTCCCCTCTAAAGCGCGCACAAGCACACACACATACATAAGCTGCTGCCAACAAAGGACAATTGTTGTTGAGCTCTGTGCAACTTTTAGTTTGAACATTGCATTTATGTGGCCAAATCCGAAAGTGCATTAAATATTTGCACAGTCACAAATGACGAAGCCTTCCCACAGGATCAGATTTGAACCTCATTACGAGTAGATGCCAGATTTGTGCATACTTTATAAATATGCATTTTGCGAGATTTAGCTTGGCCTTCATCTGGTAAATAGCTTGCGGCCCGCATGCAAGTACACAACCATTAAAATTTTAATTATATTACGGCTCAAAGGCTCTATACAAATTAGATATATAAGTACGTATATTTTATAATGCTATATTAGGTACATTGTTTACTCCTGTGTGCATAATTATGCAAATGAATTGGTTGCCACTACGGGTGGACGGCAGTTCCTGTTTTGGGCAAGTGCCAACAAAAAACAAAAACTTTCAAAATGCGAACAATTACCAAAACGAAACACACACACACATACACACACACACACACACACAGCCACAAGAACAACATAAAGCCGACAGGTCCAGGCGAGCATTACAAATACATATAGTAGAGGTATATATACAAAGGTAGTTAGGTATTATATATGGGCAGCTAAATATACATGGATATATATATGTACAATACTTTTATTAATTAAGTTTTGTGCCTGCGGGCACTTGCCAATGTGTTCTTGTTGTTGTTGATGTTGATGTTGTGGCAAGGCTCTTTATGAGCTATTTAATTTATGGCTGAAATTGTTTTAAAATTTAATGTTTATGTACACACAGACACACACACGCTCAGATAGCAGGAAAAGGCTTAGAAGTAAGTTAGAAGGGTTTTGTAAGTGAATAGCGACAGCTTTGGAGGCCTAACATCGAGTTAACAGCGCGTCAACAGCGCGTTCACAGCATGTTAAGTGGATTAGAGAAGAAACTTAGCGATAGATAGAAGACAGCAGCGAAGATTTGGGAAAAGAGTTCTGGGACTACGGGTATTTAAATGTTGTACTTAGATGCGCGATAGTATTACCTGAACATTTTAGACCCTGATGGTAAATGCCATACAGTAGAGAGCCACAATGGTCGCAGAACGTGGGTCCTGCGTATGTGAATGGTTCGAAATGGTGCTGAGTTTTTGGTGAGTCCTTGGTTTTCAATTTGAGTTTAATGCGTGTATCGTGCCACAGATTTTGGTTTAGATTTAAATTGTTTTGTTTTGGTTTTTTTTGTTTGTTGTGAGCGAAGTGATTTTGATAGATAATTTTTGGTACATGAAAATACAAAGTACAATATATGGTAAATAAACAGAGCACGATGACATAAAACATTGCTGGATGACAATAAGCATAACTAACTTTAAAAACTAGATTACATATTTGTGTTCTTTATTAATTGTTATTATTCTGGTTTTCATTTCTAATTTGATTAGTTGCATTCTAAGTATTTGTTTAGTTGCTTATCTTAACGCATTTTTAAGGTGCAAGCCTACAACATTTTCATGTACGAATCGAATGTGTTGGTCTATCATTTAAAGTTAACTGACACTCTCAGGTCTAATCATATAGATAGGATTGGAAAATGCTTGCATTCATGCAATTTAAGATCTATTAAGATCTTACACACGCCCCCACTGATAATAATAATGATAATATAGATAGATTTGATTTGGTTTGTATATTTCTAAGAATTTCTCCAATTTATATTTGTATACGAGTAAATAAAATCTACATATCCGATAATATTAATCCCTTTTAACATTAGAATTAGTTTTTAATAATACGAAGTTTTTATAGACTTTAGAATGATTTGAAAGTGAAATTCGTAACAGGTCTGTATTTAATCGGAATAAATCTTATATTTTGCCAGTTATGTGACATTGGTCAACTTAACTTTAGATGGAATCTCTTTACTTGACAGCAAATCAGGGTTGAGGCACGCAGATTGGACAGGTTTTAGCCGGGTCAGCATCGGAGCTACACGAAAATATGAAATTCGGTGCATGCTAAAAAGCCAAGCTGACACTTTTGTTAGCCAGCAGCAAAGCTGACAGGACAGTCAGAGTGGCGGAACAGCAGTTGGGAAAGTCTGGAATTTTTCGGACAGCGCAAAGCATAACCGAAAAACCCAAATGACAGTTTAATTTGACAGAACACAACAAAGTTTCGCACTCTATATAAGGATATTTTTAATAAATTTTGCACCATTTTTGTTGGACATGCACATGAAAATGCTGCAGGCAGTTCTTAAAGCTACAACTATATATTAAGTTGGTTAGTAAGTAAGTTAAAGTCGTGTATGTTGTATAGGAAGGACATGTGAGCACTTACGGAATCGATGCCCTTATCCTTGCCGGGGCATATGAAGGTGACGTATTCATGGCAACGCTTGTGCACCACATAGGAGCAGACTGCAACGATTTAAATTTGAATTAGGGAATCCTGCTTGGTATAAGCTCAGGCCAAGTCCATTCACATACCTTGACACTGGAATCCTTGCTTGCCGAAGCCCCTGTAAAATTATCAATACAAAATTAGTTCAATTACATAAAATACTCTACGGTTCATTAGCCCTAATTGAATTGCATTGCTGCTTATTGTTGTTAAGCCTAATTTTGTGTCAGTTTGTAGGCTTGTGTGTTGGCCACTTGGCATTAATATTTAATTTGCAAACAGCCAACATTAATTAATATGCTAATTTTGGCCAAGCATTTCAGCAGTCGCCTGTCATTATATTCAATCAATATAAATAATGTGAAATGAAAATGGCGTTCTTAGCAAGTCAAAGGTCAGCCCGTTGGGCAGCGGGCTTGTAATTAAGGATTTCAAATGGTCCTTTAACCTTTTAAATTATTCTTAGTGGTCGTGACTTATTAATGGTTTTGCAAAGCATTTCCGTACAAATTTCAATAGTTAAGAAATGTAAAATAAAACAAATATACAGATGTGATTAAATAACTAATAAAAAATGATTTTAAGTATCTGTTTATTGTCAAGGGAGCAACACTCGCCAAGACTTGTAAATTGTGCAACATTTCTCATATATTTCTTAGTGACTAAATAGTATTTAGAGACATCATTTTAAAAGCAACAGATTGATAATTTTAGTTACTTTAATGTTTTAGTTTCTTTTATTTGAAATATAAATGAAACTAGGTGTACTTTGCCACACTTCGTTGTGGCATATTGTTGTTGCATGGAAGAGAAAGTAAGAAATAAACAACAATAACTAACAACTATTTGAAGAAATTAGAAACCGATCTAAGAAAAACCTTCTCTCAAAGATTTGACCTTAAGCAAAGACTAAAGATATATATTGGGCCTTAAGCCCGTTTCCCGTCCGTGGTGAAGGGTGGGAGTAGATTTTTCAAGCTGCAAGCTCCCCCACCGGGTTAGAGATTTCATTCCTATTGTCTTTATTTATTCTTCTAGTCTTATGCCTTAATTAACCTTAAATTCTTTAAGTTTTTTCTTCATAACTAACTCTATTCTATCTTGCTATAGGCTCTAATAACGCCACCGGCAACTCTTTGCTGTGAATAGGAGCATAGCTAGCCGGGCTGGCAAATAAACTTCCCCCAACGTGCTGGTGTCGTTATTAGATTTCAATTGTAATTTCGAGTAGGCTTTTGAAATGTTTTCCTTATATCTTTGTATTATATTATATTTTTTGGTTCGAGGCAGCACTGTTTTGCCTTCGTTAATAAAAAAAAAAAATACAACAGTTTTTCGCTATATAGATTACAAGCTTTTCAGTATTTTATTTAATTACCACTCTAGTAGAGACGCTTTTTGAGTGCATGGTTAATGGTTGTCAATTGGATTTACTTGCAAAATGCTGAATTTTGTACAGTTAAAGCCGCAACTTTCATTTATGTTTGAATTTATACTCCTGTCAAACTGAATTAATTTTTAATCAAGGTAAATGTGACATCAAATTTGCTATGCAAAATTCATTTTATTTTCTTGTTGTTGTTGTCAATGACTTTACAGGCCTCCCACTCCACATGCGCTAAATGTGTGTGTGTGTGTGTGTGGGTGCGTTAGTGTGTGTGTTTGTGTGCTTTACTTATTTGCATTGCCAACTTTTTAGCTTAAGCGTTACGTCCCATGGTCCAGTTGCCGGTCAGCGAGGGGCGTGCAGGGGCCTACGTGCCGTACGAATACAATATGTACTCATATTAGCCATATTCCATTTTCCATATTCCATATTCCATAAGCCATAAATGCCTTGGCCACAAGCCGCTTATCGACTGTGTGGCCTGACCCCAACCCTGCCCTTGCCTCGACTGCAATCATGCCATGCAAATTATTCTCATGCACAAACTCGTATGTATAGAAAACAACAAAGTACGACTATCTTCGGCGTGCCGAAGCTAGATACCCTTGCCACAATGTATTTAATACAGTTTTCGACCGATTGTTCCAATGGCAGCTATAATATATAGTATTCGGATTTTATCTAATCTTTGGCAACATCTAAAGATGATTCCGAACATAAAATTGCCTAGTTTTGTTGCGATATCTTAAAAAACAATACAAAGAAAATTCTTTTATTCATACGACAACTCAATTGTCCTTCAATTGTTCCTATGGCAGCTATATAGTGACACGATCGGATCAGTTTCGGAGTATGCTTACATCAAAATGAAGCACGTGTGCCAAGTTTCATAGCTCCAAAAGGAGCGTAAAAACAGACAGACAACCAGACAAAGGAACATCGCCATTTCGACTCGACCATTCCTGCTAATACAGAATATGTATACTTTGTGGGGTCGGAAACGTCTCCTTCATTGAGTTACACAATTATTGACAAAATTATAATACCTTCTGCAAGGGTATAAATACACAAATACACATATACTATGCTGATTTTCTATATTGTCGCATTGTGCATAAAACTGGCAGGAATTGCATTTTTGATGCATTTTTGTTGCACACGCAACAACAATTTTTGTTTAGATTTGAAAGCTTTTAGATAATGCAAAATTATTGCCTAGATTTTTGCTTGTATGGCAATTGACATTATCCGATTAGGCTGAACCGAAACTTGAACTGACAATTTGGAAATTTCACAGAAATATCCTTTTGTTACTGTAATTTGTGCCGTGTGGATTTCCATAGTCAGTTTGATATACGTAATTTTAGTTTAATTACATTTTATTTGTTTGTGCTTTTTGTGTGTTTGTCTCTTTGTCTGTTTGTCAGTTTGTCGGTACTTGCTTTTGTTTTTGTTTGTTTGCGCATTAAATGAAGTGAAAAAGCAATTTCCACGCGATGCGCCTGCAGTTATGCTACACTTTTTCTGCAGCCGCCTCACCTAGTTTTTCACTCTTCTTTTGTTTATTTGGCTGTGTGTGTGTTTTTTCTGTGCATTTTTCAATTTTTAATTAAGCGCGTTTTTTGCAAGTCGGCCTTTCAGCGCACGCCAGGGCAAAGAGAAAAGGTAATCAATGTGCAGCATATTATAATGGATGAACTATAAATAAAAGAAAGTAAAAATGTTTGCAATGCGAGTTAATTTAACACGCAAGCGGAAAAGTTAAAACGCACGCAAGTGATTTAAGATTGAGTGAATAAGTTTTATCCAAACTGCACGAGCGTGACTTGCATTTAAGCATTTGAAACTAATGCTAAAATTAAATAGTTTCTGCAAAATAATGAAACATTAAAAAACTATAAGTAATTATGTTGAAATGATCCTGTCTGCAACATGTTTGAGCAACAGCAAAAGTTTCAGCTGAAAGTGAGCCTACATTTATACACTCACAACTTTTTATCCTACTTGGGCCCTGTGCTTTCTCCATTAATTAGTTGAAATTTGTTATATAAGCTTATGCTTGTTTAAGTAGCAATGGAATTTACAAACGCTAATCATTTCCTTGAATTGAATTGTTCAGGCCTGTACCTAATTAAGTCAATTAAGGTTTTCTGTGGAATTGATTCGGAAGTGGAATTCAGAACATGTCTCAACTCACTTCGACATTTAGCATATCACACATTTGAAAGTAGAATAGAAAGCAGAAACAGAATGTTGTACATTTCATTCATTAGTGGACAATATTGATTTGAAAGTGGAACTTAGAACAGACTCGTTAAACAAATGTATCGCATTTCTCGAATAGGAACATCGATAGCAGATATAAAAGCAATTTAATTGTATATTTATGAACCCAATTCTGATGCATTTTTAATTGCACAGAAATTTTGTTCAAGATTCATTGGATATTTTACGGATTTTCAGCTGGTAATCAAAATTTTACACTTGAATATATTTTGACGACCAATTTTTATTTATTTTTTCCTATGATATACAAGCTACAGTTGAATTGCTTATCGAACAAATAAGAATGGTCTAGTCGAGTATATCCGGCAACAAGATACCCAGGCCTGACACATACATATGCATCAAGCAGCTTAGCGGCAGTGCAAGCAAGCAGAGCACGTAAACAAAGATGTTTGTTATCCAATCGATTTACGTCCTTATAAATCGATACTATTTATCGACTTTCGGGATTGTTAGGAAATATACAGACGGACGGGAAGACTGACAGGGCCATACCGACTCTGCAATTGTAACTGATCAAGAATATATATACTTATAATGTCTGTTACTGATCAAGAATATATATACCAATATTGTTGAATATTCCACCTTCTGCCTGTTACACACATTGCCCAGTTTTATTACTCTCCTCATCCATTTTATGGACACAGGATGTTATACCTTCTTGCAACATAAAATCTCCCACCAATTAATGTCAGTTCGTACCAGATTTAACATTGACAGGTTCTTCTTAGCCATTGTACTACGTAAAGTATCTCTCAAATCATATTCGATTTAAACTTGGTCACACGTCGTGCATCATCATCTGCTGGGCCATAAAAATCCAGTAATCTACAGTGCATCCATCTGAAGAAGTATCCCAAGAATATAAAAGTAGCTGGCAGCTCGAAATTTGTCAGAGGTGCAAATTTTTGTTTTTTGGGGGCTGTTATGCAAATTACGTGCCATAAGCACGGCGGCAATTTCACCTGGTAGCCACCCAGTTAGCTGCCTGGTGCGCACAAGCGACACCTGCCTCTGTCACCTCTCTGGCCCCGTTCATCTTGTTGCCTCCTGTGGCGCCTCAGTTGGTTGCGTTGGCTACGTGCCTGCAACGCCTTTTGCGACGTGTGCACCCAAAGAGCCACCAGCACTATTAATTAAAGGCCGAAGCGAGTCGAGGCGAAAATTGCGACTGAAGTTGTTAATTAGCGGTTGGCCAAAAGAGGCGTTCACAATGTGGCCAATATACAACAACAGCAAAAACAACAACAGCCACAGCGACAACAACAACTTGTAATGATGCAGTGACAGCTGCGTATCTGTATCTCTAAATGAATCGGTATCTGTTAGCTTGTTCGTTTATCTACTATCATTATACCCTGTACCTGTAAAATGATTGTAGTCAGGGCTGTTTCCGAGCACTTTTTGAATGATAGAAGTTGTACTCGAAGAATTCGATTTCAAATGATTTCATCAGGATTTGCGTATATCCTGAGAATGTACTGCAGCAGATGGAGACTTCTGCAACACACTTAAGTAGTATATATGTATATTCTTGATCAGCATCAGTAGTAGAGTATAACTAAGTATGTCTATTCGTTAGTCCATGGACCTTAGAGACAATTCAAGCTAGAAATGTAAAATACTCGATTTTCGATTCATTTTAGTTGAAATTTCAGATATATCCAGCAGCTTCACTTCACTTCAAATAAAATATTTCTTAATATAGTGTTGAACATGTTGGATTACTTCAGACCTGTGTACGGGATATCTCCTAGTCGTGCACCCTCGGCTAGAGCATTCTTACTTGTTTTCACATGGCTCAGTTACATTTTGGGTCTCGTTTTTGGACATTGATCTATTGGCAGTGTCGCATTTTAAACAGCAATTAATTTAATTATTGCCTAAATGTTTGCTGACCAAGTGTTTTATGGCAATTAGCTAAGAGCTAAGGCTACAACAATAACAAACAACAAAATAATGATTAACGTCACGCCCAAGTTCTGGAATATTTTGGTCCGACTTGCGTCCATTGGACACTTTGAGGCAGACTCCAATAGACTTGTTGACATGTGCCTGGCTATTTAATGAGCAATTTTCCAATTAATTTTCATGTCATCTCATGGCGAAGCTTTAAACTGTCAACGCATTTATTAGGATTGACATTTCCGAGAGAATTCTGCAGCTCATTGCGAATATTAAATGTGAATTAATTATACCAAAGCTGTTGACATAGTTCGAGTACTTTGGGAGCTGTGGGCGAACTAACAATATTAAATATAACTGCAAAATAATGCAGGTCATAAATAAAACATTCCTATTCACTTTTATAGCACTATATTTGTCGAATTATATTTCCAAAAACAAATAGCTTATTCATCGTATGAAACACAATTAGAACAATTGTAATCGGGGTTCCGTGTGCGAATAGTAATCTATACCTAAAAGCTGCAAGAGCCACAGTAGCCCGTATATCTGCAGTTTAATGAGTAATAAACATTCAAAAATGACAAAGTGTAAACATTTCAACTTTTGTCTTGCTATCCCTGCAAATATAGTTGTTTGTAAATTAACCTGCAGGCAAATGACAATGCTTATTCGAAACGAATTCAGCTGTTATATTTAACACGATCTGTTATGTTAACATGCACGCACATCACAATGCTTATTCTAAATGTATTCTGCTGTTATATTTAGCACGATCTGTTATGTTAACAAACAAATCACAATGCTTATTCTAAATGAATTCTGCTGTTATATTCAAAACAATCTGTTATGTTACAGGGCTTTGTTGAACATTGCGCTTTTTAATCTTTTTTGTGGTTTTAAATCTAAACCAAAATGGGTAGAGATTCTGTAGAAGAATTTTGTTATAAAATTACTATTATATTTGATGTGATTAAATTTGTTGGTGTGATTTGATGTGATTACATTTGCTTGTTATAAGAAGTCTGCTAACTCCTATCTACGCCATGGTATTGCAATAAAAACGCAAAACTTTAAAATTAATCATACCTTTAAAGACGTTTTATATTAAATTTTCGGGTGTACATAAAAGCCCACATATTATTTATTTATTTATTAATATACATATGTACATTCATATGTACTGTGGAATAATAAGGAATAATAAATTAATAAATATTGTAATCATTACCATCAACGCATATCTCAGTTGATTTTATTATACCCTAGCAGATGGCATTATAATACCCTTATTTTTGCTGCAGGTAGTACATATGTCGGAAACGGTTGGATCGAACCACTACAACCTATAGCTGCTATAGGAATGATCGGTCGACAATTATGTTTTTATAAGAAAAACATTTCTTTATGAAGATATCCCCACCAAATTCACCCAAACGGAGTCTCTAGGGAGTTTATACAATCTGACCAAATTTGGTCAAAATCGGAACACAATATCACATCGCTGCTATAGGAACGGGTGAAAATTTAGTTTTCGTATGAAAAACTTTTTGTGTTACATCCAAACTAAGTGAGAATTTTATTAATCTTTATATAGAGTCTCATAAGTTTTATCAAAATCGGACCACATAGCTACCAGAAGAACAATCAGTCAAAAATTTAGTTTTCTATGACGAACAGTGCAGTATATAGATTAGCCGTTGTTTCTTTTTTTATGTTCCTTATTTGGAGCAGATTGATCTGCATCTTCAGATCATACTGTGATTATGTATATAGCCATCCTTATTATAATAACTAGAGATAGCTAAGGGTATAAGTAGCTGTTTCGATAATTCGGGCAGTTAAAGAACTCAGCTACTAACCAAATGAAAAAAAATCATCTATAAATCTAGTGTAATTAAACACTCATTTGGGAAAATAAAAGTATTTCAAATGAGGTAATTCTCTGTTTTTAAAAATGTGTGTGGTAAAAACAAAAAACTTTGTACAATAGTATATAAGAGGTAGTAGGAGGCATCTTCGACCCCTTAAAGACTATATTATCGTTATTATCATCTTCAGAGAGATATAGAACCAAATTTTAATATCTATGCAGGTCAAGTTTTGATTCTAAGTCTGCTTTATAATATCTTTATGCAAATGACGAGCCCTAGTTGCTAGCACTACCAACTGAGTGAATAAGTTATATGTATTTGAAATCGCTTATACGAATAGAATATGGAGAAAATACCTACATCCATGCAAATCCCGCTTGATATCCGCTGTAAGAACAAAAACAATATATTCAAATAGAGTGTTGAAGGCACTTTGCTGATTCACTGGCATACTACGCAAATGTTTGTTGAGGTTTCGCAGTGTGAACAGAATATAAGGGGGCCTAGAAACGAGCTGACCGAAACTCTAGGGTCTACCTAATGCGCATGAGATTGGTTTATAATCCACAAGCTAGGCGATTGGAGCGCGGGAGACAGGAAGCGGAAATGAACTAGGTTGGGGCGCGGTAGATTTTCAAAATTTATGTTTGCTGTGTTTCGGGTATGCATAGCAATGGATTAAGCAAGATTTCGAGTGCTGGATTAACCTAAATTAATTATTACACGGGCACATAGACTAGTTGTTGTTGATGTTGTTGCTGCTGCTGCTACCTTTGGCTTGTCAGATTTGTTCCATTGCAGTGCCCTTAGCTTGGCTTTAATGCTGCTGCTGCTGTTGTTGTTGTTGTTGTTGCTTTTTGCTGCCTTGTCGATAGACAAAATATCGATTGTCGCTTGGCCGCTTTGTTGGCTGCTTAGTTATGTGGGCGATGTTGTTGTCACCGTGTAGACCCACAAGTGCCAAACATAAATTCAAGAATATCAGCAGGAATTTGAGAATTTCCAGCAACAACAGCAACAAGCGAATAGCGCTGAGAATGCCTTAGGGCCCGTTTTCCCATGTCGAATTCAACGTAACCCCCATATTCACGAATTTCAATTCACCTCGCAAAACTTATTAAGTCTATGCAAAGAGAGTTGTCATCTCGCTATCAATAACACTTGAAAAAATATCGCAGCACTGCTTGCTGGACTGGCTACTAAGACTTCTTCCACAGTGTTGGAGATTTCATTCCTACTGTTTTTCTTTATTCTTTTTCTTTAGTATTATGCCTTTAATTAACCTTTAATTTTATACTTTTATACCCTAGCAGAGGGTATTATAATTTTGTCTCGAAATGTTTAATGGACTGAAGGAGACGTTTCCGACCCAACAAAGTATATATATTCTGAATCCGCATGAATAGCCGAGTCGATATAGCGATAAAGCGATGTCCGTCTGTCCGTCCGTCTGTCCGTCTGTTTCTATGCGATCTAGTCTCTCAGTTTTTATGCTATCGTAATGAAACTTGGCACAGACCTTTCTTTTTGCTGCAGGCAGTACTGATGTTGGAACCGGCCGGATCGGACCACTATAACATATAGCTGCCATAGGAATGATCGGTCGACAACTTTGTTTTCGTATGAATAACTTTTTTGATTATAAATGTATCGTCACGAAACTTTCCAAACAGAGTCTCTAAAGGCTTTATATATTTCTCTCTGTCTCTCTCGCTCTCTTTCTCTCTCTCTCTCTCGCTCTCTCTCTCTCTCTCTCTCTCTCTCTCTCTCTCTCTCTCTCTCTCTCTCACTCTTTCTCTCTCACTCACACACACACACACACACACTAAAGTGTTCCTCCAAAATAAGCTATTGCTATTCACAAAGTACATATACCTCCAAAATGATAAATTGTAGTGGACTCCCTTGAATTCTTGAGAATCGCAGAGAAGGGCGATCACAATTAGAAAGCTAGGTTTTGTATGAAAAACTTTGTTGTTTATAAAGATATCCTCACCAAACTCATCCAAACCGAGTCTTTAAAGAGTTTATGCAATCTGACCAAATTTTATCAAAATCGGGTCACTATATTATATAGCTGCCATAGGAACGATCGGGTGAAAAATGAAATCTGACCAAATTTGGTCAAAATCAAACCACTATTTATAGCGAAAAACTTTTTGTTCATGCAAATACTTCAAGCAAACTCAGTAATTTTAATTTTTTAAATTATTTTATCAAAATCGGACCACATGGCTCCCATAAAATCAATCAGAGAAAAATTAAGTTTTGTTTTAAAATTAATTCCTGCTAGGGTATGTAGCTTCGGCACTCCGAAGACATCCATCCTTTCTTGATTTCTTTAAAACTAACTCTTTACTATCTTGCGGCAATTCTAAGCTGTGAGTAGGAACATAGCACTCCGGACTGGTTAATAAACTAATAATTAAGATGTAGTTTCGTGTGGATTTTTAAATATTTTCCATATATCTATGTATTATATTTATTTATGTTTATATTTAATCGATGCAGCACTGTTTTGCGATCGTAAATTAAATAAAAGTAATAAATAAAATCGATGGTTTTATTTATCGATAGTTTTGTTCGATATAACGATAGTATCATTTATAATATAATGAGGGAATAGGTTCTTCCTAATGAGAAGTCTTGATTTTATCTCATTTTATTTTACTATTTCATATGGACAATGTTGTTTATAAATAAATGTCGTGAATTGTTTTTATTAGTAATAAATTATCAATTTTCTTAAATTTTTTTTATTTCCTTAATTTTTTTATTATGCAGCTTATTCAAAGAGATATTAATTTTGTTCATCAAATACACAATTATTAAATGCATACACGATATTTATTTAATCATAATGAATTTTCGATAGCAGCACCGATTGTACCTCACCCAAACTATCGATGATCTGCCACCTCTAACATGCACATATGGCAACATCAAACACTGTTTGATGCTGAAGGAAAGCTCTCAAATGACAGTTAACCATGAATTCGAATTAAGGCGTTGCCAGCTTATGGTCCTGGCGTTGCCAATAACTGTGCAAAACTCTGTTGGTTCAGTTTGGTAAAGATAAGTGTAATCGCAACACAATTTATCTGCATTCCAAAGGTATCTCAACTATAACTAATATGAGTACTATGAAATCTAAGATTTGCTTGGTTTTCAATTTGAATGAATGAATTTGTTAAAACAATCCAATTAGCATCTTGTCTGCTACAATCGGTTTTCTTTTCAAATCCAAATTAATTTTAAAGTTGTTATTAAAATTAAATTTTGTTTGACGATAGTTCTTTTCCTTTCTTAATTAAGTGCTTGCTTATTCATAACTGATGAATAAGCTTATAAGTAGTTTTTTTAGCATAACGATGAAATATCAATGATGAATCATTAAGATAAGAATAAGTAATGGGCTAGCGGTTTTTGCTGCTTATAACGACTAAGTTTTTAAAGGCTACTTGAAAATGTTTGGTGCTATAACTGCTTGGGAATTTCAAGCGGGATAAAAGCGCAAGTGTTTTATACTGCAGTTCTGTAGAGTTCTTAAATCATACAAAATGAGTTGAATCTTAAGACAACAATGTCTCAGTTAAGGAGTCAGCTTACCAGATAAAATCCTTGCAGTGGGAACAGAATGTGGGCTGCTTGAAGAAGCGCGCTATGAAGCAATGATCCTTCACATTGAAGACGTTCTTCTTCTTCAGGGCTCCTTTGCGCAGACGCGACTTCATCTTATTCTCGCCAACGGCCTCGCCCTCCGCCCCCTGGCCCTGGCCCGGCTGATCGCCATTGTTATCGCTGTTCTCCGACATATTGTTGTTGTAGTTCTTTCAGTTGTTTTGTTGTGTGTGTGTGTTGTTGTTGCTTTTTAGAAATTGCACAGGTTGCTTAACTTGTTGTTGTTGCTGTTGTTGTTGCTATTTGTGGTTGCTATTGTTGTTGTTGTCGTTTTTTGTGCTTCATCTGATTCTTTTCGTTTTTTGTTCCATTCGATTTTGTTTTCTTATTGTTTTTTGTTTTTAATACTATTGATTTTTAAATGGCTGGCAAATTAAAATTGCCTTTTGTTATTCGCTGCGGAGCCGCCAAAAACTTAAGACATAAAATTATTATGTATAATTTGCATTTATTAATATGCAAATCAAAAATTTGCTCGAGTTTCTTTCGGGGCAACACAAACGAATTTTAGAATATGCATAAATTATTATTATTTATATGTGTGTATTTAGGTATTTGACATTTCCACAACATTCGAAATACATTTTCATTGTACAAACAAAAATTAAACAATACGCTTAGTTGCTTTTAATTAGCTGCTTAATATTACAAAGTAAACGAAATTGTTATTGTTGTTGCTGTTGCTGTTGTTCTCTTTATTTGTATTGCTTTTATCGTTTATGATTGAATATAATTATTATTTGAATGTGTATTTATTTATTTGTATTTGTTGCTCTGCTGACGCGTGCAAATAAAAAGCGAAATAATTTTGACGTTTTTTATTTTATTTTTATATTTTTTTGCATTGCCAATTCCGTTTGTTTAAAAAGACACGTTCCGTGGCTTCCGAGGTAAGTAGCTGCCCCCCCAACGCCCCTACAGCACTGCCGTCTCTGCCCCCCTGGGTGACACTAAAAAATCTATAAAGTTTATATTGAATTTACAGGCGGTCAGATAAATATGTTAACATATGCAAGCACACACACACACACACACTCACATCATATATGTGTGTGTGTGCGTGTGTGTATGTGTAAGCCTGGGATAAGCAACAGTTACTTAAACTATAAATTGAGCTCTTGGCTTCGTTGCTGTCGTTTATTTTATTTATATATTTCTTCTGTCATTTTTTCTTCCTTTTTTAATCAATTTTCGGCTGTTGTGGTTTTTGTTTTGTTGGCTTGCACGCGACTTGTCGCAGTTTGTTTACTTTTTATCGCGCCCTCTCGCTCTCACCCGCACTCTTATCCGCGCTCGCATTCGCACTCGCACTGGCACTGGCACTGGCACTGCACTAAAATTCCAAGGAGCAACTGCCTTCGCGCGCTGCCCAAGACGTTGTGAGTGTGCAAATATTTTCACACGCTGAAAAAAGCACAAAATGTCCCCTGGCTTATCGCTGTGGTGAGTTGTACGCACACACACGCACACACATACAACTTGATAGAGAGAGGGAGAGAGCTCGCCAGGTTATTAAACACACTTGTTGTTGGCCCCACTTAATGATGGAGGGGCGCCTCTTTTACGCTCTTCTTGTTGCTGCGGACGCTGCTCTGACACAGCACGTGCGCTTCGCTCGAGTTACAAACGCGTTCTGATGCTACAGGCAGCCATTTTGTGCTCTGCCACCGTTTTTCCATAGCGAGCTTTTGAGCGCGTCGCAGCTGCTGTTAACTAACAGCAAGCTGTAAGCTCGCTGCCGCTAACCGTTATACTTATGTCACACGCCTGGCTGCCAATTTACATGTGGTCATTGATGAGCACCAACAAAAACACACACGCTAACGCCCGCCCGCCCATTCGTCCGTCCGTCCGTCCGCTGATCGCGTTGGCCAGCTTGGCGCTGGCATCATTTAGCCGCTAATTGCCAGTGCCTGTGCCAATTGGCCGAAACGTGTTAATGCCGGGTTTCGTTTACTGCGTCTTGTCTCGCTGCTCAATTAAGCTCATAAATGCATATGAGCAAGTTTTAGGTAGTGAACGCGCAGCCAGCGACACACCGAAAATCAATTAGATTGCTCGAAACGAATAAAGAAATATATGGCCTGGAACACACCGAAGCTTGTATATCCTACTCTGGGGTGAGTTTCAAGTGCACTCAGTTAAGTCGGGGCAAATACCCTACTGCTTGTACTTTTCGAAAGAAAAGGCAAGCTATAAACTATCAACAATATAAACACATTTCTCTATCGCGCATATCCATATGTATGTATGTATGCATAAGATATTTCTCTGAGTGCATCTGCATCTGCGACTTGTTATGCAGGTTTCGAGTGCGCGGCACGTGTCTTGGTATTGTATAATCTTTGTAATTTCAGTAAATCCGTTGAAGTCGAGTTTCTTTTCAACTCCTAAGAAAAAATTGAATTATTTGATTTAAACTTGGTTGTGATCGGCACCTGGCGATTTTACCTATTTATCGATCTAACCTTATTAAACTCTATATAAGTCAGGATCTACATATTTACAGATGTTGTTAGATGTTAACTTAAGAATAACTCAATAGAAGTGTGGGAGAAATAAAATAAATTTAAATAAGTAAATGAATAAATGAAAACAAACAAGAATGTTGCAATCGGAAGTATCCGACAGCAGAATACTCTGTCCACAGTCCGGTATAATTCGCTTATTTGTAGGTTCGCAAAGAGACGTAAGAAAAACAGTAGTCCGTATGTCAGATTTGATGAGTCTACCTTTACAGATGTGGGGGATTTTTGTTTTGTTTATTTACGGAGGAGGAGGGGATGCCAAATATTTTTGGATGAAGATATGTCAGGAATCTCAATATTAGTCCTAATGCCAAATTTGGTGACTATAGCTTAAAAAATGTGGAAGATACAGGTTTCCGCCAAATTGGGGATGGGATGGGACTGACACCTTATAAACTGAGGATATAGGCCATCATGCTTACCAAGTTTGGTTGCTCTAGTTTCAAGGGTGTGGAAAAAAACAGCGTTCATACGAAAAATATACCCAATATTATGTACATTATTAGAGGATTCTCTTACTGGAGAGATCCCTTGGGTACCTTCAGCCTTCTGTTGCGGAGTCTTCTATTCAGACTAAGGGGTTATGATGGTTCGCTAGCCTTTCATTATAGCGAAAACAGACCTGTATTGTTTACAGAAGGCAACGATTTGGTACTAATTTTGGTAATTTTCGAAGTATTTTGTTCAGTGTATGTGCAAGAAGATTATAATAAGGTCCTATCGCATCTGAGATCTAAAGTTGATCAAATCAAAAATGGATGATAATACTGACATTTCTCATTTAGTTCTATTTTAAAGTAATCACTTTCTGCATTTGCTTAGTGTCAACTTCAACTTTCACTTTCCATATGTTATGTGATAATAAACCTTTAAAAGGCTCACAAGCAAGAATTTTGACTTTAAATAGGAAATTCTGGGAATTCTCTCACCCGTGCCAATGTATGTTACAATACCAAACGACCTTTTCTGTTGCTGGTAGTGTATGCGGACAACCCGGTAACTAAGTGTAACTGGTAGACTGGTAGACTGGTAGACTGATCGACTTTTTGGCTGTTCAACTGTTTGTCTGGTAACTGGTAATACCTAGTCGTAGTGACGCCTCTGAGTACTAAGTGTACTTACGTGCCCCAACCGCAACCTTCGGGTGTTGCGTGTTTTTATTAGCGCTCAAGTGCAAAATCTGATAGCCAAGTGTCACGTTTCGCTTGTGGCGCGCTGAAAACGACAAAACTTTTGCGGCTAATGCAATAATTATTTATGCATGCACTCTGTAGAGATAGAGAACAGATCAGACCATAAACTATCGTTAAATTTGGGTTTCGGTTTGAGTTTGGTCAGTTTGAAATTTGGTCAATTGCTCAATTGGTCGACTGTTCATTTGACTGCCTCTAATAAAAATGCCAGATATTTTGTGTGAAGCTCATAAACTGAGCTACAAACATGTAAACCGTAAACCATAAACTGTAAACTGTAAACTGTAAACTGTGAACTGTGGCTAAAATGTTGTGGCAAAGAAAATGGAATTTGATTTGGTGCTGTTGCCCGCTGGGCATATTCATTTCCACTTTAAGAGCATGGAGATGGATGAATGGGAAATTAAGAGAATGTTTAGTTTTCATATTTATGCAGCAATAAATTTCAATAAAAACCGCAGGCCAATTAAAACCCATTTAGACTGCGATGAGTGCTTGAGATAAGTATTCGAATTGCACTCACATGTTTCACCTCACAGCAAGTAGTTCAAGGCTCTCCTATTTCACTTATACAATCCGAGGTTCTATGAGTGTTTTTATTTAGACAATAAAATAGCTATCGAACAAAAATAGATCAATTAAATTATATTTGCCATTGGTCAGAGACGAAAAACGAAAGTAGAGCGAAAGGTTCAGCTTGGCGATCCCATTGTGTTGCAAACCTTTCACTTCTTCAACAGTTCAACGAGCGTTGAAAGATCATCTTAAGATTCAAAGATCACGTGCCCCAAGTCTAGCTTTCTAGCTACTTCTTTGAGATGTTTCCCAACTTTAAGGGGGCTTTCTTAGCTTCTGAGCTGCCCTTTCTAATCAACCAGCATATTTTGACTAATCATTGCATCTTGTAGATATGCAGATCAAGCTGATGATAAAACTAAGACAATACGAGGCAATAGCAATGAGTTTTGAACTAGTATTAAGGGTGGGTTAAGTTAGGTTAGGACGGCATATGTGAACCAATTGTAATACCTCATGGATCTGTCATTCTCCTACTCCATACATAGGGAAACCACCCGGATGCATGGATAAAGTCTGTTATCTTCCTTGGACTTAATCGCCCATATCTGGGAGGCTGTACTTTAGATGTTTAGCCTTTGATGGCAGAGAGATGTACAGGAGCAAAGGCTCCACTGATCGCTTCTTCTATTCGTCTCTGGAAAGTCTACAACTTCGGGTGGCGTGATAATCAGTCAGCCAGGGGGGTTAGAGCCAGATCCAAAGCAGAATAGTATTCTCGGCTGAGCCCACATATTATCATTATAAGATCTATTGTACCCCCTTGTCAGCCCTATCTCCTGCACAAATGCAAGAATATTCGTCGGGTTGAGAATTTCTATATATGTAAACCGTTTGCAGATATGCTTTCCTAGAAGCCTACTTCTATATCTACTTCCAGGGCAGTTTGATGAAGTGACTTCTCAGTATACCATGTCTAGTTAAAAGACCAGTGGGTTTTCCAAGCAAATTCTTTTGTTTATTATTTGCTTCTATCTATTCCTATTATTGTTTCCTTGAAGTAACTTGGTTGCAGTTGGATTCAACGTAAGCAAAACTAACATTTAGATTGGACCTTAACATTTTATATGTGCAACATATGAATTCTGAGATAATCAAAGCTGATTCCATTACCGATTCAAATACTTTGGAATGGAATATGGTGGCTACTGGACTATTCGGTTTGGAGTGTTTTGAGCCCGTGAAATTTAAATTAGATATATTTTTATAAGTTAATTTAACTAGTTATAATAATAATAATAATAAAAATAATAGTAGTAGTAAAAATAAAAATTAAAAATTATAATAATAATAATAATAATAATAATAATAATAATAATAATAATAATAAAAATAATAATTATAATAATAATAATAATAATAATAATAATAATAATAATAATAATAATAATAATAATAATAATAATAATAATAATAATAATAATAATAATAATAATAATAATAGGTATAACGCTTAAGAATTTTTTTGAAAAGGTCAAGTCAAAATTGGTTATGATTTTTTACTGATCAATTTCTGTTTAGAAATAGGTGAACAAATAAATTGAAAAAATTCTATTTAAATAAACAACGTATTTAAACGATAGTTAATGGGTTCTGGTTATTTATAAAAAGCTTAAGTTCAATTTAATAGAAGTATTTCTTGAACCACCCTCGCAGAGCAGTTCAGAAAGTGCTCGTTGTTTGTTTAAGTACTACAATTAAATGATTTTGTTTGTACTTGTGACGTCATTTGTACAGCTGATGAAAACAATTTGCTGATTAGTGGTTGCCTAGTGGAAATAAAATTAATTTCAGCATGTGAATGCAACAATTACAAAAAAATAGCAAAGCATAAACAAAAACAGAATTGTTAACGAGACTAATTAATAAAAAATTTCACACGCACAAACAATTTGTAGGAGGCAGCGCTGCTCGTGGGCGGAGGCGTGGCACACACACACACACACACACACACTAAAACACACTCACACTCACACACTTAACAAATTGACACAATTAGAGCAATCAAAGCAATAACAAGAGCCTCACATTTCTTTTGGCATTTCATTAGCACATTTTGAACATTTCTCATCTGTTTATCGTTTTAATATTGATTTCTGTGAGGGCATAGCAGACACCTGTATACACTTTTGTTTGTTGTTATAATTACGCATAATATATAATATATAATTAACTTATGCATATTTTTGACTTTGCACTGATGTGTGGAAGTTTAATTGAATTTACGCGAAATAAGTAAGCGTTGCTTTTGAATTGAATTCTTTTGTTACTTTTTGCCGCTATGTCAATTGAAGCTAAGCAAATTACACACACAATAACACACACACACACACACACACACACTCGCAAAAGAGAGAGACACACACACAGAGGCACTTTTGATTAAATAAGAGCACAACATGCAACAAATGTTCCAGCAAATTGCTTGGAATCGAAATCGAAATCGAATCAATCATCGATCGCAGACGAAGGTTCAGATCGAATGATTGACGCTTGCCGGTTGCCGTTATAAAATCACTTAACGAGCGACTGAGAAGCGCCGACCCGCAGCCCGCACCCGCCACCCGCCACCCGCACCAGCCACCCGCTCTTGTTTACGTATGCGAATTTCGAGAGCTGCCGCTGCCTCTTCGTATCGTTCAGATACAGATACAATTCGAGTCTGTCTGCCACATGAAGCGAACGCTGGTCAGTTGCTGATCTTCACAGCCGCCAGCGTCGCAGTCGCAGTCAGCGTCGCTGCCTGTCGATTTGTTATGACAGGCCACACCGGTTCGACGGTTACGACGACCGACGACCGACGCGTCGCTGGCGTCTGTTGGCGTCTGTTGGCGTCTGTTGGCCCACTGTGCCACCGACAACCGGCAACGATCAATTGCGCGCGGGCTTTCAGCTTGCCATTCCTCGAATGCGAGAATTTTGCTTTTATAGGGTATGCTAGAATGTATACGTATATCACTATGAAACTGGATGTGCAGCACATTGATGCAAAATATTCAGGGATATTCAGATTTTCATATATCCATATACCCATCGAGCGGGTAAAAGGGGCTAGTACTACAATCCGATCATATGTAGTACCTCAGGAAAAGAAGTTTATGTTCATTGATGTTTTTATAATGAAAGGTACTTTTAGCAAACCCTCTTTGATCTAGAACCTTATAAAACGAAGATCTTTGAGACTCCAAGAGATAGTTCCTGTTACCAGTCGCAGGTAGATTTTATTTCAAATTTCAGAATCTGCCATCCCAATTCCTCGCATATCGTTAAAAGCTATTTAAGACCACTATTCGACTGATATCTTGAAATTTAGCAGGCACTATTCTTAGTGAACTCTTGATCTGAATCGTGAACGGTAGATAAGCCTCGAAGTTATTCAAGATATTCATTTATTTACGAAAATATACTTGAGTATTTCAGACCTGGTCTCAGGGTGTTTCTTATTCGAGCATTCTTGCTTAACATTTTAAATGCTTCCCGCTAATTAAAAAGTTCAAAAAATAAACTACTCGACGATGAGACACATAAAAAATGCACATTAAAAGTCATCGCACAATGCATTACTACCTTATGAAATTACAAGGAACTCATGGTCAGCTTTTGTGTATTTGTCGAATTCATGAAATATTTTTATGCACACATTTGGAAACCATGCCATATACATGATATATGTATATGTTCAAAAGTGCAGTCATAAAAGAAAAATAATAAATGAAAAAGTAATTAAAGTTAAGGTATCATCGCTCAGTTTTCTATAAAACGGAACGAAAGTGTTATTATTGCCAGATTGATTGATTTCTGTTATGATTGTTTTTGATTACATTTGATCATTTGATTGTAATTTTGAAAAGTTTAAACCAATATAATGCTATACATAAAATGTACAAGCGCGGCAAACATAATACTTATAAGAATATTGCAAGGTTCATTGTATTTTTAATTTTATTCTAATTCAATAAAAAACAAGCAAAGACACTAACAAATTAATCAATTTTTTCCAGCTACTATCGAGCTCTTGTAACTATCGATATTGTCGTTTTATAATGCAAGAGACAAGGAGTTTTTCCTCAGAGTTCAATGCATTGATTTTAAGTCCATTATTAAATAGTTTTTGTTTTTGTAAAACTACACTTAATACCCACACTTCGATAGGCTTCATATTTTCTCGATAGTATCGATACCTTTAACTAATATACGAATGGTATCGTTGGTTTTCAGAGAGTATTCAAGTTTAGGTGTTTTTAATTTCGAATCTGTTGTACACATTGATGTTGTTTTTGCCTGCTTTGATATTGTATATATATTTCATTCAATTTGCTGCGCTTTTTATACTCTGTTTCAAAATCATGTTTGCAAATAGAGTATATTAGGCTTGTGCACTGTTTGTCTGTCTGCCTATCTGTCTGTCCGTATGAACGCATGTTGTGTACACACCCTTGTAGCTAGAACAACCAAACTTAGTTTATAAAGTGTCAAGGTCGCAGAAGTGCTTGCCACCCTTCTCACATCCACTGCAAGCTTTCAACAGAGTATTCTGCAGTCGGGAACGTTCGACTGCAGTATTCTTACTTGTTGCAGCTACTTTTGCGATGCGTTGGCGTTGCCAACTTTGAGAATGAGTGCATCTAATCACAGACTCTCTTCGCCTTTCCATGATCCTCTCCCTTGCTCTCTGTTTATATTGCTTTTGCACTATTTGGCAACAGTTTTGGCCACTGCTCAATAAGCATCTGTCTGCTGCAGTCAGATAACAGATGCGGCTGCATATGGATGCAGATACAGATACACATACATAACAGATACATCTGTAAGGCCTCTGCTGGCTACTTGCCAGTAGGTTTTTTGTTGCTCTTTTTTGTCGCACCATAATATTAAATGTTGACATTCAATGCACACACGCAGAACCCGCCAAAAATCAAACCTATCCCAATTTTTGTGTGTTAGACGTCATCACATGATTGCCAAGGCCCTGTCCAATAAATTGAAATGAAATCGTTTTCGTTTTCGTTTTTGTTTTTTTGTTTGTTCTTTTCTCTCTCTTATGTATGCCGCTTGTGATTGTATGTTGTTGTACGCATTTAAGGCGCGTTTTTTATAAGGCTGATTGCCAATCGTAAAGTTGTTCTTTTTCGTCATTTTTTATTTTATAGAGTAGACGCGTCGTTTGGGCTGCCTTTGTTGCTTTTATGCTGCGTGGAGTTATCAGCGGCAGCGCCAACAAGTGAATAAATCAAATGTTCTATAAATAATTGAGTGAAAATTATTAAACATCTGTTGAATCTGCGGATTGCTTCAATGTTGAGAGTTGGGGCTAATGTAAATTCACTGTAAGTGGCAAAGAGGAAGCTGTCTTCTGAGCAGCGGTTAGAGCATTACATTTAAGTACAACTTCTGATAGCTATCTTTCTTGACGAGTACACATAAATTACAGTTGTGAGGTCAGCTTTAATGTACTCTGTACACACAACCGCATCAAGCAGCTCAGCGGCAGTGCAAGCAAGCAGAGCATTTTAGGTTTATTTCGAGGCCCTACAATTTAAATTGCGGTTGTTTATCGTTCTTATCGATTTGCGGGGCTGTTGAGATCGGTTACTGAAGCAAACTTGGCCTGCGTATTGTAAACAGGTACCTAGATTCCATATTTGGCATATCGATAGTCTCTGATATCTATACGTTCACATAGGTATATCGTCTTGGTTGTTCATACTGATAACGAATTTATATACTTTTTAGAGTCAGAGAGATGAAGAATTAAGCATTTCTTACAGTTACATATGTACATTTGCACAATTTTATTACCCCTTTCAACCCATTTTCTGCTTACAGGGTGTACAAATTACGAGCAATATATGGTTTATTTATAACGATGTTGGTCAGAGATAAGAATTTAAATTTATTTGTGCCCTGATAATATTTATTTACATATGGGCAATACTTGAAGTATTACTGAACTGAATGGGTGTCTCAACTCTTCTTCTGAACAACTCAACTACTGAACGATGAATTGTATTGTATTTTTTGTAGAGTGTGGGAGTGTTATATTTTATTATGTTATATTATTATATTTATTTACCCAGTTCTCTCACGCTTTTAAAAAGGTTTCAATGTACAGAAACCAGACCTAAATGTTTGTATTCTTGGTTTTTTAAGAACTAGACAAAATATTCATGTTTCTATTTCCGAATCCGAATGAATAATTCGGAAATTATTAGCTAAATTTAGGAAATTATTGAATAGTGACTACGGACGAGTTAAATAAAAGTTATTCGAAAACAAACTTCAAAATGAAAAACTATTTCATACTTGGAATAGAAAGTATTTGCAAAATTAATACAACCCTGTATATATTGATTCAGTGTGAAAGAAGGAATATCTCAGAAGTGCACACTAAAGCTTTATAGGAATGTAAAACTAACCTCCTTCAAAAAGGTAGACCCCATAACACTTATCACCCAGCACAATCTCTCTAGAATTATTTATTTTCTTAAATAAAGCAAGCAAATAAAGCACTCAATCCAAACACTTAAAATATACCTTTAATATGAAATTAATCTTAACTAAAACTTAATATTAATATGACCTGTAAATACACATTTGGAACATACATATAACATACCACCTATTTTAAAAACTCCAAGCCATACTTGTATAGCCGAAAGCCTAAGAATCTACTATTTAATAACATAAAAATAAAATAAAATCTAAAAACTGATAATATTATATTGAGTTAACTTGAGTTCATTAAATATAAAGTTAACTTAAGAGCTTAAGTCAGTTAAAAAGCAGAAGGTGCCTGCTTTGAAAACATACCAAAATGAAAACCTTTTTTTCGCTGAATTTATATGAATAACATGTTTCCAACTTCATAAAAGCTAATAGATTTATAGCGTTGGGGCTATCTATGCCAAACCCACAAACACCTCAAAATGCTCAGCTGAATTTCAGCCTCCGTCGCAGTCTCAGTCTCAGTCTCAGTCGCAGTCTCAGTCTCGGTCGCCGTCGAGGCCTCTATTTAGCATATCTGGAACTTTGGAACTGGTGACGTCGCTCAGTTGTCCATTTAAAATGCTGGGGGCTGCTTAACTTGTGGCTGTTGCCTTCCGATATCATTTGTGTTGTCGTTTTCGTTTGCTTTTGATTTTAGTTATTTTTATGGCTAGCGATTTAGTTTTTAGATCTTTTGCGTCACAAAACTATATTTCTAGCGGCGTATTTATACCCTTGCTGAAGGTTTTATAGCTCTGTAACGAAATGTGTTGATTACTTCCGATCATATAAGGCAAATAGGCAACTGATCAAACTAATTAAATTAGCCATGTTTGTCTTTATCTGTCTATAAGTCCGATCTATTCTTAACTCTTACCAAAGATCAATATATCGGAACCTGACGTTTTGGATTGCTCCATTTATAGTTACCCCAGGATCTAGGGATGCTAAACATAATCTAATCGAATATAATCAATTATTTTACTGCGAAAATCGATATTTTTATGGTTTCTACGATTGTTTGATCAGAAAATATTGAAGCACGGAACGATCAATACTATGAAAATTGAGAAGTGCAACATAAGGAACTTATGTATAGCATATATAATAGCATAAAAGCATATATAGTATACAGAAAAAGTTCAATATCAATATGATAAGTGCTGGTTAATTTGACATTTTCCCAATATCATTATTTTCATATCATTTTGACCTTATAAATTAAATTGAGACTTTTATTATGAGTTATACTTATTTGTTGCAACAATAAATATTTTTTTTCTGTGTATGGTATGTCAAGATCAAAAATAAGTATATGAAATCAATGAATGTCCTGATAGATTCTGATTCTGATCATGAAAAGAGTTGGTTAATTTTGGATTAAATTTAAACAAAAATAATACAGTTTCAAAGTCAGTTTTTTTTTAAAAAAACACTACAAATAATGTGAAAATTGAACGATCGCTCTAACGAATATTTCAGAATTATTTACAACCATTAAGTATATCACGGATCGGTCTAATATAACTTGTTGTATGAAATACTCCAACAATTGAAAGTTATAATATATTTATTCATATCGAACTACTATTTATATATTTATCTACTATTCTCTATACTCTATCCATGGCGATCATTGGGAAAGTCAATCAAGTTTTTGTATCAAAATATTTACATATTTAATAGATATCTCAGTCAAAATTACCAGTTGCATGTTAACTAGATTGACTTCAATTTGTACTACTTTAACTTATCTTTTAGCGTAGTTAATGTTGATTTAAATGAGGTTAGTATTCATATGGTGTAATATGGGAATGATGGCTCGAAGTTTAAGTTTCGAATCTTGTATCATATGCCCCATTATGAAATTTAATTTATAGAGTAATTATCTGCATGGGTATTTAAACTTCAGTACCCGAAAAGTAGCTATAATTTTTTTGTATTTTGTTAGTGTAGCTGCTGCAAAAGCAGCTTGAAATTTTGGGAGGTAGGGGAGTAGCCAGGGCCGCATAATTTGTTGCGCTTGTTGGCGATGCCACTCCATTCCCCCTGCGTGCCTCAGTGGATGCTCGCTTATTATTTATTCATGCACATAAATTAATCTTTATTTTTATTGTTGTGAAATATCCCAGAATAATCAAAATGAAAATCGAATTTCGTTTGAATTGGCAGCTGTAAATAGTGGCTCAATAAATGAGAAATTGATAGGCGTGTTATTAGCAGATACTATTGATATTCCTGTTGTTGCTGGTATTGTTTAAATCTGTTGAAAATATTGTTGCGTATTTCCATGCGGAATTGTAAAATTGGAAACCCAAAAGCTGCATTGAAAACTTCTTAAATCGCTTAAGAAGGCGAAATGCAAATTGTAAACAAATTTTGGTATTAGTGTCTTAATCTTAAATCTATGGAAAGTGGCGACCAGAAACTTTGCAAGTGCTAGCAGAAACTGAAAAAAAACTTCAAGACGGTATAAAACTTTTGCAACTGCACAAAATGATAAACATTAAAAATTAATAAATAAAAGACAATTTAAAGTTTGTGCTCACTTTTCAGAAATATGTTTGCCTGACAGCTACACGCGCCACAATCAACCCCAGCCCCTGACCCCATCCCACTCCCATCTCCCATCTCCCAACTCCCATCCTAGCTGTTATTTGCCAGTGAAAAGTTTCTAATGAAACCTGCCAGTATATAGTATATATATAAGTGTATGTACTCTATATGGTCCTAGGCACACCCCCGCACGCCCAACTTGACAGTTGCTCTTCAAAAATTGTTGGCTGCAAAGTTTCGCACAACTTTGGCATCGTTTCTGGGCACGCTTCTTATTCCTTATTAAATTAAGCGATTTCCCAACATAGAGTGTTACAGGGGATAAGCAGGGGAAGGGTCTGGACACAATAATAACTGGAAACAGTTGGCCAACTGTTGCGCAAAAATTTGAGGCCGCAGGGCCGAGCTGCTGCTTCGCTCATTTGAATTTTCCGCATTGTAATTAGGCAATGCCTGTGGAAATTGTGTGGAAAGTGTGATATGGAAGTCAGCTGGCATTTGAATAAGTCTTTAAAATGGAAATCGATAGTCGCAGATTCTCATACGCGATAAGCGCATAAATCAACAAAATGACAGCTAAACACGTGCAGGGTGCGCATGGAGGGAATCTAAGCAGGACGGGGGTGTGTAGGTAAAGTACATAGCAGCAGCTATTAGTTACACGTCTGCCCACTCGAGGCACGCCCACTTTGGGGCAAACAATGGAGCGGCAGCGACCAGCATGGGCTAACAATTGCCGCAAGTGTCTGCGTTAGTGTTGCGTGCCAGGATGCCAGCCAGCTGATGAGGATGAGCATCCTGATGACTGGGCAGTGCACATGACAGGGACTAGGACAAGGACAGGGCCAGAACACAGAGACAGAGAGGGGGGCACGGGGCATTAGGCAGGCAATGAGCAAGATCAAGAGTTGCTGCTACTGCTGTTGCTGCTCTTGCCAGCTTTAGTTGGCCTAGAACAATGGCCTGGCCGGGAATGGCGATGCTGTGGCAGGGGGCTGAAAGGGGTTACAACAATTGAACTATGGGCAGCAGCTTTGTGAACGACACTTTTGACTTATGTGACAGCTGCTGGCCTCAGTTGATGGTGGCACTCTGAAATGAGCTGGTTGCTGCCAAGGATTTGTGCTGCCAGCTCCTGAATGGAACTGAAGTTGCAAGTGATACAAGGCATTCCCTTTCAACTGAACAAAACTTCACTTTGTGGCAAAAAGGGAAGGAAACGACACGGCAAAGATGCCGACAATGTCATTAGCTAATGTATGATATAATAACACAATGATATCTGATACAAAAAATAGAATTTAAATTGTGTTGAACACAAGTTTGAGCTATGATCTTTTATACTTAAATATGTATCTTCATCCGAACTAATTAAGCTTTTCCTGTCAAATGTGTTTGTCCAATGTATTCAATAATCTCACTTCACGGGCGGAAAACTGTTCCTTCACCACGGATGTGAAATACGCTTAAAGCCATGTGTGTGAGAGAAGATTTTGCTAGACAAAAAATCATAAGTCATAGGAGGGAAAATGTCGGTTAGGTATTTTTGTTTAATTCATACTTTCTCATCCATGCAACAACAATGTTGCACGGCGAAGTGTGGCAGGGACACCTAGTATTTATATATAAGAATTTTTAAAGAAACTTCCACCCACAATCTATCGGGGACTGAATCAAGTGTGTTCGGATAGTTTCTTCCTGTTTATGTTCGCCTTACTTCATTGACCACACATATTAAAATACAATTAAGTCCGGTCTTTGGGGGTCAATCAAATGAATCGACTCCAGCTTCCATCGGTGGGCACTGACCAATATTTCTGCATTTGAATTATGGCCTGAGACTTGAAAACGCAACCTTATTGATCAGTAGACTTAAATATTCGGCTGCTTAGATAGCTTATATACCGTGGTTGACAATAAAGGAATACAAAATTATTGATTTTAATAATATGAACAAAAACGTTTAAAGGAGCAATATGGTCCGCCAATAGTTGCCACAATATCACCCTTTTCCGCTTCTGTAGTATCGCATTTAAAGAAGACCTAAGAAAAATCACTCTACGCACTAACAAAATAATTGAAACCATTGCATTTGGAAGTACCCAACTGAAGAATACTCTATTTTTAGTCAGTTGTGCTTGCCTACTTGTTGGGGCAGAAGTGAACCTGGTAAAAGTATTTCTAGCCGCATATCATATTCGTGACTCAAACTTAACTGTAGAAGATATAGATTTTTCTCATTTCTGGGAGACTGGGTGAATACTCTTCGCAGGTGTGTTGGAGAAATCTTTACAAACTGAGGGAGAGTACATACATACCTATATATGCACCATGTTTTTAAAAAAAAGTAGAGGAAACAAACCCTATATAAAAATGTATTCAAAACTAAGTAATAAGCACCCTTCTAAGAACTGATTTCTTAATTCAATTCTAAAACGTTCTTAAAATCTAGCTAATGTACTAAAATGGGATAGATACTATACTTATATACTAATACTATTGTATAATGATTACCTGTGACTTTGACACTCTTTTATGGGAGTGAGCATTTGGCCTCCAGTTTCTTAGATTACATTTTGGAAAAGGATATAAAAATAGTTCTCATTTATCAAGAAGTAGTTTTTTTTTTTTTTTTTGGATGTATTTATTTATAATAGTAATCAACCTTATGAAAGCTATAATTCCATTATTGCTGCTAAAGATTAGGCGTTATGTAGTTTTAAACATAGGAATGTGGAAAATAATAATTATCCTATAATTATAATATTATAATTAATATACCTATAATTATCAAGAAGTAGTATAAACAGTTTTATATCTGCTCTTACTTTAAGCTACTGTTCATGTTATTATTATTTTACTCGTCTATCTTTTATATCTTTATAAGCGTGCCTGACAAATCGTTTGTCCTTGCACTGCAGAACGCGACATCCTTTACCGAATGAAATGCCATAATTATAAGCCAAACGACAGAAATGTATTTAAGCTTATATGACAGTCAGATTTGTCAACTGACAGATCGGATTAGAGGCTGGAAGCCCCGAAATGGAAAACAAATTGATGCCCTTTATATATCAACACTCTCTAACACACTTGGACCAGCTGAAATGTCAATTTATATGCAAAGTTCACAAATTACTTGAAATATTTGTAGATATAGGTAAAAGTCACAAGTGGAAGCGACCCAAAAATAAGTTTGGAAATGTGAAAGTGAAAATATTTGCACATTTCACATTTGTAAGGGCCGGCCAAATGTTAAAAGTCACAGCTCAGCTGACTGAGTGTTCCCTTTGCTGTTGTTGTTGTTGTTGTTGTTGCTGTTGTTATTGTTGTAACTCCCACATGGCCTGGGATACTTAATTCGAATTTAGGGCGTAGTCATCGCCATATTTTCTGCCTATCGCCCTTCAAGTTCGTTCCTCCCGTCAGTCATAAATGATTCAACACGTGGCAGCTCACAGAAACGGCCCACGCCCGAGGGCCAGTAGGATAGTAGGATACGAGGGGATCCACAATGATGGGGCCGCAGCTCCTACTAATTTACACGCAAAGCAGTCAGTGACTGCGGCGTGTAATTAAAAGGAAATTGTAGCGCGTGCCAGGACGCAGTAAGGACGTGGCAAATGCCAGATGCTTTAATAAAAACCAGCAGAAAATATAAAATGGAAAATGGCAGCGATGCCGCATGCCAAACAAATTCAATGCTAAATGCGCCAAAATGCAAATGGAGCACATCACATCACGTATACGCCGCGTATGACTTCAGTTAGATGGGTTTGCTTTTGTCATAAGCTGTCACGCGCAGTTTTTCACTGGTTTGTTTAATTAAAAGTTTTACTCACTCGGACTAAATCAATTGCACATAAATTCAATTGCAGCGTGTGCTGCTCTGCTGCGGGTAGATGGGAGAGGGGAGAGGGGAGATGGGTAAATTCTCCAACCATGCCAAAACTTTCAATGGGTTTTAATTACGATCCAAACAAAAAGCTGCAACAGCTTCGCATAAGCTGCCAACCAAGTTGAAAGCATCGAGCCGAATCGCCAGCTCAAATAAAAGCGAGTAACTGAATGGGGGCGTTACAGTACGGATTAAAAGTGGGCGTGGCACCTGCTAGATACGCTGCTCTAGTTCAGAAAAAAATGTGTGTTGCAAGCTGCAAGTTCAGCACTTTTTGTGACTGGTCGGCTTAAAGACTCTTAGTTTACGAGTTATTACGAAACTTATTACTTAAAACTTTATTATTTTTTTCATAACAAATACGTAAATGCATAAGTATACTAGTATTTATATTTCTACTTGCAACTTTTGTATCGATTACAATCATGAGATTGATTTAGCCTATTCGCGTCATGTATTTATATATCCTTATGTCTATAGTCATCAGTGCTCCTTATTTCACATGTATACAGCGATTTTAATTTGGTGTGAATGGATTTTGCACAAAAACATTATAGCTTTGCTAAAAATAAATTAATCTTACAATGTGTGTTTTTCAACTTTTTTTACTATACAATGTCTTATTTTTGAATCAGCATAAGTTATGTTTTAAGAATTATATACATTTTTGTATTCTTAATGTAGGATAATTAAATTAAATATAACAGAATTATGAAATATTTTTGAACTTAAGTATTTTTCTTTAAAATACCTATAGCTTCTAAATTTGTCCGTCGGTCTTAAAATCATGTGCACTTATTCTTATGTTGCAATAGTTACAGAAAAGATATTTCGTTGGAAATCTAACATTTTTTCAAAACAGGACAAATTTGTGTACAAAATATAAATTTAAATTTCAAACGAATATTCGTATATTAAAGTGATATATTACCGGTTGATAGAATATTTTATCTTTATAAAATGTGAAGTTTTTTCAGCATCTTCAGTATTCGGATACACTAAGGACCAAAGGTGGTCAACCGGTCCTACCTAACCTAAACTTAATATCCTTAAGCTGATTGAGAATTTTACATTTGTCCAGAGCTACGTTTTAGAAAACTCAAAAAAGTGGGTTTATTCGTTTAGCTGAAAAAGGGCCACAGATAAATTGCTATATATTTTCAATTTCGGATTCAATAATCGAATTCATATATTCCTGGACTGATTGCTGTTGTATAGTGTATATATATATAAATACCTAAGTGTATCTTTAGCTACAACAATGAATATCTAAATCTATTGAAGTAAATATACCTTCTACCTATCCATTATAGTTTTATAAAATGTTGCACGTGAAGTGCACTTAGAAAGAGATAAGCCCTCATTAATTTGAGCAACTAGAGAGTACTTAAGCCGGCGCATGCCACATGGCACGTTGCAGGGATCACCCGACTGCAGTTATCTAACTCAAGTGGTCGCTTAATGGCTCAGAAATGTTGCAACAACAACGACAACTGGGAGTTAGAGAGAATGATGACAGAATGCTGTTGTGTCATTTTGTGAAATACTCTGGGACAGCCACAAAATACAAAAACATTTTGCCCCAAGTGCTCTTAATACTTTTCCCGTTTCATGCCACATTCCGTTTAGCCTTTTTATTTGGGTTGCCAATCCAGTTCTTTCTATTTAGTACGGCAAATGAGTTGCTGCTTAAATGGCAGTTTACATTTCAGAAGCATCTGGCAGGCAGCAGATAGACCCATTAATTCAATGCTGAGTGCAAATTAATTATCGCTTCAATTGTGGGACCTGTTACGCTGGTCACTAATCCAATCATTTCCGGCTCAACGCCCAGCCGGACTAATTTCGGCTAGTCATGAGCGATAATTATGCTCCCAGATGTGTCGAGCTATGTAGGTGTGCGTAAGTGTGTGTATCAGCTATGGAATTTAATTGCAAATGTTATGTGTAAACGACCAGGGAGCTGTCAGGTGGGAACAACAACAGAAACAAAAGGAACAAAATGCTATCAGCAAACAAGAGTGGGAAGTTTTTTCAGCTGCTGGCAGCGATATCAAAATAAATACAAAAATTGGAAAGCGCAAAAAAACACAGAGAAAACAACAACAAAAGCTGAACGAAACGGAAACGGAAAAGGCAAAGCCAAAGCAAATGAAAAAGTAAAAGTTAAGCAAACAACAGCCCAAAAGTATGCAATACAAAGGCCTTCATTGTTTTTCAGCTGGGCTGTTTGACTTGAGGCTTTTATGACGTTCATGCGTGACAGCTTATTGTGATACTTATCTGCCGATTTGTGATATCGACAAGCGCACATTAAAATTAGGTTTCGTGAACTATACATTAACTATAAGCCAGACAGACCAAATAAGCAGTCTCTTCTCAATTTTACTTTCGTATTAACCTAAATTTGTAAGGACTACTTTTGGGATACCTTAAATGCCAAATAAGTGTGGATTATTGTAACCAGACTGGCCATATTCAGATCTCAACTGGGTAGATTTCTTCATTTAAATCGCCGTTCTTATAATTTATAAAAATATATTAGGAGTTCTAAATCTTCTTGCCAGATAATTTAGGTTCGATCTCCGATCTTGGTCAGACAAAGATTTTTCTCCCGTAGATTTCAAATGAGTGTATAAAAACGGTGCTCCTAAAAGTTCAAACTTTTCTATGAAATTGAGTCGAAGGTGGAATTCTTAACAAGATTTGGTTTCAACAAAAAAAGAAAAGTTTTAAAAATCGATCACACTCATATCTAAGTATTTTTATTTTATCTTTTAAACATTTAAGCTACGTCTTTTTCATATAAACAACTTTGATTAATATTAATACGACTTAATCTAAGACTAGTTCCAAATAATATCTAAGAAAGGAATGGTGCTATGATGCTGTGGGCTCTTGGCATAGTATAAAATAAGTAAATTTCACGATATTAAGTACTAAGGATGTTTTTATACCGTGCAAGCGTTGAATACATTAAAGAAAGCCTTACACTATTATAGTTACGAAATGTACTGATCATGCTGAAATTCCACATTTCAATAAACAAAATACATTATACAATAGTCGAACATCATTCCAGTTTGTCTTCCTACTTGTCTGCCTATGTCCTTACCTTCGGCAAGTTATGTTTACCGCCTGACTACACACCCAATCCTTATTCCTTTTCAAATTTATTTTTTTGCTGCTCTGTCACTGCCGCAGTTTAACGGCATTTCGACGCTATTCAAAGCGACAAAAGACAAAGATAAAGACAAAGCCAAGCCAAAGACAATGAAGAGCAGAGCCGAGCAGCACTCGAGCAGGGCGCCTTAAACAAATGCCTAACGCCCAAAAGCAGGCAACAGCTGCTTAACGCCTGGACTGTTAGCCATGTGGCATGTGCTTAGCCTTGTTTGCATTTGTCTGTTCTGAACTGACTGTAGGTATTTCTCATTCAGCTTTTCTTTTGCTTTATCCGTCTGCTTTTGCTGCTTTCAGCTGTCATTTCCGGTTTCCTTCACTTCGTTCCGTGTTTCATATTTTTGCGGGGGCGAAGGTTAAGCGCCGCAAATTAAGCGTAAAAAGCGGAATACAAAATGCCCAAAAGCGGTTCGGCTTAAAATAAACAAAACTTCAAGAAAGAAAATGAGCAAAACAAGTAATTAGGTGCCCCTCCTCACACTCCCCAAAAACAATATTGAAATGAAAATATGCTCATAAATTGAGTAAAAGGATAGAATAACAGACAGATGAAGGAAACTCCGAAAAGGGTTATATATTTTTGTGACCACCATTAAAAGTCAGTAGTACTTACACAATCTTCGATTTCAGAGATTATAAGGGCTAGAGCCCCAATTCCACAGCTTAGATGCTATAGCACATTTTATTTATTAATATAATAACATAATGAATGTATATAGGTAAACTTAGCAAACGGTGAGCTATGGCTGCCAGGGACTTTAACTTGCGAAGCGATAAATGTGTATACTATCGTCAAATTTGTTTTCTAAACAAAATTTTGTTGATAAAGAGTATATTTGGTTTTCTAAATGTCCGTCTGTCTGTCTGTCCGACTCTAAGTATGAACGCAATTTTTTTTTGAAGCTAGTGAAAGCAAACTTGGTACACTTGTTGGTAAACATCGTAAAGGTATAAAGTGCCAAGATCGTCTTTAACATTTTTAAAGCTATAGTCGCCAAATTTGGTATACATACTAATTTTGACATCCTTCACAAATCTGCATCAAAAATTGATTGCCTTCCTCACACCCTCACCCGCAAATGAAAAAAAACTATTTCTCCCACACCAGCACAGGTAGAGTCACCAAACAGAGTATTCTGCTGTCGGGTACGTCCGATATCAACGTTCTCACTTGTTTTATTTAGAAATAGTCTAGTTGGGAGATCTGTGGGATAAGGCCGCCGAAGTCTGTAGAGAGTTGGTAATTATCTCGGTGCTCATTATGTCGGTTGATCAGATCACTGATCTTGGCTAGGTAAAGGTTCTATGGAATCCATTTTTAGCGGTCAGCGACAGGCAGCACAGGCAGGATTATTGCCTGTTACTCCTGCTTTAGACTTAAGAGACGCCAGTCAATGGCTAAGTGAGACGTGCGCCGAGGTAATTGGCTTCCATGGTTTCTTAACTGGCGTGTTTTGGCCATAACTGTGACTGTGGGACTACTGCGATTAGCACTGTGCCCTAGTATTTGGCTGCTTAGACGGATTAGGAGGAAAGGAGCATAGCTAGACGTGTCAAGGATTAAAATCAATATCAACAGCCGGCCAAAGCATTGACTTACAATAAATAACCACGAACAGAACAAAAAACAACCAACTCATTGAAAACGCACAACTCTCATTTATGGGGCCCAGCTGCGAAATAGAAGTAAACAAGCTTCTAAGTATCTCATTGGGAAATTCATTCAATACTCACAGCCCATAGTCGTAAATTCATATTACCATATACTCGTATCACATTTCGCTTTGTCTAAATTGTGCATATGTATGGGATAAACAAATATTTATAATCGCTCTTTGTATAAGTATCTGCGCCCCCTCGCCCCAGCTGACTTCTGTATTGGCAATGCTAACAGAAAATCGATAAAGTCGTTTTAGAGCTCATTGAATCGTTAAAGGACAAACAGCGAACCAATGACTTATAAATACTCGCACATACACACACATACCATCGCACGGACACATCCAGACTTAAGTTCATAACCGAAATTGCATTAAAAGTATATACAGCGCGGAAATTAGGGAACTACACACACGTATATACATTTTATGTATCTATCTATTGTTCAATATTTCAGGGCATACATATAGAGATAAGACCAAGTATTAGAATCTCTATGATTCGTATTAAATAATGGCTTAACCTTAGTAAAACCTTAGCTGCGGCTTGTGATGGATTAGAATCAATTTAATGGCCTATAATTACGCTTAATTATAGCTATTAATTTATGTCCCCAATCTGTTTAATCAATCATGCAACTTTCCTTTTACGTAGCGCCTTCAGTGGCTGCAAACATGTGTGGATTACACCAAGGATAACTAAGTAGTTCGCGGGAATCTGCTGCCAAGCCAAGTTACGAGGATAATGATACAGTTACCAAAAGTGAGTTCCTTGTTATAAGCTTCAGCCAGGCAAATGGTCGGGAGTTAACAGCAACTAAAGCTTACAATGGAGTGCAGATAATGCGGATAAAGGAAGCAGAAGGCAGGAGGCAGGAGGCGCAAGGACATTAGACAACAATGGAGGTTGCCATTTTGTCTGCCTGATAAATGTAATGCGTTGATGGCGCTGTCATCTACAGCAACTTGCTACACTTAGAGAAAAAAATGACACCTTCGACTTGCAATCGCACGAAACAATCAGATGAGATATTCTATAATCTGGATAAAACGCAAACTTTTTATATTTAATATTTTATCAATTCTTTTGTAATATATTATTTGAAATCTTTTAATTATGTAATATATTTTATACCATGTTAATGTTTGTTGAAGCTTATATTTAAAGTAAATAATGGTCAAATGCGCCATTTGCTCAGTGTATACCTTAGTTTGTTAGCTTGTTGCCTTTTGTGGACAAACTAGGGCATTTTTATCTGTTCCAGACGCTGATAATTGCCCAGCGATATCTGATTTTGTAGCTGATTCGTAAGCAAGTTTCGAGGAGGGTTACTTTTATTCAGCTTGGGCTGTCACATATGCGCTCCATGTAAGTTTTACGAGTGGTCGTAAATTCAAGGCCTTTAAATTATTCCCCATTTGGCACATGTTGGCACTCATGCATGCCACTGTTCCCCACCTCCGCTGAATACACTCGTACTCGCATTCATACATCACTCACTTTACTAACTCACTTTTCGTGCAGGCAGATTCGCATCCTGCTGATGGACCTCCTGCCTGTCTGTCAGCATCCTTGACAACATTTGCACGCACATTGTCATTGTTTATTATGCCAATTTCACTTGGGGCACCGGGGTAGGCAGGAGGGAATCACACAAAATAAGTGAGGAAAACTCGCATTGAAACATTGGCAAAATTTAGCAGAAAATACGAAAATTATGTTTTGCTCCTGCACCCTTTGCCTGTATCGCAGCGCCACTCTCTTCTCTAAGCCAATTTGGAAGGCAACACACAAGCCACTAAGAACATTATAGTACGAGAATGTATGAAAAGGAAATACCCTATACCCATGTCATTGCCAAAATTGCCTAAAAATTTTGTAAGACAAACATACGATGTTCTTAAATAAAATGGCACTTAAATTGCTCTAAAGATTAGCTATCAATATAACCTACAATGTAGTAGCCTAATATTATTAAAAACTTATTATTTCTTAACTTTATAAAAAAACAGCGTATCCGAACGTCGCTGCTTCGTTCCCTTATATTTCTATTCGAAAAATTCTATCAGGGACTCGATTTTTTCGGCTTGCCAAAGTTGAAAAAATTCTGTTATTTTATCTATTTTGATAAATTTTTTTTTGGATTATTAAAGCTTCTTAATAACTTTACCTCTAAAGACAGTTTTCGACCATTTCCGATTCGGTTTTAACGCATGCTGTTTAAGCACGGCATCCTTCTATGAACGACATGAACATACTGTAACAAGTAACAAGAAAGAACGGCTATAAAAATCTTAATTTTCGTCTGATTACTCCTATGTGGTTTGATTTTGATTAAAATTATAGGAAACTATTTATTTTATGTATAAATAAAGTTATATTGTACTGCCTGCAGCCAAAGAAGGGTCTATACCAAGTTTCATTACAATACCTTTGAAACTGAGAGACTAGTTCGCAAAGAAACATACGGAGAGACGGACATCGTTATATCGACTCGGTTATTCAAATATACTTTTATTTATATATACTTTGTTGCGTCGGAAACGTCTCCTTCAGTCCATGACTCACTTTGAGACAAAATTATAATACCTAGGGTATACAAATGCTCTAGTCGATTATAGCCGACTGCGATAGTCCCTATTTCCAGGTCTAACATTTCCATACAGAGTGCAGTGCAGGCAAGCCATTTAAAGTGGTGGCTGCGTTGCTGCTTCTCCCGCATTACCGAATCATGTTTCTTGAATAACTTCCGTGTTTATCAACCGATTGACTTGCACAGTAGAGTAAGACTGATCCAAGTATATGTAATAGCTGCCAAATCCTACGGCTATATCTATATATGTTGCAGTAGAACGTTTTTATCGATTTGCAGGGGTTCGGGGCAATACCTGAAATCTGACACAAACTTAATCTGAACCTACATTCCCAATAGTTGATCGATACGTTTATTGTTACTGATCAAGAATATATATATATGCTTTATAGGGTTGGAGATGTTTCCATCTGCCCGTTACATACATTTGCACAGTTTTAGACCCCTTTTACCAATTTTATGGGTTGTTCCCTGTACCCATTATAATCAACATCATAACGAAACAAAATTTTTTTCCGACACCCTTGAAGTTAAAGAAATAAAATTTAGTATTGGAATTAGTGATGGCACGATTAATCAAATGATACGCATTAATCGATTATTTTGTCTCAATTCACGATTTAATTGTATCGCAAAATGGGTTTCGAGTAATTGAATCTTTAATCGATTATCTGCTCAAATAATCGCATAACTAATTGCGTTAATGCAGAGCAATTGGCAAAGATTGATTATTGCAACAACATAAAGCAAAGTGTGAAAATATTATTCCAAAACTAATTAAACAGAAGTCAGTGCCGATTGTTTGAAAAGCAACTAAAATATTGCAGATATAATATTGTCTTTTTCAAAGGCGGGTGCTACTACCACTGAAGAGAGAACAGGTTAACCAGCACGCTCCTGTCCAAACTACTGTTCCTCAATTCACTATTAAATAAATACAAATTTATCATATATATGCACTTTTATGCATTTCTTAATTGTTGTTCACATGTAAAAATATAAAAAAATTTGAAAAATTTGTGATAATTTAAAAAATCATTTGATTAATGGATTATTTTAATTTTCATCTATTAAATGCGATTAATAATAGCTCGTCTTAAATGAATCATATGATTCAATAATCAAATAATGAAATTTTTTTGACATCACTAGTTTGAGTGTTCAAAGATTTTGTGTGCCATGAGTTGTGATCAGCTCTAACTTCTTTCTGGTAAGCTCCGGTACTTATATATTCTTCAGAATTTTGTCATCCAGTTCTTAGCTCATTATTCATGTATTACAATCGGCGACGTCTCGTTTATTTATGATCCTTGCACTCCATATTTGCCGTAATACCGTACAATGTATCTAGAGAATAATGGCTCTACTATGAATGTACTAAAAATATTTGTGCTTAGTCGTACAATATAAAGACTAAATAGTCTTCTTAGTATTGCTTTATTATAGTATGAACATATGTATAACATCAATTTGAAGCAGTACCAATTATTTTAATACCCATATCAAAACCTTATAGCCATTCCAATAGTATAGCAACGTTTTGTTAGATGATATACTAACTATGCTTGTGTACCATTAATATACATTTTTGCACTACCTAAAATATTATTAAATTATGTCTGATAGCTGATATAGCTACTCTGAAGACGGTTAACAAAGAATTAAGCTCGAGCCATCTGAGCTCCTCATCGATTGTCACTACCCATATCTCTTCATTCATCCTCAATATGTAGCGTATTATATCTGGAATCTTCTTGGGATGGGTAAGAGAAATAATGATTATATGTAAGATATTGACTCTATCTTACAACATACAACCAATCAAATGATTAAAGAGCATAATCTCACAATGCTTTATTTAAACGAAGACAATAAAAGCAAGAAAGAATAACTGTATTCAGGTCCCGAACATTAAATACCCTTTCACAGATGCCAGTAAATGGTGCTATCTTGACAAGACGTAATATAATTTTCATTCGGTAAAGTTGGTAGAGATCCCTCTAAGGCTGATATTTGGTAAAGTTAACCGATCCGTCAGATTTTGATATAAGCAATGCCCGTCCAAAGAAAAAATATCGCTGCAGGAAACTTACAGCCGGACATGTCTATATCAATTCAAATCCAGGTCCAGGTCAAGTATACATACATATATACTCTGCGGAGTCGGAAACGCTTTTTTCATTGCGTTGCAGACTTATTAACAATATTATAATACCCTCTGCAAGGGCATAATACAATTCATGATGGCCTTCATCTATCATTGAAAGTTGAATACATTGGACCAATAACCTGTGCATAATATACTATGTCAAAATACATTTAGTATTTCGTTACGTCTCTGTTAATAACGTTAGCATTGGGCGGAGCCATAAAGTAAATAATGTAACTGATGGTAAATTCAATTTTGTTTTGCATGTCTAATGTTTCGGACTATAAGTGAGCAAATAAATTTCCAAATAAAGCAAAATGCTAATAAATCTTAAAGTTCTTCCAATTTTATTGGCAGTTTTGCCAAAGACTTTGGCAACAACATCCTCGAACAAGGACACATCGGTACGTAGTCTGCCCAGAAAGAGCAGAGCTGATTAAATAATTTGTAATTTTTCTTAGTCCTGCATGTCACAAGACATGGAAACAAAATGTGGAGCATATGGCTTTGAAACTGTAAAGCCAATGCTAGAATATTTTTCACGGATAAACAATGAAATCAAATTAAAAGACAAAGAAATTGCTAAGTTACAACAAATAGTTGAGATATATTCGGCAGAACTATATGAAAACAAGCAACAAATATCAGAACTGAATAGTAAATTCGAGAAGAGTGAATTCGAGTTAAATAACTTAATAACCCAAAGTGAAGAATTAAAACATAACTTACAAATGTGCAAAAATGAAATGTCCTTAAATGAGGCAATGATAAGAAACTCACAATCAAATTTAAATTGGTGCGAACATAATGTTATTGACAAGAATAACAATATACAGAAAATTGCAGAAATGTTCAATATTAAAGTATCCATAGAGAACACGATCAATCAGAGCCTGCTGCCCAATGTTACTTCATGTGAAAAGAGTCTAGTCAATAAGGATTTTGAAATTAACAAACTTCAAAATGAGTTTGCAATTCTAAATGACAGCTTGAGATCGTGTAATAATGGAATGTCCTTAAAGAAAGCTTCGATCGATAAGTTACAGATAAATCTAAAATCTTGCCAAAACAATTTTATTGACAAGAATAATGAAATGAAAAAATTTGTAGAAACGATGAGCAATCAGATTTCAATAAAGGAGGCAATGATCAAGAACTTACAGTCTAATATTATTTCATCTCAGAAGAATTCCACTGATAAAGATGATGAAATTAACAATCTTCAAAAAACCTTTGCCGAATTCAAAAACCAACAAAACTATCTCCTAAACCATTGTGCTGTGGTCGGTAATTATACAGGAGTACAGTTAATACAAGTTAAAGGATTAGAACCATTTATCGTGGGTTGCGATTCGAATGTGGCAGGTCCAGGATGGACTGTAATACAACGCCGCATAAACGGAACTGTCGATTTCTATCGTAATTGGACAGACTATAAGGATGGATTCGGCGACGTAAGGGGAGAATTTTTCATAGGAATGGAAAAGCTGAATCGAATAACAAATGAGCAAAGATATGAACTCTACATTCAACTTGTTGATCAAGCAAATGAGACTCGATATGCCCGCTACGATAATTTTGTGGTCGAAAGTGAGGAGAACAAATACAAGTTAAGCTCAGTTGGTAACTACACCGGAACTGCTGGCGATTCAATGAGTAGACATCAAGGATCCAAGTTCTCAACCTATGACAGTGATAACGATATTTGGAAATACAACTGTGCATCAACTGTACAAGGTGCTTGGTGGTATGTTAACTGCGCATATAGGTAGGTTAATCATTACATTTAACGATTATCAATCATGTTTAACATTCACGATTTGAATACTTAGTAACCTTAACGGTAATAACTTCAACTGTAAGATGGAAAATACAAATGAGATGTCAACCACTGGATGCATATACTGGCACAGCTGGCATGGTCGAAGTTACTCCCTCAAATATGCCCAGATGATGATTCGCCCTTATAAAAACCTACAAATCGACGATAGAGATTTTACCTGAGAAGTAACAAACTTGGCTATTCAATATTTATAATAGAGCTAATATTTTTTTAATATGAAGCCTTTCGTCTGATTGTTCCTATGGGAGCTATGTATGTGGTCTGATTTTGATAAAATTATAGGAAACTACATGAAGTATAATAAAACTCTCAATTAGTTTGGAATACAATACAAAAACTTTTTCATACAAAAACTCATTCTTCACATGGCAGCTATGTGATATAGCTGTACGATTCTAAGCAAAATTTGTTAGATTGTATAAACTCTCCAGAAACTATGATTGTGTAACTTTGGTGGGAATATCTTTATATGAAAAAATATTTTTCATACAAAGTGATAGATGTCGACCGATCATTCCCATGGCAGCTATATGTTATAGTGGTCCGATCCGACCGGTCCGGACTTATGTACTAGACAACAAAGCTTATATATATATATATAAACATATATGCAACTTAAATATAGATGAACAATATGAATAATTTGAACAGCTTTTCGGGTCACTGCTTTTGTGTTCGGTTCCCGCCGTTAAAATATGTTCTAACCAAATGTTAACTGTCACATTTAACAATGCAAAAAATTCAAATTCAGACATTTAAATTCTAATGTATTATACCCATTATTAATCAGTATATGGGTACAGGGTGTAACAAAGATAAATAAATTCATGCCACGAACGAGTTTGGGGGGCGTGGCAGCTCTGGTAACCGAGCATTGAATAAAATGCCTTCGAGCAGTCACTGAAATACTCCTACACATTCCAATATGTAAATTCCCATTGTGCTGGCACGGGGAGCGGGATGTGGGGCACTTGTAGTCCATCTGTGGAGCAGCACGAATATTTGTCCGTATACTTGTCTGTGTCTACTGAGAAGCCGTTGCCTGCTGTCTTCTATGCAGACTGCTCTTTCAGTGATTTGCTAAGGATTTATGGTTGGAAATCAACGCAATGGCATCTGCAATAACTACTCGCACCAGCTCCGCCTGCTGGATGGTTTTCACTGCCAATTGCAATTGGCAAAAGTGAAAAAAATGTCGGTATCAGAAACTGGCACAGTCAGAGCCACAATTGAATGAAACCAAAGAAGATTCAATACGGTCTCGGTAACATTGCCGCCTGCATTTGGAGGAGTCTGGACAAAGTTGTTCGCAGCATAAATCAAATTTATTTTCCCATTTTCCAAACCGCCAACGACAACAGCAAAAAGTTGCCTTGCATGTGTGTGTGTGGGTGTGGGTGGGTGGGTGTGTGTGGGTGTCTATGCTAATAAAAAGCCAGCGAATGTTCACGATTGAATAAATATTGAAAGAGCAACAGCAGCAAGCAAAACTTTAAGAGCAACGAGAAAGTGAAAACAAAATATGCAAACTTTGCTTAAACGTGTTTTATTGCAATGTAAACGCGCGTCATGATTGCCCTTTAACAACAACAACAGCAACAGCAACAACAATTACAAGAACAACACATTGTTGAAAGCATGCTATATTCAAATCACTTATCAAGGCATCTTAAGTGCACGGTGTAGTTGAGAGGGGCTGGGCATGTGGCACTGGATGGGGTAGACTGGGTGATTTTCATGCGCTACGGCCATTTGCTAATTACATAAAGAAAAATTAATGAAACTACAGAATCTGGGTACCCTGCGTTTTTCAGAGAACATAGAAAGCTTAGAATCGCTTATTTAAAACGCGTCGGCAAAACATCTAAGAACACAACATAAACACTTGACTGTGCGGAATGTTATTATTCCTGCAATGTGTTACAGAAAAGAAAGAAAAATAGACAATGTGTTGTAATTAGGGAAAAAAAGAAACAGGTAATAAATAGGGGGCTACTTGCCGTCAGAGATCTGTGTTCGGAGTAGAGCAGCTATACTCTGAACATAGAAATTACATGCGAAATATCCCAAGGTATCTCTCATCCAAGGCGAGCTATCCGCTCTTGAAGATGCTATTCTCAACGAAATCGATATCTGAGGACGGAACAACAGCGAACTCTGTGTTTTGCTTATCTACTGGATCCGGTTGACTGTTTTGGTAAGTGATACCAACGCTTTTAAATCAGTCACTTTCAATTAGCCTCATTTCGTCATCAAGTTTAAGTAAAGTAGTTAATTAAGACTTTTGTAAGGTCATGAATGGGGTCTCTTTTTTTAAAACGTTACCTTGTGAAATTTAGTAAGCACACTCGCTCTTCTTTTTAGATCGATCTGGCATGTTCTAAAATAAAAATGTCATTAACATTGTGAATTGTATTTGTTGATGTACATAAGGGTTTTAAAAAGGCAGATCTTTGTATTGTATGTGTCAAATTATACCATCACCAATTGTAGGAGTTGAACCCGGAAATTCTAGATCCAGTTGCATACCTGGTCGACCAAGGACGAAGAAATTAATGAAATAGAGCCTATAAACAGATAGTTCAACAATTTTGCAAATGTTTTAAAGCTTAACGCGTGTTGTAAACGAAGGAGAAAATTGTATAAAATGAAGAAAGCTGGGGCTTCGATTGGGAATGCCATTTTTTTCAACGTGTATTCCAATTATTCCATCCCTTTCAAGGCTGTACACCGTTCCCTTTGCATTCTCACTTTAATACGCTTCCATATTCGCCCTGAATTCTTGTTGTGGAGACAATCGAGTCAGTAGTTCGAATTCTAATATGCAAATGTATAAAATCATTTGAGTAGGGTATAGCTAGTGTCGGGACAAAAGGAAGCAAGATGTCATCCGTACGTTCGATAAGATAAATGAAAGTGTTGCACAGTGTCTGTGAGGGTCGCTTCTGTCTGTCTATGTGGCATATGTATGTATTTCTGTTGTGCGTTTCTGTGTGTGTGTGTGTGTGTGTGTGTGTGTTAGCTGAGTGTCATTTATAATGACGCAACAAGCTGCAGCTACAAAACTTTTCAAGTGCTCTCTACCTTCCACCGAGAGGCAGCAATCAATGAAATATTTGGTTAAGTTAGGCACTTCAATGGGGCTCAAATGACGCACACCGTCCCAAACAGAGAAACTGGTAACTAATTGAGTGGCAAAGATGACCAAGCAAATGACGAAACGCCTGTCACGTGGCCCACACTGCACATGGAAGTCCAATTATAGAAAGAAGGTGGACAACGTGCCGTATGCGTAATGTGTGCGATGGTCCATGTGCAATTACAATAGCTGCAGTCGCCTGGCCATGACAATGAAGTGACTCGGGGAAACGCTTATACAACTGATTTTCCCAGCTGAATTGTAAAAATATTTTATGCTCATTATGGCCAGTCCTTGGAATTGGATGGCAAACAGTTGAGCGCATTCGTCCTGTCCCCGCCCGCCACAGCAGAAGTCTCAGCTGCGTATTTTATTTCTAGTTTTCAATTTGCGTTACCCGTTCCATTAGTTTCTCCTTCAATGCGCTGATTTGACGCTGTCGTCTGCACCGATTCCGCACATGGAACTGGGGAATGGCGTATGGACTATGACGCGGATGGCGGTGATGATGGCGTTGGTGACACTTGGGATTTGTTTACGTTGCTTGATTGTAACTGAAGCGACTGTAAACGATGTGAAGCGATGTTAAGCAGCCTGCATTTTATTTATACAGACTTTTAATCAAATTTTCCACCAAAGAGTGGTGACATCTGCTCGAGCTGATAAATAAATGCGACTTAATAACATTTATTGAGAAAATTGAAGTTCGCTCTTGATATATCTTGATGATGTTTTTGTTAGGCAGCTGTGGCATTCGAATTAGTTGGCAACAAGTTATAGCTTGTTGTACTGTAGGCTAATTCGAATATAGTAAATTGTACATACAAAAGTATGTAGCTTGATATTCAGTTGATTGAATTAGCTTAAATCACAACAATTAATTTCATCTTGAATACAAGTAGTTACTTGCTAGCCCCAAGAAGAAAGGAATACGTAAAATTTGAAAATTCTTAAAAAAATCACAGATTAATAACGATATTTAATCAATCAAGTCATGTACATACAACATTTAGAAAATGTAAATAAACACAAAATAGAATTAACAACTTTTCATCTAAATATACGCTTAAATGTTATCCCTGGCAGCCATTGCTGTTATACACTTGTCATTTTGTTTTAAGTATATGATTAGATCTTAAATAAATAAAATAAAAACAATTTGATCTTGATAACATTTATTTTTTACTTTATAGTACTATTTACTTTATTATTTATTTTAAAAAATACATGTTTCTCGGATTATTTTATATCATTTTTGAAGAATTGAAAGACAAATTCTTTCAGGATATTTACAGGCTCTTGTGTATGTGTGAAAGTTTTTTTGTGTCCGTCTTTAATCTTTACTATAATAACTTTGAAAATACTACTTCGTGTATTCATTGTCAACAATCAATTTATTTTGTGTCACATTCTATTCAGTTTATTGTTTTATTGATATGTAAGTCAAAGTAATCTCCCCGCTCACTTGGTTCCCTAAGGGAAATTAATGCATGGAATGCTTAGTTCAATTTCATTTACGACTTTTCCTTGGGGATTTGATGCCTTTATCTCGCGTTTATCGGAGGCTTTTCCTTCCTAGATGGCAATCCTTTCTGGTTGTTTTGGATGATCTATAAGCGTCTGTAAGCCTTACACTAATGTAAGTAAACATTTATTGCTGTGGATGAAGGCCGTAACCCTACGCCAGTTGGGCAGACACATTATAGACTGTGGGCCACTATCAAAAACAATTACCACAATTCAGCGACAAGTTCACTGCGCTGCTCTGCTGTAATCGGTCAACTTTATGTAAACTTCTGGTGAGGTCAACCATCTAGCAGCGTTTTTCTTAGCCCGGCTCCAATCACATTATCGATTGTCGCTTGTGTCAAGTCCATTCAACCAACTGGCAAAGCGGTTGCGCCCTTTTACACTTTGTGTGCTTTAAGTGCCGCCCCATTTGGCCCGTTGGCCCAGTCGCCTGGCAACTTTCCCCCATCGCCTTTGGCATTTGCTCTTACCCCGGCTGGTGTCTGGCTAAGTCTCAACGTAATTGCATGAGCCAGAGCTATTATTATGTGCTAAAAGTGTTGCTGGCCAACAAAATTGGCTGGCAATCAAAATGCTGAGCAGCATTCAGAAAATAAATTATGCGCTTAGCTGTCAACTTAACGGCCAGCCTTATAAATACGCATTTGTTTTTACATACCCGCAATACACTCTCATGTGCCCAGACAGATTTCACTTTTATCTGGCAGTTTCAGCACTTGATTTAAATTTACGATTGTCGCGCTCCAGCGAAAATCTGAAGTCGACTTCTAGGCGCAACAACTTAACTGGCAAACGACTATATGTGTGTGTGTGTGTGTGTGTGTGTGTGTGTGTTGCTTTGCGGGTGCTTTCTGTCTGTATTGATTACAGCACATAATTAGATGAGAAATAAATATCACACAGACCTCCCACGCAGTAAGAGACTGATTAATCTGCTACAACTCCCCCCATTAGCCAGCAGGACGGGGTGGGCTGGCACATTAGTTCTAAGCACTTGGATCACTGAGAGCAGCAATGATTGCCTCATTCTTACCCCATAACATTTTTATGCATACTCCGTACCCAATTCAGTTTGAATAATTCAAAGCATAAATTTCACATTGCCAACGAGTTTGCTTGACTGCTTTGTTATACCCTGTGTACATAGTACAGTTGAAGGGGTCTATCTATCTACGATCTGTGAGAATACCACGTATACAGCCCTAGTCAAAAATGTTTACACAACGAATATTTTTAATAAGATACCACTCAAGAAGCCTTTTTTTAAGTTCTTGTACAGACGCAAAAGAAATTGTTGTCGCATAGTTTGATCTGTCCAAAATCAACGTGAAGAAGAATTGGAAAAGATAGTGGAATATGTTTAAAAAATTTCGTTGTGTAAATACTTATCGCTAGGGCTGTAAGTATATATATATATATATGCGATTCGGTGTAACAACATAATTCTGGATATTCTATTCAAACTAATTTTCGAAACTCTATAAAAAATATACGTCAGTATTAGATTAGAGATAATATACTCCCAGGGCAAAAAAGTGTTGTCAAGTTAAATGTGTTTAAATGTACCCGACAACTCCGGGCAATTAAAGCCAATACAAAAGTCAGAGTTAAGCCTTTAAGTTATTGGAATATCGTTGAAAATTTAGTTTATTTTCAGTTTACGAATGCAACTATTCTTTATAATATAATATACTAAGTTTCATGAAACCTTTAATGTTCTTTACTTTTGCATTATTATTCATCTAAACATATATTTTGAGACTTTAGAATGCAACTCCTTTAATTGATGGTCTTCAGCTATTCATGTGATTTTGATCGTAAAGATCTTTGGAATTATTGTTGTATATTACATTGCAAAGAAAATACAATTTGGATGAAGACGATAAGATATATGTCTTTGTTTCTATTAAAGACTCGATCACCATGTCAAACAGATATGAAAGGATAAATTTGTGAACACTGCTTTATATAAATCTTTGTTTTTGTTGCCCATAACATAACTAACTTCAACAACAAGCTTCAGCCCATTTTGTTTTTGTTTGCCTGGCAGGTTTTTGGCTTAGATCTGATTAACACAACTGGGATAGCATATATGTTTTTAATGTCCTTACTAGGGCATTTAAGCTTCGGTATGTTGAAAGTGAATATATGTTCTTGTGTTTATGTTAATTTCCTTCGCTGTTTGTTTGTATCCTGCACCCGTTTGCTTGCGAGTTGCCCGCGCCTCTCGAATGCCTGGAATATACTTAACGGTTAATTTATATGCGCTCGCTTATTGAATATACGGCCCTTGGCATTCCGGGGCTTTGGCGCTGAGAAATCTGTAATTTTCATTTAGCAGTGCGCATTTTTAATTGCCTCTGAGTGACGGTGGCCTTTACAGTTGGTAATTCCACCCACTCGAATCCCACGTGAACCATCAGCTTGATGATTGTCAGTCTCTCAGTTTGCCAGCCCCTCAGTCTCCCAGTCTGTGCCTTAAGTTGTCAAAGTTCAGCAGAATCCGAGCTACAGTTTCGTTTGGCTGCTGCAAAATGGAAAACTTGCACTGAGGTCAGCACAAAACCAGAGCACACAAAACTGTACACGCCAGAAGTAATTAACAAATGTGGCCCACAAAAAGTGTAACGCCAAATGACAGCTCTCACTCCATATAGAGAGGTGGGGCTTCTCTCCACTACGTGAGCGTTGGCATGACTACGAAAGAGGCTTGACTCTGGGGTTACGTGGCGTATAATTAATGTGGGCATTTAAATGCCAGAGCCTCGTTAAAGACTTGATTTCGGCATATACATATATACATACATAGGTAACTTTTAAGCAATTTGCTTGTTTTTTCTTCAAAACTGACTGGCAACTAATAAGGACCTCATTCACCAGATTCGATTAAGTAATTATTGGAAATATAGTTTAAGTTTAATTTAAGTTGTTGTTAAAATAACAGAAAGATAAAATGGGCAAAATGAAAAAAAAATCTGTAGAGTTCCATATGCCATAAAACAATGTCGAGACTTAGTTAGTGCTTTGATCTGAAGAAATATATTGATATGGCATTAGAATATATATATGAAATAAGCTGAAAATTAAATCTCCAATCCAATACATACTTTTGATTATCATAAACACATTTAAATGTATAAAAATAATATATAATTAATAGTAAATGAAAGTGCTTGTAATTTGTATAAGAAATAAATTCATTTATTCCTTACGCCTGACAAATGTAGTCAAATTCAACATAATTTAAATATTTTGCTGGGCAACGCTGGGGTTTGAGCCAGCTACTTTACCATACTCATTATATCATCTACACAATATAACAAGAAAGATCGGCAATCTTCGGAGTGCCGAAGCTATATACCCTAGCAGCAATGTTTTTATACAAATCTCAATTTTCGATTGATTGCTCCTATGTGGTTCAATTTTGGTAAAAATAATAGGAAACTATTTGAAGTATGATAAAACTTTCACTTAGCTTGAATGTAATACAAAAAGTTTTTCATACAAAAACACATTTTTCAACCGATTATGTGGCAGATATAGTGGTCGGATTTTCACAAAACTTGGTTAGATTGTATAAACTCTTTAGAGACTCGGTTTGGGTAAGTTTGGTAAGGATACATTCATAATCAAAACAGTTTTTCATACGAAAATATAGTTGTCGACCGATTATCCTATGGCAGCCATTTGTTATAGTAACCCGAACGGGCCGGTTCCGACATATGTACTGCCTGCAGCAAAAGAAAGTGTCTGTACCAAGTTTCATTACGATAGCTTTAAATCTGAGCGAGTAGTTCGCATAGAAACAGACGGACAGACGGACATCGCTATACCGACTCGGCTATTCATGTTGATTCAGAATATATATACTTTGTTGGGTCGAAAACGTCTCCATCAGTCCATTACACATTTCGAGACAAAATTATAATACCTTCTGCTAGCGTATAAAAATGTAAAAAACATCAAGCAGAGCCTCACTAGCAGAAGGCCATGACAGCCATAGTTATTACCATGGTAACTCATAATTTAAACTTAAGAATTATAAATAAATTCTTAAGTTAGAGACACAAAATTATCAAATACGACAATCAGATATATACAAACGCAATTTCAAAACATATGTTGTGCTCAAAACTAATATCGAAACAAAAATATTGTGGCTTGTAAAGTTCCAAAACTGTTACTAAATGCGTTGCTAATGTTCTTTCTGCCAAATCCATGTTAACTTTAATCGACTTACAAGCGAAATACCGTTTTACGATTTGTTCCCTAGATTGATTGTCATTCCATTTAAGTTCATTTGTAATCAATTTTTCGAAAACTCTTCGGAAATCTTTCCCACTTCCGTTTACTTATATGAGGATGAAAAATACCTTTGACATTTAGAGTGTCAACATTTAAATTTTAATCGATGGCGGTAATCAAAATTGGTACAAAATCTCTACATATGCGAGTATTATATAACGAAATTCATTGTAAACTGAGTTAAGAGCCAATGATTCATCATCATTCAGCAGTCACTTTTGGACTTTTAGACAGCTGCCTTAAGCGTTCAGAATCATCTGTTTATCGCACAACGGATTCCGTATAGTCATGCAGTCCATAATATTTTACAATTTTTTATATATTTTTATTGATTTTTTACAGCCTGCTTCGAGGCGATTGCCTAAACCTTCTTCTTGCTCAGTTAGGTTCTCTTATTAATGTTCAAATTATGTGAGGCATTTACCGGAACGCACCACCACATGATCCCTATCGGCATCGACATCGACATCGACAGGCTGCCAGCGGTTGCTGGTTGCAAGTTTTTTTCTTGACCTGTCACACACACACACCCAAACACACACACATCCAACTACCACACACACACACAAGTCAAGAGGCGCCCCTTAAAGCGATGAATGCCCCCTGTTGCTGGTTATGATTCCGTTTATTGATTTCATCTTGGGCACTCCGTGCCACGCCTCGTGCTCCACTTGTGCCACTAAAAGCGGAAGCACTTAAATTCCTGCGGTGTTTCCGTTAAGCAACAGCAGCAAACGACACGTGGCCACGTTGCTCTGTTTAAACAGCTGCCAGGCATCGAGTGCGACAGGGACATGGACATCCTGGCTGGCCCTGGGGCAGCCAAAAATCACAACTGCGAAACGTTCCCATTGTCACCGGTGGCGCTGAGGCATCAGATCCTGTTGACCACACGCAGCGCTTCTAAAACCACTGAGCACGTCCTGCGATAAAGTGTCCAATGCCAATCGCATTTGTTGGTATTTGTTGCCGTCGCTTTTGGCTGAAACCAGAAGAAATCTTTGAGTAGGTAAAGTTACCCGTTTGCCGTGTTGGCAGCTGTGGTCTGTGCTGGTTTTATATATGAACATACGGGCACATACATAAATATTTATACCCCTTACCCAGAAAATGGATAAGACGGGCATCGTATAGTTGTAAACACGCCCTTTCTAGTTCTTAATTTATTCAGATGAAATTCATTAAATATTTTTTTCCTTGAAACTATGAGATTAATTCGTTCATTGTATTCTTGAATTTAGTATGAATATCTTATAAATCTTGAAGTCAAAAACAACTGACAATGGAATACAAATATAGACTTAGTTTAAAGTAGTTATTTCCATAAAAATTACTATAAAATATAAAATTACTATATATGCTTAAAAAGAACTGGAGTATTTTTCATTACTTAAGAATAAAATGTCTTAGTTTGACAACAACTAAAATATATACAACAATATATACATATATATAAACGAGCTTATACTGACTGTTGACTGATTGATTGACAATTTCAACAGTAGGTTTCATCTATGACAAAAGATCACACTAAGACGGAAAGACACACTAGGTTTTTGGAATATTGTGGAAAAATGTTGTATAAAACTTTTTTCTTTACCATCCAATCAGCTTCAAACCCATTTTCAAATATCTATACACATATTTCCCTGATTTTGGAAAATCCATCCTCAATGGAATGAAAGTTGTAGTTGTTCAACTAATTTTCAAAGCTCTACGCATTAAATAAGTCGACATGGTTGGAAAAGTAGTGGAAGCTCATTCATGCGAATGGCTTCATATCAACTTCCAAGGCTAAACACAAACAGCACGGTGCTTTGGGGGTCAACGCATAAAGCAATTAAACGTGGCAGTCATCGATTTTGGATAATTCACTGCTATGGGCGGAAAATAGTTTGAAAGCTTTCGTCTGTAATTTTACTATTTTACTTGCGATGGCAACTGATTGGCTAGAAGCCGATTTTTAAAACTACACTAAAAATAATTTAGGGAAATGTTAACCGATTTAGTGAAATCTACCCACACACGTCGTGGGTGTCAAGATGAGATTTTATGATTTTTGTTACAATATATCAGTAGGCAACGATTTAGAAAAATCTACCCCACGGAATACTGTGCTATTTTAACGTATGTACATATATCTTACGATTGACGAATGTATTCAAATTTAATATAATAAATTTTAGGCTATGTATGTACACCGATAAATATAAGTAAGTAAAAGGCAGGGAAAGACATTTTCAGGCCTATATGGTATCTAAGTTCTTGAAGGCATTTTCTACGGATACTATTAGAGCTATTTGGTATGTGATTAACGTCAAAGTAATTCCATTCTTTCTGCAATGCTTATACATAAAATGTACAAGCCCCGGCGATTGGGTTAGACACCATAAAACTTATCAAAAGATTGTAATGTTGACTTCTAAACTCAAAAAAACAAAGAGTACGATCTGCCCGATATTCTACTATAGTAGTCAGTAGACTGCCAAAGTTTATTCGTCATTTGGTAAGCCCAATAATAAACTTCTGACAGCTCGGTCTATGCCAGAGTTTAAACTTTAAACCCTACCGACAACCTGCTTACTGTTTGTTAACAGACTTGTGGAAATAACAATAAGCTGAAATAATAATTTATTTATTTTACAAATCAAACACTTTAACCAATTCCCTAGCTGCTAGAGCATTCGGAATAATAAATAATAAAAACGCTAGTATTCAGGATAATTTGCTTAGTTGCCTCAGTTACTTTGGACGAAGTTTGCCTTTTTTTGCTTTCCTCAAAAGGATGTGATTTTTCCATGTTTATCGAACCTTTTTAAAAATAACATGAGCGGTATGTAATGGCTGTGCATCAAAAGCTATTATTTTTTTCCAACATAACTCATAATTATTCAATACAGACGGCAAAAAAATATGTTCATTCTCAATAAGTATGAAATAAAATGATGTTTCTGAAACTGTTGTTTGGCTGCACAGTTGACTTGACTGATTTTCAATGAATGCAAAAATAAACTCTAACTCTATAATGTAACTAAGAATGAAAAATAAATAAAATATTTCATATAAAATATGATTTCCAAGTCAAAACATAGCAAAATATCAGGGCAGCTAAGCATATAATACAGTATATATCAATTAAATATTTAATAATTGGTTGCAGGGTATCTCCCAGTCAGGCGGGTAGTGTATTTCAACTTGTTGTAGTTTTTTTCACATTCATGTTTTCCAGCTTCCCTTCGCATGTCGCTCAGCCTCGAAGCGTTTCAGTGTTTCTTTGGTTTTGTGCCTGACTTGCACATGAAGTTAACGTTAACATGTTTTGCTTACTAACATGCCATTGCCTTGTACGCCAGTTTTGCCCATAGCCACAACACACGAACACAGACACAGGCACACTCGCACACACACAGAGAAAGACACATACACAGCCAGCATATCGCATTGCTGTGGAAAACTGCCTCAACTTGGCTGATTTGTTTGCTTTTGTAGCTGCTTCCCCAAGTCCCGCTAGCCTGTCCCCACGCTCTTCCCCAGTCCAGATGGCAAATACCCTACAAAAGTCTGCAACAGTCGTGGCCATCGCCAGTTAGAGTCATTTCCATTTAATGTTTTTCACTTGAACTGTTGCTTCGGTTGCCTCGGTTAGTTCCTTTTGTCTCAGTGTCTCCTTCTCTGTCTCTGTGTCTGTGTCTGTGACTGTTGCTGTATCCGATTGTGTCTCTTCTGCTCTACCAAAGGTCGCACAGTGGGGCCTTTTGATTAATTCCATTACATAAACTATAGATCTGGAATCAATGCTCTCAACTCCGCAATTTTGTATCTTACTTGATTTTTACCCGCCTAAAATTGTAACTTTTGAACTTTGAATAGAAATGAGTAAACCTAAATGTGATTTTAACGTCGCGAAGCTTTGATTTTAGTAAACATACAGATGCAATAGATTCAATTTTTTAAAATTCTGTCACGATATTGGAAATGGTCGATTTCGACCAAATAAAATGATCTGCATCAACAGGCGAGTCTATCTAGCCATATCCGTTTGCCGTCTGTCTGTTTCTATGTAGTTAGTCCCTCAGACTTAGAGCTTTAATAATGAAACTTGGCACAGATACTTACATATATTAGTTCCAGATAGAATATGACTATACTATCAGCTGCCATAGGAATGATCGGTTAAAGATAACTAGCATAATCTCGCTAAATAATAATGAAACATTTTCATAGTGCTCCATTTCAAATGAATTCGTTTCATGAAAATTGGAACACTTTTTCTTATATCTTATGATCAATAATTACAGAGTCTAATCTTACAAATTTTAAGAAATATTGGAAAATTCAGTAAGATATTTTTATTGCTCAGTATTTTATCAAAATCAAAAAACAGCCACAAAATACTGTTTCGGTATTTTTTCGGTATTTATTTTAGTAATATTGACATCTAGACAAATACTTATTGTGGTATTTTTTGGTATTATCTGAAATTCTTACCACTCAAAAATAATATATTTGGTATAATTGGGATTTTTAAAGAATTTTTGGTATTCTAATAAATACTAATAAAATTCTAAATAAAAATGTCCTTCAGAATTCTCAAAAATTTCTGATATTTTTTGGACTGCAGAATACTAAAATTTGAACTTAAAAGTCACCTCGCCGCTTAAGATATGTTCAAAATATGGTGAGATTAAGTACAGCGGGCCTCTAGTTTTAAAATGACATACATTACAGGAATCAATTTATATATGAAGATAACACAGTATTAATTTAATAAACACTTGATATTTATATTTTAAAAAATATATATAAAACTCTAGAAATAAGTTTTCTTTTTAAGCAACATATAAAAAGTCAACACCCCAAAGAAAAAGTTTTTTGTAATTATTTTTATAAATTCTGTTTACAAATTAATTTTTTTTATACAAAAAAATTAAACTCAAAAATAATTTTTATTATTGAGCTTTGCTTATCTGTACAACTTAAAAATATTATAATCATTGCAGTTATTGATAGTTACGGCAACAAGGATGCTCTAGGTGTAGTCCTTTTTCAACTATCAATTGCCTTTCATGATGATTATCTCGTTTTAAAAATTTGCAAATAATCATTATCTGCGGTCCCTGGTATTTTGAAAAACTTTCTGTCTTTCAATATTTTCTCTGCGTGACTGTTGTCGATAAAGAAAAAAGGGTACATCTTCGATATCCGCCCAAATTCTAAGCACGAACCACTTTACGAAGTTTTAAAAACTGTTTATCGCAGTATCCTTAGCATTGTCACATTCTCTTGCAAACGCATAAGTTATTTTGAAGATTTTCCAACTGATGCCCCACAATACGTTGTCAAAGTTTGCAACTGTTCATGCTGCTTCCCTTGGCTCATTTCCGTTTCCGTTGCGCGCAGCCTTCAAATGCTCTTCTTCTTATTCTTGCTGCTGCTGTGGGCTGCTTTTTTTGGAAAGCAAATAGCGCCTTTTGCCTTTTTGCCCACAACTCATTAAATATTGCGCGTCCAAGCGCTGAGTGGGCGTGGTCGTTGCCGTAACTGCATTTTATTGCAAATTATGAAAGCCTTGCCAATTATTTTGAAAGCCCAGTTGCAGGAAGTGTGTCCTTGGTAAGGCTGATTAAAATAGTTGTGCAATTAACGTTGCCAAATTTTCGGCGGCAACGAGCAAAACTTTCCAACCGAAAACAGCTGCAAATTTGCCTTATTCAACATTCATGCGGCAGCCATCATCGATGTTAGGATGATTTGAAATATGTATGAACTCTGCCCGAGGGCAATCATATTTCAATGGACTTTTTTGAGGTATTTCCGTCTGCAAAATATGCGTCATAACAACTTGTCACCCTCGAATCCATCAACAATATGCCAATCAACTTCCGCGCCATCCTTTGACAACAAATATTTCCAAATCGATGGCTTCTAAATGACCTTAGATGCCATCTGTGCACCTAGTCATCGAATCCCTAAAAAATGCGCAAATATACAGATAAGGTAAAAATAATTGTCGCCAAAGAATACCGTTTCAGAACACTTAGTACTCAATATCCTGGCGAGCATTGAAAAGGTCGCACTTTTCAGTACATCAACTTTCTATTTTGTACACTTTGATTTGTGGTCCACTGCTCGATTTTTATACTTCAATTTTTGCTTTTTTGGTTTCAGTCAGGAACACACCTATACACAAACACACACACTCATGCATCGGAAAAACTTTTCTATTGCCGAAAAATGAAAAGTTTTGCTGTGAAAGGCATCGCTGCCGTTGTTGACTTCGCTGCTGCTGCTGCTTTCCTTTTCAATAGAGCAATTTTTGCTTATAATGAAGAACGAAAGAAACAAAAAAAGTTGAGGGTGTTTGTCTTTTTTATACATTATCTTTTTATTGTTACTTTTATGCCTGCAGCTGATGCAGCCGCTCCAAAGGATGACTGACCAAGAAAATTATGATGGTGATACGTTTGCTAGCTGGTAGCTCAATTTTCATTTTCAATTTCACTTTCACTGGGCAGTTCGTTGGTAAACTTGCAAATTGGCCTTAAAGGGATTATGCAAAGTAAGTAAATTAAGTTTTATTGAACAGTTGTTCAACTTTTAATACATAAAACGATAAACGGTGTCTTGGGAACAAGTTTTATAAGCTGCAGTTTTATTGATGTGAATAGCTAAATTATATATATTGTCCTTGCTGAATCAGATTATATTCAATGTAAAAGAGGATATTTTATTGCCAGGAAATGTTTTCAGCTTAATATTGTTATGTAGCTCTTAGAGCTTAATTTAAACTTAATTTAATTCAATATAAGTTGATCATTAAACTAGATAATTTTACAGCATCATAATGCTAAGTTTTAAAATCTGTTCTTCCACAAAATTTATGTTGTCTTGGTTAAATATTGTAGCATAAAGATTATCTCAATTTAAGTGGGATTTAATGAACTATACAATTTGGATTGTTTGTCAATATTTACAATAGTCATCTTAAGTCCGAGGTCTCTATAAATTTCTTAGCTTTCAATGTAAACAGGACTTCCAAAAATTCAAATAATTGAACCGTCTTTAATAGGCCCTTAAACGGCCTGCCTATAGTGCTATCAGCGTTACCATTATCCTTCGTAGCATAGCATATACCATTTATCATCCTTGTTCATTTCTTCGCATTTGCACATTGCGTATACGCACCATTGGTCAGGGCAATTGTTTACTCGTTTATCGCATCATTTGGATGTATTCGTAGTCGTATTTACTTTGGCACTCTTTTCATCTTGCTCACCTTTGAACAGGTTTGTTGAGTTTCCTTTTACAATTAAGGGCCACAAATTAAACGATTTTCCGTTTTTCCAGCCAGGATGCCAGCATCTTCAATCCGATTATCTTTATTTTCATCTTCGTCTCTGTTTGTCGTTTGTTGTTTGCTTTCACTTGACCTTTTTGCCACTTTTACTTTTACTTTGCCTGCCTTTGATTATGGCCTACATTATTTACACGCAACATTAAGATCAGGAAGAAGAACAACGGTAACAAGCATAATACAGCCTTGTCAAGCTCCGATACCAAATATACATACCATATATTTACTATATATCCATCCAAATATGCCTGCCACTCGTTGAATTTTATATACGACATGAATTTTTAATCAAAGCGACGATACGATGAGCACACGTTATTACCAGGACGGCTGATTGGTAAGGAGAGTTAAGGGGCGGGGGCTATGGGGAATAAGGAAATTCAAAATTTGTCGCTATGCGGCTCATTGAAAAGAATGGGACTAGAGACAGATTGGATACGAATGCCAGATTGTATTTGAATGTACGAGGGTAAACCATACATTTGTTTCAAAACTATTTTGCCAATTTTTTTTGTAATAGATAAGAGTCCAAGAGCTTTCCATAGAATATCTAGTTTCAGGTACAGATGAATAATATGGAATACTTTAAAACTATTAGCTACTATATACTTAGTTTCTCTGTGTGTCAATTAATCTCAATTTTAACTAGTGTTGACCAAAATGAGAGAAAAACATGAATAAATTAGAGATGGCTCCCTAGCATCCTGCTAGTCCCGAGGTTTTCATTAGGAATGCAGCTTTGAGTTTGTATTTTAAAATTTGCAGTAAGTTGAATTTATAATATTGGATCAATATCGAATTTCTAGCCCGATCCCATATCAAAAACTATGATGTTTGTAAATCATCACATCTATTTTCAGGGCAAGTGAAATTCAAATTGAGCATTTCTATTCTATTCTAAATAACATGCCGCGAGAGTATCCTTGTATTAATTTAGGATTAATTGTCAGTATGTAATAGGAAATATTCAAAACTATATCCTCTAGTTAGCACTATTTAAAGATTGGGACCTCACTTAAAGTGTCTTTAATATTCCCGTCGCATAAAGTTACTGTACAAGTTTTAACCAGGCTTAAAGTGAATTGAAATAGTTAGAAGTATCTCAAAATTTAACATAAAGCCACCCTCGCATGGAATAGTCATATATTAATGTAGTTGTCCTTATGTCTATATGCCAGTCAGGCGGTGTTTATGTCTCTTTCTCATCGGTATGCAATGCATGCCTTCCATTGTCAACCCCCGACCGTTCACCCAGCCGTCATTCTACTCGACGAATCTTTATACCAGATGTTTCCTCCTGGGTACGGCTGCTGTCGCGAAATTGAAAAAAATTGTCCCTCTAGTCAGGATTTTTTCATCGCAAATTGGCAACTTGGCGTAAATGAAGTGCTAAGGGACAAAGTTGTCAGTGGCATCAGGCCTCAAATGCACTGCGGGGAGTACTTGTAATTAAGGAGCAACCACAAGTACCTCTTAATAATGCAAAAATGCAAATACAAATTACATTTCGAATGCCATTTTAGTCATGAATATTTCGTTTAAATTTATTACAAGCTGGCATTATGTGGCCACTTTAACGACAGCAACAAGAACAACAACACCAACAACAACATAAAGCGGCAATAAACGCCAACAATTTGCCCCTCAAGTTAACACAGAAAGCTGGGCCAAGACGACCTGCTGGCCAGGCTCATGTCTACCATTTTTGTCTGCTTGGCCGCCAAAAATTTATGTGCATTTTTATTAAATGCTCATTGAGTTTCTTCTCTTATTCGCTACCTTGTTGTTGTTCTTCTGGTTTATCCTTAAACGTAAGCGCACACGTAATGCCATAAACATTGCACAGTTTTTGGATATCCAGGACCCATTCGCAATCTGTTTCCGGCTGAAGGTCATTGGCAAGAGGCACCCAGCAACAGTTTGGGCGACCATGCACCAAAATAGTCCTTTCATGCGCCTGATTAAGCACAGATACATACGCACACCAGCTCACCAACACACCCACACACACACACACACACACATAGAGAGAAATCGACAGTGCCAACCAGTTGCACAAATTGGAAATAAAGGAAAGGTGAACCATCGAATACTCGACCATAATATACCCGTACCTCTTTCTAACTTATATGTATATACAATCTGGAAATCTTTAAGTATATTTTTAATAATCTGCTATTCAAAGATGTTTGTATCAAAATACCAAAATACTAAGATCGCAAATTACATTAAAAGTCTTGCTGGAAAGTAGCATTGGGTCTTACCTATAAAAATGAATGTATGTATATTAGCAATGAATAACACTTAGTAATTGATTTTTATTAATTTCCTTTGGATATTATTTTCTAATATGCTTTATTTTACCTACAATTGATATATAATATACACTTAAAGACTGTCTGGGCCCAAGTGGAAATACAACACGAATATGCCGCGTGCGGCACTCTGGCAATCAAATGAAATAAAAGTGAGCCAAATAGCTCAGGACATTGCTTTGATGCAAGCGTCGCACATTGTGTAGCAGGATACGACACACCAACATACCCGCACACCCACACACACACACACGCACACCCACACACACACACACACACACAACCTGCGCTTTTAAAGTGTGCTGAGGCGTAACGAGCGCAACGACCGAGCAACTTAGCCGAGTTACTTTGTCTATTCTATTGACGCTTTTATACAGCGGACATTCTGCGATGCGCAGTTCTACTTTTGCTATTGTTGTTGCTGCTGTTGTTTGGGATTTTGTTATTTTTATTGCAGTTTATAACTTTATGACTGAGCGTGTCATAAATTCGCTTATAGCGTCGAATGAGTTCCCCCATTTTATCCCCCATGCTGTTAATTAAACACACGACTGGACACGAGCCACTGGACGCTGCCTGGATATCGTTGACCAATAAAAACGAATATTCCGCACATCCCCGCCACAGATAACAATAAAATTGTTGCCGAGTTAACTTGGCCAACAAAACGCAGAAAAATCGTGCGGAAATTTTTAACAGCAACAAAAGTTGGTAACGCATAAAGAGACCAGACCAGGCACACAGGATAGTTACCTGTATCCTTAAGGTGTCTCCGTGCGTGTTAGCGTGTGCGTGTGCGTGCAGATAGCTAAGGGACTAACTCTGGAACTGGGACTGGGACAGGGACTGGGGACTGGGACTAAAACTACCTGTAGCATACATAAAGTAAACTCTGCATAATTATTTCATGCGCACTGTTGGCACTGGGATTGGGAATAAGTGAGCGCACAGCAGCAACAATTTGCAAGGATAAGAGAGGTGTATACAACCCATCCAACTATATGTATATGTACATTAATCTATCTTCATATCTGTGAGCATTTGAGTGCACAGAGGCGCCGTGGATTTTTAATTGACAGGGAAGCAAATAAAAGTTCAATGTAATGTGACATAATCCTTCTGTTGATGTGGCATTTTAGTGACATTCATTGAAGTGAAGGGAAATAAAGCTCACATTACCTCTTGTAATTTATTATAGGGAATGTTAATCAGTAACTTTATGTTTATATATATATTTTTAAATGTTGGTTACTGTGAACTTCTGGCTTAACAGAAGGTATTATTCTTTTCTCGCAATGTGTGAAGCGCATACATAGAATTTACTATATGTTCTTGATCAGCATCGTTAGCCGCGTCGATCCAGCAGGTACTTCTGTGCGTCTGTCTGTTTCTAAGCTAAATAGTTCCTCAGTGTAAAAGCTTATGTTGTGAAACTGAGCTAATTAAATGACAAGACTTCAGAAGTCTTATATTTAAGACGACATCATACTTCAATCAAGATTCTATACATTATCACTTACTTTATATCTTATATCTTTAAGACAGGTTTGACATACATATATGAAAATATCGATATATATGTTATTGCTATATTGAACAAGGCCGACATATGTACATATATATATCAAATACCTTCCTTAAAAATCGGTATATCTGTTTCAAATATCGACTAGTAAATAATTTTAAGGTCTATTTATATAAAAGGAATTTTCAAATATTCACAGCTTAATTTATTTCAATACAATATACTGAATGAATATCCATTTTCATCCGATTTTTCCTATGGCAACTATTATATATAGTAGTTCGATCAGCTCCAAATTAGGTCAGCTTGTACAAAACGTAATGAAACTTCGAGTTTGTGAGTGAGGACGAAATATCTTTGTAAACAAATATTTTCTTACAACTCAATTTATGGCCGATCATTCCAATGGTAGCTATATGATATAGTGGCCCGATATTGAGCAAGTTTGGTCAGTCTGTTTAAGCCCTACACAAATTTCCATTTTAAGAGATTGGTCAGAATATCTTGAAAAACATCAACGTTTTTTGATAATGCAAATATTTCTCCGGCTTTTCCCCAAAATATCGTGTTGAAATACCTATTTCGATAATATCGTGCCGACAATATATCGCACCTAAATATCGCATGGTATTTATCATAATTACGATATATCGATACATCAATATCTCTACTCGAAGTCCGCATTTAGACGATGATTTAAGCTCGCGAGTTTTTCGTTCTTCTTCCTGAAAACAACTGAAATAAATCACTTGCATTTAGGCGGTGAGTTTTAAATCACACAATGCTATTGATTTTCTGTTGCATTGCAACTCTGATTTAGGTTAACGGTTAGCGTTGATGCATACAAACACGGAGCAAAATGCGTAAAATAGAGCAATAATGCGTAAAAAACTCCAGACAAGGCTAGTCATGAGTTTTTGTACGATTTGCTTGGTCCGCCACCCCTCTTCCAACAAACAAAAAACTCTTTAGCTAAACGCGCGAGTTTAAATCATCGTCTAAATGCGGACTAAGCCCAATACTCTTTCTTGCAACCCTACGCCTCTGCCAAAAGGCACAACAGTACACTACGCACTACTCTGTGAGTGTTTACGAGTCTCTTGAGTGTCTGAGTTAATGCTTCCTGTGTTGCTTAAAAGTGTATCAAAATTTAAGCACAGCTTGAGGGGAAACTACTTCCGACGACGAATTCTTATGTTGGCAGGATACAAAGTCCTGGCCTGCCTACTACCACTTGCCTGACTTACCTCTACCTTGACATTTCCATATCCACTTCAGTCGCCTGCATCTCGTAGTACTTCAAGTCATCAAATCCGTAATCAAATGATATATGCGAGTAACAAGCGGAGCAGAAACACGTAAATAAAAGCAAATATGCTACAAGTAATTCCACTGAAATCTGAAATGTTTTGTATTTGCATAATTTTTGCAGACATGCGTCCACGTGTCGCATTTTGTTGGCCTCCCACCCTCTCCACCTGGTGCTTCTCGCACTACGACACATTGTCCAGGTCGCTGACTGCGTACCAATAAAAAATAAAATGTAGCAGACATAAAAACGAATTTTAAAATTGCTTGCGCATTTCTTTTCAACGAGTCCCTGGCGGAAATAGTAGGTATACTTCATAGACCTACCATTTTATTGCCCAGCCACACGTTATAATATTGTTTGTGACACTTCAGTTGAAAGTTTAAAATAAAAATAAAAAACTTTGCAGGAAAAAACAATATCGAAATGGCAACCTTAGTTTTGATTACTTTACTACGGTCACAGAAGATAGTGTTCATTCCCGGAGGAAAATCCTAACAAACTCATTTTCATAATAGAGTATTGTTTTATAGTATGATGCCTTGCATGTCTGCAACTTTCAGCTTTATTATACAAAACAAACACACAGTTGGAACTTTGATTGGATGCCATTCAAGTTGCAAACTGTTGAAATTGATGTTTATAGATATACAAAAGTAAGAATGCTATAGTCGAGTATACCCTACTTCGAGACTCCCTGTACAGAGATCGTCCACTTACACACACACACACACACACACACACACACACAACTACGCACGCATACAAGCAACAGTGCTAACGAGGCATTTCAAGTAGCGGCTCCGCTGCTCTTCACCCCGCTATGCAGTGATGAATCTTGTTTGTTAAATAACTTCCTTGTTTGTTATATCGGCTTGAAATTTGGACAGTAGATTACGAGTGACCAAACTATTAAACGTGCCAAATCTTTAAGCGATATTTTTCAAATTGTTGTTGTAAAACGTTTTTTTTTTAATTGCAAGACTGTGGGGGGAATCTCTCGGTTCCAAAAAAAAATTGACCTGCGCCTGCTATATCGACGTGTTCATACATACAGACGAACAGACGGACATGGCCAAATCGAATTTTCTTTTGATACTGATCAAAAATATATACACACTATAGGGTCGGAGATGTATCCTTCTGCCTGTTACCTTTGCACAGATTTATTACCCCCTTTTTACCCATTTTATGGGTACAGGGAGTAAAAAAGCCGCGCTTATTAGAGGGAGCCGCATCCCAAGCCGCCAGTTAAATCAACCTCACCCGGCGCCGAGTCCGACGTCGCCCTTCTTGTCCACCCCTTGGCCGCCATGCGCCCGTCTGTAGGCAGAGTGATCTTTTAGGCATCGGCTGTTCCGCATGGGGCGCCAGCAGAGGGCGCGGGCTCAGCGGCTCGGAGCGGGCTGGCCGCTTAAATGTGCAGAGCACAGTCTCGGGAGGAAGAACTGCGAACATGCAAACATGCGAACTGCTCCTTGACGAGCCCACGAGAGTGCAGCGGCTGCAGTGCCTTGATGTCATGTAAAGTGGGTATGGACTCCAGCTCGGGAGCGGACTCCAGCTTCGGATGATTCTGAGCGTGGAAATCCTTCTTGGCCACAATGGGGCGCTGCTTGAAGTGGTGTTCATAAATTTCACGACACGGTGATTCTATGACAAGAACATGTTTGCGTCTTCGAGAGGACAGAGACCGGAAAGAACGGAGTACATATATTATTAAATTACCTTACACTGTTAAAACAGCTAAGTACCTAAACATAAGTGTTCGGCTTGAAGGATTATGTATTTCGAATATCGGCTTTAATGTTTGTACTAAATCAGAATGCAGCACTTAAGAATAACCAAAACCACAAATACTTTATTCTTTTTGAACAGCCACAAATCTAGAAGTTTAAAGCAACAGTTTTAATTAATTGAATTGCAAGAAAATTACCTAGAATCAACATAATAATGCTGGAGAGATATGTATCTATATACCGGGAATGTAGTACATTTTGATTATCCCGAAAACGGTTCATTAAAAAGTTTGTTGACTTCATTTTCTTATTCAACGGGCAATTTTACATGAGGAATGACTTTCAGATCTTCGTTATACAAATATTTGCTCAAATTTTGCTGCATAGTTAATGTTATTTAAGCTTTGCTCAAATATTTCTCAAAGTTTTCAAGCGAAAATGTGCGCAAGGACATTAAAGCCTTGACAGCATCCGATAAAAAGTGTTCCGTTTTTTTTATCATGCATAAAATATAAATAAATGTATATATATATAACATTTGCGTTGTTCTTTTGACAGTAGCGAGAAAAATGCAAATCGCTCCGCTCCATTGGCAGGCACTAAAGCCTTAAGAGTCCTGGCTTGAAAGTTGAAGCTGCACTCACCAAATTGTCGACTGCAACTGTGACGGCGACAGCGACAGCGACTGAATTGTGCATTGCTGCTCAGTTGAGCGGCAGCCAAATGGCGACAACAACAGCACAGCAGCAGTTAAAGCATAAAAGCAAACAAGGACACACGGCAACAGTTTGTTTGTCAAAGTGTTGAAAGCGCGCAACGTACGCCTGAAGGAACTGCGCAGAGGGATGGCGGAGGAGGGGCTGCCATAAATACAGACACAAACATAGACGCTGGCATGTTTGCATACTAGATGAGCAACAGTCACTGGGCGTGGGCGTGGCAGTTTAAATATTTAGGCAGCACTTACATTGCCAGTCTAACAACGGCTGAAACAAGAACAACAATGTGATGCCAACGAAATTAACTCAAAAGGATCACATTGATTGTGACAAGGACACATTGAACTGAGCCCGGCTAATTCAAGGCAATATTTTGTGGCTTTTATGGGCCTAGAGAGATACGCTTGTCACTGCTCGCCCATCAGCAGCTCATAAGGACAAAATGTGGGCCTGCCACAAAAAGACAAGCAGTCTGCGGCTGGCAGAGCTCCAGCCAGGCCGGGTGCTCATGCGGAAACGGAAGTGACAGTGTATGAAAAGGATGGACAGCAGGACTCGTAGCAGTCAGTGAGGCAGCGGGGCAGTGGGGCAGCGAGGTGACGAGGCAAGGAACCTCTAGAGCCTAACTGGCAATGCGAATGGACATGAATATGAAACTCACTTGGTAAATTGCAACAATTCTTATCGTTATCATCTCTGACAACAGCCTGACAAAACTCTATGCTAAATAGGCGGATATGGGCATACTCCAGAGTACATGTGTTTCTGAGTGCATGTGTGGCAGGTAAGCTAGCGATATCCTTGGGCATCTTACATCAAGGCCTTGGAATGTGTTTAAGAAGAAGACCAATCCAAAATCCAATAACTTTTGTATTTAAATAGATAATATAGAATATATTTAGCTGTGCCTAGTGCATTTGAAGATGTTTACCTTTATCACAACAGTTTGCGTCATAGAACAGGCACAAGATGAATTGTTATAAGGAAATCTTGTTTCCTTATAAAGTAAGCTTCACCCATTTGGAAACCTTTTTGTTTAGCACCGATTATACATTACAAATGGTTTGTTTTCAGATCAGATTGTTGAAATGGCAATTCATTTTACATTTTTCGGCAATGGTATTTGAACCCAGTCACCCCCAAAATATACGAGCTGTCTGCTCCCTAATTCTCTTACAAATGTGGAAGGAGCCCGTCAGATGTCACTGAGCTGAGATCCTAATTGTGGTTTATGTCTTAGTCAGTCTGAGCTGGATATATTTGAAAGCTGATTTATTTGCGGTATTCTGCACTATCTACTCGACTCCAATCTATTCTCGCATTTATCTTGTGGCAGGTCAAGGTTTCATTAGCTTCAGCAGCTGAGACCTTCGAATTGTGCACGAGCTGTGGAGATTTCACATTGAGGCATGTGCCATTTTATTATGCAACAGTTTCCACTTGCCACAGCTACACCTACACAATCCGCTTCCAGCCGCACCCGCACCCGCACCCTTACATCCAGCCATTTGCAATGCTATTATTTACATTGTGTTAAGCACTTTAGTACATCCTAATGCGAACTGTTGGTCCTGCCCTGCTCTATCTCGTTTAAGTCAAAGGCATGCCACGGCCAGAGCCATTGCCAGATAAAGCACCCAGCTTGGAGGGGGCAGTCACATGTTGCGGATTAGGTAACTCCTTGCCCAACTGTGGCAACAGGAAATGGCAGCAAGGACAATGTGCAGCCAAAGACATTGAAACGCAACATTTCTAACAGCCACGAAAAGTGCACGTAGAGCTGCAAATTGCCACTAATAGAGTGCAAACAGCTTTAAAGCCAGGCATCAATGCGGAAAATGGAAAAAAATGGGACTATCTTCTATAGCAAACCGCCGCACTTATACTCTTATCGAATTATTCAGACAGAATAATTGATGATATACATAAGCTTTATAGGATCGAAGATGCCGTCTTCTATCCTATTACGTAACATAAATTCAATATACCTTTTAACACATTTTTAATGGGTTCAGGATATAAGAATAGAAGACCGTAAAATGCTATATTCTATAAATATCTATAGATGTATAAAAACTCATTGATTGACTGATTGGTGACTCTCGGGCAGGCCAAGCTAGAAATCTGCAATTTACACAGTAGTTTCCTCTTATATCGTAGTTTGGCAATCTGAAACTGTTTCGGAAAACTTGTTCGGGAAAAGTGGAAATTTGTGAACTTCTGCTAGCACTTTTAAAAGAAAATTCTATATTGGTGAGCTGTGTTACAGTACAAACATATTTCAGTTAATTAAGACGAAGTTAAAATAGGGACAATGTCTTATTATTATAGATATTATCAAAGTGTTTCAAAAGAAACTAGAGAGAATAGTACGTTAATGTTAATTTTTCAATCAGAATAAAGAGCACCAAGCACTTCAAGTTCAATCCTTTCAAATGCTATAAACCCAAACAAAAAGCCAAAAGACCTGCTGTCGTCAAATCATAACTAACTGCCTGTCTAAACGTTGCCCTGAAATGGGTTACTCTGTGGCCATTGGCCACGTTGATAGCTTGGCGCACTTTCAAATACCTTCTGCAGGTCGTCATTGAGGGGGTGTTGTTGCTGTTGTTGCAGTATGGTTCCCAGCCCAGGGTCTGCTATCGTGTAGGTCGTGTGTCTGGGGGCCATGCTGATATATTGACCAAGGAATTTGTATTAAAATGTCTGTAAAGGACAAGCCAAGAAATATTTGGTGCGCCCAAAACTATTTGGGGGCCCAGAGTTTGGGATAGGGGGCCACATAAGCCGCGCAGCTGCCATAGTTTTCATGAAAACCCACAATAAAGTAAATGGCATTTGCCCTCTAATACGGGAATGTGGCCCTTTGTGTGTGAACGGATGTGTGCCTATGTGTGGTTTAGCCAGGAAAACAATTTTCGAAGAATTTTACAGCTGGGCGCGCGGCTTGCAGCGGTGCGAGAGTTGGAAGGCAATTTCAAGTGCCAAAAAAGGCCACGAGAGTGCGAAATAAATTTAATTTGGTCGCGAGCCTTGGCTAATTGTCCTAATAAACAAACCTCGCACAGCAGCAACAAGTTAGGACATCTTCTGATCCCTCTAGTCGTAAATGATTAAATTTGACACCGGCTGTCAAATTTTGCGCACCTAATTCATCATTTAACTTCAGGTCAGTCAATTAGTCAAGTACTATCCGGACAGCGCGGCGTATGCGTAACATATTCATATTCCCCAAACACATCTTAAAGATTCAAGGCGCATGGTGAGTTTCTGGCTAGCGGCAATTCCCCTGACTAATTTCGCATGCTGATTTCCCCTTTGAAGGTTAAAGTTCAGTTCATGCTTAAGGGGAGGAATCCCACTCGTACTTTAGCTTTCACCTGACCAAAACCAGTGTGCGCATATAATAAGTAGCAACAGCAGCTCGACTGGGCGACTCTATCCAGAGACTGCTCATCCGGGAGTGCGGGTTTGTTTTCATTTACTATCTGGGACTTGAAATGTTAGCTGTTAAATGGAATAGCCGCGAGAGGAAAGCTTGCGAAGACTCTCTTAAATGTACCTTGCACAATTCTGTTATGTTAGACAGCTTTTTGATTCCTGTGCTTTTAAAAGCTTGCAAGGCTTACAACTTAGCAGGCTATGTGTTATACTGAGCTTTACGACGAACAAAAGGCCTTAAAGCTACTTATTAGGTGTGGGCTTCAGATTAAAAGCACACTCGGATACATAACACCAATATTAAAAGCTTTATTATGTAGAAGCCCTACAGCTTTCGGAAATTCACAATAGATTGCGAGCTTAAATAATGGTTATAAACTCGGGATTCATGAATGAGAATCCGATAAAATCATTTTGATCCAAATTCATCATGAAGAGCTTATCAGTAGGAGTTAGATCAGTTTTCTCCTTAGTGAAAGCTTCATCAAAATTACTTATATCCTTGCGATGTTTCTAGAAGCAAAAGCAGAGCATAAAATAAGTCAATCAAAACTACCTTCTGATACTCACAATCTTGGGTACAATAGGTGGCTCCATATCGCCAGCTTCGGCTTTGTCCCATTCAATTAGACGATAGAATGGATGTGTTGTGATCTCCTGCTTGGCATAGCGACCCGCACCCAAACGATTGTTGGGCTTCTTTGCCAGAAACTGTGAAGAAATTAAGAATTAGATGACTTTGAGAATAGATTTGCTGTTGTCCTTACGCTGGTTATAATATCCATGGCCTCCTGCGAGAAATGTTTGGGAAAAATAGCCTTCTTCTCCTTGATATTCCGGAAAACGGTACTGTCATCATCGGCTTCAAATGGAGCCTGACCAGCCATCAGTTCGAACAGAAGAACTCCATAAGACCACCAATCAGCCGATGTGGAATATGGATCAAAGCTGACGATCTGAACAGAGATATAGATAGATCTAGAAATCTAATTACCGGAAACTCACCTCTGGTGCCATATAGTTGGGCGTACCACAGAAGGTTCTGGTTGTGTGTCCGTCACTCACGCCCTCTTTACTGAGACCAAAGTCCACCAGCCTCACATGACCCTCGGCATCCAAGAGAACATTGTCCAGCTTCAGATCTCGGTATATAATGTCGTGATCGTGCAGAAAGAATAGGGCAATTGCAATTTCCACCGCGTAGAAGCTAAGTAAAGAAAAGAATGCTCTAGAAGCTCAATCTGGATACCAGACAAACCACTCACATGGCCACAGACTCCTTGAACCGTCCGTATTGCTGCATGTGGTACATTAGATCGCCACCCTTGCAATACTCCATGACAAAGAACAATCGATCCATGGTCTGGAAGCATGAGTGCATGGCCACAAGGAAAGGCGGTCGTCCGGATAGCGCTAGGATGCGCTTCTCATTCATGGGAAGTTCCATATCATCCGTTTGTATTATAACATCTTTGCGCAGTACCTTGACCGCATAAAGCTCGTCCGTGCCACGGCGCTCAGCCAGTAAAACTTTACCGAAGGACCCCTTACCAATGACCTTGACGAAGTTGAAGTCGGCGGCACGTATCATGTCCCGTTTATTCATATTGTGAGGCATGTCCTTGTTGTCCATCCGCCGCTTTTCGTTGGGTCGACGTTCGTGCTGCAATGATTAAGTCTTACAGAATCAAAGGAGCAGCTAAAATTGATGGAACAAGTTACTTGCACTTCATCCCGCAGGCGAGCCATGTCATTGATAACATCCACGCAAGGTATGTTATAGTGCTCCCCCTCTACTTGCGACAGAAATTTATACCAGCCATCGATGGGCTCCTTCTGAATCTCCTCAAGGCTGAACGAGAACGATCCCATGAAATCGTTACGCGAAGTACGATCCCAATCCCAGACCTCAATCAACAGACGCTTATCCCTATCCTGGGGCTGCAGCTCACTGTGATCACATGGATTAGTTTAGTTTAGTTTGATTAATAATTTACTAATTGTAGCTAAACCTACAAGGTCAACGTCTCATTGAAGACCGGATTCAGGTTCTTCTGTATGGTCTTGGTCTTCTTCTTGGTACGACCAGAGCGATCAGGATGCATTTGGACAGCAATGTAGGGATCGCTGAAGCCATTAGTGTCCATGGGTATGAGATTGGCTGCCTCCTTGACTGCGAAGAGTATTGAATTTTGCGAATAAAGCTCCAGTCTCTCAAGTTCATACTCACTGTCCACTTTTAGATTGTTGCCCTTCAGCTCAACGTACAGCAACAGCTTGCCACGCACCTCACTGATATCCGCCCCACACATGGGTGGCACCTTTTCCTGGCACTGATGATGCACATTCAGATTGCAGTCTGTGTGGCACAAGTGCAGGAATTAGAGCGCAACCTACTTTCTGTTCGGATTGGGATTGGGATTTGCCACACTTACTCTCGCACTTGACGCCCTGATGGGCAACGCCATGCAGCAGCATGCCACACTCATCGCAGAAGGTGGGCGTGGTGTAGGTGGTGGAGTTCCAGCCGTGCTTCACCTTGGCACAGTCGGCATCAAAGTCTGTGTCCTTGCCAGGACACTTGAAGACAACGAACTTGCAGCACTTCTGATGTATGTTGAAGCGGCATTCTGTGTGACAATTCCAGAGTAATTATTTAATGCAGTCTCGCAAATTGTTGAACCTACCCTCGCACTGAAAACCTTGCTTGCCAAAGCCCCTGAAATCCGGCAACGTTGGAGCATGCACCAATGCAAAAAACAACAAAACGTGTCAAGTTACAGAACGCTAATTAAATTAGGCGACGCATCGCCTGCAACAAAAAATGCTTGCACAATACGAGGGTCGTGGCAGAAATAAATGGGTCGTGGCTGTCGTTGTGGTTGCGGTTCTGTGGTGCTGTTGCCTGTGGCTAACTTACCAGATGAAGTCCTTGCAGTGGCCACAGTAGGTGGGCTGCTTAAAGAAGCGTACCGCAAACTGGTGTCCATTCACAATCTCCAGACCCTTCCGCTTCATAGCACCCTTGCGCAACCGATTCTTCATATAGTTGACAATGTTAGCCTCGCCGGCGATTTCCACCAGATTGATAGGTGCCTTGCCAGCAGCGGCGGGCGCTTTTGCCGCTGCAGGTCCCGCTGCGGCCGCAGACGATGGTAGCACAGTGGCGCCGGGCGTGGCAACAGCAGCAGCAGCCATAGTTCAAAGGATCCAAGGATGCGGCAGACAATTTCAAGACACTGACACAGAACTGTGCAGTTTAAAGCGCGACAAGCAACTGACCCACAACAGTTGCTAGTCAAACGCCGTTAGACACAAGAAGCCACCAAAATGCTGCGAACATTGAAGGTACATAGCAGTTCCAGAGCTTCCCATGCCTATAAGTCTGCCAAAATATTCAATATTACGTCGAAGTCCCATTGAATGTTGAAACTTTTCAGTCACATTGCTTTGTCACAGCTAAACTGATCACCGCCAATTGCCATTGTCCATTGCGAACTCTCTAAAAGTTCTAAACATTTTGACTTTTGAAGTTTTTAAGCCCATAGCAAATGGTTTTTTATTTAATCATACGCAAAATGGCTTACTTAGTAAATTCAGTGCTTTAAATATATATTTTTGAAACATTTTCAATTTAGTACTTTAAATTAGACTTTTGTCTAAAGTTTTAAATCTATAAATTTATTTGCTTGATTTTATTTATCGAACTTTGACGCTAAATAATTGAGAAAGGTTGGCGAATCCCAACATTCATGATTTCAAACCTTTAAATTGGTATTATAATAGGCAGGGACCTTAAAAGTTATGATTAATATACATATAAATAACTTTTTAACATTATTATACCATAGCAGAGGGTGTTATCATATTGTTTTTTGTTTTGCTCAAGATATATAACTTATTTTTGGGATTAATTTTTTCCCCTAATAATAATATTAATATTTTTTGTTCAGATATAATAATAATTATTACAACTAAATTTTGAGTGTTATAGTTTGCTTCAAATTGAATCTTATTTCTTGAGAATTAGTTTGCAAAAACAACAATTAAGTCAGAATAAAATTAAAACTCCATTATTAAAAAAAATTAATTGTATGAAAAATGTTCACCATAAATAAGTACATACTTTTTGCCACCCCTCCGCTATTTTCTGAATTTTAGTATTATTCTTCCAACTTTATTAAAAATATTTTAAAAAAGTACTTACCAATTTTGGAAAATCTACGCCTATATGTTGCCACGGGCGGGAAATGTAGGTGAAACTCAAATGAGTGAGATTATTTGTTTAGTTAGATCAGCCTTAAAGTCATTGTCATAGCCCCACACAACATATTATTAAGCATGTGGCTCAACTATTTTGGAAAGTCTATCCCAACGAGAGGCAAAAATGTGATATTTTTTTTGGCTATTTCTGACGGTTGACAAAGTAGTAACATTTAAAATAATGCACCTTCATCTAAATATTTCGCCAAACGAGTGAATTATATATTAATAATAGTTTTGCCACCTGATCATCTGAAAATAATATCATATTGCTGCCCTAAGAAAAACTGGTCGGAAAAGGACTTTATGATTAATTACTGAGAACATTTTAGAATAAATTTCCATTAAATCATATTTTACAATACAATTTCTATCAGGCTTCTCTATGCTGAGAGCCATTTTCCGATGTCTAAATTGGTGATGGGCCAACGTTTTGTGAAAACAGTTGTTGTAATAAGTGTAAACAATTTGGGTAAGGTCAGGCGAGTGCAGCTTGTGCTCGCTCATTGCAGAGCCCTATTACCCTTCCAATGCGACAATCGAAGGCAGCAATCACAGCTGGCACACGTTGCGTATGTGTGTTGTGCATGTGCAGATGTGACGTCAATGGCAGCCTGTGAACGGGGACGTCAACAAACGTGGACAATGCCACAGACATGGCGGGAGGGAGTGCTGTGGGTGAGCATGTGTGTGAGTGGATGTTTGCCAACGACGTCGATTATATCTATGTCATTTTTGATTAATTTATGCGATTTGGCATGAGAAATATAGCTGTAGTGGAAAAACGGAGAGCACATGGCGTATGATTGATATCGCAGTTTCCCAACCAGTATAGGATACATAAAACATTAACCTTAGCGTGGCAAAAATGTGTGCAACGAGCTGTGTGGCTTAAAAATAGAAATACTTACAAACGCACACAGAACAAAAAGCCAAATTGAGCACAAAGTGCAAAAGTTTTTAAGGACGCACAGAGCGAAATATGAGACACTGAGTGTGTGAGTGAGTGAGTGCATATCCTGCGAAGGACACACACAGCAAACAAACAGACAAGCAAACAAACAAACCAACTGCAGCCTGCTGCATAGTAAACCAAAATATGCGGCCAACGCAACTTGTAACGTGGACCGTAGCATCCTGACTACTATTAGAGATGTGCGCGTGTTAAATATCTGTATAAAACGAACTATCGAAAGTATTATATATTTTTAGGCCACGCCCCTCTTACGTTACAGCTTGGCTAGCTTTCTTTTTTTAAATGTACGCAACCTACACATGCAAATCAATTATTTGTTATGTACAAATATTTTCAATATATCGAAACAAATTTCTTTTGCCTATTTTAATATTCGCAGTATACTTAGGAACACTTTGTGTATTCCTAAGCTATGATTCTCAATTCACGAAAATCAGTTTGGAAGCAGTTCAGCGCCAGTACAAACAATTGGAGGACTTAAGGCAGCTGAACAAAACAGAAAATACTATCTAGAAATTAAAGGCGATTCAGAGTGACCTGAAAATCATGCACGCCAAAAATTAAACTATTGGAAAAAGTATAAATATTGGCTTTGTCGAAAACCTATATCTTCCACCATTTTAAACACATAGTCAAAATCCTTAGCATACAGACTAATGTTGAGGCCCTTGACAGATCTGCATCAAAAAATGTTTGCCACCCCAGCCGCTCCCCCGCAAATCAGCAAAAGGTTTCCCCAATATATATATATGTATATATCTTCTACAAGTTCATAGCTAGACACACCAAATTTGACATACAGACTACTTGTTGGCCTCCTTGACAGATATGCTTTAACATCGATTTGATTAATTTGGTGGGGTGTGGTCGAGGTACCAGAAATACTTGACCTGCATATGAAAAGCAGTTCTTACAGTCCTTGAGATCTGCGTCTCGATTCTGACCAGGAATATACTAAAATATTTGAGTTTACGCTTTTAAAAATAATATTAAGAAAATCCCAAGACGTGCTTCCGCTTTTAAAAATAACGTTAAGAAAATCCCTGGACGCGCTTATTTTCAGTATTCCTAAACCTATAAATTTTATTTTAAAACGATATTTCGGGCTCGTTGTTAATATGCATTGTTCGTGACACGAAACGCGTGAAGTAAAAGATAATCGATAGACTCATAGCACTCATCTCTAGTACTCCTACGCTTATTTATAAATTTATCGAACCTTATTTTATATTTATCGAACGTTTTGGGAACATCCATTTCATCTCTAGTGTTTGTATATAAATTTATAGATTTGTCATATATATTAATGGTTAAACATGATAATCCCTAGATGCGCTCATCTGTAGTAGTCCAAGACTGAGTTATAAATTGATTTTAAAAGCCGTTTCTCAGGCACGCGATATAAACGAAAATCCCCAGAAAAACTTATCTCTAGTAAATATACCTAAAATGATTTCAGTCACGGCGAGCATACGTATTCTTCGTGACACTACACTCGACCATCTCTTCTAAAGAGTTACAGAAATGCATTTAAGCGGAAATGGATGCGTTGTCAGCGAGTCGTAAGAACGCCGCGAAACAGTGGCAAATGTCATTAGAGGCGGGCAGGGGGGCCCAACTAGTTCTATGAGTGTATCCGTATCTGAGAAGTGCACTTGCTCGACAAAATCGACAAATGCTCGACAAACAAGCGGCAGCGCAGCGGCAGCTGTGCACCTGAAACACCTGAGAATATTGCGTGGCAGACAGACAAACAGAAGGACAGATAAACGTGAGGACGAAGCGGACGGACGGACGGGGGCAGACATACAATACAAATAGAATTTCATAGTTGTTGTTGCTGTTGTTGTTGTTGTAGCTGCTTGCTTTCAATTTACGTCATCATTTCCATAGCGTCGAGTTGTTGTTGGTTTTTTTGCCACGCAAAATTGTTTTTGCACTCGCTAAAGCAGGCCATGCGAGAGCTTGGCTCTCTGCATAACAAACGCTCTCACTTTCTATCAAATTGCGCTCCGCAGTATAACAGTTTGCATTCTTGCCGCTCTTCCAGTGACTTTTTTGGCGTGACTTTGATTTTGACTTTGGCTTTGCGTTTGATTGCTTGGTCATTTGGCAATTTGTTTGGTGTTTGTTGTTGTTGGCGCTTAGTTGACCTGCGCTCTTAACACCTATTGATCTGCAGCGTATGTGTGTATGAGTATGTGAGTGTGTGTGTGAATGTGCTTTTAACATACTTGCAGATAGTTGGGAACAGTAGAAATGGTAAAAGTAACAGAGGGAGAGAGAGAGAGAGAAAGATCCCGCAGCAGATTTTATGAAAGCTTTTGATCAAGCAACATTTTTGCCATGTTGCCAGACCACACTGAGAGAAACAAGGTGTCAATATCGAAAATGCCTTACTGTTTTAAGATCTTACAGTAATTAATTAAGTAATTAAAATTTTATTTTCTGTTTTTTTTTTTTAATTTTATGCAGCCTCATATTATATTGTAATATAATTCTTTTACTCTTTTGTAGCTTCATTCATTCCTAAAAGTAGCTTTATGTTATTTTTTTTGCTCAGTGTACAAAATTAAACTAGCAACATGTTGATGTAACTTAATTCAAGAAAAGTTCCTTGCCAAAACTCATAAATAAAACCAAATTATGTAATTTCTAACTAATTATTTTATAAACAATCAAAATGATATTTAAGGCTCATTCGCGGGCATGTTGCCTTCAATACAACTAGCCACACACAAATCAGTGGCACATGCCACAAACTCTAATAAAAAGCCGCAACAATTAGCACAACAAGCAATGCCAACGATAATTAACAAGCGGCAATAAAATTGAATTGTAGCAATAGGCCAACTACAAGACCGCAACAGCAATTGGCCAAGTCCGAAAGTGTCGCAAATGTCCAAACTGCGACATTGTAGTAAATGTGCCCCCAGTTTGTGATTTGTTTATATTTGTTGTTGTCAGTCAGGAGCACAAACACACACGCATATATACACAGACAGCTGTCCAAATGTGATGACGTTTTGTTTACGAGACTTAGACTGAGACTCAGCTCGAGCGGACAGCGAACAGCGGACAGCGGAGAGAGTATAAACAACAAATTGGCAAGAGCTGAGCGGCGGCAGCTGTTATACCAAATTGCCGGCTAACTGTATTTTGGCGACTGCGCAGCTGGCAGCTGGAAGCGTTAGTCCTTGCAGCAGGCAGCGGACGGCAGGCAGCAGGCAGCAGTCGTATGCGAAGGCGCCACGGTGAATGTTGCAAGCACAGCGCACGCGGCGTATACGTAACGTTCAACGTGGCCGTGCAATTCGTGTGTTGAGGGCGCGCGAATAAAGGTCAATTAGTGAAATCATTTGTCAGCCCACAGCATGGCAATCGGCAAGGATTGCGTGTTCGCACGGTTAGACCCAATTAGGCAAAAGCATCAAAATACAAAATTAAATAACATGGCAAAAGCATAAATAATAACAACAAGAAAAGACAACCGCGTGCTGCGAAACTAAACAATCTGCACTGGAAGCGCCAGAGACTCCACCTCCAAATTGTGTTTGCAAGCACAACAAATGAAACTGGAAGTGCGTCGCATTCGCACACATGCAAAAATACACACACACACAGAGACAGACAGACGTCCAGCTTCCAAGACGGTTGCGTGGGAAACAGCGAGGCTTCTGTGCGACATTCAACGTTCTGCGTTGGCCACCGACGCACGTGGCACAACAAAAGCAAAGGGGCAAGGCTTCGCAAATCCGCCCCTCGCTCTCTGCACCGCCGTGTGCTGTGCTGTGTGTGTGCTAGCGTGTGTGTGTGCGAGTGTAGCTTAACTTAAATAAAAGTAAAAATAAATATTGCTGTCAAACCAAACTAAATTCAGTGTGTAATCAACGACAGTTTTCTAGCCAACGCACCGCCCTTTCGTCCTTCCGCCCCCCCGCAGGCAGCATCAGTCCACTCACCAAGTTGTGATTTACAGCAATTGGCATGTGTGCGTGTTTGTGTGTGGTTTCTAATTGAAATTAATGTTCGTCTTCGCCTTGTAATTTGATGCCCAAGCATAAATATATCAGCCAGGCTAATGCCACGCTCAGACAAATAATGACACGAGCATTTGACAAAGAGCCAGACTTTTTTGATTTTTAATCATGTTTCGTATTCAGGATAAAGCTAAAGGATAGCTATAATTTTAGTGCCATTTGGCTAAGATGTGACTTTATGCTATCTAATAAGATAAAACAAGTCCAAATGCAATTTTGAAAATAGCCCAAAGAAAGAAGAACAAATTAAAAGCAATATTTCACTTTTATTATTGTAGAAAAGCAATTAACAGGAAGAAAATAATTGTACAGTCGAACTTTCCTATATCAGAGGGGATTCAGAGAATTCGTTACAAAATTTGTTTATTTAGTTTCAAGATAAATGTTTAGGAAATTATTAGTAATGTTACCTCAAGTGCGATTATAATTAAACAAACTTACACCATCAAAGGCAGTTCTAATTGTGTTTTTAAATAATATTAGTATATTGAAACGCTCTAAAAATAAATAAATAAATAGAAATTAAACAGACAAATGCATTGGTAACGCAGAACCTCTTTGAGTGTACTACTAAAAGAATGTTTCGTATAAAAACTATTCTTTAGCTTATACATTTATTTTGAACGTAAATAAATAATACACTAATTCATAAAAGAATTATATATAAATTCGTTATAGAAAACTAAGACTACAGTTGAGACTGCAACTAATCTTGATTATAGCGCATAATTCGATATAGGGAAACAAGCATCGAATGAGAAGAAATACATAAGAAGTTTTATTTAAACAGCAGAGCCCATAAAAAACTTTGTTTTGCGAAAAATTCGTTATAAAGAAGTTCATTGAAGTGAACATTCGATTGCATAAATAATAGTATTAAAAGTAGAACGAAAATGCAATAAATGGGGCCGAGAACAATTTTAACTTTCCAAAGAACATAAGGTAATTTTTCAAAAGTTCCTTTAAAATGCAGACGTCTAGTTTGCAACAAAAATTGAATTAAAATTGCTAGACTCTAAAACCCATCTAAATGAATTAAATCTTAAAAAGCACAGTAGATTTTTGTTAAAGCAATAATACCCTTATTTTGAACTCTTTGATTTACGAGTATAGTCTCAAGAATAATTTATAATTTAATAATTTATTTGCTGTGCCTCAGTTTCCCCATTGTTTGTGAAAGGACTTGCATTATATAGTAGTATATCATAATTTATGTTGGCGAATTTGTGTCAAAACGAATGTCGAAAAAGCAATTCTGTGCTCAAGTGTCTGTAAATAAAGAAACACGTGTTCCTGGCGCTGACTGAGCAGTTCCTCCCAAAGGAAAAACCAAAAGAAAAAACACTCACAAGGCACTCGAAGCCAAGAGGATTGTAATCACAGAGATGAGCCCCATGATAAATTGTTTTCACATCGTTTTGCAGGCGAATTGAAATCGAATGCAAAGTGATTGCAGCTCATCAGCATGCGCAGGAAACGGAAAACAAATGAAATGAAAATTGTGCGAGTCAATAAACAAATGGACTGATTACTGCCGGACTGTTAGCACCCAGTCGCATCCTCTTGTAGCCCACTCGTAGGGCCAGGCAACATAATGTTTAGGTCGTGTTGTGCTTATATAATCATTATAATGAGACGCTACCCAGCCTAACGACAGTGCCAGCTGCAGAAGTCCACCCAACTCACTTGTGTATAACCAGCAAGCAATAATTCAACACTCGCCAAACCCAAGGACCAAGGACTCCACAGGCAAACACAGCGCAGCGATGCCCTTTGGACGCAAGTCTCCGCTGGAGGCGCTCGCCCTGCCCGGCGTCATGCTCGCCTACAAGTACAGCCAGTTCCGGCAGCGCCGACGGGAGGCGGCCAGTCGTCGGGTCACGGAGCGGGAGCTGTCGGCGCTGCATCATAAAATTGTGAGTATATCCCGATCGGGTGGCGCCCAAAAGCATGAAACCTTGCGAGTACAATGCACTGAGAAAAATTATTGATCATTATCAATATCACTGAACAACTAACAATTATGAATTGGAACGATTCGATTGGAATCGGAAATCGCATTTCGCAGCAGTCCTTACAAATGCGTGAATAAGATCAATAATATATTCTTTTGAGAAACGTTCTTAATGACATTAATGTTTTTTTATAGGCTTAAAACCATTTCAGAGACTTAACTCCGTAAACTGTCATAATCTGTAGAAAATGTTTGCTTAAAATATTATATCCTTAGGGCAATATTATTCAATTATTCATAATCGGGTCAAAAATGCTTACATTGCTTTGCCATTGGGATCAAATTAAAGGATTATTATAATTTACGATGTAATATGTTTTAATCTAATTAGCAAAATGAATTTCTCAACTTTTCACATACGTTTTCAAAATTATATTATGAAAGTTAAATAGATAGTAGACCAGAGCAGCAGAGAGAGTAGTGAAATGCACTTGTAGTCTGTAGCTTTTTCTTTTGTTTATAAGTAGAATAGAAGGTCTGCAAAAACTCAAGCTTAAATTGAAATAGTCTACTTGGCTCCTTTGGGTCTACATATTAATTACATATAAGACTGGTAAGGAACTTACAGAGTTTTTCGAACAAGCCGTTCACCTTTTTTACAGTGTAGTCGCCTTTTATGCTCAGCACATAAAACATGCAATAAAACCGTAGAACGATGCCTGGGCCGTTGCCTTTATCAAAGCTGCAGGCATCATTAGCTACCGCTCCCGCTCCCGCTCCAGGTCCAGCTCCAGAACAACAACAACAAAGCACCCAAGAACGTAGCATTTAAGTGCCTACGAAATGTCGAGCGCAGCGTTGACAGCGCAGCGACTGCGCTGCTTCAGTCGCTGCTGATGTTTCTGTCAGGTTGTCCCTTTGACATTTTAAAGTGCTTCCTGTTGTTGTTGATATTGTTTCTGTTTTGTTTTTTATGTTTGTTTGCTTTGGTCTCGCTTTTAAGTTCAGCAAATAGTTTGCAAGAATCGCCAAAGGTGAGTTTTAGCTGAGTTGTTGTCAGGCCCCCAAAAGTGGGCTATAAAATGTGCCATAAATTTGTGTGACATTTCACATGTGCGAATGTGTGTGCAGGTGTGAAGGTATTTGCATTAAAGGGTCAAATTCAAAACAGCGCCTGTTCTTTATAGTTTACCAACAATAAAAACACAAATTATATGCCAAAACTTGTGGACTGCTGCGCCGAAAGTTTTCATTTAGCTCCAAAACTAACTACAGTCAAAATAGCTTAGAGGTGCAATTTGACCTTTATATTTCTTTTAATTCTGTTTAAAATAAAAACAAATTACGATTTTTCTGTGTATGCTCTTCATATTTTAAGCAAAACAAGATCGAAATCAAAGTTATTCTGTTCAGTTTCCATTTTCGATAAGTTTTTATTTTGAATTGTTTTCTATTTTGGATTCCTATTTGATTAAGTGATTATTTATTAAGGGAATAACTTTAAAGCCCGAAATTTCAGTATTCTAACCTGTAAAAGTTCCATTTCGAGTGGTTTTATCGGAAACGGAATTGGATACAGTCCTGATTATCATATTAAACATTGAAAATATTGAATCATTAAAATATTGTTAGAGCCTCGCTAATATTTTCCAATTGCAATGCATTAAAGACAGCATCAGATGACTATATAATGTGGATAGCATAGGAAGAATAATCGTTAGAAAATTGAGTTTTTGTCTGAAAATCATTTCTGCAAGCATATATGTATATTCGGAAGATAGTTAGTTGTAGAAGATAGTTTCTTCTGGTTTTCATTTGAAATATGATGAGCTGCTCCCTAAAATCAGCAGCACAATGTACTATAAAGTTGCTTCTAATTCGCAATTGCTTTAAGCTAGCGAGCTATGAAGGCACTCAAGCTCGCACTTGTACTTCGCTGGCTTGTTATCAGGAGCCCTATTCATACACATTTTAGACGCGGAAACCATATGTATAGCGCACTACAAGCAGCTCTAAAAGCAAAAACAAACATTTCACTCTGCTCATTTGCATGCCAAGAACAACAACAACAACAGCAACAGCAACAACAACAACAATAAAACAAGAAAAACTAGCCAAATGAACAACGCGACACTGGAAAATGCTAAGCTCACTTGAGATTTTACGAGACTTGTTTGGAATTTATGACTTTCTCAAAGGCATAGGCAGGCCACGCCCACACACCACTCACACACACACACACAACCACACTCTCGCACTTGTTCACTTATATAAGGACAGCAAGAACCAAAACAACAACAACAACAAGCTGGGCAATTGCAAATGCACAAAATACTTAAAAACTGAGCTCGTTCGCTGCTTTGCATAAAATCTGACGCGTGACTGTAATTTTTTCATGCGACCTTGAAAACAACAAAAACAACAAGAGGAATTCACACACATAGCACACACGCACACACACACACACACTGACAGGACTGGCTGGCACACGAAAATGCTTTTATGCAAAATTACAAAAATTACAAAAGGCGAGCTGCGTATTAAAATGCTTTTACAATTAAATGGCCAGCAAAATGCGAAATGCGAAACTGAAATTGCCTTTTACCTGTCTGGCCCAACAATTAGGCTAATGCCAAGGGCCATGTGCCAGTTTTGGGCCTACAAATGGATGCCCAAATTTATGCGCAGCGCCTCAAAGCGAACCCAAGCGAGGCGGCAATGAAATGAAATGGAATGGTCGGAGGCTTCTATCTAAACAGTTATTTCCTGTTGCCAACTAGCATTTTAATTAGCTGACGAAGTGGCCAATAGACGGGGAGCAGCACCCAGCAATGAGCTCATTACGGTCTAGCCGAGCACATCAAAACATTGTCGAGCATTGTGGAGCTTGTGCAGAGCTGTAGGATGTGGATACAGTCTAAGTCACATCTCAGGCTAAGGTTCAAGCATTGATGTACATAAGTAAGCTTAACTACTTGAAAAGAAACATATGTCTTACTTGTTTGCTTCATTTTCATGCTTTGAACCTATTAAAAATGGTTCAAATGGGATTATTGGGTTTTGTGAAAAGTTACAGATAGAAGAAGGCATCTTTTCGGCAACTTAAGGTTCTTGGACAATAGAAGCGATAGGGACACCCAATATTGATCTCCTTTTCGAGATCTTCCCTCGAAAAAACCATTTATAACGACAATTTTGACAATTTGGTTTGAGATCGCACTTGACCTAAATCAAATCGACCAAAGAATGACAGCCGAAGTTGTTCAATAAACCAACCAGAGGAAAGCGAGTTCGTATCGTACATATTTGACTATTAATTTTATTTCTTATAAGTTCTTATTATATTCGCTAACTTACAATGTAAAATTGCAAGCTAACAATACTTGGTAAGGATCACTAGCGACTATGGCCATCAGCTCTCTTATAAGTTCTTAAAATGTTACTATGGCTACAAACGGAAACTTTTTAAAGATTGTCTTACATAGCTGTTCATATTTTAACTCCTACTATGATATAACCCACATTGTGCTTTAGAAAAGCCGCATCGCAGACTTCGTTGTTCAAGCTTAATAACTGTTAAGACTTTTAACAGAAATTTAAATTTGTCATACAGTAATGGACTCAATTGTCTCAAAATTATGTGAGCAAACAAATTACTCAAAATGAGCTCATTTGAGCTCCTTTCTCTACGTGACACATAAGTTAGGCTCGTATTGTTTGTTTACAATCCCGAACAGGGCACATCATGAAAATTCTCAAAAATATTGCAATAAATCTACTAGTGGATTTCTCGGTGAACCCACTCAATATATTTTTAGTGAATTATATTAATTTTGTAGACTTCTTCTTAGTATATACATTTTGGATATGCATATTACATAAGAAATCTAATAAAATACACATAGATCCATAAAATAAACAATTATGAATGCTCTAGCAGAGTAAGTCCCCACAAAACATCCTGATACCAAGATCAGAAATTCCCAAATACATCTACGTATACATACACACATAGGCTTCATGCAGTTCAGCGGCAGTGCAAGCAAGCAGAGCTCTGTGTTTATTTTCAGTTCGTCTTGTAATTTTCGCAATAGGTCAAAAGTGGCCGAAAAATCATGGATCTTCTGGCTATAATTGGAAATTGTCCCTTGTTTTTATCATTAGGGAGAATCATTATATAAATGTGGGGAACGTAGTTTATTTATTTTTTATTAATTATTGCAAGAAAGTCAACGTCCCCCACCGGAAATCGCATTCTTATATTTTTGCGCGTGTTGTGAGACCAAAGTCTTGAAACTTTTACTTGTTTTTATATAAACTACCTACAAATGATTTAAATTGTTTTTTATTCTCTCTTAATATGCATATATATAATTCTCCATATTTAATAAATGTAAATGCCCATGCGCTGCTTACACAAACATAACTCAGATGACTCAGTTAATACACTCAAAGTGGTCTGCTATGTTGCAGAAGATTGTTAAGAACTCGCATAAACAACTGCGCTATGATAATATATATATATATGTAGTTATCAGACGTTCTTATTTTTGAATAGATGCCCATTTCTAAAATTTAATTAAGATAAGAAATCCCAAACTTACAAAACAGGGAGAATCTCATGTTTCATATGTCAGGCTGTTGCTAATCCCCAGAAGTATGAGGCGGCAGCTGCCTGGCATTGCGTATAGGACATGTTGAGCCAGGATACTGTCGCCTGTCGCCTGTCAGTTCCCAAATGCCTGGGCACCAGCGACTGAGAATTAGCCACAGCTGATTGCCAGCGCTGATGCCATCTAATTATAAGATGCTCACATGAGATATGCATAAATATTTTGTGGCACTGTTGAACGCGGCGTATACGCGATATGATATTAATGCAAACACGCATAAAATATGACGCATACGCCTAGTGCGCCAGTCCCAAGCCATTAAGCGTTGATTAAAGAATGGCATTCGGAATGGGAAGTGGGCCTGGTCTCGTTTCCCATTTAAAAGCAGAACGTTGTCAAATGTTAACAAGCAACGGAATTTTATGTTTACAAGTCGCGTGACATTGCAACATAAGCAAAAAAAACTAAGAGACAACACACTAAACACGCCATACAACAAATTCATACTATTTTCCAAATATTTTTTCGGCCAGCCGTAAAAGCCAGAAATTTATAATTTACTTGAGCGGAAGTTAAAACGGCAAGGACTTGACATTGGAAAGGGCTTAAAATTAATGCGTTTTACCTTCAGTTGAGTTCGCCTTGACGAATTGCATTTAGTGACATCCGAAATTCATGACCGGCTGCTGCTGATTATTAGCCACAACTGATTTTCTCGTCCTGTGCAATTTGCAGGTTGCCCAAACAATTGCAGATGGCCTTTTTCTGGTCTTGCCAATAAGTGACCACACAATTTGACTTGGCACCAGGCAGACCGAGCTTAGTCATCCAAATGCCAAAACCATTTCCCAGGGCTTGGCCACTGCCAGAACTGTCCTAGGCCTTGCCTTGGCTTTCGTTTTGTGGTCAGCCTGTGTGCACAGACAGCCAAATAAATCACACAAAGCGTTTGAAAATAATTTCGTTTTTAGTGCTGCCCTCTCCCTCCTCTAACTACCCTCTAGTCCATACCCAATCACCTTCAATGTAGTACAACGTTATAAATGTGCTTTTGATACAGCGCTTGGGGTCTCATAGTTTTTACCTGTTTACGTAAGCCATTTTTTTGCCATATTCAGCCGCTGGCAGCTGCTGTCGCTGCTACTGCTGCTGGCTAGCAGACGCGACTAAATAAATCATTAATATCAAACATTAATCAACTTGATGCCAACACCAAATGACCGTTAAACACGGTCTCTTCACCCCGCCTTGCGGGCGGCACACACGCAAGTCAACCGGATATCCGCATGGCGGCCATTGCTTTGTTGCGAAGTAAGTGAACCAAGTGGTTGAACTTCTGTATCCTCTTAGCACCACACGCAACGTAACCACAGTCGCACAATGGTGTATTTAGCTTAACTTAAATGTTTATACACTAAGAAAATTTGTATGGCCTAAACAGGCTGTCAATCTAATTGCGTCTTAACTATCTAAGAATTAATCTGACCTTTATCGTACTATTGAACTGAGGATAAGGTGAAGAACTAGACGCTTTGCCCAAGCTATGCAAATGTTTTATTGTAACCATCAAAACCTCCAAAAGTTCTGCACCGATTGAGCTCGAATTTTGACACAATATACAGTTCGCTGCAAGGATTGTTTTGCATCTATTTTTTATGTCTACAACATACCGGAGGTGGCAAGAATAATGTATACATATTCATCAAACTCCTTAACATGATTTACTGACTGATTTGTAACCAACGGGCCCGGGACAACGGAAAATCTACCCCATGAGCGAAAAGTGTTGTATGCAACTTGAAAAATCTACTCCCACTCGTCAGCAAGAACGGGAAATGGGCTTAAGGTCAAATGTGTGAGAGAAGGTTTCTGTTATATCGGTCTCTAAGTTCTTCATGCCCTATACAAAAAGTCACAAGGCACGTAAGGGAAAATAGTGGTAAGGTATTTGTGTTTATTTCTTACTTTCTCATCCATGCATCAAAAATGTCTCACAGCAAATTGTGGCGGGGTACACCAAGTTACTTGTAATAATAATTGATTCAGTCATTTAGGAACCACTTACCTTCACTTCGCCAAGATTTTTCCAAAGGAAAATAGAAAATCGCGAATTTCACACGTGTCTCAAGTATGCACGTCAAGTTCCGGCTATAATTGGTTGATGGTTGTTTCGCTCAGTGTAGTTTAGAGTCTGTTTTGATGACGCAGTCAAAATCGCTTTGTCGTCTGCTCGCTTCTGTCGCTTGTCGCCCCCTAACCCTGCTCCTTGCCCGTGCCCCTTTCTTCCCGCCCCTGCAATTAGAGTGCATTAAACTTTACTGTTTACGCATTGAGTTCAAGTCGCTGGCATTGTTATTGGTGTTGTTGTTGTTGCTGTTGTTGTTGCCATGGTTCTGTTGCTGACTTCTTTTGCAATCAGCTCCTGCGTCGCTCACGTGCAGCACTCGAATGGCAGTAAAAGGATTGCCCCCACCCCCGAGGCCAGCGCTACCCCGCGCCAGGGCGTGGCAATACATTAGCGAAGCTCACGCGATGTCTGCTCCATTATATCGTATATAAGTATGGCACGTACGTCCATATAGATATGGCTGTTGTGCAGTTGTTGTTGTTGCTGCGGTTGTTGTTGTTGCTATTGTAGCATTTACTTTAATTGCATTGATTCAAGCATTTAGCGTGGGTCCTGGCGGGTGCTTGCAACTGGACGGCATTGAATGGCGCTTGGAGAGCGCCGAGATTAGTAAATGAATAATTCCTGATATGGCATGGGACATGATTGGTAAAGTGTGAAAAATCCGTTCAAAAGGTTTGCGTGAACTCGTATAGCGTTCGTTTGGGGAAACTCAGGTATTTCAGAGCTGAGTAATGCAGTTAGCTATTTATTTAAGAATTTTAACAACACTTTTCCCGTTTAAATTTATAACAGAATTTAATTGCTTTTATAAGAAAATTTACAAAACGTTATCCAGGATAATGCACTGGGATTTGGGATGTTGATATTTATGAAAATGATTGATATTGATATTATCGCGATATTGGACAAGGCCAATATTTATAAATCAAATATCGTCCAAAAAATAAATATATTGTTTTCAAATAGCGACTAGTAAAATATTTAAATATAACCCCGATTTATATAAAAATTCATTTTCAATAGTCTTAGTTTCATTTATTTCAATACAATATACGCATTTGAACACATTTTTCCTCAAATTCTTCTTATCTCAACTATAATATAGAGTAGTTCGATCTGCACCAAAATTTGTCAGTTTCTACAAAGTGTTATGAGACTCCGAGTTGGTGAGTGAGGTCGAAATACCTTTGTAAACAAAGATGTTTTTCTTACAACTCAATCCTCAACCGATCATTCCAATGGCAGCTATATGATATCGTGGGTTTCGTCAGTCTGTTTAAGCCATACAGAAATATAAATTTTGTGAGTTTGGTCAGAATATGTTGAAAACTATAAATGTCTTTTGATATTGCAAATAGTTTCGCCACTTTCCCCTAATATATCGTATTGAAATATCGGCTTCCGGCTTCGAGCAGACAATATATCGCCCCTAAATATCGTATCAAATTTTTTTAAATATCGATATATCGATATGATACATTTCACATCCCTAACTCGGATAACTCCTATATTTGTTTTACGTATGTAGTATGTACCCTGATAAATTTAAAGCCCCTAGGTTCAAATATACACACGTAAATACTGACTTAAGGTCTTAATCCTTTGCTTCCAACTAAAGTACTTTTCCTTCTCTACGCTTTCCCTTGTTGGAGAGCGAGGATTATGCTACCTCTTGAGTTGCTAAACGGAACTCCACCCCAAGTTTCACCACTCTACCCCAAGAAAGGCAGTAAAGCCGCAGCTACCAAGTTACTCCTGGAAGGCCGCAACCAAAAGACCAGCACGGAAAGGCACCCAGGCGTAATTACTCGAAGCTTGCATCTATATTTGCTTTGAGGTGCTGCCGAATTCTGATTACCAGGAATCGGGAATTGGCTAGTCCTTTGGGGACAAGCGAAGCATCACTGTGGTGAAGAATATGGATGAGTAAATGATGGTGAATATTAGATTTATATCTACTCCCCGCCACCATACGAGTGATCCTCATCTAATCATCAGTTTTGTGAAGTTCATTTCAAATGCAGCAAAACAAAAATTGAATTTGCTGTAGCTCTTTCATATGGAATACCTTTTTAGATGAGTTTCTAAAATAAATAAAACTGAACTAAACGAGTTTTTGGTTCTGTCTGCTAAAAGTTTCGATTGTGTTGCTAACTTTTTATACAAATCAATGCAATTCTCACTGAAAACAAATGCATTAAACTTCCACATCAGATGTTGCTTTTTATATTTCACATTTCCTCTGACCGCCTCTGCCTGTCTTTGTTTTAAAACTACAATCTGTAGCTGTACATTTGCTGCTGGGCTGTCATTTCATTACTAAAAGTTAAAGCCACAAAAGTTGCAGCTTTTACTTAAAGCTGCACTGACAATACCGTAGCATAACTCAAGCCCGGCAACAAAAACTTGCTAAGAACTTTACAGGGTTCGAAGGCAAGATACCCTGTAGCTAGAACAAATTTACAATCACCAAGCACAAAAAGTCTGGCAGCTATTGACTGTAGCTACCCTTCTATGCTATGCATTACAGGATATATAAAAAACGGTAGCAAAAAGTTTACGCAAAACTGAAAGCGTAGAGCAAAATAAAGGACAATGTCATAAATTTGCAATGTACGCCGCCGCTTGGCCGGAAATGGAAGACGCGAAATTGGAAATGCGCCCGCAAAATTTACACGCATACATACACACACACACACACACACAGACACACACACATACACACGCCTTTTGTCAGGATACAGGACAATGACAGTACAAAACTTTTTGCTGAAATAACAAAAATGCTTTTGCTTTATTCCGGCCCCGTTTGCTCAAGGCCGCATTTCAATTAAATTTATTGTTTGTATGCCAAATGCAATGAATGCAGTTGCCATCATGCGGGCGACAATTGTTTTAAATGGGGTGTGGCAACGCCAACGCTATGCAATTTATGATGCGCTGAAATGTAGGCAGCACTTTCTTTCAATCCTTGTTGCACTCACAGCTCATTTAAAAGCCATTAATGCTAAGAGTTGCTGTCTTTATAGGGCACTCATCTGACAAAGAGCACTTTGAACTTGTTCAAATTGACTAGATGTTGCCAACCGATTCCGCAGGCTCCCCCGTCCTGCCGGCTCCACACGCCTCTACTGCGCGCCTCCATTACCCCTACTAAGCTCTCAATGCACGGCAACTGCGCATTCATAAAAAGCGAGGGCTTTTGCCCACACATGAGTATCGCAATTCTGGCATGCTTTTAACAAGCCCCAGCTCCCAGCCCTTGCTCCTGCTCCTGCCACTGCTCCTGCTGCCTGCAGTAACTTTAAAATATGCAATTCGCTTTTGCTGCCGGCTCACACCGCACACTAACTGCTAACTCGGTTAACTAGTATATCATTTACACTTCCCCTCTGCCTGCTACACCCGCCCAGCCACTCGCCCGGCCTGTCAACCGCTTTTCAATGAATGAACCAAAATGGCATCGTAGCTGCAATTTCCACTTTACACTTTTCTCGTTGTATGTGTTAAAAGCTATAATTACGCTTGATGAGGCTCTATTTATGTGTGTGTTGTGAGTGCTGTGTGTGGCAGTGTGTGGCAGTGTGTGTGCGCTGTCTAGTTGGCAAATTTGACACTTTTGTCACAAATTTGTATGGCTGCACTTTGGGTCTGCCTGTATGTGTGTGTGTATGCCAGCTAGGCACATGGCTCATAGTCATTGTTGTCCTTGTTGTTGTAATTGCAGTAGCTGCTGCCACTGCCACTCTCTGCCTGGCCAAGTTTGCAATTAGCCAGCGCTCCTATTGATAAATAGCAGCCACAACGTGCGGCAACAAATGTTGCACACTGCTTCACAGCATTCATAAATGTATATTCGTAATATAATTGTATACATTTTATCATTTTTAAATCATCAAAACACAATTGAGTAGTTAAAAAGTAAAGATAATTAGCACTCTGCATAAAATTTAGAATCAACGTTTTAACATACTTCTTGATAAGTAGGTCCACAACACATTTTAATAAGTCTTAAAACTCTTAAATAGGCAATTGAATAAAATAGTTATTTATACTTTCTTATGGGTATAAAGTAACATCAAACAAAAATAAAATAATAATAATAATTGAATTAATTAAATCAATTTTATTGCATTTGCTTCGTGTTTGGAATTCGTACTATCCTTAGCTACTTCAGCTTACTTATTACAATAAGGAACGACGTTAATTTCAATAACTTCTATATTTAAATGGCATGTAGCTATAATCAACTTAAATTTGTAATAAATGAGACATTACTTATAAAATATACTTTGTTTATCTTAGAAATTCCGTTGAAAATTTAGTAAATATCTAAAACTTGATACATATCTATCAATAAATATTGTTAAATTATTCGTAAATCCTTGACAAATCCTTAAAATAAAAGGTATGGTATGAAAAGTATATCTGACATTTGTCTGAAATAACTTTTCGTTAAAATCCAAATAAAACCGTATTTTTCGATTTGCTTGAATGTCTCTCGAAGTATCCATTAATTTCTATCTTTACTTCAGTGAGAAATACTAGATTCTTAAAATTCCAATTGCAAGTTTGACATCTGTACAATATTTGTATTTTATTTGCTTTCAGCTAATTCAATAATTGTTTCAGTTATCTAGGGACACCGTCAGTGTAGCTTGTGGACGTTCTATAATTGTCAACCACAATGAAACTCAGTCCTTACACGTTGCACGCTTCAATTAGTCCCTGTGTAGGGCGCCTACACAAACTTGTAATGCTTTTATGATTTTATGGTATTTAATTTGCTTTTAATGAGTGTGACAATTAGAACGTCCCGTCCCGACAGGAAGCACACACATATCTAACAATCCATCTCGCTTGCTCTCTGTGTTTTCTCTATATCTATCTATCTATTTTTAAACATCTTGTTCGCTATAATAAGCTTGTTCTCGTGATGGTCGCTATAAAAACGTATAAAATGTGTGACATGAAAAGCATATTAAATGCAATAAATTCACTTAGTGACAACATGAGGAAGACACACACAGACACACACGTCCAAGCATTGACTCACTGACACGTAAACGTCGCTGATATAAATGCAATTTTCATGACAATGTTGCGCCCGCAAGTATGCAACAAATAAAGACACAGACACACACATGCACATGCACATACACACAGACACGAGTCACGTGCTGATAGATGCCCCGTCGTTGTAGTATAGCTTAATGAAATTGTTTGTTGCCTTTGTCGCACCCGCGTCCTTGTCCCCTCTGCAGGTAAGCGCATAAAGAGCAAAGTGCAATAGACGCCTAAACAACAACTCGGGCTAACAGTGCTGCCATCGAGAGTGCTCTATAAAAAGATTGATACCCCGTAGCTGTTTTGAATGGGTTGGAATGTGGGTAAAGTCATTGACAAGAACTCAACTTGTAATTAAAATAGTAAAAGCGTTTTAAAGAATAATTTTAATATATATGTATATAGAACTCTGTAAATAAGTAGGTCCTGGGTTATGAAACTTTATACATGATTGGGTAAGATCGCAAGGGTGGCACCAAAGACTGTTTAACAACTTAAATAAATTGTCTTTGGTGGCACCATATAAAAAAATAAAATATAAAAGTTTAAAAAAAATCTTTTTATATGCTTTTTCTCTTATTTGAATTTGGACGACAGTATGACGCTGTGTCGATATGGAAAATAAATGGAACTCTTTAGCTTGCCTTTGATTGGCAGGCTTTTATCATATTCTATTAAACAGCCGTGTGCAATATATCATTCTACCAAATAAACATTACCTTCAACATTACCAACGAATTATAAGCCTCTTGCAATCAGCGCTATATAAAATCACTTGTTAGATTAAGTCTTGCAAGCTTAGCAATCAATATTAACAAATAAATAAAATGCCTGTTTCCAATACCAATTTCTAATAAATTCCACACAAAATTGTGTAGCAAATTTTTTTTAGAGCAGTATATAACTAAAAACCTTTTTTTAATACCCTAGCAAAGGCTCTTATAATTTAGTTTCGAAATGTGTAATGGACTGACGGAGACATTTCCGACCCAACAAAGTATATATATTCTGAATCAGCATGAATAGCCGAGTCGATATAGCGATGTCCGCCTGTCCGTCTGTTTCTATGCGAACTAGTCTCTCAGTTTTTATGCTATCGTAATGAAACTTGGCACAGCCCGTTCTTTTTGCTGCAGGCAATACTGATGTCAGAACCGGCCTGATCGGACCACTATAACATATAGCTCCCATAGGAATGATCGGTCGACAACTATGTTTTCGTATGACTATCTTTTTTGTTTATAAATCTATCGTCACCAAACTTTTCAAACAGAGTCTCTAAAGGGCTTATATATTTCTCTCTCTCTCTCTCTCTCTCTCTCTCTCTCTCTCTCTCGCTCTCTCTCTCTCTCTCTCTCTCTCTCTCTCTCTCTCTCGCTCTCTCATCTCTCTCTCTCAACTCTCTCTCTATCTCGCTCTCTCTTTCTCTCTCTCTCTCTCACTCTCTCTCTCCCCTCTCTCTCGCTCTCTCTCTCTCTCTCTCTCTCTCTCTCTCTCCTCTCTCTCACACACATACTTAAGTGTTCCTCCAAAATAAGCTATTGCTATTCACAAAGTATACCTCCAAAATGATAATTTGTAGTGGACTCCCTTGAATTCTTGAGAATCGCAGAGAAGGGCGTTCAAAATAAAAAAGCTATGTTTTGTATGAAAAACTTTGTTGTTTATAAAGATATCCTCACCAAACTCATCCAAACCGGGTCTCTAAAGAGTTTATACAATCTGATCAAATTTAATCAAAATTGGGTCACTATATCATATAGCTGCTATAGGAACGATCGGGTGAAAAATGCAATCTGACCAAATTTGGTCAAAAACAAACCACTATTTATAGCGAAAAACTTTTTTTCATGCAAATATTTCATCCAAACTAAGATCTTCAAATAGTTTCCCATAATTTCACCAAAATCGGACCACATGGCTCCCATAGAAGCAATCAGGCAAAAATTCAGACATTAATGAATTCCTGTTAGAGTATATAGCTTCAGGACTTTGAAGATAGCCGTCCTTTCTTTTTTGTTTGATTTGTTTGTTTAATATCGCTGTAAACGTTCAGTGCCTTCTGAGCTTAACCTAACATGTAAAGGGAACCGTAATATGGATACAGAGGGATGCCTACTATATTTACAAAAATTTATATATATAAATTTAAATTTGTGAAGGTTAATTTGGTCACCGACCGGTACAAGTCTCAGCTCTCTTTGCATGGCACTGTTGCTAACGTACCAGAGAAGCCCGGCTGCACGCCGAGCTGCACGCGTTTGGGCGGCCCTTAACCTGTCCAGCTGGCTCCTAGAGGTAGGCGTATACTAAAAACTTTTCTTTAAGTTTAGTTTGGAGTATCCTAAATGTATGTTTTGCTTATTTCTGTGAAATTAACTTGAAAGTGAAATCCGAACCAGTCCCGAGTTTCTAGCTTAAATATTCTGTACCGAAGTTCAACTCGCTATAAGTAGAATTTATAATAGGAAAAATTACTGCTGCTAGATTTTCTCGTACTGACCCTCTGTTTTTAGCTGAAAAACAAGGTCTATTCCGACATGCATTGCTCCTGCCTGGCGATGTGGACTGCAAGTGTTAACTCAAAAAAAAGGCAAATAAACTCGCACACTTTTATACGGGGAATTGCTTTTGGCACAAGTGCAATGAGAACATTGTATGGAACATTTGGCAGTTAGTGTTGTAGTGATTCACACAAATATTTATGAACACACAATATTTTTATTACCAAAATAAACATATTAATGATGAAATTGGTCATTATTAAAAAACCAAATAAATCACAGAACTTACGCATTGTTGACGGTGAAAGTAATATGTGTAAGAACAAATGATATTTTAAATGAGACGATAAACACATGTTATCGATAACTCTTGAGCATGTAAACTCAAAGAAACGAAGATAATGGAACACAAACTAAGTCCGCATTTAGACGATGATTTAGCTTGAGAGTTTTTTTACATTCTGCTTGAAAACTGCTGCGAAAATCACTTGCATTTAGACTGTGATTTTTTAATCACACCATGCAATTGCTTTTCTGTTGCTTTGGAACTCTGATTTAAGTTATCGATAACCAAGTTCATACAATTTTCAACGCAGTCGGCAAGTAATCGAAAAGACTCTGAGCAAAATACGCAAAGTAATCATCCCTAGACTGGTCATAAGTTTTTGTACGACTCTTGATCCGCTACCTCACTTCCCTACAAACCTCTTTATTTAAACTCGCCACTTTAGCGAATTAAATAAAAATTCACTGTTTTCGAATTGAGGATATTCGGTATTGGGAGATTAAATAACACATACATATAGCAATTAAAACCAGTATGGAGAAGAAATTGTTACAGCGACGTTGGTTATAGAGAAGTTTTAAATGTTTTTCAACCACTCAAAAATTGAAAGCAAATCGGATTCAGTTTTTCTAATACACATTTCTGAAACTACTTCCCGAAAGAAAAGTTTCTACAGAAATTAAGCCAATTTTTTTTAATGTCTTTGTACCAGTTAGAGACAATTTTGTTTTCCCAATACACCCAATGAGCAGCGTGACTTTTCGTGACATTTAAATAAAACTGTACAAAAATGGTTTTAAGTTTCAGTCGAGCGATTCATCTTCATTCTTTGGAAGATTTTTTACACTAAGGAACCATCTGGTTGGCTTTCTTCTGCTTCTTCCCCTGCTGTATAATTTTTTGACCGCTTTCCTTTTATTTTTACCAATTTTTAATTCACTTTTAAGAGAATCACATTGAGGTTGCCAGCAGTTACCAAGAATCAGCTATGTTAAAAAACAACGTTGCCACAATTCCAAGCATTTTCCAATATCATTTTACGGTGAAACAAAAACTTAATCGACTAAAAGTTGATATCGCTTTTGGGGCACTCTATGAATCTGATAACTTGTCTAACCATTAGATTGGGGGGAATTTATGAAGACATTGAAACATCGGCTCTGACTTTTCTGTGCTTCATTACAGGGTATATCGGGAGCAGAGACACTTTAAGCTGTTCTGCTAGCATGCAGAGCGCACATAAAAGCGACGATGAAAACACAAAGCGAATACCTTATCGATTTAATTAATTTTTGGGCCATAGTCGAGTGCCTAGCTCAGAATTTAAACTTCAGAATGTGCCCCAAAAACAAGACGGCTGACTGACAGAGCACATGCAAACTCATGTTTTGATTAGCCTACTTTGAGGTGTCAAAATGTCTGACACACTTATCAGGCCAAATAAATGTATTGCATTTCATAAGAGTTAAGCTATAAATAAGTTATGGATACATGGCAAATACGAGCTACAAGGTACAGCGACAATAATCAATTTGAACATCAATCAATCAATCAGTCTGTCTGTAAAGTGGCAGCTCTATCTCAATGCCTCTTTTCATTTCCTCAAAGCAGCCCCAACAGCTCATTAGACAACGCCCATGACTCAGCGCGTCCCACTCGCATGTCCTGTGTGTGCCGTGTCCTGCGTGGGCTGCCTGTTTATCAGTCGTCGGTAGCCAGCTTCGATTTTGCACGTGTCTGCGCCTTGTTTATAAGCCATTGTCATGTGCGACAGAGTCATAGCATGCCTGTGGGCCATAGAGACCCTCAACGATAATCATAAGCACAACTCACACTTAATTGCCCTACTTAACAGGCGCCGCACTGGACTGCCTGGACAGCTTGGACCGACTGACTGCCGCATATAATTGATATGCCAGTTGGGTAATAACTGAACGAACTGTCGACTCAAGGACTCTAAGTATCCCAAGCGGTTCTAGGAATAAGCTAAAAGTGTGGAAAACGTAGCCAAAGCAAGGTTAATTAATTTGATTTCTTAATAAGCAAATTGTGCTTATAAATAGCGTTCATTTGCCAGTAATCAGAGCTGTAATGCATTTTTCATAGTCTGCTTTTAGGCGGGCAGTCGCATAACTTTAATTTGAGCTACGTTTTATTATTCGCATGACCCTCGTCACAGACAGGTTTTAGTTTTAGGCGTGACTCATGGCAAAACGAAGCCCAAGTAATTTAATTTAGTTGCCCAAAAGCCCAAGCTAAAAAAAATAAATATAAATATCCTGTATGCCGAAGATTAAATACCTTTCAAGCTTGTTACTCTGTTATTTACCAATGTTCAATAAGCAGACATGTGGTAGGTAACCTTATAAGAAACAGTTTTAAAACTCAATTAGTTCAATTTTCTCAATGTCTCATTAATTTTTTTGTCCAAAAAAGTGCTGCTTGAATATTTTAATTATTTCAATGTAAATTTAAGCAGTTGCCAGTTAGTGTAACCGTTGACCAACACTACGGACCAGTGTTTACACACATTGAAGTATTATGGCAGCGCTGTGGACAAAAAAAAACAGGATTTTATTTGGGTCAATTAAAATTGGTGCAGGCAGAAAATCTTTAAAAATTGCAAGAAGCTTGCCACATGAAGATTACAAAGAGCATATTCTAGTAGAGTTTGTGCAGAGTAAAAAGTCCTGTTGCCAGAATTTAGATTTTTTGCACATGAATACTTTCCAACTTGGTGTCGCTTGGCCATGGAATATAGCCTTGAGAATTCAAGGAACTCCCGACCTGAAGGCAACTGTCAAAATGTAAACTTAAGCCAAAGCCTTTTTCCTATCGAGCATCAATAAAATCGCCAACGAGTTGAGTTTGGGAGATCGATTTTGAGAAAATTCAATTTGAACAAATCTCAATTAACGAGAGGAAAAAAGCTTTTAAATACTTTCCCTATATCTATGTATTAAATTACATTCTTGATTCGAGGTAGCACTGTTTTGCCGTCGTAAATAAATAAATGAAAAATAAATAAAATTTATTAAATAAACATTGAGAAAATGAGCGCTAATCAATCGTCATTTTTATGACAGCTTTATAGTAACCCCGATTTAAATTATATTACAACCAACTTGTGAAAAATTCAACTAGTATCTTATGAGTTTTGAAACAAAACAAAAATCATAATTCAAACTATCCGATAATACCAAAGGAAATATATGCTAGGCATGTTTCAAAACTAAGCAACTTTTAACTAGTTAGTTTGTCGACTAGTTGGTTTTTTTTTTTTGTTTGAGTGGGCATAGCCTCCTCAGGGCGTTTCACAGCTAGTGGCAAAGTTAAAGAACCCTTAGCCAGGATATTAAAAACAAAATGAGACATGCAAAGTGCTTTGGGCTTCGACAATGACGCAACGGGAAACCTTAGAAAGCAGCAGGCAACAAAAAAAAATATACATCAAAAATTAAGCATACGCCCCCCAAGGGCAGCCAGCAAAAATATTTGTTCAAGCCATAACAACATTCGCCCAGTCCAAAGAAAATACAAAAAGTTTTTGCAAAAAATAAGAAACAAAGTGTATGCTTAGTAGTTTTGGGCGTAGTTCACCTATTTGCCACCCAAAGTAGCCAAAGTATGAGCAATTGCCGGCGTAATTAAAAAGTAATTAATAAATAATATGACCGTGTCGAGGTCAAGTTATAATAGCTGCAAATTGCATATTAGCCTGCAGATCGCTCCAAAATGCAGCCGCCTATAATTATGGTAAAATAAAAGGCCAACAAGCGCAATAACAACAACAAGAAGACTGAAAAAATAAGCATATGCCAACCGGCAGGATGTGCGCCATAATGTGCAATGAGCTGCGGCGGCGACCGATTTTCAACTCGTTTCATAGGCCAACGCTTAACGAGCGGAAGCCGCAGCAAGTGGGGAGCAATGAAGAGCACGGGGTGCTGCCTGCCGGAAGTAAGAAGTGAAGTCAGGTGTGTATATGTATGTGTGTGTGTGTGTGTGTGCCAGTGATGTGTGTTGCATTATTAATGAGGGCCTTGCCTTTGCCTCGCACTGCTTCGTTGCAGATTTGCAAACATCGAACGACGCAGGCAGCACGTGACAGCTTTACTGCAGTGCCACTTGGCACTAGCTGTGGCAGTTGCAACTTGCCATACTGTTGCAGTTAGCAGCTTTTGCAGCATTCGCAGTTTTCTGTCTTAAGCTTAGGTATATACAATCCGCTCCATTTGCAGCTACAACCAATGATTTGTGAATTTTGCTAACTCCAGTAAAATGTTTCTAGGTCAGCTGTGGGCGGAAGCAGCTGCAGTCAGGCGTGAGAGTTAAAAACCTCATCGAATTTATATTTTATAGTTGCACAAGGTGCAGCTCTAAAACTGTTGATGAAAGCTTTTAATATCCTTGAAATCGATTAAACATAAAAACTTGTTTATGTTGACCCCGCAGTGTTAGCTCATATTTTCACATCTTTCAAAAATATTATAAAGTTCACATTAATTTTCTTAAGTTGTGCGGCTGCCCCCGCGATTCTTTTAAATTCATTTTTGGTATCTGAAACACATTTTTCACATTTAACTCACTCCCAGGGTACAATTTTGCAGGAGCTGCCCCGTTTTCTACAAGTTTTCAGCCAGAGCAGGCGGATTTTTAAAAAATGTTACCGATTTTGAGTCGAACGACAAAATTTTCAACCCATCACAGTATGCATGTATTTTGCGAGATAAGTAAGACACGTATCGAATTATCGAATCTATAAAAGAGTTTGAACTAGATTCTTGACTCCTGAATGATAAGCAAAAGAAATGTTGTATACAATAGTTTTTGTGTGTGACATATTCTAGAATCTAGAATCCCGTCTCTCGATAAAGTTTCTACTTTATCATAAGGGGAATTCTCAAGCTCTTACGATTTGGGCTTTACGATGATCAGCACCAACTCCTATATGTATGTACATACATAGAATAACCAATATGATCCAGGTATATAAATGTATATCAAATGTAATAATATTAACTTGATACTTTTTAATATCTAATGCTTTGATTGTGAATAAAGTGTCGAAGAATAAAAGCTGAAGAATAAGAAGAATTTTATGTATGGACCAAATCACATTTAACTTAACACTTTTTGAAGTATTTCAGAATCATCAAAATGACTAATTTTTACTAATTTTTCACAAGTTAACCACAAAATAACAAACAATAAATTTGCTGTAAAATACATTCAAATGCTCACATTTAAGTTTTTACCGCCTAGTGAATACTTTTCTGAATTCCAACTTGAAATATTTTCAACTTAGAGAAAACTGTGAATGTCTGCAAATGACAACATTAGCATTGCCAAGTAATCCTACTTACAATATCCAATGTCAAGTTGTTACCACAGTTGCGGCCACTGAGCAGCGAGGAGGCAGGCTCCAACAGACAACGAAGTATCTCATTTCACATTTAAAGAACATGCCACTTGTTAAACACTATTTTCCTTTATAAAGAAGGACATGCAAGAGGGACGAAGCTTACGTGCTAACAATACTTATTGGACAGATCACAAGACAACTTACAACAACTTACATAAACTAACTTACATAAACATCGTGCGTCAAAATCACGCAGCTCGCATAAATCTCGGGTTAAAGGGCGGCTCATCAGCTGCCATGGTGAGGGAATGGAAGACGTGGCGGGGTAAACGGGAAGTAGGGTATGAAAACTGCTTCCGTCTAGCATACTGGACATTTTGTCACGTCAATGCGATGTTTTCGATGTTGTTGCTCAGCGTGTTGTTGTCGTCCTCCGGCTCCGGCTTCGGCTCGGGCTGCCTGGCCGGCTCCCTTGTGGCATTCGCCGGCATTTTGTAGGAGATGGGCAGCATAGGTATGGAGGACGGGGTGTGCCGGCCAAATGGCTTGGCATCGTTGGTCTCCAGATAGAACTTGCCGCGCAGTCTGTCAAGTGGTTAAACCAATAGCAAACATAATGTGTGCAGTTCTGGGAGTTTGTATCGATTGCTCACCTCGGATCTGCGCCATAGCCCATGTAGGCACGTCCATTGCCGTCCCGACATACGCCAAAGTTTAGCGAGGGCTCACAGCGCTCTGTGGGAAAGGCCAAAGGTAGCCGAATGCTCTCCACAAAGTACTCCCAGGCGCGTTGATGACTGCAACCAACTGTGGCAATGAAACAACGTCAATTGATAGTAGTAAATTCAAATCCTACTCTCAATCACTCACTAATGATGCCCAGCCAGCGATTATTGGCAATTTCCTGACGCGCACAACCCGGCTGCAGCGGACGACCGCCATTGGGGTAGAAGTCCGCGTGGCCCATGGCCGTGGGATTGCCCAGAATCCCACCATCCGTGTGTATGACATCTACAAAGCGGGCATCGCGAGGACTTAGCCGCCGATTGGAGCTGTTGCCCTCAAACAGTGGCAACGCAGGATCGAGAGCCGTAATCCGCGTTAGCTTGATGCCCCACTCCTGCAGCTGCTTGCCCGCAAAGCCAGATACCTCGGCGCCCAAGCTGAATCCAATCAGATGAATATGCTTTACGGCATACCCGCTGGAGACCAGATAGCGCAGGAACCTCGCCAGATAGCGGGCCGTTATGGGCAGATTCTCTACAGCATTGGAGTACCAAGGAACTGTCACCATGGCGCTCCAGTCAACGAGTATTACATTATAGTTGCCACGCCGCAGAAAGGCTGCAAGGGGCACAGGAGAACGAGTCGCCTGATGACTAGCCGTGTTAACAGATTCTGACGTTTACTTACCATCCTTCATCCTCTGGCTGCTTTGCTGGTCCCCGGTGGCCGACTCCGAGAAACCGTGCAGATAGATGGCCAGCGGGTAATTGAAATTGAAATTGCTCCGCGCCAACTGCGCATCGTCGCTCAGTTGCAGCTGCTGCGGCGTGTTGAGGTTTTTCCTGTAGGTTACCAAAATGACCTTTGAATATGCATGAGCTGCCAGCTAGAAGCTAGAAGGGGTTGGGCGCAGCACTCACCTGGTGTACAGCAGAAATTTGATGTCCTCGCGTTCGCGTACTGCACAGCAGCTGCTGCAGCTGCCGCGCGGAGCGGCACTGTAGAAGATTGGAGAGCCGGCTGCAACAAAACAAAGGAAAACATAAGCCTTATAGCTTTTGATAGCATGTGAAAAATTATTCACAATTGTTCGCAGCCAGTTAATTGAATTATTAACTAGCTAACAGGTGGCTTGGAAAGCCAACAACTGCAACAACATAAGGTTGGCTATAACGAAACCAACTAAAAGTCACGACGCTCAACTTAACCGTGAACTTGAAGCTTTCCCGTATAGTATTATGGTTGTGAGCTATAAAAAAGCAGCAACAATGGCAAAAACAACAATGATAGCAACAACAATTACAACAACTACAACATTGACAGCCCCAACCAGCAACAACAGCAGCACGTGACGCATTTTTTGTACACACTTGTACTCTGAACAAACATACATAATTACATCAAATACATATGTACGAGTAAATAAGCAGAAAGCTAAGAAAGTGCACCAAAACTTGAATACTCTTTCAGATCTGTCTATGAGTTGATTGGTTTACTATTTTATATTTCTTATACTATTTCTACTAAATTACTATTACTACTAAACTATTTACATATAATTTATATTTAAAGGAGAAATTTCAGACCTGGTTATTAGCCTATTAGCAAGGGCTGCCGATAATATACAGATCAGTTCAAATTTCCATATTTCGTTTCGTGATTATGTTTTAAAGCTGAAAGTAAGTTCGAATAGTTACTATTCCACTGGTTCAAAGTGAAAACATTTCAAGCCAAATATTCAATCGTTTTTTTGAATTGAGAACTGCTAACAATATGGTCTACGAATGAATTGATCGGAATCTGAAATAGAAACATGCCTGATTCACATAAATTTAAAGTCTCTAGTCAGCTCTCATAGTCTATACCATTGACTACAAAAATTCGTCTGTTGTTGCTGACCAAAAGTGTATACGGAGATGTCTCCATATTTCAATTATTTAAATATATATATGTATTTTGTATACCCTTTTTTCTTGGATGACTACAATAATTCTGAGAATCGACATTGATGAGCATTGCTTCCATATAAGCCATCCATTTTACCAACGACTTATACAAATTATAATAATTAAATATTTCTTGTAAATAATTAAAACAAAAAGTGGGAAATACTCTTATATTCTTCCGTATAAACATTATAAATCAATTTATTTATGTGCCGTAAATATTACATTTGAAAAAACCTTACAGGAATTCGTCACAAACTTATTAAGAAAAGGTTTTAAATTATAGATACTACTACCATTAACAAGTGAATTATAATTCATTAGTTGATGATACGATGCACAGTGGCGCCTTTTATCATATCATATTTTCTAAACGAAACAAGATATTGTCAAAATGTAAAAAACATAAAAAAGGAAATTACCGTAGCTTTAAAATGAGTGTAAGATCTTCGGACGGAAGAATTCTTTTGAAGATTTGGTCAAAGTTGAAGTTTCTTTACAAAGGAATTTACACCATACAAACGCATTGAAGATATGATATTTTTCTAAAATAAATTTTAAAGATCTTTCACTTATTTAAAAGCTACAGAAATTCACAATGCTTCACGCTTTAGGCAATGCTTGGGAACGCAACTCTGCTTGCTCTGCTTGCTTGCACTGCATTTCAACTGCTTGTGTATAAGGATGTGTTTGTGAATCTCAAACCTCATTCCTACTGAAACAAACTGCTTTGAAGATACTTTCTGTTACCAATGACTTTGCAAAGTAAATGTACCCATCGAGCATCTGCAAAACAAGTTTCTATTAACTTTGCTTTGCTATCACATTCAATGCGTGGAAGGGGGCGCTGTAAAAGGGGCGTGACACTGGGTCAACAATGCAATGTCAATGACGTTGCCGTCGTCGTGTTTTCGTTTTTGTTTTGCTACACAAATTTGGCGATGATTTTGAATTAATTTGATTTGGTTTGATTTGATAAGATGCCAAGTGGAAGCGAGAAAAATGCGGTGTTAATCATGACCTTGGCCAAGGTCGAATTAATTTGCAGCTTTGCGGCCGTTCTACACTTTCCGTTTCGTAGACTAAGCGCTAATTTATGTATATAGCTTAAATAGTATATTTTGTTTATGTAAATTCATTTCTAGAGCGGAAGAGTTTGTGCAATATATGTACACGTATAATTATGGCAATGTTTGTTGTTGTACTTGTCGTAGATTTTGTTGTTAATTTTCCTTGTTTTGTTTTGTTTTTTTCACTTTGGCTTCGCTTCCACGTTTGCGGCTACTTTGCGTCACGCCGTGCATTTTATTTTATTTTATTTTATTTAACTTAACTTATTTTTATTTAATTATTCTGTTTTTATTGTTTTTGCTATTTAAAGTGTTTTTTGACTGTCAGTTAATTATTATCCTCATGCCAAAAAATGAATAATGGCTTCGTTGTATGACAGATCTCAATCTTAACTTTGTGAGCACTATGAGCTGTTTTAAATGTTCTAGATATATATACATACTATGTATGTATATATTATAATCCTAACTAACTGGCACTGAAATGGCCCATAAAAAATATCGCATTTAATGGGCTTTGTAACCAGTTAATTGGGGAAGTTTGTTTTAGTTAAGATCTCGATAGAGCAGTCGGCTAGTAGTTAATTTATAAATTTTAAAGTGAAGGAAGTACAATGCACTCATGATTAATTAACATTATCACTAAAAAATTATGGTTTTTAATTATAGAAAGTTGGGAAATATTCAAAATAAAGTTTCAGATTAGACAAGGGTCTTAAAAGTTACAAACTTATACAATTCAGTGAAGTCTGGCAACACTGCGAAAATTAATTAAAATTAATTATATAATATTTTATAGATTTTATCAAAAGTTGCATTAACATTCAATTTTACAAATTAAGGAATTCTTTTACAATTTAATGAAGTCTGGAAACAGAGCAAGGAGTTGTTGTTGACTATTAGAAAACTGCCTAAGAAATTACAGTCCTCGTTTTCAAAAGCCACCACCACAAAGTATAGACAGTTTGAGCACAAAAGTAATCCTATCAAAACACAAGTAAGAACGTTGTAGTCGGACGTACCGGACAGCAGAATACTCGTTCTAAAGTCCGGTATAATTTGGTAATTTGTGGTTATTTTGGGAAAGTGAGAAAACACAGTAGTCTGTATTTCAAATTTGGTGAATCTTGACACTTCATAAATTAAGGGGATTACACCAAAATGTGGCTTCAAGGGTGTGGAAGAAAATTGCGTTCATACGGACGGACGGACAGAGGAACAGACGGACATTTCACAAACCCAATATACTCTTTTTCAAACAAATTTTGTTGAAAACGACTATGGTTTTTTTTAAATTTCAAAGTTTCTAAACTATCCCTTAAGCGTAGAATTACAGTCCGTTTAAATATTTACTACTTTGATGAGTACATTCTAACAAATCAATGGCGACCTTTAAGCTTTTACTAAATATGGGGAAATTTAGCAACATTGCCAAGATTGGAACAATCTCGAGAACAATTGCAATCTAGAGAAATTACCCAAAAGATGACTATGTCATAAATTGATCGAAGGTAACTAACGTGCCTATCAGATGTTCCATTGTTCATCAGTTGTCCACTGGATTGCGACCTTCTACCACGGCTCAGTAATCCACCAAACAAGCCGAGTGGGCTAACCCAAAGTAATCCATGCAGCAAATGTCAACAATTGTCACTTGTGGCCATCAAATACACAACTCTTATCCACATATAAGTACGAGTAGATACGCGTATTCGTGTAGTATTTACAACCCATACCACCTTGAACTTATAAACAAATTGCTGACTAAAAACTTTAGTAAATATATTGCTCGCTGGCACAAAGAACAGCACAGAAGTCAGCTAAAGAGTTAATATTGCAAGTGAAGCACCGGGTGCTAATGAGCGAATGTTCAGTTTAAACTAACAAGCTAAGAGTATCAACAAACTTACCCAGCAGAAATGTAAAAACATTGCACAATGTTGAAGCGGTTGGCAAAACCATCGCAAAAATACAGACAAATATCAACAATACTTATATTATTTCAGTTAACTGCAGTGGTTATTGTTTTTGTATTTTTTTGATGATATAGATTTATCAGCAGGGTCAGCAGTTATTGACGTTCAATGAACTTCAGACACACAATTCGTAGGCAAATTTCACACTTTGAAACTATTTGAGTTTCAAATTTTTGATAGCCGCTTCCGCATTGGCAGCAGTGCGACTTTGGGCGCGTCTATAAAACACACAAGCAAACACTCGAATTCATAGAGCGCCTTTCGTTTGCTTTGGCAACACCGACAACGCTCTGTTCTGGCCGAGTTCCGTACACGAACTGAGCGCTGCTCGAGCCGCATGCTGCCTGTCCAGCTGATTGCTGCCTAGAAGTTGTCGAGTTGCCGAGTTGTTGGGTTGTTCAGTTGTCAGTAGTGCTCACTGAATATCGTCTGTCTTGTGTCTGATAAATCAATTTGTATGGCCCTATAAAAAATAATAAAAAAAAACAAAAGACTCAGGCAACGAACTTGATCGTCGCAATTTTCAGCATGTTCCGCCAGAGCCGATGCCAAATATTTAGATTAGGTAATCGCGCATGCCATTCAACACCCACCGTAGAAAAGTCGTAAAATTGTTTTTTAATTTCCTCATGTCGCACGCCTGTCGCCTGCAAAGCATACAAAATTAGCCAACAGCTCCGAGATCGCTGAGGATGATCGGTTTGGGTGGGCCAAGTACTCAAGAATTGAGCCATTATAAGCCAAAGTTCAGTAGACAGATTAGCAGGCATCTATTTAGCTGTCACTGAGACTGGGATTGCATCTCGTCAAGAACTCTATTCAGTGTTGGTACACTCAGCAAAAATACTAAGCTACTTGAGTTACAAAGTACATTTATATTCGATATCGATTCTCAAATATACAATCAATACTTGCCAGAAATTTAAAGTATCGAAAATTGACATCATTTTTTCCATCTCTTTTACAGATAAATATCTTCTAGATATATTAAGGTTTTCATTAAATTTAATGTATTCACAGTAAAGAAATTATGTTTATTTGTGTGTTTCGTAATATTTAGACTTTCCAGCCATTTCTGCCTAAGTATATTTATCTTTTAATCAAAATTATAGGTATTTTAGACATGAAAATGTAAGGAAAAATTGTTTTCAAAAAAAACTCATGTACAATTTTAATAATATTGAAATTGACATCTGTTTTCCAGCTTATTTAAATAGAAATATTTGTCAGAAATTTAAAATATCGATAAAATCGATATTGACATCGCATGTTACCAGAAAAATAAATGCCATTGAATTCAGAATATCGCCATAAAATAAAATTCACTCTAAAAGCCAGAAAAAAGTTCTGTTTAATAGAAATAATTTCTAAATTTGAGAAATATATTTCTTAAATTCAGAAGAAAAAAAGGTTAACTGCCTTTGGCTACAAAACTATGGCGATTTTCTATATTTTTTTCGGAATGTACACATCACTGAAATAATTCTATGCTCAAGAGACTTTTTTTATCTATAATACTCTTTACAGTCAACAATGCCATTTAGTATTTCAAGATTTAAAACTATAATTATGACTTTTTGATAATTCTTATTTTTTAGTCACAGGCTTTTTAAGTGGACGAAGAAAGACATCTTAATGTTGTTTAATTTAAACAAGAATGCTATAGTCAAACTTTTAGTTGTAGTTTGGGGTTGTAAGCCTCTGGAAGTACATACTTTGCAGTTGTTTGTAATTGCAAAAATTCTGAAATAATCAAATAAATTCATACACAACAATAAGGCATCAGATGTACACATATTTAATATTGCCAAACACATCTTCGAAACCATACACATGTGCATCAAGCAGATCAGCGGCGGTGCAAGCAAGCACAGCACTTGGGCGGCGATTGCTGCTGCTCTTCTCTGCTTGTCAATTCGAAAATTGCCCATTGAAAAACTTCTGTATTTATAATCCGATCGATTGAACATTCACAATAGATGATAAGTGACCCAGAAATGATGCATGCTAAAAATCAAGGGCATATCATGTCGTTTTTATCGATTTGATGGAGTGTGGGAGGGAATATCTGAATATTAAAACAATTTATATTTGCATATGGTATACAGAAGTCTACATTCCAAACTTGCTGTCTCTAGTTCTTCTAACGTCTGAGATCGACGCGATCAACCGGACGGAGAGGCAAACAGAAGAACAGATCGATGTAGTACACCCTGTTAACCATTTTGTGACTACAGGGTATATAAAATGAATTGTAAATTGAGTAAAAATAAAGAAGTTAAGGAATTGAAATCGTTTTAAAACATTTTAAAGGTGATTACAGTGCAAGATTTAAATATTAACAGTAAGATTAAGTTGAGATCAACTGGATGCTGGGTTGTTTGTTTGTTTCTTTTCTCCGGTGTACTCGTAAGTACAACTTCCAGCCGGTTCGCCTTGACCGAATGCTGACTTTTGGATTCATTATGCCAATAAAATACCCTCAGTCCCCGCGGCCGATGATGTTAATCGCCTTTCGTTGACCGCTGCCAGCACCAATCAGAAAAACAACAATAAGCTGTTCTGACCATCCTCAGTTCAGGGCGCCTTCTCTTCTGTTGTTGCGGGTCAATTAGCAAGGCGTCGAGTTTTGCATTTTAAGAGCATTAATCATCTGAAACCGTTTTGGCCAAGTTGCGGGCGTGCAGCTTAGCGGCTATATAGCTATGTTTTAGTATGATTTATGCATAGATTAAAATCGAATCTCGCTGTGAACACCAGTAGTCAGGGTCATATTGATGTGCAGTCTAGAAATAAATGCCTTTGAAAATAGCTGCTGACAGCCACAAAGTGCAGTTTGGCATTCGGTGCTGAAGTGTTTTGAGGTTTCTCATTGAATATGCAGTAAATGGAAATCTAATTGGCAATTGCAATTGCCACCTTGAGGCTCAGCTCAACACATTTTTGGCCATGAAAGTTGCCAAGTGCAAGGCCCGTTCTTAGCGAGTTCTAGTCCATTAGCCAGCTGTAAGCTGTATGTGGCCAACAGCCATTCAGTAACCCGTCCAACAACTTCAGTTCCAGTCAATGCACATTCTTTTACGACTTCCTCATGCCTTGAAAATTGATGCTCTTTAAGGTACATTGCTCAGCAATAATCTTGCTGTTGCCATTGTTTATTGATATTTACAGTAAGCACACAATGGGACTGCTAAAAATAACCAACAGTTATGCATGAGTATATTTAATTCACCCCAAAAGTCATCAACAATCAATTCAAAATAATAATAAAAAAGATACTTAATATTGCTGAATCACAAAATTAATGAGAGCCAAGCAACAAAACAAGCAAAAGCATTAACAATGCAATTTTTAACAATTCCTCCAGTTATAAATATACTATTTATAAATTCATAATAGCCAACCTGAGGTCGCCCTCCCACCCAGGTTAATAGACAACGCCAATATTCAAATAACCGGACCGACCTCTGAAAGACGTCAACCAACTTCCAACTGCCAACTGCCAACTGCCAACTGCGCCATTGGCCAATTTGAAGATCGGGCAGTTCACTTAATTATCAATATACTAAAGTTGACAAACAAATCGAAAGAAATCGTATAATATGAGACATCAAATCAATTCGAATTTTGCAAATTTGCATATCTTATAAATACAGTTAGCCAATGCGCAGATTGCTTCAATTATTTGTTAAATTTACGATTTTAAAATTATAATTTTATTGCCTGCAATTGTTGCTGTAATCTTTATGGTCTAACGGCTTCCGACTGCGCCCTTGGCCAATAAACAGCCTGTCATCAATTACAGCAAAGCATCTGTAAATTATTAACAAATTAAACTCAATCTTGCTATAGTGACTGTCAATTAAATTGAAAACATGTCAATATAATATTAATTGGGGCAAATTTAATCTATTGTACATCAGCAGCATTCGATTCGCCCGGGAACCGCCAATGTTTTTAAATAAATTATATTTTCAGCACTAGCAATAATAGAAAATGTCAATTTGAGTATACAACAATGAGCGAACGTTGCAGTCGAAAGTTCCCGACTGCAGAATACTTTGTTTCCAGTCCGGTATAACTGGGAGTATATACCAACATGTGTATAAGATTTGATTACTCTAGTTGTTGATAGACGGACAGACAAAAGGACATTGCAAGAACCCAATATATCCTTTCTTCTCTAAATTTTGTAGAAACGGAGCATACAAAAAATGTAATTTCATCAGTCTTTATCACACCCTAACATCAAAATATATACTTTATAAGCGAGATTCCACTTTTAGGAAAGGAAATACATTTTAAGTCAATTAAAAACGATTCATTGCAAAATTTATAAGCGGGAAATAACTTTTAGCTTAATTCAACCACTCAATTAATCTAAAGCATTAATGATTCACTTTTACCCAATTTTAATGTGTTCATATATATGGTATATATATAAGGGGTTCTGTGGCTGGGCAGGGGAATAAAAACTTTGGGTTTTAAACCGATTATTTCCTTTTTTTTTTTTTTTTTTTTTTTTTTTTATATATTAAATATCATTTAGTCCTTATATTATTTCTTAGCTTTAATAGTATTCTATTAATAGTATGTACATAAATAGTTTTAAATTATAGTTACAGCTAGTTTAAGCTGTCAAAAGGTTGCAGGCCAACCAGTTAAGTAAATATGTAAAGTTTTCCAAAAAGAATAGACAAATTATCAAGTTTCTAGAAACAGGAAAATCAGAAGTCATCCCCCTATTTAAAAACAATCGATGCTTTTGGCCGATAGATAACCTTCAGTAGTGTCGATAGTGCAATCCACAGTTATGCAGGACTAATATAATACCTACCTTAAGGGTCTCACTGAATTTTTTATAGAGATCTTCAGTTGGTTTTGCAAGGCATAGTACAAAAAATAATGTTGTTAAATAAATGTTGTTTTCCTTGATACGGTGTCTCACTAACTTAATTTACTTCTCAGTTATATTTGAATTATTTATATTTTTCGCAATGTCTTTTAAAACACAAGAATTTTTAATATTTGTGGAATCAAAATTTTGCAATGTTTGGCAAATCTAGTCAACTTCAACAAGATTGCACAAGTTTGCATCTCCATTGTTAGGATGCTTTTGACTGCTTTGAATTAGTGCAAATTTTAATTATTTTGTAAAAATCCAAACTAAAAACGTAACGCAATATGTTGTTAATATCTAATGAAGTTTATTTCAAAAGTAATATATTTACAAAAAATAGTTTGAAGTGCATTTAAGTAAAAACACCAAAGAATTTAAACTAGCCCGAAGTGAACTTAATTTCGGGAGAAGTTCGTTTGGAGAAGCTTCTATGTATTCTCCGTAACGTAAAGAATGAACTATTTTAATGCTCTTGTTTTGACCGACTACAATCGCAAACCAACCCCAAATCTCTAGAGATTTCCGTTAGACCCGCATATATTGTTTGTGGCCTATTCGGCGGCATATGGCATACTTTGGGGCTGCGACTGAAAATGATCTGCATTGTATAAGCTTTTGTAGGCCGAAGCAAAGAAATTCAAACACACTCCTCATTATCAAAGGAACTTAAAGCTGTTTTCTGATAACACTCTTCCTGTTGCAGGACAAGCTGCTAAGCAAACTGGAGGAGGAGAGCGAACCGGATCCGCCTACCTCCCAGGAGGACGAGTGCGTAATCTGCATCAATGCCAGGGCCACCATGCAGACCTCGCCCTGTGGCCATCGAGTCGTCTGCCGGCGGTGCTTCGTGAAGACCATACAAAGTGCCGTGGCGCAGAGATTGCTGCCACTGCGGTGCGTGATCTGCCGGGCGCGTGTGAACAGATTGACCTCGTCATCGGGCAGCTGGCGCATACAGGAGTCGGCCAGCAGCTACTCCATGGGTGCCAAAAGCTGGGCCTCAGCGGGCGTGCACGCCGGCGGCGTGGTTGCCTCGGCCAGCTCCTATTCCATGAACGATGCACACAGCGAACACCACGCCTTCCACCAGCCCACGCTGCACACGGCTGCTGGTGGTCGACATCACTATGCGGCGCCACGGGGCGCTCATGGACGCGTGTCGCAATCGGACAGCCTGTACTCGATGAGTTCGACGGGCTCGGCGGGCTCCTCGCTCTCGGGCTACTCACACTATTCCAAGACGTCTTCCATATCGAGCAGCGGCCCCTGCTCGCCAGCCTCGCCAGCGGCGGCCACAGCGGCAGCTGCCAGTGCCAATCATCTGGCGCCGCCATCACCCAACACACACCATCATCATCATCATAATCATAATCATCAGCATCAGGTGATCTCGCCCTCGGGCTCCTCCTCCTGTTCCTCGGTCAGCGTTGGCTCGTTGTCGCCTCGTGAAAACGGCGTACACCACTCTCATCATGGCGGCTGCCCCAGCGGCTGCTCTGGCGCTGTCCCTCGCAAGCCGCTGCACACGTTAAGCAATTCCGCCTCCACATCCTCATCCAGCAGCAGCAGCGGAAGCGGTAGCGGCATCATGACGCCCACGCCCACACACACCTACCCGGGGCGTCGGCACGTAAAAAGCCGCATGCTGGATCTCCAGAATCGACTGCCACCCATCAAGGAGTTTCGCAGTCCTGCCAAAGTGCCACATCCCTCGCCAGTGCATGTCAGCAATCCGCGTTTTCGGTGGGTACACCGCTCAAATGGTGGTCCGTCCACTAAGCCACCTACTTTCATTCCCAGCTATGCCTCGTATACGAAGACCAGTGGTCATGAAATGGCACCACTGCTGCGTGAGTCCGCGTCGCCGCCTCCGTCACGACGCCCCAGTCCGATGAACATTCAGCTGAGCTGCACGGCGCTGGCACCGCCGCCCCTGAAAGCTGGTGGCGCCAAGATCTGCCCGCTAACCACAAAGAACTCGCTGCCCAAGAATGCCTATGTGATGCCCAAGGATAAGAAGGCCCCAAGCGCCGCCGCGCCCCTTACTAACAAGGGACAAGCCGGACGAAGTGGCCTATTAGGGAGCAGCAGCAGTGCCTCTGCCAAGGCCGCATCGGCAGGCTCAGCTGGCAGCGCGGCAGGTGTCGCCGCCGCTGGGGGCAACTGTAAGCCACACTCGAGCGCTTCCAGTCGCAGTTTTCCGCTGTTCTCGAACGGCGGCAGCAGCAATCACAGTAAGTTCTCAGATCTCGATAGCTGATGACGCCAGGGATGCGAAAAATTAATTAAGTTCCGCTCGACAATTTTGCAGAGGAGAAATCTGACAACAAGAAGAACGAGACCATGGAGCGCAAGAAGAAGGAGGAGAAACTCAAGATGAAGGCTGAAAAGGAAGCCAGAAAGGTGACTTTTACCCCATCCCCCTCCCTCTCACTCTCTCTCTGTCTCTCTCTCTCTCTCCACCCCTTCTCTGCGCTTTCAGTCATGCCCTTTATTGTTTTGCCACCAGGGGGCGCCACACGCCGCGGCGCCCGTTCGCATTGTTTGTAATTGGCCTCGTTTGCTTCCGCTGCCTGCAAAGTTTTTCATTAAACGTGGGTCGAGCGCGTCTTTTGTGCTGCCGGGCATAAATTGTACTACCCCAATCCACCCTAGACGGGGTGGTGGGGGAATGCGGCAGTCGAAAAATAGCTCATAATGCGCATCGTTTTTGCATTTGATGCACTTTTTAAGCTTCCTATTTATTGCATGTAAAACAAGCAAACATTTTATACTCGGGATATTAGGCACGAAGATGCCTCGTAAGCATTTCTGAAATCCGAAATTAACACTTTCAACTAATACTTGAGAAGGAAATTTTGAAAAACCATCCTAAAAATGAAAATAATACTGAACATTTCACTCAGTTTAATTAAGCTAGCTAGGAAATATCGAGCTAGTCTTAACTAATCTGATGTCTAAAGGGGCAAATAGAATGTATATAAAATATCTCGTTAACAGTTCGGACTTAGATAAACCAAAGAATATATTTTTAAATTAAGGAATAATATATACATTTGTACGTTTTCGCAAATAGGATATATCATATAGAGAATTCTCTGTGTGTCAATTGATCAATGGATTAAGAAAACCAAACAGCAGTATAAAGAAGTTAAAAATACTTAGTCGAGTTCCAATGCCAGAGAGGGGGTAGGGTCATGATTCTGTAAGTATATACTGTACACATAAGGCAGAGATAGAAGATGCTATCAAGAAGCTTAAATATCCATAACATTATCACGAACTTAAATTGAAGCTTAATGTAATAAAGTTTGTCCCACTATATGGGGTGTTCATTTCAATTTGCAGGAGGAGAAGCGATTGGCAAAGGAGGAGGAGCGCCTGGCTAAGTTGCATGCCAAGGAGGAGAAGAAACGTGGCAAGAAGGAGGCCAAGGAGCTATTATTGGCAAACGATGGCAATAACAAGAAATAAAGTTAATGAATGTGCAAAGTTAAAGCTAAAACTATAAGTGAAACGCAAAGATAACTGGCATATGTATTATATCAGACATACTCGATCACATACACTCAAACACACACACACATACCATATACACCACATGTAACGAGCTTGATTGTATTTATAGGATATTTATTTAATTAGGCCGTATGAATATATTATAATTAAAATAAATTGATTTTCTACTCAACACTTTAAGAAAAACACACAAAAAATTGTTTTTTATTGCTACAATTTTAAAGAACAAATTTTTTGTTATATTTTCTTTGTTTATTTTTGTTTTAATAACACATATTTCCAATATAGTTTTGTATATGATTAACTTTTGTGACTCTGACTGAGAAACAGAGCACGGCAAAAAGTTAGAGAATTTGATTTTAATTTATTTACATCAAGCCTCAAATAACTCATCTGTCTCATAAGTTGAAAGGTTGTTCAAAACAATTGTTTATTATGAATACTAACTAATTAAACAGATTCTAAATTTAAGATTCAAGTTATACAAACTGAGAAAGTTCACTTCATTTAATGTAAACTTCTATGCCTAATAGATTTTAATACCAAACCAAACCAGATAGAATAAACCAAGTACAGAAAGCTATAGCCAAAGAGAGCTGCAATAAACAACATAAATCGGAATATATATTTACTTAAGTCCACTTTGAATCCAATAAATTGTATTTAGTGAAAGTTGGCAATTTAAACATGTTAAATTGTTACAAAATTCTATAGTAGTTTTCATATACCAATCTATATACTACTTACTAATATATACTATGTATTGTACAATAACTATGTATATCTATATATATAGATTCTATACCTATATTGGAAACTGTTCAAACGCAAACATAAGCAATGTGTATTATTAATTGTTTTCGAAAACATCCCCAACCAAATAAAGACAAGTTATTTAGTTAAATCTGTGGTACTCGCATGTCCTGTGCCTTTGCCCGTCGCTCCTTTACTTTCAGGCACCTATTTAAGATCTTGGCAAAACTGTAGGGCATGTCGGCCTGACAGTTCAGATATCCCAGCTTGTGCATTGCTCCAAAGTCGTAGCAATTAATAACCGCGTCCCCGTTGCAATCCTGACCGTACTTATACATATAATTCTGGATCGTGTCCGCGGCGCAGTGCGGATCATTAACGCAATTGGTGAAGGCTGCAGTTGGAAATGACACTAGATTCAATACTCGATGATTACTAGCTCAATTTACTTACCATCCTGCGACATTGAGGTGTCATTGTGCAGCGCCAGCTGACCCGCCTCCACCCAGAAGCCCCAGGTAATCCTAAAGATGCCACAAGCTCCGTTAACACAAATCTTTGTCGCATTGCAACCGCTAATCGCCTCGCAGCATTCTAGGCAGTCTTCCGTGACGGTTTTGATTATACCTAACCATGGGTGAGAAGGGGTGTAGAAGGAACTGTTAGTACGAACTGTTTAGCATACTCGTATTCTACTGAAATCCAAATACTAAGTTAATATTACAGCGAAACCGAGTCGCAATATCATAACTATTGTTTAGATACTATATGCCGACGATTATCTCACACTGCAACTGCACAGTGGTGCAAGTTCTATTGAATTTCGCTAAAATCATTAGCATATTTAATTTTTAAATTATATTTGAAAATAATTAAAATTTTAATAATTTGTCTGAGCGATGACATATAGCTGACATATAGACGATAGATTGATAATTAAGTTGTACGAAAACTTTTATGTTTTTCAGATAACTCAACCATTTCAAAGTTTTCTAATATTCTTCAGATGTTGTCTAAATTTGGTCAAAATCGCATCAGTACTTATATCTTATAGCTGTAATAGGAACAATCGATAAAAAAAATAAAAAAATTTAGTTGAATGAACAACTCTTTTGTTCAAGATATCCTCTATAACCTTAAAACCATCACAATAACAGCGGTGATTCTCAGTGAAGCTCGGCAGATACAAATCAATTTGATCAAAATAAAGAAAGATATCTACAGCAATTCGAAGTTCAAGTTTCTTGAATAGCGAAATGATTCCTAAAATTCTACGAACCGTTGTAGCCGAGAAACTTCCAAGTGAAAGGTAATAAGTTAAGAAATAAAAGTTGCAAATAGTATAACGCTTTATTATGTGAACTGTTTGATGTGTTTTGTTTCTTAATATTGTAACCAGATTGATATATATCTTCAGATCAGATATGTGCTTTATTATTGTAACCAGATTGATATATATCTCCAGATCAGATAATTAAAGTTTTTAAGATTTTTCCCTGTTTACTAAATTAAAATGTATTAAAATATATTTATTAGTCTCAGCTATGCAGAAATAGTCTAGTAGTATTGCAACTTGAATCACACGTCTTACCATCACTAGCTGCTCCAGTGTCCCACTGACTAAGTAGAACCCAGAACCCAAACAAACTGAACAACCACAAACGTAGACTAGTAAACATATTGATCGACTGCCAATCAATCGAGTTGTTGACCAGGTTTTTAGCCGGGGCTGAATTCTATCCGAGATGCAGACAGCGCTACGCTCAGTAGACAACTAAACGGCTGCAATCAATGTGAATGCATTAAAAGAAGATCAAACTGGAAATGGGAAAATTGGCGATGCGCATAAATTGTATTTAATATGTGAACGGTAATAGTAAAAAATAGAAAAAACATATACTACACAGCCAGTTAAAATACTTTGCGCTGTAATTTCCTAGAATAAATATAAACAATTTCAATACAATCACAGTAAGCGCTTATGCCTCAGTCACATTTTGTTGTTGCTGTTGCTGTTTACTCTCGCGCCCTGCCCGCCTGAGGCACCTCTTGAAGATGCTCTCGAAGGTGTAGGGCATATCAGCCTGACAGTTGAACGGACCCATATAGTGAATAGCACCATAGTCGACACAATCCTCCTTTTCATCTCCATTGCAGTCCTGTCCATACTTGTACATATAGCTCTGCAGCGTATCCGCTGCGCAGTGTGGATCATTTGCGCAGTTTGTAAATGCTTAATAAGGCCATATTATAATAGAATTCCAAGTGGCGCGGGCAATACTTACCTGAATCTGTTAGGGGGGAATCACCGGCCACTGTCAGACGCCCAGAATCATCCCACTGATCCCAGGTAAGTCGGAAGATGCCACAGGCGCCATTCACACACACTGAGGTGGCATTGCAGCCACTGAGCGCCTCACACATGCACACCAAACACGTCTCCGTGATGGGCTTCTGTGTTTCCGCCTCTACCCAGGCCACGCCCACAGCCAAGGCCAAACAGAGACACAACAACAAGCTACCATTTCTAGGCATGATGCAGTTTTCCAAGCGATTTGTATACATTTCCGTTTCGATACGTTCGACAGATCTCGCGCTACTGAAAGGTTTCGAGTGTTGTTTGTTGTTTTTTATTGTGCGTCGCCGTGAAACGAGCTATATAATATGTTTGCCGCTATAATGTGCATGCAATCATTACTAGATTTGTTAATTGATCTAGCCTATACATAGATAGAATAATCTGAAGCCTATCTATGCTGGCTTACTAGCCGTTTGTTAACCGATGCGAACCTGTTTTAAGCCCAACTTGTTTCTCTTATGTTTTCTTATATAAACCCAGAAGTAGTACTGAGTATCGCAAATCTATATTCATTATAGTGCATTTATCGGTACTATCCGATTGGTAACCGATACGAACCATTTCAAAGCCAACCATTTTTGTTCAAAATCTTAAGTATTTGGTAACACAACATTTATTTCGTAATTGATCGTAAAGCAGTTTAGCGATTTGAACCGATTTGTTACTAACTGTTGAGAGATAATGTTTTTTTTCTTACAACTCATAAATATGTCCATATTTAGAATTTTAACTTGTTTAGCATTAGCTCTAAACGATTCTCACGACATTTTTTGAAAAACCCAGAAACTTGTTTACTAGAAAAGTTTACTATTTTTCAAACTACAAAAGTTTCCAATTTAGCGATTCTACTCGATTGACAAGTAACACTAGCTGGGTGAAACTATTCGATACTTGTTGTTTATATATTATCAGTTAATAACCTTAAAATATTATCCTACTAGCATATTTTAAGCATCAAAGAATCACTCAAAGCCTTGATCCTCATAGTTCTCAATGCACTCATCGAAAGTGCTCTGGTATTTGTAGGGCAGCTCCCCATGGCAGCCGTAGGCACCCAGCTTGTGAATCCTTGCATAGTCATGACAATCCATTTCGCCATCGTCATTGCAGTCCTGATTGAATTTCTTCATGTAGTTCTGCACGGTGTTGGCGGCACAGTGTGGATCATTGGCACAGTGTTTGAACGCCAGGCCCGAATCGGAGTTTTCGCCTTTAACAGTCAGCTTACCCGCGTCCACCCAGTAGGCCCACGATAAGCGAAAGATGCCGCAGATACCCTTCTCCGGACTGGTGCAAATGGCAGTCTCATTGCAGCCGCTAATGGCCTCACAGATGCAAGTGAGGCACAGCTCGGTGACAGGCTTGTCCAACAAATGACCTGCAACAATCGGTTGAGCACAGGTGAGCAGTCGTCTATATGGACTTCGATTGGAACTTACCCTGTCCACGCACCAGACTAGCTGACACCAAGCAAACAAGCCATAAGCAAAATAATCGAATAATTTGCATTTTAATGTAGGAATCAACGGCGAATCAGCTTTCTGTGTGGATCGATGATTGGAGCACGTTCTAACACTTCCGCAACGGAGACGTAAATGCAACTAGCTCAGACCGTGTAGTCGCAGTCACATAAAAGCAGGCTATAATACCGGTTTTAGGACCGTTTGACTGAGTGAGACGGATCAATCAAGCTCACCCCAGCTGGCACACTATGAAATATTGATAATAAAATAATATAAATCAGATTAACATGGTTTGGCAATATGGCCAACAATAACAATAATTCAAAAAACTAACTACAATATTTACATTTTTAGAACTTCCGAAAAATTACGTATTATGCCTGAACTATATAAACAGATAAATCGGTATTAGAAAGGCATTCTCCTACTACATATTCACAATATAATATTTTCCTCAAAAAATTTGATCACTTTAAATGCATCTTTCTTTTAATAGGAATCTTAAATTCTTGTTATAAAAATAAATTATTTTTGGATGTAGGGTATCCCATAGTCGAATAAAACAGCAAATTCTAAAGCTCCCACAGTTTCTCTTAAGCTTTGTTCGCTCTCAAACAAAAAAAAGCGCTTTAAGTCAAGCCGCAAACCATTAAAAGCTTTGGAAGTTGCCGTTAATTTTCAAAACAAAAACTAGGAACTGTTTTTGTATAGCTAGTGATATTATATAAAAACCTAATAAACTAGGCCTTTCATTTATAATTCATATAATTGTATCCAACAACAATTATCAATACTATGATTTATGTTTTGCAATCCACGATGACCGCGAAATAAATTATAACATTCAAAAAATAAGACTTTTCGATAGACAGCCCAACAGGGAACTATTTTTAGAAGTACACTCTTAGACGTGATTTTCAGATATCCCACGTGATTTTGCGGGAAATTCGTTGGAAACTGTTGTAGGAAACTAATTTGCTTATCATCGAAAATATAATACAATACAATACAAAAAAAATGTTTACCAATTATAAAAAAAAGAAAATCCAACATCATGATAGGGGTCTCAGGGGAGATAGGGGAAGTCTAATTTTCTTCCGATTAGCATTAAACACTTTTTGAAATTATTAAATTCTACACGTGTCTTATCAATGATCATTTTTTCCAGCATCATTTGGAAAATCACACTATTAAGTGTAAGCGACGTATTCCGAGGCCTTAGGATGGTAGATCCTTAGTGAAGATGCCAAGAGTCCTTGGCATAATAGGATTTCCCTTAAATGGATCCCAGGACAGATATCCCCGGAAACAAGGCAGCCCATAAGTTAGCTGGAATAGGAATAAAATTGCGATTTCCATTTAGTAGATACACAATACTTAAGGCTAGAGGAGTTCCATATAAGACAGTCGAGTTGCGGAAGTGGAACAGGTCTTCGACAGGGCAAGTCACTTCTTGGAATAGATTTCTAGAAAAGCATATCTTCCAAACAGTCGATATTGATAATAATAATAACTTTTTGTTTCTCGCCCAAATGACATCAAGCTCATTTTCAAGACTCTACACAAAATATAATTAAAAAGCGTGCAAACCGATTTTGGATAGTTGCGTTAAATGGGGTCTAGGTCAAATTTCGGAGACACTTTTTTTTAAAGATCGACTTTAAAATCAATTCCAAAGACCGTTAAGAATCGTAAGGCACGTGCCTCAACGAATTAAGAAAACCTGCCTATTCTCTCAAATATATGGAAATAAAATACTTCGCCAGGCGTCCCGGGTTAAGAACAGCTAGAAAATTATGATATAATTTCAATTTATTTTCATAAAAACTCGACTGGTGAACTATGATTTTGCACAATTCAAATGATTAAATTCAAATTTCCAACTCAAAACTGCATATAAATAATTATTACATATAAATATTATAGCATTGCGATAGTGCGATTAGCCCGAAGTACGCACATCCAGGGCCGGGAAGGACTTAAGGCAGTTCTGCAAGGATGTTTGATATTGATAGCCCAGCTCGCCAGCACAGCCGTAACCACCGAGCTTGTGAATAGCCGCATAATCGTAGCAATCGATGCCGCCATCTCCATTGCAATCCTGTCCAAACTTGACCATGTAGTTCTGAATGGTGTTGGCCGCGCAGTAGGGATCGTTCACGCAGTTGGCAAAGGCTACGTGCAAAAGCAGAGGGGGAAGGCATGCATTAAACAGGTATAGGTATAGTGCGTTGTGCTGGAAACTTACCGTCCTCCGACTGGGGACTCTCATTGCCCAGGGTCAGCTTGCCGCCATCCGCCCAGTAGGCCCATGTGATGCGGAAGAGGCCACAGACGCCGCCGCCGCAGAAACGGGTCTGGTTGCATTGGCTGATGGCTTCGCAGATGCAGCCTAGACACACATCGGTGACGGGCTTATCTGTGGGTGTACAAAAGGGGGGAAGATCATGCTTAGGCTGATAACAGTTTTGCGATTAGATGACCTATAAAATGACAAATCGCCGCGAATAACGAATAACGAAACAAGCTTTTTGCATTTGAGAGGCAAAACAAAACTGGAAACATGTTTTACATATTTGCGAGCCGATGTCATCATTTTATTCTGATTTTGTTTTTAATCTTTCTCTTAATTGTAAACAAACAAATAAAATTGTTAGGTGTAAGTCAGCTCGACGGCAAGCCAATAAAATATAAATTATATCTTGAATATTGTATTAAGAAATATATAATAATAATAAGATTCCAAAGTCTGTACGCCCATGAACCTCACGTTCTGTTGAATCTGTATCTGTCAGCCAACGCCGAACTAGTTTTGCAACTTTCAATGACAGCATTGAGGCTTCTACATCTTTAAAAATTAATTTTTTTGTATTTTTTTTGTTTTTTTAAATAAATTCGATCTTGCTGTCATGGGCCAATAAGCGAATGAGTCAATTTGGCTTATCAAGACGCACGATTCATACGAATTACGATATGTTCTTTTTGGAGCTACCTCTGGGTAAGTTTTCTCATATTTTTACTGTTTCTCCAAGGTTACATGCACAGAGTATTAAGATATTTAAATGATTTTAAACGCATTTTGTATTTTGTATGCAAATAGCGATTCCTACTTCATATATTATGATGGAGCTGTCAAACTTGACTTTTAAATAGTGTCACTTTTCAAATTTTTCTACACTGAGTAAAAAAATGTGAAGCATTTAGTAAGCAATTTGTCATATCAGTGTACCAGCTTAATAAGCGCTGCTTTTCTTGCAGTGTAGACCTACAGCATTTGTTATACATCCCTGTTCTCATTGAATTCGCCCACGCTTGAATGGTTTTTTTGGGTTTTCATTTACGGGTTCGTTGAACCCTTGGAAACAATCAATAAAGTCATTAATTTAGGTCAGAATTTGAATTGCCTGTATTAGTTTATATCATTTGATATTTAAATATTTACTAAAACTAAAGATCATTATACCCAGTTGAACATATATAAGTTATGCTAATAGCTTATATCTATAAATATAAATAAATAATTGAAATAACTTTGAATGGAATCTTATAATGCATTTTCTATGTTATAGTTAGAAACGATGAGTAACCGGACTCTAATAATGTTCATTTAATTGTAAAATAGAAACAGAGATTATCACACACGAAGGGGATATAATATAATACTCATATGTACGTCAGATAAGTACATTACGAGTACTTTAAAAGTGTCGCATCACGAAGTTGGACTTTTTCCCGGATTAAACAATATTTAATAGAGTTAAACAATGTCTAATAATTAGGGAAATTCTCTTAGTGTACATAAAGTACTTTATCAATTCGATTTGTTAGTTTTTATTGTTTATAGAGCCCCGTATGCATTGACTTGTTAATATATTTACAATATCTATTATTTTTGCGCATTCTGCGAGTAACTATGAATTTCCTATGTTTATTAAGCAATCTTATTAACAAATTAAGCAGCAAAGTTACACAATTTGCTTTAAATTATGTATTTAAAGCGAACTGAGATTAGTTCCGCTCCACGAACTCAATGAGCCAACTATATAGTTAGCCTATTAATATCGGAAGTACTTGGCAATGCCGCGTAATTGAAATCCTCAGTCAATGCCTCCAATGATGAGGTGCCTGCCCCAAGTTCAATAACACACAATTAATTATCCGAAGCGCCATTTACTCATTTGTGTGTTGGAAAATAGTTTTAAGAAACAAAATGTATTTAAAGATTCGCAACATACTTGTATTATAGTAACATGACAATACCAAAGAATCTTTAGATGGCTGCTAATTAATGTTAATGAAATGCACGAATCTGGTGGACAGGTATTTCCATTTGGCTTTAAAAAACATATTGACAAAATGTGTGACGGATTCCGTGACAAACATGTTACCTATTGTGATTATATTACTCACCCTGCGCCTGGATCAGAGCCGCCAATCCCAGGCACAGCAAAGCACCGATCGCCACAGTGCAACACAATTTGTTGGCAGCCATCGTAAATGTATCTTGTTGCCCGAAAATATTTATTTAAATTATAAGCGAATTTAAAAGACGCAACGACAAACTCTATTACTTTGTTATCACTATTTAAGCGCTGAACCGAATGCCTTCGCGTTGAGCGAGTAACTAAGCTGCGTTTCGAGCACGATCTGCTCTTTTGTGAAGCTTAAAAGCTTTCGCTCATACAAAGAACTTGGAACACGAACTTGGGCAGCGCTGCAAGCGCAATATGGAAAAAAAGCTCAGCCACACTACATGTGTGCTCTATACGAGACAACGATTTCAAGCTGTTCTTTTCAGTTAATCCCAATTACAGTACGCCCTGGCTAAACACAACCAATTGAATTCGGGCCAGTTGCAAAAACCGCGGCTGTTGCAAAACCGAGGTAAAATTTTTTATTGGCTACCTTCTTTTAAAAATCGATGCCATTTCTACACATTTACATAAATCCATATACATACAATGATATACATTGTATCAATCTTATATTGAAACAAAAACCAACTGACTGACCTGCATAGATCAGCTAGTACCGAACTTACACTTGGATGAAAAAGCGAAGCTTTTACAAAAGTGATAATAAAGTTCAATACAAGTGGTTCTAATAATAATAAATAGAACTGTAAGGGTTAGAAACTTAGATAAAGGCATTAAGCTTTGGTGCGGACCTAGAATTTCAAATGGACATGTTGTTGACAGTAATTAGTTCAAGCCGGGATCGGACAGCAAGTGGGTCAGAGGTTAAGGCATCCGCCTTACAGACGGGAGCACTCGGGTTCGAATCTAGCCGACTACTAATATACGGACAAGTTTGGACAAAAATTTCTAATAAAGGTCACTGATGAGGATGCTTGGCAGCATCCGAAATAGCGCTATATGACCAGCCAATACTTTTCATATCTACCTTTCTATATTCACCCAGAATTGTTGACGTCGAGCCTGCTAAATATTTCATTCATTTTTCTAATAAATATATTATATTTTTGTAGAATGTCCGTCTGCCGGCCTGTCCGTATGAACGCAATTTTTTATCAGTTTACAATGCGATAAAATTAAAAATTTGTAAACACTTTTTTACAAAATGCATACACCGTTCTAGGAGAAAGGCGGACGGAGAAAATTTCTTAAACGGCAGGATCTCTGTAGTATAATAATACATTCTGACAGGTCTTTTAATAAATTGATTCAAATGTTAGGAATTTTTAATTTAGTATTTTCAATGTTTCTCGTTAAATATCAAGTGAGTCAGAAAATTCTACCGTATTTTATCAACATCAGTTACATTTCAGCAGTTTTAACAGTTAAAACAAATGATTCTTCTTATGCATTTTAATAGGATAAATACCTTATTTAAAACATAATTAAATAAAGCTTTGATTTATAAAACTTGAGTAGTTGTTAAAAATCCATAACAAAACAGTTCTAGAACTCTTTGATTTTTGATACCTAATCAATTTTTTAGTGATTTGCAGAATATAGATACGAGTTTGTTTAGGTTTGCTTGAGTTATATTTTGAATTAATGTTGTATTGGTACAGAATAAATCTCAATGTTTAGATTTTGTTGAAGGCGGCAATGTCGACGGACTGAACAAAGTCCTCGAACTCCTCAATCTTCTCCTGCAGCAGATCAATGGAGACCTTATCGTCCTCAATAACGCACATGATCTGCAGCTTGTGGATGCCATAGCCGACAGGCACCAGTTTGGATGCGCCCCACAGCAGACCGTCCATCTCAATGGTGCGCACATTTTTCTCCATTTCCTTCATGTCGGTCTCGTCATCCCACGGCTTCACGTCCAGGAGCACAGATGATTTGGCAATCAGCGCGGGTTTCTTTGATTTCTTGGCAGCGTAGGCGGCAACGCGTTCCGCCTTGAGACGCTCGGCCTCAGCATCCTCCTCTTCGTCAGAGGCGAACAGATCAACATCATCATCATCATCGGCAGCTGGCTTGGCCGCTGCGGCCACTGTGGGCTTGCCACCGGCCAGTTGTGGCAGTGGAGCACCAGTCCAAGCAGAACGCTCACCAGCCTCGAAGGAGGCAATGTGACGGTACCAGCGGGCAACGTGTGCGTAGTCGCCAGCTGGGGCCTTGCCCAGCGAATCGAACACGGACAAATCGGCTTTGGAGGGCGTGTAGCTGTGTAGAAAAACATTTGCATACATGTAGAAATTTGATTTTTATTTTTTTTTTTGTGCCTGCCGACGTGGTGACCGGACGTAACCTCACATTGGGCAGCACATGCTGGAAATGCTTACCCAGTGATGTAGCTGTTGTCGGCCAGGAAGTTGTTCAGTTCCTTGAGGCCCTGTGGGGTTTTGACATCACCGAAAGCCATTTTAAATGCGTTTTATTATTGTTATATTCGCGTTTAAAAGAATTTGTACCGTGCGCTGAGCTCCGTCTGCGTTTGGAAAGTCTGTGTGAAAGAGCTGAGGATGAGCACAACCAACAATACACCAACAAATCTATCGATTAATGATACCTTGTATCGATATATACAGTAGTGTTGGGACTTATCGTTCTAGTCAACAGATAGTGAAAGTTTAGTCATTCATTTTGACTCGTGAAGTAAATTAGTCAGTTTGCTTAGTCGTCAATATGAAAAAATTCATCTAAAGATATTGAGTTTATTAAATATCAAAGAAATTTCGTTGTTTTGGCGCTTAAGTTGAACTTTAGCAACATATAAATTCAATATTGAACTTCAAAAATATATTAGATAGGGAGCTACTTATAATTCATTGAATAAGTTCAGCTGTTCATTTTAATAACTTGTTCAATTTAACTTGTTCTGAACGAAGCGACGCAGCTCTAATGTATAGCGCACTGTGCAATACTGTTCTGCTCAGCTGTTTCCGGTTGTCTCTGCATCTCGGTAGTTTAATTGGCTTGATTATTAAAATTATATTAAGCAAAATTATTTGCCAATACCATACAAGACAGTTACTGCTGCAAATGAACCCAAAAGGCAGCAGTAAAGGTATTCGGTAATTCAAAACAGCGCTTTGATTGGCAACTAGACTTCAGACTCAGGAAACACCCTGTGTGTGACGCAGTTACACAACGCTAAGAGAAATCAAAATTCTCAGTCTGGACGAGTAGGCCTCGGGGGCAACGATAGAGGCACGGATACAACTACATTTGCAAAGGCGTACACATCGGAGCTATACGGCAGCCGTTAATAAGGTATGTACGCTCAAGAGTCGAACCACCCGGTAGCTATTCTTAGGCATCGACATGCGAACGATTATTGATTTTTCTTCGGGTTTCTTCTTTGGTTCAGGGACGACTTTCACTTTCGTTTTGGCACCGTTCCTGAAGCAATTTAATCAGTATTGTCGCCATGGTAGTCACTGCGTCCACGTGCCGTACGGAGACGGTGTTCGACTACAGCTGGAAGCATGTCGTTTCTGCCTATTGGAACCGCTATCCGAATCCGTCCAGGTGTGCAGCTTGCTCATGTAACCAACTCCAGCATCTGAACTAACCTTCCATTTCGTGCAGCACTCATGTCCTCACCGAAGACACCATCAAGCGTGAGGTGCGCGATGGCAAATTGTATTCTCGCCGTCTGCTGTCCAAAACAAATCCAGTGCCCAAGTGGGGCTCACGGTTCTACAACAATGTGCCGGTTAAGATTGTTGAGGACTCGGTGCTGGATCCCGTAAAAAAGACATTTACTACATTTACCCGCAATTTGGGCATGAAGAAGATAATGGTAAGTGAACTTTGCACCCGCACACAGGGTGACCACGCAAGTGGCCCGTCTGAATCAGATTCTGGCTAGAAAAACCGATTCCGAAAAATTCACGTTCTTTCTTTTTAAACTAACTGAAATCTCTTTAGCTGTACAGTTATCAAAGAGCAACAGAGCTCTTTTAGGCAGATTATGTTTCTTAGAGAAGCATTTCACCCGTTAACTGAGTATGCACACTGTGACAAGTTTATATAAACGTTAAGAATAAGCACATCCTTAACTTTCTGACGATCTTAAACCAATTTTGAAAAGCCATCCAAGCATTCATTCTGGGTTTTAGATTACATAGGTTGTTTGCTAATATTTGCAATAAACAAAATAAACATTTTTACTAGTTAGAAATTCAGTTCTATTTTAGAGTAGTCAAACCTTTAGAAATGCTGGTTCTCATTACCAGAAAGTTATATCTATCTATCTAGAAATGTTGAGACACTACATTTTCATAAGTTTTGGGTTGCATATAATGGAAAATATACCGGTAGTTATTACAGATTTATAAAACAATAATGAATCTCCGGAGAAATGTTTAAACAATTCTGAAATCTAAAAATGTTTCGGCCGATGTTTATTCGGTGCCAGCTGGATTCCCATGTCGAAACCTTTGCTATTCAAATTCATCTAAAATTTGTTGTCTTTCAGAAAGTGGATGAGATTGTGGTCTACAGTGAACAAAACGACGGACGCACTTTGGCCGTGCGGAGGGCTTACATCAGCTCTCAGGTGTTTGGCTTCTCACGTGCCATACGTGCATTTGGCATTGAGCGTTTCAAAGTCAACGGCAACAAGGCGTCGAATGGCTTCAACCATGTGCTGCGACGCATGTTTCCGCAGCATCAACTGGCACCCATGACAACGGTAGCGACAACAACTCAACAGGCAACGCCAGCTGCTGCAGCTCAGTACGGCGACCTGGCTGTGGCAACCACGAGTCACAGCAGTAGCGGCAGCAAGTCGGAAGCGCTTAAAAGAACGGCGAAAATTGGTTACGAGTTCTGCAAGTGCCATGCTAGCAAGATTGCGCAATTGTTCTCCGTACGAAACTGATAATTGGTTTAATGTCGGATCTGCATGAAGGCGTGAAAAGTGACGGAACGGAACGGAACGGTACGGTACGGAGTTCGGCTAACGCTGTGACAAGCGGCCATATACTACTATATACATGTATTCCAAAACACTAAACAATTTGCTGCATTTCATTCCGTGTATTGAGGAAGATGAGGAGGAAGAGCACATTAGCTCATCACATCAAAGCATCATACATCATGTCATCGATCTTTATAAGGCGTACAGTTGCATTATTCTGTACCTTTGGATAGGAAGGAACATTCTCGTGTATAAATTTGGTTTTTTTATGTAAAATATTGTACATATATTTTGTAGAAAATACATACGTAGGATACAACAAAAACAAAAACATTTTTGTGATTTTGTTATATTATCAATATTAATAGTAAGGGAGTAAGCAAATATATATTCGCGGTGCCAAATATTAAATATCCGTGCAAAGATGCCACTAAAATTATTTGCATGGCAAACTACACAAAACAAACGGCTTTTTATGTAATAACTTAGCGTTTCCTAAACTTTCAAAATTTTTCGCGACTAACCTACTGAAAAACAAGTAAGAACGTTGCAGTCGGCGGTGGCGTCCGACGGCGGACGCACCCGACTGCAGAATACTATGTTCCCAGTCCTATGTATATAATATGGTTATTTGTGAGTTCAGAAAGAAACGCGATTTTGCTCCTTTGGGTGCGTGGGGGTGGGGGGTGTCCAAAAATTTTTGATGCAGTTTTATCTAGGGGGCCAACATTAGTCTGTCTGCCAAATTTGGTGACTCTAGCTCTACTGGTGTGGGAGATATAGGTTTTGCTCCATTGGGGGGTGGGGGGGTCCAAAAATTTTTGATGCAGTTTTATCCAGGGGGTCAACATTAGTCTCTATGCCACATTTGGTGACTCTAGCTCTACTGGTGTGGGAGATATAGGTTTTGCTCCATTGGGGGGTGGGGGTGGTGGGGTCCAAAAATTTTTGATGCAGATCTGTCAGGATCTCAACTTTAGTGTGTATGCCAAATTCGGTAACTCTAGCTTTAAAAATGTGGAAGATACAGGTTTTCCCCAAATTTTGGGGGGGGGGGGGTGGGGGTGGGGGGCTGATCTTGACACTTTATAAACTGACGATATACACCAACATGTGTGCCAAATTTGGTTGCTCTAGCTCAAAGATAAAGGCAAAAAAATTGCGTTCATACGGACAGACGGACAGACGGACATTGCGCAAACCCAATATACTATTTTTCCCTTCGGGAACATAGTATAAATACCGAACATGCCCATTTTGAGCGCAATCTATTTTACGAAATGGAGGCTGCCGTTATGCCATTATTTTTTAATGCAATGCCCATCTTTAACTATTGTAGTCCTTGGTTTATCTGATGTAAAAATAGTAAAAATAAATTTGCATATTTCTTCCTAAAAAAATTTTTTGCGACCCGGCAAAACTTTTTTACGACCCGGTATCGGGTCGCGATCCACCGCAATAATCCGATTATTCGGAAACCATCGGCAAAAGCACGGTTCCGATTATTTCTCCCATAAGGATTTATCAGAGCGATGGTTGCGAAGCAGCCACTGCTTCCATAAGTGTTTCCGAAAAGTGTTGTAAAAGATCACATCAATTTGCTCATCGATACCGATGCGCACCAACATGAGTCTTATCGATGTATCGAACCAAATGCAACCCCGCGGCGCCAATTTTCCCGCTGCCACTCACACATTCAGACGCAATAACTACAAATTTAAAACAATACTTAAAATAATAATCGCATGACATTGCAAATATGTTGCAAATTGAGAATGTGGAAACCAACGAGGATATCCCGGTAAGTTTTAAATACCAAATAGCCAGCGCTTGCAAAATTTTTGCTGCCAGCCTGTGGATTGAAAGCCGGCATGCCGGTTCGGGGAAACTACAGTTATTTGGATAGTAATTTTTCAATTTAATAACGTAATAAGACAACTTCGGAGGCCGCTGCAAGCTCTTCGGACGGAAAGGCGGCCAAATTTGACAACGATCTGGAAGACGGCCGCAGCAGACGCTTTGATTTCCTGCTGAAGCAAACTGAGATATTTGCGCATTTCATAACAAACGGTACAAAACCCAAGCGCCGACGCGGTAAGAACAATGCGAATAACAAGGATAAGGATGTGGCAGAGTAGGTGCCACATTAACATTTATCTACATTGAGTAGTTTCATTTAACGTCTCATTTAATAGCAATGGACACGGCAAAACGGACCAAGAGGAGGATGAGGAGCCGATCGTTAATGACTCTGCAGGCAAGAAGTTATTCCGGTTTAATGCCTCGCCCGATTACATAAAAAATGGCGAAATGCGCGACTACCAGGTACATGGCCTCAACTGGATGATATCACTCTCCGAGAACGGCATCAACGGCATTCTGGCCGACGAAATGGGATTGGGCAAGACGCTGCAGACCATATCGCTGCTGGGTTATCTCAAGCATTTCAAGTAAGTTTTTATTTTTATTCACATGCCTTTTTCTCGTTTCCGAGTAGTTTTCAAAACAAAGATGTACACAGCAATAGCAAAACAAATGGTCATGAAGCTAGAGGTCTTCAAATGTTTTGCATACAGCGAACAGTATCTGACACCAGGCAAACAAAAAACAGCAGGAAAGTACAAAATGAAAGGGCCCACAAGTTGTGTGATTGAGTTGTGCGCTTTGATATAGACTGTAGTTGGCACAACATTGTCGCAACCGTACCAATTACAATGCAATTAGTTGCCGCAACTCGAAAAACTCACTCAAGTTGTGCTGACTGGTTGCCTTGTGTATGGCTCCCATGAGGCAAAAACCCAATTTAAGTGACAACTGTTGCCCCAACCGATTGTGCTAAAATTGCCCCGTGTAGATATTTCATCACAGGCAAAGCATGGAAGAGGAAGGGAGAAAACGATAGAGCGCCAATGTGTAAGCATATGTGTATGCATTAATACTCATAGGACCCCTACACAAGCCAACTCAATTGCCCAACTTGAGTGAGTTTTTCGAGTTGCGGCAACCGATTGCACGTAATTGGGACGGTTGCTTCAATTTTGTGCCAACTGAATTCTGTATCAAAACCTTTTGATACGAGCGGGATGCCGCAACTGGTTGTGGTGTAGTTGGGCTAAGCACAACTCGATTGCCACAACTCGTGGACGTTTGGTTTTGTACTTTCTTGCTGTTTTCGCTGATCGCCTGGTTCAAATACTGTTCGTTGTATGCAAAACACTTGCAGAGCTCTGCTTCAGGTTCGGGGGTTGTTTTGCTATAGTTGTGTTTGTGGGCGTCTCCCTTTCCGTTTTGTTCTTTCTTGTTACTCTTTTTACTGTTTGCCTGGTACTTGGCTGCTGTTTTGTGCGAAATATTTGAAGTTCTTCATAGACCGCATTGTTTAGCAGAAAATAGTGAAATTAATGAAAATTCAGATATTCCTTTTGTTGTTATTACAAAATTCAAAATTGTTGTTAATAATAATTCGACACCTATGTTTTTGTTTGAAAAACTTTTTTGTTTATAAACGTAGCGTAAACAAACTCGCCAAATTTAAGTTTCATTATGTGCTACATATGCTGACCAAATTTCCTCAAAATCGGACTAATACATCTTATACCTGCCATAGGAGCGAACGGTAGAAACTAGTTTATTATTATAAAATATTACTTGTTTCACTAATTTCCATATATTTTGCAGCGTTTTCATATAACAAGCTCTGTCAATCGTGATTAATACCATTGATTTTTATTAATTTAATGTAGATTAAAATTTCGGCTTAAATCGAATTGCAGTGCACTGCATCGAGTAACTCTATGTTTTCTTATCCACACATTCTGCAAGCTCTGGTAAATATAAAGAATAACGACATCTGTCATTGAAGTTAGTTAATAAATTGTTGTTTTATAACAAGCTTTATTTGATTATTATTTGAGCTGTAATATTTTACACAACTTTAATAACCAATCTATTTGGCTACAACTCTCAAAAATATTTGTGACTTATAACCTGTCCAGTCTCTCCAATATTGTGTCCACAGAAAAATACATGGCATCAGTCTCAGTGTTCGCACACAGATATTTTCATGTAATAATTTGATAGTTGCGCAATAATCATGTCAAATACTAATGCCAATACATAAATGTAGTGCATGCTCTATAGAGTGACAATTAAGAGCAAGGGTGTTCACTTACCGGAACTGTCTACTCAAACGATTGTCAAATGAAAGGATATATGCATAACTATATACAGCCATGGTCATATAAATAGCACACAAACATATTCCATTTATGGAATGATTTTTTTAATTGAAAACATTTTTTTTTTTTTTAAATAAAACAACTTTGGCTCTTCGTAGCTTAACTTATTAACTACTCAATTCATAAAAAACAATTTTTAAATGTTTTGAAACAAAAGAGATAAAAATGCAAATTTAAAAAATGACGAAATATGTGTGGTCTCAGAAATATCACAATTTCAAAATGATATATATTTCAAGGTATAGTTATGCTGAATGAGAGCAAACTTGATTGGCGAATAATTTGATGGGTATTGCAAAACGAGAACAGGCTTTATAAATTTTCGGTTAAAGTACAATTTTCAACCTAATCTTTTACGCAGAAACCAACCCGGACCGCACATGGTAGTCGCGCCCAAGTCGACGCTGAAGAATTGGATGAACGAGTTCGAGAAGTGGTGTCCGTCACTGCACGCGGTTTGTTTCATTGGGGACCGCGACACGCGCAAAGTCATCAAACGCGATGTACTGCTGCCAGGCGAGTGGGATGTTCTCGTCACCTCTTACGAGATGTGCATAATCGAGAAGTCCGTGATCAAGAAGTTTAACTGGCGCTACGTGGTCATCGACGAGGCGCAGCGCATCAAGAACGAAAAAACATTGCTGGCGGGGAGTTTGCGCGAGCTCAAAATAGTCAATCGACTGCTCCTTACGGGCACACCGCTGCAAAACAATTTGCATGAACTGTGGGCGCTGCTGAACTTTCTGCTGCCGGATGTGTTCAACTCCAGCGAGGATTTTGACGAGTGGTTCAACACGAACAATTGCCTGGGCGATGTTGCACTTGTCTCGCGTCTGCACGGCGTGCTAAAGCCCTTTCTGTTGCGTCGCGTGAAGTCGGACGTGGAGAAGAGTCTGAAACCCAAAAAAGAGGTGAAAATCTTTGTGGGCTTATCCAAAATGCAACGCGACTGGTACACCAAGTTACTGCTTATGGACATTGACATTATAAACAACGCTGGCGATGTAACAAAGATGCGTATTCTGAACCTTCTAATGCACCTGCGTAAGTGCACCAATCATCCGTATTTGTTCCAAGGCGCTGAGCCGGGACCACCATACACGACAGACGCACATTTGGTGAAGAACTCGGGCAAGATGGTTATTTTGGACAAGTTGTTGGCAAAGCTGCAGCTGCAGGGTTCGCGTGTGCTGATCTTCTCGCAGATGACCCGTATGATGGACATACTGGAGGATTATTGCATCTGGCGCAATTATAACTATTGCCGTTTAGACGGAAAGGCGTCGATCGAGGAACGTGAACAACAGATGCAGGAGTACAACATGGAGAATAGCACCAAATTTATATTCCTGTTGTCCACGCGTGCTGGCGGCCTGGGCATCAATTTGGCCACCGCCGATGTGGTCATTTTATATGACTCCGACTGGAATCCGCAAGTGGATCTGCAGGCCATAGATCGTGCCCATCGTATTGGTCAAAAAAAGGAGGTGCGCGTGTTCCGCTTGATTGCCGAGAACACCGTCGATGAAAAGATGTTTGAGCGTGGCGAGGTCAAACTGCGACTGGACAGAATGGTCATCCAAAACGGTCTTATGAACAATCGTTCACAGCCCAACAAAAACAGTTTGCTGAACATTGTTCGCTTTGGCGCCAATGAGATATTATCCTCTAAGGAGACAGACATCAGAGACGAGGATATCGACACGATTCTAGAGCGTAGCGAGGCCAAATCAGCCAAGCAGAAGATGCAATTGGACAACATGGGCGAGAACTTATTGCGCACCTTTACCTTGGATATAAACGAGGAGACGGGCACATCCTCCATATACCAGTTTGAGGGCGAGAATTGGCGTGAGAAGCAGAAGCTAAATGCATTGAGCAACTGGATTGAACCACCCAAGCGCTTTCAGAAATCCAATTGTGAGAAATTACTCAAGGCGATACATGCAGATAAATCAAAACCGCGTCCGCCAAAGCAGCCCAAAATAAAGGACTTTCGATTCTTTCCGCCACGTCTGGTGAAGCTGCTGAATCAGGACTGTTACTATTACCGCAAGACCATTCGCTACAAGGAACTAGCCAGTGAGGAACAGCGCAAAATAGACGAAGCTGAACCGCTCTCCGATAATGAGATACTCGAAAAGGACACGCTCCTCTCACAGTCCTTCGCCGCTTGGACGCAGTATGACTTCACTCAGTTCATCAGAGCGATTAAGAAGTATGGCCGCGATGATATTGAGAACATTGCCAAGGCCGTGATGACCAAGACCCCCGACGAGGTCATCAAGTACAATGCGGTGTTTTGGGAGCGTTGCTTCGAGCTGCAGGACTGTGAAAGAATCATTAATCTTATCAATATGGCCGAGGCCAAAATTCAACAAAGCCTTTCTATTAACGCTCTCGATCAGATGGTGAGTCTTTTTTTTCGCAAAATATTTATTTATTTAACAATCTTGTGCTTTTGGCAGATGTCACGCAACGGCGAGCCCGTCAATCAGCTACGCTTAAAGGATGTCAATAATAATGGAAAAACCTACTCAAAAATTACTGATCATTTTCCGGTATGTAAGGTGCGCAATTTAAGCTTTGACAAGGAGAACGAAGAAAAGATGAAAACGCCCAAGACCGAAATCAGCAGCACCAGCACCCTAGCCTCGAGGCCACAACGCAAGTCAAATCGGAAACGCATGAGCGAAGTGATTGCCATCCCCTTCCGAAGCCAAAAAGATGAAGATATAAAATCAGCTAACAATGGCGTCACACACAACAAAGATTATTATATTCATAATGTATTAATAATACCCAAATTCATATGAGATTTAGCTACGTACAGCATTAGTTGCGGTTTAACGCAGCACACACACAACCACACAAAGAAGTTCATCCAGTTGTACTCCCAAAGGAGCAAGCATCTACGCTAAGTTTATTATTTTTTTTGCATTATAACTATTAATACTTTTTTGAGCGCCGCTGAATTCTATTCTTAATTTTATTTCATTTTGTTGAGTTAAAAATTAATAATGTATGTTATGGAATTAATAAAAAACAACGTTCTGTTCAATTTATAAACTTATTATAAAGAATATGAACGATGCAAAATACATCTATAAACCAACCAACTACGATAGTTTTCTACATAATATTCATACTGTTGAAGTAGAAATAGAGGCTTCTCCCCGAAGCTTTAATATTTGTTTAATTTAATATATATTTTTCAAGTGTAGGAATTGGGTTTAATATGACGAAAAAAAAAGAACGGCTAGCTATATAGTTACATATATTTATATATCGCTATATCGACTCGGCTATTGATGCTGATTCAAAATATATACACTTTGTTGGGTCAAAAACGTCTCCTTCAGTTTTTACACAATTCGAGACAAAATTATAATAGTTGTTGAATATAGTAACTTTTCGACTCGTAAACTGGATTAACAGTAAATAAAAGAAATTCGTGATAATTTTTATAAGTGCAAGGCATCGAGAGCCCCAAAGTGTATGCAACACAAAGCTGTTACTATTTTATTATAAACGCAGTATGTAATACCATTTGACATACTAGTATGTTGTATGGTGGCTCTGAAAGGAGAAAGGTGGTATATATAGACACACCTTGCTAATAAGAATCATATTTACTACTTATTCCTATTCTTTAACATTTTTATTGTGTCAAGGCGTAAAAAAGAATGTTTATTAACTTACTGATAAGATTATAAATTCTATGGATTGCAGTTTAGTTTTAATAACAAATGCGCATTGGCACATGTGTACAGATACAGGTACGTACTAGGCACACATAAGATAAACATATATGTGCATTATCGGTGTTAAAGCTTAAGAATTAATATCATCTTGTTAATGCAGTCCAGCGGCAGCTGCATTGCCATGTTCAACATGGGCTGCTGCTCTTAGAACTATTTATTCACTCGCTCTCCAGGGGCAGCACCTGCATCTCATTAATACTACTTATGTGTTGTGTCACAATGTTTGGCAGACTCCCCTACTCTTCCTTAGGGTTGATCATCTCACCAATGCTGGCCGCAGCGCCGGCGATCAGTGCCAGAATGGCGAAGACGCCAAGCAGAATGTTCTTAATCAGCTTCCACTTGCACCATCCAAGACGGTCGGGCCACAGATAAACGGTCTCCACAAAGCTGGGCACAAAGATGCCCAGCAGCGAGAAGAATACAGCGCCCACCAGGCTGATGAACGGCTCCAGATTTGGTATGCCCGCTGCAATGCCACCACTCACCAGGATGATGCCAGTGCGGAGTAAAATCTGTGTTATATTGTGCTTCTCCGGGCTGAACTTATGCTGAATCTTTCGCCACAACACCTCATTGGGCCTGCAAGACGAGACGGAAATTGTTAGTAAATTCATATAGAATATTCTCCCCCCGATCTAACTACTTACACATAGAACTGCAGACCATAGGTAAAGAGAATGGCCACTGCCATCAACAGCTTGGCCGTGTCGCCCAGCCAGGCGCCATCGGGTAAATTGAGCGTAATGCTGCCGCGCACCGCACTGCCGAATCTCACCTGGAGATAAATATATATGTATAATTCCAAGAAACTTTCGATGTTGGACATCAAGTACTTACATAGCCAAAGAATCCGATGACTGCGTATAGCAGCACCACAGTTATCATAGCCGTATTTAGCACGCCGGGACAGCCGAGGAATTGCTGTGGCTTCCTCATTGAGTTCTCGACAGGCATAACTACACCAATGCCCTCCATGGCGAATATTACAGTGGCAAAGAACAGAGGTATGTGCGACGCTTGGGCAATTAGCGGCTTGTCTGAGAAGACAAGCTCCTCATCAAACATATAGTAGAGTGTAATAGCAAAGGTGATCACAATAAACACATTCGCCATCAGCGAAAAGGGCACCAGCCACTTAAGGTTTCTGATCTGGCCGATGAACAGGCAGGGTATCACCGTCATGGCAATGTAAATGCGCACATCCCATTTGAGGCCAACATCATAGTTGATGACATCGTGGAAGGAGGTAGCTATGAAGACCATATACACACAGGCTGCCGCATAATAGGTTGCCATCAGTCCAATATCCACAAATTGTCTGTAATGGAAAGTACATAATAAGAATAGGCAATCTTATTGAGGTGTGCAACTCATTACGGTAAGTATATTATCAAAACTTTACACCCCATTTCCTGTGTATTTCATAAGTATGTGTGATACAGCGAATTATACGAAAATCTCTATAAAAGCCTATATTGTAACTAATCTTAACAAATTCTTACATTCCTTTCAGATTTTTCATGAATACATTAAATAAAAAATACATATTGTTTCTATAACCAGGCTTGTCACTGAAACATATCCACGAATTTTCGATTTCAATTTCACTGAAATAAATCTTTGGTTTGTTTAAGGATAAAATAATTTTAAAATTTGTAAGTTTGCACTAAAATATAAAAATTCAAAAAACAATTAGGTGGCCTACTAATACTCAAGTTGCTTACAAAAATAATATTCACTCCTACTATTTATATTCTAAATTATTTTTATGTAATTAACAATTTCACTTCAGAATTTCAATAAGTCTGAGTTGTATACAAAGATATCTGGGACACGGCCGTATATGTCAGATATATTTAAAATATACACCTTGTGTTTAATGTATATATGTATATGCTGGAAGAGTATTTAGAAATTGCTGAGTCAAGAAAAATCACTTGCACCTCGTTTGAAATCAGTTATCTTATCAATACACTATTGGGAAGATAAAAAGTATTTTGAATAATATGATATTAATGAGAATATAAGCTTAAATCAACATTAACAATTTCCTGATTATATTGCTACATTTTAAAATATATTTACTGATTTCCTAGTGTTTTTGTTTTTATTATTTTGAAAAGTGAAAAATTATCTTATATGAAACTGAGTCGCGCCTATCAGGTCGATATTCTGATTGGCTGGTTGACGATAACCTTGACCATCTATGAGCACTTACTTTGCAAAATTTGAGTATTTTCTTATGCCCTTGGGTCCGTACTCAAACACTTTCTCAGCGGTTTCCGCGAAACCAAGAGCGGGAACTTTGGCATCGCGGCAAATGTTGTGGGATGTCTTTACCTAGAAATGACAAGGAAAAATGGAAAACGGTAAACGGAATAGTTATATCAAGCTTAAAAGATGGAGATCTTACTGTAAGTTCAATAATCAATTGTCTATTTGTGTGTCAGTCAACATACAAGAAACCTACCCTATCTCAGTGTTTTTTTTATAAGCCACATATTTCCTTTATCATACTTGAGTTGAATGTTTACCCATTTAGAAATTGCAGACTCGTTGCACACTCGATATTTCAAGAAATTACTACACACATATACATAAGTAGCTCTACAAGATAGTACAGTATCCATGGCAACGATTATCATAAATCGAACATGATTGTGAGGCAATCGAAACTGTCTACCATTGTGGAACAAGAACACAACTACGTAATAGGTATGACCAGTTGTACTAATATACCTACCCGTATCTTTAGATAACACCTGTATATATACACCTAGCCATAGTCCATAAGTTAGTTGCACTCGATTGTTAATCCCGAGTGATTCGATTAAATCTAAAGCCATAAATCTGCTGCTCAAGTGGTTCCTAATTTATACAGATGAGTGTGCTGATTTAACTAGGCAGGTATTCCCGAAACGAGAATTTCAATTTATGATGCACAGCTTATTTTAAGACTTTTCTAGGAAATGTCATTGTTTAGTTTTGCTAACCAAAAGCGTGCTTAGCAGACCCATAAAACCTTCAGACAGTCTTTAGCAATGTCCGCATTCGATAATTGCATGACGATTGCGAATTGCATGAGTTTAAAAATGCTTCCAAAAATTAGTTGTGACTTTTGCTAAGTGTTTACATGATTTTGACAATGATTGCCTTGAACGCTAGTTAACTCCGTCTGCTCTACGTCAGCGCTTATTAAGTAAACTTCAAAATCCCAGACGATCAAATGCGTCAATGGCAGCAGGTGCTAATATGCTTGGGACAGGTAAATTGCTTGCTTGGCTGGTTACTTACCAAAATATGGACGCAGTGCGTGCAGAGAAAGCCCACAAAGAGGGTCATGACGGCGCCAAAGACCAGACCTGCATTGTGAAAGGCCATGGGCATGGCCAGGATGCCGGTGCCCAGTGAGCTCTTTAGCAAATGCGCCAAGGCGCCTCCTGCGCTGGCACCTTTAGGGTCACGATTGTCAAAGGGATTATAATCGCCCTCCACTTGTGACAGTTGATCCTTCTCCGTCAAATTGGCTCTACAAAGGTAGAAATTATGAATTGTTCAAGCTATAGATCTTTAGTAGGCTGCACTTACTTGGAGTTAAAGTCATTCAGTGAGACCGCAGAGGCGTAGGACGGCGGCGATTGCGTCGACCCCGAGCCTGCCGGCTCCGAGTCCGGCGTATACCCCTTGTTGTCTGTCATCTGCGGGTAAAGAGAGTTTACGTTCGATTAATACAGATGGGTAGTGAGCAGTACGCGATAGACTTAAGGGTAACTTAAGTGTGCTTTTAAGATTCAGGTTGCCATGGTTAATCCACTCCAGAGATTGGCATGGCGTATGCCAGCGATATCTTATCGGGTCAGTTCAAGTACAGGCCTTAGTATTAATATAAATTACACGCAAGTCGGGGAGTTTCCAGATAGAACCGTTCGGATGTCTGAACAACAACAAATACGATCGTTATCTGACTTTCTTGCCCGTTTACCCGATCATAATCCAGCCAACAATCGAAATACATTCATAAATTTCATTCTACGTTTATGGCCAAATGGTTGTAATTTCGATATTGAACTCATAAAAGCCATTGAAAATCCGCATCTACGATTGGCAGCCTACTAGTCCGTGGGGCGCCTTTATTGCTGACCATATAGAATGCATAAAATTTCATGGTCATGTGACCGACGTCTATGCAGTTCGACAATACCGCCGATCAAGTTCAAAAGGAAATGGTTCTACTCGTAAAATAGGCAAATTTTGATTAGCAAGCTAATCGCGAGAAAGTGTTATTTATGGGACTTGTTAAGTGTTAAAACTTGTCGTAAGTGCCAAATTTACCCAAACTTCATAAGTAGACATTTATAAACTGATTAGATTCTTGACACTCTTAAGAAGCACGTGGCTAATTCTTGATTACTCAACATCCTAAAGTCGTAAATATTTGAATAGTATGATTAATATTGAAATGGAAAGTGAAAATAGTAAAATACATAATGGAAATTCCATCATGGGTATAATATGAAAAGTCTTGGCGATTAATGTATCCAGGATAGTTAGCTGACTTACTGCTGAGATTTAGGTATACAAGTTATTATAAATGGGTAAAAAGGGTATATTTAAGTTGTCTAAATGTAACAGCCAAATAAAACCATCTTTCAACACTAAGGTATATATAATCTCTAAAGTCCTGACCGTCTGTCTGTACAATTCGCTTCCTTTATAAGGAGCAAAGATTACATTTCTCGACATACAATAAGCAGGAGAAGTTTATTTAAAATGTTTGATATTCCTTGAAGTGCACTGCTTGATGCATATGCGTACGTGGATGCAAAGATGGCTTTTATGATTTCAGTCCTGGGAGAAGGTCTCGAAGTCGCACTCGAGTAGAGTCTTCTGAAAACTCTTATTGCTCAGGACACGCAGATTGGGATTATCCTGTATAGCGGCCGTATGTCAAGTTTATTTCAAATTGTGGATATTCATCGACAGCGCCGTAAATTAATAAAAACGAAAATATTGAAGATACTGTAGCCCCAAATTCTGCTATGTATAATTCTTCAAACAGATTCCTAATTTACTAGAATATTCATAGCGATCCGAGAACAAACACCGTACTCATTCAGGAAACTATTTTTCTTACTGACAAGCAGCTCCTCAACCCCCACTTGAAATGCTCTACTTGCTTGCACTGCCGCTTAACTGTTTGATACATATTTGTGTCCTGTTGTCAAAAGCACTTGACTAAAAGCTTCTTATTTGTTTCGTAGCTAGTATTGTTAAATTAAATAGCTGAATTCTAGCTGTGTAAGAAGTTTAAAAACACAATATAAGAGAATAACATACATTTTTTGTAAGGTGTCCTTAGCTAATGAACTTTTTGGCAGCCATTTAAATCTGTTTGCAATTAGTATAATTACAAATGTATTATAAAATGCGTACTACCCTTAGAAGGATATTGAGTAAGTGTATGTAAAAATACTACTTTAATACAACGCTGATCAAAATTTAAATTTTACTATGCTGTAACTATTTGGAAATAAAATTAAAACGGGAACAAAATGTTAAAAAATGCGGAATTCCATTTACCAGAAATGTAATGTAATTAATTGTAAATCAAAATCGTTAGTTATTTCAACAAATATGTAAAACATCCTTTTTCATTAGATTAACTCAATCCACTTCATTCACAAACAAATTCTAAACACTTTCGAAATCTCTTTAAGCTAGCCATAAACACTCGAAATTATACATTTTCATTCATTCTTCCCTAGATCTACATAATCGATTCATTCCGCAAGCCGTCGCTTCCTGCCTGATAAGCATCAGTAAATAGATCAAAGTTCGAGGAACTTACGTTTCAGGTAATACTCGTACAGTGGTTGAGAACAACTTATTGGTAGAACCGAACGCGTCCTCGGCCCAAAAGCAACTGAAAGTTGTCCGGCGCCAATGCCGGGAATGGGGCTCAAGACGAGGCCCAAACGGTGTCAGAACGTGTCCAATGATAACACGGCTAAAGGCAAATGCCAAGCAGCAGTAATTAATAAAGCACAAGCACAAACAACATATTCGTAATAAATACTCAAAGCTACCTTTAAAATCAATTATAAGACTGTACTGATAACTGATAGCAGCGATAAGCGGGTGTTGGTAACGCCCCTGAACTGGTTGAAAGAGAAATTGCAGAACTGATTTTAGAGGTAAGACGATCTGGGAACAAACAGATTAGTTCTTAAATTTAATGGATTACTATGTGAATTATTGGACTCCATTGACTTTGATAATGAATCTAACAGCTTATTTTCTAATAAATGCCATTAAATGGAGTATCTAAAAATATTTACGATTAAGAAATTGTGTTATTATTTTTCATTTCAGCTGATAAGATTAGTCTGTTAAGTTAAGTATCGAACAATTAGGGACAAAGTATAGAATATATTTTATATACCTACATATATAGTTATGTATCTGGGACGCCATTGACACCCTTTGCAGCTATACACTTATTATAGCCGTAAAAGTATAGTTCCCTAGAATCTTTCGTTTACAATTTGTTTACCCAACATTGCCTGGCAGTTACCCAGTTTTGGGAAATTGCGGGGCAATCAATGGTAAATCTTTACTGCGCAGCCATAGAAATCGGTCGTAAAGTGTGAAATCATGACAACCTTTAAGTTGATACTGTATTTCATATAGTTTCTGGCCAGCCTGCAGTTGTTATTACCAAGTATATTGGGATTTATACGACATCACGCGCACGACAGGGCCGTGAATCATATCGGGCATTCGATTAGTTTTTGGTGTCATATCACTGTCCAGATATATAGATGTATTATTTATGTTTATTAGCGCTTGATTGGCATTATAATCGTAGCACCCAATCATTGACGTATGATTTAATTAAAATTCGCCTAAAATACGTCACTAGTTTATGATTATGCTAAACTGGTAATGACTTTTTTTCGTGAATTTTTCTAGTTCTTGTTAACCATTTAATAGAACTCAACTAATTGATTGGCTAATGAGCGAACCGGAACACATGAACTATCTGATTCCTGTATTCACAATATTCAGACATAACTTAAGATTAAGTTACATATATTACATCTAAGTTTGATTTAAGTTGTATTTGAGAACTGTAACATGAAATGTTAAATACAAAATGTTTTCTCAATCATTTCAATATAAGGCTATTTAATGAATGAATTTTCTATTAAAAGCTTTTTTTTTAATTATGGGAAACAAGTACAAGACGTAAAATTGTCCTTTAACAATGTTGGTCTGATTTGTTTAAAAATCACCAGTTCCACCTCCACCATTGCATTGGGTGTTGTCATCATTTAAATTTCTATAAGCCTGTTTACGTTTCGGCGACTAAGATAAGCTGTGGGGTAAAAGGCCACAATGCCTTTTTTTCAGTCTAGTGATTGAAAATGAGTTCATAAGATTTTAAGTGCAACGATTTTGGTTATTAATTGTGCTTGAAAAAAAAGAATTTCTGGATACCATATTTCCATCGAACTGCAATCAAAGTTATTGCCAAGCTTTGATTTAAAAATTCAATTAGTTCTTTGGCTTAGGAAAAAAAGGAAAAATTTGTAGTTGTATTCGGATTGGCGTCCGATTTAACATTAGATATTACTATATGATGTTCGGGGGTCAATCCCTAAGAAAGCTCAAACAAATCTATCGGGATTTTCTCTTCATACAATTTGTCCCAAGTGCGTACGTTATACTTTGTCCTCTACCGATGAATAAGTCTCTAAAGCTCCTCCATTACTTATGCTCACTGTTACCCAAGCGGTCCTATGTGATGTAAAACTATCAGACCCCCGAGCCCTCTCCGATTATATCATCTGTATTGATGAACTTAAAACCTTATACACATATCTGTCATATTTACATTGGACAGGACATCAACCTTATTTTAAATTTATTGCATAATTCGTAAAGGAAGGTACTGTACGTAGTTCATACAATCTTTCATATGTTCCTAAGATTCTTTGCTTTAACTATAATCCTATTAGAGATTCTGCTCAGGTCTTGCAGTGCAGCAACCGTTCGATTAAATGAAGCTGATTTATTAAAGCTGGATTTTGCATTGTCAAGATCCTCCTTTTGCCTTTCCCTAAATTATATAAACTACCTGCATTGAAGCTGTCAATTAGCTTAACTGTTTTGTTCGTAACTGTGTTCATCATTAAGTTGCACCTTTGATTTCATTTTACTTATACGCTTTGTACATGCATATTACCATCTTGATCAACGCCCTTCTACAGGTATATGCAGTACCGTTAAATGTTAATTGTTAAGTGAATTTCAATTAAGATCTGCCGAACATTTTGATTTTGGGTCAATGCATCGCATTAAAGCCAAATTAAGCAAAACCCGCTTTTTGTTTCACTCCTTTCGCAGAGTTTTTCATTTCTTGTTTTACTTTATGATTTTCTTCTCGTTCGATTCACGTGTATTGGGTCTGTACCTGAAACTTGTTGGCCGCACGAGCGATCGCGATCGCGATCGATTGTCAATAACGCAATCCATCAATTCTCAGGTGGCATTAAACGTCTTCTCATTCAGCTGCCCGACACTCAGTGTCAGCCCCGTACCATCCAGATCAGGTGAGTTCACTTTCGATATGCAAAAATTTAGAGACGCATGCGCGGCATAATCAATGAAGAATGAGCTGTACTCGTAATATTGAAATTGCATATGTATCTTATACTTAATGGACTTCACGTTGTCAATAATAATAGGGAGGCAACCTTGCCCTGATATTAGGTAAGCGCTAAGAACGAATAGATTGGATAGGTTTATTGGGCCCTATAGGCGGTATTTTAGAGCTAGTAGCTGACAGATAAAACTAAGTCAATAATCGTTTATGATATCAACTCAAGCTGTTGTCGGCTGTTATCAAAGGTTTGTTTAAAGATTTCAGTGGCATTACGACTACTTGAGGCCAGTGACATTTGATTGACAACTTCATACATATAGTATATATAAGGAACTGTATACGAATTCCCAAACACCCAATTAAATTTGCGTGTGAGTGCAATATTCTATTGGAAGTGAATATGCAACGTGACTTGGCTTAATTCGTGGTGGCTTTTACGAGACACATTAATCATAAATAATTAGTTTGCTTTAAATATATATATCACAAATTATAGCATCATACAAAGATAACAAAATATAGTTAAATCTGGAAACTTGGTCTATTTTGTTAACACAAGCAGAAATTATATTTTTGAATATTTCAGCGTATATAATTATAATATATTTCACACCTCCTTAAACTCTAGTGTGCTGTGTCTTTATTTCTGTTTTTTATGGTTTCAAATAAGATTTGCCATATTTGAGCCGCAGCTGGTCATAAAGATTGTAAGATCTGCTTGAACGAGATCTTTTTATAATTACCTTTGCAAACTGTTGCTAATATAATTATAATTATATTCAATGTATTTTTCACAATTTTCGCTGTATTTATTTAGGCGTTAGTCAATTTGTTTGCCCTTAACATTGACACGGATCGATTTTTTGGCACCACTTTGTTAATTATCGCCAGCAAATCGCTTGAAAGAAACGCGCCGAAATCGCGTGGGATTTGACAGCACAAGAATCAGCGGCAATTAGCCAATTGCTAATTTTATTGAACACTAGACAATTGTTTAAGCGGTATTGTTATGTTTAAATAACTGTGACTTTGTTAAGCTAGTCACTAAATGGTCGGTCAGAAGCTACGCGTTTTAAAACGCGCGCGGTTTCTGGCTTTGTTGTTAACTCGCTGGCGATCACTTAGTGACTGATATTAGGCCAATGTTTGTGCTTGAATTTGTTGCTGCTGCCGGCGACAACAGCAACGGCAACAGCAGTTACTGCGAAGCACACACACACACACACTCACACAGATACTGGTACAGATACACTCGTCTGATGAGATACGAGGAGGCAACTCTGGGCGGGCAATTAGCGCAACGGACAATAAACGCCACCGTGACGCAGGTGGGGCGAAGTCGGCCTCTCTCTCGGTGTATGCAGGTCTGCGTGTGTGAGTGTGTCTGTTTTATATGCGTGTGCTTTCTACATCATTTTATTTGGGCATTTGCAGCGAGACAAGTCTGTGGCTCGTTCCATAGCTCATACGCACTGTTGCCGCTCAAACAGGGTGGCCACTCGATGAATGCAACGCCAACAGCAACAACAGCATGAAAAGGCAGCTGCTTTGAGCCATTATTATAAACTGCAGACAAGTTTCTTCAATGAAACAACATGTCTAACTGATAAGCCCTGCCGTGCACAAAGTAAAGTCTAAAAATATCTCTAAAATCTATGTGTATGTTATTTAAATATAATCTAAGCGTAGTAACTAAAAGTCTGTAAAATGACGTTTCCTTGGCTATCAGTTATTGTGGTATTAATGTCCAACTGAGAGAATGATTGTTAAAGGCTGTAAACTTAATTTAGGTTAGTAACAAATCTGGAATCTCTATGCCTAATCGTATAATCTTATTATCCAATATCAAGTTGAAGTTTCTTCTTATCTTTTATTTTTTTAAATACTTTCTCCACAATCATTGTAACTACAGCCTATAAAGAAATACTTTTTGATATAGCGCATATTATAAAAGAGCAACATATTTATTTCATCATTACATTTTCTTAGGACAGGAAATATCTGGTATTCAAGTGATGTGACTTATTTTGATAAAAATTCTTGTCAAATCCGCACTAAATGCAAACACAATCTAATTGTTTTAGGTTAGTGCGTCTAACCGTAACTGTACTGCTAAATAACGTAACTGATTTATTAAAACAACAAACAATAACAATAAACAAATTCCGCAGTTGTTAGGTATATAAATTCTGTAACAGAGGCATTGCCTAGTTATAAGGTGTTCGAAGTCAACTATACTCGCTTTACAAAAAGTTTCCTGGGAATAGACTATATTGGGTTTTGTCCGTTCGTGGGTCCTTCTGGCTTCTTTCTTCCTTGTAGCTTATTCAACCACATTTTGTCGACATGTTAGTATGTACCCTTGTCTGGTAAAGTGTTAAGATCTTGACACCCTGTATGTACAAGAGACACAGTGTCTACCAGCATCATCATAATGATCAACATCATTGGTAGTTGGTTTTTCAGTGCTAATACTACAACTTGCTTCAATATGGCAACAAGAGTTAAAGGGGGCTAGCCGTCAAATTGGAGTGCATTGAACATTGTATCTTAAGAATTTGTCAGGCGCCTAAAACAGCTCTCTGGTGTTGATTGGGTCGTTGTGGTTGGGTGGTTGGGAGGTTGGGTGGTTAGGTGGTTGTTGTTGATTCCCTGTCAACGCACCGGGTAACAATTGAGAGTACTTCAACATGGCAATTACTTATTGCCTGCTTGTTGTTGTCGCCTTGAGGCGTCTCTTTAAAGTCAGATCATGGGGTTTTTGTGATTAACTTGTTTCAAGAGGCCAGTAGTGTTGTTGTTGCCTGATTTTGTTGTCTCTCCATAAAATATGATACGTTCAAATTGTTTGCTTTGCTGTTGTTTTTGTTGTTCCATTCAGTGGGGCAGTGGAAAATTTTTACAAGCAAATTGAAATGCAATTTTCACGTGCTGTGCATTTTGAAATTGTCGCCTAATGCATGGATAGTTGTCTGTCATTGATTTATGGCATTTTTTTCTAATTACCTTAATTTAAAAACTTTTAAATTTGCTTTCTGTTATAATTAGTTTAAGGTTTTGTAAACAAACTTAGATATTATTGAGAGCATTAAAAGTAATTAAAGTGCGACAGTTCCAATATCTAAAATTGACGTAATCGTCTAAACTGATTGCTTGTTAATTTGTTAGCACTTGTATCTTTAATTTGTGTTTATAAGATACAAGCAACTACAATAGATATACGCAATACATGACGTATACGCAATGTACAGCCTTGTCTGCCGACAGAAGGTTGGCTTATGATTGAGATTATGTGTAGTTATATAAAGATAAATAATATTAACAAATATGTCTCATAAAAACTACAAGACATTTGTGTAACGATTCGAATATTGTACTTTGAACAATAAAGTCTTAATTTGTATTTAAACGTAAGTTCTACAGGTTTTAAGGTTCACAAATGACCTGTCTTTACGTTATTATATATAAAATATAATATATTCAAAAGCCGCAACTTGAGCCAATATTCGTATTTGCCGTTTTTAGCGTGATTTCGATCTCATTAATTTGTACACACTCGACATGTCTCGTTTTTAAGTACAAATACCTGGAAAATGTTGTTTCAATTGTTTTGTGTAGTATTACTTGGTTTACAGGGTGTTCCCCTTGCTCCTTCATTGCAATGCAAGTCGCGCCCCAACATACATATTTTGCACAACAAATGAACAAAAGATTATTTAAAATGCATGAAACTCGTTTGTTGTTTAACGTGAATTCCGCGACGCGTAATATTCCTTTGCTTTATTGCTTATAACATAAATGCTTATAATAATAAATAAAAATATACACAAATCGATATACTTCCGCAATTGGTTGCGGAACTGCCTTCGATCTGGTTATGGCTGTGCAATGATGTTTTGGGATCGGATTTCGGTCATGTCTAAGTTCGAGTTCATCATCCGTGTGTCTAGTAATTAATTAATTGATTAGTATGCAAAGTGCGCATGGCATTAGCAGTCTCTTAGATTGTCGCATCCGATTCGCACATGCCCGATACTGAGTCAGCCGTGTTAAGTCTGAAATATGTACTTAAAACACACTCCAATCCAGTCAAGACCCGACTCGGCTACTGACCTTGGTTGATGTCAAACATGATGTCGCATGTTAATTGAATGGGCGTTTGATGTTTCGCAATGAAACTTGGGCGGGGCGCGGGCGCCGTAGCGGGCGTGGCAGCAACATATTGCAAGTGGGTCATCAGATGTAGGAGACAAGTGCTTTGCTAGTCGGTGACGGCTACCTCCTTGAGATATTGCTGAAAAGTAGCACCCTGGCTTTTGTTTTAGCTACCATTTAACGCCTTTCATTGAGCACATTTTATAAAATATGTTTTTTATCCAGCACCCACCAAAAACAAAACAAAAGCTCATTGTTTAAACAGACACCCAAAATATCTGAGTACACAATGAAAGCCACTAAAATGCTTATTGGATGATGTTTACGAGTATGCGAATCTACTATATGTGCATAATGAATTTACAGTGCAAGTCCGTAGTTACGGAATACTTTCTCTAAGTAACGGATGCAGTCGCAATATTTTAGAACAGTTCTATAGAATTTTCGATTTCCGCATAGGTGAAGGTGGATTTGCATGCAATTCGATTTGCTTTGTGAGAACAGAAATTACGTATACAGGTAAGTTGAGATTTAATTGCAGCAATTAGCATTTGGCATGACTAAGTACGTCAACAATTTGCTGCTGCGTCAGCATACATATATTTATATATATGTATCTATAAGTATAATAAAAAAACAACAACAATATATGTTAAAAAGTTTTGACACAGTATGATAGAACTGCGATTGTGTACTACAACAAATTTATTGTACAATGCTATACAACTAAATCTGTCATTTCAAAATCGACCCAACTTGGCTAACACAAGTACATTTAATTTGAAAATTATGTTTTTGCTGCAAATATTTCCTTTTAAATAAGATATGTATGTACATCATCTATGTAAAACAATATAGAAAACCTACAAACGTCAGCAAATCGCCTCCTGTACGAAATAAAATCATGTAATCTTTGTTCATTGTTAATAAATAATATAAATAGATGAATATGATTATATATTATTAGGTGTACCGTGACAGAGTTTGTATGGTATGGTACATTACTGTTGCGTAGATGAAAAAGTAAGAAATGAACAAAAATAACTTGCCACAATTTTCCCTCCGATACACTATGATTTTTTGTATAGGGTATAAAGAACTTAGAAACCGATCTACCTTCTCTGCACATTTGACCATCTTTCCGTGGTAACAGGTGGGAGTAGATTTTTCAAGTTTCAGACAACAGTTTTCCGCCAGTGGGGCTAGATTTTCCAAAGTCCCGGCCCGGGCCTATTGGGCCCAAATCAGTAAGCCAGTCAGGTTAAGGAGATTTATATATGTTAATATTATTAGCAACAGTGTACAAACAGTTTGTTTTAAAACGCAGGTAGTTATCCCTATGTTTTAGCTTATCAAATATAACTTCATTTAATTTTTCTGTATTTTCTTAAAAAACAACTTAAAACAATGTTACAGCTTATTTCAACTCTGTTATCAGTCTCTGATATGTTATTGACGAGAAGAATAGAACAGAACTTTTCCATTTTTTAAGACCTACACATACCAACATAACAATTATATTTTTTAATTCAATTGTATTAAAGACATATAATGATCTAAAAATATATTTTTAAGAAAGCAAATTAAGAAAAAGTGTTATGGGCTACAATTGTTTTAAATGTAAAGAAAATCGTCCTTCATGGCAAAAGCAAAATTTCGCGAATAACAATGCTTAATTTAATCAGCAGTAAATATTATATACCCATAAAGAGGATACCAAATCTCTGCATATGTATGTAAGTAAGGAAACATCTCCGACCGATTTGGCCATGTCTGTCTATTTCTGCGTCCGTTTAGAATGTTTTTATTAAATCCTGTAAAATTATAAATCTTGGCCTTAATAGTTTTGTTAAATGACTGTTTTAAGTGTGTGAGTTTTTCTAATATTTTTTATTGTTATTTTGTAATCTTATTAATTTCAAAAAGAAACAAAAATTCAACAACATATAAATGCACTTCTGTAGCTTAAGCTCTAACATGGCTTGCGATGTTTATTCGCCATTGTAGACTGGCTTGCGTTTCTCAGCAAAAGCTGCAAGTCCTTCCAACCTATCCTTGGTGGGTATGACCTGCGCATAGCAGACCTCCTCAATGGAGTAGCCGGTGGCCAAATCCACTTGCAATCCCTTGTCAATGGCTAGTTTGGCCATGCGCACGCCCACAGGTCCATTGGGTAGTATCTCCTCCGCCAGCTTCAGAGCCTGCTGATAGGCTGCATCTTTTGATTCGTTCTGCTGCACCGCATGATTGACCAGGCCTAGTTCTTTGGCTTCTGTGCCATTTAGCACGCGTGAAGTATAGATCAGCTCCTTGGCCAGTGCAGGGGAGAGTAAGCGGGGTAATCTCTGAGTGCCGCCCGCACCTGGTATGATGGCCAGTCGTGTCTCTACCAGACCCAATTTCGCATTGGAGGCGGCTGTCCGTATGTCACATGCGAGTGCCATTTCAAGGCCGCCGCCCAAGGCAGCGCCATCGAGCGCCGCAATCACTGGCATGGGAAGTTGTTCAATGCTGATGAGCAGGCCACGCAGCTGGGTCACAAAATCGCTTGTCTCCTCTGTGGTCATGCCTAGCAGAAGACAAAAAAAAAAAAATATATTAGAAAAATTAAAAAATATATTTAACAAAAAAACGATGTTGCTGGAGATGCCGGGGATTGAACCCGGGGCCTTTCACATGCAAAGCGAACGCTCTACCACTGAGCTACATCCCCTACCTCTGCGCTCTTTCAAATCGGCGCCAGCACAAAAAATGCCTGGTGTGAGACTGCGCAACACAACGACACGCGAGCCATTGTCCCGCTTGATGTCCTCTAGGATGTCGCTAAACGTGTTCACCAGGGCCCGACTGAAGGCGTTTTTTGTTTCCGGCCTGTTAAGGCCCAGCACAGTTATGCCTTTTTGTTTGCCCTCCAGTCGCTCCACAAGCACTTCAGTGCCGTCTCCCAGTATCGCATCAACGGAGTAACATCTGCTAAGTGATGTCAATGGCGCCGGATTACGCGTTATGAGTTTTGCAGCGTGTTGCAGTAGCAATGACATTTTTACCGTTCAACAACAAAAACAAACAACTATTCAAACGAACGAAAAAAATGGTTACAAAACCGGCAGCGACAGCCAATAGCAATGACGTAGACCAAGAAGTATTTTCTCTATGTTGAAGATTAGATACCCTTCCAGACTTATTAAATAAGTGATGAGAGATTATGTTCTATAATTTTAGCTTTGCAATACTTTTTCTAAGGTTTATAAGGCTTATATTCTCTGCTTTCCGCTTGAACTAATTAACAACTGTAAATACACACATTTTAAGTAATTGTGGATATTTTAAAAATTGTTTTTGTTTTATATCTCATTTGCATAGATAGTTGGTCGTCTGTTTTTGGAATCATCCAAGCGGTAAAACCTATATACAATATGAACATAAAATTAGTCCTTTTCAAAGCGTTACATATCTCGTGACATCATCAAAATATCTTTAGCAAGGGTATCAGAACAGCTGTAATGACAGTGTTGTTAAACACTTGCTGTACTATATTTGATTGTTATCGATAAGTGATATGTTGTTATTCGCAGAAATGCTCGAGGTACATTTCTAACTGCAGCCGGGCACTCTTAAATTACTTTTATTGCTAGTAAAATACGTAAATAAAAAGCAACAGCAAAATTTAAAGTGTACTTTTTCGAATATACAGCCACTGTGGGCATTCTGGCACGCAATTCTATAAGATTGAGCGCCAGCGACGACATCCAAAGGCCAAAAACAGCAATTCACACTTTGTCCATTAGTATGACGTAGTCCGTTTAAAAAAAGTGAAACCGCAACAATACGAAACGACGTCCACTGATAGAAATCTCTGTGCCGCGCGGTGAGTAAGTGGTACAGATATAACAATACCAAATTGTATCCCCGTTGTTCTTCCATTTATTGACGTTGTTTGATTTTTAGGGCACTTCGCCTGCGATTGCCGACGCTGTCTTGAAAATGTTAATGCGGAGTGTGTACTTTCTGCACCGCACCCCACAACAGTTCGCGCGTGCGGCTTTCCATTGGAGGCACCATCATGTTTACGATGGTGGTCTGCAGTGCAACAAGTGTGCACCGCTGCGGCTGCAGGCACGCAGTCGCCTGGGCGGAGGCGGAGTCGGAGTCGGCGACATCAGCAATGGGTGGTTTATGCAGCTGCGCTGCAACGCCAACGACGGCAAGGGAATTAATAAGCAAGCGCCAGAAGTTTCAACCGAACCCGCTGCCAAAACAAACAAGGAGGAGACAGCACAGCTACCGGGCGTTATACAGACAAAGAATTTTGAAGTTAAAACGTCTAAGGGCATACTATCAATTACCACCACCATCGAGGACTCAAAGATCAATGAAATTGTGTTTGAGAAGACCGAACATTCGCCGGTAGCTAAGATGACCGAACCAGCGTTAAACATTCTGTCCATGTCAAACGCGACAAGCTCAGAAAACATACCGTCGACATCCAACGCGTCCGCTGCTCAATCGGTGCCGCGAAATGAAGCTACTGAGACCCCACCAGCCACAGCGGCGCCTCCGCCACCATCGCCAAAGCGACCGCGCTTCGATTATCGCATGTCTCTAGAGCGTAACTTTGTTACGCCTGCACGGGCCATATCCGATTTTATGCTAACAGTCGCTGATCTAGAGAAGCTGCCCAAGATCAAACGACGTTCGCCCTATGAACAGGAGCCGCCCATGACTGTCTACTGGAGACGCGATGTCGAGGCCAAGGCGCTGGATGTTTGGGGTTCGCGTGAAGGCCTAGTGCGAGAGAGGCTCAGGCGTGAGGTGGAGCGCAAACAGTATCAGCAAAGTAAGTTGGTCACTTCAGCAAAATACATCTATGATATGCTAACATATACGATTCCACAGATGTATTTACGGTAAAGCGTCGCCTGCGCGACTATCGTCGGGAGATGGGCTCGCGCACCAAAGTGCTGCTTGAAGAAAATAAGGATGAAGAGAAATCCGGACAAGTGGTGGCTACCGCTATCGCCATGTAAGTTTAATATACATCGATAGTGATAGTTGAAAAACTCGATACTATCGAACTATAGGTAGATTTGATAATTTGATTATTCAAATTTGATTTTTAATAAAGTTGCCATCAAATATCAAAAAGAATAATTCAAGATTTATTACAATAAGTTCGTCTAGACAGAATAATAATTAAAACTATATAAACTTAAAATGTTTGTATCGAATTACGTTTAAAATAGTGATATAAAATAATTAAGTTGAAGACTTCGGTTTTGAAACAATATGTTTCCGCGTTAGGTGATGCAAATGGCGCTATCAATAAAACAAACAAAATCATCAATATAAAGAGAATTTTAAACTATTGATCGATATTTCTGCTACGTATCTAAATTTGACTGTTAATAAAACTCAAATCTTGTCTATCCTTTAAATCAAACCTATTTCATTCGCAGCAATGCTGCCAATCTGCTTTTCAAGGCTGGTGGCTGGCTTTACAGCGGCTCTCACAGCATGTTCGCGGAGGTCATACACTCGCTGGCAGATCTGATCAATCAACTGATTTTGGCCTTTGGTATCTACAAGTCATCCCAGGTTCCCGGACACGGATCATCCGTATGGCTACATGAACATGCGCTACGTTTCCTCACTTATTTCGGGCGTTGGCATCTTCTGCGTGGGCAGCGGTCTATCCATTTACCATGGCATCGAAGGCATCCTGCATCCACAGCCTATTGGCGATCTCTTCTGGGTCTATTGTATACTAGCGGGTTCGCTGGTTTCCGAGGGTGCTACGCTTATGGTTGCCATCAATGAATTGAAACGTTCAGCCCGCGTTAATCAGATGAGCTTTAAGAATTATGGTAAGTTATGCGTTCGAAAAGATAATTCAATTGTGTGTGATAAATATAATTCACTTAAATTTTTCTTCATTTTGCAGTACTTAGTGGCAAAGATCCTTGTGTTAATGTGGTGCTCTGCGAGGATGCTGCAGCCGTGGCTGGCGTTATGATCGCCGCCGCCTGCATGGGTCTAAGCACCTACACAGGATCGCCGCTGTTCGATGCGGCAGGTTCGTTGGTCATTGGTGCGCTGTTAGGAGGAGTGGCCTCTTTCATCATATACACAAATGCCAATGCACTAGTGGGCGTTTCAATACCTATGGAGCGTTTAGAGAAAATCAACGCGGCACTGGAAGCTGATGTGATGATTCGCGCTATTTACGATGTCAAGGGCATTGACATTGGAAATGGCCGAGTACGGTATAAGGTTTGTTTAACTTACTATGCACTCCTTTATACACCCAATTAGCAACTACTTCTTATTTTCTTTGCAGGCTGAACTGGACTTTGATGGACGCGAACTGACGCGATCGTATTTGGACAAACAGGATCTGAACAAACTGTTGGCGGTGGGTTTAACAATGTCTATGACAAATGATGCTATACTGTTCCCATTTCCGAGTACTTTATTCGTATTCAATTTTGATTCCGAATGAACTTTAATCCGAATCGAAAATGGGAACAGTTCTGATGGATAATTTTTTTACAGACTGTGCGAGGCTTTCGAAATGTGGATGATCTGGAGAGCTTTCTGTTGGTCCAGGGAGAAAGCATTGTGGACCTCATGGGTGGTGAAATTGATCGGATTGAAATGAATCTGCGCGTGAGTTTAAATGAATTTAATTGTCAGTTGTGAAACCAACAATTGTTCTTTATTTATTTTTTTATTATAGACCCAATTTCCGGAAATACGACATGTTGATCTGGAAATACTCTGAAGCCTTCGATTCTGCATTTTCCAAGCATGGAAAAACTTTTCGAAGCTCGCAATCTAAATTTATATTATTTATATTTATTTCGGTTGTGTATGAAAATATAGGGCAGATAGTCTTTTCTCTTCGTTGGAAAATAATTTTTGGTTGCTAGATACTAGAAAGTATAAGAAGAAATACTTAACGTAAGCTAAACTTACTGTAGTTAAATGTTACAGCCTTAGGCCTATTTTCTGCTTCCGGCACACTTCGTGAGTATAAAACTTTTCAAAATTTTTGTTTTAAGATTTGACTCAAAAATAGAAGTGTAAAATTTGTTTGTTAATCAGATAAAGTAAATTCTAACAAATAATCAGAAATTGGCCCCTAACCTTAAAGCCTTGCTATGTATTGTAATCAATAAAGCTTAATGCGATTAATTTCAATTTGTTATCGTTCAATGGCACAAAATAATTGACAGTTAGTTTCACTCAAATTTGCATATCCAAAATGTATGGGGATTGTTATTGTTATTGTTATGACATCAACAAGTTGTGTGTGTCTGTGTGTGTGTCGGCTCTCTGTTTACATATCGAACTTGACGCTGGAGCGCGGCCTCGCTGCTGACTGCGCATAATCGTTCCCAATCTGTTGTTTAACAGCGCATGCGGCTTTCACTGTTGTCGCTTGCTGAGAGGCAGCAACGCCGGCGCGACGGCACAACGGCACAGTCTTAAATAATGCTAAAGAGAGCCAGGCCAAAGCTTTGGACTTGGCTGTTGGTCATTCGCAGTCTCATTTGGCGTGTGTATTGAGACGGTTTGCGAACTGCATGTTTGTTTATAAGTATTATTTACATAAATGTTAAATATTGATAGTAGGAGGGTGAAGACATTTAAAACTTGTTAAGTGCGTGCAGTGCTCAGTGCATTAAATCAGTTGCTTGCACGCGTAATTGTTAATTCATTATACTTTAATAAAAACATTAGAAATCCTAAAATATTATATTTGTGTTTGCTTACAAACAAAGACCATCAATTGTTTACCATAAATGTTAAGCAAGGCGATATTAATGCTAAAAGTATAGGGGTGAGTGAATCATTGAAGTTTTGAAGCTTGGCATTTTTAAGGAAAATATATTCGTAAGTAAATCTTGTATGTCTATACTCTGTTTCTTAAAAAAATATTTAGAAAAGACTATATTGAGTTTGTGTAGTGTCCGTCTGTTCGTATAAGCACACTTTTTTCCACAACCTTAAAGCTAGAGCAACCAAACCTGGTACACATTTTCTTATATACCCTTTTTTTTAACTGTACTGTTATTATTATATAAACAACTTAAAATAAAATTATTAGGATAAATACTAAGGCAACCTAATCTAAGATTAAGTGCAAATATATACAAAATTTACAAAAATCTAGTTGCAAGTTCAAATTAGCGTTCAACTTTGTAACTTCCACAAATGTAGGACGGTTTTGCATTTCGGAACACAGGATCATAAATACCCTTAGTTTATAAAGTGTCGAAATTGCAATCGTATTATCAATTATTTTGTTGTTTTGCTTACAGATATATTTCATTATGCTACATTTATTATATTCTTAAAAAATTTGATCAAAATCGGATTCCTATATCATATAGCTACCATTGGAAAATTACGTTTTTGTATGAAAAACTTTTATGTTTTGTCTAGGATACATTTTTTTTTTTGACTCTCCGAGGGGCAAGGGTATTAAATCTTCGGCAGCCCAAGGCAAGCCCTTCGTATTGTTTATAATTCTCTGCAACTCAGGGCAGTCAATTGTACCGGCTACGGATGGACTGACTGTAGCTTGACCTATTACTGGGGAGGGTTCGACAAACTGGACGTTCAGTTCGCATGTTAATTAGTTGGCTGCCGCATAGCGAGCCATGCGTCGCATAATTAATGCCATTTGGTCTTTGTTGACATTTCAAATGCCGGCTAAAATCCATACAAATCCATGAAATTAACCATACAATTTTATTGCGCAATAAGCGAAGTGGATTGGACGAAAGTGGTGCTGAAGTCGAACCGTTTACGAATTGAGATATCACAACAAACTTGACATCGAACGGCAATTCAGACACGATTCACATTCTGCTGATTCAGTTCCAGTTTGGGGCCAAATACCACAACCAATGTGAGTCGGCACTTTTGTGAATTTGCTGTAATGGAAATCAATGTCACCCGAATTGACAAAAGCCAATGGGCAATCAATTGGCAACGACTGCAATTGCTCGACTCCGACACAGACCTGAATTCATGCTCTCTGTGTGTAATAGCAGGTAATTACCCGGCTTGCCCGGACCAAGTCGGTTTGACTCCCATTGATGTCAATTTACAAATAATTTGGTATGAAATTGAAACAATAATTCTAAAAAATGTACATGGCACAATTCTTAACCGTATGGTTTTCCAAAATCGGTGATATACCTTACAAATTATCTTACGTGAAAAGCGTAGACAATGAGTTTGAAGTTAGTCGAGCGAAAGTAGACTTTCGCCATACAAGCTTAGCCTCCCCATGTTGCACTAAGAGAGTTGGATTCCCCGAAACCGCTGAATCGAGAAGAAAAAAAGATTAGTCCAAAATATTTGTTCACTAATCTTTTCATCCCTGTGTCGATATAATGGAAACAGCTGTGGAAAATTTTTTAGGTTTTAAGGTTGCAATCAGTCAGGCAGGACAAACTCTTGTATAAATATGTAGAGGGAATTCGCGAATTGCGACATTGTGCAGCAATTAGGCAGTATAATAAGCTCTAATCGTAGCATCCCATAACCCGTCATTCAAAGTTCACAGCTTAAACCAAAACAATGCAAATGAGGCTCTTGCATCCATCCACTTTGAGGCGACGGCGACTACAGCTTCTGCCGCTGCTCTTCGTCCATCTGGTTGGCTTATGCCAGTCAGAGAATTCAGAAAGGCCGCACATTATCTTCATTCTGGCGGATGATCTGGTAAGTAGGTTCAACAAGACATTGGGTGGCTTTTTAATAGTTGACTCTATTTGTAGGGCTTTAATGATGTGGGCTTCCGTGGATCGGCGCAGATTCCCACGCCCAACATTGATGCCCTGGCATATTCGGGTCTCATACTGAATCGCTACTATGTGAATCCAATTTGTACACCTTCACGCTCTGCGCTCATGACGGGCAAATATCCCATACACACAGGTGATTTAAATATAAATATCGGTGTCTCTGCAGCTCATATCCTTAGCGTAATCCTTGTTTAGGCATGCAGCATACGGTGCTCTATGCCGCTGAGCCGCGTGGCTTGCCCTTGGATCTGAAAATCCTGCCGCAGTATCTCAACGATTTGGGGTAAGTCTTAGCCAACTTGGCCTTACTATTAGCTGCTGCTCAAGTGTCAATCTTCACTTGCAGCTATACCTCCCATATAGCCGGCAAGTGGCATTTGGGCCACTGGAAGAAGGTCTACACACCTCTCTATCGCGGCTTTAGCAGTCATGTGGGTTGCTGGTCGGGACACCAAGATTACAATGATCACACGGCGGAGGAGCATGGCCACTGGGGACTAGACATGCGCAATGGAACTGAGGTTGCGTACGATCTACACGGTCATTACTCAACGGACGTGATAACGTCACACTCCCTCAAAGTCATTGAACACCACAATGTCACACAGGGTCCGCTCTTCCTCTACGTGTCGCATGTGGCAGTCCATTCGGGCAATACTTATAATCCGCTTCCTGCTAAAGATGATGTCGTGCTCAAGCTGAATAACATTCCGAAGTACAAGCGGCGGAGATATGCGGGTGAGTTCATAGATTCAGCTCCTAGGCTCGGGATTTTATCTTTGATTGTTGTTGCTAGCCTTGGTGTCCGACATGGACACCTCTGTGGGTACGATTATTGAACAACTGCGGAAATACCGCATGCTGGAAAATTCCATTATCATCTTCTCCACGGACAACGGTGGTCCAGCTGAGGGCTTCAACACAAACTTTGCATCCAACTATCCATTACGAGGTGTTAAAAACACTCTGTGGGAGGGTGGAGTACGAGGCGCAGCTCTTCTGTGGTCACCCCGGCTAATGAAGCGTCCGCGTGTATCCGAACAAACTATGCATATTGTGGACTGGCTGCCCACGTTGCTAGAAGCTGCTGGCGGTGAGGCAGCACTGGCTAATCTCACAGAGGCAAAACTGGACGGAGTCAGTCTCTGGCAAGCCCTGGTCAACAATGAGACTTCACCACGCAAAAGCATACTGCATAATATCGATGATATCTGGGGCAGCTCGGCACTAACCGTGGGCGACTGGAAGCTAGTGAAAGGCACCAACTACAACGGATCGTGGGATGGCTGGTATGGGCCGGAGGGCTTGCGTAACCCGCACGACTATAATTGGCAGCAGGTGGAAGAAAGCGTGACGGGTAGGGCCCTGAAAAAACTTAAAATGTTTCCTAAGCGCGCCGATCAGATACGGCTGCGTGAAGCATCCACCGTGCATTGCCAGGCGTCGAAAGAAAATATTACGCAGGATAAAGCCTGCAAGCCATTAAAGGCGCCCTGCCTCTTTAACGTGCGTGAGGATCCCTGCGAGAAACACAATCTGGCCAGCCAGTAAGTGATTGAAATACCCTTTATCAGTCTGAATCTCATTAGACCATATTTTCAGATATCCTAAGGTGCTGGAGTTAATGTTAAAGGAGCTGCAGCTAGTGAATGACACAGCTGTACCACCATCTAACAAACCGGACGATCCTCGTGGTGCTCCCCGCTTTTGGAACTACACATGGACAAATTTTGGGGACTCTATAGAGACAAAGAAGAGCATCGTACACAATGTTCTTAGCTCAATCATGAATTGTGTCTGGAAGCCTTATTAAAAACGATATAGGAGTATATCGAAAGTGTGAAACTTTTTAAATATGATTGCTCGTCCAGATATCATAAAACTTTAATTTAGGGTTAAGTTTTATAAACGACGTCCAAATGACAAAATAGCTGCGATTCAGAACCTTGACTGAAACTACCCACTTTGCGGCATTCCAAATCATTCCAAAAACCCATCATTAACCGATACAGTAAATTTTCGTCAGCAACATTGAACAAAAGGGTTTGTCTGTCTGACGGTCTGTCCGTATGAGCGCAGTTTATATCGACATCCTTGAAGCTAGAGCTATCAAACTTGTTACACTTGTTCGTGTACACTTTGAGTTTATAAAGTGGAGAGATCTCTTATGCTCAAGAGAGATCATAAGGGGAAATGAGCTGAGATCTAACCTAGCTTCAATAGCCCTCAAGGAAGATGGACCAACAAATTGACGTTTTATTAATATACATAGCTTTAAAGCTAAGACACTAAATTGTATAACTACATATGCATATCCAGCAGGTCGTATATATGATGTATATATTCATACATACTGTATCCGAATTATCTCTTCGGTAGAAATATAATCCATTTTAGAGAGTTAAAAATTTAAAATTAAATTATTACTATATATATATTTATACTCTGTCTCCAAACATTTTTTTTTTTTTTCGAAAAAAGAGTATGTGCCCCCAAACTGCACTATTTTCTTTATTGTAACTTGTATCAAGCTTTATTAAACAATAAACCTGATCTTACTAACGAAATACTAAAGTTATGGCGGATAAAAATAAAATAAACAAGGAATAACAAGTAAGAATGTTATAGTCGATTATACCCTACTATGAGGTTTAAAACTTCTTTGTACACTTACACATACACACACACACAAACAAATGCGCACACACACAAGCGACAGCGCACTGCAAAGCATTCGCAGCATTTTAAGTGGCTTTTTAACTGATCTTGACTGTTTTCAAGACTGGTGTCGAGTAAAATTATTAAGTCTTAATTGTGGTAAGTATAATTTAATGTCTATTTATAGGCGAATGCCTTTTTTAAGCAATTATATTCTTAATGGTAAGCCTCTTGTTTGAATTGAGTTGATGATTTGGGTATCCTTTTTGATCCCAAGCTTAAGTTTGACAAGCATATTTCTTCCACCGCTAGTCGTGCCTTTGGTGTCCTGGGGTTCATTAAACGTTGGTCAAAAGAATTTAACGATCCATTATTTACTTAAACTCTTTATACTTCACATGTTTGACTTATTATTGAATATGGGTCTTGTATTAGGTGTTCCCAATACAAGGTTAATCTGGATAGAATTGAATCTGTACAAAAACAACTTCTGCTCTTCGCACTCCGGGGTCTTAACTGAAATCCTTATAATCGCTTGCCTCCATACCGTGGTAGACTTCTACTAACAAACCTTCCCTCTCTTTCTGATCGTGGAAACATGCTTGGTGTAATTTTCTTACACAATGCGGAAATTGATTCTTCGGAATTAATCAGCCAAATTAGTTTTGCAGTTCCGATCAGAAGATCTGGAAACTTCGTTCTATTTAAACTTGTAATACTAATTATGCTTTTCGTATCATATATTCTAATTGTAACAACCTTTGTCATCTATTATGTAATGCTACTTCTACTACTACTACTACTACCACTACTATTACTATTATTTCCTTAAGTAGAACTTCACTTTTATGTTATCTGAGCAATCTCTCGGTAATTTTTGTTTTTAAGCAGAGTATAAAAATATGTCGCGGACAATCCATCAGACAATTCAAGTTACAACCACGCAGTCGGATCTTTTATTTTCACACAGGAATATATAAAAAAAATTAAAATCAAATATGGCCAACAGATCCAGCAGAAGGGATTTAATTAACATCCCTTCGTAAAATTCATTGTTTAACTAAATATCAATATTATTCATCAGTATTGATCAAAATTCATATTAAAAATGCTCAGATGGTAGTTCCAGCGATGCATTGATAATGTCCTTGGCAGCCACATCCGAATTCTGTAGACAAAGCTCGCTTATTTTGGTGTCATACACAAATAGATTTATAGGAAGCGGTCGTTTGGTTTTCTTTTGGCAAATTTGTACACGAAGTTTTAAAATAATGTCGAATAGTAGCTTGTCCGAAAGCTGCGAACACCCCTCTAGATGCAATATATGCAGTTTGGGACAAGCAAGTATTAGTCCAAGTACAGCATTATCGCTAAGATTGGGACAATTTTTCAGTTTGATCGCTTCCAGCTCTTGCAACGTTCTTAGCGCAGCCAACTGACTAGTCCCGAATCTAGCGTTCTTTGGCAAAATCAATGTTCGCAAAGCGGTCAGCTTGCTAATCTCCAATAGCATATTATCATCTAAGTATTGTGGGCCGTGCAGCACAAAATGTTGCAATTGATTAGACTTGTGCTTCGCTAGACACTCTAGGAGATCTATATCGCCTACACTGTACACAATTAGTTTCTTAAGGTTTGGCAACCTAGCAATAGCAATGGGCTCATACACGCGGTAATCGCTGATAGTGAGAGTCTCTAGGGATTTGCAGTACTCTTCCCTCACCAACTCATCAACATTCAGAGAAATCCCATATATGTGCAGCTCCTTAAGCTGGAGCAAGGCTTGGCAGCAAGTGACCAAATTTTCCGATTTAATACGAAAGCATTTCGAAAGCGTCAGCGACTCGATTGAAGCTGGCAAGCAATGCATATTCCAACCAGTCAACGCTCTATTATTTGAAAGATCGAGCTTCTTAAGCCGCGGCAAATGCTTTAGTGACACCAGACTTTCATTTTCGAGATTGCACCCGCTCAACTGTAGGTTCTGTAGCTGATTCATCTTCTTAAATATATTAGTCATAGTGCCTTTTGATAAAATTGTGTCTCTGACGTTCAATGTAGTCAAATTGACACAACTAGCGCCTAGGAAATTGTACAGACGTGGGCAGTGGCGCGTTGAAATAACGCCATCGATTTCCCTTACGTGACGGCCAGACAGCTTAAAAAAATCGCATAAGTCCCACAGTGTCATTCCATCGAAGTCTTCAAATTTCACAGATTTGTCCAGTACGGGTGACAGTTCCTGATAAACGCTGCGAAAACGCTTGCAAGTACGTGCGAAATGAATGCGGTCGAGCAGATGAAGTAGGCGCAGTATGCGCTGCAGGCAATAATCGTTCAGAATCATTATGGCTGCCGGCGGATCATCGGGAGAGACATCAGATACGCCGTAGGCGTCTGGTTGATGCCAGCTGTCGTAGGGACTTACGCTTAAACGGCGACCATTAATACGGTGATTGTGGCGCAATGCTCTAGAAGGCAAACGTTTGAGCATTCCGTTCATCTCAAGCTGTATCAACACAACTCTTGACACTTACTTGGCAGCGCTGCGAGGATCGGAAAAAGTGACGTGGCCAGTTTTTGATTTGTTTCTTCGATTTCGCTGATCGTGCAGCTGCATATCGACCATAGAGCCATACATCCCGAAATACATTTCCAAAAAATTCTGATCCAGCTAAATAAAGTACATATGTACATTTTTAAAGTGATTGGTTCGAATTACAATAACGGGGAGGTTGACTATTTGCTTCCGTAATGTGCTATATTATACACAAAGAGTTTCTTCACTAATATGTGGTCCTCTGTGTAGACTACATCCGGAAACTTGTCTGATTCATTTTTAAAGTCAGACATTATGTGGCTATTGGAATTATAGTAAATAACTGCAAAAAATGTGCATTTATGTGATTCACAAACGCCTATTAAAACCTTACTTCTCTTGGATCACTCAACTCTAAAAGTACATTAATTCAGCTGTACTGCACTTGCTAGAGCTGGAAGACTTTGTATTTTTACCACTATCGATGTTTTTGAATAATATCGATTGAATTCCAGCCAATGCTTATCGAAACAATGCAGTTTGTTTCTGGGTGCATACATACATACCAATTGCCAATTGAAATCGCAAATAATGAATGTTAATCTGAGGGGCTGATAAAAATTATATTAACTTTTGTTATAAAAAACGATTAACTGCGTCAAGCCCCGTTTTGTATGATTCGTTGAAAATTCAGATTCGATTTAAAAAGCTTTTTGATTTTAACGATATAATCAACAAAAAAGATTTCCATATAACAACAGAATTTTCAAACGATCAAATAAAAAACATCCATTCTGATTGTCTCTTTCCAGCCAATTATGTTAATGTAAAGTAATATAAGTTTTATCAGACGCTCAGATCAACAGCTTATTCATTAGTGCGAATTTATTGTTTCGATTTCGTTGTAAACAGCTAAAACAAGTAAGAGTGCTATTGTCTAGTACACGCGACTACAAAACTCCCTGTACTCAGGCCAACAATTTTCGATCGCATCTTCGAACATTTACACATACACACACATTTACTAAAACACACACACACAAGCGACAGCGCAAGCGAGGCATTTTAAGTGGTGACTGTGCTACTTCTGCGTGCTATGCGTGCCGAACTCTAAACTAAATTTACCAAACTTGATAGATGAGGTATGAGGACTACTGATGATCTTTACAACGTTCTTGCTTGTATGTTCTGTATGGATGAAAGCTGCACGAGTATAACATATTCGGCAACCGAAGATACTTATTTTTCTTGTTTTGGCTAAAGTTTTAGTTATTTTGAGTTTCTGATCAAATTCAAAAGCATTGTTTATAAAAATATGTGTTTATTACTTCACATTCTTATTGGCAAGCAATTCTTACACTTAACAAATCTTGATTTGTATATGTTTTCTTTTTTTTGGGTTCTTTGCCGTTGGGAGCAGAATATTTTTTTCTCATTTGCATCTACAAGTTGAACTTATCCTAAGTGGAGTTATGAAATATTGTGGACGGAAAAGAGTATGAGATAGCGTGAGATGTGTATAGAGTATAGTGTGGGGATAGATCAAGTGGATCTATTTCGTAACAGGACGTGCGTGTGTCTAACCGCGATGCAGCTTGCATTAAAGGGTTAACGGTAACTAGTTCATAGTTCTAAGGAGTCTTAAGGTCTAGGTATTGATCTACATCTTTCAAAATCTCGCCGGAAATGCTAGCTAGTGTGTCTGGGAGTCTGTTTGCCGTTCTAGTATCTGTAGCCACTGCCATCGTTGTCGCCGTTTTGGCCGCCGGGTCCGAAACCGTTGCGTCCTTGACCGGGTTTGCCGCTGGAGTAGCCCCGGCCGTCAGTGTTGTCTTGCCCAAAGCCGGAATCTTGACCATCGGGACGGCCATTTGAGTAACCCTGACCATTGCTACTATCCTGGCCAGTGACGCGTCCTGCAATGATCACGCGACCTCCATCGGAGCCGCCGTTGTTGCCTGGGCGTCCACTGGAGTAACCATTCTGACCCGCGTCTTGACCATTGGGACGACCATTCTGGCCACCAGGACGGCCATTAGAGTAACCGTTCTGGCCTAAGTCCTGACCACCGGGACGACCATTAGAATAACCGCCTTGGCCCAAGTCCTGACCACCGGGGCGACCATTAGAATAACCGCCTTGGCCCAAGTCCTGACCACCGGGACGACCATTTGAATAACCGCCTTGGCCCAAGTCCTGACCACCGGGACGACCATTTGAATAACCGCCTTGGCCCAAGTCCTGACCACCAGGACGACCATTAGAATAACCGCCTTGGCCTAAATCCTGACCACCGGGACGACCATTGGAGTAACCGCTCTGGCCCAAATCCTGACCGCCTGGGCGTCCGCTTGAGTAACCATTTTGGCCCAAATTCTGGCCGCCGGGACCACCAGCTCCATTGTTGCCGTTGGCATCGCCTTCGTAACGAATCTGTGGACGGTAGCCCTGCTGATCCGCCTCGTATTCAACGATCTGCAAAGCAATTGGAAAGGATCAGACATTAGCTACGCTCGCACTGACAAATGAAATCTCCTGTTTCCCCAGTGTCCTCTTAGCTCGCTTACTTGCTTCCTTCCATCGGGCAACAGAACATTGTACTGGCCGGTGGTAAAGTCACCGTCGCGCATCTCTGAATGCCCGAATGAGAGCCCACTTGGAGCGTCCTCAACTTGGTAATTAAATTCGTACTTAGCGGGTTCCTACAGGGTAGCGAGAGAGCGTGTGGAGAGAGAAAGAGAGAGAGAGACAGATAGAGACAGTTCAAGATAGAGTTTTGAGCGTTAATGACAGGATAGTGAAAGGCGCAAGCAAAACGGAGCGGTGCAAGAGATCTGAGCGTGCAGCATTGGCAAAGAAGCGTACAGCTCCAGACGAGCTAATCTTGTTCTTGTGTGGAAGGAGCCAAGTTAGAACCCAGATTCAACATTATGCTACTTACGTCGTTGTCATAGTCAGCACCACCACCGGCACCTCCAGCACCACCAGCGCCTGCTCCTGATGCAGGAGGGCCATAAGAGTCCGAGGGTTTGCCACCAAATCCGCCCTGTCCTTGACCCTGACCGGGAGCACCGTAGCTACTTGAAGGACGACCACCGCCATTACCAGGAGCGCCATAAGTATCTGAGGGTTTGCCACCACTTCCACCCTGCCCCTGACCAGGAGCGCCGTAGCTGCTCGAAGGACGACCGTTGCCATTGCCATTACCAGGAGCGCCATAAGTATCTGAGGGTTTGCCATCAAAGCTGCCCTGTCCGCCCTGACCAGGAGCGCCATAAGTATCTGAGGGCTTGCCACCAAATCCTCCTTGTCCCTGACCAGGAGCACCGTAGCTGCTAGAAGGACGACCGCCTCCGTTGCCATTTCCAGGAGCACCATAAGTATCTGAGGGCTTGCCACCAAATCCGCCTTGTCCCTGACCAGGAGCTCCGTAGCTACTAGAAGGACGACCGCCACCGTTGCCATTTCCAGGAGCACCATAAGTATCTGAGGGCTTGCCACCAAATCCGCCTTGTCCCTGACCAGGAGCTCCGTAGCTACTAGAAGGACGACCGCCTCCGTTGCCATTACCAGGAGCCCCATAAGAATCCGACGGCTTGCCAGCAAAACCGTTTTGTCCTTGTCCCTGACCAGGAGCACCATAACTGCCCGAGGGACGACCGCCTCCATTGCCATTACCAGGAGCGCCATAAGAATCCGATGGCTTACCGCCAAAGCCGCCTTGTCCTTGACCCTGACCAGGAGCACCGTAGCTGCTTGACGGACGTCCATTGCCATTACCAGGCGCACCATATGTATCCGACGGCTTACCGCCCGGACCACCCTGTCCTTGCCCCTGACCTGGTGCCCCGTAGCTATCAGAGGGCGACGGAGGCAGATAGGAGTTCACTGGAGGCTCTGGGCGTGCCAGCACCGCCGATGTCAACAACAGCGTTAACCCGAGTAACTTGAACATATTCCACATGAAATTTGAGCTGCTTTCCGGTATGCCTTAGCGGCTTTAGTCTTCAAATTTGAGTTTAAGATCTTCACGTTTGCGCCACAGAGCAGCGCCAGATTCTGACTGATCTCGATGTGCAGCCGCAGCGCATATTTATATGAAATGCTCCAACTGCTGCTCTCCAATCGCAAACGAAACTGAAAGTCTAGGATACACACACACACACATACACAGCGAGGCAGGGACAGAGGCACAGTCGTTTATGAGTTGATGTCGCTCAGTTCATCTGTGGTACGGCGGCGGCGACTGCTGCTGCTGCTTGGTGGCTACGTGTGGCAACCGCAGCGAGCAGCGAGCAGCTGCCACATACGATCATCTTCAAAGCGCCAGCTCAGCTGCAGTTGCAGTTACATTTTGGAGTTGCATTGTTGTTGTTGTTCTATCTCCACCCGCCACAAAATCTCAATCTCAATCAACGCGCTCTGCTCTGGCTTGGCTTGTGATTGTTTGTCAAGTTTGAGCACGTGAAGCCATGGCATCAGCTCCGGCTCCGGCTCTAGTATCTGGCTCTAACTCTGGCTCTGGCTCGTCATTGCGTTGGTTGCCAGGCGGCTGATTCGTCTTCTTTTGGATGCACATCTTTTGGCGAGTGATTGTGTTTGTGCAGCTTTTGCAGTTGCCCCCTTTTTGACTGCCTCTGCAACTCAGCAGCATTGGGGCAAAGTAGTCTACTCGGTCGCTAGGTGAATGCTTCGCTGTTTGCCACACAGCCGCTGCTTGGATTTGACGTCTCTACAGTTTGCGTTTTGTTTGCCTTGTCAAAATTGAAGACGATCGTGCCAAAGGCGACCCCAATTGGGAGTATGGGCTTTGAGTATGCTGCACACATGTGTGGATATGTGTACCGATCACAATCGCATCCATAGATAGACGGATAGATCGTTCATGAAGGCGCAATTTAAATGCGTTTCAGGGATTTTTGGCATAAGTCTAGACAACAATTTGAAATGTCTAACAATCGATTTATTGTGATATTGAGAGATCGGATGATAGTTATAGATACAGATTCGGGAATACATATTTTTAAAGCTATTTAGAAGTTGGACTTGATGCTATAATACATAGACGAAGAAGAGTATTTCACAGGTAAAAAGAGACAGTTGACGAATTGATTGAAATAAAATATTATAAGCAAGGTTGAACAAAGATGATAGAAATTCTGTTCCAGACTTTCAGTTTGAAAATTATGGCTGAAAAATGTTGAATTGCTCCCATTGTGCTTCAAACGATGCTATAATTGATCCATAGTTTGTATCCTATACAGATATTCGATTTATGTCAAATTAATTGCGTTCAATTCTCACCTCCTACCGACCACTCCGACTCCAACTCAGTCAGCTCCTACGCAGATGCGAGCTTGGCAATTATTTGCTAGGCTACGTGCTTGGGAGTTCCACCAACGCATCGAGTTGCAAATATGCAGACGTGCCGGGTGACGACCGAGAAGGGTCAAAAGCGAGCGATTTTTAGACAAAGACATTACAGTCTTGATCGGAGGAGCACGTCCGCGGCAACAGCTTAACCCCGCATTGACCCAAATAATTCAGCTGGTAGCCAGTTCATAATTATTTGCATATATAACAATTAAAAAGATTATTCATTCGGTGGCCGTTTTGGCGGCGTAGTTGCGCTTGTAGCGACCATAAACGTCCATGAAGAGGAGCGTGTGAACTCCATAGATGAGCACGCAGACCACGCAGCAGTCATAGAGCACAAGGAGCAGCAGACCGCCCAGGTAGAGGCAGAGCAGCAAGGTTAAAATTGAGGCTAGCAGCTGCAGCTGGCAAAGCCAACGGCGCTCAAAGAAGGCTACAGGAAAGTGAATATTAAACACTGACGTCATCAAAGTAATTTACATACTTACAGGAAAGGAAAAATAGTACATAGAAGACGATGCCTATGGAACCATTGGGTGGATTCAGATAAGTCGAGGATGCTCCAAAGACCAGCTGCGTTAGACCAAAGCCGCGTCCATAACTGCTGGCAAGGATTAATATTAAGCTACTAATTATTGCCACTTGCTCAGATACTCACTCAGATTTGAAAACAGCTGTGCAGCTCACTCTCTCGGCCAAATCGCACATGGCCGTATAGTTCTCATCGTGGTCCAGTTGAATTTTCACATGCAGTGAGTAGATGGAGATGAGCAGCCCGCAGATGCACAGCAAACGCAAGCGAGTTTTAGTGGGCGTGGCAGATGACTTGTTGGCAATCTGCTGGCTGGCACACATCTTCAGGCGTTCCAGGATAATGAGCGCAGCATCTGCTCTGGCAGCGTGCAGCCTAGCGACCTGTTGAGGTCCAGGGTTGTCAGGCTGCGCGCAAACAAGCACTGCCAGCAATTGACAATTGCCACTTTCGATGCTGGTTGAATATGTAGAGAGATATGGCAGCCCTGTTGGCAGCTGCGCAGTAAAAGGAATGCAGGACTGACTATCAGGATAATGCTATTTTTAGCTGCATAAATTTGCGGTCGCCTTCATTTAATTTGTTTTGACATACGAAGTATTGATAAGAAAATGTGTTTTACTTAGGGCAAAAGAAAGTGGTTGAAAATGAACTCTATATATTACGTAAAATTTAAGCAATTTTTGTCAAGTAGATATTAAAGTATAAACTGTTAGAAATTTGTTCACGCAACAAAGGCGACCATGAGACTTTATAAACTGAGGGTAACACCAACATTTGCAACAAGTTTGGTTACTCTAGTTTCAAGGGCTTGAAAAGAATTGCGTTCATACGGACAGACGGACATTTCGCAAACCCAATATACTCTTTTTTCCATTCGGGAACAGACTATAAGAACAAATTTAAAAGTTTTTTTTGAAAAGCTTAGAAAATTTGAAAATCAATTAAATAAGCTTATATTGAATATTTTTTGGCTTCCAAAAGTAGGTTTTTTATTATTCTGTGTAAATAATATGCAATTATCTTGAACAATATAGTATAGCCAAGTTATCCTAAAGCTAAAATTATTCTAACTAAAAATAATTGTTTTCTAAAGAGTTCATAATTTACATACATAATTTTATTTTACGAATTTCTTTTAATCTAGTCAGAAAATGGCATTTACCGGAGTATATTTTTACATTAATTAATATAGATGATGTTAGCTAAAAGTTAACCAAAAGACAACAAACATTTTCCCATCTGATGCCTCCAAAAACTATTATAGCCTATAGAAATTGTTAGCTGTTGGTTATAACACTCCACTTTCAGTTACGCTCCATTGCATGCATATAAAATTAGCGTCTGGGCGACATATCCACATCTCAGACAGCCAGATGAAGACAAAATGCAATCTTGTAGCTTGTTTTGGTTTTGGTTTTCGCTTCACGACACACAAATGATCCGCCGCTTGGGTGATGCCTCCTCCTCCGGTCCAAGTCGGAGACAAGAGTGCATGTCCCTTTTTAATTTATAGCATCACGAATTTGAATTGATGTACGGTTATGTATTTAAAAGAGATGCCAGAAAAACCAGATGTATTAAAAAGATTTGGCAATTTTGCGAGCTAAAAGCCTAAATCATTTCAAAAAGTGCAGTAGCCTCCAAGAGTCAGAACAAAAGCCCGCTCTCTTCGTATGGCCAAGAAAAGCGCCCGCTGGCAAAGTGAAGTGATAAATGTATGCAACCTTGGAGAAGCCAAGTGACACAACAACAACAGCAAACAGTCAGCGCACAGCCAGCTAACCAACAACAGTAACAACAATAATAATAACAATAACAACAACGACATATTGGCACAGTTTGGGGCACCCTTCGCAGCAGCTGTCAGTTGGCTTTAGGCCTCACTTGACTGGCTAACTGAAATGTAATTTGCTCATTTGGCCAAAATGGAGCAAAGCTAAACGCAGGAAGTTTATTGAACTTTACACTTCAAATCGAAATTGTTGCTGCTTGTTGTTGTAATTAGAAGGGCTTATGTTAATGGTAATGCCAATACTAATACTAATGCAGCTGCAGCGCTTGCACCAAAAGTTAGCTTGCAAAGCGCCACGCGCGACCCTCGAGTTCTGCTGCATTTGCTCGCAGATCCGCCATCAAATTTTGTATCTCTGAAGTGCACTAACAAAAGCGCCTCAAGTGCAGCTGACGACGCGTCGGCAACAATAACAATGACGATGATGATGATGATGATGCGGCAGATGATTATGTTGATGTTGAAGGTAATGCGTTGTCATAAGACTCGCATTCGCATTCGGATTCTTATTTGTTCTGCTTGTCGCCCGCTGCACGTGTCCCAAAGATGGAACAGACGTTGCCATCAAAGGGAACTCAGGTTAATACAACAGCAGTGGCGTATCCGAGGGGGTTGTGTTATAATACCGTGCGATTTGAATTTTTGGATTATGCTGCACATTTTCTATATACTATGTGTACAAAAGAGCTTGCCTTAAAAGAGATAGAATGCTTACATTTTTTTAGAAGTTTCCATTTATGCCGATTTTGAAAAATCACCCACAAGTGCGGAATATTCGGAGAAAACTCTTGCACGAAAGTTTTTGTTTACTGTACAACAAAATATCATTCGACAGACATTTTGGAAAATACAACCACTTGGGTGAAAAGTTGAGGTCTTAAGATTGTATATCTGATAGTTTTTCGAACAGTTTCAAACATATTTTCAAAGATCTACACAACAAATTATTCATTATAGTGACACCCGATTTTCCCATGGGCGGAAATTGCAGGTGGAGCTCGAGGTCCTCTGGAATATTGGATAGCTCCCTGCACAATTGAGCTAAGAGCGAAATAAATATAAAAACATGAATTTTACATTCCAAACAATAATTTTATATATGAAGTGAATTTGGCTCCTGCGAAGCCTTCTAGTATATAGTATTCTTTAAAATTAAATAGCCCCCCTTGAACGAAATTCTAGATCCGCCACTGAAGAACAAGAACTGCAACTGTGAGGTGTTTCTTGTTGTTGCTGCCTTGCTGCTTGGTGTTGCAATCTGACAACTGGCAAGCGCCTCATTTGTATGCGTCAGTAAATTCACGTTAATAAATTCGCAATCAATTAAAAATTAAACTTAAAATTGTCATCGTTATATAATGCTAATGATGAACGTTTAAGGCGCATTTTGAGCAGAATAAAATACCAGACAATAGTGCAGAGGGATCAATCGAAATATTGTACATGCATTAATTCATTATAAATAAATACACAACATTTAGTGTCTCATTAAATTTCAACACAGATGACTCTATTACCCATTACTTACATTTTCGTGTATAAATTAACTCTGCAGATAAATTTATTATATTTGTCAAATATTATACTCTATTATAGAATGTTGTTCAACCTATTAGTTGTTACCTATAATCAAACACCTATGTCAAATATATTCCCTTAACTACTACAATAATTACATGGGACGAAAGCCTTGATAAGAATAATTATTTTGGTACCATAACCATAGCTCCCTTGTTGACATTACGTGCCATTCATAATATCAGTTACTTATTTTATGTTACTCAAAAATAGATTGATAAATTGCTACCAACGTTTTGTATAATGCATATTCGACTGTATAAATACGACATTCTGCAGTGTACAGAACTCATTCTATTAGTACGATTATTAAACAATGTGGCCACACCAAGAGTTGATCTTTCGAGCTATAATCCTGATTACATTCGGACAGCAATCGGGTGCAATCAAATATCGAATCATTCCTGAAAATTATGATACTATATTTACCAAATGCTCCAACCAACCAAGTAACGTTCGTAGTCTTGACGACGTCTTTGATTTCTCTGAGTTGACCATTGAATTGGATATCGCAAATGATGTACTTCGTATAGCGGGCAATATTACCAGCCTTTGGGACATAAACAAAACTGATCGCGTTCAAGTAAGCTCGAAAAGGTTTTGTACTTTTAATATGTGTATAAGTCGAAATTATTATATCCTTCCACTAAATTGCAGGCTAGTTTTCAACTATATAAATTTGATCGTGGGGCCTGGTATCAAACAGTATATGGTATTTCTGTGGCTAACTATTGTAAGGATCTCTATGACAAAAACCAGATGTGGTACCAGATTTGGACTCAATACGTGACCAATGCCAACGATATCAAGAGCAATTGTATTAATGTGCCTGGTGTAGGTTTTATTTACATAAGTAATTTAATACTTCGTTAATTATATTTCCATTATTTAGACAAAATTCATTCACGAATCGTGTACTCCGGATTTGACAGTTGATGTGGTCGGACATACATTAAGTGGGCGTTTCAAGCTCGTCGGTACATATAAGGCCTTTGACAAGAGAAATATTGAAAGAGAAACAAGCATCTGTTTTGAAGTAATTGCGGAAATTTCCAGAATTAACTGAATATATACATTATTCTTCAATTGATCTTTGAACAAATTTCAATTGTTACAACTAATTTCATCCCCACATAGATCAATCAGAAATTGAATAAAACAGGAACAGTTCAATTTTCTGCAGATTTCTCCTCCGGTAGATATAATATAGTCATCCGATTTTGATTAACTTTATATAAATTGTTACAAAAACAAAGGTTGTGGAAAAAAGTTTTTATACATCTCATGATTCAACCGATGTAACGAGCTTAAAATTTGTATAAATATTCAATCTGTAGTGTTTTGAATTAAACATCAACAAAGTTATTTACAGAAAACCTACCTACTTTACTATATGACGTAAAAAATGACGAGTTGACGGCCCATCTCCGCCTCCGGAGATGCCTATAATCTGTATCTCCCACTTCTGACCCGAAAAACAAGAAGTTATATACCCTGGCAGCCATGTTTTTGTACTGCCTGCAAAAAAAAGATGCGTCTATGCCAATTTTCCTCACGAGACAATAGTTTGCATATAAACAGACGGACAGAAGGACATCGCTATATCGAGTTGGCAAGTGGTGCTGATCAAGAATATTATATATACTTTGTGATATCGGAAACGTCTGCTGTAAGGGTATTATAAGGACTTAGGTATACCGCCTCGAAATCTTTCGTTCTTGCTTAATCGTATTCAGCAAGGATGTCAGATCTGATTAGTACCTTTCTGGGGATATGATCACGATGAATGGTCTTAGTATTATCTTTCTATTATATGTAAGGCTTTGATGCACCAGCGAGCTACTATCATCTTAGATATTATAAGTCTAATTAGTCATTACTTTTATATTCGTTGGCATACTTAAATTGATTTAAACACATAAAATATAGAACAAATGTAACCAAAGAAAAATATACTGTCCTAGTTCACTTTCATTTCACGTTCAGTTGCTTTTCCTGTCCGCATTCTAGCTAGAAGCACTTGCGATGTATTATGCTCGGACCAACTTCATCGTACTCCGCCCCATCGATCCACATATTTTGGAAGCTGGAGAGTGAGGCCAATACCGAGCCGCCAGACCAGACAGCAAGGAATCGCTCCGCATTGGCGGTAATCTTGATACGCATCGTAGAAGGCGCCATTAGCGAAAGGTCGTTCAGCAGACGCACCTCGATGTTGGGGAACATGGTTGTGCCGCCCGAGAGCACAATGTTGCCGTACATGTCCCTGCGCAGATCCACGTCGCATTTTAAGATCGAGTTGTAGACTAGTTCGTGCAGGCCAGCCACCTCCTGACCCACCATATTGGGCTTAAAGAGCGCCTCAGGGCAGCGGAAGCGTTCGCTGCCAACGTTAATTACTCGGCCGTCAGGCAATTCGTAGACTTCATCCGTTCCACTATTGGGCTGAGAAGATTGCTCCATCTCCTCGTCGTAGTTGGTGGCCACGTAGCAGAGTTTCTCTTTTATTTCTTTGGTGATCTCACGCTCTGCGCTGGTGGTTAACGTGTAGCCGCGTTCCATGAGCAGTTTGCCCAAATAACTGGTAAGATCCCGACCAGCCAGGTCCAGGCGCATACAGGCGTGCGGCAATGCGTAGCCCTCGTAGATGGGAACGCTGTGGGTAACGCCGTCGCCAGAGTCCACTACAATACCAATGGTGCGACCTGTGGCATACAGCGATAGCACCGCCTGGATGGCCACGTAGAGAGCGGGCACACGGAAATGCTCGAACATGATCTCCGTCATTTTCTCGCGATTCCTTTTTGGGTTAAGTGGCGCCTCGGTGAGGAGCACAGGATGTGCGTCAGAGTCGACACGCAACAAGTGGTATGTCTGCTTCCAGATCCTTTCCATATCATCCCAGTTGGTAACCACACCGTGCTCAATAGGATACTTCAGGGTTAGAATACCTCGCTTGCTGGCCGCATCATCTCCGATGACGCAGTCATCGATGGCCGAGTCCAAAATTACGTTCTGGTGGCGCGGCCTACCCACAATTGAGGGGAAGACCACTCGGGGAGTTGCCTCGCTTGAAAAGCCCGCCTTGCAAATTCCAGAGCCATTGTCTATAACCACAGCAGTCGACATATCTTCCGCATGCATCTTAGCAGCGGCTGCAGGTGCAATGAATGATTTAAACACAACACAAACCTAAAAACCACGGCCGAAAACTTACGATGTTTTAGAGATTTTAACAGAATTTGTTGTGCCCTTCGGTCAGAAATGTCGATTTCTATTTTAGATGGCATAAAAAAACGAGACATGTTTTCCTGTGAACCTGTTTGTTTACTTTGTTTACAGAAAATGTATATGTGAAGAGAGTATATTGGGCTTCAGCAAAGTCCGTCTATCCGTCCAAACAAACGCAATTATTGTTTACCCTGTTAAACTATTAGAGCTATTAGATTGGTAGACATGTTAGTACACATACATTCCATTGTCTGACAAAGTGTTTATATAATGTTTGTAACCTCCAAAAATAATTGGCCACCCTATCCTCAAACTCGTATATGTCATCCAGACCGATGCTGACCGACCTCCTTTACATATTGGACTAAAAATATTATACCCTAGATGTTTTTACACAAAATTCAATTTTCGTCCGATTGTTCCGATTGCCGTTATGTAATATGGTCCGGTTTTAAAAAACTTATAGAAAAGTATATAAAGTTTAACAAATCTCGCAATTGCTGAGCTCGAATGTATTATTTGTATTATCACCAAAGTTTTTCATATAAAAGCTCATTTTTCATGCGATATATATAAGATTAGCTGGTAATATCGCGGCCTTGCCCGGAGAAATATTTCGGTGATAGTGAATTTTTTTTTAATTTGACTACTTTAGTACGGTTGACTAAATACAACTAAATAGTTGAGCCATGTCACTAATGGTTTTTGTGTAGGGCTATGAAAATGTCTTTAGAAAAAAATAAATAAAAAAATGTGCCACTCATTTGTCCTTGACTTCTATTTCCCGCCCGTGGCGACGCGGAGTAGAGTTTCCAAAATCATTTTGCATTTTAGGCCACGATAATTCCGCGAATTTTCCGACCTTAGGGATAGATTTTTCAAAATCTTTAGACACCGCGCCTATAATGTGTTTGGGTATAACCATGAAAATTAGTTTAAAGCCAATCGCATGAAAATTAAAAATGTCGAGTGCCAGAGTTTTCCACCGATTTTCCGACCATGGGCCTGAATTTCCCAAAATCGCTGATACACGTGTCGAATTATTTTATGTGAAGAGCTTTTAAAAAAATATTGAAGTCAATCGGACGATAATTAAAAAAGATTCATACAACAGTTTTCCGCGAATTTTCCGACTTTGGGGGTCGATTTTCCAAAATCTTTGACCCCCGCGCCTATTATTTTTTGCCATAGAACCTTGAAAATGAGTTTGAAGCCAATCGCATAAAAACTAAAAATGTCGAATGCCAGAGTTTTCCACCGATTTTCCGACCAAGTGGTTGAATTTTCCAAAATTGCTGATACACGTGTCGAATTATTTTACGTGAAGAGCTTTGAAAATGAATTTGAAGGTGATCGGACTAAAATTAGACTTTCGCCAATACAACCTTGTAACCCCCATTTTCCGCCCAAGGGGGTGGATTTTCCAAAATCGGTGAAATATTTGTGAAATGAATTTTTGTGTAGATCTTTGAAAATAAGTTTGAAGACGATCAGATGGTAAACAAAAAATTTGTTTAATATGTAGAAGACATAATGAAACTTCGCCAACAATTAAATTTTTGACTGTTTCTTCCTATGGTAATTATTTAATATAGTGGTCCGATCCGGCCGGTTCCGACATCTGCACGAAAAATAAGCATCTGTGTAAAGTTTAGTTACGCTAGGTCTAAAACTGAGAGAACTGTCTGCAAAAAAACGGACAGAGACACGAATATATCGACTCATCTGTCGATGCTGATCATGAATATATTAACTTTGTGGGATCGAAATGTCTCTTTCAATGCGTTACATATTTTCGTGACAAAGGCATAAAAAACGCTGGGTATTTGGGGTACTGTTACAGCTGACATTTCAACATTATTTCTGGTAGATTTTATAAGTAATTACAAACTTCTTTTGCTTTTCGAAAATTATATTGAAATCATTTTGCCATTCCTTGTTATTCAGTTGAACAATTTATCTGAACGTCATTTAAACAACAGTTTAATAAGAAATTTGTCTGCGGTTTAATTTAGCAGAAAACCCGGACAGAAAATTCAAGAGTGTTCTGTTAAGTAGAGGAGTTTGCTGTAAGTTGGAGGAGTTTTCTGAATTTTTGGTATTTTAATATTGGCTTAAGTATTTTAGTATTTGCCGCATGCTGTCACACTAAACATCAGGTAAGCTAAAATAAGAACGTAAAATAGAAATATATTATTGATTAAAACTTTTTATTGAGAACTAACAGGCTTTCCATTTTTAGTTGAAATAAAGAATATATCAAGAATGTTTCTGGCACACAGGATTACCAATGCCGCGCGGTAAGTGAAAATAAAATTTAAGGGCAGAGAAAATGCCGGCAGACGCCAAATTGCGATTACATAAAATAGTAGCAACAACAATGACAATGGCGACCCTGATCTTGATAACAATTTAAATATATAAATATATATACGTTCTCTAACCGTTGCAGCGTCGCCGTGCGATCTAAGCATACGCTCCCCAAGCTGCCTTACGATTATGCAGCACTGGAGCCAATCATTTGCCGTGAAATCATGGAACTGCATCATCAGAAACATCACCAGACTTACGTTAACAATTTGAATGCGGCCGAAGAGCAGTTGGAAGAAGCAAAGTGCAAGAGCGACACTACCAAGATTATTCAACTGGCACCGGCACTGCGCTTCAATGGCGGTGGCCACATCAATCACACTATTTTCTGGCAGAACCTCTCGCCTGGCAAGTCGACGCCCAGCGATGAATTGAAGAAGGCGATTGAGTCGCAGTGGAAGAGCTTTGATGACTTTAAAAAGGAGCTCAGTGCCCTCACCGTTGCCGTACAGGGCTCCGGCTGGGGCTGGTTGGGCTACAACAAGAAGACAAGCAAGCTGCAGCTTGCTGCGCTGCCCAATCAGGATCCGCTGGAGGCCTCCACCGGTCTGATTCCCCTATTTGGCATCGATGTCTGGGAGCATGCCTACTACTTGCAGTACAAGAATGTGCGTCCCTCGTACGTCGAGGCTATCTGGGAAATTGCTAACTGGGATGACATCTCGTGCCGTTTCCAGGAGGCCAAGAAGCTTACATAAGCGACTAACTCAAATATCTGTATGTTTAATATAATCATAGGGCCTAAGGCACGCAACGTAGTGTGAAAATTCGGCTAATAAATTGGCAACCAGTTTAGTAAAGTTGTTTTGATGAGGAACAGTTTTAATTAAACAGGTCAGTGAAAGACTGAATGGAATCAAGCGATTTATAATGGAAACTGTTCAGGTCTTAAAAAAAGGAAATTGTTGTTTTTGGGGACGTGAGCAAATATCTATGGTAAAATCGTCAGGGAAAGTAATAATCACTCAGGGATTTTAATAGATCGAAAAGGCGAAAAGCTTGTAAAAATGAAAGCATTCTTTGTTACATTAAGATAATTTTTACATAAAACTATTTCAGTCATAAATTATGCGAGACTTGTGAAAGAGTGAAGAACCACCTCTGTATTTTAAACTAAGCCAAATTTCGATCATAATATTCAAAAAAAGGAGCAAAACTCTTCGAAAATTTTTTATTCGTTTATTTTATCTACTGTAAACAAATCCAGTCGATCCGAATCATAAACATCGTTCATTCGAGTCAAGTGAACCCCACCAATTCGTTCACAACAAAAAACAGTGACGTATGCCGTAAGTAGCCCGCGGCTTGTCCGTGTCAAAATATTGGACCATGACTAACGGGGACGCCAGTGTAAACAAACTATGACCATCAAGTAAACAACCAACTTGATGCTATGACGCACATCAAAAAATTAAATTTTTGGTGGCAGAGCGACGACGCAGGATAACAGACCAAAACCCCAAAACAAACCGGATCGGTTAGATCTAGTTCAAATTCTTATAATGAACGAATTGAACTATGTAAGATCTTGTTAATTTCAACAGAGAGGATTTGTGAAATAAAATAGCACCGGCCACATTTCCTAATTTCGATTTATAACTGAACAAAATGAAATAATGTGTGATTTAGTTCACGCGTCAAAAATGAGCGAACGAGTGAACTCATTCTTTAATTGAACTGGAAATTCCAGCTCTAGTGACCAAGTCAATCAATATTACAACTGGGCACACCCTGTGCCAGCTGCTGTTCGCAGCTGTTTGCCAACACTAACTAACAATGTCCATCACCAACGCGTCAGCTGTTAACTGGCCACAACAAAAACAAACTCAGGCTGGCCGACGCCTGGGTGGGCGGAAAACTCACTTAGCGCGGCTTTTCCTTGCTTTCCCACGCTCGCGTGCGCAACTGCAGACAATTTCCAGCACGCGTAACATTACGAGCATGCACAAAGTCAGATTCTCTTGGCGTGCTTTCGCGTTCGGTTCGGCTTTGCGGAAAGTTGCAATGTAAATGTGCTGCAAATAACACAAAGGCCAATAAATTTAAAAAATGCTATCGTTTTAAAAAGGCCCAAAGCTGTGCAAGGCAAAACGTCTAAAAAGGAAACAAGTGCAGAAAATTGCGAGGGTGCTAAACAAAAGCGCCAAACAACAGAGGCAGCCAATTTAAATTGAATGTGAGTATCGTGTTAATTTGTTTAAACAATTTTGTTATTGCTTTTGTTCGTCATCGGTGACTAAGCGTAAAAATGTATTCGAGGAATTTTGCGAAAAATCGATATTCCAGGACACGACTGTAACAGTGTCCTTATATGCGCACACGCATTAAACACTCACACAGACTCACACATACATTCATACAATCTGCTCTTATCCTGTTGCTGTTGTTGCCAGCTGTTGGCCTACCCTTCCATTCCCGTTTCTATCCTTCACTGCTAAAAACAGACTACACTCCTATTTGTTTTTGCAAATTATCCAGCATATGGTTCAACCTGTCATCAGCATCAGCCGTCGGCTATCAGACGCTTTCACAATTTCTGCTGCCTGCCGCTAGGCGCAGCCCACGCTCGGTTCACATTGTTCTTGTTCCTGTTGTTGTTGTTGTTACTGTTGTCGTTATCATATTGCAAATTGACCGCGTGCCCCAACCAAGTGACGTCAAAGAGACCCAATTGGATTGTTGCTGTTGTGGGCCGCGCTCGCATACAAACTCGTATAAATTTGCAGAGTCTCCGAGCTGACAAGTGTGTGTGAATTGAATGCGCACTGCCCTTTTCCTTATTTGTCAATTACATCAAACACATAAGCTTTCAATTCGAATTAGAGTTGGTAATATAATCGTCCGGAAGGCATTTACAGAACAGCTTTCTGTTGACAAAACCGAGAAATTAATATAATAGGACATTCTTATTAAGATCCTGATCGACTTACTACCGTAAGTGGCAAGTTTGTTGACTCTAGCTTAAAAGGTGTGGGAGATGTAATTGATTTGGGGGGCGGTGGTGGGTGTGGAAATCGATCTTTACAATTTGTGTCTAGTTTTAATAGATTTAGGTACAGAGGAATAGTTTTTTGAAGCTAATTTTAGGGAAGATTTGCAGGATATTATATTATTATGGCAGTTTATTTGCGCAGAGACCTTACGTCAAGATCCTGTCCGGCAGGTCTTAGAGTGGTGGCTTAGGGCACCGTTACCTAGTCGCCTAGTTCGTCCATATCAATCTCTAATCAATTGGTCCCTTTTTAATATAGCATACAACTTAGCGCTTGGACACAGTATTTTAATATATACATACATACTCGTACTACTAGAAATGCAAATGCATTATCAACTTTATATGTTGGGCTCCAACAATATATCACTAAGTAAAATAGATGTAAGCTTGATAGAAGCCAAGAAAATATGTATACGTTATATAGACTAAGTATGGAAAAGGCTTACAATTTTCGCTTAGAATGCTAGAGAATGTGCTATGAGCATTCGTTGGGATTGCCCAAATGGGGTAAGCCTGAGAAATCACACAAATTCCAATATAATATAATATACAATAAAGGTTTATTGGCGCGCTGATGTCTCCACAAATGCGATAATTTAGAATATAGCCATATAAAGACTCTTAAATTCAGGAGTTCTTCACTTACAAAATGAAAAAAAAACAAGAAATAGGGCGTACCAAAGCTTTAATATACATATGTATACCCTAGCAGCAATTTTTTTTTATACAATGCCCAATTTTCGTATGACTGTGAGCTATGTGGTCCAATTTTGATAAAATGATAGGAAATAAGCATAATAAAACTCTAGTTTGGATGAAATACAAATGTTTTTCGTACAATCTAATTCTTCACCCCATCCTATGGCAGCTATGTGATATAGTGGTCCGATTTTAACAGAAGCTCGGCTTGGGTGAGTTTCGTGAAGGAACAAAAAAGTTTTTCACATAAAAACATAGTCTTCGATCCGACCCGGCCGGTTCCGATATATGTACTGCCTGCAGCACAACATAGGGTCTGGCTTTAAAACTGGGCGACTAGTTTGCATAGAAACAGACGGGCATCGCTATATCGTCTTGGCTATTCATGCTGATTCAAAATATATATACTTTATTGGGTCGCAAACGTCTCCTTCAATTCATTACACATTTCGAGACAATATTATAATACCCTCTGCTAGGGTATACAGAAGGAATTCCATAGAAATACCACAAATTCGAAGTATTTATAAGAGTAGATTTAGTCAAAGAAGTTTGCATCATGAATGTAATTTGATAAGGTTTCTTCGGTAAGAAGAGGTGTAGTGCGGTGGTCTACTCCACTTCACCGTTTTCCTTTTGAAAATAAAGAGCGCCATGCGGGGCGTGAATAAGCAATTCCAGCTCAGTTTTTTAAAATAAATATTTATGACGGATCGTTGACAGTGTACAAATTTAGAGGATCCATAAAGTAAAGGTATAGGGTTTTGAATTCATCAATACATTGGTGATGGCCGTTAACAGTAAAGCATTCCCTTGTAGTTAAGTTAAGGAATCCTATATGAAGAAGTCGTTGTCGTTGTCAGGAGAAGGCCAGGGCATCGCAAGAAAGTATCGCAAAAAATTAAAAATCAGACAACAAAGGTTAAATGACCATCGGTAGATGACGATGACGAAACACTGAGTAGTTGGGAGCATGATTTCTGGGGAGCTTGCTCATGTGAGATGCCAATTTATCTCGGTTTTTATACCCTGTTCCGTCTGTCCGTATGAACGCAATTTTTTTCCACAGCCTTGAAGGTAGAGCAACCAAACTTGGTACACATTTATAAAGTGTCAAGATCTTTAGCTGCGATATTGCCCAGATCCTGTATATTAATGCAGTTCCTAATCAGTCAGACTTGGAACTACAATGTAACTCTTATTTCTATTCAGTTCGCTTGAAATTGTTTGGTTCGGAATTGCACACAACCTTTGACTTATGAAACTACAATGATATCCTTCACCTTCATATGACGCAAAATGCCATGATGTGTATGTTCAACAACAACAATGTCCACATCCATCTATCCAACTGTGTGTGGGCGTCCTGTTTCCTATTTGCGCATCAGTTGACAATGCAAACTTTCCTTGTGTGCGTCACAAGAGCTGCTCTTGAATGGATATGGCCATTAAACTGAATAAAATTGTCTGTTGACTCAATTTACACACCCTGTACCCATAAAATCGGTTAAAGGGGATAATAAAACTTTGCAAATGTATCTACTGACAGAATATAGAATCTCTGAGTTTATAGATTCCCTTGATCAGCAAATACAGCCGAGTTAATATAGCCAACATAGTATATATTGAAATTGGATTGCTTGCACTGCCGCTGCACTGCTTGATACATATGTGTACGAGTTTGAGATGAGACTTAGCTACAAGATATCTCTTAGTGGTTAGAGCAGCCTTATTTGTTTGCTTATATAGATATTTCAACTAAACTTAGTTTTTGCCAAATTTGGTTTGCTTATATACTACTTACTTTAATTTTATCCAATTTGGATAACTACTTATATCATTAATAATCGGAAAACAAGGGTATATAGCTTCGCAGCACCGAAGATAGCCGTTTTTAGTTGTGTTATTGTGTTTTTTTGACTTCTTTCAGTGGTTATATTGAGTATTGTCAGATTAAACGTTTTATAACTTTATAATATTATTTCTTTTGTGCCACTTTACGCAGTTTGTTTTGCCCAAACCTTCTCTTTGTTGTTTTTAATGCCAGAGCTTAAGTGGGATTCGCCAGTTGAACAAAAAACCGCAGTATAAAGTGGCTGAATTTCATGAATAAATTAAAATATTGTAAAAAACATGTTCCCGACATAATATAAATAGAAGCAAACACTTTTTATTGAGTCGATGTTGAAATACTCTTCCAGAAATATTAATAAGGCAGTTTTGATGACAGCTGTAAAATGTGTTAATCTGATCTTAATTAAAATCTTAAAAAACAGTAGAGCGGTGTTAAAGAAACCAACAAAATAGTTTTTTATACAAATATCATTGTCGTCCAAGTTTTCTTGCTAGTTATTTTCACCCAAACCTGACCGACCAAGTTAAGTATATAAAATGTAGTTAGTTTGACTCCAAAACTATGAGAAGTATTATTGAATGCTTGAATTTTTGAACTTAAACTGCAATTAGGGGTTCGCAAGAACAATGGAGTTATTTTAATAACTTCACAAGATTTACAACGGATATAGCCATGATCAACTAGGGTCGTTTTCCTAATCAGGAATATACCTAGTAGTTTTTGGAATATTATTATACCAGAAATGCCGCATTTTTGCGTTACACATTTGATAATAAAATTATAGTACTCTTAGCAAGCGTATAATGAACAAAAGGTTAAATACCAAAAGCGACCAGTGAAATTCATTGCGATATAATATGAATAAATAATAATAATAGAAAACGTACATGCTACATACACTCGTGTTACTCATTTATAAATGTACGTATTTTTCTCTCACTGATTGTACCCTGTATTTATAAAAATATTTACAAACGGTATAATGAGTTATGCTTTTGAAAAAGCATCATGTATAATGTAAACAATATATCATAGGACTAGTCATGTCCGTATATAATCTCGGAAATCCCAAAAACTATAAGACCTATAGACCCCAAGTTTGTTAAGTTTGTTTCATGTCGAATTAAACCAGATTATAATATCTATATCTATAAAAATGTTATATTAGTATCCGCAAACATCAAAAACTCGAAAAGTTCTTTACCAATTGAGCTAAAAATTTAACACAATATATATTTTTCTTCAAGGATTGTTTTCATCTACTTTTCACGTCAATAACATACCGGCGACCACAAGATACAAAATTACATAAATAATTTCAAATATACACTACACATCTAAAATATAAATAAAATCAGTTTAGATTGTGACCAAAAAGCCCAGTACTTTTGAAAATTTACCCCTACGGGCGGAAAACTGTTGTATGAAACTTGAAAAATCTACTCCCTTCCGTCACAACAGACGGAAATAGCCTCAAGGTCAAATGTGTTTGAGATTGTTAGATTAGTTGCTAAGTTCTTCATATCCATACCCAAAAAATCATAAGGCAGCGGTGGGAAAATAGTGGTAAGTTATTTTTATTTATTTCTAACTTTCTCATCCTTGCAACAGCAATGTGACACAGCAAAGTGTAGTGGAGTACAACTAGTATATACACGTACGTAATATTTAAACGAAAAACGTTAATCATTTAATAATCTATCATCAGCTGAGAATTTGATATATAAATAGGTAAATTGTAGTATTAACATAGTATGTACGAATGTATTGTATGTTACGTACTGCGTTTCTCCCCGAGCACTTCGAGTGGAGAATTTTCTTGTATGGGATGAGTATTATAGTTGATTGAAGTCTAATCCTGTTGCAAACTTTCTGACAAGTTGGTAATACCCACTCAGCTTTTAGTTGGGTGAGGTAACGAGAAGCAGCGAAGCAATAAACGTAAATTTCCGGTGAGCGAAGCGACATAAAATGAATAAAATGGCGGAAAAAGGAGACTCGGGCATAACCGCAACGCAGTTGCCTGGAATCGGTCGGTTCACCTGGCCGTGCACTTTATGCCCAGATGGACGTACATATAATGGCTTCTTGGTGAAATTTTTCTGCTGCCACTTTGTTTTAAATATTGCAAAACTGTATTAGCACCAGCCCACAGGAATGGTTCCAAGCTGGCGATGCCGTGTGGTTTTTCGAGCCCCATTATTTTGGACGCCTCGTCGCATGATTTATGTGGCCAGCACTTTTAAGTGCTCCTTAAGTTCGCCGCAGGACTGGCCAATTTTGGTCGTCCTGGCAGCCCACTTCGGGGGCTGCTCTCAAGTTGCAGTTGACGCTGCAGCTGCTGCTTGCAGCATTATAATGTTGCCACATGCATTTCACGGCAGTGGCACGGGCAGCGGGGCGTGGCCTGAACACTGCGGGCGCCTCTTAGTCACCTTCGTATCTCGGCCTGGCCAACTTTCGCTTCGTTCGACACGCGCGCCTATAACTATGCTCACATTGGTGGTCCGTAGCTCACACACACACAGGCATCAAGAAGCGGCGACAACTCGGCACCGAAAGTTACAACATTCCTGGCAATACAGACATTAGGGGCATTCGTGATACAGGAATGACAAAAAAGTATACCGTTAAAAGACCTTGAAGTTATGAGCGAGCTACTTATGAAAAAAGCCAACAACAGGCAACACAGCAGAAGTGGCATTTAAAGGTTGGTGGAAACTACATTACGAGAAGAATTGCCTTGTAAATCATGTTGGGATAAACTCTTTGACATGACATGCTATGGTCAGCAAAATTTGTATCTATATTCAAAACAAGACGAAAAATAAGTCTTAATTTAAAATGTTTAAAGAGGATATAGAAAGTGCAACTAATTTTAATCAAATCAGGCTGTGGTCAGAAAATTTGGAATCTAGATTGTAACCCATGCGAAAAATCATCATGAATTTAAAAGTTTTTCAATATAAATTCACAGTACCGATCTATTGCATTGATTTATTTTAATAAACGAAATGATCATTCTAACATAACGTTTTTATACTGAATTTTAAAGTTATGTTTTTAATTGATTAGGTTTTTATGATTTAAATACGAATTTCTTTATTTGTGTGCTGCTAGACAGCAGTTGATTGGTTGTTTGCCTCATAAAAACCGAGTGGACTCGAAAGTGTGGGGTGGCTTTTGTGGTGAAGGCAGGAAACGCGCGCGCCTCATATAAGATGATTCACCAGTTTGACTGCTGCTCCTGCTGACTTTGTAGGTGCCAGTTCAAGCAGCAAATGTAGCAATAACAACATACACAAGCACACACACACACACACACACACACACAAACACACAAACACACATACACTCAAACACACACAGACACACGTACATACACAACCAAGAACTTGGCACGAACATGCGCCTTTGTGTGAGGACTCTTTGAATGAGTCATCCAGTTTGTTGTGTGTTCACTGTCAACTGGGTTGTTGTGTGTGTGTGTGTATGTGTGTGTGGTTGTGTGTTGTTTTTGCGTGGGACAGGCTCTGCTTCTTCCTCGCACTCCGATAATTTAAATAACAAAATCGCATTTGGTTTATGTACTAGACTTAATGGGCTATACAGACGTCGCCATTGCCGCTCGCTGTGCGCCCCAAGGCGTTTTGGGGGTGGAGGACGAGTTACTCGCCTATATATTTTGATTTAAGCTCAATTAAGAGCTACCAACAAACGCACTTCACGTTAATTGTATATCCCGAAGGCTCTAAATTGAAACAAAATTCAATTAAAAATGCGCCCCAAGCTGTGCTTTAGATTTTAACTCATTTTAAGGTGTTCAAGTGTGAACTTCTTAATGCTTAAAGTCAGCGAACTCCCCATCAAGGTTCAGCATGATGCCGCAAAATCTCTGTTGTACGGGTATACCCAACAGCCAGCGCTTGAACTGTCATTGACATTGACGCAAACTGTGTACCACTTGGAATGGGCATGCGAATGTGCTTCATGTCAATGGCAAGACACTGAGGAATACGTCAACGACCAGTCCACGTGCTCCTCCCGCTGCTCCTACTGCTCCTGAGCTCCCTCTGTTGCTCCCTTCCGCTGCTCTGTGTTTAAAAATCCGTTCGATATTATTTGGGTTGGTTATCGCTTGGCGTTCGCGTGCTCGTTTTAGAACTGCGCAGCAATAGAATTTCCACCGTGCCCCGCCGTAATACACACACATGTCAAAAGCAAAAAGCACCCACGCACAATCCTTGGACGCGACGCCATTGGATATACTATGTGGAACGAGAGTTCCTAGAGAGTTTCTCTGCGTGGGCGTCCCGACATTTACATGAGTTGTTGCTGACTCTGTGGATGACATTTACAAGTAAGAAGGCAAAAGCTTAAAGCCACAGTTTTGCATATGGCAAGGACTTGGAAGGGATTGCGCTTTAAGGTTTTCGCTACCAACCGTACAATCTACATATCACATCTTATCATAAAACCAATACTTGAAATCTATAAATCAAATCATGCATAAGTAAACTGATTGAGTATCACATTAAAGTGATTTTCGAATTATGGTCACAGTTAAAGAAGCTCTTAGTTTTTTTTATTGCGACTTTAACGATGTCGTTTTGATAATATTTTATGCAGAATTCGATTTCTTATATATATAGTAGCTTGATGTTGTATTTAAATATGCAACAGAAAGAAAATTTTTGAAGTGATTTTAAGTTAACTTATTAAGATGTTATCTTCAAATATTTCAGATCAAAAATATCTACTTTGTCAAAATAAATTAGAATATTTTGAGTACAAGTTCCAAGTTTTCTTTGAAAAAAATATACTTCTTATACGAACAATGCAGTTGGAAGCATCCAACTTCTATAGACTCTCTCTTCCACATTATCTTTTGCTTTTTGTTTGGGTGGGAGTCTTTCAAGGAGGTCATCAAAATTCGCTATATAAAATTGCTAATTTAAGCATACTCCAGTCTATCAAGGAGATCATCAATAGTGCTCATATAATATTTGCTAATTTAAGCTTAAGACTTATGCAGAAATAGGCTTTTTCCAGGCGAGCAATATACCAACATCCATACTATATTTAGATCTAGCTCGTGTTCTAGCTTCAATAGCATCGAACATATGTACGGAAAGACTAACGGATATTAACACACATGTAGACAAAAATTATTACAAATATATCCAAACGCTTGTATTACTTATTTATTATTCCAAATAATTGAAATTATTCCGGTTTCTGTTCGAATTGGTTTTATATGAGTTATAAAGGATTCAAGTTATATTTTCCTATCAATTTCGCACCATTATTAGGAATACCTAGAAATTTTAAGATTAAATTAACGCACAAAAACTAAACTTTGAATTTCTACGCAATTCAAAAAGTGTTCTTTTCTATGAAATTGACTTGAAGTGGACCCTTCCCACAAATAAAATGTGCGTTGATAGGACTACTAAGTATCAAAATTATTTCAGTATGGTTACCGTTTGCAATAGAAAATGTTTTTTTCTATCAATCTGCTAACTTGGTCTATATGTCATCAACTTATCCATCAATCGTACTAACAGCTTAAAGTTTTTTCTTAATCCAGCCATAATTCCTACTGGTTTCAGTGCTGTTTAAGAACTATCAAATGTAATCGTTCAGACTTATCCAACTTGCCAGGCATTGTCAACAGTTGTATCTTTGTGCTAGACTTTGCTACCTCCATTAGAAAAACGGCTCTTATCGCACATGGTGCCAACGTAGACGGCAATTTCAATGTCAAAGCAATTACTCGTACGTTGGAAACAATGAAACTGACAGGCAAAAACATAAAAAGAACTCATCCGTCCTGCGTCAAGCTGGCTCTTGGTACCCAACGATGCGACAGTCATGTGATGAGAAATCAATAGAAATTTCATTTTACGTCATCGGGCTACTGGTTAAGCCGGCAAAGGCATAATAAGATTTCAGATAGTCGTATATTAACAAAGCTGTAGGGGTTACATATACAGTGGCGGCCGGAATAAGTGTACCAGCGTGACAGGTTGGCATATTGAAATTCATTATGCGATATTTTGACAGGCAATGCGTTTTGTTATTATTGCGCTGGCTCTTTATGAAATTTTTAGCATTGCTGTCATGCCAATGCTGCCCCAGCCCTAGCTCCAGCCACAGCCACAGCCCCTTCCAAAACCCCCAACCTTTAACCCCACAATGCCCCAACGCATGCGCCTTACTTGAGGGCTGATATGCTTCTGGAGTGTCTGGTTTTTTGAGCTCGGTAGCTCGGCTCACTGCGTCGTCTAACCCCAACGGGTGCAGTTCATTTTTGTCTGAATCGCGCGCGTTTCCTGGCCCTCGCCTCGTTTGGCCATCGATTTTGTGCAGAAAATCTAAAGGTTGTCCGTGACAAAGAAATGTGCAAAAATTAAGAAGAAAATATAACAATCTAACAAATCAAATTGAAATACCAAACAAACCACAAATTCAAAGCAGTTCAACGACTTAGATAACCATAAATCTAAAACCTGTGAAAATTTTCGCTGTTATACAGAAGAAAGCGATATACATACACATATACAGATACATATACTTATATATATAGAAAAATATATATATATATATATATATTCGTATTACGAACGTTGCGATAAGTTTAAGGCTACGCGAATGTGCGCATTTGGTTATTTATTGTTTTTTGCTTTATTGCTAACAACAATTTTGGTGCTTTCGATTATATTTGCCACGTCCACGAAAAGATCTATGATGGATAGCTTTATACTAGTTTTCAATTATACACAAGAGCAGCAGGAGCCACTACAACAACAAAAGGATATACTACAGCAACAACAACAACAACAACAGCTCTACAAGCCGAAATTATTTTGAGTTTTTGACATTTTGTTGCGTTTGACCTACCCAATAAATTGGTAAATGCCTTCAAAAATATACTTCAAAATATTTTGCAAAATTTCATCAAATTGAGAAGCAACCATTTCGAAATTCAAATGACCACAAAATCATTTTCTCACCGTTCTCAGATTTTATATAATTTCTTAAGATACTTATTATTTCTCATATTTTTCTACAGTAGCCTCGAAAGTAATGTGCCCAGCTTCTGTGTAGAGTTTGTTATGTGTAGACTTTTTCTCCATGGCGAAGGCAACATGGAAATTTATTAATAAAGGTCAAGACGACACAAGCGAAGGATATGCTAGGAATCCTTGCAAGTGTGTGTGTGTGTGTATGTACTTGGTATTTAATGGTTGTGGTGCTTGAAGTGCTCGAAACCATAAAAGAGCCACAACATGACGCACCGCAATAAAGAAGTAAAATGTGAAGGATTATTTTCTTGTTATACGTGTCTGAAGGACCCACAGGGCCACACGGGCAGGACTTGTGAAAGTTCAAGTACTGTCCATGAGGTGTCAAGTTTTATGATGATGTATAGTTTGCATAAGCATTGGCTACATAGGATAATTTGATTAATATATGTTTTCTTACTTTGCTAACTATTTATTTTATCTTTTTTTAGAATATTTCCTTAAAATTAAAATTATAAGGTAATGGGAAGTTATCTAAGCAACAGTATCGAGGCCTTCAGCCTTGATAAATATTATATAATATTAGTTTCAGCAAGAATCACAAACAATAGCTTCAAATCGAGTAGGGATTTTGATATTCATTACAAAATTTGATCAATATGTATAGGATACATTTATTTTTACTAATCAAAAATCGGTATATCATGGAAAACAAAACTTAAAGTTAAAGCGAATTACGTTTTCAATCAACCAACTATCAGGCCTGTTTCATTTTCGATTCCGATCTAATCATCCAGAACCAAAACGTTTTGCTTGAAATGTTGTTCGCTTTAAATATATAAAGAATATACAACATTGTATTAATTATTCAAACATAATTTTAAAACAGAATGCTATCCAATAACCGAAAATCGAAGTCGAAAACGAGTTGAAAAGTACTCGGAAATGGGAATGAACCTATATGCATCATTACCAGACATAGTAATATACTTTGTATGATACTTTTTTGGTAAAACTTAGTGCAATTTTTGTACAAGGGAACTATGCAGCAGGTGAAACATCTATCCCAAATCGAGTATCATTGTTCGAAATTATAATCGGAATCAATAAGGTTGTTTCCAGATACAACATTCTTATATATACATATCAAAGAGTGTATATAAATACATTTAAGATTATAGAATTTAGAAAAGATTTTAGATTTTGTTACTTAGTTCTGAAAATATATAATTTATTATTATTTATATTTTAATTTGTAGCACATCCATTTCGCGTCAGCAAACATAACAAACATAGCATTTGAATCAAACATTGAATGAACATCTCACAAATATTTTGCAATGCTCTCACTCTTACTGACTTTCACTCTCTCCTTCTCTGGCTCTTGCGGCTGCGCCAAGTTTTCTTTGTAGACTTTTCCCAGACTTTTCGCAGGCATTTGTTGCATTTATGCTTTGACAGTTTCATCAAAAATATAAACAAAAGTTCTTTGGCCAGGTAAACAGAGAGCCTCCAAATGGTAAGAGAGCGAGAGAGAGCGAGAGAGTGAGGGTGAGAAAGTGAGAGAGTGCGTTTCTGTAAGAGAATTTCCCGCAGCTGCGCAGAATGCATCTATCGCACTTCTAGGCTAATTCATTGGAAGTGTTTTAAGTTTTCCCTTGTTCTGCGTCTCAATATTCTAGGACTTCACTGTGCGTGAATAACTGAAATTTGTTGGTCGTGTGAAAAACTGTGCGGCATCGAACATTGAAAATGTGCGGTAAATAAATTGGCATACAAAATTTAATAAAACTATAAATAATATACAAAAGTTCAACTGCCAAAAAAAAAAAATCCATCGAGTGCGAGTTATTGAAGTCCAAGCAAGTGCTCATAATATGAACAAAGCCAAGGACATCGCTTAAGTGACCAGCAAGAACTATAAGCCCTAATTTGGTTGGCTCGCTATTCAAAGGTAAAACTACGCAATTTCAATTGCATTTATATATCCGTATTGTATGGGAGTATAGTTGCCTTTATATGCCCCAATGGGGTGTGGGGGATTTCCTTTTTTTCTTCCTTTTTTTTTTGCCTTATATTTGAGGATGACTCATTCGAGTGCCTGCCACTCGGCTGCGCTTTTATTGGAAGTGTGGATTGTGGAATTTTTTCTAGTATGTACTCGTACATATGCGCGTGTCTGTGTGAGGGGTCATGCAGCATTACGACAAGTCAGCAGGGTAGCAGGTTACACAAAACTATTTAAATGAATTCAAATTAACAGGAAATGAAAGAAAGAAATTTCTGAGTAGGAAGAATTGTTGATTGAAGTCAAGCGATGTTGAAAACTGCGCAAATCAACAAAATTCAAATTGAAAAAAACAAGCTTTTTTAAGAAATTCAATAATGTATTATCATTTAATTTTTCTCAATTTTATTCGCACATTTTCGAAAGCTTAGTACAAATTTGAAATACGCTTAGAAAAGAAAAAAAATTTGATTATACGTTTTCAATTGTAAACTAGAGGAAAAGCATTATACTATTTTCTTTTGCTTTGCTAAAAAATTTATATTTTTCATTTAAACAAGCTTTTCGCTACTTTTGGTGGCAACCCAATCTAATTTTACATGTAAAGGGATAAAGAAAAATTAATCGAAGGTAATACATACATACATATATAGGATTAATGTTACATACATACGTACATACATATATGGACTAATATCTATTATTTATAATATTTACAAAAGTTACATCAATATATTAATGGAGGAATCTGACAGCGAGATATAATAGATGGCACCTTTTGAGTGTTTTCTTGTAGTTGCATAACATTTCCCACTTTAGAAACTCTTAGATCCCTTTTGATAATCCCTTTATTTCGAATACACCAGGGAGCAGTTACAGTTTTATACTGTTCGAATAAATACTTCAATTGTCAGAAAGGAAAAAAATTATTTTCCTTAAAATAATTTTTGAACCGTTTTAATATAATTAAATTAAATTAGTATTTGTTCTTTTTATGGGGTATCTATGATACTTTATATATTTATTCAGAAGATGTAAATTTTTGATTTTTGTTTAAATACTTTTTGAAGGAATAAATGTATTTTTAGGGTTAACCATTTTCCAAATGAATTTTTCCCTATCTATAAAGAAACACTTTTAATCTAATATTTCAACTAATGGTTTCGCAAAGTATGCAACAACTTTTATATACCAATATAAACAGTTTTTCTAATTATCTTGACCCGTATAGTCTATATCATTAGCGCGATAACTATTTGCCTTTTCATTATACAACTCCCTCCGCTGCTCTCAACTTTATTGCCCACTGCAATCATATAAATTTGATTCAAGCCCCCAGCGGCTTGCATGAGTCACAGTTCATATTTACAGCACATATACACATACACACGGGGACATAGACACTCACTCCTACACATATAGCCGGGTCAATTATAAAATGACGCTAGGGTTGCGGCTGTGGCATACTTATGGGCCAATTGCCATGCCACACGAGTGGCTCGCATATCGTTTGGCAAGTCTTAACCCATTGTTGTTACCATTTTTTCCACTCCAGTTAACCGCAACCTAAGACAAGCCAAGCAGCCGCCGGTGCCGGGGCCACCACAGAGTTGCCCAAAATGTCGTCGGTTAAGGTAGCGGTGCGTGTGCGCCCGTTCAACTCGCGGGAGGTTGCGCGGGAGTCAAAATGCATCATCGAGATGAGCGGCGCCACAACGGGTAAGGCAACCAGAAACCATTCAATTCAGAGCACAATGAGTACAGTTCACAACACCCTTTTTTGTAGCCATTACCAATCCGAAGGTGCCACCCAACACAAGCGAGTCCGTGAAACGCTTCAACTTTGACTACTCCTACTGGTCACATGATGTAAGTCGAATACACTCTTAGAATACAGAACAGTTACTTATACTCCAACTCCAACTGATTGCAGCCACGCGATTCGGATTTTTCCACACAATCCATGGTCTACAAGGATATTGGCGAGGAGATGCTGCAGCACTCCTTTGATGGCTACAATGTGTGCATCTTTGCCTATGGTCAGACAGGTGCTGGCAAGTCTTACACCATGATGGGCAGGCAGGAGGAGCAGCAAGAGGGCATTATACCCATGATATGCAAAGATCTATTCGGTCGCATTCAGGAAACCGAAACCGATGAGCTCAAGTACTCCGTCGAAGTCTCCTTTATGGAAATCTATTGTGAGCGCGTTAGGGATCTGCTGAATCCCAAGAACAAGGGCAACTTGAGAGTTCGTGAGCATCCGTTGCTGGGTCCCTATGTGGAGGACCTTTCCAAGTTGGCTGTCACCGACTATCAGGACATACATGATCTTATTGACGAGGGCAACAAGGCGCGGTAAGTGAAGCTAAGCTACCACCACACCAAACAACTCTCCTCTATTTCAATTGTGTGTTCCCTAGTACTGTGGCCGCCACCAACATGAACGAGACGAGCTCTCGCTCCCATGCGGTCTTCACTATATTCTTTACACAGCGTCGTCACGATACCATGACCGATTTGACAACCGAGAAGGTATCCAAGATAAGCTTGGTGGACTTGGCTGGCTCGGAGCGCGCCGACTCAACTGGAGCTAAGGGCACTCGCTTGAAGGAAGGCGCTAACATCAACAAGTCGCTAACTACCTTGGGTAAAGTCATATCGGCTCTGGCGGAGGTTGTAAGTATTGAAATTGGCTCATTAAGGAAATCTTTATTAATGGGATTCTATTTACTTGCCGGCTTTCTAACTGACAGTCTGTAAGTACTATTTCAATGCAATCTAATTCGGACTCACTTTAATCCCTATCAATCTCCTGTCAGGCCTCCAAGAAAAAGAACTCAAAGAAGGCCGACTTTATACCGTATCGTGACTCGGCCTTGACCTGGTTACTGCGCGAAAACCTCGGCGGCAACTCCAAGACAGCCATGATAGCTGCCATCTCTCCAGCCGACATTAACTATGATGAGACCCTTAGCACTCTACGGTAAGTTTCTAATTGTATCGTGTTATTGGTTGCTGCTAAACCTCTAGCTGACTAACCACAGCTATGCCGATCGTGCCAAGCAAATTGTCTGCAAGGCCGTTGTCAACGAGGACGCCAATGCCAAACTTATACGGGAGCTCAAGGAGGAGATACAGAAACTGCGTGATCTGCTCAAGGCTGAGGGCATTGAGGTGCAGGAGGGTAAGTTCAGCCATTATGCATAGTATGTAAATAGCTGCTAAGTTCTGATCATTAACTAAGCTTAAACCTAAGCCCTTTCACACAACAGAAATTACTTGCTACACCTGAAAAATAAAGCAACAATAAGTTAGTCGTAGTTTAGCCGTAACTAGAGTAATGCTCCAGTACATAAAACCCCAAACCTATTTCATTTAGGACCCGATGGCAAAGTGGTGTGTGAGAAGCGCGATGCGAATAGTAAGTAAAGCCCAAAACTCTGAGCTCTCCAACAAAAGGCTTCACATGCAATGCAACTTATTGTACTAGTATCTATTCGAAATATAAATAACATATGTGTAATCATATATGCATTATGAATATAGTTAACCAACGGTCTTATCAACTAAGTGTTTGTACTTATTTGTAATTTGATGTTACGACAACGCTTCTATAAACATAAATTCGCTTCAGGACGAGAACATAACCATACCATAACCATATATTTACGATACTCAATGTGCAAGTCCTATTTATGTTGCGTTTTATTGTAATCAAGTTAATACAGTGGGAGATGGGGCTGATTTCTCCATCATACATAAGCTTAAGATCCTTACAAATCTTTCAAAATTTTCTTCTGATGCTCCTGTCTCCCACTGAATGTGCATTTGTCGAGTTTTATTTATGTTGCCCAGACAAAAGAGTGGCACATACTCCTTGCAGTCCGCACTGCTTCAGGGCTAGCCGTGGACACGCCAGAGTTATGCGATTTTGTAAACTGTAAAACAAAACAAAAATTTTTAATTGGGCTTGTCCCAAGCCTCACCAACCGAATCGGCAACGCTTTGTTTCACATATAAAATATCCTTATATTTATATACTCAACTTAATCTCAGCACGCTTATCACTGCGCTTGTGGCACAACCAACCAAAGTGCCCCAATGCTAATTCATCTCTAACTCTTGCAGAGGACGAGATTACCAAGTCATCGGTGATCAAGTCACCAAGCAAGGGACGCAATCGTAATGGATCTACCACAGAAATGGCCGTCGATCAGCTGCAGGCCAGCGAGAAGCTCATTGCAGGTACGTTTCTAGGTTCAAGAAGTCGTTTGGCACTCTATGTAATCCTTGCACATATTCAGAACTTAATGAGACCTGGGAGGAGAAATTGAAGCGCACCGAGGAGATCCGCCTGCAGCGCGAGGCGGTCTTTGCCGAGATGGGCGTGGCCGTTAAGGAGGACGGCATTACAGTGGGAGTTTTCTCACCCAAAAAGACGCCACATTTGGTTAATCTGAACGAAGATCCTAATTTGTCCGAATGTCTGCTCTACTACATAAAGGATGGCTTAACGCGCCTTGGCACCCATGAGGCTAATGTGCCGCAGGATATTCAGTTGTCCGGCTCGCACATCCTGAAGGAGCACTGCACCTTTGAGAATCGCAATAGCACTGTCACCCTGCTGCCTCACAAGGATGCCATCATATTTATAAACGGCCGTAAGCTAGTAGAGCCCGAGGTGCTCAAGACTGGCTCCCGAGTCATTCTGGGCAAGAATCATGTGTTCCGTTTTACCAATCCGGAGCAAGCACGCGAACTGCGCGAAAAGATCACCGAGAACGAGGCAGAGAATGAGGTAGAAAAGGCGGACACCCAGCAGGTGGATTGGAACTTTGCACAATGCGAGCTACTGGAGAAACAGGGCATTGACCTAAAGGCCGAAATGAAGAAGCGCCTCGACAATCTTGAGGAGCAATACAAGCGCGAAAAGCAGCAAGCCGATCAGCAGTTCGAGGAGCAGCGCAAGTCATACGAGGCACGCATCGACGCACTCCAAAAGCAGGTAGAAGAACAATCCATGACCATGTCCATGTACAGCAGCTATTCACCAGAGGACTTCCATCAGGATGAGGATGTCTACAGTAAGTGAAGCTTATCGAGTTGCTGACACAAATGCTAATTATCAATTACCCACAGCCAATCCAATGTACGAGTCCTGCTGGACAGCTCGAGAGGCAGGCTTAGCCGCTTGGGCCTTCCGCAAGTGGCGCTATCATCAGTTTACATCACTTCGCGATGATCTCTGGGGTAACGCCATTTTCCTCAAGGAGGCTAATGCTATATCCGTAGAGCTGAAGAAGAAGGTAGTCACACTGACTATTCACGATTAGCTTCTGTTATGACACAGCTTTTTTCTCTCTGACAGGTGCAATTCCAGTTCACCCTATTAACCGACACCTTGTACTCACCGCTGCCACCGGAGCTGGCCTCGAGCGTGGCGCCATTGCAGCCAGATGATGAGTATGGAGCACCTCCAGTTTCCAAGACGCTGGTGGCCGTCGAGGTCACCGATACCAAGAACGGAGCTACACATTACTGGTCGCTGGAAAAGCTACGGTAAGCGTTGCGCCTTGGCCTTAGCCCTGGTAGTTGTTGCTCACATTCATTATTCTGTGCACTTTTGTTTGAAGTTGACTCAGTTAATTTGGTATTTTAGTTTTTTTTTTGTTTCTGGTACGTGCATGGTGGTTGTAGTTCTTGAATTCTAATTTTCATAAAAAAGCTCTAGAACTGCTTAACTTGTCATTGAAAGCCGCTCCAAATCGTCGGCGTTTTGCGAAGTTCACCGCCACCATTTACGCCTCAAAACTCATCGTCATCGCCATACACAAATCACAAAGCTAGTTAGGCTTTAACAAATGCTGATTTGTACTTTTTTGGTTCTCTTACAACCCGACCAAATCATCTTACCTCTGTTCCCATATCCACAACCGTTACCCAAAACTATTTACCCCAAAGCTATCGCCTCGAATTGATGCGTCAAGTGTATAATGTCGAGAGCCCACCATCATCTATGCTGTTTGATACGTCCAGCATTGAGCCTAGTTGCAATGGAGTGACAGTGACCGAGACGGCACCTCTTCCACTCGCAATAATGCAGTCCTCGCAGCCTCAGGTCGAGCAGCTACTACATGTGGAGCAGCCAGAGCTGAAGCCTCAGGCCCGTCAGGCCTCACCATCGCGTTTGACATTGGCCAATCTAATACCTTCTAGGTTTGCTTCCCATTCGAGGTTTCATTTGTATGTATTGTAGTGGCTTTACACATTATTTGCATGTTTTCTTCTGTTGCTTTCATGTATGTATGTGGCATAGTCCTCCCCAAGTGGCTTCTTTAAGATACTAAACAATTAATTTTGATTTGCTTATTCGCAAGGCTAATTGCGGTGCTTACTGTTTTCTGTTTATTGTGCTTACCTTTTATAGTTTCGTTGATTGTGTAACCTATTGTTCCCAAACACGCCTTTCTATTGCAGACAACGCTTGGAGCTGATGCGCGAAATGTATCACAACGAGGCTGAGCTAAGTCCTACCTCGCCGGATTACAACGTCGAGAGCCTTACCGGTGGCGATCCTTTTTACGATCGTTTCCCTTGGTTCCGCATGGTTGGTCGCTCGTTCATTTACCTGAGCAACTTGCTCTATCCTGTACCATTGGTACATAAGGTGGCTATTGTAAATGAGCGTGGCGATGTTCGTGGATATCTTCGTATTGCGGTGCAGCCGGTGCTGGATGAGGAGTCCATCGATTTTAACAATGGCGTCAAACAGTCGGCTCGTCTCGTTTTTAATGAGGACGATGCCAAGCCCAAATACCGTGCACTCAACGAAAAGGACGACGTTCAGCGTTATATTGACAATGGTGGGCTAGATACAAAGCTTGAGGGTGAGTTTTTGATTAACCAACCATAAATTGCAAATATTGTAATCGTTGTTGATTTTAGAACTTGAGGATGCCGACTCTGGTCGTGGCATTGATTCCAACTCGGCCTCAGAGTGTCAGGAGAACGCCGAGGAACCGGGCGAACATTTGCAAATTGGGAAGGAGTTTACCTTCCGTGTTACCGTGCTTCAGGCAACGGGTATTGGCGCTGAATACGCGGACATCTTCTGTCAGTTTAAGTAAGTCTACATTCAATTGAATGCATCGTCAGCTACTTTACGTTGTACCATTTCTTTAGCTTTTTGCACCGTCATGAAGAAGCTTTCTCCACGGAGCCCGTAAAGAACTCCGCGTCAGGTGCTCCTCTCGGCTTCTACCATGTACAGAATGTGGGTAATTTCCAGACCTATGTACGTGTATGAAATCATCCAACTTGCTTTATTTCAGATAACTGTGCCCGTGACAAAGTCTTTTATTGAGTACTTGAAAACACAGCCTATCATGTTTAAAATCTTTGGTCACTATCAGACTCATCCGCTACACAAGGATGCCAAGCAGGAATTCGTTTCTCGTCCACCACCAAGACGCATGCTGCCACCAAGCATACCAATAAGTCAGCCAGTGCGCAGTCCCAAGTTTGGACCGCTGCCCTGTCCGCCATCCTCTACGGTCTTGGCGAAGCATGATGTGCTGGTGTGGTTCGAGATCTGTGAGCTGGCACCCAATGGAGAGTATGTGCCATCGGTAAGTTGATCAACAGTCTGACATTCCACTTTCACTGACGCCATAATGCGTTCTGCAGGTGGTTGAGCACAGCGATGATCTTCCATGCCGTGGGCTGTTTTTGCTGCATCAGGGCATACAGCGACGCATTCGCATTACCATCGTACACGAGCCTACTCCTGAAGTAAAGTGGAAGGACATCAACGAGTTGGTGGTCGGCCGCATTCGCAATACGCCTGAATCCTCGGACGAACAGGATGAAGATGCTTGCGTTCTCTCACTAGGCCTATTCCCGGGTGAGGTAGTGGAGGTGCCTGGCGATGATCGCTCATTCTATCGGTTTGAGGCCGCCTGGGACTCCAGTCTGCACAACTCGGCTCTTCTTAATCGTGTCTCTCAAGGTGGCGAGACCATCTACATTACTCTCAGCGCCTATCTGGAGGTATGTGTGATCTCTTGCACTGTGTTTTTGTTACTTATCAACTACAGTATGTCCATCTACAGCTGGAGAACTGCGCGCGCCCTGCGATCATCACCAAAGACCTTAGCATGGTTATATACGGACGCGACGCCCGCACCGGTCCTCGCTCTCTAAAGCATCTGTTCTCGGGACAGTACCGCAATCCGGAGGCCAATCGTCTCTCAGGCGTCTACGAGCTGTCGCTGCGCAGAGCTTCCGAAGCAGGTAGTCCAGGTAGCAATTCTCATTGTAGTTGTACTCGTACTTTGCTCGCACTTAAGTGTTCAACCGACCGCTGATCACGCGTTGCTTTCCTTAACCATTCATTCATAGGTGTGCAGCGTCGTCAGCGTCGTGTTCTGGACACCAGCTCCACTTATGTGCGTGGTGAGGAAAATTTGCACGGCTGGCGGCCACGCGGCGACTCACTGATCTTTGATCACCAGTGGGAGCTGGAGAAGCTAACGCGTCTAGAGGAAGTGGGCCGCATGCGTCACCTGCTCCTGCTGCGTGAGCGCCTGGGCATGGACACCAATCCCAATCCGACCACCAAAACCGAGAAGGACGTGTGCAACTTGGCAGCACGTGCAGCCACCTCTCCTGTGCACATGGTTATACCACAGTCGCCGCAAACTCCAGTCAAAGATCCACAGCATCTCTTGCCCGAGCGCGAGTACAATCAACGCGAGCAGGAGCTTATGCTCAAATGCTTGAAACTGGTGCAAGGTAAGTCCAGGCCGAAATGATGCTTAGATAAGTGGTGAAATATCTGTCATCTACTGTAGGTCGTCACAACAAAGCCGAGCCCAGCGATACACAAACCCAGTCGGATGTGTCGCCAAGCGATGAGGGGTGTGCTGACATGACTGTTAGCTGCATCTCTAGCAACTCCATGGAGTAAGTATTAATCTAATAAGACGCATGCTTTATCCATTTCCATCCCTGCTTCCTTGGTTTATTTAAACACAACCCAGTTGGCACACTTCTTACCCACCCAAACCTACACTCATTAAACATGAGCTGGTTTACAGACTAATCGGTTACAATCGTTGTAACTTCGCATTCACAAGTGTTTTCTAAAAAGTATGTCGGAGCTCACAACGCAGCTAGGCTGAACGATCTGAGGGCAATTCGCCACGAGTAAAATTTATTCAACGCCAGCGAACATATTCAACTCAAAATCTCTAAAATTGGATAGCTCTTTAGAAATACGACCAAAACAGAACTTTCTTTATAATGTGCATTTAATTGGGCTTAGGGATTACAAATACTTTTCGAGGGATCCAAAGTTATGCAATGGTTATGTTTCGATACGTCGAAATTTGATAAAATCTGCATTAGCGGAGCTAACTAAGTCCCGCAAAAAATAATTACATTTTTCTATTGGAATACACGATGTATCTCCACCTTTTGCTGTTGCACTCCGTCAGGGCAGTCGGTGCGCAGGATGCACCTCAGTAGGTCCTCGCTGAAGACGTAGTCGGGTAGGCATTTGCATGGCACAGAACAGCGTTTCAAACACTTGCTGGACTTATAGGTGCAGGTTTCGGGGCAAACGTTGCCACAGCGTACAGCTGTGGCATTGGGACCACAGAAAGCGGGAAAAGGATTCCATATGAAGTTCTTGCGACCGGAGTCAACTATGGTGTAATGGTGCAATACTTCATTGACCTCCACGGCCAGTGTGCTGGAGTATACCAGCACCGAGACCAGCAGTAGCAACAAGCGAAACATTGTACGATCCAATGGTAACTGAGTCTATCTTGGTTATTCAATTAAAAACAGTTGCTTCTACTGCGGCAGCTGCTATTGTTGTTGTTGTTTATTGTAATCGTTTAGAGCACACTCACAAACTCATTCGCCAAACTAATACTCACCTACTCAGCTGAATTACGAAACTCAAAAACAATTTCGATATTTGTTTTCTTTTAATTTTTTTACACCATTAGAAACAACAAATTTGTAATTCGACACAGGTAATTTTGATTTCTATTCAAGAACGCTAGATATGACTAAACACTATGCAACTTTGCTAACTAATTCACTTGGTTATCCACAGATTATGCTCACCGGATCGCGCAGATGCTCCAAATGGTTGGGAGGCACCCGCGCCGGCCACTCAACCGGCGTTGCCATTGCGTTTGTACGTTCCCGAGCTGGAGGAGATTCGTGTCAGCCCCGTAGTAGCACGGAAGGGCCTTTTGAATGTGCTGGAGCACGGCGGCTCAGGCTGGAAGAAGCGCTGGGTGGTAAGTAAAGCAGAGCTCTTGCCCGGGCTAGACCTAATGCGCTTTCCGTATTGCAATAGATTGTCCGACGTCCTTACGTCTTTATCTATCGCTCGGAAAAGGATCCCGTTGAGCGCGCTGTTTTGAATTTGGCCACAGCTCAGGTAGAGTGCAGTGAGGATCAGGCGGCAATGGTTAAGATACCCAACACGTTCAGGTGAGTTTGAAAGTTAATATGACAAGCGCTTTGGATAACTGATTATCATTATCCATTTAATCAGCGTGGTGACCAAACATCGCGGCTATCTGTTGCAAACTCTCGGCGATAAGGAGGTGCATGACTGGCTCTATGCCATCAATCCGTTGCTGGCCGGTCAGATCAAGTGAGTGTAAAGATTCTCACATAGGCACATAAGCTCTAATCTGATCTTTTATATGTAGATCCCGCCTGGCACGTCGCACCCTGGAGCCGGCATCGCAAACGGCATCACAGATTCAGGCCACCAGCGGGGCAAATCCACACAACGCGAATAAATGAGATACAATAACGATGGAATCCGTTTTGGTTTACTGAGACGCAGGCTATGGCTGGCTGCAGCGACTGCGTATGGCGCGATTTGCAACCGGCAAGTGAATGATTGATAGCAGGATTCCATCGCATAACCATGTTTTGTGAAAGTGAATGAACATAATAAGAACATAAGAACACTAACAAAAGCATAAAACAGAAACATAAAACCCAAATGCAAAGCGTACGTAATTATTAGGTAGTGCAACATGACTATTGAGTATTGTATTTTATTGTAATTATTTTTGTACTTTTCAATTCACAAGGCAGCCAAAAGAAACAAGTTGAAAGTGTGCCACAAAAATTGTAGCATTCTTTCTGGAGCTGCGAATTCGCTGTCCCGCCTATCAATTGGTATTTACCATTATATATTATGACAGTTCATATGTTTTGTAAATAGCTTTCGTTTCTGACTTGTAGAAATATTGTCATTAGTTAATTAATTATTTTTCCGAACAAATTTAACTTTCAAGTGATATTATGTTGAATACAATCGAATTAAAGCCTATGTTATATTCGCAATAAACATAAATGTAATGCTTATAAGGCGACAAGAACAACAGCACACTCCAAACACAAACATAAGCATAAACATATATATATGCATTTTAAAGGAGCAACTAAACCAACATACATATATAAAAATATAAAATCATATATATATATATTTCTATATATATTACAAATATTGTATAAAACGTATATATTTGCTGTTTATACACAAATTTTCAACAATTTATTATGATATTGTTTAATTAGTAACAAAAAATATAAAACAAAAGGCATGTCAAGCAAGACATATGAAAATGCAATTACATATACATATGCATATACAAATACATATATACTTATATATACAAATATATGTGTGTGTGTTAACGAAAGACCGTACAGTATATAGGAAGTAGTGAGAGCGAAGTAAAGGTAAAGGTAAAGTAAGCGTAAGCTCAGCAGAATTGCGAAAACCCGATTACGATTACGATTAATTTGTTAAAGGAAGTCTAGATATATTACTATTACTATTCCATATGTACGTGAATGCAAGTTGATGTACTTTACACACAAGCCACAAAAGTTATGAACAATGTAAATGGCACTGCAATATACCAAAGTAAAAAATGCTTATATAATCGCTGCATATAGTCGAAGGTCAATCCAAGGCGTTGGCCGTTTAGAAGCTTTCCGATGTGTTTTATGCCACAATCATAATGCTTCTGCCTTTCCCTTTCTCTATATCTATCAATGTATGTAACTGTCCTTCTGCATCCTCTTTCGATTTCAAAGAACCACCTGCAAAATGCTTAAAGCGAATATTATACTAAACGTAGTTTTGATAATAATTATCTAAAATGCAAGGCCACCTGTAAATTTCTAAGAAACGTCAAAATTCAATGCGCTTACAATGCAATATGCAACAAAAAATGCAATACTTATACACAATTATCAGATCAAAGCAACCCTTAAGTAACTACTTATATCAATGTATATGTAAATCCCAAAATTTGTACAACATTCATTTGCATTTGCTTCGGACAAGGCACGAGCTTAGGCCGGGACGGGCGGCGGGCAAACCATTTTGCTGTAGGGCCAGAACATTGGGGCCACTTATTCTTAGTGATAAGTGAGTAAAGTCCCCAAATTGTTGGATGTGCTCGCTTTCGTTTGTTTTCGTAACAGAACGTTAAGCGGGCTGGTTTGAGTTTGTAGCAAAATGTAAACATTTGTTAAACTATTAATAATTATTTCGAATTGTAACATATTAGAGAATTGTAATTACAATAATCACACCTATACTTATTATGCGCTGATTTATGTAGTAATTTTTGGCGTCATTTAAATGATATGCTGATCCACAACTGAAATGCACAGAGTAAATGCTAAGCAGCAGAAACCAAGCTAAATCTATTAGCAAATTGATGATCAAAATGAGCAAAATCCACTTATATGCAAATACGAGTATAGTACGTACAATACATTTGAAATTCAATATATAACTACATATATATACAAATATATATACTATATATAATAAACTCGAGAGCGTAAGCAGCATCTGGGTTAAGTATTGCTAGGAGGGATACTGTTCAGAACGCTGATCATCGGATTTGTTTAATCATTGTGGAACCGTCGTTCCAAGTGAAGCAGCAACCAACAGGAAATTTATGCTATCTGTATTTATAATCCAAAAATGATATATGCAAGGGCGTATCACTATTAAAGAATTATAAATTAAAACGGCTTTAAATAAAAACTGTAATTTGCTCTTTTAATGAAGTTTGGGAGGTAACATATGGCTTTAGCTGGACCTCTAGCTACTGGATATATATAACGTCGCATTATATAAGTTAGAGGACGCTCTGAGGTCAACATATTTCATCGAAGCCTAGTAGATACAGTTATAAGTTTACCTGGCGTTCTCCTGACATAGATTCAACACATTGCAGAAAAAACTCGTATATCTACGCTGGGTCAAATATATATCTTAAGACTATATCCTATTACGTGGCATTCAGCTTCTCACTTGCACTATTCCTGGTCAGGAGCTACACAGTGTTCCACCAAATTCCCACCCTTTCAGGCAACCTTTAAATAATTCGTAAGTAAATGCCTTGAAGCCGATCTGAAGAATATCATAGTTTCTGTCAATGGACCTTGACCCAAAATTTCCACCCAACAACACATTGAAGTATTTTTATTGATACGATTTGAAGATTGGGTAAATTAAATTCATATAGAAAATAAACATATATACTCAATTTATTCTAGATGCTTCCCCAATAATTTCGATACAGATGTTTGTTTCTCTGTGCACATTACTGTGGTCAAACGCCTTAAATGTAGTAACGATTTTGTATCGCCCAATTGCTAGAGGCGTGGTAACATCAAAAATCAAATCCAAATTAAACGGTTCGTGAATAAATTTAGTCTGAAATAGGAAAATGTAATTAACGGGGTCTTAAATTAGTTGTATAAAACCTACACCAGGCACATTTAGACAATTGTTCTCGATAGCGTTTGCATTGGTTACGTGATGAGTCCAAAATTTGTACCAATACTGGTTATGATCATAGAGATCCTTACATAAGTTGGGCACAGAAATGCCAAATACTGTCTGCTGCCATTCCCCACGATCATATTTAAATACTTGAAAACTAGCCTGAAATTAAAAGGATCACTAATGATGAAAGTGTTGTTTTATAAATATTCATCCATTTTTGATCTTACTCCAATGCGATCTGTTTTGTATATGTTCCAAATGCTGGTAATATTGCCCGATATTCCAAGAGCATCATTTAAGATATCCAATTCAATTGTCAACTCAGACAAATCAAAGATGCCGTCAATATTGAGAACGTTACTTGGATGGTTGTGGCAGGTGCTGAATATATCATCATTTTCAGGAATGAGTCGATATTTGATTGCACTTGATTGCTGTCCAAATGTAAGCAGGATTATAACTGGAATGATGAACTTTTCTTTTGGCCACATTGCTTACTACTCGTAGTCCCAATACAGAATGAGTTTTGAACATTGCGGAATGTTGTTTTTATACAGTCGAACATATGCATCAACATGTTCAAGTTCGAAATAATTGTAGTATCATTTGTTATCAATCTACGTTAATTATTTACACCCTGTACCAATAAAATGGTTTAGGGGGTACTAAAACTGTGCCAATGTAAGTAATGTAAATGTAGCGGGCTTATTTTAATTTTATTTTTCTATATATGGGGTACTTAAACCATGAAAATCTAAGTAACAGGCGGGAGGATGTGTTCCTACCCAATATCAGTATCAATAGCCGTGTCCAGTTGTCCCTGTCCGTCTGTCAGTACGAAGATTGGTTTGGGAATTGTAGATCACTGTACAGGGTGTTTTTTAGTCGAGTTTAGTCAACCGACTAGAGCATTCTTGCTTGTTTCCTCATATACATTGTTGCTGCATGTGAACTGTGCCAACAGTTAGATTTAACATAGAAATTGTAACTCACATGTTATTTTGTATGTTCAATTAAATAGTTATATCACATTAAATAGAACTACACATACTACTATATTTTAGATTTGTCCCGAAATGTGGAATGCATTATTTAGCATCACCGTCTGTCCCTCTGTGTGGCTTTTAGAAACTTTCTTCAATAAACCCATCTCTTAAAGCTGGCATAGAAGCAATTGATCCAAAAATTATGGTAGTATTAAAAGCCAGTGGATTTTGTACATTTGTTGTTTATAAAATCTGTTCAGGGGTATAACATCTAATTAATACTTTTGATTTTGGTTTTTCAAGTTATTTCAACCCAACTTAAACTTTTTACTTCCTGTAAAATGGGTACAAAGGGAGTACTAAGTCTGTGCTAATGTATGCAAGAGGCAAAGGAAACATCTCTGACCCTATAAAGTATATATGTATATTCTTGATCTGTATCAAAAGAGATTTCGAATTGGCCATGTCCGTCTGTCTGTCTGCCCGTATGAACGCGTCGATCTCAGCAACTATAAGAGCTCGTGTATAGCGGGCACAGTTCAAGTTTATTTAAGATCCGAGATATTTCCCCCCATTCCCCCGCTATTCGATAAAAACCGTACTTTAGTCACTCTTAATCTACTCTTCAAATTTCAAGTCAATCGGATAACAAACATGGAAGTTATTCAACAAACATCCTGCCTCGCGTGCTCTGTCCCTTGTGTGTGTGCGTCTTTGTGTATGTGTGTGTATATGTTTAAGTGTACGAAGATGCGATCGGCGGGTGTACTTAACTAAAACTTACTTTTAAAGCTTGGAATATACCACAATTTTATAGGTAGAGTTTCATGTGAGATCTACTGATGATCTCCTTGATAGGTTTAACTAAACTTGTTTGTTAAGATTCATATATATACATACGATACATGTTGGCCATGATATAAATATGTATATTCTCATATGATAAGGTGTCAAGATCTAATTTTCTGCCACAAAATCACTTGATTCAAACTAATAAAAAATATATTATTTATGTATGTACTATTTTTCTGATGTCTATTATGTATTATTATTATGTATTACATCCTATACATTTGAGCTGGTTCCATTATCAATTGAGTGAAATATTGACGCTTTCTTCAAAGCAAATATAATGATATGATATGTGTTTGTTTTCAAAAAGCTTACATTAATCATCCACAACAACTATTAAAATGACAGAAATTTAAATTTGCAGATAATTTTCTTTATAAGACATACTCATCAGAATTATTGAAGTAAACATTGCCAATTGACTTGCACATACTCTCTAAAGGTCCTCTCCTTCCTACTCTTGAATATACCTTATCATAATTACGATAAAAGGAAACAATTTTAAAATTATAATCAAGCATTTTGAAGTTTCAACAACTAATCAATACAATTTGTTCTAATTTTCAAGAAATTTAACGACATTTTTCTCCTTTTTTCTATTTAAATGATTACTTTTACTGAGCGGTTATGGGTAATGTTCAATATTAGTATGTTTATATATATGTACTAGCAGGTAATAAGCAAAAATTCATTATTTTGAATTTGACTACTTTCGTCAACCGAAAGAAATACACAAAAATAGCATATCACAGTTTTCCCTCCCGTAGGGGTAGGAAACTAAATAGTTAAGCCACGTGACTAATGTTTTTTGTGTAGGGCTTTGACAATGTTTAACTAAACAAATAATCCCACTCAATTGTCCTTGGCTTCTATTTCCCGCCCGTGGCGACGTGGAGTATATGTATTTTCCAAAATCATTTGGCATTTGAAGCCAATTCCAAGAATAATGCTAAGAATCCAGACTAAAGCTTTCCAACTATTTTCATTCCCCGCAAAATACCGAGGTTTTTGTATTTGTAAAAATGCCGCGCCTGTTATGTTTTCTTATAGAACCTGGAAAATGAAGACTAAAAATTTCGATTACCAGAGTTTTCCACCAATTTTCCGACCTGAATTTCTCAAAATTGCTGATACACGTGTCAAATTATTTTGTAAGTAATGAAACCTATTCAAAGTTCCAAATGCGAATGCCTTCTGTAGGAACAAAGCCCAAAGAATTGTTGTACCTGCTGCTGATGCGGCCTGTGTGGCTTGGGGGCAATAAGGTTGCCCCAGGAAGTGGTAGGGAGTTTCTGGCAATGCATTAGATCGGCTTACAGACGAGAAGCGGTACAAATTCATTTAATGTTAGTTTGAGTTGCTAAGAAGGCAGAACCTCTTCTACGAGCTGTTGTAATTAGGCAACTTGTTATTGCAATTTGGTATTTGGCATTTGGCACTTGGCATTTGCAGTTACCTGGATGCTGACTATCGTATTTAATGGGTCTCTGTTGTTTTATCTTTATTCGGACTGCAGAAATGAATAATTCAAAAGTCGGCAGCCAGAAGAGGCTGCCAGTAAAATCCGCATTTAACTCTCAGTCACTGTCTGAGTTTCAGTTTTGGTCTCGGTTTTCAGTAGTTGTTGCTGTTGCTGTTGTTGTTATTGTTGTTGCATTGTCACTGGCTCTGATTGAGGTCAGTGAAATCAAATCGCTTGGACATTCGCAACTTGTTAGCACTTTAAGAACTGGAAGCTAAACAGGCGGCTGGGCATCTGCTTTGTTGCTGTTGCTCAACGGCTTGTGCGAAAACTGGACTTGGACTTGGTTGACTGCTCCCTCGGCTCTCGGGCGGCTGACTTTCAATGGCCAAATGTGGCAGTCAGTGCGTTTGGATTTGGATTTGGCTCTAGCTATGACTATGACGGAACCCAATACCCAACGGCAACCAGGCACTGTCAGCTTCCGCTTCAATAGTACTTTAGTACTAAAAATAGCAACAATTAAATGCAAATCGAAGGCGGGCCAATATGTTCAATTAACTTGGCAAGCGTTATAGCCCCAGGCATTGACATTGTCACTAGCCGTGGGATGACAGAGACCCTCGAGCCGCTGCCAACTGCTTCCCCGGCGGCGACTATAAAAGCAGACGGCCAACGTTGAAAGAGCCACAAAAACGTGTGAAGAGGACGCGAAGTCGTCACGTCAGTTTCCACACGGTGTCCAGTTGCGGTTAGGTTTTCAGAAGCAATCATGTTCGACTCGAAGATTAAGGTGCCCAAGTACGACTCGGAGGCGTTCGACAATGTCGAGTACGAGCTGCAGATGACCTATACCCTGGAGACGGATCGACGCATTATGAGCTTTTATGATGCCATGTGGGGCATGGAGGTGACTGGCGGCATCGATCAGTTTGAGCCGCTGACCATTGTTAATGTTACACCCACGGGTCTGGCCAAGCGCGGTGGCATGCGGATCGGTGATGAAATCACCCAGATCAACGATGTGCCCGCCCTGGAGCTGACCTTCAATGAAGCCCTGCAGTTGTTTCGCAAATCCTCGCGCTATGTGCGCGTATATGTGCGTGGGTAAGTAGAAAAGGACACGAGTGTCACATGGCTCAGTGTTGCTTATTGTGTCGCCTTTGCAGTGATGATGATGCACCAGGTGAAGAGGATTGGACGTGCGATTGCTGGTTCAAGCCAAGAAAGCCCTGGAAGCGGGACTTCACGCCCATACAGTGGACCTTCCCCTGGAACGATCGTCGCAAGCCGGTGTACAAGGAGTCCAACTGCTTCATGGTGCCCAGCATTATGGAGGAGAAGATACGGGCGCGACGTGCTGCCACCTCAGCGGTACACAAGAAGGAGGATGCGCTGCCACACACGCGCTCATTGACACCAACGCCCAGACCTAAGAACCAACCCGGTCCGAATCTGCTCGAGAGCGTGCTGCGTCCACGCGGACCACCGCCAAGGGATTAGATTTAAGCCCCCACACAAAGCTGGATGGAATATATTAAAGCGCAGGTAGCATTGAGCACGCTGCAGTACGCCAGAATCTTCCTGACTTGGCAGCCAACTGCCATCAATCTCTGCCTGGCAGGCAACTGTACTCAGAGATCAGTTGAAGTGCCAGATTAAAGCGTAAATATTGCGATTAGTCAATTTGCTAAAGTTGTTCACTCAAATAAACGGCTTAGGTTCGACTACCGAATCAATTGTCTATGCTAATATCGATTAGAGGTGTGTCCACGTTACGCCAAGCACTGGCCAGTTGATCATTGCGAAGTCGCTTCGAATAACCATCAGCTGTCATGTGGAACCCGCTCATAGTTGTTAGCTTTCTGGTCTTACTTGTCCTAGACTGGACGCTGGCGCAGCGTGCGCATCCCTGCCATAGCCCCACCTACATGGACTGCTATCAATACTGCAAGACCAACTGTTTGGAGGCGGCCGGCGAATGCATTTACCACTGCGAAAATGGGTGTGGTTGCGAGCCGGCCTATGTATTGAGAAACAACGGCGGTTGCCACCACGTCCGGGAATGCGAGCTTGACGACAAAACTCATGAGGAAGCAGTGGAGCCACCTGTCAAGTGCACTAATACGATTATCGAAGTAGAAAATGAAAATGGCGATGATCGACTGAATCTTGAAGAATACGTGCCTCATACCCCTTAGACAAACACACGATTGGAAATATACACATGTATGATATCCTGTTTGATACCCCAATATATTATACACCCTGTACCCATTAAATGAGTAAAAGGGGGTACTTAATCTATGCAAGTGTAAGCAACAATATATATTGTATATATATTCTATGTCAGAATCCTATATAGGATTTTGCAGATTATTTATAACGATTATACCGATGTATAATGGCGATTTTAAACATATGATAGTATAGGATAGTAAGCATCGATATTATTCAAAAGATTATTTGCTTACTGCCGAATAGAGGGGAGCAGCAGTGCAGCCGCTCTTGAGATGATCTGCTTGATTGCACCTCCGCAATATATTCCATGGGTTCATTTTGCGTCCAAAATTCATTCACAAAATTGAAAAAAATTCCGACTTGTAAAATTTTAAGCAGAACAGCTCTATCTTGTAAATTACCATCACTCATATCTTTGTCAAAACTTTACCGATTTGCATACGGAGTTTCCTTTTGATAATATTTTACACCATAAATTTTATTCAAATTGATTTTTTTTCGGAAATGTACAGAATTGACCTCTCTTTTGAAAAATTAAAAACTTGAAATTTTACTTTTATTCGATTGCGAACATCAAATTCAGGATACAATACTATTTCCGAACTTGTTCTGTATAGTTGATTATTAGGCCAAATGTGGCAATATTGCATTTAAATCGATATGGATGGTCGAATGGTTTGCTTTCAATCATCTATAGAACACACACCTGAACATAAGAAACAGGTGCTTACCGTTGTTGTTGACTAGTGTAAAAATAATCAACAACTGTTTATTATAAAATCAATTTTGTTAGGATTATTATATTAGTAATTGTATTATTTGGTTCGTGGTTGGTGGCAGTTAAACCCCACCGACTTTACAACCAACTGTCTCTCTGATAATTATGGCTTAGCATTTGTAATTAGCCTGATATAGCTCAGTACAACGTTATAGCTAACGCTGGCCTGACAACTCGCCTCCTTTCTGATTGTGATGGATGTATAAACGTGGATATATCAACAATATGTGGTCTCTTTTGAAACGTAAAAAAGTGCTTCTTTGTATAAAACCAAAGAAGAGACCATTTCCGCGGTGAAACGAGATATCCTTAGATGTCCTTCAGAATTTAGTGGACTCATTTTCAAGACGCCTTCATAATTTTATTGACGACAAAGTGGGGTATATAATTTATTAAGCCTAATCACATTTCTTTACTTTTGTTAATTATTTAGCTTGGTTTTTTTAATAATAATGACTTGTCAAAAACTTTTTCATTTCATTTATTCACAGTAAATTAATTATAATTAAATAATTATTATTTCTGCCTAAGTATATACATAGAACTTGTCAAATACTTAAAATTTCTTTAACTCATATCTTTTTATACCCTAGCAGAGGGTATTATAATTTAGTCTCGAAATGTGTAATGGACTGAAGGAGACATTTCCGACCCAACAACGTATATATATTCTGATCAGCATGAATAGCCGAGTCGATATAGCGATGTACGTCTGTCCGTCTGTTTCTATGCGAACTATCTCTCAGTTTTGAAGCTATTGTAATGAAACTTGGCACAGACCCTTATTTTTGCTGCAGGCAGTACATATGTTGGAACCTGCCGGATCGGACCACTATAACATATACTTAGCTGCCATAGGAATGATCGGTCGACAACTATGTTTTCGTATGAATAACATTTTTGTTTATAAATGTATCGTCATCAAACTTACCAAACAGTGTCTCTAAAGAGTTTATACAATCCGACCAAATTTGGTCAAAATCGAACGCTTAATCGCTATATCAAACTATATAAAATATTTCATGCAAAGTAAATTAATTCCTGCTAGGTAGTGTAGTGTAGTGTAGTCGACTCCCTTTAATTCTTGAGAATCGCTGAGAAGGGCGATCCGTCTCTTTCTTTCTCTCTTCCACTCTCGCTCTCTCTCTCCCTCTCTTTCTCTCTCTCTCTCTCTCTCTCTCTCTATCTCTCTATCTCCCTCTCTCTCTCTCTCTCTCTCTCTCTCTCTCTCTCTCTCTCTCTCTCTCTCTCTCTCTCTCTCTCTCTCTCTCTCTCTCTCTCTCTCGCACTCTATGCACTCAAAATAAGCTATTGCTATTCACAAACTATGCCTCCAAAATGATAAATTTTAGTGGACTCCCTTTAATTCTTGAGAATCGCAGAGAAGGGCGATCAAAATTAGAAAACTATGTTTTGTATGAAAAACTTTGTTGTTTTTAAAGATATCCTCACCAAACTCATCCAAACCTAGTTTCTAAAGAGTTTAAATATTCTGACCAAATTTGACAAAAATCGGGTCACTATATCATATAGTTGCCATAGGAACGATAGGGTGAAATTTCATCAAAATCGGACCACATGGCTCCCATGGAAGCAATTAGACATAATTCCTGCTTCCTTTCTTGTTTTAACTTCATATGAAAACAAGTAAGAACGTTGCAGACGGACGTACTCGACAGCAGAATACTCTGTTCCCAGTCCTGTATATTTTGGTTATTTGTGGGCTCGGAAAGAGACGCGAGAAAAACAGTAGTCTGTATGTCAAATTTGATGATTATACCTGTACCTGGGAGATATAGATTTGGCCCATGTGTTTGAATTTTTTAAAAGTGTGTATTACCAATATGTGAGTAAGAAAATGAATTTCATGACGTTCTATAAGGCCAATTAGAAGTTAAACATAAAGAAAAGGGATCATTTTATTTTCGTCTAAATAATTATGCCGACCTATGTGAACCTATGGAAATTTATATGCTCTTTAAACTTAATTGACAAGCCCTTTCCCTTCTATCCACTGTAAGTGGAAAAAGAGTAGGGATTCCTTGCCGATCTGGGTGTTGAGTACTCCCGAGCATGGCACTGTTACTTCTTACAAACTATAAAGAGTAAAGAATGTGTGCATTATCGAAATATCAAGCAGTCTCGACGTCACAATTGTACTTAATATTTGAGCGATTCTTAATACTAGCTTATACTTACTATTAACTTAACTAACTTATACTTAGCGTAAAGTTCATACGGAGCAAAAGGAAATTCTACACGTATAAATATATATTATTAATTATCTAATATGGATGGGTGCTCTTTTTAAGCTTGTGCAATGCGTTGCCAATTGGCCTGATTAGCATTGTAAATTCAGCAAGTGTCGTGAGAAAGGCTCTTAATTTGTTAATGAAACGCGTCGGCGAAGGGAAAGGGTGTTTGGGGTGGTAAATGGGAGACGGCTGTAGGGCGTGGTAAATGCGAGTGAAACTTGGGAGCCGTGTCGGACAACAAGATTTTCGCTTGGTTTCACTGACTTTGCGTACGTACTTCCCCTCGCTCGACTAATAAAATGCAAATTGCAGTCATAAACAAAAGCACATCAGAAATATGTATTACATAAGCACAGCACGAGTAAAAGGCAAACAATGGCAGCAAAATGCAAATGGCGAAAACCTACGCAGCTGCCGCCGACATCTTCAAGTCTGGGATTGGATAGGTCGGGATGGCGCAGAACGAAATGGGATGGTTTTTACAGGAAGGAAGAACAACTTTTTAGCATATAATTCAATTTTCATTATTGTCGCAAAGACTTACAGTTGTTTCTCTCGCGCTCAAACTTAGACTACAATATGCAAATGACTTGGAAGCACATTCATGGGTGTATTCACTGTAGGTCCTTTGAGCCAGTTACGTCATTAATCGAATCAAATGCAGGCGTAGCAACGGCTGCCTTCTGTTTCTGTTCCCAAAGTTGTCGCCATGTGGCGTCCATTACGAGATTTGCATAGAACAGCATTGGGTTTGGCAAGTCGGTCACTGTGGCAACACGTAAAATACCAGAACAATGGCAAGGCAGGCGAACATTAATATTAATTTAAAGCGAAAACGCTCAGAACAAAAAGGAAGCGACACAAAATTTTCATTAATGAATTTTTAATATGCGCACTTAATGCTGGCGATGGGCGTGGATCGAGTTACTCGTAATCCAACACGGCACGAATTTGTCAAGACAAGAACCGTTCAAAATATAATATTGTGATGGAAATGCACAATAAATAAAACTGTTTCGTAATTTTGATCAAATTTCACAACTGTTTTCAAACTGAGACAATTTTTTGAATCCGGAAAGCCTCTATTCTTTTCAGATGTAGTGAATCCTCATAGTAATGAAAATCGTAATAAAATTTTAGAATTGCATGGTTATTACATTTTACCACTTGCGAGTTTCGCATATCAATTTAAATATATATATAAATATAGAAAGATATTTAAATATCTTAAGATGTTACTGAATGTTTTCAAACTTTCAGATTATTTGAACGCAAATAAAACAAAAAAGAACGCCTATCTTTGGCTATATACCCTTGCAGATTTTTTTTTCTTATACAAAAACTCAATTTTTTCCGATGGTTTTTATGGGATAATATGGTCGGCTTTTGATAAAATAATAAAACACTTTATGAAGTATTTGTTGATCTAGGATGTAATATTTGTATAAACAAAAGTTTATCGTGCAAAAACTCATTTTTCACTCGATTGTTTCTATGGCAGCAATATGATATAATGGTTAGATTTTTCCCAAATTTGAAACCGAGTTTTTATAAACTGTATACAATCTGAATACAGTTTCTAAAAACTCTGTATACAATCTGAATACAGTTTCTAAAAACTCGGCTTGGGTATTTATGGTGCGGATATATTCATAAACAAACAAATTTTTCATACAAAAACATAGATTTTTACCGATCATTCCTGTGACAGCTATATGTTATAGTGGTCCGATCCGGACGGTTCTGACATGTGTAGTGCTTGCAGCAAAGAGAAATTACCGTGCCAAGTTTCATCACGATAGTTTTAAAACTGAGAGACTAGATTGCATAGAAACAAAGGGACAGAAAGACATCGACTCGGCTTTTGATGCTGATTCAGAATATATACTTACTTTGTTTGGTCGGCAGCGTCTATTTAAATGCATTACATAATTATAATACTCTCTGCAAGGGTATTTACTTCAAAATAAAATAGAAATATATTGAGTGAGTAATATATAGATAGATATCATGTGAATTTTCTTTGTATGAGTGAGATCCTGCTAATTGTGTTAGGTTGTGTCGCTGTGGTTAACTTGTGTTGCGCACTCATCACGATTTTAAACACGAACTTGCCATGCCACCAAAAAAAAACGACAGGACAGGACGTCCATCACTAACTGAAACAGAAAATGACTGTCTCTAATGAAGAGGAAATTGAATGTGTATTTCAGTTATGACTTTCTGTTTGAGTTGAGTTTTGATTAATGCACGAAATGTGCGCAAATTGTGGCTGCTGAAGAAGTTAAAAACGAGACAACTTTAAATTCACATTGGGAGTGAAAACATTTTTAAATCAATAAACTTTGCTTGAAATTAAGCTACTCGTATAAGAAAAACAAAGCAAAGTATAAATTATATGGTATTTTGTTATATTCATCATGACTAATTCAATATCTACATATTGAGTAAAAGTTTTTGAATTTTCATTGCTTATGCTGTGGAAGCTCCTTAAAGATACATATATATCGTGTGCCTTGCTTGGTAAAAACTCATTTCGTTCGGATTTCTATAACAACAACAACGTGCTTGTTTTTGCACTATAAATTGCCAATTATAATTTATGCTGAATTACATTGTCATTGGCCATAAATAGGATTCGGGTAAAAGTCACGATGAGGGTAAAACGTGCACCGTCATTGGGAAACTTGCACTTGACAAGTGAATGTCATGTAAAATTAGCTAAAAAATTACCAATAGCAAATCAAATGCTAAACATGATTGTCCACAAACTTTGAAACTGCCAACAAAAATAACAGCAAAGTGCATTAAAGTTCAAGTGTCAAGCGTTGTTCGTCTCCCTCCAGTTTTCCATCACTGGATGGCACTTCTGGTAGCCCATGGATGCAACTTTTAATGCACACTCGAGTTTTTGGTAGCTACACGATTCCTACCAAGTTTTCTTGCCGGTCCGTCTGGTGGCTTAAGCCAATTTATAGTTTGTGTGCCACAAGACGACGACGATAATGTTTTCCAATGCTCTCGGCCGGCAATGTTTAAAGCTGATGACCACAAGGTCGCAACGTGGTTTGGTATTAAAGTGACTACCAGGCGACCATCAGCCTGTGACTTGGCCAAACAACGCATATAAAATTGGAAACCTACTCGTAAGCTGTGTCAAATGTGGGTCAATCTTAAGCTGACCAAATAAATGGCCAGTCGAAGCGAGTGGATCAGGCAGCAGGCAGTGGGCGGTGTGTGGAGTGTGGTACCCACGGTGGTCGACAGTGGGCAGCAGAGCGCGGCGAGGGAGTCGAGACACTTGAAAAGGGTTTCTAGTGAGCCACTTCGTGTAGCATATTGAAGAGAACAAGTTAACAAGCGAAAAAGATGAATATAAGAATAAGCGTCGTGGAAAATATGTTGATGGAATGGCTAATAGCAACAAAAAGTTTAAGAAAGACGCAAACTTCTAGCGAAAGGAAGAAGCAGCCTAGAATCCAGAGGATGATGTGGATCCTTTAAAATTGATGGCAGACATTTTGTACAACATAATCGTTGCAGCTCTGTTATATGGTAGACATTTAAAGTCTAAGTTGACACGTTTCAAATGGCTACAGTCAGAAACATCCCACAATGCACCCAGTATTTCTTTTTATTTTAGTTGAGACTTTTATTTGCAAGTGCCTTTTCGAGACCATCTAATTTTTTAATTTTTCTGTATTTTACATGCTTAACGTATTGATAACACCATCGGTTAATTCTAAAAATTTGAATAGTTTTAGTGAAAGCTTATTGTTTTTAATATTAACAAGAAAATACCGGTTTCTCAGTGTACACACCCTAGAAAAGGTTTTCACAATTCTCAACCGATCGTTCCTATGGCAGCTTTAATTGCCAACTGCCGTCTTGTAATTAAATAATTGATTGATTCCAATTAATTTAGTTATTTTTAATATAAAAAAAAACAGCTATAATTTGTAAGTAAATAGTTATCAGTCTTATAGCTATATGATGAAAATATACTTTTACGTTTAACCTTGCAATGGCTGAGCTTGGTTAAAATATCTGAAATAACCAAACCTTTGTTCATACATCCCATTTTTCTCTTATGGCAGCTATAATATATCGTAGTCTAGTTTTAATCAACCTTTTTCATATATTCGAATTTTCAATTTTCAAGTTTAAATAAACAAAATAGAGGTTGAAAAATATGAAAAAATTAAATTTAGTTTAGTTTTTGCCTAAGTATATATTAAGCATTAATAAAAAATATATTTCGCCCAATATATTTGGAAGTTATGCCTTTTAGAACCCATTCGCAGAAGAAACTTCTGAGACATTTGCAGAAGACACTTATGCGAAACTTACAGAAGACACTAGGAAGGGACGGGGCACTTCTTAGATTCCAAATCGATTATTGCCAACGATATGTGACTTCCACGATTGGATATGCTGGCTGGGTTGCTGCTGGTGAAAAATATATATATGTATTTATTGGGGGCTACAAAATGTACAACACCTTTTCAGGGGGATAAATATCTGCCAAAATCACTGTTTATTTTAATATAATAGTAATAACCGCATTGAAATTCGAATAGCAACAGTGGACAGTTTTATATATTCGTTTTTAAACTGTTAAAAGCAAAATAAGATCCCCAAGTACTTATGCTGGCAAGTGCATAATGCCTAAGATCTATTGAATTTTCATCAACTCAGCATTGCAGCAAAAGTTGCTGCAATTTATGGCCATGCTGTGAGCAGCTCCTGGCTATTGTCCTGTCAAGTATCGGTTGTTGTTGTTATTGCTGTTGCGCTTCTCAACCTGCAGCATGAATATTTCATGAATGCCGCTTTAAATAAAGTTGTTTGCCGACAGTTTTTACTGCTGCGGCTGCCGCTGCCGCTGCTGCTGCTGCATCAATCAATGGAAGCCAACAACTAGACGGCTTTTGACATTGGACAGTCGAGTGTCCCGTTGTGTTGACATTGCGCATAGAGCGCATGGAACCGCCGGATAAACATGCCATAAAGTGGCAAAGGCCAAACATTTTTATTGCTGTTAAATTCGCAGCAAACAACGAAACAACAACAGCTAACAACATATCCAAACAATTCACTTTGCTCATTAGCATAAGGACATAAAGCGGACAAGGAATGCTCGCTGGAGGGGGTCCTAAGGCAGATGTTGCTCTTAATTACCAACACATTCCTAATGGTCACCATTATCGTCCCAGTGCTGCAAAAACCGGCTAACAGCGTCAGGATTCAAGAGACAGGAGACTGGAGACTAGAGACTGGAGTATCGGTGGTAGCTTAGAGCGGTTTAACGATGGATAATTACAGCATAGAGGAGCAGGACATGTTAAAAGCCCTACAGCGTGCTAATTTATGCTACCTGCTTTAACAGATTGTTAACTTTTTCATTACTGCCCATTGGTTCGCGTTGCACTTAATCAGGTTACGGAATAGTTGGCAAACAGGTAATGTGGAGCACAGGATGAGAAAGCAGCACATTCAGGCATAGGACGAAAATGTAGCACGTTCAGGGGCCAAATCTGTAACTGGGCATTGCGAAGCGATAGTGATGCTAAAATGTTAAAATTAAAACATAAGTTCCGCGTCCCAGTCAAGATAGTATTGTTTCTGTAATATCTTTCGAATGTTAATGTTTCCACCATAAATGCGATTCAAAGCGTTGCAAGGCAATCGAAAGCTTCCGAAATATTATTAAGTAATTTGATATCGTATTGCAGTTATGCGAATTCGTTGGAACTATAAATGAGATCTAGTATCTTCGGGGTCATTCAAAATCTTAATTTCAAACAGAATGTTTCTTGTGTAGCTATGAGATGTCCCATTTTGATTAGAGTTTTACCTGCATAAGCAAATCTTGAATTGAATTTGGTCCGGATATAGTATAGGAAAATGAAAAATTTGTTCATTCGCCAACTTAATGATATCGATCTCTGGAACTAAAAGATCTAGATATCCCAAATTTGGAATGTAGGTATGTGTACGGGCTCATGTCGTTTTAAATATTTCTGCACAGCCCCCCTGAAAATCATTTATGAAAAGATTTCGGCTTGATTGATCGTTTGATTGATCGGTAAATAAACACAGAAGTTAATCAAGAACTGGTTTCAATAAAGCTATGTGATTCGTAGGTGTGCAAAGATGTATTTGGGAATAAGACTTGGGTCAGGGAGTGTAGTGGATAAGTGTCTAAGATATTTTATAGTTGGGGGGATTTTTTAATTTTTTGCAGCAGCGATTTTAATTGGAATCTAAGCCATGTATTTTCAACATTTACAAATCCAGGAGTGGGAAATTTAATGAGTTTTATTCCATTCCTCACGTTCTTCGCGCTCCTTTATAACCTCATTCAGATAGGGCTCCAAGTACTTAATATCCTCCTCGTATTTGGTCCACTCTTCCTTGGGCAAAATGGTTTTAGTCATCGACAGGTGCAAGGCACGCATAATGCGATAGTTGCGCTCGTCATACAATTTGCGTGGAAGACGGCGTACGGCTTCAGTCACGTCTTCGTTCTCGTACAGACAATCGTCACGGTGCAGGCCGTATTGATTGAATCCAGATAGATTGTAGGCCCACTTGCCGAAACCGGAGAATACCAAAGGTCCCTTCCTAGCAATATAGCTCGCCATGATTATTAATAAATCGAAATTAAAGGAAAGTTGTTTGCTTGTTTATCGTCTCCTTTATTTTAGGTATGACAGCTGACAGAAACTATTTCTATTTTAAAAAGTCAGACATGGCTTCCTTTGATAATTCGATTAAAGATAAAGGCTTTATCAGGAAGTGGCCCAAGGAATACAACGATACTTTCATTACCTTTAACTTTATAACTCTTTAGTCAGGCCGATAATGAAATTCCGATGCTGTGTTTGATCTCCTCACCACATACAATTACCATATTAAGTCTAGGCATATTCCAGCATTTCGCTATGTTCAAAAGGATGCTTCGGCTTTTACCTTACGTCTCTTGAAAACCGTACTATTTACCATGGTATTTTAGTAGTATTTAGTAGCTATGTATTTTTTTTGCTATGTACGAAAGGATGCTTCGGCTTATTGACCTTCCGTCTCTTAGAAACCGTACTATTTACCATAGTATCCTTTGTCAATAAACCTCTCTCAGGTGAGGCTTTATTAGTATATCTGTCCTCTCCCGGCTGACCAGACATTATAAACATCTTTATTTTCAGTCTTGTCAGCAAGAATATTTACACATCCTTTGCCTTAATTATAAAAACAGCTACCACCTGCTCATTTATATCCTGTAAAAATTCTATAATGACTTATTTAAATTTGTTATGGCTTTGGCTTTTCTCTGACCATAAAAGGCCATGAGTTGGACCATTTCGACTACTGTGGCCTATAAACTTGTCACAGCGGGTCATGGTTTAAGCCTGGTTGTGTACTGTTTGACCAAATTCGTTTACTATATAGCTTGAAAAGTAGAGACAGAAAATATGTTGTAAGGTACTAAAAAAATCTCATATATTCATATTATTACCCTGTTAGACTATAAAGCAAAGGCAGCATCATGAAAGAGCGAAAAGTTCGGATGAAAGATAACAAGCTTTACTTTTACTTACTTTTATGTGTTAGTATTTGCTTTGTTATAAATCTTGATGGGACACTGTCAGACATTATCATATACTTATACCTCCCTTTCCCTGCTTTTACACGCTACACTTTCTCTCTAGAAGCAGCGTTTCAAGAGTTTTGGAAACCACTTGGCCTCGGCCTGTGCCTCGGGAGAGTTCAAGCTTCAGCTCGTGCAAAATTAATTAACGTTACGCCAAACTTTTGGCACTGCAATCTTTTGTCATAGTTTCTCTCCATTCCACAGATTTTGTCACGCCCCCCTGACCTGTTCTAGGCCAGCCGCCCCGCCATCCCACGCAGGAGTCCAACATTAAGGAGCTGTGGCGAAAATGTCAGGCAAACAAGGCAACAAAGAAAGTTGCGAAACGCGCTAAGGGAGAAACACAAAACCATTCTGTGCCCAGGAAGAACCCTCCTCCAACTCCACCTACCTCCCCACTAGTTATCAGTCCCTTGGGCCGAGTTGATGTTGGCCCAAAGCAACTTTTTACTTGCAGCCAGCGCAGAACTTGGCCCTGCAACACAGCGTGTTTAAGCAAGATTTTTTTTATACTCAGCACTCACTTCAAGGGGTGGCCGTGGAGGGGCGGCAACTTTAATTGTTTCCAACTGCGTTCAACTGCCCAGCGTTTAGTTTAAGCGCACAATTAAGCGACTGGCGGGCGTAGCAGGTTGCCCGCGGCATAAATCGCCGGAACGCTCTGCAAGATTTACAAGGAATGCAATTGGCGCATTTGGTGCGTTTCATTTGTTTGCCGTGTGTTTGTTTGCTTCCGAAATTGAATTTCTCGCTGAGCGGAAAACAATAAACAAGCCAGCGAATGGCAAAGGCGGCGGACCGGAGCGGAGCGGAGCGGAGTGGAGCGGACCGAAGCGGAGCGGCGCATGCAGCGGTAGGCGGCAGGCGGCAGGCGGCGAGCGGGGTGCTGAGTGCAAGCTGATGGGTGGGCAGGTGGCATGCGGCATGGCGTGTTGCGCGTTGCGCGTTGCGCATACGCCACGTAGCCGCCAGCAGATAGTTGGCAGTAGCGCATTCCATTTTTCGATTTGGGTATTGTGAATATCTCGCATGAGTTGGGAAATTATATAGTTGAATGCTTAATAATAAAAATAAGATATTAATATTGAATTCTGAAAAAGTATTTCTATATCCCTGCAATTACATTTTGTGTATTACAATATAAGTTTTCAATAAACCGAAATTTTCGCTAAGTTTTCGAAAACCAAGAAACGATTATAATTCTAAATAACTTTCAAAGATGAAGGTAGAGCATTCATAGAACGTTGTTAAGTTGTTCTGTACTTTCGTGTTTTTCATGTTCCTCTGCCGCTCTGCCTCTCTCCCTCCCTCTCTCCCTATCTTTATCTTGCGCCTTGGCACCGAGCTTGGTGAAAACGGAAGGAAACACTTTCATTATCACTTTGGCGCTGCAAATTTATTGCGACAGCCTTGGTGGGTCATGGGGATTTGGGTAACTGGAGCTTGAACCCATACAGGCAGCTAGTGGGTTCCATTAGCGTCATGTGTTGGCGATTGCCAGGAGCTGCAAATCCTGCCTGCTGCTCTGTTGTCCTGGATAACAGCTGGCAGCTGCACATTGAACGCTTTTTCGATTACGCACGTAAGAATGCGTGGGAAATGACCCTAATGGATCCGGGCGTAACTAATGGACGAGAAAGCCTTCATCCATCTGTGCAACAGATTATATATATTGTCGCATGTCCTGAGGCATACCTGAGAGCTCAATTATATTAAATTATTATTCTGTTCTATTCGTACTCCTCCTTATTCACTTACTCGTTATGTTTCTACCTCAGAATTGAATTCTCGGCCACCCATCCTCTCGTTGCCTCATTGGTCACTTGTCGCTCATCAGCTGCAACTGAAAACAATTTGCGCAAATTAGCCAAGGTGTTTTATGGCCATCATCATCATCATCATCATCATTATTGTGGCTGTTGTTGTTGTTGCTGTCGTGTATTTGGCCAAGTGAAATTGTGTGCTCTTCCTCTTGGCCAATCGTTTGTGCAGTGCGCTTTAATTGGGGTCTAAGCTGTAATTAAGCTTCCCAGCCTTTTGCCAGCTTCCCAGCTGGTCTAATTCTATTTTTACAATGTAATGAAGTCCTTTTTGGACAGCCGTAGAAGCCAACAGTGGACGGGCACCTTCGAAATTGACCCGCATTATTCATGTGATGGCCTTAAAGCAACTGTCTCGGACATTGCAACAGGCCGCAGTCGGCTTAAAAGCCAATATATCACAGGCTAACAAAGCAGCCTATCTGTGCGAGTGTGTATGATTGTGTGTGTGTATGAATATGTATGTATGTTGTGACTACAACAACAGCGACAACTACAACTACACAAGCAACAAGAGCAACACATGCATCATACACATGTCTGCACAGGATACTAATTATGATTGCGGTGGCATTGCAAGGACATTGTGGCAGCTACTTGCACAGCTGTGCACCTGTGACAGTAGGTAACACTGTACGTGTGTCTGTTTGTGTGTGTGTGTGTGTGTTTGTGGTTAAACAAGCTCATATATACCTGTGTGCTCGTATGCATTTGAAGCTTTAAATTTTATTAAAATCTTCACCAAAGGCACATATAACTTTTAAGCGTTCACCCTTGGTTTAATCGAAAGAATCATGTAAGTCTAATAATTTACAAAGAAAATTGAGAAATTTCATGCTAAACTGTCGATAAAGTCCATAAAACATTAAAGCATTTTCAATCATCCGATTGAAAAGTGATACTTCGGTGATATTTTATACCCCTAAGCGTACAAAAACAAAAAAAATTAATCTATAAGCATTTATCTGACGTAACTTTTCGGAGAAGATAAAATTGAATATGATTTTTCATTATCTCGCAGTAGGCCATACTAAATTACATTTTGATTTTATTGGAATGTTTTTTTTTTGTCTTTCGAAATTGCTTCTGCTAGTTATAGTTGGCCACTCAAGCTCTTACCCCTTTGTTCCATTATATTCCAAATGCGCAGACTCTACTAGAGTTTTACAATAATTTTTATTTAATTTTCAAGTCATCTTCGATATTCGACAAAAGTAAAACTCGACTGTCAACTCTTGACTGTCATCCCCATTCCCTTTCCAAAGTTTCTCTCCTCCAGATGCTGGTCAGATCCAGAAGTTCAGGAAAGGTTGGCAGTACGGCAGCTCCCAGGGTTGTCAATTGTTCCTAAGGTAACTAGCTCCAGGGTAGTCATCTGTACATGATCTCTGATTTTGTGATTAAGAACAAGTGATTGGCATCGGAATCTTACGATTGCAGTTTGCTCTGTTTCCAGTCTGATGTTCTTTGGTAATTTATCGAGGCGAAGGTAAGCGGGGAAAATTGTTTTCGGTCAAATCATTTGAGGAGATCATCAGTAGCTCTCATATAAAATTTAATGACTCGGGCTATAAAGATTAGTTAGATTTTGTTTTTAGGGCAAAAAGTATCAACAGTAGTTCCCATATCAAAGATTGTGGTTTTAGCTTTAGAAAGGATTTAGGTTAGATATAGATTTTAGTTAAATTTCGAGGGAAGTTGGTGTTTTAGAGATCTTAACACTTTCATTTGCTCAAAATGGCATGTATTTAAATCATACAAATTTTAATTTATAATGGTAAATTTCAACTTTTAGACACAAAAATTTTGAGTTACAAAATCGAATTCCTATTTTTTTTATAGGTTTTAGTTAAATTTAATTGGTCCTGTAAAGTATACGAATTTGAGCTCCATCTGACACATTAAAGAATTTGTATATACTCTGTTCCGAAAGGGATCGACAGTATATATTGGGGCTTGTGCATTGTCTGTCTGTCCATCCGAAATTGTTACTACAAGCTGATTGTTGAGTTCAAAGTCGGAGTTGTCCCATAAAGTCAGCTGATGTATTATTAGAAGTACTTGAAATTGTTTTTGTCTTCCGTTGTCGACTGCCTGTCCGTCTAGGTCTGCTGTCTTCATTCCTATTGCAGTCCGTAAGCCTCTGGCACAATTCAATAAAGTAGTCAAGTCGAACCCATAAATTTGCGTCATACTCAGCTGCAGTTACAGTAGTCCTGCGATTGCTTGGCATCATCACACCTCTCTAGCGTTTACCGCAAAACACCTGTCCTGCCACTCCCTTTGGTTTGTCTCCTGCCTTGTCTGGACCATTTGTCACAATCCATTTCTTTTTGGTGGAGGGAGGGGTGTGTGTGTGTAGGAGGAGGGGGGGGGGGGGGGTCATACACAAATAGAAATTGCTGCCAAGTCATTGCCTGCTCATATATCCTTGCTCGAGTCGCTGGGTGCCAGAGGATACTCGCACAACAGCAGCACTGTGCTGCTCATATGCAAATCCTTTCGTGACTCTGCGCCAGCTACGTGTCCTGGCGCGCATCGCTAGCTTTGCTCCTCATCCTCATCCACATCCCCATTCGCATCCGCATCCGCATCCGCTGCGACTTATTTACTGTTTTTCAAATTGCGCTCCGTAACTTTTGGCTGCCAGTTTTGTGTGTGTGTGGTTGTGTGTGTGTATGTGTGCGCGATTCCCCTGGCGTTTCCCGTTTCCGCTATCCTTGGCAGCATGTGTTTATGGTTTCTTAATTGTCTGCTTGTGTTTGGAAAGTTTTTTTTTTTTGTTCCCGAAATTTGGTAACTTTTTTATGACAGTGGCAGGTCTCGTTAATGTGCCACCAAGTTTGTGGCTTTGTGGCTTAGTGTTTTTTTCTTAATAATTTATATTGATTGAATATTGATAATATAAATTAATGGCGTGTACTGCTTTGTGTTTAAAGCGAGTACAATGGGGCTCTACCGGTTCCTCATTTTATACTACTTACTACCACAAGATCTAAAGAAATGGCTCCCAAACCTTTATAGCTAGGGTAACTAAATTTGATATAAGTACTACTGATGACGTCCTCGAAAAATGTTATTTAAAATGTTATTAAAATAAGGAAAACCCAACCAACTCGAAACAGGGCAAGCGGCAGTCGGGATTTATCAATCTTGTTTTGAACTAATTTATGTACAATCCACTTAAAACGCTTTATATAAGTTTTATGCACACAAATATGCCGCATAATTAAGCAGCTTAATTGAGCTTGCAGTCAGCTAAATTCATTGATAAAAACAAGAAACTAAATCGATGAAATTTAAATACGCTTACCCAACATATTAATATGACAGGCTTCCACATGGAGAAAAATATCCTCAATTCATCATCATCAATTCAAATAAACATTTTTGTACCCTCTGCATTGAGGCAAACAAAAATTGAGTTGAGTAAACCATTTTGTTCCCCTATAAAAAGGGTAAAAAGGGTACTAAGTCTGTGCAAATGTATGTAACAGGCAAAAGGAAATAGCTCCGACCCTATTAAGTATATATATTCTTGATCAGTATCAAAAGAGATTTCGATTTGGCCACTTAAAATGTCTCCATATGATTGGAAGTTTTATACCTGGGTACAGGGTGCTTCGTATACTCGACTAGAGCATTCTTACTCGTTTTGTTTTCAAGATATGGCAATCGAAATCAGCAATTTTTAGTTTCTCTTTAGATATTGACCAAGTTTATCAAAATCCGATTACTATAAATTATAGTTACAATAGGAATTCGGAGACTCGGATGAAATATGAGCTTATGTGTGATATACATTTTTGTTTACACAGATATTTTATTCAAACTCAGCAACTGGGAATTTTATTTATAGGAATAATTTGTCAAGTCTTTTTATGCAAAAACATTGCGGCAAGTATTTAATTTTTTCTGTTGAGCCTTATACTTATCTTGACGTCATCAATAGGGCATGATTGTATATACTTATAATTTTGATAATACCGAACACATGATAATAATATTTTTTAAGATCATGATATGATTATTGAATATCAATGTAAAGCTTAATTGAATATTTTAAAATATACAATTGATTCTGTTTAGCTTGCATTTTCTATAAAGTTTCGACCATTACGGCATATATCTTTGGGATGTTCTATATTCTTACTAATACTTGAGTCTATCCTTTTCTCTCTCACTGTTTTCCCACATTTGACGCGGCAGATAAAAAGAGTTCAGATCAATATGATAATTCCTTATCAGTTTGAAATTTGATTATTATAATTATATCAATAATATCGGAATGAAATGTATTTTTCAAAGTAGATCATACAGTATCAAATTTTTATTTTATCTTATTTTCTGCAAACTCATAATAAATAGATCACCATCTGTGGGGCTCTCAGTAATTGCTGTGATTAATGCGAAGCAATGATTAACCTTATAAAGTACTCGATGTTGAAATAATATAGCAATAATTTGTGGCAAACCATATCGAAATGACGCTTCGAAAACATACAATGTCTACTAATTTAAACTGTACTCTTATGCTTCTGCAAGCATACAATTATTTGTTCTTGTTGTTTATTGATTATTGTACTAAAGAGATTCTATGTTATTAATGTGCATAGAGCAAACAAGTTGACTCAGCTTTTGTAGCCTTTGCCTTTGCAAGGGTATGACAGTCAACATAAACTAATGAAATGTCCCAGAATTTAATTGTTAAAATCAATATTCGGCATTGCAGTATTAACTACAAACATGCATGCCACAGTAATTGCCGGGGTGGGCAAACTTTTGGGTAACACACATACACACAAACACCCACACACACACACACAAACAGCAAGCAGTCAAAAGTTGTGTACTAGTTGGCAAATTGACTTGCAAAATTTGCCCGCGCGCAAAAGTATGCTACGTTTTTTTCTCTGGGTGCCGTGAATGCCATTTGCGTTTCTGTGTGTATGTTCTGTGTGTATGAGTGTGTAAGTGCTGGAAATCTAATTGGATTTGTGCGCGTTCAATGAACTGAATACTTAAAGTATTTTATATTATTATTGCACTTGAGAAATGGCAGAAATGAACAAAGAGATGTCGCCCTATGCTTCTTACTTACAAGAGTTGCTGTTGTTGTTGTTGTGTAACAATTTATTGCACTGGCTGCACTCCATTGAAGCAATTGTTACCTATGCAAAAAATGTAGCATTAAGCATTGAAATGGCAGGCAGCGGCAACAAATTCTCGACAACTTCAACACGGCAACATTCTAAGGCAACGCGCCTGCAATTAGGTGCAAAAACACGTACCAAAACGTTGTTGCTGCCACGCCTGCTGCCCCCAACCTGCTGACAAGCTGGGTAGGGGCACTCCAATAGGTAGACGGCGCATATGATAGACACAGTCAGTTGCTTTGACTCCAACTGGCAGCTCATCCGGCTTGGCCGCGCTCCTTATCACCTCAGACTGGCCCAGAGGCAACTTTAATGAGACGGAAAGCAGGCGCCAATCGCGGCAATTAAAATTAATTACAGTATTTGTCAGCTTTGTGGCTAACTGGCCACCAAATGCGGCTCCACTATTCAGGTCCATTCACAAGCCCGGCTCAGCTGGGCAGCGAACAGAGAGCGGGGAGCGGATAGCAGGGGGGCGGACTCGAGAGTTGGGTGCAAGACGCGCTGCATTGATTGCAATCGCGATCGTTAATTAAATGTCGAAAGGAATGTTGTTGCTGTTGTTGTTCGCTGCTGCTGCGTAAAGATCAGCCAGCTGGGATAACACAAAGTTGTTGTTGCTGCTCTGGCTTCTATTTATAGCCGCACAGCGAGGCACGCAACGCACCACGATTCAACACCGAATGCAACTTGCGGCAACTGCGGCAACTGCGGCAACTGCGGCCGCGGGCTTTATTATCGCCCTTGATCTTGGCTAAATCGAAATCGCCTGCATTGCGTGAAGTGTTGCAAATGAGTTTTTGTCCGGGGCGTGCATTGAATTTTCAATTGGCCAGCAAATTGGCAGCACCAAATCAGGCACAGGCACAGGCACGGCCACAGGTGGCTGGACATTTGCTAAGAGGCATACCCACCGGTTTGTTATCGATAATTAGTTGGCGATAGCGCTACGTATTTAGTTTTCCGATATAATATTGATGGCATCTTTTATTGAAACTAATCAACTTTCATTAGTTCACTTTGGTTAATGTTTTTGAGACAGTTGCAAAAACTCATCGTTTGGTTATCGGCTTGTTATCGACTTGCGCACAATTGATATTTATCATTTGGCGTAGGACTATTTCATTTGTTGAGTTGCTTACGACTTGTTCATCGCTGGATTATTGAAATTTTATCGATACCTTATCGATATTTATGTATCGGTGTGGGTACACTTATTAGGTTTTATCGAATCACTTATAACTATATCAATTGCATTAGAAGTTAAAAAAACATTTAAGCTAGTTTCTTCCAGTATTCGAAGTGTTATCGATGTTTATCAATCGGTGTAAGCTTATTTATTAATTGGATTTATTGATCGATTTAAGGATATAATCGATATTATAGACCATTTAAATGTATCCAAGTAATTCACAATTAATCGATAATATATCGATGTTCTTCTCAGGCCAATGTAATCAACGAATTGTAAGTGCGGCTTACTTTAATAGTGCGGGATCTAAGATGATTTTGCTTAATATTTTCAACGCTTAATGGATTTTTCATTAAGCTTGAACAGGTGTCAATATGTGACTTACTTTGCAGGTTGAAACTATACTATATATTCAATTCCAATAAAGTAAATAAATATTTATAAGAAAACGCAGTTTCTAGTAAATATCAAGTAAGTTTAAGCTCCATACGAATGCATTTATATACTCTCCTCGATTATATGGATAAAACACAATATCATGTCTGGGAAATGGACAGACAAAGAAATAAATAAGAGCCTGGGTTGGCAACTGGGGAAAAGAGACAACTGAAGAAAAATTAGCCGTATGCAACACCTAACCTTTAAAAGATTGACATTCGTATTCCAACTGGCTATCACTCAGAGCATTGAATCCTGAGATGGGAGGCACCAGGAAACATTCTGAATTACCCTGCACTCTGCTGATGAAAATCTCAACATTTGGCTGATACAATTGTGGCTCCCTAAAGGATTGGGCTTTTAGCTTTCATAAGAAATTTAAAAGTACAATCCTCAACACTCCTCGGGCTGCAATATTACGGAAAGTTGAAATGACATGACCTAAATCCAGATCAACCCAAGAGTTTTCCCCTGTTGTGTCAGAAGCTAATGAAGCTTGGTGAAACTCTTGTCAGACGAGGTTTCACTTGGCAGCAGGGAGCATTTTGGTAAATGGAGATGCTGGCGTGGCCAGAAAGCCGCAAGTTAACACTCCTAAACAAAGGAAACATACTCGTATTCAGATGTCGCAAAGGGGGTCGCCGAATGTTTGCAAAATAAATGCACTTGTGCAAAGAAAACTGAAGTTTATCAATAGAATGGCAACAAACGGTGCAAAACTTTGAACTCGTTTCGGGCCAAGTTTTTTCCATTTTGTTAGAAAACTTTGCGCTGCATTTGCTGTGCTCGCAAAAAGTTGATTGCAGTTCTCTTGGACTTGTTCTGGGATGCTCCGACTGCTCTGGATGCTCTGGCTGCTCTGGCTGCTCTGGCCTGGTTGTCTTTCAATAAAAATGCAAACAAATGAAAAGTGCACAATGAAAAGTGCAACTGCCGTAAACTGGGACTGGAGGGGGGAAAGTGTCGGAAATTGGAGCAATTGAAATGCAGTTTTGATGGCGTTCAAAATTGTCAATTTGCGGCCGGTCGAGCCAATTGCCAAGTGCTAAAATCGATTTCAGCATTATGTGATATATGTATATATGTATCCAGAAAGCTTGTTCTAAAATAAGTAGGTGCCTTCTGGAGTGCAATGATAAATTTGTACAGCTGTCCAACTGGCTGGCTTGTTGACCAATGACATTTGCTGAAAGGAAGATTAATGTTCATGGGAAGCTTAGCACAGTTTCTAACTAGATTACATTTTTAGGTGGGTAATCAGGGTGACAATTTCTCATCAATGCCAATTTGTTGGCAATACTATACAAATAAATTGATAATATTTTAATGCATTATACATTGCGACCACTCCAGGCAGTATTCTTCTATTCAGGGGTGTCCCGGAAATCTTTTGGAGATTTTAACATTGATAGGTTTAGAAAAGTCACAGGGTTGTCAGCACACAAAAATTGAGTTGTTTATTCCCTTTTTAAAACTCTGTTTCTCAAAATGGTAAAAAGAATTATATTGGGATTTGCAATGTTCGTCTCCCTGAGCGTCCGTATAAACGGAATTTTCCAACATCCTTGTACATAGATAAGCCATGTAACCATGTTCTTGACATATATTCTCTGCGATAAAAAATAATAAGCACCCATACTTAACAAATTAAGATCCTGCAAAACTCCCCTAAAATTAGCTTTAGCGTATTATTCCTATGGTCCAGTGGGAACTGGACCTTAATAAATATATTAAAATAAGTTCTGATTAGATTTAGTTATCTAAGTAAGGTAGCAGGACCCTTATCCCAAAATATTTTAATAAATAAATAAATTTAAAAAAATATGGCAATATGTATGGCAACTCTAGTAAAAATTTGCATGTCAAGTATTTTATATCAAACAAGTTAGCATCTCCAATTTTCGGTTGGTTTGAACTACTGAAAGTTAGTGGCCAAAGATTGACCAAAGATTTTGTAAAATAACCAGGTACAATTTTGATGCTCATTATTTAGAAAATCATCCAATGGATCTCCCTAAAAGAAGAATCCTCTAAAAACTTGTACATACCGTTTATTTAGTTATATGAAGATAGTCTGAAATTTGTTACAATCTATCAAATAATTTGATTATTAAGCCCTATACATATATGGTTAGGATGAATCGCACGGTACCAATTATATATAGACCAAATAATCATTCAAGAAACGAACAACAAAATAATGAAATTAAACTAGAATTTCTTCTAGTACTACAAATACTTTTATTTTTAAAATTGTTGTAGTTTATTTTAAGGTGAGTCCCTGACTATAATTGTGTCAAATTGATCTTAATTTAAATATCAATTTTACTAATGTATGGTATACCTATAAGGCTTACAGATATGTTGAGAGTTAATTGAAAATGGATTTCGTAATGCGAGTAAGTCTTCCTTCGCAGAGGACTTTTAGATTGTATCAACTTCTTTAGCAACGTTTTGCGGGGTTGCCCGATGAGATCGAAGGCTTTAAAAGTCGTAATATGATTTCAGATTGGGTTATTCAGCGCGGTGATAAAATCTCCTAAGGGACCTTTAAAACGGTAAAACTCTTATATGTACCTAGTCTTGCCTAAAGACTTATTTATTCTACTCTAAAAATGGCTTAAGACGTTCTCGCATATTTATGGCTGTAAAAATATTTATTATGTGTAGAATATCTTGACGTAAAATATCTGAATGTAGCAAAAAATTTGTTCACTTTTACGAGTTGTTAACATAACCGAGTTTTCATTATTTCGTCATTATTTCGCGTGTGTGTGTGTGCAACTAAAAGATTCAATAACAGTTGTGTATGCAACTTAATCAAATAGGCTGTGTGTGTTTTCCATTGTCACCACACAATGCAATAAGTTAGAACAGCTGTTTGATTGCGTGTATCTTAAAGGTTGAGTTTATTTATAGTTTACTGGCTGGCATTACGAGAAACTTACTGGGCAAAGTATTTTTGTTACACGCAATCTGGATTCTTAAAATAGGTGAACTAAGTGTGGGTACATTTTAGTGAAAAGCTCCTTTTTTAAGTTAATCTCACGAAAAGTGAAAAGTAATGGCTAACTACGCTCCTTCATCCTTTTACGCACGATGGAAGGAACTTTGCTAAGTCGGTGAACTTCGTATCTTCCTATCTTAACTTTGAGAGAGAGCTGACGTTGATCCCTACTTCGCACCTGCGGAATTAGATCTTCCTAAATTGGAACGATCTCGTCGGACGAAAACTGAACTCTTGTTATATAACATTGGAACTACAATTTTTCCACCTTAGTGGGTGGAAGATTCCAAATTGAATTCCAAATTTAAAAAAGGTCAAAAATGTATATATCTGTGAAAATCATAAGAATTGCGCGCAAATTTTGTCTATCTTTCCACTCGTTCACCCCTTCCTCCGTCTGACAACCAAAACACAACCACAAATGCAAATGAGCCACGTGCATCGGCAGCGGCAGCGTCAAGTGCTTTAGCTGCAACGTGTTCGAAGCAACTTCGATGCCGGCTCCGAACATGTTGCGTCGGATGTTGCATCAGAGATGAGTAGCAGTCGCAAGCGAGGTTTGAGTTGTGGCCAACACTGCACAACACATTATAAATAAACGCCACAAGTTGGCAGCATATAATAATAAATTGATAAGGGATGGGGACGCTACTCCCGTCAATCCATTAAAGTTCCTCCACATGGGCAGCATCAGGATTAATTCATAATAATTGTATCTACAAAATTTCGATTGAGATTTAACTTTAAATAGGTATGGCGTTTTTTACCGTATATATATTTTATTGATTAAAATTTGTAAATGAGCAATCATTAATTCTAATGAAAATTATTAATACATATAAGTTTTTGCATAGCGTCATTAACAAATTTCTAATGCGCCAGGTAATATAATTTTTCACTATTATCGCATACTTTTTGTAAGAGCTTTTATCCTTATCTGTCTATATTGGAAGTTAGTTATACTCTACCTAAAATAATGAGTACCTTATTTCTACATATATTATGAATAAGCGTATATTTGTTTGTTGTGATAAGAAAAGGTTGGAAAGGTTCTAGGGCGATATCATATATCTCTAGCCATTAAGTTGCTAAGTGCAGTACTTTTGTATAAAGTTAGCGATAGCCTTACTTCCGTTTTCACTGATAAATACAGAATTCAGGCATACATACAATCTTATATGTACTTACATAATAATTCTCTGAAATAGCGATTGGAGGAGCACTTTTGCTAAGGCCATTGGAGAGACAATTCCATTAGGCCATGCGGGTGCATTCGTCATTGGAAATTTGTACTGGGCAAAAGAATGGCATAGGGGCCCGCTGAAGAGTGGCCTTTATCGTGAAGTAGTTATCGCAAAGTTGACCCACTCACACCCACAACGAACGCGTTGCAACATGTTGCGAGTGGTTGTAAGTGGCGTTGCCAACCATCGAGCAGCCGGCCAGCGTTGTGACTGCGAACCGTTTCGGTTCAGACAAGTTGCCGTTCAGCCGTTTCGCTTGTCAGTCGATTCTTAGCCGTTGAAATCGTTGGAAGTGGGACGCGTGCAGATCGGAACGTTGCATTTCTCTTTCTCCACTTGCACGACAACGACAACTCTCACACACAGGTGCAGGAGTGTTGTGTATGGCATTTGTGTTTGTTTGTTGCTGTACATGTGTGCGTGTGCTGCGTGTGTGTGTGTGTGAAGGCGCGTGAAAATACAACAACAACACCAAGACCAGCAATCACAGTCAGCTGTGAGTTTTGCTTCGTCTTCGTCGGCAAAATGTGTGAAAAGTAAATGCAAATTAAAAATAATAAGCATAAATTACAAATTATTAGCGTGCATATTTTAGTTAATTCAAGTTAAGCAAATCAAATAAAAGCGTGCAAACAAAATCTACGCCTGCCCCCTACCCGCACCCCCTTTCGAGCGTATATTCAGTTCGTAATGTGTTTTTAGTTCTCAGTGCCGCAAGTTCCTGACGTGCCCGTGCCAGTTCCCATAATCCTCAGCCTACGTTTTGACAGGAAAATCAAAGTGGTGAAGCGGTCACAGCAGCAGACGTGGGGGTAAGTCGAACTGAACGTCAAGTGTCTCTGCCACGCGACCAGGAGCAACATCAACAACAACAGCAACAACAACAACACAACAGACAGATAGACAGACAGACAGGCCGCAGCGAAACGAAACGAAACGAAACGGTTGGCATAGAACCTCGAAACAGCAGCGGCACCTGCTGCTTTGTATTGTTGTTGTTTTTGTTGCTGTTGTTGTTGCTGTTGGTGTTTGGTGTTGCCTGGCGCTCCACAACAAAACATTTCTTTTTGTTGCGTGTGTTCCGCGTGGCTCCGTTAACTCAAGCTGACATTTACAACACTGCAAACGACGCGTTGTCGCCGTCTTACCCTCTACCCCCCCGCCCGCGACGACCATATAACTTGCTTAGCTGGGCCTTTGCGTGCCCGTGTTTGTATGTTCTCTTTGTTGTTGCTTTGCCGATTCTCTTGTTCTTGTTCTTGCTTTTCTTTGCTTTGGCTGATTCTTTTTGGCGTGCATTGACTTTGTCCGCGCACATTTGTTTTTGCATGTTTGTTATTGCCCTTTCTTCGTGTTTGTTTGCAAAATTACATTTATTGCCCACTTCCGTGTCTTTGTTTTTCGCCGGCATAGAAAAATCAATAGATTTTTTTTTGTTTTTCATTTTCATGCCCCTTTAGCCAGCCGCCGCTTTGCTTTGTTTTTGCGCCTACCCGATTTACCCTTTTGTTATTGCCTTTGCCTTTGCCATGGCAGCTGGCCGCACCGTGCAACCCTGCGTCGTCTGACTGTGTTTGATTTGCTTTGTTTGTTTGGGTTTGCTTGATTCCGCTTTCTACTACTACTTCTACTACTACAATCGGAATTGAACTGAACACTGAACTGGCCTAGAATCGGGCCAAAATTATTAATTATCGCAAGCAATTCACGATAGACCCGCAAGCCGTTAGTTGACACACTTTCGCAGCGGGCAGGGGGCAGTGTACGGAGCGGGGGGGAAGTGAACCCACCTGACATCAGCTACAGATAGATTGATATGCCAGATAGTAATTTGAAGACTTTTGTTTTTTATTATCCGCTAATTAGGCTGACTTTTATAAATCTGCATAATTAAATTGAGAACTCGAATACTGAACAGGTAGGTAGGTGTTCACTTATGTTCATCGAGTTCATCGAACGGTACTGAGAAAGACTTCCATTCTCTTTTAACCTGACAATGCTATTAAACTACTACAATAGGCGATCTTTATAGCCTTATAGAGGGTCGTCAAATTTTGCCATAATATACGAGTAGAGTATATAAATACATGATCAGGACGACCAGCTAAGTCAATATGTCCATAAATGATATTCTTAGCATTTCTCTTAAGCTCACTAAATTTTAAATTTAATTGAGCTTTTTAACAGTGGGACAGCTATATCATAAGCAAGCTGAGATGTTATATGAAAAAACCTTTGATTCTTCACCAAATTCTAGTTTTTTTATGCCTTACAGACCTTAACTAAACTTCATCAAATTCGAATCACGTTACCACAAGAATAATCATCACAGGAAGAATTTTATTACTTAATTTTCATTATTTCCACCCGAAGACAGCTCTTTTTTCCTGATTTTTGTTAAAATGATTAGACATACATATTTATGTGATTAGTTTTCCAAGAATTTTGGTTTTATGATAAGCAGATACTATGTATGTTTCATCGTTCTATAGCGTTTTTCTTTTCAGAACGGTAGACTTAGTTATGATTTCCTGGGATTACTCTATTCAACCTTAACTTTTCGAAAATTGCCCAACTGACATTGACCCTTATATTTATCAAAATTCTAAAAGTAAAGTTATAACATTGAATTTTAGCACATGAGTTAACAAAGGCAAATGTTAATTTTGAAAGAAAAACATATTATATTCTGAGATTTTGTTGATTATTTTCTTTTTGATTGATTAGCCAACCTTTCTTAACAACATATAATTCTAAGAAAATCAATTCACTTTTAATGGATTCTGAGTCTTCTTAGAAATGGATCTTATTCATACAAGTTAAGAGAGTTCAATTACAACAGCTACTGCATGCAGGCAGCAGGCATTTCATCCTTCAAGAGCGATTTTTCATCCTATTTATCAGGCGATGAATTTTCTTTAATATCAATTGAAATACTTGTTAGTATTTGCAACATTTGTTGCACTTAATACAATACCACCTCTTCATTTATAATAATAGAACACTAATATTATTGAATCTGTTCCACGAAACACAAATATGTTGAGGTTAAGTTCTGCTGACGTGACAGCAAAAACATGCCTAATAAAACAAAACAATAGCGTTAATATTTATGGTATTATAGAAAACACCTTGCTGTTTATTTTCCATGTTGAATATCAATATTCGGTGAAATAATAACCAAATGTTATTAAACTTCGAACAATATTTGTGTCAATGTCAAACAAATTCTGAACTTCTAGAGCTGCCAAAAAAACAAAAGCTGTACTAACAATTGCCTAAGTATCTTTAATCTGTGTAAATATTTGTATTTGTGCAAATGTTTGCTATTTCTGACACATCTGTCGGGATTCAGCTGCAGACCCTATAAATACGCTCTGCTGTCGACCTACCTCACGGTACAGCGGAGTGTAAAGTATTTCCGATGCGAATACGAGGTGGAGCAACACTGGCCCCTCTTAGGAAACCTTTTCATTATAAAAGATACCTTTTTGTCTCTTTTGTGATTATAATGTGTTATTATTAAACCTTCTTTTGCTATCTTCCCTCACCTCATCTGTTCGTAAGCTTCTACGCGCTTCACATGTCTCAAAGTCTCATATTACACACATTTAGCCGTCCGAGAAGCCATGGGATTTGCCACCTGCTGGAACCTGTCTCGGCCAATTCATATTCGCACTGAGCCAATAAGTAAAAGTGCCGTCGCCCTGGATTATTATGTCTCCTTCTGCACAAGCTCTTCCATTCATTTTTATTTTTATTTATTTAATAAAATTCAACATTCGTTTAATTCGATGTCCATTTGAAAACGGGTTTCTTTCTTGCTCCCGGGACCCGGGAGCCGGGCAGCCGGCTCTGGGTAAGACCTGGCTGCCTTTTTCTGTTATTTTTGGGGGGCTGCATCATTATGAAGCAGCAATGGCAATTAAATTTAATTATTAATGTCGGCCTGGCCGTGACGATAAGGGGGGCTGCTGCTGCTGCAGGGGGGAGGGGTCGGTCGCCGCTTGTGGCCAGTGACAGAGGAGCGAGTAAAAGTTAAAGCTGTTGCCATTTATGTTAATTTCAATAAATTAATCACAAACACATTATGCCTCCGCTTACATCATGGCCTGGCCACTCGGCTGATTTATGTTCTGCTCACGTTGACCTCACAATGTGGCCAGGTGCGAAAAGAAAGAGATGGGCGCTAATCTTTTGACCATTTCGCACGTCGGCACGTTCTGAGGTCTGACCAGGTCTCTCTCACAAAAATGTGGATCAACTCGGGAAGTACTATCAAAACAAGAGCGTTGCTGCAAGCGGTGGCTCCGAACTGCACTATACTCTGTTTTAAATCTCTTTTTATTGCTTTTTTCTGGGCGCGGAACTGTGCGGGGCAAAAGTTATTCTGCTCAAATCTGTCTAGGATGTCCACAGTAATCTGTATACCAAATTTAGGAACTCTAGTTATAAGGGTATAATAGTTATAGATTTTGATCATTTTCAGGGCAAAGAGTTGAGGTGTAGGTATATCTGATTTGGTAACTGTAGAAATGTGAAAGATATAGGCATTTGATGAAGTTTTGAGGAGGGGGGGAGATCGCAACACTTCATTCTGTCGGATAGACATTGCACAGTCCCAATATACTCTCTTTTTCAAAAACTTTTCGGGAACAGAGTATATAAAGCGCTCACTACTGTCCAATATAAGAATTTCAGCTCTTCTTCACGTTTCATAGAGATTGTAACATGATCGAGGAATTTACATGTCCGAAGGGTAGATATCTTGCACAAGTCTCCAAGTATCTATACATGCTACAAAGGTAGATCTCTTTACAGACAGCTGTAATCTAATGTCATCTCAAACGGCGAGCACGTTTGGTTGTGTGTGTGTGTGTGTGTAACTGTTGTTAGCACTGGAAAACTGAGGCGCCTCAAATGGCAACTCGGAACGGAAACTGCAACTGACAGTTGGATAGGGGGAGCCCCCCTCCCCCCACTGGGGGTGGTGGGGGGACAAGCGGTCACGTAGCGTGCGATTGTGATGCTGTTGAAGTCTTTTATGCAAGACGTAACCTCAACCTGTGTACAGTTGGGAAAGAACTCTGTGTAACTTAAGTAGAGGCCGTTCGGCTCTGCACAGTTAGAAAGAAAAGTATGTGAACTAGAAAAATGTCTGTTTGCTCTCGACTTGTGTGCTTAAGCGTGTGCGTTCGATATATTTGTCGGAACTAATGAATGAACATAAGTTTTTGTGTAATTCTTAAAGATGTTTTTATATAATTAAATAACCTTAACTTGATTCAATTCCATTAGGAATTATATGTATCAGGTAAAATGTATTGATTAGTTCTGAGTTTAGAGTAACAATTTGTGAATAGTTTTTTGCTAGAGTTAAGTGACATTGTTGTGAATGTACCTTCAAAATATAATTGATTATGATTGTGTTCTAAACATAATATCAGTTTAAAAATTTAAAGAAACCTTACCTTATAAGCACCGCATTGAAATCTTCCTTCTATTGGTAACAACACTACTACTAACATCCGACCTACTAATCCAGTAAGAATGTGTGCTTATATGTATATAATATCTTGTGTATCTATTATATAAAATAGCCGAAGGCTAGGCTAGGCAGCGCTATATACTCATTGTTCGTCTAAGCTTTTAAACTTGACTACCAATATAATTAAATTAATATAAATCTGAACTATAAGGTTGTCTGTTTGTGCTCGATGTACCTCCTTGTCGATACTAATAACTACAGTTGTTTTTCTTTTTATTTTATCAGTGAAAACGGCTTCCATCCATGTTTTTGTATATGTGTAATTGATATCTATATGTATCAAACATACCGGACTTTGGAAATTCCACCCACAAGCGTGGAAAATCGTGGAAAAGTGTTGTATGAAACTTAATTGTTTACCAACCAATCGGCTTCAAACTCATAGCCCAGTTCTATACGAAAAATCATTTGATACATATTTCACCGATTTTGGATAATTCACCCCTATGTGCGGGAAATAGTAGTCCCAAAGTTGTATGGACGAAAATCTAATTTTAGTCTGATCTCGTCAAACTCATTTTCAAAGCTTTACACATTAAATAATTTGATACGTGTCTCACCGATCTTGAAAAATTCGTCCCCATTTTCGGAATATTGGTGGAATACTCTGTAATGCGACATTTTTAAATTTCATGCGATTGGCTTCAAACTCAATTTCAAGGTTCTACATAAAAACATAATGCTCAACATTTTTGAAAAATCTATTCCCACGGGCGGGAAACTATTTTTGTGTATTTCTTAGTGACAAAAGTAGTCACATTCAACATAATGCATTTTAATCTGTATATTTCGCTGGGGAAAGCTGGGATTTTAGCAGCTAGTACTTAATAAAAGTAGGTGTCGGGTACAAAATGGATAGTATTTGTATTTTATACTAATATCAACAACTTGTGAACAGTAAATGGTAGCCTATCTTGGACATAAGTATTTACTTAAGAGCATATTTGATATCTCTTGATAAGTCTATCGATGTTTCTCCCCAAATACTCTTCTTTCGATAGCTGAACATTCAACATCATCTTGATGATCATCTTTCCATGAAAAATGTCAAACTTTCTCGCCCTACTCTCGGACGCTAATATTTGTCCAACATCTATATAATTGTGGTATATAGTTTGGCATCTCAGTTTTTAAACGGCTCCAAATGATGGCAATTAATGCCTTAATGTCGGCCTCTTAGCCATAAATGGTTTCTGTGGCTGCATTTTAATTATAAGTCTGCCAACTGAAGTCTGTTGAACAAATTCTGCGTGGCGCACAATTAAAAATGTGTTAGAGAAACGACCAAAAAGCAAAAGAAGTGGCCATCAAATGACGAGCTGGCCACAACTAAGTTGCAGCCGATGGGCCAAGTGGACCAAGGGGTCTGCCGCAAAATAGTGCGGCTAATTGCATGGATGCATCTGGCTGCTGAGGGGCGGGGATGTGTGTGGATGCGGCAGAAGGATCTACAACTGCAATGACAAGACAAATGTTGGTACAACCTGCAGCTACAAGTGAACAACAACACGACTGCAGCAGAAGCAGCAGCAGAAGCAGCAGCAGCAACAACAACAACGACAGCAACAACAATTGGCAACATGCCGTGCAAGTTGTTAGTCGAAGGCATAAAAATTCGTTGCTAAACCAATTCGAAAGCAATTTCAGCCTTAGAGCCTTGCAGCGGGTGGGCACCGTGCACATTTGCATAACTAGGACCCTGCGGCTTATAGGCCTCCATTAAATGTGTTTATGCACTGAGAAAAACAGCGGGTTCCTTGTTCTAAAATTAGCCTCTTTAGTTTGCGTTCACAAGACAAGAACATCTTTCATATGTTTGGGCAAAATTTCAAAAATTTCCTTAAGTTCTAAAGTATTTATTTTCTAACTTGACTCTCGCGCAACTGCCAAAGATTACATGAAAATATTGCTTTGCGTTTAATTTATTGTGCAGTAAAATATGATTAATGTTGTTGCAGTGTCAACAGACAGGCATCACATAGATTTAATTGGCAAAAATATTACAAGAGCTGTCAAAAATTACATTCAAATAGAAATGAAAAGTGTCGCGTCACAGCGGGAATCTTTTAACTCCCTGTACTTATAGAATGGGTAAAAAGGGTGTATTCAATTTGTGCAAATATATGTAACAGGCAGAAGGAGACATATCCGACCCTATAAAGTATATATATTCTTGATAGGCATCAAAAGAAAATTTGATTGGGCCATGTCCATCTGTCTGTCCGTCCGTATGCATGAACTCCTCGATCTCAGAAACTATGAAAGCTAGAGACACCAAACTTGGAATGTAGGCGCATGTCAAGCTTACGTTTTGAATCCGAGATATTCCCTTCACACCCCCGCAATTCGAAGTGCGTTTCCGCCAACAATTTTAAAGATATAGTTTTAAAATTTTTCATTTGTAATACTTTGGCCTCTCTTAATCTACTTTCCAAATTTCAAGTCGATCGGATAATAAACACGGAAGTTATTCACGAAAGAAGATTCAGTACTGCAGAGCAGGGGGAAGAGGAAGCACAGCCGCCACTTTAATGCCTCGCTAGCACTGTTGTTTGTGTGTATGTGTAAGTGTAAGTGTGCGAAGATATGTTTGGAAGTTGAACAGGGTACAGGGAGTCTCGTTGTTGGGTATACTCGACTAGAGAATTCTGACTTGTTCGTTTATAAGTGTATATAGTGTGAACGGGCTTTCACCTCGTGCTTATAGCTAATATTTGATATAAATATGTAAAGTATGTGATTTTTTGCATCATCTAACTGGATTGAAAGTTTGAATTGCGAATTTTATAATTTTTTAAATATGAGTCTTATCTAATATGCATATATGCATATCTCTGAGCTATAAATAATGAAGCATTTTAGTACTTAGTTCCCATTGAAGTGGCCCATTGTTAAGTTTGATCATTTTAATATTTTGTATTGAAGTTTTGATGAATTGAAAGTGATTTCGTTTACAATACCGAAATTTTCAACCTTGTTTTCATTCCTTATTATTTTTATACAAAAATGAATTAAGTCAGATTTCATTCCAATTTATCTATTTGTGACCTTGTTCATTTCACAAAAGAAATAAGTGACTTTGAATTTGATTTCTTAAATAAATATAAGTATTGAACATTGTATTATATTTAATTTTTATTTTTGGCCTTTTTTTTAATGTGTGCTATAAAAGTGAGAATCTCTTTCACGAATTTGGAATGAACGGTGTTAACCTACTTTTGTCAGCGATTAGTAACGATTTGATACACAACTTGTTATTTAGCGAACCATATTTTCTCTGAGTGTATGTTTGTGGATGCATGTACTACATACACACACATACATATGGCCTGCTGTGTAAACGTTTAAGATACATGTGTATGTATGTATGTATGAGAAAGCTGGCTTAGAAGACTCTGAAGACGAGTTCATTGAATTCTTGGCTGCTTTATTCGCCAAACTCGTAAATTTTCAAACAAATACACATAAAATTCAAACCAAACTGGTTCCTGCAGCGACCACAAACAACCAGAACACCAACAACAACAACAACATCAAGAATAACAACAACAACAACAGCATTAACAGCGATTTATACGAGACCAAAGCCATATAGTCTTTAGGTCTGATTTTTTTTTTATTTATTTTTTTTTTTTTGGGGCCTGCATCTTGTGGAATGCGGCAGTCATCTTCATCTTTGGCTGGCACAAAACCCAAACTCAAACTGAAACTCAAGCCCAGGCTGAAACTGAAACCGAAACTCATCTTTGCTTTTTGGCTTTGGCAGTACTTATGTACAAACAACAACAACAACAACAACAAATAAAGGCGGCCAAGAGACGTAAGCCGACATTGCAAGTGCATAATATCATCTGCTTTTGCAATGCGTTTCACTTTGGGGCCACTCCGTCTTTTTCGTCTCTGGATTCGTTGCGGCTACTTCGATTAAGTAGCTGTCAGCATTTGTATCTTGTATCTTGTATCTGCATTTGTCGCATTCACCATTGGCTCTGTGTGTGTGTGTGTGTGTGTGTGTGTGTGTGTGTGTGTGTGCCTGTCTGCATCGTGTTGCTTTTGGTGCTTGGCTTGCCGCTTCTCCAGCTCTTGAGTTTTGCAGTTTGGTGAAAGCGCAACGCATTGGGATTACGGCTTGCCCGTAAACTGGCATCGCATCTTTCACGACAGCAAGCAACGACCCACTTCCAGTTCCACATCCACATCCACATCCATACTCAAGTCCAGTTTGAGTTTGAGAACCAGCTGTGCCTTATCAGATCGTATCAGTACCGGCTTTTCATGTGTCACAAAACCGTCAAAGTGCGCCCAAACTACACCAGCCAAGTAGCTCAAATATTTGGACAATTTCCAAATACTAATTGGGCCCATCAGCAGCAGTCTTAAGCTTCTAAATATTGTGGGCACAAAACAAACATGGAAATCTGTCACACACACACACTCAGACACACTGGCACACACATAGATACAAATATACACAGCAGCATATTAAACAAAAGATACCTATCTGTATCTGTAGCTGTTGTGGCAGTCAGTGGCTTGAAATGGAAATGGACACAGACAGCTCAATTGTGGCAAGGGATCATCGATGCGCAGACATTGTATTTCATTTTGTTGTTGTTGTCTTATCTCCTTACCTGTCAAACCCACGAACCCATGAATACATGGCAAGACGCTTCAGTTGCCTAGACATCAATCAAAAATTGAAGATAGAAGATTTAAGATTTAAGAGTAGCTGCCTCTCTTGTTTTTGTTTGTTTGCCAGCAGCGGAAATGTATACGAGCTTTGACCGCTTAACGCTAACTGTAATTACGCACGCGGATACACGAATAACCAAACAGTTACAGTTACGGATACATTTGTATCTCATGACGCACAAACTCGTTGCATGCACACCCAACGCTGGTCAACAAGAACAAGAACAACGGCAGCGGCAAATAGCCACAAAACAGCCACATAATGACCTTGTAACTCAACTGTCAACTGTCAACACACGCAGCAGCAGCAACAAGAACAACAACAACAACAACAACAACAATAACAAAGACAACTACAACATCAAATCAATATCTAGCCACAATTTATAGCACTCGTATAGATGGCCATAAATTGGAGCGCCTGGCACATGTCACGCAGCCATGGAAAGGCCGCCAGCCCCAAGAATGCTGGCCAGGGGATCGGGTGCAGAGGGAGGATCGCAAGGACAACAATAACACTATTATTTATAGCACTTTTATTGATAGTACTTTTATTGGTAGTACTATTACTGCCAGTACTTACAAGAAATGGGTTACCGTCTTTTAGTAGAGGTTTAGGCAAAATCGGACTGAAAGATCCCAAATATTGAATAAATACTATTAATAAATATTTTACAATTTTATACTATTTTATTCTTGAGTTTATTAGTACTCTCACGCAATTTAAAATACAATACAGGCCCATCTTCAGGAAAATATCTAACATTTTAGATAAGAACTACTGCAGCATGTGCCAGGCGGAAGTTTTGGGAAGACTCGGAAGTTTTGGGAAGCAGCAGAAGTAGCTCTATTCATAACAACTATTAGTTCCAAAAATGTCCTGGCAGGCAGGGTGGCTTTAGATAATCTAAGCACTGCTAGAACAGTGAATATGTACTGGGTTCCCAGCCGGGGCATCGATGTCAAAAATTACGGATTGCCTGGCAAAAGAAGGAGTCAGGTTAGTGAGAACGCAGGAAATATACAAATCTCATTGCGGTCGTTATACAGCAAACTGGATGAATTCGCCTGAGCTGAAGCTGGTGAATGGTGGCGGAACACAACCAGCTACAGAATTACCAGAATTATGCGCAGAAACTCACTAACTTCCTGCTACACCTTCCTAGGAAAGACTGCAGACTAATGGTAGGAGTATTAACAGGACATTGCCTTGCAGCAGCTCATCCCAAGAAGCTGGGCATATAAACGGAAGACGGCTGCCAGAAATGTAAGGAGCCAGGAGTTGTGGAAACACTGGAACACCGTATATGACATCAACACTTCAACAGATACTGGCTCTCTGCGCTAGAAGAAGCGGCCAGAAACACTCCAAATGCGTTGTTGGCGATTGCCGAACGCACACGAATTCTAAAGGATCAAAAAATCTTCTAACGACCTTTAGTATCCGGCAACACTAAGGACCTGTTTGGTCTATTTGTGAATCGGTTCTACCTAACCTAACCCAAAAAAAATATGAAAAATATGTTATTATGTTGTGATTAGGAAAAAAATGGTGTGTACCAAATTTCTTAGGGATAAATATTCACTATGAATAATCAACTTTCTTTTTAAGCTTAAGCTTGACACCCTCTGAAAAATATCAAATAAAATCAGGGCAAATAACTATAAGATCCTTCCATATAATGAGAGTTTCTCTTTAAATACCAATTATAATAATTTCACTATATACAATTGGTTCGCATAAGAATCAAATAATATTAGAATATAGAATACTCCCATTGTACTTGTGAACGAAATTTGTTTCCTTAGTTTGGTTATTTTACCCAAGGATGTAAACTCAATTGCGTCCTGTTTTTAGAGTACCTAAAACATAAAATTTAATTTGGTGCCTCCTTGAAAGGCAAACAACAGAAAATAATTGCCAATGATGATAATGTTTGAAGCAAAACTGCTAACAGTTGCGGTTTTCGTATTTACATACGGAATCATTAGTGAAAAGATTTTTATGTTTGTTGTTTAAGCGATTTAAGCAATTTAATCAATTAAACAATATCATCTCTTGGCCTGCAACTAATCTGTAAGAGAGTGGAAGGTTTCTTTGCTTCTTAATGTTATTAAATACTAGCTGGAAAAACTCCAGCGTTGCCCGGCGAAATATTTCGATGAAAATAACGCACCAGTGTTTTCCCGTCAGCGGAAGTAGATTTTAAAAAATATTTGAGAACCACGCCTATTTTGTTTTTGTGTAATTGAAAATGTCGAATTACAGAGTGTTCCAAAATTATTCCGATAATGCGGTTGAATTTTCCAAAATCGGTGGGACATGTATCGAATTTAATGTGTAGAGCTTTGAAAATGAGCTTGAACCATATCGATCTAAAATTTGACTTTCACCCATAAAACTTTGAGACCACCATTTTCCGCTCATGGAAAATGAGCTTAGAGCCTATTGGATGGTAAACAAGAAAGTTTCATACAACAGTTTTTGTTTTTGGATCTATCCGAAACCCCAATCTTAGTGTGCACTTTCATTTCATTACTTAGATGGAAACTACTGTGAACATTTCAGCATCCTAGCTTTTACGGCTTGCACAGCCCAATGATGATTGCCAATCAGTCAGTTAGTTACCAATCAGGTCAAATTGTTTTATGCTTATACTTTGTAGTTTAATAAATAAATGAATAAATAATAAACCATAATGAATACATTGAAAAGACAAACTTTATTAATGCATTAGACAAATAATAATATTATAAATGAGATATTAAAGGTCGACGAAGGACGTAGGATAAACAGCAGTGCAATACAGATGCAGGAATCTGACGACTGTGTTTGATATAAAAAGTACAAATAATGTCTGCAATAAGTAAACGTATGGATGATTATTCTAATTGTAGATGTATAGGAGCAAAAGTTTGATAAATAAATGTAATATTTGTTTTAACGAAATAATCAAATTAAATATCAAACATACCAAAGGCTCGAAAATAAACACAGATTGTTAAATATAATCTTTTTTATCCAGATTCTAGACATTCTAGACTTTCTCAAGGAATATGTTGCAGACGAATGCATCAAAGCCAACATCCATTACCACATCGTTTGAGATGGCTTTATTACTCACATGCAAAGCCCACATGTCCTCCATTGTCACATAAAGCCGCCTCAACTTGCAGTTGAGTCGCTTCGCATTTCAACTGGCGATAACCATCGGGGGGAGCGTCGCGTCGCCTGTGGGGCAGCTCCTCCTCGGTTGTCGTGATGTGCCTTGGGTCAGTTTTGAGTGGTTCGAGTGGAAACATGGGCCGCATATTTATAAAAACGCTTATCGCGCTGAATATTGTTTACGCGGCGGGGCCATAAAGTATGAACAACTCGGCAAACACAAATAGTTGGCGCGATATCTGACGGATACACACGCAGCTGGCGATGGCGATGGCGATGAGCGACTTCCTCGTTGTTGCTGCGTTTTTTTGTTTTTAGTTTAGTTTTTTCCTTCTTCTCTTACATTTTGTTTTTGTTTTTGTTTTTGGATAAGTCAGCACACAATAGTCGGCCCCAGAGTATGAAGAATCTCAACAAGTAATGAATTACGTGCTAGAGACAGAACAACAGGGGCAGCGTATCTAAAAAAAACTTAAGAATTTTGCCAAATGCTCAAGCCGGAGATATCCACAACGAGCATAGTACTACTCGTATATGAAAGGCAGCCAAAAAGTTTTGTGTTTTTTTGTGCATTGTACTCGAATTTGTTTTTATCCAGTTGAGAATAATAGAAGAAAGCACAATTCTAAGGCAGAATCCCCCAACTTTTGACAAAAGGTCGCTGTTCTCGTTGAGATTGTTGCTTGTTGGTTGTTGCTTTTGTTTGTTGTTTGGCAGTAATTTGCTGAGTCGACAGCATTGTGCGATAGCCGAACTAAGTTTTGGCATTTTCTCTCTGTGTATTTGTGTGTGTGTGTGTGTGTGTGTGTGTGAATGGGCTTGAAAAGTTGCCCGGGCACATCTTTAAGACACACTTGTTAGACGCTAACTTATTTTGCAACAATTTTATTATTTTCCTAATGGTTTTTCTACATGCTTTTCTCATTATTTGCAATTGGTTCCCCGGCCAGTTAAAAGTATCTACAGTTTATGAAAAAGTCAGACGAACTCTAATGACGCGAACTAACCTTCAGTCACAAATCATCGTTGTCAGAAAAAAAGGCACACAATAAATACAACAAACAGACAACAAAAACCACAGAAACAACAATAAAACAATAGCAAAGCAGAAGATTTAATAAGGCAAAATGCCAGTAAAGAAACCTGTTGCAATGTTTTTGGCGCTCTGCTCACTTGGCTAGTTTTTATTTAGTATTTTTATTTATTTATAATGTCAATGCATGCCACTGCCGCTGCCTCGGACTTAAACCGAGACTCTGAGTCTAACTATGGTTAAAACTATGGCTATATCTACGCTTGTGGCTGTTGTTGTTGTTTTTGCTGAATAGTTATTAAACCGTAACCACAGCAGCGCCAACTTGTCCGGAAAATGCCAATGCAAATAGTTATAGCTGAGTGCTAACCGAGTGCCGAGTGGATTTAATGCTTCAGTCAGTGACATTTAGTTGGAGTTTTCATTTAATGTTCACAAAGATGATGACATAATACCCTTTCGGTGAGCTAAAGCTTCTCAAGATTCTTGTGCAGGTCAGTAAGCATTTAATAAGGCAAAGAAAGTGTATCCAATGAATGGAAATTCAATGTGAAACTGTCTTAATAAATTCTAATAAATATTGAATTGGAAAAACTTCGAAAACTTGTAATGGAATACCAATAAAATGTGCTCTCGAAAAGGTTGCGAATGTTAAAAAACCTGAAACGTGCCAAAGCAAAAACTTCAGATTTACATAACAATTGTGCAAAATATAACAACAAATGAAAATAAATACAACTAAAAAGGGCATTAACATTGAAACTTGAACATTTTTGCTAAGATTTTTTAACTTTTAGTGGGCAGTGTAAATAAACTTAACTTTAATCAAGCAGTGCAAAAATTAAACCATTTACAATTAATATAGAAAGTGACTTTGGTGAAACTATGAGCTTATTTTGATGAATACAGGTGACCTTGACCTAATAGTTAAAAATTCATATTAAAACGCAGAAATAATAATCAAAATATGCACCACTCAAAAAAATATACTGTATAAAGTGAGTAAAGGAAGGAAATATAAAACTGACTGTGTATAAATTGTGGTGAATAATTGTGACCTTGAACTATTGTAAAATATGTCAAAAGAGGTAAATAAACCTGATAACAGAGAATATTTTGACATAAATAAAAAACCTATGCTGAATTGAGTGCATTAAGTGATTTATTTAACGATGATAAACAAATTGAGAAATGTGATAAATTGGGTCTATGTGGGGGTGATGAGTGGTGATAGAGTGATGAATTAAACTATAATACAGTGTGTGTACCTAAATAGAAACTGCATAAAGAGTTAATAAATCAACGAATAAAGTGATTAGAGAGGATGATCAATATGCAACCAAATATGTTGAATATAATGTTAAGACGTGTGATAACCACGGTGAAAGAGAAATAATTGAGAACTATCTATGAGTACACATATTAAATTATAACAAAATATATTTATATTTAGAAACAACGTAGAGAGTTAATAGAACAGGGAATAAAGTGATAATAGAGGATAAATTCAATATGCAATCAAATATGTTGAATATAAATTTAAGACGTATGTTAACCACGGTGAAAGAGCAATAGTTGAGATACATATATGTATGATTACACATTAAAGTATAACAAAATATATTTATATTTAGAAACAGTGATTAAAGAGGATAAATTCAATATGCAAGCAAATATGTTGTAATATAATAGTTGTGATCTATGTATGATCACACACATTAGGTTAGGTTAGGTAGAATCGGTTGACCACCACATGGTGGTCACACATAGACCGAGTAGGTCCTTAGTGTTGCCGGATACTGAAGGTCATTAGGAGGTTTGTTTATCCTGTAGGATTCGTGTGCGCTTGGCAAACGCCAGCAGCGCATTGGGAGTGCGTCCGGCCGCTTCTTCTAGTGATGCGAGCCATTGTTTGTTGAAGTATTGATGTCTTAGTGTTGCGAGTGCTGGGCAGCTGCATATAAGGTGTTCCAAGGTTTCCACAACTCCTGGTTCCTTACATTTCCGGCAGCCGTCTTCCGTTAATATCCCCAGCTTTTTAGCATGAGCTGCTGCTAGGCAATGTCCAGTTAATACTCCTATCATTAGTCTGCAATCTTTCCTTGGAATCACACACATTAAAATATTACAAAATATATTTATTCGAAATTGAAAGCTATAATTAAATTAATTCATAATTTGAGAAGCGGAAAATAACGTGTTTTTTTTTTTTTTTTGACAAAAATACATGTATTCATGAGTTTTGACTCACCTTTGTTTTAAAGTTCGCGTAACTCTGCTAAATCCAATGTAAATGGCAAGTTTCGACTTCGGCTTCAGCTGTGTGGCAACTTCATGACAGATTCATTATACCCTGCGTGAGCGGCATCTCCACATTAGTATCAGAAAACATCATCCGGCAACTGCAAAGCACACACAAAACGCGCATTTGGCCTTCGGGCATTAAACTTTGCCTCGCCACGGGCGCTTTTTGTACAATTGTGGCAAATGTTGCATCATCATTAAGACAGATACACACACACACACACAGTATACATACATATATACATTGTATTGGCTGTAGGCATTCAATAGAAACGCATCAAATGCTTTGGCACTTTCGATGCCTGAAAGTGAAGTCAATGCAGAGTCATCAACAGTTGCTTCTTCTGCTGCTGCTGCTGCTTCGGTTCACCTTTGGCTTGGCATTTTTCATTTACAAATGTTAATGGCTAATGCCAAGATAACTGATTCGATCCAAGCCAAGCCAACCCAAACCGAGCCGAGCCGAGCCGAGCCTTGCCAGGCCATGAGTCAGCTAACCAAAAATGTCAGCAACAAAGGCAAGTCCGCCTGCTAAGAGTAGGCAGTTGTTGTCTGTTGTCTGTTGACTGTTGCAGTTGCAGTTGCAGTTGCTGTTGATGCCTGCAATTTATCACATGTTGCAGCAGAGGCAACATAAAAATTTGTAAAATGCATTCAGGTGCCGCCAAATATTTAAGGCATGCCACAACGTCGCGTTGGTTCCGTTGCTGCCTTTACTGCTGTCTTTACTTTCAGTAAGTCATTAACTCTGCAGTTAGGTAACTGCCAGCTGAGGCAATCCACAGAGCCCTGCAGCTGCAGCTGGAGCTGCAACTGGAGATGGTAACTGAGAGAAGGGAGCAGAGAGCTGGGAGCTGGTAAAGTGCAGTCTGCCAGTTAGTTGATTGAGCCGTAATTAGCCATTGCAATGAGTTGGGAATTGTCTGCCAGTCAGTCGGCTGCTCTTTAACATTTCTCGCATGTGTGCTGGCCAAGTTGATTAGTAGGCGCCCCGGCTATCGCTAACTTGGCTAACTTGGCCTGGCTTCGCTAGCTATGTGGGTCGTCTTCAAAATTAACACCCCGAAAATGTAACAGAAAGCAAAAACTGTAGTATGTATGTGCCTATAAAATACTAAAAACGAAAACCAGCTAACAATTCAGAACGCAACGTGCGCAGCCAATTGGCATGGAAATGGGCGGATGAAATTCTTGGCACGTTAAAAATTAACCAAAAAAGAAAACTACGATATATATATATATATATGTATATATAAAAAAGAAGTAGCTACTGAAATGACAGGCACAACAACAATAAATACGGCGACTGGGCTCGGCCCAAAAGGTTGACCAAGAAGCGAGGTGGAGCGCGTCGAAAGAGTCGCAGGTGAACAACCGTCTGATTGCCTTTTGAAGATTTTTACAGCTATTTATTTACTCAAGCCCATAGTCCGCCGTAGTGGCCCTCTCTCTCTCTCTGGCTCTCTGGCTCACTCGCCCGTCTGTCCGTCCGCCCGTCTGCTCTTCTGGCTATCTCTTTCGTTTGTTTGTTATTCGTTTGCGGCTGACACCTGCCTTGTTTTCCGAGCTGCCGCTGACGAGTACTCTAATTATATTTGACCATTTGTTTATAAACAAACAACAGCGACATCCCACAAAACTTTGCCAATTTGCTGCCCGGGGTTATATGAGACTTGTGCTTATGGGAATGGCTAAATTTGTTAGTGAAAGGATAAAGGATAATAAGCAGCATGAAAATGACTTCTTCAGAAGCTGCAGAGTGTCTAACACACAAGATTTTCATTGCACATTATTTCCCAATGAAAATAGTAATTTACTTAGATTTGATGAAGTACTCGATTCACATCAGTTTTGTTATTATAAACATATATTTATTTAAATACATCTACATAGTATGTACTAGTTGTCATGATATTTATTTATGCATTTCTCAGCACATATTTGATGGTGGCCTTGTAATTAATTATGTGAACGAATTAAGTATATTTTTGTTTAATAATATTAAAAGCAATTGGCCTAGCGAACAATTTTAGACAGGCAAATCAAAGTAAGACAAGAGAAATTAGATATCTTTGTAGCCTCGAAAATATATATATGCATTCCAAAAATGTTGTTCAAACAAAACCTCAATTTTTGACCGATTTATCCTATTAGAACTTGATATGATTTGTTTTTATTTGATTCTTACCAAATTTGACTTAAACTTCCTACTTAACTATATAACACAATAATAGCGTTGAGATACCGATAGTTGGTATGGTCACTAGAGGGTATAGTGGTCCTTCTTAAACCAAATTTGTTCAACATAAAGTACTGTGCTAGGGGAATGTATATTAAAAAGCGAAAACTTATTATTTTCTACAACTCAATTGTCTATTTATATAGTTATCCAATCCGATCGGTACAGCTATAATAATAATACTATATAAAACGTATAAACGTAGTGACTCTGTAAACTAGGAATACCATTGTTATTTACTTTAGTAAACGTAATGACTAATTATAAACTAGGAATACCATTATTATTTACTTTGTGTCTAGTGATAAATATTGTTATCGATCATATAATCGTTTTGTGAGATTTGGTCGAATAAGAAATTTGGTCACACTAATTGAGACTTGGCGTCGAATCTTATAGAATAGGATGAAAATCAGAATACAGTATTTAATTTGGCAATTAGACACCAGTTTGCATACGTACATTTTATATCATTTCAGAAGTTTGGCAATGTATTTAATCTGCTGGATACTTAATAAATACTTGGTCGAATGCCTTGAGATAAATTGAGTTAATCGAAATGTACACGAATTGTGAAGTGCTTTGAATATGTCAACAAATAATTCATTTTGCTGTGTTAGAAGAATTTCATCCTTAGTTGATACTGTTCTTAATTTGACTTTCTTCAAATCCTGAGTTATTGCCCCAAGTCGCAGAGAGAAAGCTTTTTGTTAGCAGCTTGTGGATAGCTTCCCCCAACTACTTACTCTCACATGACCAAGTAAACGAAAGAGAAGTTTTCACCCGAGATAATAATCCTTGACTATCTGTTAATGTTTCCCCTTACAATTTTCCTGCTTTAGCATCTGCACATGACGGAAAAAACAATCGGAAAACTTTGCTAAAAATACATCTTATTTAAGTTTGCCAATTTTATGCTTATGCAATGCCAATGTCTTCATCAATGAGCTTGTTGGTCGTGTGATTTTTACAAATGCTTGCCATAGTCACCATCTTCACCATCTTCATCATCATCATCATCATCTTGTTCATCATCTTCTTGAATATTAGCAAAACCATCCAAAAAGTTGTGCCCATTCGCCAGACACTTTCACTATCTGCTGTCCCAGCCTGAGGGCGCCCGAGACTTTTGCTGCTTGATTATGATTATGAGTTATTGTTGTGGTATAACAACTATTTTTTCAAAGAAACCCTATATGCATTATACTGGTTTCGCATATGAATGGTAGTTGATATCATCAATGAATAAAAACAATAAATGCTTACGTGTTTGGTTTTGTTACGCATCGCAAACAGCGATTACCATGCTCTACATTTATATTTATTTATTTTTTGTTGTTTTATTTATTTTTTTAATAGTTTGCTATCTGGCTGCAACGGAAACTCACAAATGCTGGTACATATGTACAAATTATATAGTTTATTTTGCCCATCAGCTTTGAAGGTATGTTACACTCTGTTCCCGAAGGGATAAAGAGTATATTGGGTTTGCGGAATGTCAGTCTGTCCGCAATTTTTTTCCACACCCTTGAGAGCAACCAAATTTGGTACAGAAGTTGGTGTATATGCTCAATTTATGAAGTGTCCAGATCAACCACCCACCCCCACCCTCACAATTTGTGGAAACTTGTATCTTTCACATTTTTAAAGCTATAGTCATCAAATTTGGCATACATACTAATATTAAGATTCCTGACAAATCTGCATCAAAAAATTTTTGACCCCCCCCACATATGAGCAACATCAATATCTCCCACACCTGTACAGGTAGAGTCACCAAATTTGGCATACAGACTAATGTTCACCTCTTGGACAATTCTGCATCAAAATTTTTTTGATCCCTCCACCCCCTCCCCCGCAAATGAGCAAAATCTATATCTCCCACCCCTGTTCAGGTAGAGTCCTCAAATTTGACATACAGACTACTGTTTTTCGCGTCTCTTTCGAACCCACAAATAACCAAACTATTTCGGACTGGGAACAGAGTATTCTGCAGTCGGGTGCGTCCGACTGCAACGTTCTTACATGCTTTTGTTTGAATTTGTATACGAATAAAATGTACCAAATCACCGCAAAAGTAAAAAGTAAATGCAAACATTGCTGCCAAATTTGTATCATACCGAGAACATCAGTCATATTCATGCTAACACTGTAAGGGGCAAATATTTGTTTACAAAATGTGTAAATAATAATGCAAAAATAAAATGTCAGCAAGCCGCACAGCTGTATTTAAATAAACTCATTTGACTTTTTATTGAAGTGCATTCAATTATTAAACATCAATTTGTTGATCATTCATGTTAGCGGTTTAAAAATGCATATTTACATAAATATTTATCTGAATTAATGATGACAGCCGGACCTGTGGTTATTTAGCTGCGCTGTTTCAACAAAAACAAAGTCCATTTGATGAGCCTTCAAATTAAAAATACTACACACATACTGTAAAGTAGTTGTTTTTGTCTGTCACAATTTTAATGAATTGGCCCTCACCTTATAGTTGGCAATTCTGGGAATAACTTTAAATTAATTTCCAAGAAGGCTTGATACCATAATCTATGCCAGCTGATAAGTTGATAACGAATAACAGGAAAGAACGGCTATCGTTGCGACGACGCGTCGTCTGGCCAAAATTATATGTATATCCCCTACAGCAATTGATCAATTGATCATACAAAAATTATATTTTTTTTAGACGGATTGTGCCTATGGCAGCTGTACGCATTAGTCATCCGATTTGGATCAAGTTCAAGCAATCTTTATTAAGTAAAATTTCATAGTTTCTGAATGTGCTTGAAATACCTGTATAAACTAGAATGTTTTTCTTACAAGTGCTAAGTTTCATAACGATATGTTTCTTGCTGGTCATCTAGAATATATAGTATTCGTATATACTACTTTGTGGAGTCGAAAGAAAGTATACCTTCAGAAGAAAGTATACGCATTTCATGACAAAATTAGAATAACTTTTCGAGGGTATACAAAGGCAACAGCGCTTGTAGTTATGCAGACTACACCATTTATGAATAATAAATTTAAATACTTTTCATAAAATTTAAAAAGGGATGAACTAAAAACAATCAAGAAATTGAAATTTGTTTTTCGGAAAATAAAATAAAAATATATGACTGTATTTCTATAATAAATGTGAAACCACTTCCACTTTGCAGTACAACATTTTTATATAACAAATTAAATACCTTTTTAAATCCTTAATTCATAGTAATGCAGCAATATTGAGAAAGCTTTAAATGAAAAAAAATACATAAAGTTAAGTGACTGATTAATGATAATATCAAAATAATGCAGTATTAATTTTAATTGAAAGAAGTATACTATTAATCTTGCATTTTTATAATTACTTTGTACAATACTTTAATATTAATATTATAAATTAAGCTACCTACAAATATGTACTCGGTTGTCTTTATTAGAGATGGGATGGGGATAGTAAACTTAACCGAACCTACACGTCCTGCAAAATTTGATGCTGTAACTGTAATAGTGAAGATATTTGCATTCATACAGACAGAAACTGATTATATGTACCTTTGTTTCCTATGGAAGCCGAGTAAAAAGTCGATAAATTGTTTGCAAATACATCATCATTATTTCAAGTTATTATTTCATTTTGCATTTAATTTGAAACTTTTGTAATTTGCTTTCATTCCAAACAATATACATGTCAAAAACTGTTTTAAATGTGGATCTAAAAGGATTAAATTGTTTAAATTTTGTGTGTGGTCATGTCGCTTTATTGATTTCATTGGTCAGTAAAACTGAATCAGTTTGTATTTAATGCATTTCAATAAACATGTCTGACGTTGACTGAGCTGCGCTTTTCATGGCAGCGGCAATCTGAAAGTGCTTTGTAGTAAGAATGCTCTAGTTGTGTGTAACCGACACAGGTGTTAAAGTTCCTAATACAATTCCAATTACATCAATCAGTTCAGCGGCAGTGCAAGCAAACAAGCGCAATACAGGAGATACAGAAATAGTTCCATGAATAACTTTGGTGTTTCTTAATCAATCAACTCCTATATCTTTCTACTTGAGGCGAAATGAAAAGTACATTTTATCTACGTTTTATATATAGAAATCTGTATGCCTTTTATAGTATCTGAGATATAGGGACAGACTGACAAGGCTAGATGAACTCGGCTGTTGAACGTGATTAAATGTGTATATACTTTCTAGGGCCTGAGATGAGCTCTTCTGCACAGTTACATTTGCACAGTTTTAGTAGATTTCATGGGTGTAAAGATATCTAAGACGTACACAAAACACACGCACGCATTTCTGAGATACGAGCTTGAAGTTGACTTTGGACGAGTGGGTAGTACACGCGTTGGTTGTACTTAAGACTTTGTAAGAGGCTCGAGTGACGACAGCCATCTTGACAGCATGAGCTCGGGCAGATCGGGTAACTCTGGAGAGGCTGGCTGGAAAGGCTGAGGTCGTCTGGTTGCAACTTTTACAATCGCAGCTAATTAGCAAATTCATGCTAATTTAGAGTTGTAACAAATAAAATTACAAAGTGCTGCACGTATCGCTTTATGCAATTAGCTGCAACATGTTGCCAGACTCTTGCGAGTGATAAAAACAAAAGCTGTATGAAGCATTCGCATAATTTATAATGAAGTTGTTTCAGCCAGAAAATCTGCGCCCCGGACAAAGGATGCCCCACAATTCAGCGCTCGTTTATCAAAATGTTGTGCAAGAAGGCTGGCAGGAACTGGCAGGACAGCCCATTGGGCTCTCTGTATAATTACTAGTTTTATGCAGCCAGAGGTCGAGGCTGGAGCGAAGGCTAAGACGCTGGCTGGTCTGTCTGTTGTCTGTTGTCTGGCAGACGGCAGCTTTCTGGCTCACGACTGGACTTTGGAGAGCTATCAGCTGCAGTCCTGCAATCGATTTGAGTTATTGATTGTAACGACTTTGGGGTCCACGGCAGAGTATGATTAATTTTATGTTGAGTCAGACTTTTGTGTAGCTTTTGTCTTCTTGCTTGCTGCCTGTATGATTTGAAAAATTAGTGCATGCTGAATATTGCAAACTGAATACTGTGAATGATCATAAATCAAACAGTTTGCTGATTGCATTCGAAGTGCGCACAAATTGCATGATTTGCAATTTCTGTGCGCCATACTCAGTTGCATTCCCCGGATGCTGACACGACTGCAACGGCGAGCTTAAGTCCTAACTTGTCCAGACCTTCTTCAGACCCATTCCAACATGGAGCTGCGAGTCTGTAGTGCTGCTTGTTCGAATTGGTAGTAGGAAGGAAGACCTCACGTTGTACTTGCGCAAATAATTCGCATATTTGCTGCGAGTCGCGACTCGCGAGCAACTTTACACAAATTATTGCCTGGCATTTTTATTTGCTTTTTATTGTTGCCATTTTCCGCCCATTGTCCTGCCTTACATTCATTTTTATTGCTTTTGTTATTTTGCAATTAAATTTTTTGGCAACAACAACGACAAGTACAACGTGACATTCCACAAAATCGATAAGCACGTGAGCAGCTATCCGAGAAAGTCAGTGAATCTCCATTTCCTTCGAGTGTTGTCTTAATGCAAGACAAATTGCTACAGTTTCCTATTTGGCTATAAAATGAACAACAGCCGCACAGTGTGCAAAATCAATGAAAACAGCACAGATTTTACGTGGTATGATGCAACTGTAGGTTTACGTAATACACAATAACACTGCAAATTATGTATTCTTTACGTTGTACGCTGTTTTTAATTATGCAGAAAAATAATATACAATAACAATCATAATAATAATGTATAAGTAATTATACTATGTTCCCAGCTGTAATAAAACTAGAGTCAGCAAATTTACCTATGTATTTCCAGACGATCTTGAAATTTAAAATCAACAAGTAAGCACGCTCTAGTCGAGTATACCTGACTACGAAACTCCCTGTACCCAGGATCAAAATTTGCAAACACATCTTCGTACACTTACCCATACAAACACACACATTGACATATACGCACACACACAAGCGACAGCGCACTGCAGTGCAATCGAGGCATTGCAGGCCCTGCAGTACTGAATCTTGTTTCTTAAATAACTATCGTGTTTATTATCCGATCGACTTGAAATTTGGACAGTAGATTAAAAGTAACCCACATATTATACATGCCAAATCTCAAGGCTATTTCTTCAAAATTGTTGCTGTAATTAACGAATTGCGAAGGTGAGGAGAGGGAGATACCTAAAATCAGAAGCAAACTTGATATGCATATGGTATACAGGAAAGTAGATTCCAAATATTGGTATATCTAGCTCTTAAAGTTGGTGAGATCGACGCGTGTACGGACGGAAGAACACACAGAGAGACAGGGCCAAATCGACTCTTCAATTAATACAAATGAAGAATATTGACTTTATAGGGTCGTAGATGTCTCCTTCTGCCTGTTGCATACACTAGCACAGATTAAATATCCCCTTTTTAGCCATTTTATGGGTACAGGGAGTAAAAATATGTTTGCCACGCTCACTCTGACCTTCGCAAAAAGCAAATTTGTACACCTTATACACCATAAAAAGTGTAAATGGGGTATTAAAACTGTGTAAATGTATGTTAAATGCAACATCCAAGTCATTTATGCCATTGGATAATAAACAGAAAAGTGAGTTATAAAACTATTTTCATTATTGGCCAGCAGAGGGGAGTACCAGCACTTGAAATGCTCTGCTTGCTTGCACTGCTTCAAAACTGCCTGCTGCATATGTGTGTATGTGTATTCGTAATGGGGTATACACTGTGAACAGAGTATGATGATCACGCAAACTTCCTACATGTTACGCTCTAACTTTTTTTGGTGTATTTTATTTTTTGACTTTTTATTTGTTGTGCGTAGTTTTGGTTAGCAATTGTAGTTTTTTGTTTTTCATTCTTTCAGGCTAAATATTTTTGTTATGATGTTAAAGCAAACGAGTGAGAATGGTTGGAAACTATACAAAAATAATTACATGGTAAATGTTTAAGTACTTCCGACCTTCCGTTCGTTCTCATCGAAACGAATGTTAAATGTAAATTGTTAAATGTTGAAGTTTATACAGGCCTAAAAGGTATACACGCCATAAATTATTTGAATATTAAACATCAAATCGAACCTTGTATACCTAATCACATTGTAATGTATTGCGCACAATTTATGCATAAGAAAATCATAAATTGGTAGTCATTAATACTGTGTTAAGATTATCAAGCTTATGGCCAACAATTTATATAGTTAAATCTGTACTGATATTACTCTAATAATTACAAATGTGCAAGACATCAAACAAAGCGCAAACGACACTCGAAGGTGCTCATAAGAAACTCATTATTGCAGAATCTATGACTACTATTGCATAATAAATGCATAAATGCTGCGACATTACGGTTCAAAATCAAGTTTCTAATTATGCCAATCATAAATACTGCGATCAATTTCTCTCTGTTGATAATATGCTTCTTTTTGTTTCTTGCATAAACTCTCTCTTTCTGTATATATCTCTCTCTATTTCTTTCTCTTCCTCTTTTATCAGTTTATTGAGCGACATTCTTAAACATTTTACCGACTTCGATACTCTGAATGCATTTCAAGCACTTTTGATCCACTGTAAGGCTCTGAGACTTGAGTGGCGGCGTGCCTTATCTAGACAGTCGTAAAATCCTAGTCTATAAGCCAATGCCAATGTCCATGGCGCTAGCCGAAATCAATAAACATAAAGCCCTGGCAAATTACACGCTTGTATGGCCAGTCAAACTGAAAACCGCTGACGAACGAAGACGACTGAGGGAATCAGAACTCAAAACTGGTTACCCCACTATGCAAATTTTTATTAATATTCAAAAGAAGCGATTGCGTGTACATTAAACAACAACAGCAGCAGCAGCAAATATGCATATGACCTTCGTCGCGGATGATGGACAGCCGCACACAGATCTGCGAGATTCGTCCCGTGTCGAATGCGTTCTCCAATCAGTTGCAAAGGGCATAAATTGGATTTACAATCAGCAATTGCAGCAATTAATTGCGCTTAATCAAGACGTTGAAACTGAACGATGAGGCAGCAATACAAAAAATATGAGAAAAATCGAATATCATATTATGCCGACTGGCCGAATCGAAGCTATTTTAATGGCCATCGTGCAAAGGCACAAAATAGAATGAAACGCCTCGGGCCAAACAAAACACAAAAAAGATGAGAATTTCGAAAAAATTAACCAAACAAAAGGCCCAAAGGCATTTTGTTTATATTTTTAAGAGTGTTTATGGCAGGCAGCATTTTGCAATCATTAGCAAATAATTTACGCCATTTACTAGCAACAAACATGAAAGGTGATTTTGTTGGATCATACAAACTTAAATATACTCTACATATTGAAAGTCTATCACATCTAGGAAACTGTAGAAAACACTTCTTATACTACTTAAACTTCTCGTCGATTAGGCTAAAGTTCTCATCTAATTCAGGTCTAATAAGGATTTTAATTAAATCAAGTTTAGAAAGGTCGCCAAAGCGCACTAAATAACAAGTAAGAATGCTATAGTCGAGTACACCTAACTACAAAACTCCCTGTACCCAGGTGAAAAATTACCGATCGCATCTTCGTACACTTAAACATATGTACACACATACCTAAAGACGCACACATACGAGCGACAGCACACCGCGCTGCAGCACTGAATCTTCCTTCGTGAATAACTCCCGTGTTTATTATCCGATGAAATTTAAACAGTAGATTAAGAGTGATCAAAGTATTAAACATGCCAAATCCCAAAGCTATATCATTAAAATTGATGGTGTAAAACATTTTTATCGGATTTCGGGGGAACGGGAGAAGATATCTGAAATTGGAAACAAACTTGATCTGTGTATGGTATACATGAACCTACATTCCAAATTTGGCGTCTCTAGCTTTTAGTCGGACAGACAGACGGACATGGCCAAATCGAAATCTCTTTTGATACTGATCAAGAATATATACTTTATAGGGTCGCATATGTCTCCTTCTGCCTGTTACATACATTTGCACAGCTTTAGTACCCTCTTCTTACCCGATTTATGGAACAGGGAGTAAAAATCTTTGAAAATAACCAACTAAACATCTTATTGTACGCTCATCCTTTCTTTGATTGAATTTGGTCATATTCTGTTATATAGTGTTTGCACAAAAGTACATACCCCTCTTTTAGTAAAGGGTATATTTGGGAAGAACATAGCAATCAGAGGCAGACAGCGGACCCTTTTAGGATCGTTCGCATAAGCAGCTTTAGCTTATTGGTCCAATATTCATTTAATGAACTGCCAAGGCGCAAATCTCTCAACTGCGTGGTTGTTGTTGTTATAGTTGTTATTGTTGTTGTTGTTATTGTCGTTGTTGTCGCTGTTGGTGGGCGCCGCAAAGCGTGCGAAATTTGTTGTCAAGTTTTTAAGCCTCTTAAATCTGAGCACTTGACATAAAAGCTGCTTCTGTTCTTAGGTCCGAAAAATACGAGAAACAATTGCAAATGTAGGCAAAATGATATATTAAATGATTGCTTCTGGGCTTAATGTACAGGCTACATTAATTAGATTGTCTGTGCGTCTGATGGCATTCGAATCATATTAATTAATTAGTTTGATTAGCAAAAGTTGGGGCCATTTATTAATTATATTATTCGCCTTTTGGCTGTCACTTTCAGGCAGCCGTCCCCGGCGGTTCTCATTTGTGTAACCTGATTAGTTATTGAATAGAAACGTATTTGTGTGTTCATGTATGCATGTTGTAGAGTTGTATCGCATAGTTCACAATAAGTTCAATTGAACCGCTCACTAAACGGAGCGAACGAGTTTTATGCCTGAATGTTGTTCATTTAGTGAAGTTCGTTCGTTTTGTGTTCTTGAGTTCGCTTATTTAGCGGAGGTTTCAAACTATTTTGACGTTGTTTTAAAAGCACTTTTTTTTAAGTGGATATTATTAAAAATGTGATTCGATTGAAGAAAGCGAACGAGAAGAAGAGTGAAATCAACTTGAACAACAAATTAAACGAACTAAGGAAACGAATAAACTTAGTAATTGAGCAAACTAGCTAGGCGAACGAATAAACTAAGTAATTAAACGAACTAAATGAATAAATGCACTAAGCGACCAAACGAACTTACTACGAACTCTAGGAACGAATGAAATAAATAAATAATTTAAAAATCGAAAATATCCGAACGAATGAACTAAACGAATGAACCAAACTAATTAAAGAACAGAACGATGAAGGAAATAAATGAACACACTACCAAACGAACGATGTATGACCAATAAGTTCGTTGATCCAAAACAATATAAAGTCATACAGAAGACGCATCTCATACAACAACAAATTTCCTATCGGGGTACCTGTCACTAGGTACCCATTAGTTGCTTGTGGAGCTTTTACTTAGATGCCGTTTGCCACTGCAAATCATTAATAGCCGTAGTGCAATGAGAGACTTGGCGACCTGCTGATATGACTTTATATTCTTTGTGTGACAGGAATTACTTTTAATAGTATTTATTCTTCTTGAAGCACACCTGTTTAATTTGAATGTCGCTTTCAAACTGCACCTCTCTATCCTCGCCTGTTACCCAACACTTTTACTTAGTGATGGGCAGAATAGGCAAACAGCTGATCATATGGTTAACAGCGAATCAGTGGTGGGAGAGCAGTCTCATAAATGAACTACTGAAATTATTCCTTCAATTGAACTACAGTGTGCATCTCCAGCATTTTGGGCTGAGTTGGTCATCGCGAACACGTACACATTCCACACATACCCGCACAACACCAGCCACAACACCCACACAACGACACTGGCCGGTTCAAGTTGATATCGTCATGCGATTTTATCTGCCGGTCGCTTGAGACAAGTATATGAGTTGTTGTTGTTGTTGTTGCTGTGTACCTTGAAGCCGTTGCACATTAAAACCAACACGTAACCGGTTGGGTTGCCACAATGTGTTATAATGAAAAGTATGTGGGTGGATGGGAGAGAAGCAGGAACAGAAAAAAAAATGTTGGAAAAAGCTAATTGTAAGATGGTGTCAAGAATTTGATTTATAGAACGGGCTTACACGGCAGCATGTCGAATATTTTATGCCAGGAAACTGGCATCGGGTTAACCCACAATCGAATATCCGTTGAAATGTTGTCTGCCACGTTTGTCAATTATAATTAATTTTTAATTAAAATCAAAGTAAGCATTTTTTAGTTTATAATTACAAATTTGATATATTATGAAATTAGAGAACTGAACCACAAATCATTCGCTTCCATAGAAGTAGGACAATTTGGAATAACGAGTTTTATTTTGATACTAGCAAAATGTCGATATTAACAATTTAAATAAGTGTATTATATATAATCGGATTGAAAAATCCATATGCAATAAATACATTACAATACAATTTTTGGACACCAAAAATCATGTTTCAAATTTTATTTCGATATCCAAAGCTTACCCTAAGTAAAGACGTTAATACTACAAATAATGATGAGACTTGTTTCAAATTTTAAAAATTGAAAACAAAGATAATGATATCATAATTTTGACAAATTTAGTATTCCTAATTTGGGTTTCCAAACTCTGTTTCCAAAGGAAAATCTTGTATTTGTCAATCTCAAAAGATAAAGATTTTGAGATTCATAATTTTAACGTTTACCGAATCTTAAAATAATCACAATGATTACTCGTTAACCAACTTTAACAACTTAATATATGACATTAATTTGATTTTAAATACAACACAAATGACTTCAATTAAAATCTGTTTATTAAATTCCTTTGTTTAACTTTTCGACACATCATAAATAATTCTTCAAAATGTAATGCAAACTAATCGATAAGTGCATTTTAAATATAATTAATTAAAATTGCGCTACAGAGTTGCATGGCTATTGAAAATAATATAAAATGTTTGTAAATAAATTATGATATGTAAATGATGTTGCTTGCAACTATTGGCAATATATAAAACTATATATATTTTGTTAATTACCCTGTTGATGTGGAAACGGGAAATAATAATGTATTTCTTGGCCAGGTCCATATGGACTTAGGGCCATAAATTGTGCCTGTGGCAATGTGGCCAAGTTAATTAAAATCCAAAAATACTATCAAGCAGACATTATCAGCTGATGATAATAGCTTATCTCTTGGAACCCACATATCAAGTTAATAATTTATGTCTAACTATTTTTCGTTGCAGGTTCTGTTCCGGCGATAAGATTTGCTGAGGCTATTCAATAAACATTTATAGATATATATATATAATTGAGAAACAGCCGCATAGAGGTGAGTACTAGAGATAAGCCTGTTTGTATTATATCACAGTGACAACTTTATGTACGACCGTTTAAATATGGTAACAGTTTATTTGGTAAGACTTGGCCAGACATTAAAGGTGTCCCGTCACAGGGGAACCTAACCAGAATAATTTATAAAGGATTTACTTTTGCAAATGTCATAGTTGTCTGTTGACTTAAATTTCACTTGTCTTTGATTCCCGAAACCTATTTTTCTCACAACTGGCGGAATACTCTAGGCGTCTTTGCATAACGTTGAATGTCTATCGATAGATAAATATCGATATTTCGCTGTTAATGTGAATATATATGGTGTTATGGGAACTCCGACTCTGTTATCGGGACTGTGAGTGTTATCGGCACAGTGACTGTTAGTGTTAAAAGGGCTCTGATTGCGGACCTGTTACTATCGTTAATCAAGTACCATGTTACCTGATATTTGTAAGTCACTGTGACTTATTCACGTTTATTGCTCATGCCTTGTGAGTAAGCAAGCTAAGAAAATAAACCGTAAGCCCACACTTGCCCTTTTTGGGCGCAACTTCACAACTTTTCCAATGTCAATTTGTAATCGGAATTTATGATATCCATTGTGGTCCGCAAACAAGATCATTGTTTGCTGCGGCTGACCAAAACTAATAAGCGCCAAGTATGGCTAGCAATTTAGCTCTGTTTGCTGTTTACCGGCCAACTGAAGCTGCAGTTGCAGTTGGTAGTTGGTAGTTGGTAGTTGGCAGTTGGCTAAGATGCACACAATGCCAAAGAAGCTTAACATTTGTCTGGCATTGTCTTCGTCTCGGTCTCGGTCTTGTTCGCTTTCGCGTTCTCGTTCTCGTTCTTTTTTTCGTTCTCGTTCTCATTCTCGTTATTGTGCCAAATGGCCATAAAAGGTTAATTGGGTCCTTAGCAACTTGGCTGCAACAAATAATGCAAGCATTCCGCGCGTACCTCTGCCAGTAGAGCAAACGACAAGCGACATAGAAAAATCTTAATTAGTTAATTAAAACAACAAACAAACCCGAGCTGCTGCCCTGCTACTACCATATCCCAGACTAGTTCACTTGGGCTACTGCATAATTCATGCGTCTTTAATGACAACCAGGACACCAAAGCCAAACCCAACGCCAGATCCCAGAGTTGAGTGCCCAGCTCCATGCAGTTGTTCTCCCTTTGATGTTTCTTAGCTGGCTCTTATTGCTGTTGGTTGCTTTTGGCCAACGATAGAGACACGTTGTCTGCTCCTGGCCGGGCCAACTATGGATCTCTGCGTGTCTGCGTGCTTGTGTGTGACTCAAATCCCCCGAGGTGACATTAAACTATGAAAGGCATTTAGCTTAGCGATTTATATAGGCAAGTTTTTGACAGTTTTATGTCTTTCCTGCTGTCCACTGGCACATCCACTGGCTCCTCCAAGGTGCAGATTGAGGATAACGAGCTGAGGCACATAACCGCAAAAAGCAGCTGGCTGAAATGTTTATGCTTCATTAAATAGCCAGGCAATGTTTATATTTCAGTGGCAAAGGACCTCGTTATCTCCGCCTCAATCAATGCAATTGGGTGGAAGCGATTTATTGGGTTTTTAACCCTTTACAGTTTGCAATTGTAGCGCTAAGTGGACTGAGAAATTTTCCATCTTTCCAAGTACACTTATACTAAACGGGAGAATATTATAGAAAAAACTTGAAGCGTTCAATTGTGCTTCAATTGCTGCTCTACAAATTATACCAAGACACTCAAGCTAAAATTTTGATTTAAATTTGCAGAAAATTCATGAAAATTTTAATATTTCATAGTTCTATAGGTTTATTGACCACAATTATATTGATTTTAAACAACTAGCAATCTATCTTTTATTTCTTGCAGTTTTGTATAAGCTTTTTTGATTTTTTATATTTTTGATTAAGAAACATAACAGTTTTATTGTTAATTATCTATACGACAAATCATTTTATTTCTGGAATGGCTCTTCAAAAGTTATAAAGCAATGCTTCAAGTAAATAGTTTCCTAAATAACTTCAGTGTTTATTATTCCATCATTCTGAAATTTTCAATAGCTCTACTAATCTCTGAGATCTACGCATTCTTACAGACGGACGACTCTTCCTCTGCTTGTATATTGTCTGCAGGGTAAAAATTCAAGATTTTCTGTTCACTAAATTTAAAAAAATTCTGCACTTGTGTAATTGTGTATTATTAATGAAATGAAATGCTTTTCAAACATTTATGAAGATTATTCGGAAATAAGTGTAATTTCTATTACCAAGATTGTTTTATTTTACCAAATTGCTTGATATAAAATTGAAAATGAGTTGCAATTTTTGTTCGATTTCCGTAATAACTCCGATTGGTTTTTGTTTTTGTAGCTGAGGGGGGCATTTGACCCTCTTAATCTGTATCTGTATCATTGCAAGGTTCAAGTTCAATTCAAGTTTACCATTCAAAGCTCTACCTACCTACAAGTTTGACCTCTAACCTTAACACAAATTGTTAGTAACCCTGTTGAGAAAACAAAGCCATTTCAGTGCGGACTTTTGGAGTTCTCCAACTGTGCGTCCCATTGTGACCACAACATGTGCCGGCCGAATCGAGGAGACCCCCAAATGTGTTTATCCATATTGGAGTATCGAAGGTTGATCGGGACTTTGTTTAATCTGCGGAGCGGCACACGCAACCCAAAGGTTGAGAAATGCTTTGTGCCGGACATAAAAAAAAGCAGAAATGACCAACTGCCATTAGGGCAGAAAAATGAAACCATTTTTGTCATTTGACAGGCAATTTTCAAGCGTTACATTTTCGATTTCTCTTTCGACCCGCAGCACCCCCATCTCTAATTTGTGGTGCCAACACACATAAAAATTACCCGACCCGTTGTCGGGACAGTTATGAGGGAGGGAACCAACAATATATTAGTATATACACAAGCATATATGTCTAAGTTTGTATGTATTTCCGTCAGTTGCGCCCACAGAATGCTTGCGCCATAAAATGTGAACCCGAAATCTGACGATGATAGTAGTTTATATAGAGCTGAAAGCATTTTTCCAACCCATGCACATTTTCACATGAATGCGGCAAAAACCTTCTGCTGCCATTTCTCATATGGCCCGAACATTTTTCCATGGCCCTGTAGTCCGCTTTCCTGGCATATCCTGGCGCCGCTTGGCCCCATCTCTGTGGCATATTTAATCGAGTTGCCACATTGAAATATATTGACTTTATTATGCAGCCTGCGGGCTATCATTTGATTAAATCTAAATCTGTTTATGATCCCTGGCAAGTTGCAAAGCATTTATTAATTTTTAAACGCCGCACAAGCCGCATAAGAAAGCTGAATAAACAAAATTAACGCTGATAACTTTTGGGATTTATTCTTTTCAAGCTAGTTGGCCAAATAGTTGGCGAATTAGTTTTTTATTCAATTTAACAAAGTTGGCGGCCAGTTGGCTAAGGGCCAGCTCCAGATCGAGGTCCAGGCAACCGAAATGAAACTTTAATCGAGTCTAAAGCGTAACGCGCGAAAATCAGTGAAAAGCAGGAAAGCCAAAAGGCAGGAAAAACGCGGAAAATAAAACATGAAAACTGCGAGTCCAAGACGCGGCTAACTGTGGGCCAAATGGCCAACTGGTTCCTGAGCCTGAACACCCGAATGAATCTCTGAAGGCCTGAATGAATGTTTCAATGGTCTCTGTGTGCAAACAGACAAGCAAATAAATATTGAGGTCGTGCTATAAAGCAGCACCACCAACTGACCTGGGGAGCCGTGAGCGGTGCCAGTAAACCTGATGCCCATTTGTATCCAGTGGTTGCTTTTACTCTTGCTGTTGTTGTGGAAAATTCATGCATATGCAAATGTACAATTGATTTCTTGTGGCACACACGAGTTGAACGCAGTTTTTCCTGCCCTCTTTGGCGTCCATTTAAATCCAGAAATTAGTTGGAGTTTGGAACTGACCTTGTGTTAAAGCAAGTGCAAGGTTAGACTACACAGGGAAAAATTATATTAAATAGTCTTTCAATTGTATATGAGTTTAATAAAAGTCGAAAGGCAAACAAATTTGAATAATCAACGAAGAACTATTTAGTATGCTGAATACTGTTTTAGGGTATATATAGCTTCGGCACTCCGAAGGTAGCCGTTCTTTCTTTACGTTTTAGTCTTGAAAATCGCATAAAAGGGCCATCAACTGGAGCCCTCTCTCTCTCTCTCTCTCCTTCTCTCTATCTCTATCTCTCTCACTCTCACTCTCCCTCACTCTCACTCCCCCTCTCTCTCTCTATCTCCCTCTCTCTCTCACTCTCTCCCTCACTCTCTCACTCTCTCTTTCTCTCCCTCACTCACACACACACTATAGTGGACCTCCAAAATAAGCTATTGCTATTCACAAACTATACCTCCAAAATGATAAATTGTAGTGGACTCCCTTGAATTCTTGAGAATCGCAGAGAAGGGCGCTCAAAATTATAAAATTATGTTTTGTATGAAAAACTTTGTTGTTTATAAAGATATCCTCACCAAACTTATCCAAACCGAGTCTCTAAAGAGTTTATATAATCTGTCCAAATTTTATCAGTATCGGGTCACTGTATCATATAGCTGTCATAGGAACGATCGGCTGAAAAATGCAATATGACCACATTTGGTCAAGATCGAACCACTATTTAGCAATATCAAACTAAGTGAGAGTTTTATTATACTTCAAATAGTTTCGTATAGGAAAAATCGGACCACATGGCTCCCATAGAAGCAATCAGACAAAAATTAAGTTTTTTATAAAAATTAGTTCCTGCTAGGGTATATATGTAGTTTCGGCACTCCGAAGATAACCTTCCTTTCTTCTTTTTAAATCAAAAAGATGTTTTCAATATTGATTTTATTCCATTAAGTAGATATTATATAAAAATTAAATTTTATACATTTAAAGTAACATTTTTCGAAATTTAACCGATTTTTAAATAATATTAGTTAAATTTCGAAAAAAGTGATTATACTCTGATCTTTTTTGAAAAGCGTATATTGGGCTTATACAATGTCCGTCCATTCGAATAAACGCAAATTTTTCCAAACCTTTGAAGAAAACAAATTTAGTACACATGTTGGTATATATCCTCGATTTACAAAGTGTCAAGGTAACTATTAAATACTGTTGACCTGCTTGACTAAAAATATACTTTAAGCAAAAGAGAATAGCCTGGAAATAGAGCAAACTGCAGTCGGGAATTCCCGACTTCCACGTTCTAACTTGATTCATATGATTATTCATCATGAATCCATGTTCATATCATTAGATGTTCTTTGACGTCATATAAAATTGTATATCAAAACTTATGAACATTATATGTTTTAGTGTTCTAAGGATAATCGAGTAACTATAAGCTTGATCAGGCCAAATATCTAATTGAGCAGTTTCTTTCTTTCTGTGTAGTTGGCAAATTACTGATATGAGTCAGTGTGGCGAGTCCTGTTAATTAACTGTCCAAGTTTTAAGTAAGTTTTCGTTTTCAATTAAACACTTGGTTAGTAACTGGTACCAACTCAATAAAGTCGCCAACTTTTAACGAGTTTTCAAAAGTTTTCGCTTTTTGCATAGCCAATCGAATTAAGATGGTATATGAACGGCATGGTATAATGCTGCCAGCTAGCATTTTTTCCAGAAACTTAAGAAAAAAACTGAGCAGCCAACAATTAATCAAGTTAAATCTGAAAGAAAACTACGCTAAAACATGTTTTGCCAGTCATTTTTTGCAATCATTTAATTGCAGTTTAATAGCGCGCTCATCCTGTAATTTATTTTCTAATAATGAGAAGCGCGTAGAGCGGCGGCGGCGGCGGCGGCGGCGGAGGCAAAAGAAAATGTACAAACAAAAAAATCTCCGCCAGGAGCGAAGAAACGTGCAGAAAAACATTTAATTACATTTGTGCGATGGTTGCCGTGGAGTCAGGTATATATACACACAGATATATATATATATATGTATATATATGTATGAATTATCTATATTACCAACTCTAAGGTAATGGAGAGAGTGTGGGCTGGGAATAGGGGGCTTGAAAGCATGGGGAGCTTGGGGGGCAGAGACAGGTGCTGAGATTAATTGTGGCAGACATTTGTGGGACGTTGTCAAATTAAGAGCTATCAAAAATGCGTGGCATGTTGCAATTGCCGAGGATGCAGCTGGGGCTACATTCGAAACGGGGGCTAGCTAGTTGAGCTGCTCTTGGCCTGGCAAATTAACAGTTAAGCGCCAAACGGTAAATAATTGTCAAAGACAACAAAAACATGAACAACTTGGAGCGGTTGGAGAGGCTGCTCCAAAAAGCATTTCGTGCTGATGATAGCAGCCGGTTGAGAAGATGTTGCCGTTGTCGTTGCCGTGGCTCGAATGAGGTTTGACAGGTTTTATGCACATGCACCAAATATCCAAAAGGAGTTGGAGCTAAAGTTGGAGCTAAAGCTGGAGCTGGAGCTGGAGCTGCTGCTCCATCTGAGACATAGACCAAGAGACTGGGAAGACCTGTTGTCTGCCGTCTTGGGTATCTGGCAGTGGTATCTGGGTACTGGTAATTCTAGTCGCCTTGCCAGCTTCTCGCTTGGCGGATGTGCAAATATTTTGATTAAATTTTCTCCATGGCAACTTTCTTTGCACCAAAGTGGCAGCCACAGCTCCTGTGTTCTGTATGCGTGTGCAGCTGCCTGCCGGTTTTGCAGCAGCCAATACATTTCCTGCTTCTGCATAAAACACGTTTTCACAGCACCATCATTATCCCCATCCCCATCGTCATCATCTACATCATCATCATCGTGACCATCAGCATCATCATCAGCTGTGGCTTCATTTGATGCACGTCTTCGCCCAGTTGCGGTGACCTTTGCTGACACGGTGCATTATACAAAATCAAAGCCAACATTGTTTTCAATTTAGCCATTTTACACGGCGCATAAATCTTTCTTACCCAATAGAACTGGAACAGATTCGTTGTAAAACGTGTTATAAGATTTTGGTCGAATCTCAGTAGAGACTTTTCACCAGCGATCTTTGTTAAATGATAGATGATTTTACCTGATGAATGCTTTGATTTCTGATTACGCTGCAAACATACAACCATAATAGTATGATACTTTGTACTGATACTGCTTGAAAATGTGCTTTGTATAAGATTTTTATGCTCCCAGCTGGTTGTGTTTATCAGAGTTGACAAATCTTGTACTGGAAGATACCTTCCTCCCAAAAATAATTGAATTCAGCAGAGTATCAAGTATTGATCAAAATTCTTCTGCAAATTATTAATAAGTTTAATAGAAATTCTCAATCATGAATGTGTTATGCTCTAATGACACTTGCTAAGACGAGACTTTCAGTTAAGGAGAATATTTTTAGAATTTGTAGAGAAAATTAGGATGTTGTGGGTGGCTTTGTTTGGGTTTCCAGAATTCAGATCATTGGAATATTTTCTAGAAGTGTCTTTGCAGAAAATACCAAGTTAGACTAATTAAGAGACTCTTAAGACAATGGATTCTTAGAAATATTTTAAAAAGCCTTCAAATTATAGATACCAAATAATTAATTTTATCATTTCGGTATTCGTTGTTGTTTGAAAGGTGTAAATAACTATGTTAAGGGGAGACATCGAATAATAGTACTTATATTCGAAGCACAGTTCTTTAGCAATCTTAAGGTTAATAAACTGCTTTTGCTTAAAGTTATTGCGCTTGACTTGAACTTGGACTACATTCTTTTGTTTCAGTGTACAGTTTGCGGCTTGAGTCGGCTATGGTTTCTAGTTGGCTTAAGTCAAAATTGTCTAAAATAGTAATTGCCTAGAGAAAATTTCATTTCAAGACGCACGCAACTCATTAGGAACTAAATTTTGCGGCATAGCTGGAAAACTTTTGCCCGAAATGCAAATGAATATTAAACGCAGACTTGAGGCTGCGTTTTAATAACTGCGGATTAAGTCTGCATAAATAATCATCATAATAAACTGTGTGCCACCCATGAAAATGCGCATCAGCGCGTTGCAGACACGCCTACAACTGCCCGCCCGCCCATATCCTCCACCCCGCACCGCACCGCACCGCACCGCACCGTAAAGCGGACAAAACTTTTTGCATAAGAAAATGACAAATGATCAGCGGAGGTTGTTGGGTGGTTCGAGTATCAGCTTCAAGTGGTGGCAAGGAGGGCCAAAGTATGCAAAAGTAGCAGTTGGGGTAGAAGGAAAAAATAAAGAAAAACCGAAGAAAAGCGCGACAATGAAGTTTTCTTTGGTTGGAAAATTCCTGGACTTTGTTGCGCGCAATTTGCGTTTTTCTTTCGCTGCTTTTTGTAATATTTCACTTGGCTTAAATGGCAAGCGATGCTCTGCTCGCATTTGTCCCTCCTCTTCCAAATAGTTTGTTGGGCCATTGTTGACGGGCTTTAATTTCCAGTTAAATGTGCGTCTAATTATGTCAGCCATTATTTTTAGACTTTGATAAATTGCGCCAGCAGGATAGCAGAATAGCACAAGGAAACACAAAGGAAACGCACAATTCAGCGGAATTGGCACCCTAAGCCATGTCAAGGGATCATCTGGAGCATTTGCATGCCAATGGCATTTCTTCCTCAACTTTGCCTTCTTTTCAATTAAATGTTATCTTATCAACGCAAAGAAAACCAAAGCGAAAACCTCTTCAAAGTACACACAAATTGCTGGGGCGCTTATCAGTCAATTAGCCGTAAGATAAGGCAAACAACCAAACGCAAACATGGCGCAAATGACTGGGATGGTCGGGGAAGGGCAGTGCGGCAGGAACAGTAGCAGTGGCAGACAGTTAAATGAGGCAGCCCGAGGCCGGCTGGAGGTTTTCTCTGCAAATGCAGGTAACAATGCCTGCTTATCGAGCGACTTACGAGCAGCGCTGTCATCGCATATCTTTCAATTTCAAGTGTCTTTCCCCTCAAATTCATCACTCCTCGGTCCGACCTCGCTGATAAGCCCAGGTAAGCAAAGCACGTAACTGGGTCGCTCTGTGAATCTTTGTGGCAGGCAGGTCGTCTCTAATAACAATCGACTCATTTGGTTAGTTCGTTTTGGCAGGAAGCCTCACATTTGTTAAGGCCCCAAGTGAAGTCAGGTGGCACACAGGTGGGCAATATTCCCATATCAGTTTGTATTTACTATTGTGAAATATGGCCTTTAAAACCGCAGCTCACTTAGCCTAGCAAACATTGAAATGTAAATAAATGCTAAATCGAAATTGTAAATAAAACTTGTTTTGCGTGACTAGATATTACAAATATAATTAATTGCTTAAAATTATTCAGAATCGGCCTTCCAAAGAGTCGACTAATTATAGCTGCTGATGTGCTGGAAACTGTAATGTAAACTTTATAAACTTTGTAAAGTTTGCAAGTTTTCATTTTGAATAAAAAGAATGTCTTCTTTTGTTTAACTGAACATTAATGAAATTGTTAGTAATTTAAAGTTTAAGAAGCGTTTAAAAGCGTTCTTAATATTTTTTGATATTTCTGTGAATATTCAACTATATTGAAATTATTTCTGAAAAGTTTATGTGTATTAAAATTATTCAGGAATAATATTGTACTAACATCTGTACAGTTTACAAAAATATTGAATTTTGCGCTCCCTTGAAAGTTTTTTTTGGTTCCTTAGGCCATCTATCCATTGTATCGCAAGATAGTAAGCAAATATAAAATGAATTTCAAATGAAATAGATAAACTTTCAAATAAATAAATCACTTTATTTATGTAGATTTTGAAGTGCCTTGACCAGTTTAATATATAGATAGTACAATCAGTTGCATCTAAGTAATTAAATTAAAAAAAAAAAAAGAAAAACAATTATAGTTTTCAGTTGATACAACTTGTTCTTATTACTCCCTGCACCCATAAAATGGGTATTAAATCTGGGCAAATGTATGTAACAGACAGGGAGACATCTCCGACCCTATGATCGATATCAAATGAAAATTCGATTAGGCCATGTCCGTCTGTATGTCCGTATGTATGAACGCAAGGATCTCGGAAACTATAAAAGCTAGAACCTACACTTCAAATTTTATGTATTTGATATGGAGGCTCGTGTATAGCAAGCGCACGTCAAGTTGTCCCCCCCCCCCCACACCCCTAAAACGGCGCCACCCGAATGACCTATGGTCTCATGGCCGGTGTCCTGAAGGTCGTCTTTTATAAAACTCACTATATATATATAATTTAAAACTCACACACAAACACACCAATATTGTTTTCCCCCACCCACGTCCCCAGTCAAATCTACACCCTTACACGAACATTTTAAATTTATTAGGTTAAATGATCAATGTTACAAGAAATTAAATGCATATCAAAAAAAAAAACACCCCTGCAATTTGATAGAATCGTTGTAGAGCAACAATTTTAAAGATAGAGTTTTGGAATTCATGTATGTATAATACTTTAGGTACTCTTAATATACTGTCCAAATTTCAACTTGATCGGTTTATAAACAAGGAAGTTAGTCAATATACAAGATTCAGTAGTGCAGGGCGGGGAAAGGAGAAGAGCAGTCACAATTTAGCATTGTTGCTTTTATGCGTGCGTATGTGTGTGCATGTGTAAGTGTACAAAGATGTGTCTGAAAGTAATAAAACTGGGTACAGGATGTTTTGTAGTTTAAAATTTGATTGCTGTTTTAATATTATTGTATGAATAGAATTTTCTTGAATATTCAGTTCATGCAAAACAACAAATTAAGAAACTTATACTACAGCTCAAGTTTTGGGTAAATTTAGAAGTGAATAAAGGATTACTAGCACATTGATTGACATTGATTGTTCTATTCTGTAGTTTTTATCTTTTATTTAAACGCCATAAGCGAAAAAATAAAAATAAATGTATTTGTGTGACTTGATTTGTTTATGTGGGGTTTTCTGTTTGGAATAAAAATGCATAGAATAGAGAATGTTGAGTTTTATAATTATTGCTCGCTGTCAAATTTATCTCAGCCAGTTCTTATCTTGGGCATTAACATTAGTACATGGCATAATTAAAAACGTTGGGAGTACTTCAACTTATTTCCTGTTCTTATCTCAGCTCTGCTACACTCTACAAAAAAATCAACAATTTGCTTTCCATTAGTTTAACGTATTTTAAATGTGCTGGCTGTCAACGCAGAGGAACTGCAAATGAAATGGCATGTCAAATCAAATGTAAAATTCAAGTTTAGAGTTTAAACCGTGCAATACTATGTGATGCATATGATATGATATAGTTTTATACGAAGTTGCCTCGTTATAGCAGCATTGCGCATACGCCACGTGTCAGCGTAACGGGACGCGAATTTTAATTAACAAACAATTTAAATAAAATTTCGAATGCAGGCCGTAAAAACAACAACAACAACAACAACAAGAACAATCAGAATGACCCACAGATGCAAACAGTTGGCACAAAAACGAATGTACGGAATTTTGCATACCGTTGCAATTTCCCGGAAAAATTCCAAACGAATTGGGAAAATGCGTTGCATCTCATCAATTATTGATTTCGCTACGCATGTGTGTGGGTGTGTGTGTGTGTGGCAAAAACAATTGTTACTGAAGTAGTTGGTACAAACAATTTGGCCTAAAGCTGACCTGGCATGTGAAAAAGACACTTGACCCCAACGCTGATTACACTGTTCTACACAACTCGAACTTTTACGAGACCCACGAATAGAGTTGTCTAATTTTAATAGTGTTATGGCCGCTTAACACGAGAACTGTTTATAAAAACTATTAAAAACGTTGCAGTCAGAGAAGTTCCAGATCTCGACACTTGACACGTATACACTGCGGGTAAATAACAACTTTTGTGTCAGACAGACAGCCAGACGGAGATCGCCAATCAAATATACTCTTTTTGGAACATTTTGTTTGGAAACAAAGTATATAAACATAGCTTCAATTTTATTTCATGCACTAAACAAAACCAGCGCATATCGATTTATTAGTTTGCTATCAATAAACAAAACATGTGCTGAATTGAGAACAACCATGTTTGCCTGCACGATTTCTATTTCGATTTTTAACGCTATAGACATTTTTAAAATTTAATATTAGAAATGCAATTCAATTTTAATTGATTGAATAAATAGATAATTCGTTGAAGAATTTTTGAAATTTGTGCCTATGAATATTTTATTTTATTTTTCATGGAATTTTGCAATTTGAGGAATTCAGAACAGCTTCGGGCGGCATCGGAATTCGGATTGCTCACGAATTTTAAACATCCAATACTATAACCTGTGTATATATTTTCTTGATCAACAGTCGGGTCGAACTTAGAGCCTAGCTAGCTAAGAAACTAAAGCAAGCAATAAGAGGAGCCGCCGCCTCCTAAAATACTCCGTTTGCTTGGGCTGCCGCTGAACTGCTTGATGCGTAAGTGTATGTTTACGGAAGTACGAGTTTGTGCTGGATATTTCAGAACCATTCTTACATGTTATTGTATAAAGTCACTTATCGATCAAATAGAAAAAATGTATTATACCAAAAACGGTCCCTTTTGAAATATTTTTTACATTTTTTGATTGGCTTTACATAAGCTAATTTCTATACCATTAATAAAATTATATATTGTATAATTGTCTTTAAACAAAAACACCTATTAAAAGAAACAAAGGCAAACACATTCATGGCTTCATGACGACTATAATCGCAACAGTATTTACACCAAAGTCGCGTGGCAAGAACAGTGTTGATCAGTGTTATCCAAACTGACAGCTCTCGACCTAATTTGATCAGCGAACTGAATTAAAGCTTTGTTATAACATTACGAGTGCTACTTATCAGCGCATTCAATTTGTCAGCATGTCTATATTATTTTTGGATGCCGGACAATTACTCGTCCACCTATAGTTGACGGCGTGAAATGGCAAACTGTAACTCCAATTCAAACTGTAACCCACTGAAATTCCCAGTGGTTGGCATCCCTAATCGCTCTATTTTGTCAGAGCAGGGCATTGCAAACTTTACAGCTGAGTGAGGACATGACATGTTGGTGGGGCAGTCCCAGCTCCTCTTTCGCCCTCTCGCTCTTTGTGTTTTTCAATTTATATTCACACACACACAACGGAAATGGCCAAAAGGGTGGGGCGCGGTTGTTCGGGCTAGGTGGGGGGGCTGGTTAGTGGACTGGCAGGTCGCCGATGGCACTTGAACCCAACGAGCCATGACAAAAGGCACACGAAGTAATTAACTTGTATTTATTGTATGCACACATAGTTGGCATGGCCAACCAGGGCAAAGAGGGCTCTCTGGTGGGGTCTGATGGGGTCTGGAGGGGCCTTCTTCCTCCGGGTTGCTTGGCATGGCTGCCTTTTCTAATTGATAAGCCAGCAGAGATCGCTGGCCTGCAGGCCCTGGCCTCCATGTGCATTCAATTACTTGGCCTGAACTGTGGCAGCCGCCCAGCCGCCCAGCCAAGCCAGCAACTAAGGCCAGTAACTGCAACTGATCATGGCCAAGTCTGTACACATTACGCGGCCGAGCTAATACTTAATGTAATGTTTATTAGTTTTTATTTGCCAACAGTGTATAGAAGATCATTACGACTTGTCCATAGTGTTTGCTGTAGAGAGAAAATATAAATTACTTAAGCTTGAAATTTCGAGGAAGGAAGTTGACTCAATATGAAAACAAGTAGTTAATCAGTTGAATATGTTTATTTTATCGCTTACTCAGTAATATTATTTGTGAATGTATAAACATTTGATGTACCCTGTTTAGTTTGGAGCCGTAGTCTCACATAATAATTAAATTTTGTATCAATGGGATAATCCTTCGTTGCGGACGTTACATTTTAATATATATGATTTTCACTCCTGTTCGTGCACTAAATGAAATATTTTAGTCCTACGTACAATAATTAATATCTTTTTGTACTACTTTTAATGCAATAACAAACTAATACATAATTTGTTTCATCAGCAAAAGCACTAAGCGTAAAGTGCCGTTGCGGACGTTACAAAACACAGAATGTCTTCGGATTTCAATGCGTATTTTCCTTAATATGATAAACTTTTGCAGAATAAACAAAAATTTCACATGACATAAAAGCAATAGGATGCTGAAACAGAATATTAAAAGTTAATAGTTCATTGTATATTTACGAGTAGTTTTTTATAGCTTACTTACTCATGTAAAAATGCAAACGATTTTTACTAAAAACTTTCTTAGAAATGCAGCAATATTTTCTTTAGCGATCTACTTTTAATGTCCATGGAAATGTAACTTCTTTTTCATATATTGAAAAATGCATATTATAGCACTATTAAGCAAATTTTTATAGATTTTCGGAAGGCAATAAATATGATATACTCAATCCTGTTTATAACTATGCTTAAAGTAACAACTAACATAGTTATATGGGTTAAGCATAACGATATCATAAAAATTGTCTATAAAATAATAATAATAATACAATTTTATGAAATGGGGGCAATAAATATTGATGCATGAAATATTTATATGAAATCTATGGAAATATTGAGAACTTTGTTAAAATAAAGTTGTATGTGAACTGCTATGGTTCAGTTTTGGTTTTGTTGCTACTCTAGTCGCTATAATGGAAGGCTAGCGTACCATCCTAACCCTTTAGCCAACAGACTCAACAGAAGACCCCGCAACAGAAGACTGAAGCGCTTTTACTCAAGTGACCTCCCCAGTAGGAGAATCCTCTAATAATGTGCACAATATTTTATTCTAATCTTTTTTTTTTTCTTTTAACTATAAATTTGATTTTTTTCTCTCACACACTTATGTTAAGTTAGTCTTTAGTTAAGATCTACACACGCTGTAAATATGTAGATTCTGGATTATTAAACTTAATTCTTGGTTGTTTAAGATCGCAAGTTGCCAATCACAACCACCACATAAAAAAAGGAAAATTAGAGGTTTTATTACTACGTCTATTTTCAGTTAGAATTTTCTAGTTCCAATATGTATTTTAAGCTTGGAGGAAGGGAATTCTTTGGCTTGCAAGTGTATTTGAAGTTCGGGCTTGGAAAGAGATAATTTCTCAGCTCTGTTGTTATTATAGTTTGGTCTGATGCGCCAACCTGGCACGCAACTTCTCGCTGTGGGGCAGCCACTTGACTGAGGTCTGGGGCCTGGAGGCTCGGGAGCTGGGACTGGGGTCTTGAATCTGGAAACTGGGTACTGTGGCTTTAGCTCAAGTGGCGTGTCATTTACCTGGCGGCCAGAACAGAAGGGGGGCAACAACTGGGCGCAGATTCTGCAAGTTGTGCGGTTTTTATTGCAATTATATAATATTGACATTAGTTGCATGTTGTCAGTCGTTTCATGCTCAAGTTGGGTCTAGATGTCTGCATGAGATGATGTCTGCTGTGGTCGGGCTGCAACTGATGTAAGTATTTAATTGCAGTGCAAGACGGAGATCAAAAATCAATATTCTCCTTAATACGGCAATTATTTGATTTGCGTTTCAATTTAATAGCTTAATGCCATCTGAATAAAATGCAAAAGCGAAGCGAAGCGAAGCAAAAAGGATTCGTTTAAGGCAGATTAGATTAAGGAATGGCAGAATACCAGAATACTCGATTCTAATGCTACACTTTCTCTATTTTCTTTCAGTGTGCTTCATTTGCAGGCTGAGTGCACAAGGAGACTGTTTAAATTGACTTAACAAAACGTGTGGCGCACAAAAGGACACTCGGCTTTCTCTCCATATCCAACTTCAGACTGATTCACTCGCTGACTGCAGGCCAAATTGCACAACAATCTACAAACTAGAGATAGAGATAGAGCGAGCGAGAGAGAAAGAGAGGACTTTGGAAAATAAAATAAAATATCTAAAGCAAATGCATTTCATGTGGAATGCCAACAAATTGAAGTTTGTGTCCATTTGAAGACGTGTGGAATGCGCAACAGCAGCAGAGACAACGACAAAGGACAACTAGAGCAACATATCAGCAGCCAAAATTAAACAACAAATAAGCACATATCCTGCCGCATAAATCATACTAAGCAGGGCGCACATTGATTAATGTTACGCATACGCAGCGTGCGCCAACCCAGAGGCGCCCATTAACTCTGCACTGAGCGACTTCCTTAAGCCATTAACAACTGACCCACAACCACACCCGTACCACAACAACAACAACAAGAACAACAACAACTGGAGAACCACCAACAAACTCATCATGGCATTCATTTGGCGTCGTCGCTCCACGACAATTGTCAAGCTGGTGGCCTTGTTGCTGGCCAGTTGGTTCTGCATTGCCTTTCTCATCTATACGGATGACACACGCCGGCGTGCGGCGCAGGAAAGCAGCGCCAACAGCGGCGGCAGCGGCTATGGTGGAGGAGGTGCTGGCGCTGGCGGCGGGGATCCAATTGCATTGGCACTGAAAAATGGTCCCATCTCTGGCGAGGAGTTACCGGGTGATGGCAATGCTAATGCGGGCGCTGATCGCCTGGCACCCCAGGAGGCGGATGTGCCGCCCACAGCCAGGCATAAGAGGGTGAAGGTCATACCGCGTCTAAAGGCCGCCGAGTCCGAGCGCCACAATGTGGTGGTGCATCCGGCGGAGAAGCTCGTCCACAAGCAGGATGCCAAAGAAGATGGTAAGCTGAGCAGACTTTTAATTAATATTTAATGTCCTTTGCACGTTTCATATTACACAGTTGAGGTGTGTCGGTGTGCAGGTTGGTGTTGATGACTGAATTCATGATTCTCGCCCTAATTACCGATACTGTAATAAATACCGTTGGTGCAAATTAAATCAGAAGGCATTCAGCATTTGGAAAGCCATTTAATACAAAAATTATAATTCCAAGCCATTCTCAAGGCACTCGCAGCAGATTCGATTTAAAGAACTATCCAATTACTAAGCTCTTTCTGTGTCATCTAATTAAGTCAAAGCAACTGTGAATATTCCTAAAACAGTTCTCTGATTGACCTATTCTTGCTCATTAGCAACTGTTTGTTATGCTTATTTAATTGTGTTCGTTATTTATGAATGTCAAAGTGATTAGCAAATTCATTGGTGCCAAATTCAAGATTCGTTGAACGTTCTTGTCTAATAGAAATCGTTTTAAAGTTTCTCAACTTGAGTTTTCATTACTTATGAACCTATAAGTGTAATTAAAACACAATCAAAGAATTTTACAACTTCTGAAGTTTGGTTTTGACTGAGCTTTTATGATGGCTAGCATTTGAGTGGCACTAAGATCCCAGGCAAAGGACCAGCTTGGTCTATGTGCGGCCCCACATGGTGGTTAACCAGTTCTACCTATAAGATACTTAAATGTGTATCTTATTCATATGCATGTTTCAAGTGCACCACTTTGTTGATTTTAATATGAAATTTTAGAAACAGTTGGTGGAAAATTTCTTAGCTTATTTTCTTTTACGTTTGTCATTAATTTTTAGGTTACCTTATCTTTTATATATATAAAAGAGTTCAACCAACTGGCGTCTTCTGGGCAGCCCAAATGGTAGAAGCTAGAAGCCTGGAATTTTTACAGCTTCTTCTTCTTATAAAGTGTGTTGGAACTGTCGAAAAAAATGGTTAAATATACGTTCTGAAGTATGAGAAAATAGTATTTAGAAATTGTATCAAAATCTCGGTAGGCGCCAGCAGTTGCATAACAACGTAAAAGTGCAAAGGAGATACAAAATTTCTCTTTAATAGCTCTTTCGGTTCTAAAACTCATAAGTTCAACTGAAATTGCCATATTGCTTTGTCCCTCTGTCTTTTGCTTATGTTTTGCTTTCTTTCTACGGTAGATGGCGCGCTACAGCTGAAGTCTTATATTTTTGTGAAACCACGATTTAGTTATTTTTAATCATTTAACTTTATTATAAGTTATGTAGCTTTTTAGTTCATAGAATATGAATGCGTGCTGGGCAGATTTAGTAGATAATAATAATGTTATTATGTAGTAAATCGGCCCAGCAGCATTCACACACATTCATAGTCACAGCGATATATTGATCGATTTTCGATTAATGTGGCGGTCGGTTGATATTTTACAGTACCAACATGTGATAGCTTTGCCGCCAAATTCGGGACTTTCAAATTTTTGCTGACTGCGGATTTTAGTATTATTATAATTAATATGATTAGTATGAAGTTGAAAAGCTTCATCAAAAATATTTTAAAGAATGGCTTACCAATTTTGGAAGAAAAAAATAAGGTTCATAGTCAAATGAGTGTGATTATTTTTTTAGAAACGTCTAACCCCACAGAAGGGAAAATTGTGGTACGCTATTTTTATGTATTTCTTACGATTGGCGAAATTTCAACATAATGCATTTCAATAAAAATATTTCAACGGATAAATGCTGGCCTTTTATCAGCTATTTTATTTATTTATTTACGAATTAGAAAAACATAATATAATACATTCAAATGTGCATATATGAAAAAAATCAAAAGTAGTATATTTGAATATTTAAGCTTAAGAACCAGCTCTGTATTGTTATATATATCCTTTTCATCCATGTCCTAATTTATTCCATTTTGAGTACCTTTGAAAGTGGACCAAAGGGTTCCGTTCAGATTAATGGTTTATTTGGTTTGGTTTTGCTAGGATGTCAGCCCTTTTGTATTCAACATGGCCCTCATACTCTGAATGAAATGCCTCCTTAACGAAGGGACTTTAAAGGTAATACTTTCCATCAAGCTTATCTATTTGATCACAACCCATTTACGTCATCCCCTCGTTTTTTACTGCCTGGCATTCACATAACAAATGTGCAACATTAATATTTATATTGAAATCAGTTCCAGATTATCCACATTTCTCGGTCCATCCATCACAGTTGGTTCTTTGCCCCGCCGTACCGCTGCTGATTCGCAACCCATTCAACTTGTTTTTTTGTTGTTGTTGTTGTTGTATTTTTTTAACTTTATTTTTTTCTCGCTTGCCTTTTTCTCACCCGTATTCCTGTAATCAGTTTCTGCAAATCTCAGCACTGTGTTCCCATTCAGCCGATTCGCACTTCATTTCCACGCAATCTCTAGCAACTAATTCCCATCGAAGCCAATGCAGACGCAGCAGAGACGCAGTTTCTTTTCGCCTTCAACTCTCTCTGCCTCTCTCGCCATCTCTCTGTTGGCCAGGCTTGCATTTTAGGTCAGCAGCCAGAAAATCGAACCAAGCGAATAGATAATAACACATATGGCTTTCCTGTTTGCCTCCGACACAAAGACTCTGCTAAATGCAGTCTCTGGAGAAGAACTGCGCCGGCACCTCCGCTGCCTTTAGGAAAATTTCTAACAAGTTTTACTACAATGTTAAAGATGCCAATGGCGACAACAACAACAGCAACAACAACAACAACAGCCGAGTAGGAACACTTAACAACTTGCAATTGTTGCCAAACAGCATTTTCAATGGCACGCAAGACAACCAAGTAACTGGGAGAAAATAGAGAGACCAAAACTTGACTCATGCTGCTGTCAAGCGAGGCATTCGCATTAAGCATATTACAAAGCACAAAAAACAAAAAACAAAAAATGGAAAAAGGACAGAAAAATAACATCTCTCACTAATCAGGCAGCAACCTTCAATCGTCGGCCCCTCGGCTTGAGGTTTTACTCAATGGGCTGAATAACTGGCTGACTGACTGACTTGAGTGACTGGGCCGGCTGGCTGGGCTGGCCAAATCAATGAAGCAGTCAGCCGTAGCTTGGCTAAGGCTAGGACAAGTGCAGGGGCATCTATCGGCGTAAGGGCAGACAGTACCTTGCATGTGGAACAAGCATTTAAGATTGCATCTGTGGGGGGGTGCGGACCTGCATGTTCTGTGTTCTGGCTCTGGGTTCTGGGTTCTGGGTGCTGGCTCTGACTCTGACTCTGGCTACCTTCTCAGTTGCATACAATGCACGTATTTGCAATTTCGCATATCATGTTTGCATCTCTCGCGCAGGCTCATCAACATCGAGGTGGCAAAGCTACAAGTTGTTGTTGTTTGCTATTTGCTGATCCTGTCGTGCAGCAGCCGCCCCGTGGCGTCAAAATTGTGTGCAAGCCTACAACGCTTACCAACACTCGGCCACGCACATGAGTTGGCCAGGTCCAGGTCCAGGTCCAGGTTCGCAGTTTCAGAAGATCTCAGATCCCAGATCCACACTCATTGCTCATTGTCTCTGTGCTGTGGTGTGCTGTGCTGTGTGCTATGCTGTTGTTTTCTGCCTGTTCATAGCTGGTAATTAGTGTTGTTGTACTTATTGCCTGGCCTTGGGGCGCTTACCACCAAAAGACGTGGCCAACACGACGTTTATCGCGCGCACGCATCAAGCAGCCAGCCCGAGGAGCACTGGCAACGGCCAACGGACAGTCACTCAGTCAGTCAGTCACCTAGTGAACCAGTCAGTCAGTCAGTCAGCCAGTCAGTTGGTTCAGACGCCGTCAACCTGCCTGCTGGCCATGTCTTTAATACGTATGCTATCTTGATCTTAGCCCGGCCAAGAACCACAGTCTGTTGTTGGCTCCTTTTCTCGTACTTACTCGCATGATGTTTTTTACAATTTAGCAGCGATAATGATTTTGTACATACAATACAAGTGCCACGCCCACCCGAGAAGCCCGGCAAACGCCTCTGGGAACAGCTGCTTCCCCTAGCAGATTGATTGCCATTTCGACAACCCCCCGCCATACTCCGCGCCGTGTGGCCCGTTTTTAATCAATGCTAATCCCTTGCCATGTTAATATCATAACGCTGATTTGAGTGCGTGTGTATGTGTGAGTGTGTGTGTGTGTGTGTGTGTTTGTGTGTGAGTGGTTCGCCTGTCTATTGTCCTCATGTTAGTCCCTAGGCAACCGTAGAGCTCCACTCCGCTCCTACCCGCTGCCATTCATTTTGCAAATAACGCTACTTTGCCATATTATGTTTCTTTTATGCGTTATGCCGGAACATGCCGGGGCAGAGTGTAGGGGCTGGAGGTGCCCCCAGGCATTTGTCTGTGCCACGCATTGGAACAGCTCCTCCCACAGACGCTCCCTCTTTGTCTCCTGCTCACATAACGGACGCTTTATAGCTTCCTGTCACGCTCAGGCGTGTCCCTGGTGCGCTCCAAGTCCTCCACCCCGGCTCATGTCCATAAACTGCCGATAGATATGAAATTACATAGATGGATATTGCATTCGCCGCATATCTTTTGCCTATACAGTAGACATTCGCAACATGTGACTAATGTGATATGGATATGTGTACTTCAAACAACTATGCTTATGTAGAACTCTAGATAAAGTCACTGAGAAAGTTGGTTTGTTTTTAGTATCAAGGTTACTTACCAATAAATAGAACTGCAAAAATATCGATAGTTTCTAGTTTCATCGATAGTCACATAAATAAGATTACAAATTTGTAAACAAATTTAAAAAAGTCGACAAATGGAAACTACTTCTAGTTATTATATAATAACGAAAACATATAATTATCGCATCACATAATTTGTAATCCCAAACTACCAACAGTTTAGGTTATAGCCAACACCCACAAAATTAGCAAATACTAGAAAACCTATAATATATTCAAATTTCTTGCTTAACATATGTTCAAATTTGTGTTCCATATTTATCTTGTATTATGTACTTGCTAGATTTGAAATTAAATACCGGTGCTTAAAAAATATGCTAAACTATGGCGATATTGCGAAAAGCATCGTTAGGGACGAGAAATAATATATTAATATTATCGATAGTTTTATCGATTGTGATGCAGCTCTAGCCATAACCTACTTTATAGTCTGAGTCAGTTTTAATGCAACTCTCAGTATAAAACAAATTTTACAATCTTTACCTTCAAGATTCTTTCCATTTGGATGTTTTTGTTAGTTAAACATAATGAGTTATTATGTAAACATAATGACTTATTGCACACTAGAAAAACCCTTAATTTATACTCCTAGTGATAATGTTATCGATCGTTTTTGGGATTCGCGGAATAAGAAAGTTTGTAAACACAAATCGCCGCTTGGCGTCACCTATAAAATAAACTGCAAAGCATAATAATCTTTGTAATAAAGTGTTTAATTCTGCCAATAAAACGCTAATTTAGATTAGTATACAAGCTTTAACCGGTGTGTACGATATATCATTTCAAAACATAAACTTTTGTTTGCTTTCGAGTCAATTCAATTTGTACGTCGGACAAGGTTTCACTGTACAATCTGATTCTGATATGGTTTGCATATCATCAGAATTCCATTGAGTTAATATACAATTTTTACATACTATAATTGGATTGTGCTCAGGTGAATTCCGTTGAATAGAAACGCGCCCTGCAGTCGGAGCCGTAATATTCCATGCTGTGCCATAAATAAGTGAATCAATAAAACACATAAAACTCAAAGAACGGCCCCCAACCCCCCATTCAACACACTCCTTTCTGCGTTCCACTTTTATTGTTTTTTATTATGATGCGTGTGCGCGCACAGCATGCAAAAAAGTTCATTACGAGTCCAGAGGAGTTTTGAGTAGTCCTTCCTAGGCCTTCTGGCCCTTCTGGCCCTTTTTAGCCTCCTTGGCAAACTTGGCCCCCTTGGCCTCATGGTTGCCTTTTGCCGGCACTTGGCACACGCGTGAATATCCCGCAATGAAGTTGTAACTACGACAAATCATAAAATTTATGTCCAGAACCCCCTTATTCTAGGGTCCTATGACCATTTTTAATGGTTTTTGTTGTGCGACCAAAAATTTATAGCCGGCTGATTGGGCTCTTGGTTCTAACCAACATTCCATAGCATAATGCGGCTGACTTGGGCTGGGACTGCGACTGGGTCTGGGACTGGGACTGGGTCTGGAATAAGGTGCTTTGCTTTTATGACTTTTTATTTTGCAGCATTTTATGTTTATTGAAATGATTGTGGTAATTGAAATGTTTTTCATTCTCAGACACGCTCCCACAAACATTCTCGTACACACACACACACAGCATAGATACACACATGAGCAGCGCCAATAAGTGTCACTTCTGGCTGACAAATCTCATAAAAAGCAGCAACTGGCAGCCGGAACAGAATCATATTTCCATGCAAATGCAAATAACAAGATAATAGTATAAAGTACAGACGGAAAACCAGCACACCAAGCCACATACACTCACACATTAACAAGAACTCATTGAGCATGAGGAAGATGCCACTAACAACACGCATACGCACCGTTGCACACTGGTCTAAGGATAAGCAAAACAGACACCAAACTATTTGATAGTTTACGTGTAGCTCTACATTAAAACAAGAAACAATAGCTATCCTCGGGATACCGAATATATAATTATACACTTGGACAAAAGTTTTTCCATAAGAAAACTCAATATTCGTCCAATTGTTTCTATGACAGTGAAAATATATATTTGTCTGATTTTGGTCGCTGGGTTTGGTTGCAATGTTAAGCAAAGACTAGGAAGAGAGTAAGTTGTGGCATATGAAGTTTGATTTTGGGACTTATAATATATCTTTAGTTTTTAGTTAAACTTAAAGTTAAAGTTATATTTAATTGTATACTGAAATGTTGAGAAACATGTTCTGTCTTTAAATTTTTGAAAGGCGGATTTAGTTAACAGGAACATGAAGAATCTAGCTCGAATTTAACCTAATGTAGAACGGGTAACGTTTACATGAACATCAAAAATCGATCCATAAAGCATTAAATACATAGAAATAGTAATACAAATACTCACGCATACGAATTTTTTACAAAAAGTAAATACAGTCTTATAAAATACTTATAACTAATACTAAATAGTAATTCCCGGCGTCATTTAGCCTAATTCATTTTCCTTAATTTTCTGCCCGTGTGCTACATTTTCCAAGTCTTTGAGCCACGTGCTTAAAATGTTGTGTGTAGTTTTGAAAATGAGTTTGAATCTGATATAAAAAAAATATTAAAAATATTTGAGACCTTGACCTTGAGACCCATTTTCCCTGTAGGCGTCAATTTTTAAAATCAATGAACATCATCTGCAATTTTAGGTTTTAGTGTAGAGCATTGAAAAATACCTTCAATCGAGTGCCACAAAAAAAGATAGAACAAAGTTGAATATTTGAGCTCAATCAATTTTCTCAGCGAACATTTTAAAAGAAATTTCTGTTAATTATAACTGCAATATATTTAATCATTTATTAAATTTGCTAACTTATAATGTAAAATTACAAGCTTATACAAGTTTAACGAGTACTAGCGTCTATGGCCATCAGCTCCAGAGTGTAATTTTGTATTTAAAATTTACTGCTTACTAATACTATTTAAATGTTTTGGCGACATTATAGTTTCTTGTGTCATTTTATATAATTTTTGGCTTTGATAATAATTATAGTTAGAGTGAGAAATCGGGCTTATATCAGGTGGAAAATATTGCATCTTTGAAGAAATTCTATGATGATTTTAATGTTGTTGGTTGTGGGGATGTATAGGAGGGATAAAGGATTAACAGGTTCAAAGGTTTGTTGTCTTTGAGATGATAGCATGAGGCATGAAGATAATATGGCTTATTGTGAGTGGAGTGTTGGTTTTGCAGTTAGGGCAGATATTCGATAATGTTCTGTCATAGAGATGGCTGTGGGTGAGTTTGCTAAATTGCCTAAGCGAGAAAAGTAGCTTAATAGTGCAATATAAAACACAACCACATTATTACCATATATATAGTTCTTGTCCCAGTGTGCGTTGGCTTGCAAATTTGCAAGCCAAGGCATTTTTCATGCACGACGCTGATGATGACAACTTTTCATGTCAGATGCATTGCGATTTATCTTCGCAGCGTGTCAGACGTTATGCCAGTCGTAAATTTCATGCACAACAAAGCAGCAGGATCCTGTCGACCGACCTCACTTGCTCCTTCGACCCACACACTGACAATTTAAGGCAAATCAACTTGCAACTTTAACTCGCCACTTATCACTTACTCTATCTCTCTCTTTCTTACTCTTTCCATAGACAAAAGTGTGCTGGATGCACCAGGGGCCAATCTTGAGGACAGTCCTGGAGAATTGGGCAAGCCCGTTATCCTGCCCAAGCAAATGCCGGCGGATATGAAGAAGGCCGTGGACGATGGCTGGACCAAGAACGCCTTCAATCAGTATGTCTCTGATCTGATATCCGTGCACCGTTCGCTGCCGGATCCGCGGGATGCCTGGTGCAAGGACTCCGCTCGCTATCTGAGCAAGCTGCCCAAAACCGATGTCATCATTTGCTTCCACAACGAGGCGTGGTCGGTGCTGCTGCGCACTGTACACTCCGTGCTGGACAGATCACCGGAGGAGCTCATTGGCAAGATCATCCTGGTAGATGATTACAGCGATATGCGTGAGTACAGCTCGGAAACTGAGTTGAATCCGTATTCACTTCTTGTTCTTTTGCAGCGCATCTGAAGAAACAGCTGGAGGATTATTTCATTGCCTATCCAAAGGTGCAGATCGTGAGAGGACCCCAACGCGAGGGTTTGATACGTGCCCGTCTGCTGGGTGCCAAATATGCCAAGTCACCGGTCATCACCTACCTGGACTCACATTGCGAGTGCGCCGAAGGTAAGTTTAATGTGTGGGACCTAAAGATACAAAATAAATCTGCAATAGGCGATAGGTGGGAATTTTGATTTTTCAAAAAACCTTTCTAATCCGGAAGCCAGTTCGCAAAATCGACTAATCGATGTTACAATGATTAAATATTAATCGAAACAAACAATTTAAAAAGGATTAGCTTAAACAAACCCATTAAATCATTATTTCTAAATACCCCTTTTAAAAAGTTCAAAATCAAACTAGGCTGCATTGGTCAGAATTCACTTGCTTTGAAAATATTTAAAGTGTTTAGTCATTTCTAAATTAGATACATACATGAGGTTCTTAATAGGTAGAAGTATTTTAATTATGATACATGTATACATGAACACGATCTTCTAAACATCTTTGATTTGTCTTAGTATATTGTGGGCTCATGTCCTTTCGTTCATACCGCATAACGAAAGAATGCAGGAAATGGATTTTTTGTGAAAACATCGATAATTTCGTAGTAAAATTATAGATATTTTTACACACCAAGAGGAACACAAAGATCATAAAAATTCCTCCCGGGAGCTTAACTACAATTTGTGTCGTTGCCTAAAAGTATGCAGCAGATATTTGTTGACTTTGTGACTATGTATTATTTAATAATGCAACAAATTGAAATTGTTTTTGTAATTTGCATATGCAATTTACAATATTTATAATTGACTGGCAAATAGTCGACATAGTTTTCGTTGTCGTTGACCTATAAAATTAACGGCAAATTAAATATTTAATTGTGCACCAAATATCAAAACAGATTTAAAATATTCAGTTCAGTAAATGCAGTCAAAATTTCGCGTATGCTAATTCGAACGTAACTGAAACTGGACGAGAAAATAAAAATAGAAACAAACAAGAAATCATAAAATGTAACCTATTTTAGAGGGTCGCATTAGGCGCATTTGGCAAATCCCGGGCGTGCTCTAAACGCGCCCATCAATTCTGCTGTTACATTTGATAGCCCAAAGATGAAAGCCGTTGGGCTGCGACAAGGATAACGAAAACAACAACAACAACAACAACAACCAGCACGAAAGTCACAGCAATGTTGCCAATAAAACAAAGCCAACTAGTAAATCACTTAATCTTCAGTTTTGTTAGCCGGCACTCGAGCGTTGATAGCGCAGATTGCTTTCCACTCGTATCTTTGGCCAGCTTTTCATTTTGTGTGACGGACACTGAGGAAAATGATGGAAGGGAAAACACAATCAATTTTGTTTATTGCACACGATATCGATGAAACCAAGAGACAATTCAACGGAAAGTTGCCAAAAAAAAAAGAAGAAAACAAAAATAGATAAAATCATACAGAAAAACTTTGAGTCAAATAACGTGGATTACTTTGTTGTGTGTATCTTTGTGTGTGTGCTAAACTTGGTGCTGAAGGAAAACAATTTTGGTCTTTCATTTTACTTCAACGTTGCCAATATCCTCAATGTCCTGTGCTGATGATGAATGAAACAAATAGTCGAACGAACTAGACGCCAAATTCGCTTGCCCAATGCAATTAAATCAAACAACAAGCTGCAAGCTAAAAAACATAAACTAAATCATTGATATTGATATTCATCTGACAAAGTAAAGAGGGTTTTATGTGTGGGAAACGAAACTTTTAGATTGAAACCAGAAATCATATAAAACTAGATTTCATCTTCCATTGCAATCAAATAGATTTCTAATCAAATTATTTATCAAAAGTATCAGAATAAGCTCTTTGGTTTCAATTCAAGCCTTTTGTGTTTTATCAACAGATTTGGTAAACTAAAACCAAAAATGTTTGGAAAAAGAGAAAAGAGTATTGGTTTTGATTTTGACACCCTAAGAGGCAGAGCAAATTTTAGTACAAATGTTGGTAGTTACCCTCGTCAGATAAAGTGTTAAACTCTTATACGAGTATGACTGCTTTAATGCTTAAAGGTCAGATTTAAGTCAAAGTTGGTCAACTTACACAACAGACAACTCTACTTCTCGTTATGGAGTCGTAAATGGGTTATAAGTTTTCTAACTACCCTACATAAACGTGCAGAAGCAGATTATTTTGAAGTACTATCATTAATGTGCTCCTAACTCTCATCATATTCCTCCCTATGTTCACAGGTTGGCTGGAACCACTGTTGGATCGCATTGCGCGCAACTCGACGACCGTCGTCTGTCCAGTTATAGATGTTATCGATGATACGACATTGGAGTTCCACTATCGCGACTCCAGCGGCGTCAATGTGGGCGGCTTCGATTGGAATTTGCAATTCAGCTGGCATTCGGTGCCGGAACGTGAGAAAAAACGCCATAACGTAAGTCCAATCTTATTAACTACGGCCCTGACCATGTGATTCCGAACGGCTGGTTCCATTTATGCGGGTGGTTCCATATTGCGACCGCATTGAAATTTTCAAACACCGCGAATGAAAGGTTACTGTGGGGGGCTTCTGCGGTGTGCGAGGCGTGTTTGTTTAAGCACATGCCATTATCTATATATAAGAACGTGTATCTATGTGTGGCATGTGTGTTTGTGTGCTTTGTTTGGTTTAGCTAGGGTTAACCCAAAACCCTCATCCGGTGAACCAAAAATCCGTTTGCAAAATACGCGCACACAACGGAATACATGGGGCCGCTTAAACGCTTGAACGTGACTACGGAATGCGAGTATTCGCCGTAAAGTAAATGTGGCCATCAAAGCGCACTCCAACATACCTTAATAGACACACACACGCACACACAGGCAGTCCTATCAGTTGGTTATGATAGGGGATAGTCAAGGAGAATTTATATTCAGCGCTTGCAATGCTTCATTAAGCTCCATACAATACAGAATACGGAAAACAGTTAAAGCTCAATTAATTTTGAAAAACAACCTCCTATTTTATGAAAGAAGTAGTAAATGAATAAGCAAACAAAACATCAAACAATAGGAGATAAAGTAGATGAAGTAAGGAAGAAGTTGTATTACTCCGTATATATACAAATATTTTGTTGGCTTGCGTATCCGTCACGGATTGAGCTCAAATTTTGGCTGATGTAAAACATTCAGTTAATATCGACATAATTAGGCATTTCCGGTACAATTAGTTTGTACATTGTTCCCAATAATATATACGTATACATAAGACTTCTTAACATGACTGACTGACGGACCGGGAACCGGGTCCGAGATTTTGGAAAGCCTATCCCCACGGGTGAAAAACTGTTGTATGAAACTTGAAAAATCTACTCCCAGCCGTCACCACGGACTTGAAAGGGGCTTTAGGTAAAATGTGTGTGAAGGTTTTTCTTCTTTCTTTTATATTTATATATATAAATGTGGGATCCGATCGAAATGAGAATCCCGTTTTCTATTATAGTATGTAATTGTTTATTTATTTTAAATGGTAAACGAATTTAAATGAAATAGAATTAAACTTTAAATGCAGATCAAATTAACGTCGTTGATCGTTACTGTAAAACTCGTCGTTTCGGGAGCGTCATTTCCCACACGTCTTTTTCGTTTGCCTTCAGCGCTCAAACTCTTCTTCTACCTGGCAGAGCTGCCACGTCGTTGTCAGGGTCAGCTGTGCAGGACTGGCCAACCATTCGGCGTTGCCAAACCATTCCCACATAAATACAAAAGTACCTGCTTAGACCGTCGGACTGATCGGCAATTAGCGTACCTTGCAAACCTGAGAGCTTAATATTTCACAGTTAATAGAAGCGAAATATTATGATTTTGGTTACCATGCGATCTGTTTCAAAATAGTTTTTACAGATATTTTCCAAAACTCATTCGAAACACGTTTCGCGGATTTTCAAAAATCCAACCTCCTCGGCGGTCGGAAAAAGTGAAAAAATCGGTCAATCGTCATTAAATCGAATTTCATATTCTTCGCAGAGAATAGTCTCACCGATTTTGAAAAATAAATCCCTACAGACGGAATATTGGTTGAAATTTAAAATTATGAAAGAAATCAACTTCAATGTGATTAGTTTTATTAAAAACACTTTGCTGGTCAACTCCGGGTTACAAATTCATATTCAGTAAAATAACTAACTAGAAAATAACTAACTAACCAGTTATTACCTCATCACCTCATGTATAAAGAGAAAAGTTGACTTTTCCTATCTCAGCATTTTGTGAATAACTGAGCTCATTGTACTTTATGAAATTTGTCAAATTTAATCAGTAAGAACGCTCAAAATATTTTCAAATATTTGCATAGTTCTCTACGAATGTCATAAAGGCTGTATTGTGTGTTCAGTACCCAAGCAAACAGAAGAGTTATAGGCAATTGCTGTGGGAAGAGTCAGAGTAGATTGTGAACATTTTTAACCATATCGCTTTGGCCATAAATCTGTTTTACCTGTTTATACGGCCGACACCTGTCGCCAGACAGGTGCTGAGCAGCCCACGGGCACAGAATCATGCAATTATGAAAACCCACACATGAAAAGCCACAGTTTATTGTCAAAATGAATGCAAATATGGACTACACGAATTCGGGCATTCTCTCTGCCTGTTTTGTGTACCTTGTGAATGGTTTGGCAAACACTCGAAATGAAATTTTAGTTGCTAGCTTGATGCCCAATACAACACAACACAACACAACAGTACAGAACAGAACAGAACAGAACACAAATGCACATGCACATGTTTCAATTTCGAAATTTTCAATGGTTCTCAGCTGCTGTCAAGTGGGCTGCAATGTAGTTTGTAGTGCACATTAAACAACATTTGCCCTCTGCCCCTGAACTATTGCACTGGTTTTGGCTTAAGTTTTGCTTAATATTGTAATAATAACAATTCGCTTTTCGTTCTTAATTACAACAGTTGACTTTTGAGTGTCGAAATGCGCATGAATTGCAGCCACAGTCGCAGCAACATGTATGAAAGTGATATTACGCATACGCCGCGTTAATCCAGCAGAAATAATCTGCGGAAATGACAACAGTGGCTGGGGCAAAGGGTGCGAAACTGCAATTAAAAGCCAAAAATGTTAACAGCGAATTCTCGCTTGCAGTTGCTGCTGTTGCTGCTACTGTTGTTGTTGAAGTTGTTGCTACCATTTGTTGCAGTTGCAGCAGCAGCAACAGCAGCAACAGCAGCAGGAGCAGCGGCCGCCATTTGCGGCGTAAATATCTGGCTTAATTGTTTTTACAAGCGCCAAGGGAATTTATGAGAACATTGTTGCCGAAAGTCCATGCCACACTCGGGTGGACACAATTTCATTGGTGTTGTTCGTGTTGTTAGTGTTGTTGTTGTTGCCACTTGCGCCCGAAGCTGCACTTAGCAGCTAAATCAAGTAAAGCATTTCCTGAGCACCACATTGGCAATTTGCCGGCTTCGGAATGGGAATGAGCCATAAATGTTGTCTGTCACATGTGTGTAGACAATGATAATGGCTGCCAGAACTTGGCGCAAAGCGAGCGCAAACAAACAAAAAAGAAAAGACAAGACAAGACAAGAAAAGTAAAAAATAAGAGGAAATTCACACACATAAATGGAATTTTCGCATGTGCGACAGAACGCAATAAATGACAGTCGAAAGTTTCCGACGCTGTTGGCGGCAAAATTGAAAAGCCTTTTTAGAATACATAAAATAAATATATATATACTCTAAGCACTGGCAACCTGGGGGCAGAAACAGCTGCAGCAGTAGCAGTAGGACCAGCAGGAGCATAGATCCTCGCTTCCAGCTACCTCCTGGCAGCTGTTGACAGTCTTAAAGCCTGCTCTCAACTTTTGCTCTGTGTCCAAAAGTTGCTCAACTTGTTACGAGCTGCCAGCAACAGTAGCGGCAACAATAACAATAACAATAATAAACATAGCATGGGGAATCAAAAATACATATTCGTTAGCGGGGCAGCCTTAGCCTCCGCCTGAACGCCGCGCCACCCTGCAACTGCCAGCAAAAGTTTCAGCAGCTTGTTTGTGTTTTCGGTTTGTTGTTGTTTTAGAAGCGATGCTTTAGAATCGATATACCAGGCATCGAGTGTGCGTATGTGTGTGCAGAGGTATTCCAGCAACAAACGAGAGGGTGAGGTGGGCTTGGAGGGGCAGCTGTCTGATTACACGTGAGCGAAGCTGCCAGCGCCATCGGCTAATGGATTTGGCATTAACTTGGCAGCTGCCATTCGCTTGGCTGACCCCCCCATAAGAACTCGCCCATCCCAAAATTTTGGCAAAATGCTCAACTTTTGCCAATGCCAGCGAATTTGTTTGCCTCTTCAACGAAGGCGCGGGGTGTTGCAGTAAATCACTCGCTGGGCAAATTGTGAGAGCTGTTGAGGCGACTTTAATGCCGCCTCGTAAATAATGTTTCAACAATGCGAGCAGCTTCTGTTTCAAGACTTACGCATTTTATGGTAACCCTGAACGAACTTTTGCCAGATTTCTATAACATTTTTATTGCCATTCTTTCATCTGGCGCTTTTCCACCCACCCACCTGACGGCACATTTGTGCCAGTTGTGCTTGCCTGCGCTTAACACATGCCACCTGACACCTGCCACATGCCACATGCACGAGCTCGTTCCCGTAACCTTTTAACATGTTTTTCGACTGACTTCTACATGGCTCATGTTACCAGGTGTTTTATATCCTTAAAAGAAGAGGTATTCTAGCCGTGTTCCTTAGTGTTTGCTGTAGATGCAGCCATAACATTTCGTGCATTGAATAAATTGAAAAAACCTAAGCTGATTTAGTCAAACCTTTCCCACTGTTTCCATATATACGAATCGATAGTTCATATTCTGTATGAGTGAACTTCCGTAAGGACATTTCAATATTCATTGCCTAGCCTGCGCCTTAAACCCGGAACTTTGTCGAGTTCCTTTAACTATAAGGTACTTAGGCAATAATTGTAGCTGGTCGGCAAAAGTCGATCAATAATGAGCTCGAAAAAATGTGTTTTTACATGTATATTGAAGTTGAATAGCAACATCATAAAGCCTTTTTCAAATACATTTAATTTCCTTTATTTAAATATAATGCATAAAAACATAATACCGTGTTCAATAGAGTGAACGATAATAACGAAAGGTGTTCATCATTCCGAAAGTGTTCACTCTAACGATTGTGAATGAAAATACATTTTTAATGGAATCTGGCTTAATTATGGTTGAAATATATATATGCAAAAACAACATATGTACATATGTATGTATATATATGTAAAATATTTCAATGTTCACTCTTACGAGTTATGCACTCTTTCGAGCGTAAGCTGTAAGACACTAGAAAACAAGTGAGAATGAAATTCGCAAACACATCTTCCTACTTACAGCCACATATCATGCACATCATACAGTTCAGCGGCTGTGCAAGCAAGCAGAGCATTTCCAGTGGCTGCTGCTTCCCTACGCAGTGCAATGCTGAAATTTGTTTCTTGAACAACTTTTGTGTTTGATGTCCGCTGGTATTAACATTTCATCGTGAAATTTTTACAAATAATCAAGGTTGACCCACGATTAATCTAAACTTAAGACCATTATCTCAAAATAGTAGTTATAAATCGTTTTTCTCATCGATTTACAGGGGAAATATCAGGTTATAAATATGGTCGGAGTTGACTTCTGCGCTGTATATACTTTTGCACAGTTTTATTATATCCTTTTAATCACCTTATAGATACAGGGTAAGATTATTACCCTGTATTATGCATAGAAAGACCTCCATCAAATGAATTTAGTGCACTATTTATTAGTTCTTCAAAATATAAAGCACTCTCAATGCAATACGTATTATTTTATAAAATTTATTTTTATACTGTTTACAAATTCTTTAAATAAGTATATCGGGTTTGTGCAGGTCCGTTTGTCTGTTCGTAGTAACGCAATTTTTTTCGACACCCTTGAAGCTACAGCAACCAAGCTTGGTATACATGTTTGTAGATAAAGTGCCAAGGTCGCCAATTTTTTTCACCTTCACTCTCTACCCGTAATTTGGAAAAATTGGTCCAAATTTGACATACAAACTCCTTGACAGATCTACATCAAAATATGTTTGCCAAGCCCACCACCCCCCTCGATAATTACCAAAACCTATATCTTCCGCACCTGTACAAGTAACATCACCAAATTTGGCACAGATTTGACAAAACAAAAATGTTACTTCCCCCAGCCACTCCCTAGAAATAAACAAACTCTTTAACCCCTGTACAGGTAGAATCCCCAATTTTGACTACTGTTTTAATCACGTCCCTTTCTAACCAAACTAATGACCAAATTATACCGCACTTAATACAGATTATTCTGGCGTTCGACTGTAACCTTCTTCCTTTAAAAAAAAACGGTTAGAACCCAATTTGTTTAATGTATCTAGTGCTTCGTGGAGGCCTCGCTTTACTTTTATTGCAGCTTGTTCGAGTTGTGCCCTCTCTTCAGTTATCAAAAGCATACTTAAGGGCGCAACAAATGTCCGACAATTCGGGTTTCAAATATGCAAAGCAAAGCGATTTCAGTTGCAGCTTTAGCCTAGGTAAGGCAGAAATTGGTCTGGAATTCGCCAGGGCACACATAAAAACTAATTCGGTCGGCGCTTCCGGCCGCTAACTAAAAATAATGAAAACTGTGGTGCAGCCAGCTAATCCGCTCGCGCTTGTTAGCCCAAAGCCAGGCTAACAAAGAAGCAAAAAAACACACACACACACACACACTCACACAAACATAAAAATCTCAAATAACCTAAAGCGCATAAAACAAAACTACATACAACAATTTCATAAAAATCCCAGAAACGTGCAATGTTGCAAAGAGTGGGGTTTTTTTGGTTGGCGGGTGGTTGGGCTGGCTGGTGTGGTTGTTTTAGTTTCGGCTGTCTGCTGCCTGCTGCCTGCCACACACAAATACTAATCCAATTATTTGAAAAACTTAGGTATACGCTGCCATGGCGTATACGAAATGTGCGTTCTCATACGCAACGCTGGCCAGGCATTTAAATATACATGGGACCATAGACCCTAGACTTTATGCCAGCCACATAGCAAAAACAGAGAGAGAGAGAGAGAGAGAGAGAAAGAGATCCAAGTGCCACTCTCACACACATACATACATAGCAATTTGAGTATATTCGCCCAAAGTGTTGTTGATGTTGAATGTTCCCCCTACGCTCTATCCCCTGTTTCCTTCTCCTACCCAAACCTGACATACACACACAAAAAAGGTAAAGTTTACCTATAAAAATTGTTTGGCTGTCGTCGTCTCTTATCCTTATGTGCATGTGTAATGGGGCTGTGTGGATAGGTAAATGGTTTCTAATACCCAACACACATACACACCCTTACACACACTCACACCCACACACACACACACACACACACAAATTGCACGTTTCATTTCATTTCTTGCGCTTTACGTTTATGCCATTCTGATTGCCTATGCGTGCGTTTTGAGAGCCTTTTTCCATTTTTTTCTTCTAAATGTTGTTGTTATTGTTGCTTGTCCCCAATGTTGCTTTTGGTTTTGTTGTTGTTGTTGTTGTTGTTGTTGTTGTTGTGAAATCGTGCATAACATGAAGCTAGAGCATTTTTGCTTCGTTGCGTCGAGTGTTTTGTGAGTTTCTGTAATACGCTGCGTATGCGAAATTTTCTGCCTTACGTCCCAATGACAAATGTTGAGCAGTCAATTCAGAGAGCATCCGGAACTGTGGCAGTGCGCGAGGGTACGGGCGGGGGGGTTCAATGGAGTAACTTGTTGTGGTGCTTCTTTAATGTTAAAGCCGATTACGCTTTTATGCCACAGTCAATTGGATTTTAGCATCCATCACAGCACAAAGCGAAAGCGTAAAGTCAACGCCATCACATATTTAAATAAATAGGATATTTACCTAATGATAAATATGTATAAGTACTTAAAGTAGGAAAACCACACCTAGAAATTTCGATAACAATGGTTGGCTCATTTCTCGCATTACTCATGATGTTGAGATAAGATTGGAACATCCTTAGTTATACATCAAAGCAGTTCCCCAACTAACTTAGCAGAGTATATATTTCGAATTCCGAGAATACTCTTATCTTGTAGTAATTCCCCTTGTTATTTTGTTTTCAGGCATTTTAAATATTTATTGCTGAAAATCAAGTACAAAACATGTCAAACACATAATCGTTTATATTAGATTTAGAACTTTAGTTAGCCAGACGATACTTGACAGCCCTCAGTATGGGATACTTGTCGGGGGTGCAGAGTCCTCTGAAGTCATCGTAGGCCAAATCGAATAGGGCCACTCCGCCCAAGTTGTTGTTGCGCACATAGCCAGCCTTTTCGGCAGCAGTATCGGGATCCTCATAGCTCACCCAGATGCCATTGTCGCCCTTCTTGTCAGCGGCGCGGTAAGCATAGGAGCCGAATCTCTTAGCGGGATCTGCGACCTTTGAGAGCGGCGCATTGGCGCCCTTGGAGTAGGCATTGTTCTGGTTGGGCAGCAGGGCGCAGGTCTCGGGCCAGCTGTAGATGCCATGCTGTTGCGTGTTGGGGCCCAGTGGCGCCTCATCGACCACATGCGAAACAGGCGGCAAGCCCGTCTCACCCGAGTCATCAGTCATTTTCCAGGGACGTCCATAGGTGGCCACGCCCACATTGATCTTGCTCGCGGGGCAGCTGTGACGCACCCAGTACTTGACCTGAGCATCGACATTGAATTCGGGATTGCGCTCGGGCAGCTCATAAATGGGCGCTGCGTAGTCAGCCAGCTCGGGATTGCGCTGCGGGGTGAAGAAGTCAAAGGCGGCGAGGTTGACAAAGTCCAAATAGTTAATCACAGCGGGCACGTCAAAGAAAACTAAACAATGAGAGACTCATTAGAAGCTGTCTGAACAGATCTGAGGGCTTACATACGTGAAGAATTCACATTGGGCAGCACAGTCGTGGAGAGCAGCAGATTGTCTGGCCGGAAGGCATTCTTTACATCACGCAGCAGTGCTGTGAACTGTTCCTTGTGCTCCTCGGAGCGCTCATCCACAATGGAGTCGCCGCTGAAGACCTTCTTGAAGCCCTTCCAGAAGCTTCCAATGCCGCTGTGCACCTTCTTGGGCTTGTTCTTGGGAAACTGCCAGGCAACATCCAAACCATCGAAGCCGTAGGTCTTCACCAGCGAGTAAACTGTGTTCACGAAGCGTGTGCGACCCGTTGGATTCTCCAGCAGCTCCAGATACTTATTGGGCAAATCCTTGTCCTTCTCACTCGTCTCAATGTCCCTGTCACCGCCAACACTCAGGAGCACACGCAGATTGGGATACTTGCGCTTCAACCGAGTCACCGTGCGGTACAGTCCCTTGCCCAGATCCAGGTCCAGCTGCTGGTTGAGACTCACGGCCTTGTGCGAGTCCCGCTCGATGCCCGCATAGCCGTAGATCAGATAGTCGCAGAACTGTAGTGCTGGCTCTAGGTCGTCAATCACAACTTTGCCGAGGCCTATTTAAAGAGGAAAAGAACCTTGTCATACACTAGGCAAAATTTGGCATTCAGTTCTTGAAACCTTATCGCATACTAAGTGTTTATTTGAAAGCAGAGAAAACGGTCGAAATATTGGAAATCATCTGGGATATAAGGGCTTATTCCCATTCCCGATTCGATTTCATTATTCAGAATCGATATTGTTGGCTATTCTGACTTAGGAAAAGTGATTGAATAGTAATGAATACTTGTGGTATGATCATTGATCAATCTTGCTTTACAACAGTGTAAAATATTGGAAAATACTTTCGAGAAGATTAGCGGTTTATTCATTTGAAAGGTGGAAAAAAATTGATAAAACTTGGAATTGGGAAAAGATTAGAATCAAGTCACATCTTCGTTGAGTATTTTCTCAGGGAGTTTTAAAATGAGAAAATTCCAAACATCGAGATAATAATTTATTCATAAGTGTAAAAACTAAGAAAAATTTAAAAAAAAAAATATTGGAGTTAATTAGGGTATGCACAGTCACTCGTATAAAGTTTTAACTGGTTCATCGACCCGGGGTCCTTGTTTTTGTTGAGTCAATTGGTAGTTTTGATTAAATTGAATGCTTAATCAGTTGTAACCTCAAATTAAATTCGAGATTATTTATTGCATTTCTAAAGGTACAGCTTAAATCTTTTTATGTGTACCCCAATTATAAGTGACTAACTCAATGATTGCAACTTTCTCCCAGTGTACTCGGGGGAATTAAATAATTGTTGGCTCTGTTCGTTATCGGCAGCGCCGCGGACGACAAAAACAAACAAATAAACCTAATTCCCCGAGCTCGCCGATAAGGCGCACTTTGTTTCCAAGCTTCTCACTTTTACAGCTCTCGTTTTCAGTTTCTTCAGTTTCTTGATTTATGTACCAAGTATGTATGTGTGTATGTATGTTTGTATGTATAATTATATGCATGTATTTATGTGTGTACCTAATTATCAATTGTCGCTTTGTGGCGATTACGTAAGCACTCGGCTCCACTTTGTACACTCACCTTCCTTGACAAAACTAGCCGAATCATAGTAGCAGACCAGGTGTCGCTGCGGACCCGTCTGCTGCTGACCCACCTTCCCAGCCAGCACGCTGGCCAGGCACAGTCCCAGCAATGCCACGGCTTTGATCATCTTTCAGGAATTCCGCTGCTCGAATGAATCTTCCGCTTGTGTTCGCCGCTTGGCCGACGAATTGAAACTGAACTTTTGTGCGGATCGAAACTGAGATCGAAGCTGTGTTAGATGAAGGTTGGAGACGTTGTTCTTGTTGTTGTTACGGTCAGATGAGTAAAGCGCAAGTTGATAAACAAAGCGGAGGCGCTAAAAGCTCTGTTACGAGACGTGAGTAAATACAGTGAGCTTTTGTTATAAAGAATGTCATAAAGAGAGACTAAATGGTGACTATAAAATCTTGCAAAACTTTATATTAATAACAAAGAATTGATATTCTCTTAAAAAAATAAAACTTATATAATCTGTTTTAAATAAATATAGCCCGACAAGCTTAATTTAATTTAAATTTTCGTTTTGTCAAAAATTCGGAATTGATCTTTTTATTAATTACCCCTTTAGTCCATATTTTCTATAACGAACTCAAAGGGGTTCCAAAACAGTTCGCTTATAAAAATGTCGTAAAGAAAACATTAAAAAATGCACTTAAAACGAAGTTGACTATAAAGAAGAATGCTCGTTATTTATAATTTTACCAAGCTGTAAAAAAATCAGGATAAAAAAGCTTTTAGTCAGTTAGGAAATCTGATTTATATAGGCTTGCTTTCTTTTATTATCCAGTTCCTAAATAGTAAAATTTGGCAACTAATTTTAAGAACAATAGAAATTTGGACTTAGCATCAAGTATAAACCTGTTTCTTTGGTGAGGCGTCATCTTATAGTTTTATGTCTATGGACTTAATTTAATTAATTTATGTTTGCTAACATTTATACAGCACTGTACGTTATAATTTGTTAATCCCTTTTGTTATGTAGTTTGTTACTCAGCCTCGACTGAAACCTGTTCAATCAAGGCTAGTAAAAGTTAAGCTCAATTCCAAGTTGGAGTGTTCGTTTTCAAGTGAGAACACTGTACTGATTTGCATACATACATACATATATTTGCTTGGTCTCAAATTCTATTTAGTTGTTGATTTCGTACTTTGGTACGTGTAAATCTTACTTCGTATTTAGTGTAACTTCGGAGCCTAAAAGCTTTTGTTATCAGACAGCCTGGACACGTTTTATATATTTTCTTTCTCTTGAGTGTGTTTTGCATAATCGCTTTTCGATCCACTTTCTATCTATGTTACTCTCCCTCTCACTGTCTCTGTTTCTGTTTCTGTCTGTTTCCTTCTCTGCTATGTTTCATATTTCATTTGCAACGCCCGCCAATTCCATTTATTTACTTTAACCTGCCCCCCCGTGATCTCCACAGCCCACACACACATGCGATAGCTGTTTAGGAATTCATGGGCATGTCCGTCGACTGCCATTGGGAGGGAGGAGAGGGAGATGGAGATAGGACAGAGATAGATAGCATTTGCCCCCAGCTCGACCCTTGTCTCTGCCAGTCGCACGCACAATCAGCCACATGAGCACCGGAAGGCAATAGACCAGGCTCCAGATTCAGTTTCCAGTTGCCAGTTTCGAGTTATTTACATAAAATGTTTGTCGATTGCTTTGTGACAAGAAGTCGATGCGAGCATTGCTCACAATTTTATTGTTTGGCTTTGCTGATTGTTGTTTGCCTGTTACTATACTCTGTTCGCCGAGGGAGCAAGAGTCTATTGCGCTTGTCCGTCTGATGTTTTTGAAGCGGGGCAACTATTTTTGTTACACATATTGGTATACCAGTCAGGTAAAATGTTTAGAATTATTCCACGCCCACGCAATTTAGTAGAAACTCATATCTCCCACACCTTTAGAGTTACACTGAGAGAAAAATGTTTGTAACTGGAACAAATTGTGTATCAACTCAGAAACCTCTGTTGAGGTTGCGTAACTCCGCCTTATCGAAATTTACAAGCGGGAGCTTGACTTTTTTGTAATGCTACTAGCTGTTCCGTACCACGTGTGGTTGCATGGATGAGAAAGCAAGATATTAAACAAAAATAATTTACTACCCTTTTTCCTCCCGTGCCTTTTGAATATTTGTATATGGCATGAAGAATCTAGAAACGGTTCTAACAAAAACCTTTTCTCACACATTTTAATGACGAATGGGAGTAGATTTTTCAAGTTTTATACAACAGTATTCCGCCCGTGGGGCTCAATTCTCCACTTTCCCTGTCAATGGCAATGTTTAAGATGACAAACACACATAACAAAACTTTTCCATAGATACGTTTTGAATTTGTGTCAAGCCATAAAAATAATTTTGCAAATAACATTACTTCAGCTCCACCTACCGGGTTCAAACTAAAAAGAAACCATCCTCGCCACCAAATATGGTGAGATTTTGTGTAGCGGATCTCGAGTTCCAGGCTAGCTAATATCAAACGAATGTTTTTATATATTAAGACTTTGGGAACATTGGAACAAATTTGAGGATTATTCCGTTCCTATTTTTAGACCGATTGAACTATATTACGGGTTGAAACCGGGCACCCTTACTTCAGGTGCATATTGGGTCGGCCTCTTAGACAATTAGCTACAGAGGACGATCTAAGATCACATATACATGCACTAAAATCTAATCTCAAATTTAAGAACGAATTCATTTTTGTCAAATTGTTATCAAATTTGAGCTACTTGAAAGATTTGATTATAAAATTTCATTTAATTTATTCACGGTAGTTAATCATTGTGTGTGTCCTAGTATTATTTACAAATAAGGAGCTCAGACTTGATAGTCTCAGTATTGTCCATAGATTATAGCGCAGTCGGGAGCTTCCAGCTGCCATGCTCTTATTTGTTTGGCGTTGTCATCGAAATTTGCATTTTAAACATTTTTGTTATATACGTTACATATTACGTATCGCACATTGTCAATTTTTGTTCTTTTTTATAGCAATTATCACCTTTTATGAAGCGTCGGTTTCATTGAAAATTGAAGCCAATTTGTGTGGGGCAATTAAAACAGCTGTTGGCTGTGCAGTTACATAAGCGAAAAGTGCTAAAAGTAAAAAGTATATGGGAGTATGAACAATGTACATTGTATATATGTATATACAGACCCACAATGGGTGTTACCTCTAACTGACTTTCCCTCACTCTTTGTTAGCCCTTAGTTTATGATTAAGTCAATCATACGCACGAGCCAACCACAAAAAAGTCTAGAAATGGCCAAGGGCAGATGCTTTTTATGTGAATTTTGTTTTGAAACGGAAACGGAACCAAAACGAAACCCTCTTTAAACCTGGCCCACAGCCTTGCGGCCTGGTTGCTCTTTTTCATTGTTGTTCGCGTAGCCTTTTGGTTTTCGAGGTATTTTTTTTTTTTTTTGTATTTTGGTTGTTGTATTTTTAATTAATGGCAAGCCAGTTTGGGTCTAAAGAGAAACCCTTTTTTGATCTTTTTCACTTTTGAGGTTATACTTTTTTTATGTTTTGTAAATTAATTTGGCTGAAGTAGAACGCAACGTTATTTTACTTACACACTTTCTGAAAATTACATGCAGTTTAACTTTTAATTGAAATGTTATACCAAGTGGCGGAGTGGGTAGGGGCCAGTGGAAACAGCAAAGGCAGCCAACCAACTGCCCCACATCCTCGCGCTCATCAACTGCCATGGCAATGCACAAAGCCCTTCCTTCGTTTCCCTTTTGGCATATTATACCAGGATACAAGTACGAGTACAATATATATTTTCCGGCGCTCTTTAATTAAACGCTGGAAATCTGTGGCGTTATTTTAAACTCGCCTGAAAGTATGCTGCATATTCGCTTAAGCGGCACAAGTGGAGTGCCACACGGCGCTGGATGCCTGCTTTCGAGCGCTCGGCATCCATTAATAATGGCAAAATTATGTTATTTGCAAATTATAAAATGGACGCCAATTTAATGCGCTTAACTTCCACTTGGCGTTGGCCAGTGGAGATGGCCACGTGACACTACAGAAAGCCATCCGATAGGCGCTTGTATGAAATTCAATCCTACATCAGACGATGGAGTTCCCTCGTGAAGAATATTCATTAGGTTTCCGCTTGTAGGGAAGCAGTGAATCGATGTACATCTCTTCTCTACAAACAAAAAATACATCGTCATCATCCATTATGAACGACTTTTCCTATCTTCTCTTATGCCTTGCACTCACCAGTTAATTTAAATTAAAAAACATTTTATTTATACCAGCATTCCTTTTTTATATATAACAGTCTCAAACGTTTTACAAATCCTTTAAGACTCTTTTCCAAGAAGATGTCGGCAAAGTAAAAATAAATGTTGGTTAAACTTCTTTTTATTATATTTTTGTCTCGAAATGTGTATCGCATTAAAGAACACCCTATAAGGTGTATATATACTTGATCAGAAACAATAGCCGAGTTGATAAAGCGTTGATCAGTGTGTCTGTTTCTGTCAGTTTTAAAGATATCGTGTTAAAACTTGGCACAGATGCTATTTTTTGCAGCAGGCAGTAGTTTCGAGTATAACATATATGTAGCTATTTTTCAGTCGACGATTGAGTTAGCTTATGAAAAACTATTTGGCTTTAAAGGTATTCCAATGAAACTAATATAAAAATCGGACAACTATATTTTTTAGTTCAAAAATCGAATGAAAATTAGTTTCTGTATGATACTATTTTCTTCATACAGATATATCATACTATCTCACCAAGTGCGAGTTTAAATATTAGAACTAACTTTATATAGTTTGTTTACATTTTATCAAAATCAGACCACATTATCAGAAATGTAGCTGCTTTAGAAATAACCGATCGTAAATTGAGTTCCTATATAAAAATCATTGCTGCAAGGGTATATCTTTGGTATGCAGAAGAACATACCTTAAAACATACGCTCACCGTTTTCTTTCTTCTTTTTTGATGCTTTATTATTATAGTTACGTATTTGTTTAGGTCTAAGTAAATAGTTAATTTTTTAAAAATATAAAGTTAGCGAAAAACAAACACAGAAAGCAGTGCGCACACGGTAAGCTTAGCTGAGCAGACCGGAGCAGAGCAGAGCGGAGCAGAGCTGAAACATTGAAACAGATGTGTTTGTTTTTTCAGCTCGTCAGGGCGCAGATTCATTGAACAACAAGTTAGAATGCTATAGTTGAGCATACCCAACTTCAAAACACCCTGTACTAAGGTCAAAAATTTGCGATCGCATCTTCGTACACATACACACGCGCATACACAAAGACACATACATAAACAACACAAGCGACATTTTAATTGGCGGCTGTGCTGTCCCCCCGCGGTGTATGTTGGGGGAAATGTGGTTTTTTTTTTGGAATTTGAGAAGGAAGAGGGGGGGAATTTGGGGGGGGGAATATATTTAAATTGGGGGGGGGGGGGGGGGGGGGGGGGGGGGCGGGAAAAGGGGGTGATTTTTTAATAGTGGGGGGCGGTGGGGGGGTTTTTTTATATTTTTTGGTGTTTTTTTTTTATTTTTTTTTATAATTATGTAGTATTTTAAAATGAATCGAACTGCTTGATCCACCACAGAAGAATGCTGTTTGTCTGAGACATAATTTGATGAACTTGATTTGACAAATAATAGCGTATGGGACATTAACTTAATATTAAAAGCGAATTCTTTTTCCGACTCTCTCAAATTACAGAATCCAATCAATATTTAGAAATTGACATAACTCAGTGCAAATCATGCTTTTTCGCTACTTTTCAATGACTGCAGCAGCTACAAAGTGATACCAGTTTTTACAAATATTCTCCGCTTTTCTCTTACAATACACTTTCAGCTGACCAAGCTGAGCTTATCAACTTGAGGCGGATAAGCTCGCATCAGTTCCGCTTTACCCCACTCTCCGCTCTCTGGGTGCGCGCGCCCTAAGGGAAAATTAACATCCGCTATGGTATTTTCGGCTTAATTATATTATTATTGATGCAATTTAATGCTTTTTTAAAGTACTCGCTTTCAGCTGTTTATCACTATAGGTAGGTTTCAAATATATTATTTGGAGCGCCAACAGGATTAAAACAGTGAGATCAAAAGTAACTTCTGCAACCCAAATGTCGTCACTGATTTCAAACAAACTCTCTACGGGTTTCACAATCAGCGATTGTTATTTTTTAGCTTAATAATTGATTTTATTTTAAGCAGAAGTTTAACGATTCAAAATATGGACTCACGCCCATCTCTAAAAGCACAAGCTGACCATAGAGAGAAGTTTCTACAGAATGGGGATCGAAGGGGGCTGCCTGATGACCAGTTTTCATGGCATGGCGGCGATAACCGGCATCAGGAGGCTGCCCACTCATAACTTTGCATATTAAGCCATGCAGGGAAAACTCTGCAAACTTTGTTGGCAGCCCGCAGCTGTTGTTTCTGTTCGTGTACCACCAAAAACCACAACAATGATAGCAGGAGTGCAGGTCGCTGGACGGAGGGTGGGGAGAGGTGGGTAATGGGTATGGCAACAATAACAAGATCATGCTGCAATCCCAACAGCTCGCAAGTGTATTAATTTGCACCCAATGCAGTGACGAGGGCGATAACGGACAGTTAGGAGGACCAGGATCTGGTCGAGGCTGTGAACAATATTTGGGTGCTATGCGAATGAAAAACCGAGACAAACGACCACTTCGGCGGTCGCCCGGACAGTGGTGCTGTGGGCGTAACCACCCATGCCCAAAAGTGATTTGTGTGCTCGCCCATTTTTTGCAGCTGCAACAGCATCAACGGCAACATATGCAAATCACTCACTCAAGCGAGAAGGCTAGGCAAACCAACGCCAACAAACACCCTCACACACACCCACACACCCATACACACATACAAACACCCTCAAATACACATACACACCCATGTTTCGTACGGCTGTGTATGAAAGTCAGCTTACGTGGCGCATGATTTATTAAAAAGCGCTCGTAAAAATGCACAGCGCACTCCAAAAAAATAGCACGATACAAAACCAAAAACAAGCATCGTAACATTCTAGAGAGAAATGTGTGACTATCGCACACCCCAACCACTTCCCATTTCACTGGCACATTATGCTTGGATGATATCATTCAACCCACCTACTAAAGATTCATCCCATGTGTCTATAAAACTGATTTTAGACGAAACTTACTTCGTTTTCTTCGATAGATATTTGTATGTCCCATCCTCCCTTTAGTCAAATCTAAATCTAGTCTTAATCTCTTTTTCCCATTTTACCATTTTTCAACAAAAATTGATTACTTATCAAGTTTTGAATTTCATTTGCATGCAACAAAGCTCATATTATAGCACTGCAAACGATAGTTGCAAAAGAAACAGAAGTATTCCTGTATATTTTTCTATGTTGATCCAATTATTGCTTTGTTCATTATTGTATTGTGTTGAGAATATGAAGAAAAGAGTCTACCGGAATTCAAACAACAACGAGAGGGGGCTGTAGAAATCCCAAAGGAAAATTATTTATCCATTAGATGAAATGAAATATTCTCTGAATAAGTGCAAAGCATTTAATGCTTTGTAAATGAAGCAGAAATTGGTTTATAAGAAAATAAATATTTTGTTATTTAGTACATTTGGCTTAGAAGTTGCAAAATATCAATGCGAAGACAAACAATAGTATTTGATAGCGACAATGTAAATCATCGATATTTTTGAATCGAGAAATAAGTGGCCTTAGAATAAAAATAAAGATAAATTAGAAAGAAAAGACCTTAATAATTTCTTTAATCAACAATTATTTTGTATTTTATAAGCGCAACAGCTCAAATAAAATAGATAAACAAACCCATAAATTTATTTTAAAATGGTTATTAAAAATAATTTAATTCAAGACGATTCTTGAAAAAACCCGGCAGCATATAAACTTATCGATATATCGAACGAAATTATCAATAGTGAAGAGATCAGCATTATCGATACTATCGAAAGTGGCATCAATGCTTACGCATCTCTAAGTGGGACTTATTTGCAGCTCAGAGCTCTTAGATTATCTGGACTATGCCTACTCATACATACATATATGCCATATATCCTGCAGTGGCATTCTTCTCCCTGTCGCATTCCTTGCAGTACGGGTATGAACAGGAACAACACACATGCCAGTGTGTGTGTATATAAATAAGTGTGTGTATGCTCAGCAAAAATGCATGAGATACATATATGTAGCTATGGAAATAGGCAACATCAACAACAGCAATAACAACAGCAACAACAACAGCAACAGCAACTACTAAAAGTAGATATGAAATTTTTAAAGTCTTTTCTTGCTCGTTGCATGCACTTCAAACAAACAAAATTTGATGCTCTGATGTCTGCCTAGCGTCCCACTCCACCCCTTAGCTGGTGCTTAGCGCCACTCTATGGTTGAGGGCAAAGTGGCATGCGACGCAGGCGGGGCAGGCGGCATGGGGAAACTGCCAACTGGCCCCACTTGGCGAGGCCATCCATCAACTGCCAGCAGTTGGTTCATTTTTAAGCAATTTTCGCAACCGATATTTTGTGCATGGCAGACAACATTATGGCGCCCCCGATATGCCCCGCACCCCCTCAACCATGACATGCAGATGGATGACTATATACTATGTATATGTATGCATAGCTACTATAGCTATAGCTATAGCTATACATTTTTTGCCAGTCAAAGCTGTGAGCCTGCGCCTGCCACACCACATTAACATTATCATCAGCATCATCATCTTCATTTTCATCTTCATCATCATCATGGCTGCCAAAATATGGAGCTACTGTTTGGCTTGCATTCCCCTGGACGCGTCTGCCTGCAGGTCGCCATTATTAATTGGCCAGCTATGCATATTTTCAGCAGTCAAGGCGCCACTTCCAGCACTCGTCCAAACTCCACTCCTCGGCAAATTTTGGGGCATTTTCTGTATGCAAATCTTTAGTTAAGTCCGTCGACTCCATTATAATTTCCATACGCTTCGAAATACTTCACCCTCAGCGTTGAGAAATGGTTTTTAATATCCGAAATCTTCCACAATTTACGAGGAAACAATGGGGAATAGTTTGCAAAAGAATGTATTTTTGTAATGGCACGTTCAGACTATCTAATATTTAAATGCAATATTGCACGACTTATTTTTGGAAATAGCTTCATTTTTAATTTGTGTCAGCTTGGAGAGTTATTACTTAAACAGTGCTGCAAAGGGTTGCCTTATTATAGCAGCAGGTGTTTCAAAACGAACCTAATTAAAGTTAACAGCCTAATTTTGATTTCATATTTTTTCGCCATTTTCAGCATGTGTATCCATAGTTTATTATACGTAAATATCTCAAATTTTGACAATTTAATTCATGTTTATAGCGCAGCCATGCGATAAAATTGTTGCGCACTATGTAAAAAGCAATGCAATATTGTCATACTATTAGATGATGTTATACTAGGTGTAACCCGCCACACTTTGCTGTGGCACATGCTGGTTGCAAGGATAAGAAAGCAAGAAATAAACGAAAATAACTCAACACTCTTTTCCCTCACGTGCCTTGTGATTTGTACTCCCTTTTGAATAGGGTATGAAGAACCTAGAAACCGAGCTAACAAAAGCCTTCACTCACACATTTGAGCTCATTTTCGGTCCGTGGCGACGGATGGGAGTAGATTTTTCAAGATTCATACAACAGTTTTTCGCCCGTGGTGGTAGATAGTCTCGGGCCCGTTAGCCACAAATCAGTCATTTAGGCAGCCATGTTAAAAATGAGGAACACACAAACAAAATTTTCTCATATCTAAACAAACATAAATTTTGAATTTGTGTCAAGCCATAAAAAAGAGTTTTGCAAATAACACCACCGCTGCTTCACCTACCGGGTACCAAGTTTAGAGACACTATCTTTGCCACCAATTCACCTACCAGATACAAAGCTTAGAGACGCTATCTTTGCCACCAATTTAACATAGGTTCAAAATATAGTTAGACTCGCTCCAGCGGTTCTCGTCTTTTGGGCAAGCTAACACCGAACAAACGTTTTTATATTTTAAGATATGTTATATTAAAAGTTGCTTAAATCGGATAAGTTTCGACAGTCGATTAATATGCAATATACTGTGAACTTGGTTTAAATATCAAATCTAAGTAGCGCAACAATTGGCATTAGAATACCATACTTTCAGTTTTAATGCAGTTTTCCTATTGGAATGACGTTAAGAATATTTGATAAATGCTATTGAAAATCTTAAATTTGTTCAGCGAAGGCTTACATACTATTTGCTATCAATTTTGTTCAAACTTATATAATTTATGTGCTAACCATGGCCAAGATCGAACTAGTTTCATCATGTTCACCATAAAGCAGATATTGGCACGTACTTAGAGGCAGTTTCCGTAACTCTTCGAACGGCTCCCCCGTTTTGCATGCAAATTGAGCGCTCGTTTCGCATAATCAAAAACTTCATTTTCAGAAATTTGAGAAGGCATTCAACGAGAACGGGAATCGGGACGCGAACACGTTCAGAATGAAAATGTTGAGTACCACAGATGGACGTTGTATGGAGAGGCACACGTGCGCAGAGCCATCAGTGCCCACCAGCAACCCCCTCCGCTGCTGTGGTAATTATGTTATGTCCAGAAGGACATAAAAGCGAAACCCCCGCCCTCTACTTAGTTAAATTTGAGTCTTAGCTTCAAGTTGAATAACTGTGCGGCAAATTAAATAAGCGTCTAAGTTGGCACGACCTTGCCCATTTCCATTTCCCGGCTGGGGGTCCTGTTTCCGCTTTTGAGGACGTGATGCCGTCGCCATTTTGACGACGTTATTTAGTATCATATTCCGCGGGGCGTCCGCGTCCCCACAAAATGCTGTGAGGCGTTTTCTTTTAATTTTCATAAAGTTTTTCGCAGTCTGTTCAGCTTTACTGGCTGCCCTCCGTTTCTTTTACACTTCTTGCTCATTGTGTTTTTTGGCGCTTTTGCACGTGCGCGCTTTTTACTGCTTAATACGCAGCGTTGCACTTTACTTTTATTGCACTTTCTGGCAAAACGCGCTGCGTGTAAAAACGAACAAAGTTTTCCACGCGCGCAAATCTGTGCTGCGTTTTATGAGCTAGCAGAGGCGTGCTTAAAGGGGGCTCTTTAAGAAGTGCATATGAAACTCGCCCCCTCTTGAAATGAAAATATTCCAAACTACCTCTAAGTGTTCGCATTCTTAATTAAATTGATCAAAATTCAATTCATTAACAGTTTTCTTTTATTTTTTAACATCTGTAAGACACTCTCTGCTTCCCTAGGGGTAGATTTTCCAAAATCGGTGAGCACCACGTTTACTAAGTTCTTGTCTAGAGTTCTCAAAATTAGTTTGAAAGAAAAACATAAATGTTGTGGGCCAGTGTTTTCCACCCACTTTCCGAGCGTGGGTGTGAATTAAATAGAAACTAAGTTTGCCAAGTGCGCGCACTTGTGGCACAAATATATTGTTTTAAAGTTACTCATAGATATATATTTACTCGCGAAAGCGTTACAATCAGAACTGTTCTCATTTCTGGTTACTTATCATATCCTTTTCAATATTGTAATTCCGCTATCGAATGATCCAGTGAGCTGTATTCCTTTGTGAACAATACTTTTTTATCCACTAGCTTGAAGAAATTACTATAGAAACTGAATAATCATTTGGACTATGGATTTCAGAACAGCCAAATGATTTGATCGGAATCTGAAGTTAAAGGAGGTTCCATTGTTAACCTATATAAGCAATATTATTATAGTAGAAAATATATACCTAGCCTTTTTTTAGTACTGAGCGATGCAATGGCGTGACAAAGTAAAAATATATAAACTTTTGTGTATACGTAGACGTGTATGTTAATATACCACTGCGATCTATTACATTTCTAATTTGCAATTTAATTTTTGAATATTTTGTTGCAAATTTATAGGAGCAATCATTTGGTTCATTGCCTTTAACAGCCGCTGGCCAATAAATTGAATTCAGACTCGTTTGCAACATTGCCATAGCTCAATTTATAAGTTACACCCCCTCAAAAGTTGCCATGACTACGCCTCAGCCCCAGGCTAAACAGTAGATTTCCGAGATGAGAACGCCTGCTGTTGCGGCTGCTGTCGGGTTGAGCTCTGCATTATGGCTCTGTGTCTGGGCCCTGGATTCGGTCTTAGCCGCTGGTCCTGACCAACATTAAGCACTCGCTAACGGTCCAGTGAACCGGTAATCAAAGCAAAATCAGCTAAGCAGCGAACAACTTTTTATGCTAATTTGATGCGTTTCATGTAACATTTGCCGTTGAACCGCCCAACACCCCGCAAAGTGTGTGTGCCTGGCACATTAAACATTTTAATAAGCTCTTTAGCATTCTTACTTTAAGCTTAGCTAAGCGGGTTAAGCAGGACTCTATTTCTCTCTCCAGCAGTACCTGGGCTTCAGCGATGAGCCCAATTGAGGCACAGAGATGGAGGTTAGGTTTCCTTTGCCAGACAGCCGGCATCCTTGGCGCATCCTTACAGATCTCGAGTATTACTTAAAACTTGTGCAACTATTAACTTTGAGAAGGCAGCGACTTTTTAGCGCTTGACTCATGCAAATGCGATGCAAAGAGGCATGAAAACTCTCAAGTTGCCCCCGCTGAGCGGCACTTCAAACTACAGATACATAGATGCAGATACACAAGCATGTGTGTGTGTGTTGTGTGTGTGTGTGTGTGTGTGTGAGTGTGTATGTGTATGGGGGCGTGTCAGCGAGCACTTGTCAAAAGTCAACTTCACATTATGTCAAGCAGCGTTTTTCCTTCCTTCCTTCGACGACTTCTTTATATTTATTTCGCTGGAAGGGAAGCTGGAGGGTAACCGGCGGATTGCCGGAGGGCCCGCAGGCACTTTGTGCCCTTGTGCGTGTCTGCCACACCCCTAGGGGGCCACCCTCCCCCTGTCTTTCCTGCCACATTACAACACTAGCTGGCATAATGCGACGCTGACATTTACGATATTCCCGGGCATATTTTTTTTTCGATGCCTCCTGCTGCTTTCCGTGACTGTTTTATTTGATATTAATGTGGTTGTTGTTGGTCTTGCTGTCGGGGGCTCGGTGCTGGTGGGTATGGGGCTAGGGTAGCCCGAAGGTTAGCACGTTATTTCCATACCACACGTTGCGGCACTTGCCGCTCGAGGCTTGCCTTTAAAACTGGGCCACTTCTCTTTTCGCCTGCTTAATTTGCGGTCGTCGGCGAAGGAATCTCGAGATCTCTGCTAAGCTCTGCACTTGACGAATGGCTTTGGCAGCCAAAGGACCCATCATTTTTCAGTGAAATTGTGTCACCCGCACACTGTCTAACATAATAAATGCCGCAAGATTTATATGATATCTAAATAGGCCGCCGTTACGCCATTGGAGCCATGTGAGAAATGTGTGGCAGTTATGATACCCTGCAGAGAAACCCATTCATAGGTATACTCAAGCTGTTAAGCGAAATGTAACAGGTAAACATGCTACATCATTTTGGTTTGATTTTCTTGTGTTTTCGATGCTCCTAAGTTCTTAATAAAACAATGAATCAGAGAACCTTTTTGGACTTTGTTGCAATCTTTACATTTGATTTATGTAATAATTTGGTTTTTAATAAAAATTCTTTTTAGTGACTCGTTTTATCTTTTTACCTTGCGAAACGTCATATCTTCTAAATCGCGACGTACAATTCATAAATAAATTTGATTATCAGGCTCAACACTAAAGGGATCATATTCATAATCATTGAAGTTTGTGAAAGCCTTTGGTCAGCCAGATAGTGTTATTCTCGTCATTAGTGAGCTTTCTTTAAACTATTTTTACTCAAACTAACCGAGGATTAAAGGCAGCTGTGGTTTTCCCTGCGGATCTCTTAGCCACTAAGCTACTCCCGACCGAATCCACGTTCAATTGGCTTACTCATCTTAAATTCTAGTCCTTCACCTAAGCTTACACATTACATAAGTTTCCAACCCAACAGTTCTATACTTGGCACCGCCTATCTTGAACTTAGCACTTCAGAGTGTAGAAGTGGGTTTTATATATTATTTAATATATTTCCTTCTAGATCAGTCGCTTATTTTTATTCGTTCTATGGTTATTTGTGTACCAGAATTGCCATTGAATTGCTGTCTTTCTAATAGAATCGGAAAGCTATATCAATTTAGAGGAACTGCTCAATCAGTAGTTGAAATTATGCGACTTCAACATTAAGAAATTAAGATTCGATATTAATAATCGAAAAAGAACTATATATAATATGATTTTGATATTCCTACAAAACTTATCGACAGCTCAATTATGTTGTTTATAAATAAGCTATATACAGAGTATATCCTAGTCGAGCTTTTCTGCGAAGCTACTCAAGTCTGAGCTCTTCTTGATTGCGAATGCTGTGTGTGTTGAGGCCTTTGTTTAGGAAAATGTACAGAAAATGGAATTGATTGATTGGTTTATAAATCAAGAACATTTCCTGCCAACTGCTGAAAGGTGGGCTGAGCTATTGAGCCTTTGAGCCCTGTGAGTCCTTTGATATCAACTTTATACTCGTTATAAGACGGCTCAAACAAACTCATTACGCATGCCGCATGCCGCATGCTGCATGATTCGTTTACTGTTGCCACACATGCTCCCAGCAAAAAGTGCCCATATTTATCCCCTGTTGAATGATTTAAGCCGCATTATATGAGTACGCTGACGATGGATGCCAAAAGCGAAAAGTTATGCCACGTTGTTTGCACAAAACGGCAAATGCAAACGGCAACTGCAACTGCCACTGCCACAGCAACTTCCACTGCCACTGCAACTGCAAGTGCGACTGTGCCGCGCTTTTCCTCATCTTTTGGTGTTTATTTATTTATTCAGCTCTGTATTTTATTTCATTTCAGTTTATTTTTGCAAGGAACTTATTCTCATTTTTACTTCCATTTCCTTTGCGTATAAAGCAAACAAAAAAAATTAAGTAAATGAAAAAAAACTAGTCAGTATCCAAAGAGAGCTCGACTGTGCACTACCCTCTAGCTATTTGCTAAAATAATAACATTCTGTATTAATGATATACAGCTTATGATATTTTCCTGGACTCATATTTAAAGTTGTGATTCTAAGTAATCTTCATTTCACCAGGCAAAATATTTTAATCAGATACATGATATTTAGTCTAAAAGTCGCAAGTTTTTAAAAAAAATATTAAAATGTAGAAGGTTTTTCTTTTAATTTTCAAATATTGAATAATATTTAAGAAAGTTTCTGTCAATTATTTAAAATACACCCCTGCTGTTACCATTTCTGAGTACTCTACATTTTCAGCAGTTTTTTTTACCAGTATATTCGCGATTAAAATAGTTAAGGATTTTCGTTTTTGAAGGTATGTTCGTATAGTTTCATTCCACTTGTAATCTCTATTAAACCGATTATTCGGAATACATATCCAGAAACCAGAAATGGGAACAGAAATGAGACTACTTCAGAATTTGAAGAAAAAATTATTTTCAAACCTTTTTGATATCGATTTTCTTTAAAGTAAATTACTATATATAAACTCTATGGTGGAGTGTTCGGTTTCAAATGTGTTCTAATTTTCTTGGTTTTTGTTTTTTAATTGAAATAAATGTGATCCACGTTTGGTATACAAGATCTAGTGCTCAGTGATAGACTTTTACAGACGGATGAATAGACTTAAATCGATCTGAATACAGCTCGACAGAGTCGACTGTTGATGCAGGTTAAGAGTACATGAATTTGCAATAAACATACATACATATTTCATTAAGTCGAGTATGCCATTTTTAGTTCGTTACACACTTATTTATCCGGGACATAAATATACATACTCCCACATACATACATATATGTATGTATGTATAGCCTGTAAGGATGTTGGGCCAACAAAAAAATGCAACTATAACAATAAAATTCTTTTACACATACATGCATACATTACACACACTCTCACGTACGCACATGCTTTTTTTGTTGCTGCTCTTCACTTTTGCTATTTGTTCTGTCACTTCCGGCGGCAACAAAATAACTGAAAAAAACAGTCAAAATGGCCGCCCGCACGCTACATCCGGCGGTCTTCCCTCTTCGCATGCATTTGCCTACAACATTGTCTGCTTGTTGTTGTTGTTCTTCTTGTGTTTACCCCTTTCTGCCCCCCTCCCCTTGGCCGCACTCATTGTTGTCTTGCGCCAGGAGCGTTTATTAAATGTCACACTGCGAATTCGCCAACAGCCTTCAAAGCCGTCGCTGAGCACCTCCCCAAACCCCAACAAGTTCTACTATCCAAGATCCGTCTGGTATTCCGACCTGGCCATGAGGCTCCCCCCAAACACACAATGGCACTTGTCGAGTTTGGAGATTTCACTCACTGAATGCTGTTGTTGTTGCTTGTTTTTCCTTTTTTATTTTTGTTGCTTTGTTTTTGCGCCTTGGCTTGCCAGGCATTTTCTTTTCCTGTGTTACACATTTTTAGTTGCTTAGCAATCCATTCCCCCCACCCCCACCCTGCTGCTCAGGCACTGTTGACAGCTCCCCGGGCTGTCAGTCAGTGACAATTTCATTTATTTTGCGCTTCCGTTTGTCGTTTATAAAATCAAACATCGTCAAGTTTTGGATTTTGTTTGCTCAACCTACGTGCCGCCATATGAAGGAGCGTAGCCTTTGAGAATTCAGTTAGGGGAACGAGAAATACCCTAGAATATTCGCTTTAGATGTTGTCCCAACTGGCCGTGGCCAGTCTGAGCTTCTCCGCATACTTTCTTTAATATGCTACTTGCGGGGTTTTTTATTAAATCGGAATAAACTTTTTCTTAACAAACGGAATTGCTATGCTGTCTAGAGTACTCAAGTCCCGAGTTGTTGTAGATTTTCGTCTTTATTACATTTCTTATACCCTTGTTTTTATGCAAACTAGAGCTGTAATGATGTAACGCGGCACAGATGCTTTCTTTTTTTTAAGAACATTTCTTTCAAACTCTGCGAGTTTGAATTTTAGTATTTATTTATAAAAAGCCAGCCTTGAAGTTAAAACTATAGGCTAACTTATGAAACAGCGAGCTTTGGCTGTCAGTTCCTTTGATATTTATTACACTTTATAGTAGTGGTATTTATTTAAAATAAAATTATATACTTATAACACTTATGGTGGGATATTTAAAGTTATTTAATACATGTTCATAATTATATTCAAATAATGACATAAAAAGCGAAAGTCGATCACAATACTCATCTTAATACTCCCAGAATACTAAACCTGGTTTCTAGGGTCTTCCCCAGTTCAGATATCAGATCATTCGCGATGCGTCGTCGTCAATCAGGTCCTTCCCCGGTAATCTTCCCAGCAGAATACTTTAAATAATGTAAATATAATTTCCCTATTATTTTTTTGTTTTTATAGTTATAATGTAAGCTAATTTTGTATATTTTTTTAAATTAGATTAAGTTTTTTCCCCTTTATTTTGATCAAGCTGTCAAAATCTAAATTCAACTAATATTTATATCATTAAAAACAAAGAGTTGTGTTCCCATGTTAAGTAATACTCTATTATTGCTTGACTATATGTTATTGCCTCGTTCAGGTAGCCGATAAGTTTCAAGCACGCCTTGAAACTCTTCCAAAGTCAGTTTGCCTCTTTCCCAATATACTTGTCTTATTTCTCGCAGTATCCTGCATTCTGCAATAAAATGAAAGGAGTCCTCTCTATTCCGTCCTTCTCTGAGTTTCTATGTGGTGACATAATTAAGATTTAACAGCTCAAATTTTGCACTAAATATGAGATTGATTGAGAATGCACTTTATATTTATTAGTTTATTCAAAAACTAATTATTTCCTTAAAACTATATGATAAGTGTGTATCAGAAGGACCTTCAGCTGGATAACATTTTAGTAGGTACTTAAATCTAGGGATATTTCTTCAAATTACTATTTATTTACATGTTTAAATTGTTTACACTTTCTATGACTTGCTTTAATTTTAGTTTAGAAATAATTTGAATTAAGTCTCTTTATAAACGAGTTCCTTCCAGGGTATAGAAATCGTCACCCCGCAGGCAGCTGTTCCCTCATGTTTATTCTTTGGTTTCACTTTCATTTGACAGGCGAGTTTTTCTTTAGCTTTTGTTGATTTACATTACTTTCCGCTCAGATGTTCTGTTCAGCGTGCCACATTGCGTAAACATAACATTGGCTTAGATTTGCATACTTTTGAGTTGAACATCAACAAAGTGCGTGCTGATGGGCGGGCTGTTTGTGCATAATGAAACAATAATACAAATTACACAGCAGTTCGTTACAAGTGCGAGCGGCATTATTTATTTTGTTTATGAACATTTCTCAATTAATTTGAGCCCTTTTCTCATTTTTTAATGTTGTTGTTTACTACCCATGGCCAGCACAGAACAAAATGAAAAACTTTATTTATATTTAATTATTGTGTATGCCAGAGCCATAAACTGAAAACCAATCCCCAGCAGCTGTTGTGGCTGCCTGCGCAAAGCAAGCAAAAATTGTAATTAAATTGCAATGAAAATGAAATGCAATTCACCAATTAAATGCAAAATCTGCCAGCGTGCAATTTGTGGCACAAGACTAGGAAAAGTTGGAGCAGCAATGGGACTCTGGAGCTGGCCAGGAAGCAGCAGCAAAGCAAATACAGAGCCCAAAATATTCAATTACAGCCAAAATGTGTGGAGAGGCAGACAAAGACAGAGACACAGACAGAGGCTGAGGCTGAGGCAGAGCGAACGAGACGCAAGGATGGTGCAAAGTGGCAAACGAAAATGTGTACTAAATAAAATGTAGCCTCAAGTGTTTGGAAGCTGTTGAAAGTATCTAAAAAGAGGCAGAAGAGCGACGAGTGAGGCGGCGGCGGGGCTGGCAAACAGAACTGCTAGCAGATGGAACAAGATACGCATCAAGTGGATGCTGGGCAGAGCAGCGGGTACGGGGGAATGCAACATCTTTCAACACTTGTTAGATGTTTGCTTAGGTGTGAGCTCCACTTGAGAGTCCAAATTTGGGCGACACATTCGCTCGACATGCACTGGAGTTTCAATTAGTAAAATTAAATGTTCTTATGAGATTCTATTTGACCTGCCCGAGTCGGACTCCGAATCCGGCTCCGGCTCCGGCTCCGACTCCGACCCCAACCGCAAGGCCCACAATACGCCAGCACGGACTAATAATATTTGTTCAGGCTGCTGCTGTCCTGTTTGTGTATTTTCTTGTTGTTTTAATCTTTCGTTTTTCTTGTTTACTTGCAGAGCACATCGGAGCCTGTCTACTCGCCCACAATGGCCGGAGGCCTCTTTTCGATAGACCGTGAGTTCTTTGAGCGCTTGGGCACCTACGATTCCGGCTTCGATATCTGGGGCGGTGAGAATCTGGAGCTGTCCTTCAAAACGTGGATGTGCGGCGGCACTCTCGAAATTGTGCCCTGCTCCCATGTGGGCCACATCTTCCGCAAACGCTCCCCCTATAAGGTAAGTGTTAGCCACTGGCCAAAGGATGCTCCAAGCAGCTACAGTATTTATACTGTCCACCCACTTGCCACTCATTATCGCCCCACCAATGCGACTGCAAACCGTTAGAGAATTTAAAACTTGCACACAATCAGCGTGACATGTGTGTGTGTGTGTGTGCTGTGTGGTGTGTGTTGTGTGTGCCATGTGCCATGTGCTCTGTGGCCAGCACCAGCACCAGTCGAGTCCCAGGATCGTGTTTGGTCAACAGTGGCCCAATGCGGTTCCCTCAGTGCACATGTCGCACATGCCACAGCCACAGCAGCTACACGGACCTGAACCCAGACCCGGACCCGGACATGTACGTGCACTGCGGCTCTGTCTCAGTCCCTGGTAGCTGCCTCAATTATCAACGGTTTACGCTTGACAAAAGTTTGGCAACTGTTGTCTTGTCAATGGTGTAGCGGCTTCTATGCTGCAACGGCCACCACGAGCCACAGAGAGGCAGGCATTGAGCTGCAACGAACTGACTAGATACCTGCCAAATGAATCCAACTCAAAAGGCTAACACTAATGGTCTATGCGAGTAATAGCAGCTACAGATTTGGCAAATAAACCCTTGGGGCGCCTCATCAGTGGCATGTTTTATTCATGGGACCCGCTTTTGTTGAGCACAAATCCAATTGAAGCTAAATCGACTCTAACAAAAAGCAAGCTGAAAGTATAACTAGATTGCATTAGATTGGGGCCTAAACCCAGTTATTGATCAATTTATCACTTAAGCGTTTGATTAAATAATGTAATCCATACTTGTATTTATTTGCACTTTGATAACTATACAAAGCTGCCATTTCCATCCTTCAAGATCCTTTTCTTAAAGCTCCCACTATCTTATATTCACGTGCAATATTGCGCGACTTGTGGCGCCACCAAGTGCTACCACGAAAATTTGTGTGGTGTTTCCGGTGGGAGAGGACTTTCTTGCACAAATAATTAATAAAACATAAATAAAATAAAAAGCACACGATCATTTGTGTTAACTTAAGAGCAGTGTTCGTAAGTGCGTATGTACTAACACAGTAGGGTTGGTAAACACCGCAAAATAATTGGCGCGCTCAAAAATTCATTTGAGAAATAGTTCGAAAGAATATTTAGTAGCTCAAACAAAATTTCAAATATGATGAAAAATATTGGTTTAAAACTAAAATTAAATTTAATATCCAAAATTTAAGGAAAAGTTTCGAACGAGCCATTATTTTGCGATGTTTACCCGCACTACCCTTTTAGCTTTTATGTACTTTCTAACATTGTTTATTAGTAGCACAGAAATATCTGAACAAGCTTGTATTGCATGCATTTTATGCATTGTTTTATTAGTTAATTGTGCAACAAAGTTATGCTGCTCCAACTGAAATCGGTCCTTCAACTTTTTCCGCGTGTTTTGAAACCAAAGTTGTGAAATTTTGACAAGTCTTTATATACCGCGCTACGGTACATTTAACCAATTGTGTAACAGCTTATAAGTTAGGAGCTCTGTGATGAAACTATCAATTATTAAACCAATAACCCAACGATAAAGCAATCAAATATTTTCAAGTACCGTGTTACTTTGAACTATTTTAAAAAGCACGATATTCTCTTCGATAACTTATCCCTTATGCAATTCAATGACTTATTGTAAGCGCCTTACTCTGTAGAGTGATTTCCACAACCCTCTGGCCAACTCTGCTTCACATTAGCTTGGCCACAAGCCGCACAAAGCTGGCAACGACAACAATACACACACACATACACACACTCAGCATAAACAAGAACAATACACACAAAGCACACATAAGGCAGGAGCCAGACAATGCAGGAGCAGAATGGGAGGGTGAATGGGAGGTGATTGTGGGTAAAGACAGATAGCCAGGGAGACCGACCACAATAGCAACCAGCATCAACAACAGCAGCAGCAGCAAGTGGACAACCAGCAGAAGTTGGTACACATCATGACGTAAACCGACTCATTCAGGTAATTAGCCTGGTCCACCAGGTTCAACCTCAGCCTCAGCTCCAACTGCAGCCAAGCACCCCGTCCAACATCGGCTCCAGTCCCGGCCTTGGATTCCGATTCAAGTCCATTGTGTAAGCTCTACTGTTTGATTGCCAAATATTTTGACTGGCTTTTGGCGCCGCTGCATTACAGCCTGCCAGTTGCAGCCCCATTCTTGTTATCTACCTCCCAACCCTTGCCTCAACGATATCTTCATTTATGTATTTTCTATTTGATCTCCTGCAGTGGCGCACGGGCGTGAATGTGCTGAAAAAGAATTCAGTTCGTCTGGCGGAAGTCTGGATGGATGATTATTCTAAGTATTACTATCAGCGCATTGGCAACGATAAGGGAGACTTCGGCGACATCAGTGATCGCATAAAGCTGCGGTAAGTAGCCAATGGACAGGAAAATATGTATTGAAAACCTGTATAACTTTAGATAATAATAAGTAAGAATGCTATAGTCGAGTATACCCGACTGCAAAACTCCCTGTACCCAGGTTAAAATTTCCGATCGCATCTTCGTACACTTAAGCATAGACACACACATACACAAAGACGCACACATACAAGCGATTGCGCAAGCGAGGCATTTTAAGTCGTGGCTGTGCTGTTTGATATATCGAAAAAGTGGTTCGATCTTGACCAAATTTGGTCAGATTGCATTTTTCACCCGATCGTTCCTATGGCAGCTATATGATATAGTGACCCGATTTTGATCAAATTTGGTCAGATTGAATAAACTCTTTAGAGACTCGGTTTGGATGAGTTTGGTGAGGATATCTTTATAAACAACAAAGTTTTTCATACAAAACAGTTTTCTAATTTGCATCGCCTTCCTCTGCGATTCTCAAGAATTCAAGGGACCCCACTACAATTTATCATTTTGGAGGTACACTTTGTGAATAGCAATAGCTATTATTTTGGAGGCCCACTATAGTGTATGTGTGTAAGTGAGTGAGAGAAAGAGAGAGAGTGAGAGAGTGAATGAGTGAGAGAGGGAGAGAGAGAGAGAGAGAGAGAGAGAGAGAGAGTGAGAGAGAGAGTGAGAGAGTGAAAGAGAGAGAGAGAGAGAGAGAGAGCGAAAGAGAGAGAGCGAAAGAGAGAGAGCGAAAGAGAGAGAGAGAGACAGAGAGAGAGAGAGACAAAGAGAGAAAGAGACAGATCGCCCTTCTCTGCGATTCTCAAGAATTAAAGGGAGTCCACTACAAGTAACCATTTTGGAGGTTTCCAGTTGAAGGCCTTTTCCGCGATTTTCGATTTTCGATATAGTGGTTCGATTTACACCAAATTTGGTCCGAATGTATAAATTCTCTAGAGCCTCTGTTTGGGAAAGTTTGGTGACGATACATTTATGAACAAAAAAGTTATTCATACGAAAACATAGTTGTCGACCGATCATTCCAACGGCAGCTATATGTTATAGTGGTCCGATCCGGCCGGTTCCAACAGACATATATAAGAAGGACCTGTGACAAGTTTCAGCACGACAGTTTTAAATCTAAGATAAAGTAGTTTTCATAGAAACAGACGGACATTGCTATATCGACTCGGCTATTCATGCTGATTCAGAATATATATACTTTGTTGGGTCGGAAACGTCTTCTTCATTCCATTACACATTTCGAGACAAAATAAAATAATACCCTCTGCTAGGGTATAAAAATATGTAACGAATAAAAATAATATATAAGGGATTCTAAATTTGTTTATTTTTATTTTTATGAATTTGTTTATTTTTTAAACAACACAGCTGATTTCATAGTATTGATAGTAGAATAAGCTTCGATAGTGCTTAAAAAACATCGATAAAATCGATAGTGTCATCGATTGTTTTTTAGCTCTTATAAATAGGTACACTATGTACATAGGTTTACTTGCAACTGTAGTGCATTAGCCTAACTATTATTTTACTCATCCTTAGCGAGGATCTGGAATGCAAAAGCTTCAAATGGTATTTGGACAACATCTATCCAGAGCTCTTCATACCTGGTGATGCGGTGGCCAGCGGCGAGGTAAGTTTCCTATGTGTCTCGTTAAGACAGCTATTGCAGCATGTGGCAAGCGGCTATTCCTGAGTTACGGCCCCCGTTCCTGGCCCCAGCTGTGCGGCTCGTGGCCCCCGGCCCCCATCCTCCGGCTGTACCTGAAACACTACTAACCCATTAATGAGCCATTTGTGGAAGTAACAAGACACACACATATGTATTTCCCATTTCGCAGATAAGAAACCTAGGTTATGGCGGTCGCACCTGCTTGGACTCACCGTCCGGGAAGCGCAACTTGAAGAAGGCAGTTGGCACGTATCCTTGCCACAAGCAGGGTGGCAATCAGGTTTGTTACCACCGATGTTACAACGCCATGTAGCAGCACTGCGACCGCCACAAACTCCGTTGAAGCACAAAACCGTTAAGATTTCCCCATATACTGTTATGATTACGAGCCTGTACAGTCAGCGTTAACTTTATTCCCCGAAAGCTGTTTACTAATTTCACTAATTTAACTTTGGCGCATGGGGCGAACCTCTTCTAACTGTAAATCACTCCTAGAGCAGCCAAACACAACACAGCGATAACGATAACGATACCTATACCGATGACGATAACAATAACATTAAGAGTTACAGCTCGTTCCTAATCTTGTTATTGTTGGTTCTACCATGTTATTGTGTCTTGTGTGTCGCTCTCCCATTTGATGAATCGAACTTAATTTCCAGATAAAAAGCATTCACACGAACATGTGCATCGATGCTCAAGGAAAGTCCGAGGACGAGTCGCCTGTCGGTGTCTACGAGTGCCACGGCCAAGGAGGACATCAGGTATCCAACTCCAACTCCAACTCCTACTCCTACTCCACATCCATCGATTGCCTCTCGCAGCGGCAGGTGGACAGGTTGAATCCGACCTGTGCCTCCAATTGCCTGGGCCCTCATCAAATTTTACATTGGTTTTGGCAATATTTTGGGTCTTTGACTGCTTCAAGCTTTGCTTACAAAAACCGCCTGTAGTTAACTTTAATTTGTTGCTTGCTTATTAACCAACCGACTATACAACACTAAACAGGAGCTTGATCAGTCTTTTATAGATGCAACATTATTCTATTATTTTAAAACTATTAACATTCGATTCAAAATTGGCTCTAAATACTTTAAATTTCCAAATATTTATACTATAACATTCCCTGATAGACTGTGATAACTTTATTACTCCCATTAATCTCGATTTATTGTTCAATCAAAATTTAATCATTTAATTATTATATTATAACAAATTTTGTTCAGAAATTTAACTAATTTCCAAACGACTTTATCTAAATTTATTCAACAAATTTTATTTAAATGTTTTCTGTGCTTTATTTTCGAATATGCTTACTCAATGTGAATTCTACAGCTTACTTTGTCTACTCTTACTGTAAAGCGTATTTCCAATCTATAGCTTAAGCACTTTTCTCTTAAATAATCCCTAGATAATCATCAACACATTCATCACTTCGTGGATCTTCCTGATCTTCAGATTTCTATTGAACCCATTTGTTTGACACTTGTTCTAAGCACTTTCAAACTTTCAATTCCGCTTCAAATTAATTCTGGCTATATTACAATAGGTTAACTTAAGTCTAACAACTATTTACATATTTATGTCTCCGTATATCCCTGTTTGAATTTTGTTGTGGTCCCCCCAGTTACAAATATGATTGTTGTTTCGATTCTAGCCGCTGGCTTGTGGGAACTTGGATACTTTTTTGAAAATATTTATATCCCTCAACTCGTACTCGTAAATATCTAAACAAAAAGTGTTGTCCTGCGGTTTTGAGCACTAATTTCACGGAGTTTGTGGATTATAAAATGTTTTTTTTTTTGATCTCTTAAAACATTTATCGCATTTATTTAACCTTTAGCCGTAGCTTAAGTCAAAGTATTTATCACAAAATTGTATTTTGCCAGAGTGAATGTGGCCAAAATGGCGTGCGAAATGCATTGACAATTTCACAGAACTCACACATACATACACACATACACACACACATATATACACACACACATACATACTTACACAATTTGGGAATTGAGATTTATGCCACGTTGCAAAATTAATTAAATCGCAATCATAAATAAAATGACAAAAATGATAAATCATTTCCATGGCTTTGCTTGCCGGATCCGTGTTGTGGTGCAAGTTTTTACAAACCAACAACAACAACAAGAAATAGCACAACAAGATATGCAATACTGTGACAATTTTGCCAACATTTAATAACAAGCATTTCGACAACAAAAACGCCAAATAAAAGTGCATACAAATGAACTGAACCATAAAAACATCTACACAATACAAAGATACACTCACACACACGCGCGTAGATACCCAGATACCCAGATACATAGATACATTCTGTGGCTGTGTGTAGTGTTGTAGGGTTATTGTGTATTCAACATTAAATGGAAAGTGTTGACCTCGTTCCGCTCGCAATGCGCAAAAACGCACCAAAATCGCCAGGCTGAGTGCCGCGCGCCCCCTCAACACCTACCCTCAGCTATGCCCTCACCCCTCACCACATTGCGATGAAACAAAACCCCGCACAGGAAGGAAACAAGAAACAAATCTGTAAAATGTGTGTCATTGACTACAAGATACCCAGTAAATATGCAATAGCTCAAAATTCGCGATTTATTTTTAATCTTAAAAACTGTTTTTGAGCATAAAGAGATGTTTTCATTCTAAAGTAAATTGGGGAATATTAGGATAAGGTGCACCTAGAATATGACTTATATACTATCAGAGGTTAGTTGGAGAAGTTCTGAGTTATTTGTTGAAAAATATATAAATATTTTTGAAATTACTTGCGATTTCGGTTCTTTGGTGTTAATTTAATCTAAATAGATTTGATTGCATTTCGAACTCTGGATTTATATTTTGCATTTTGTTGTAGTACAACATATTATCTATTTTGAAATTTGGTAACACTTTGAAAGGATGTATCAATAGAGAAAAGCAAGGACATAAGGAGAAAAAAGAGCAATGTTAACTGAATTCTTCATATAACAACCAATTCGGGCGGGCCTCGGAACGCGAGATAGTTGTAAATTATACATTTGTCGGCACGGGATCGGGATGAATGAAATGTATCCGGATCGCGCGGGATTGTGATAGAATTTAAGTCCCGATCCCAGCACTACTTGGAATGCGTATGACAAAGAATAAGAATCTTGCAGTCCAAATATCTATTTAAAGTTCAGCAAAACAAGGACAAGAAAAACGAATAACTTTTTTTGGCACTACAATGAGGTCCTGAAGAAGTTTCCTCACCCGCCAAGGTTGAGTTGGGTATGCTCCTCTGTGCACCTTGACACAGGGTATTAAAAGACGACTGCGATGTGAAAGCGCGTATAAAATAATCAACATATGCGAGCGTTGAGGACACCACATATGGGCGTAGAAAATTTTAATTTTGCACATCGCAAAAAAAAAAAACAATTTACATATGTGGCAGCAGGCTGCAGGGGAGGGAGGGGTACAGCAGCAGCACGTGGTTGAGTAAAGTTTGCACAATTCTTTTGACTAGTAGTGCGTCAAAGGATCTCTGGCTGTCCCAGTCCTGTGCAGAACTACGTAGATGGATAGCAACAAAAAAATACACGCGGCTCAACATAATGAAAAATTGCAACTTTCATAAAATACGCGCGGCTAGAAAAAATGCAAGAAAAAAATGTGCTCAGCGCTTAAAAAACGGAAAAAGCTGAACGTGCACATTAAAAACATTGCAAGAGATACAAAAACCGAGAAAAGAAAAAACTTAAAAAGATACAAACATAATTAAAAATGCATCGCGTATCACGCGAAAAAATGTTGCGGCGCTAAAAAAAAAAAAGAAACTTCTCCAAAGGGTTTCCAAATAGGAAAACGGAAATGTTAACCAAGAAAATGAAGGCCACAGCGGAAAAGAGTTGGCAGGGGGACATGTGTGAAAGGCAAGGACGGCGGTAAGCGAGCACAAATGTTAAATGTAAGCACAAGTGCAGAAAACGAGGAAGGATAAACGTTAAGGACGTCAGCTGAAATTGCAATTTAATTATTTATGAATATGCTATAGGAACATAAAATATGAAGATACCAGCTGGGCTGATCCAGCTATCTTATTTATCTGTTAACCAATTTCCCTAATGCCATTTGAACTCATTTCAGTTCTGGCTAAAACAAATGTCAGCTATGAAATAATGTTGCAACATTATAAATGTGCATGCGGCGGTGGCAGCCGAAACAATAAACAAGTTGAAACGGCATTCGTATTGCCAGCAACAACGCGGTCAGTTGTGGTAAGCGGAAGCGGAAAGTGTACCACAACAAAATGGCGGCCTGGGCCCTGACGTTGGCCATGGCAAACAAAGGCCAAGCAGGCCAGCCAGCTGGCAATGGCAATGGCAGCAGAAGCGCGGCTAAAATTATAAATAATCATGGCGAGCCCGCAGACAAAACCCAGACACACAAACAACAGACACACACACACACACACACACATACACACACATACACACATTACACACCGACTGGTAGCAGCTTTGGCATTTAATTTAATATTAAATAATAATAAGTAATGCGGCTACTTGGCAAACATTTTATGCAGCGATTTCTCAAACCAGACAATACAATTTGTATTAATATGCATATCTCTTTACTCTGCCCTCATCCCCCGTTCCAATAATTGAACCAAACAGTACTGGATGCTGAGCAAGGCTGGTGAAATACGTCGCGATGGTGCCTGCCTGGACTACGCCGGCAAGGATGTGATACTCTTTGGCTGCCATGGCTCCAAGGGAAATCAGGTGAGCATTGGTTGTATATTGTCGTCCTTATAATGGATTAATGTTGTATTCTTGTGCTGCAGTTCTGGACATATCGTGTGAAATCAAAGCAGCTGCATCACGGCTCCTCGGGCAAGTGTCTGGCAATCAACGAGGCCAAGGACAAGCTGATCATGGAGGAGTGTGATGCGGCCTTCCAGCGTCAGCAGTGGCTCATGGAGGGCTATGACAGTTCCAAGTTGTGAGGCTACTTCTACGCGAAGGGCACCATTCTGGTGGCCACATCGCAAAGCGTACGCGCATAGCAAGGACACCAAGGACACTGAGGCGCAGGAGGAAGTGTGGGACGATCAGCAGCAGGATTAGATGATAGCAATAGTTTATAAGTAAATGACACGGCCCGCGAGAGTTGTGCAATAGGCAGTAACAAAATATTGCCATGGCTTTCAACTGAAGCATTGAATTGCGCTATCAACACACTTTCATACACATCTACTAACAATATATATATACACATATATATATATACACACATAATATATATTTTATATTTTAATTTAAATTCAATCATTCGATTTGCGTGTTTCCAGACACACATATGAGCTAGTTAATAAGCGCACATTCGAAAAGAACGACTGTTGTACAGTAGATCTTAAGTTTTCTAAGCGAACGGTTGAGCAACCGTTTAAAGTTACTTAGTAGACATAAAATTAGTCTATATATATACATATATATATAAATGTATGTGTAGATCTATATATTAACAGAGGTTGAACCCAGCCGGGCTTAACTGGCAAGTCGTAGCGCAATTTTTGCATTTACATGTTATACATTTTTAGCACAATTTTTCGAGGCAAACTTTGTGTGTGTGACTTGTGTGTTTGACAGGTTTTAAAATAGCACAAGGCAGTAACTAAGTTGTATAGTGCAGTGCATACATAAGTACATATATGTAATATTTATGAATTCTCCTGACATCAACTGACTTTGCAAAAGTCGCGTTCCAAATATGTTTAGTGTGTAAGCTTGCTTTAAGTCCATTGTTGTTGTAGTTGGGAAAGCATTTGGTGATAGACTTAGTTTTCCCCCCTTATGTGCCCCCACAGCATTCCTAATTACTTATACACAACGTATGTACTTACATATGTATATGGCACATCAGTTGCATTAGCTACTTGATTTTATTTATTTTGTTTTTATATTTTTGCAAAGTGTGCAATTAATTTAAGCTGACTTGTTGATTTTCTTATGGATTTCTTAATCAAGTCTCAAAAATGAAAAAAGAAAACAAACCTATGCCAAATTATGTTTAGTGGTTTACTTTTAATTTATAAAAAAAAATATATATTTCTTTCCATTTTGTTATGAACTCAACAAGTACAACATATCCCGTTTGTTAAACAACGCCAGCTTGTAGAAGATACCTTTGTATGTATATCATCAGTTTAGACAGACTTATGGATATCACTAAAGTAGAGCTAGTACTTAATATAAGAGCAGATATGCGATAGTGCCTTCTACTTTTTACTGACACAACGTACATACTACACATATATAATTGTTTATCCCATGTAGCTAAAAATTAAACAAATTAATGTGCTCTAATGGGTTAAATTTAAGTCACAAACAGAACGACTGTAAATACTTATACACTGTACAATTTGATATCGCAAATGTAAATAATCGAACATGATCTAAATACATAAAGTAATCATACACAATATAATATCAATATAATGAGGAGAATCCACACATTACAGGACATGTTTGATTTGCGATTTTAGGCTTCACTCTAGGCAACATTTACATTTAGCGTACAAACCAAAAGCCATAAAAGTGGTCAAAAAATTTTTGATAATGATACAATAATATCCTAAGCTCGTAGTGAATGTGTAGTACTTAAGCAATTACACAAGTTGTACAAGGACACATATAAAGTTACAAATAAACAAACACTTCGTGTACTGGTCAATTGTATTATTATTTTGAAAGAATAGGCTATCTTTGGAGTGCTGAAGATTCAAAATCTCAATTGTCCTATGGAAGCTACTATATTGTGTAGTGATCCAACGAAATCTAAGCAAAGTTACACTACATTTTCACTAAGAAATCAATGATCGGTGCGAGTGTTTATGCAGAACAAGAAAGTTGGGGCTCCAAAACTCAATTCCTAATACACTTTCCCGTCAAAATTATTGTGTCACTCTACTAAATACTATCTCCTTGTCCCAAACATTCGTACCAATTCCTGTTAAGTTTCGCCAGTGGCGCCACCTATGATTTAAATCTAATGCGATTGGGATGGTCCCAATGCGAAAAGTGTTGTGGGAGTTATCCCAATGTCGTCACTGTAGAAAATGCTGATTTTAATTAATTTTGAATCATTTATATATGAAAAAAGAGTTCCTTTTATCGGATTGGGCTTTTTACTAAATTGTGTGCTTTTAGTTAAATTTTTGATTATTAATTTTTACTCATTTTGAACGCAAAACTAATGCAAACGCAGACGCAGTTTGTGACATCAACTAGCCTTTAGGTTGATGTATAGGCTAAAAATAAAATGTGCACGAACAAGTGATTTAAGTAACATTTTGGTTGATGTATTAAAAATTACAGTATACAGGAGTAGGAAGGCGCATATAATTTGATAAAAGAATCTCTTACGGCGCATTTACAACTTGCTTAAGATGCCACGATAGGTAGTAGCAAAAACTAAAAATACATTGAAATCTTTTAAGAAAAATAAAAAAAAAACTTAGGACGCGCGCACACAGAGAGTGAAACAGTGCGGAGTTGACGAAATAATGGAAAGTTAACAGTAATTTAACACAATGTTAATTTTCTGTAACATCATGTTAACTTGCTTTTAACATTCAGTTATTATTCTGTTAACGTTCTGTAAGCCTGCAGTTATCATAATGTTATTAACAGAGTAATGCTAAATTAAAAAGCTGTTATACTTATCAAAAACTGTTATACTATTTTGCGACCATCTGATGATTTCTGTTCGCCTGGTATTTTAGCCATTGTGAGCCTTACAAATTAAAACTGCCGAGCTTGGCAAGTGCAAAAATTTCAATTCGCAATTTCGGTAACTGGAAATTTTTAAAGGACAGTTGATAGTCCAAGTAAAAAATTATGTTTTCTCAAAATCCTTTACGAAAAAGCAGACTATACATAAGTTAAAACAATGCCGCTAAACTAATTTGTTAAAGGGCAACAAATAAAAGTATGCTACAAGAAGAGGAGAAAATTAACTCCCATTTGGCACTTACAAAAAAATATATAAATCTCAGCAAAAATTATTTTTACTCCCTGTACCCATAAAATGGGTAAAAGGGGGTATTGGATTTGTGCAAAAGTATATAACAGGCAGAAGGAGACATCTACGACCTAATAAAGTATATATATTCTTGATCAGTATCAATAGAGATTTCAATTTGGCCATGTCCGTCTGTCTGTCCGTCTGTCCGTCCGTCTGTCCGGATGAACGCGTTGTTCTCAGCAACTATAAGAGTTAGAGGCACCTAATTTGAAATGTAGGTTCCTGTATACCATACGCAGATCAAGTTTGTTTCCGATCTCAGATATCTCCCCCCGTCCCCGCGCAATTGTATCAAAACGTTTTATCGCTACACTTTAAAATATATAGCTTTGGGATTTAAAATGTACAATACTTTAGTCACTCTTAACCTACTGTCCAAATTTCAAGTCGATCGGATAATAAACACGGAAGTTATTCAACAAACAAGATTTAGTACTGGAACGGGGGGGGGGGGGGGGGGGGGGGGGGGAAGGGGGGGAGCCCTGGTTCGGTCATACCCATTCAAATTCTTCGAGGACTCATTGCCTTAGAATCAAAAGGACTGACTTTCTCGATTGGCATTCAAGGATTTCCAGGATTTCACCGAAAAAAAAAAACTCCACTTTTTTGCAAGGGGGTAGGTCAGCAAAAAGGATCTAAAATCACAAGATCGTCTGTAACTCGGTCATTTCAAGGACGAGTTTGATGTCCTTTGGCAAAAAGATAGGACTTATCCTGTTAAACCCGGATATATAACCCAAAGGTCAAATATCCTTACAGGAGCTGAGAAATAAGGACTTTTCTGTATACAGAAAATTAGCGATATCTCGGCCGTATCCTTGCGTATCCTGACGAGTCCTGTGTCAGACAACTTGGCATTATCAGGGCTACCAACTGGCCAAAGGACATCAAATTCGTCCTTGTAGTTCCCAAGATATTGAGTATTTTGTATTTTTAGCACGATTCCTTTCGCCCTGAAAATTTACAAGTCGATGGTCCTAAGATGACCCCATAATCCTTGAATGCCAATCGATAGAGTAGGTCCTTACGATCCTAACGCATAAGGTCCTTTTAAAATCTGCAAGGATATGGCTGAATGGGAGCTACTAGAAAACCGTTCCATATGTGTGTGCAGAAATTCAAAATATTTGTTGCTTACTTTTGGGCTGCTGATCATAAGCTAGAGAGCCTTGCGGCATATTATTTGCTATAGCTCGGCCAAATCCTTAAGAATTTCGAAAACCCATACATTTCTGTACTCGTGGGATTCAGAACTGTCGATTGGCATTCAAGAATTTTCAGACCTTTCCGAGAAAACACCACTTTTTTGGAAAAGGAATCGAAAGTCACAAAATCTCCTATAACTCGGTCATTTCAAGGACGACTTTGATGTCCTTTGGCCTAAAGATGGAGCACTTCATCCCAAATCCGAATATAATAACCAAAGGGCTAAGATCCTTCAAGGAAACCAGAAAGGACTATTCTGTATACAGAAAATTCCCCATATCTCTGTCGTATCCTTGCAGATCCTGGCGGATCCTTTGTCAAACAACTTGTCATTACCAGGGCTACCAACTGTCAAAAGGACATCAAACTCGTCCTTGAAGTTTCCGAGATATCGAGCATTTTGTATTTTTCGCTCGTTTGCTCTCGGCCGTGGACTGAATGAAGTAGCACAGCCACCACTTAAAATGCCACGCTTGCGCTGTCGCTTGTGTGTGTGCATCTTTGTGAATGTGTGTGTCTATGCTTAATTGTACGAAAATGAGATCGGAAATTTTTGACCTGGGTACAGGGACTTTTGTAGTCGGGTATACTCGACTATAGCATTCTTACTTGTTTTTAATTGCATATTTTATTATAATTAAATTTGTATTCATATTAAGCCAATGTCAAAGGATCATTACTTCAGCTAAACATTTGCGTTTTGTTTAATCCAGGATCTCAGTGCGCCCACGTACGTGTACATGGCAGGACGTCCCTTTGCGCCACATCCAAAGCCCCAGGAGACAACACCGAATAGTTTGCCATCAACGGTCAGTGGGCCGCCAGAGTCGCCCTGGCAAGAGCTAACTTGTCCGCTGGGATGTCCGGCACACACCATGCGGTCCGTAAGGCCAGGAATGTTCTGGGCATTGCAGAAGTCGCGACTCCAAAGCTGCACCTGGGCAAACTTGAGGCGATTCGGAAGCTGCAAATTCTGATTGATAGCCCCGAAGCCGCTGATAGTGGCCAAGGTATCGGCTGCATAGTTGGCATCCGCCTCCGATAACTGAATCGTTTGAACAGCACCGCCCAGGGGCACAGGACTACTCAGGCGAATGAGCGACATATCAAAGTCCTGGCTCTGGGGATTGTACTGCGGATGTATGATCAGCTGGGAAATGCCAAAGGTCTGTCCATTTCCCGCTCCTAGATCGTTGGTACCCACAATCGCCTTCATTTGACTGGGACTCTGTCCCATGGTGCAGTGTGCCGCAGTTACAATAATAGTATCGGAAATCAGGGAGCCTCCACAATGATGGCGCCCGTTCAGCTGCAGCGACACCTGATGGGGAAACTGCCCCGGCGATGCAAACTGGCCGCCAATGATGCGAGAAACATCCGCACCATGGACGAGGTTGCCAACGATTGCGAGCAACAAAGGAACTAGTACGTTGTATACTGAAGACATTGCAGAAGTTAAGTGTGTCGACAGTGCGGTTAGGACGGTCTTTTTATAGCAATTGAGTCGGCAAAGCATTTGATCGCCGAGTTTGGGGCTTTGCTTATCAGCCTAACAGCGGGGGCTTGGCTGACCCAGTTCCGTGTGCGAATTTTTGACGTGGCCTTGTATTCTAGGAAGGGTTAATAAATATATTCAGATAGATCATAACATGATGCACCAAGTGAAGAGCTAAGTCAACCCTTATCAAGGCAAGCAGGAATGTTAAGTAGCCTTAAACTCATAGATAGCCGCGAATACTAACAAATGGCAAACGTGTTTAATGAGCCGCTTAATGACAACGGGGGCTCGACTCGACCTTATTTCTAACGCGAAATTCTGCTTTGTGCCACATAAGAATCAAGTTCACAAAACAGTTAATTGCCATTGCCTTCTATATTTGGTAGGTTGGCCAAAATGGTATCAGCTTTTTTTAAATGTTCTTAAGTGTACAGGGTGATGGCGCCCCGGCACGGATAATTTTTTTTGATTTTAATGGGCAGCGTGAGTGTGATGGCCATTGCTTATCATCCAGACGTTCTTCCAGATTTCACGCTTGAAGACGTTGCGATAGTTCTGCACGGAAACAAGGAACTCTGGGCCAAAAAGAGTTTGAATAACAACATTCTCGGCGGCCAAATTGCGATTGGTGGCCGCGTGGACAATCACTAAGGGTGCATTGCTCTGGAAGGAAGTAAATGGGTAAGGAAAATGTTAACATTCAGAAATAGGCTTATACTGACGGGCAAATCCTCGCCCTCGCTTTCGAAGCGCTTATGAGGATCCACATGCATGCAAAACCAGTTAGTAAAGGCACTGGGTATGTCTCCGTCTGGGCACATAATTTTCTGCAAAATGAGGGAGTATATTTAGTAAGATGATCAGTTAAGGTCAGACTTCTCTCACTCACGCTGCGATGCACAAGACCCAGTGGTAAATTGACTTCCCCATACTTCTGAGAGTTGAATGTGGTAGTTATGGCTTGAGAGAGGTTGCTGAGCTTGGGGGCGCTGTATAGCAGAATAGGATCATCAGGGGACTCAACGCACTCCAGACGGAAGCGCTGACCGTACTTCAGTTTCTCTCCAGTACGATCATGCTCATCCCCACTGACGATGCGGAAGGAGTTGCGTACGCAAGGAAGCACCGAAGGAGCCACGGTGAGCTCGCAGCTCTCGTTTATGGTTTGACTGGTGCGTATTGCGTGCTCGTTGATGACCACCGATAGAGCTGGATGCAGCTCCGAGGTATCCATGTCAAGAATGTTCATATAGACGGGCATCAGCTGAATCACAGCTCCAACCATAATGTCGTGCTTCGGAGCTGCCAGCTGAACTTCCTTCTGAAAGTTGTCAAAGAGTGTGCGAGCCTTCTCTACCAGCAGCTCTCCGCGATCGCGCATCTTCCTGAAGCTACTCATTTTATCCTGCAAGAAGGATAATATGCAAGTTGGCAATTGCCAATCAGTACTAAGTATGAGCTTACCTCCTCGAGGCAGTGGTCCTCAAACCAATTGCCTATGCGCACATTGGACCGATAACGGTTTGAGCCAGATTCAAATGCCGAGACACTGCAAGGCATCTTGTGTTTTGTATATTAACGAGTTAAAGAACGAATTACATAAAAAAATGTGTTTATCAAGAATATATTGGACAGAGTTATTCGTATTATTCGAAATAAGTTCAGTGCTGTTGTCGCTTTGAAATTTTGTTTGCCTCTGAAGTGTCCTAGTTCTAATACAATGCTAGGCTGACTACAACTTCAAGGCAAGAGCATTTATTATATTTGAGATTTTGTCTTTAACATGTTTCGTGTATCACAGGCAAAATAATTGTATTATTTATAAAGCTTTTTGTCTCTAATTTGTAGAAAGCACTTCCGTGGTCATTATTTGTAATCACCAAGCTGAGTCCATATTTACGACTAATATTCTTCACTAGTCATATTACTGACTCAACTAAATATTCAAAATAGTTTTCTCACCGTCAATTTCTCTCATTTCCGCTGAGAAAATATGTGGTCCTTTCATTTAAAAGTTGTCAATTTCCTTTCTTTTTCTTTTAGTTCAAAATTCTTTGACAATAATGGTTGGACTGTCGTGTAATTTTCTGCGATAGGGTACTCCTGGAAGTCTTTTGTATACCTGTTTCCCAAAATATGGGTGTTAGGATATACTAAAACTGACCAAAATTACGCAATATTTACATATCAAATTCTTGATCAGCATAAGCAGCCGAGTCGATATGCCCATATCCGTCTATTAGAGAGTTATAATTTGGTATCGACCGCCAAAGGCTGACGTTCCTGAGAGATTTTCACCACTTTTCCGACCTTGGGGGTGAATTTTCCAAAATCAGTGAGACACGTGTCGAATTATTTAATGTGAAAGCTATGCAAATGAGTTTGAAGGTGACTGGACTAAAATTAGACTTTCGCCCAAACAACCTTGGGACACCCATTTTACGCCCATGGGGGTGGATTTTGTGAATTCGGTGAAATAAGTGTTAAATGATTTTTTGCACAGATCTTTGAAAATGAGTTTGAAACCTATTGGATGGTAAGAAAAACAGCAATTTTCCACGCTTGGTGGGTGGGATTTTTCAAAACCCCATCTTAGGACGCTCTTTTATGATAGACAGAACTTAATGTGAAACTTCAGCATTCTAGCTTCTTATGGCTTTGGCTGTGCGATGATTGACAATCAGTCAGGACAAACTCTTTTGCATATACAACGTACTATATATATGTAGTAGATCACGTACATAGGTATTTATTGCTTTAACAACCATCAGTCTTAAGTGTCTTAACGTAAGCATCACTTAATATCCAGGCATTTATGACCAATTGGCAATTGTATTGTAATTCAATGTTCGACAATAATCACGTACCTTATCCCAGGGAATACAAAACTGTTGCATACTTTTGGCTGCTACATTTAATTAAGTTGTGTCCACATGGCGTATGCGTAATGCAAGATATAATACCCCCGTTCTATATATATTCTCTGAGTTATTATTTATATTTATATAATTATACATTTATGCAAATTTGTATTATTACAATTGCCCTGGCATTTGTGAGATGATTTTGCTCAGACTTCGTTTGCCAACTGACTAAAGCGTGACTTGATAGCTATGAGTAGTATATGGATATAGCTCTGTGCCCACAACTTCCAGGGATTTGTTTAGAAATGTCGGATCGTGTAATATGATGGGTGTGCACTAAATGAGCGGCAGCAACAATAAAAATGCAAATAACAACAACTAGATGGGTTAGGAGTCGCAGACACGGGGCATGGACCGGGTGTATTGTTGCCTGGCCAGATATTATTCCCCAGATAAGGAATTGCTTTCTTGATGGCTTAATTGCTGTTTTATGCGGTCTGCTGTGTTGTTTTTGCTCTTGTGATATCTGGCACATCGTGCACTTCACGTGAACGTGATCGCCTCACTCGGCCGATCCGCGGCACGTTCCTTATCAACGGCTGTGGCAAACTACAGCGAGTGTCACTCAATTGGACGGAGTCATTTACGATCTGAGGAATTTGATAGTTCTAGAAACATATTTGCCTGGTCGCTGCTCAAATATTGGCCTGCCATTTCGCACTGATTTATTTCAATTAGTTTGCACTCTATACGTTTATGGCCATCATATTTTTCACTTTATCGAAACGACTGCATTTATTTTCGTATCATTTCATTTGCTAAACGGACTTGTAAATCTTTGCAATCTAAAGTAGTTGTACTTATTAATACAAAAGTGATCAATAATACAAGCAGCACGTTCACTTCCCCATCTGAAAATTTTCCTAATGACTCAAATACCTTTGGGCTTAAAACATTTGCGAAACATTTTGCTTTCACTTTCTCAAACATTGTTTCAAGGATCAACCGCAGCGATCTGATTAGCGATGGCCAACTCAGCAAATGACAATACTCTGGTGAACGGTGTGATGAGTTTAAGTTACGCAATGGGGTCAAGCTGTGCCCCAATCTCTCGTCTGTCCGTCTATACTCTTTCGTCACTACCAAGGCTAGATTAACCAGATTTGCTACATCGCTTACCCGACTCTTCAAAAAATAAACGCGTAGCAGGACAATTTTAATGAAGAATGTGATATTGTTTTTATTAAAACGAACTACAACGGCCTCACTAACTCGCTATAGGAAACTCAAATATTGACACACAAAGGGCCCAAACACATAACGCACACAATACCCATACCATCCACTATTTTAAAGGTAGTTTCACAAAAATTGATATTATGACTACTGGATGTTCTTAACTGATACTCTTGTTTTCATTCAGGCCACCAAAAATACCTTTTGTTCTTATTATTAGTGTACCCCACTACGAATCTCTCCGTACCCAAGGCCACCATTTCAAAATTACTTTTAAAAAATCGTTTTATCGATTTTCGGGGAAACGGGGGGAGATTCCGAAATCTGCAAAAACAGGAACCTACATTCCATATTTGCTGTCCCTAGCTCTTATAGTTGGTGAGACAGACGCGTTTATCCGGACAAGCGCACAGACAGCCGCACTTGGCTAAATCGACTCGGCTATTGATACGAATCCAGAATATATATATGCTTTATAGAGTCGAAGATGTCTCCATCTGCTTGTTAGTTTGTACAGATTTATTTTATTTTTTATTCAACAGTAAGTTGGCTTAGTTTAAACTATGGCCAACCTATGAATAAATAGCACTGCCTGCTTGGGCCTTGGCTGTGTATATAATTCTTAATAAAGAAGTTATGAAGTGTTAGTTATTGTTCATTTGAGTAGAGTGTTGCATAGATGTTGCTTAATTTAAGAAAATAAATCATTCTAGAAATATGTTGCTGGGTTGCACAGATTTAATGCCCCTTTTTACCCATTTCATGGGTACAGGGAGTAAAAATCGTGATGGCTTACACTTATATAACTATTTTTCCGCTGACTTTTTGAACATCATTATTAAGCAATTATGCACAATGGATGATGATAACATATTTTTACAAATGTGATGAGTAATTGCAATAAAATGGCTGCTTTTAACCACGTCCACTTATTTAGCCATATTTTCTGAATTAAAAATCACTATAAATCATTTTCTGCCTGTTTGATTATATTGATCTTTGTGTTTCTGTCTTGTTTTCTTCTATTAAGTTTTTGTTGCTTAATTGCCAGTAATCAGATTAACCAGACTATCTGGTTAACGAGAACGTCAACTGCCAACTGTTTGTTTGCCTTGGACTTTGTAAAGGGCGTGTCAGGAAAAGCATCAAGATTTGTAAATAGAAAGAATGTAAATAACAACAACTATTCAAATTTGTACGCTCAAAGTATAATCATTTGACAATTTGACTTGTAAAGCTGGCTGATTTCATTAACCAAATATTAAGCTGTTAAGGTTATATGGAGAGTTGCGTAATTATTTTAGTGATATATCCCGATAATGGATAAAATGGAATGGGACACACAATGTGCCTAATTTACGGAATCTTATAATATAAACAAGTAAGAATGCTATAGTCGAGTATACCCAACTACAAAACTCCCTGTACCCAAGTCAAAAATTTCCGATCGCACACTGAATAGCTTCCGTGTTTGGTATCGGATCGACTTGAAATTTGGACAGTAAATTAAGAGTGACTAAAATATTCTACATGCCAAGTCCCAAATCCATATCTTGAAAATTGATACTGAAAAACGGTTTTTATCGCATAGCGGGGGAATATCTCGGATCCAAAATAAACTAGACCTGCGCCTGCTATAAAGGGTCGGAAGATATCTCCTTCTGTCTGTTACATACATTTGCACAGATTTAGTACCCCCTTTGTACCCTATTTTATGGGTACAGGGAGTAAAAATAATATTATTTTAATCGGGACACACCCACTTTCGAGTTTTCAATTATACTCACAATTATAAGGGTTTCGACCATGGTTTTACACATTCTGTGTTTGTTCCTACAATACAAGAACTAGTCTTGATAAGTTAAAGCAATCAATGTTGGATTAAAATCCGCTTTGATAAGGTCTTCGCGGAGTAGCCTTATCCATGTGAATTTTAGGCTGATTCCTCTATCAACAAAGTAAAGACGTAAGTAACCCGCAAACTGAATTGCGTCAAACGACAGGCCCATAGACGATTATATGGCGCTACGACCATTTATTCAGAGACCATCCTCATTTGAAAATGAAAACACTTGCGTAAATACGCGTAACTGGATGATTAGGAGGTACCGCAGTGTCTTCATTAAACTTCAATGGCGTCATCAAGAATGCGGCCCTTATCCGTGAGTTAACACTAATTAGCTTATCAAAATAACACAAATACTATTCCGTCAATTGAGAGCACATGCACTTTCAAGGGTTTCGGCCCTACAGGTACTATCAATATTTTGTTTCTTACAAAAAGAACGAGCTGGAAGTTGCGAAAGAAACCTTCCCAATTACAAGAAAGAACTTTTGTAACTTTACCATATAACTAATATGACAACGAATACCAAATACCTTCACTTTATTCCAACGTTGCTTGGTTGCACTGCCGTCGAATTAGTGTGTGTTTTGGGAATTTCAGATAGCGAATTTGGAATTTCTTATTTGTTTTCAACAGAAATTTGAATGATCCACAAAACAACCAAATTGTAAATAGAAATTTTAATTTTTTTTTTTTTAATTTTAAAACAAGAAAGGACGGCTATCTTCGAAGTGCCGAAGCAGGAATTAATTTTTATACAATACTTAATATTTGTCTGATTGCTTCTATGGGAGCCATGTGGTCCGATTTTTCCGATAGGAAACTATTTGAAGTATAATAAAACTGTTTGATATAGCGAAATAGTGGTTCGATCTTGACCAAATTTTGTCAGATTGCATTTTTAACCCGATCGTTCCTATTGCAGCTATATGATATATATTTGGTCAGATTGTATAAACTCTTTAGAAACTTGGTTTGGATGAGTTTGGTGAGGATATCTTTATAAACAACAAAGTTTTTCATACAAAACATAGTTTTATAATTTCGATCGCCCTTCTCTGCGATTCTCAAGAATTCAAGGGAGTCCACTGCAATTTATCATTTTGGAAGTATAGTTTGTGAATAGCAATAGCTTATTTTGGAGGTCCACTATAGTGTGTGTGTGTGTGTGTGTGTGTTGGTGAGTGAGAGAAAGAGAGAGTGAGAGAGAGAGTGAGAGAAAGTGAGAGAGAGTGAGAGAGGGAGAGAGAGAGAGAGAGAGAGAGAGGGAGAGAGAGAGAGAGGGTGAGAGAGAGAGAGAGAGAGATAGAGGGAGAGAGGGAGAGAGCGAGGGGGAAAAAGAGAAAGAGAGACTGATCGCCCTTCTCTGCGATTCTCAAGAATTAAAGGGAGTCCACTATAAGTAACCATTTTGGAGGTTTCCAGTTGATGGCCCTTTTCAGAGTGCCGAAGCTATATACCCTAGCAGGAATTAATTTAGTTTGCATGAAATATTTGTATAAACAAAAAGCTTGATATACCATATAGTTGTTTGATTTTGACCAAGTTTGGTCCGAATGTAAAAACTCTCTAGAGACTCTGTTTGGGAAAGTTTGGTGACGATACATTTATAAGCAAAAAAGTTATTCATACGTAAACATATTCGTTGAACGATCATTCTTATGGCAGCTATATGTTATAGTGGTTCGATCCGGCCAGTTCCGACATACATATGGACTGCCTGCAGCGAAATGAAGGGTCTGTCCAAGTTTCTTTACGATAGCTTTAAAACTGAGAGACTAGACTAGACTGAGAAACGTCTCCGTCTGTCTATAACACATTTCGAGACAAAATTATAATAACCTCTGCTAGGGTATAATGGGAAGATAAATTAATGATTTTTGAATTGTGCAGTGTTCAAGTTATACGAAACATTTGAATTGTCTAATTTTTCATAAGGAATTTGGAAATGTAGAAGGGCTATCATAAGTTTCCGCCATTGACGACCCAATAAATAATTAATATGATAATTCGGAGCGATAGTGTCAACATTGATTTAGTTAAGCCAATAATGCGTTTTATGTTAGCTGTTTAGCTGGCGCTTCAAGAGCAGCAGCAAATCTAATTGAATTGGGTTATTCCGAGTTGTATAAGGCACTTCAAGCTGTCAAATAATCGGGCCGATAAGCATCGCCAGCTTTGTTGTGGAGGGAGGGGTGCAAAAGGCAGTCTAAATCCAAATAAAAGAGTTACCATAAGCCAAATCATGTGACGCCCCTGTCTTACACTCACTTCCATTCATAGGCCAAATCTATTTCAAATAGCTTCTGCTTGGTAAGTATTTGCGCGTTTTAACGGCTTTTATGGTGCAAAATCAGATTGATATCGCCTCAGTAAAGGCGCAGAGGTTCCTAGTCTGTGGCCAATGCCAAGCAACGGTCAATTCGTGGCCAGCTTTTATTGACTTGACCGCTTATCGCTGCCGGTTTATAGCGCTGAATGTCGTAGGTGGCTTGTACTCTATAACGCTCTACTTGACGCAGGGCACAGTTATTTAAACGGCCTTAAACGGAGTCGTTGCTCAGAGCGTGAAATTTGCATGGCCGATAAGTCCACGTCAATAACGAAATGAGCTCCATACACACATACACATACTTATAAACGTGTGAACAGGGCTGTCAATATTGTAAAAGATGCTTCAGTTGCTCAGCGTTAACATGTCACTCACACTCACACTCCCACGCACAAACGCCTCACACAGCCCCCGACAAATCCCTCTGCTAAAAAGTGCAGCCGGCTCCAGAATGTGAATGTTTGCAACAGCAAAGAGCAAAGAGAGTGAGAGAGAAACAGATCAAGGTGAGGGCAGAATAACAGCAGTTAAGGTTCGCACGCCTGCATCAGCTGAGAGCGGTAACCGGTTAAATTCGTCATTGTTGTTGTAGTACTCTTGAGCAGCCGATTCACTCACTCGTAAGCTGTGCTCAATAATAGGCAAGCCGCAAATTGAGTGCAAAACGAAAGCACAGCACAAACAAAAACGTGAAGTGTGAACGACGCTCACGTGCACAGCTTGAAGCGACAGAGTTCGAGTCAATAGTGACAGTAAAAGCTCCGTTTGTCATTGTGGGCTGCAATAGCCGCAGGCCGTAAATGCAATAAAAACATCATTTAATAGTTTATAACTCGAGCAATAAACGTTGTCATTATCGCTATCAGCTATCACACATTATCAACACAGCAGTAACACGAAGTGCCCTCGTCATACATAACTCGTTCGGTTCGATTCGGCTCAACTGATGAATCAAGCCAAGCGGCGTCGGTTTTTTGATTGCTGCCTCCCACCTGCGCCTCTGTTTTAATACGTCTGAAACACAAACAGAAACAGAATTATAAAAACGTTCAATTAGCCCAGGTAGTAAGTCATTACAGCGCTAGCGCTCGGCCAGGCCGCTTCTCTGTCAGTAACGACGACAACGCAGCAGCAGCAGCTCCCAGCCAGACCCAGCAAATAAGAAAGTTTTAGTGCACGCGTGGTGAAAACTGATCGCAAATAACAAAAAAAAAGTGCCTCCAGTAGGAAAAGCAAACTCGTGAGTGTCTGTTTATAAAGCCAAGAGTAAAACAAAAGATTATTATTATTATTAAGAAAAAACAATTTCAATTGCACATGCAAATTCGTGCAACGTTGCAGTCGCTTTTCATTGTTTTTGTTGTCGAGCTTTAGTCCGTTCTCTGTTTTTGTCCGCACCTTCGCCCAGGCCAGCACTAATGAGCCGCCTTCAAGCGTAAATGCAAAAGTGACATAAAGCAGAAAACGATAAACAATAACAAAATACAAATTAAAACAGCTGATGCTGCCTGTTTAAAACTTTTGAATCGTTTGTCTCGTTTCCTTTCGCTTCAATTCGCTCGCCAAAGGTGAGTGAGTTAATCTCAAATTCACCTTAATACAAATTACTTAATTGCGCACTTTATGCAAATCTTGGGCATTTTAGAGCGTTTCTGGCATTCCAAGAACAGACACACAAAGTATAATTGTTATTGACGCGCAGCTTTAAGTTCAGCAAGCTAAAGCTCTCGCTCTGACTCCTGCTCCGTCTCTTTCTCTAAGTGTCAAAGACCCCATATGTACTACGTATAACTTGTTAATGTAATTATCGATTAAATTTGTTGTTGGCTTAATACGTTAATTGATTTCGCTTCAATGTTTTGATGCATTTATCAAACTTCCTGGCAACTGTTTTCATCCTAAGCTCAGGGCTGGAAACAACTTCAATGGGCTTAGGCCGCTTCAAGTGCAAATATGCACAGGCTTCTCAATGTAATACAGTGGCTCAAGAACTTTAACGAGTAAAATCTAAACGAAAAGCCAATCAAATACGCACACTTTAATGTCAAACGTATTCCCAAACACAACAATAAATAATCAACTCTCGACGATATCCCACAATCGACTATCGACAATGGGGCATCAAGAACCACTCGGCCGAAACGAATGTGTTTTACGGCAGTAGCTACTATTTACTTACTATATCTGGCCCGTAGCTGCACTTGAACTTCAAAACAGGCGCCAGCAGAAACGTCCTCTATAGAAAACGAAAACGAAAACGCTAGCGAAAAACGAGCAGAAAGTGCCCGCAATAATCGTGCGAATGAAATTAAAATAAATTGCAAAAACTTTATAAAATAGAAATTAATCGCGGCAACAGTAATTGCCGCTCACAAAGATTGCCAGACAGCTGACACGTTAACGTTAACTACCCAAAACACTCAACAGTCACAATGACACTCACTAGAATCTTTGCACGTGAAGCGCATGCCGATGAGAAATTAGCGTGAAAGACATGTGGAAAATTTTGAAGCATTGTTGAGGCCATAAGTGCTAGCGGTTATTGGCAGTCTGACGTATATGGATGATGACTTGACGGGCCAGAAACCAGATTAGGCCGCAAGCGCCGGAGGGCCCGTTTATGAGGCTGTGATAAAGTTGATGGTTTTATAACAAAACATACAAAGAAAACAACCTTCATAATTCATTTATTGCCAACAGTTTATGGGCATATATTGCTGAATGAATGAGCTCTGACTTGGAAAATTTCTCGATATTTATGCCATGTAATTCAATGTATTTGTTGTAGGCAAAGTAAATGTACATTTTCTTAAGCTACTACTCCCCATTGATGTAAATAAACATCAAAACATCGATGTATCCGATGTATGATACTTGAAATTTCGTGATCCTCATTTTCAATATAACATTAAGATTGTCATAAAGTGTGAGATTGCAATATCTTGATTAAATATCATGATATTAAACATAATATATTCCAGCTAAATGGTCTCGATAGTTATTTGAACTTCAGTTCCAGCAGTTCTCAGTTCTCCAAAGCAGTATGCCAGCTTTCAGTAAAATTAATCCTGCAGAAATAGAATTTTGGAAATTCCTTATTTTTAATATACAACATTTGAATTTTTGTTTAATATTCACAAAATAAATGTGCATATACCTAGAAATGTTAAATTTCCTTCTAAATATCTGTACAGCAATGTTGTGTTGTTCGATGTCTTCCAACATCTATTTATAGGTTAGAATTATACCACCAATGCCCACGACCTTCTAGTCAACACCACTTAAAGTTTGCCTGATATATTAGGTGTGAACTGTGTCGCAGAGGAAATACTAGAGTTTGTACTATATCCGTTCTTCGTGTCCAGCGTGTGTGTAATCTATAGCTGGGCACGAGTACGTCAAACCGATTCCATCGATCTGATAAGTGTGCTTGATTTACAGCTATACGATAGGCCCCCAATGTGCTTGGCAACCCCAATTAATATTGTTAGTATAACTATTAGTATTAGTGTTAGTGTCAATATTATTTAAGCTGGAATTCTTGGTTTCGATCAGATGACAATCTGCGTAGCTTTCGCGTGTCTTGTGACATGTCTATAAATCGGCTGGAAGCCATAAATGCCTCGATTTGAGCCTAGAAACTGGACGAGAGGCACTTTTGGTCAGCAATCAGTCAGCGGGAAATAGAAATCGTTGGCCAGCACAATAATCATTTATGATGGTCCAATAATTGGCCGCGTATCTATCAAACAGTCAAAACACTTGAGACCCATTGGCTGCTACTGGGCGCACGCAGTGGCATTATTCAGTTGTAAAGTTTCCAAATGGTCATAAATTTAGCGAAATTTTAATTTATTTCAAATACTCCACAGTCTTCAAATTTGTAGAGTCCTATTAACTTTAAAGTGCGCTCTTAACGCTCGGTAAACTACCGGCTAAGTAATGCTGCGCATTAGAACGCTCGATGTTTTAGTACAGTCCATATAAATTATAATTAATTTATCACGTAACACAAAACTTGTTCCGCAATCGAAAATGCATTTTTTATTAATTTACTGCAATTGTTGTACCTAGAAGCTGCCGGTACTAGACTGAATCCAAGATTTCAGCTCGGATATTTTATTTGTTTTATTTTTAATTCTATTTATTCAGCGGCCGGTTTTCTGATGCATATCAAGGGCTCATATAATCGCTTAGTCGTGTGCTTTTCCAGCCGTTTACTGCTCTTATATAAGACTAATTCAAGCCGCACAATCACAATTGCTTACAAGTTGAAATATGCCTTCACACTTGCCACACACACACAACATTTCAACCGTTTACTCTATTGGCAAGTCACGTCTTTTCTGTGAACTTTCGCGTCTCTCATTAATTTTTTTGGATATCCCAATGAATTTCGAAGATAATTTATTAATTGGACTAGTTGTTGCTCAAAAACCAGTAGCAATTATTAACGCATTTAATGATGAAGCTAGATGACCTCCAAGACTAAGTATCAAAACCCAGGTGATAATTCCCTGCCATAAATAGCTATGAAGAAATGTAGCTGAAGTCGAGCAAGAGATAAACTTTCCATATTCAGCTCTGCAAGAAAAACAAAATAATTACCATTACCATCTTAACCCGAATTGGAAGCTTACCACAATATCTCCTGGAGCTGGAAATGCCGGCGATCCGGAATTTCTGACCACATGGAGGAAAATTTCCTTATTAAGCTTCAAAGAGATACAATATGTTTGAAGTCCTTAAAGGTTTTATAAAAGAAATTAACCAATTTACTCACAGTTGAGAATTAATAAGTTTGAATTGATAGGAGAAACTGATATTAATCCGAATTTCAAATCAACTAATCTTCTATGGAGCTAGTGAGGTTAGGGATGTGGACCTCCTAACCACCTGATTGACATCTTCAGACAGAAACGTGCTCCGCCTGTTTAGCAGCTGAAAAGTGCAAAATCATTGTATATATATCTGGCTTATGGCCGGCTTTATTGCACTAGCCGATCAACAACAATATTAAGTGCGAAACTCGCTAATTTTATAAATTGATAATTATTTTGTTGACAGTATCAACAATAAAAAGAATCAGGCATCTTCAGCGTGGCGAAGTTATATAGTACACCCTTGCAGCAATGTTATTAGTACAAAAACTCAATTTTCGAACATTCTGAAAAGAGTTTTTCATACAAAATTCAATTTTTAGCCAACTTAGGTATCTTAATAAACAAGAGGGTTGAATCAAACTCAAACTTCGACTACAAAATCTCTTACCAAATGTGATCAGCTTGTATAAAACACGACATATATATTTTGGAGTACACAAAAGGGTTCATATAAGAACTCAATGGTCGACCGATCGTTTCCGAGAATGTAATACCTGTAAAAGAAGCAGCTGTGTAAAGTTTCAATAAAAAAGCTTTAAAAATTGGGTATAAGCACAAACAAAAGGAGATCGCTAGATCAAGAATACATAAAGTACTTTCTGGGGTCGAAGATGTCTCCATCTGCCTGTTACGGGTACGACTGTAAGAATGAGCTACGATGGGAAAAGTAGAGAGTTATGCTCCACAAAAGGTTGCTGAATTACTTATCCCTAATGAGACCTTGAGGGAATCACCATAATTAACCAAATCAACAATAAGCATTCATGTTCTACGTGTTTGTTTTGAAAATCTTCTAACGATCGCGGCCTGTTCCATAAGCAGCACATAATGTTAAATACAAATTCCCAGAATTTGGCCGGCAAACAACACCCCCAGCATTGTAGACAAACAACAGGTCAGGTTTCAGTCGCAGTTTCAATATCCGTCTCAGTCCCCCCGTTCCCGTCTCCGTCTCAGACTCATTTGTCTTTTGCAACTTTCTAAAATTAAATTCGGGGGCTATGACGCGTAAAACCATAATTGAAATGCCAATCACACACATTGTTTTTGTGGCTTTAAATTGAATACATATAAATATATTTATATATAAATCGTATTTACAGGTATTTCAATAGAATTAGGCGCTAACAGAAGCTGAATTATAATGATTACTACCTTTTGGAAATGAGTGCGAAATCGTAACCAGTTTTTCCCTAGTTGTTATTTGGCAACTACCTATGCAAACAAAGAAATTATTTCTAATCAGTTTCAGGTATTACATCATCGACGAACTTCGAAAACTTATTCGAAAGTTAAAAAAAAAACAGCTGAGCTAATATACTTACATATGTAAAAGAGCCGCTCGCATTGAGTCAGGCACAAGTAGCTATGTAAATTAGGAATAGATAATGAAACTCGTTCTGGCGAGCAATCGCAAATCAAAGTATTGCGACAACTGACGGACAATGCCAAAAACTCGGAATCAGCTTAGATATCATGTGCAAAACTGTACCAACTTCAGCTTAGACTAAATGTCGCATCCATAAAAGTTTGTCGTAAATATAGACTGAGCGCCCACACAAATTCGATTGCGAATTTGGCAACTCATTGCAAACATTTGTCCACAAATATTTGCGCATCGCGTATGGCGTTAACTATAGAAACGTGCATAGGGAGACAGACTCGTGAGGCAAATTCAACTGCCGCGTTCAACTAGGCCCCCCTCTTGGACGCGAATAGCCTGCGATGACAGCCTGCTAAATTTATCATACTAATTTGATATTTTCTCCGATCTACTCTGCTTACAGATTAGCGCGTCTGGCACCAACAACTCGATCGGCCGAGCGGCTAAACGGCAAAACGGCGGAACGTGCGCAGATCTCCCTCCCGAGATCAAGTCAACAACTCAATTCAATAAGCCAAACAAAACCAAATATATCGAGCAAATAGCCGAAGCAACGCCTCAGCATCAGCATCAGCTTCAGTCTCAGCCGCAGTCTCAGCCGCAGTCTCAGCCGCAGTCGCAGTCTCAGCCGGAGACTCAGCTTACTTAAAGGCAACGCGTTTTGGCGTTAATCGTTCAGAACATTTCAAGCTGCCCATCGTGCGGCAACGCGAGTGAACGCACAGCACAAACAACAATAAAAATAAAATAATAATAATAGTAGTAATAATAATAACATTATCAGGTGGCTGTCGAAAATGTCTTAAAACCGCCAAGCGACGTGCTTGCATTGAGTTAAGAAACCTTAACATTTTTATTTTGATTCGGAATCGAAATTACGAAACCCTCGCCCTGCTTTTGGCTAATTCTTATGCAATTCGTACAGTTAACAAGCTGATAAATACGAGTGCAGTCCGTAAAGACCGTAATAAATTACCGTCAAATATTAACGTAACGTAAGCCAAGAAACCCGCACATTCAAACAAAACACAAAATGTCTGCATCCAAGGAGGCCATTTGTGCAGGTTCCGAGAAGGAACCCGAGAAACCCCAGCTGGGTAAGTTAATTACAACTATTTTAAAACATTTATGTAAATTAGTTTGTATCGCTATTGTCTATTTAATCATGTAACTATTCAATCACAGACATAATCTCTTCATATAGAAATGTAATTCCCAAACCCTTACAATACTGAGGAGATATTATGAGGGAACAGAAAATAGAGTTTAAAGCAAGCAACTTGGGAAATTCAATCAATTTATATTTGCCTAATACAATAATTTTCGTATGCAAATTAATTTAATCTATAAAAATACAAAACCTGAATTTGACTTAAAAAATGTAGCTGACATTCATAATTAGGCATTAGAATGAATATATTGTATAGTAGATCAACTAATCAAGTTACGGAGTATTTTCTCAAAGTGTTATGAAAATAATACCTTTTGTTCGGTTTCTAGTATACAATTAAGTGCTCATCCAATCACATAATCAATCAATCACTTGAACAGTTTCTTCATATACAACAAGTAGGAACGTTGCAGTCGAAAGGTCCCGACTACGGTGTAATCTGTTTCTAGAGCTCGCAAGAAAGTTTCAACACTTCAGAGTGTTAGAAAAAAATCTGTCTCATTCGGACATAATGAAAAAAAGGGAGAAAGGAGACACTCAATTCTGTCTTTCCTCAATGAGAGGCAGGGACCATCATTTTCCTAGGAAATATATTTGAAGTCATGTCATTCAAAGAGGTCTTCAGTAATACTCGTCCTTGCTCTAGCTATAAAGGTGTAGGAGATATAGATTTTGAGCAGGGAAAATTGCACACACCAAATATACCCTCTTCTCCCATTTTTGCTAAACAGAGTATAAAGAACCCAGCGATAATACTTACCTATGCATAAATAAAAAGATTTAACAGCCTTAGAATTGATATATAGAGCTGCTAGTTGATTTTTATGAGTTTACTGAACACGTTTCGAGTCGGGCGGAACTCTTATCATGTTTCGAAAGTGTCCCCCGCAGATGAGCGGCAATTAAGAGAATTTGCAAAAGTCTCGAATTTCAAACGAGATACAAAATAACAAGAAATGGAAGTGAAATTCGGCGTACTTGGCGCTGATTCAATTAGGTAGCTTCTACTAAGTACTTCAGCTAATTCCACTTGATTTAAATTCACGTAATACGAGCAAACTCGAGGCATTGGGCGACCTCTCCAGGCGCTTTTACGGTCCGCAAAACGGAAGTTATTTGTTATGCGATGTCTCGGAAATTTTATTAATAAACAAAAATAAATGCGAGACGCTTTACTGTCGCCAACGCGTGAGCCAAATTCGCAATTAACGTGAGACGGGGGAGTCCGTAACCAAAAACCGCATCCGAATTAGATCCGTGAATATTTTGTTGACACACAAAACACACACACACACACACACACAACCCCGTAAGAGACAATGACTGCTGTTTATGTCAATTGTTTACTTGTTGTTGCCTGTGTTTGGCTGTAGTTTGTCTTCCTACTTTGCCATAGATCTGGGAACAGCGATCTTTTGACACAGTTTGTGGCCCAGTTCCTTGCTGGCCATTTTTGGGACCGAAGTCGCATGGAGAGCAGTGGAAACCGGTTACCGGCAATGCAAACCACTGCCAAAAAACGATCCAGCTTTATGTAAATTCACAGTACGTGTTTATGGCTATGCAAATGAATTCAAACAATAAAAAAATTAACTAGTTTGCGAGTAAGTCACACACTTGCTACTGACTTTCGTTACAGTCGCATTGCTAAGGTCAAGAACGATGTGGAAATTTTCAATCAAAGTCAAGAACCTTGGCATTCCGACGATCCCAAGATCTGACGGCAGTTTTTCACTTTCATATGCAAGAGTGAATTGCTAGGGGCGTTAAGATACGGCTATTAGCTCAACGCGAGATCGTTAAGTTAAATGCAATTGAGTGTGGGTGAAAGTCGCTGTGATAGACTATAAAATACCCTAATTGCAGTCGTGAAATGGATTCGTTTCGTCAAATACATGAAATTATGGCCTGAACTCGGGGTATATAAAATGAAAAGGCTTTTGATATATTAATGTCATTATCAATGGGGGAGATGTGTACTGCGATCAATAAGATCTCCATTGTATTCCCTTCTAATCCTAAAGGGCGCTCATACTGCACCAATGCAAGGATTATCATCGGGTTGGGAGTTCATATATCCGCGGTTTCGATGAAATGTTTTTTCAATAGCCTATAACTTCTACCAAGTACAGTTCATATTCTTACTATGTTCAATTCCTTGTTTACTAAGAAGGACCTTCCTCAGTCTATACTTTTCCTTTAAGAGACCAGTGAGTATAGTATTAAAATTGATATGTGATGGATATATTATAATATTTATGAATTCCACTTTGGATTCAAATAGCTGTCCTCAACTACCCCTCAACCTTTTGTACAGGGAATGGTAGTGCACTTAATTCGAACACGATTCGACTTCTGGCAACTTGACAAATTTCGAAAATGTCGAGATCTCGTGGCCCCGACACTGACATTGCATTTTTGGCCGATTTAGATCAATTTTCTTTTGGCGTGTCACCGCTCATTATATTATATGATTATTGAATAGGGCTTATGGATGTGCACTACAGTTTGCAAATGCGCGCTAATTTTCACACAAACGAAACTGAAAATGCCTCGTTTTCACCCGCAATAGTCGCAATTGCTCAACGCCTACATGAGTGATCTCTGAGTGGACCTCGTATAATAAGTACTATGTGAACCCGTAATACTTTGACAAACATGCGATTCTAGACGATCTGTTTAACGAGCTACGTCCATTCCCAGTCTTTGTCATATTTGTAATGCAATTTACAGCGCAGATGTCTGGCCAGTTAAATTAGAAAATTGCCTATTCTCTGCTGGGGCTATTCAAAAATTCGGGTAAATTAAGTAAGTTAGATGGAAGCCGGCACGTAGTACATGCCAGTACGAGTATACAGTTGATGGGGCATTATAAAAATGTATTTAGAGTGCCTTAACAATTGAGTTTTATTCACTGACGATATTATCGTGCACTTTTCGTCGGTTTTGCCAGCAAATTACTCATTTCAGCTTAAAATGCGCATGTTATTTTTATTTTTTTATAAATAACAATGTTTGTATGTACTTCAACACAATTTGACAATCGCGAATAGCACAAAAAGTATTCGTTCTACTCGAAAATTGAATGAATAACATGCCACCATTGATTGTCAGCTGAATGAACATCGTGAGCGGCACACCTGAAGGGGAATAAATAGAAATTACTTGAGCGTAGAACGATTTAATTGTGCCCACTGTTAACAGGGCCAACAAATACAGCCGAAACAACTGAGTTTCAGATATGATGCGCTTATAAGGTTTGCGAGTACTGGAAACTGAGCACTTGTCAGTTACGTGGTGTGAGCCATCCAATAATCGTTGTTCAGATGTTATTCCATATGACATCAGTGCGAGTCAACCAACCTCAACTTTGACGCTTTGTTTGGCCCACAAAGAGCATCACACATACCAGTTAGTGGGTTGTGTGAGTGGTAATCGCCGTCTTTAGTATTTTGCAAACATATTTACCCAACTCTTTTGCACCTGTCAATGCCCGCCCCATGCCGACTTCCAGGAATTATGTTATTCAAGTGTTCGACGCAATATGTGCATAGCTCGAGCTAACCCGTAAACACTTTTTACTGACTTTAATAATATGATATAGGAGGGGTGGAAATTGCACTATTATAATACCACATTCTACACATTCTAAATAGCCTTTTGAAGAAAGTAAACATCATATAATCGCACTATTCTATACATTCTAATATTAATGACCTATTCCTACATTCTAAACACTCCAAACAATCTAATGAAGGGTGTAAATATCATAAAATTATATTCATTTGTAATTTTAATGGTTCACAAATTCACTTCTCTGTATAATCTAAAGTTAATAACATGTTCCTATCCTACCCGCTGAATGATACAATACATACAAATGGCCCCGCACATTTTCCCACACATGCGAAGTTATATGAATTGTGAGCAGATTGTTGTTTAATTAGCTGAGAAAATCAATAACCTTACCCATTTATCAGATGAGTTTCAACATGTTTGTTATACTATAATATATGTATGTACTCGACTGATAAACCGTCTATCAACGCTACACCACAAAACGTATTCACATTACGTAATGGTCTTACGTGTACGCAATTATTAGGTAGTTGTTAGGCCCTTGACGCATGGGTTTTTAAAGCTCACCCTAAAAGCAGGCAACGCTTTTTAGCGGGTACGCCAACCGCGCCGCACTGAAAGTTCGACGCCAAAGCTTTTCTGAAGTTCGCTTATGGAGCTTGTGTGAGTCACGTGCTGCTGGCTACTAATGACAGTTATTGTTAATGCTATTGTTGTTGATGCTCGATTTTGCATGGCTCATTAATAAGCGGAAATAGAACAAATGCAGCTGCTCAAAGCAGCGCTGCTCGTTATTATTGCTTTGCGCTTGTATTTTTGACTTATTGCTCACCGCTTGACTGTACCTGCCAAAATTAATTTCCATTTGAGGGTTTGCCAAAAATACTGCCATAACATGACAGCGCTGTGTAATTGCGTGACATAGCCCCTCTTTACGTCCCTCTTCTCATCGCAACAAAGCTCAACTTCGAGTACATTCCCAACTTGATGAATATCTGCCGCCTGTGATACCATAACAATAACAATTCTAATAAACTCATTCCCTACATGCGCTACGCCAGCTCTAGCGATAACTCAGCCAAAGACGCATCGAGATTCGTCGCTCGGCATTCGTCAGTCGACTTGAGCTGCTCTCTGAGTAACCTGATCGATTTACGAGAGCAGTCGAACCGAGGGAATCGGGCGAGAAACACGTGCATCGCCCGCATGCCGGCAGCGACTCTCGAATGTTGCTTAAGGCCGACTCGAGACTTCGACATTCACATGTGGTTGTAGCTTCACAGACCGTGAGTGTGCTTGCGGTACAACCGTGACTATGTCGATTTGTATACCCTAGCTAACTTTGTCTTGAAGCGGGCAGCACCGAATAATTTTGTTAGGCAATTGTTAGAGCATATAATTATTGCATGCACATACTATTACGTACATTATTCAAGTTGAAATTGCATGGAAATATTTGTATTTTATTTATATATTATTTTATTATTATCAGACTAATCTGGATCTTAAGATCTCAACAAACAACCTTATTTAAATCAGCGTTCTTATTATAAAAGTAAAAGTTTATATGAGAGGTTTGATATCATACTTTATTTCAATACTTATACAAAACATGCTCGCACCAAAGAGAGACTTTTCTAGCCTTGCACGGGAAATTGCACAAAAATGGGTGCAATAATTACATCGTCTAACAAGCGCCTAACCAATAAATAACCTTAGTTAGCTGTATACAAATTCCAGCCGCCTTTTCAACTTTTTGCATAGCAAACGACCTCACACAAATTGTATATTTCGGATGAGAAAACGCACCACAATTTTCCAATAAATTAAACTTATCTTCATGATAACTATTGTTAGTTTGGTAAGGTGATGAATATTTTTGATCAGCAAGCTAATTTTATTTCAAAAATTATCTAAAACATTACAAAGAAAAGTGATAACTATAATTCATTTATATTACTCAGTTAGGTCCATCAAAAATAATTGGTTTGGAAGAGTATACACTTGTCGTTGCCTGAAACTAAGTCTCTCTTTTTGCTCCCCTTGTTTGATAGTGACTTTTGATTTTAAACGTTGCTAGTTTCAGTGTTTTCTCAAAAATTAGCGAGTACCTGACATTGCAGTGAATTGCGCTTTTATATTACCACAAATTGTGTGCTTAATTGGTAATTACGCGTACATGGGGGGCTCAGGCATCACGGTACGGCCCACTTAGCGGCACTTAGCGAGCACCCTGAAACCGCAAGTCCCCACCCGGTATGGGCGCCCAATGGCGCCAGTCGGCGCCACCCTCTTTGCCGCGTCGCGCCTCTCACATTTCTACGATTTCAGCATGTACTCAACATTTTCTCGATAATTTTCGCTGTTTCTATTGTTTGGCAAAGCGGTTGGCAAACAACATTTGCATATTTGAAGTAGCGCATGCTAAGAACTTGAGTTAATTTTTGGCGGATTGTGATCCATGTCACGAGACGGAGGCTTACGTCTAACCACTATTAATAGATCCACTTGAACTATATATAAACCGCCAATTGACATCAATCGCCTTAAGTTCAAGAGTTGCCACAGTTGATGACTGAGTTAGTGGCCAGCATATGCCTTAACCAAATCAGTGACCAGCCGCAGCCCCAGTTGATGTAATCGCCTAGAAGCTCTCACAATTTTCTCTCTCTCTCTCCCTTTCTCTCTGTGTGAGTCTCTGCCGCCACCGGCGCAAGCGCCTCGAGCGTCCAGCGCTTTCGCCCTGTTTATATAGCCAGCCAGCGCAACAGTTGGCGCTCAGTTGCAACAGAGCCAAGAGCAACAGCTGAACGAGAGCAGCCAGCGGTCGCATTCCCCACACCGATTCAGAATTGGATTTGGATGTGGATTTCAGTGTCGATTTGGATACTGACTCAGCTCAGTCGCTCACACCTCGTCGAGTGCAGCATTAGTCGCGTCTCAGCCTAGGCATCAGTTATAGCCATCGCAGCGAGCATACGCGTTATTAATAAACACAACTGTAGTATCTTGACCCACGACATGTTCAGGCCCGGCCCACTGCACAGATAGACAATGAAATGGTTTAAACGAGTGCGCAAAAAGTCTAAGTGAAACACCAACACCAACACCAACATCAGGGCGTGTATTGTGTGCAAGAAATCGCTTCATTTGCTCGTATCTGCCGGCAATTTGCGTTCTACACGCAACGCGAACGCGAACTCGATTCGAATTTAGTTTAGTTTACTCTAATTTATTTATACAACTCGAAAACCTCAAACATAAGGCAGCCGCAAGGCAAACATTCAAAATGCCCTTTCGACGCAGCAAGATTAATCATCGCCATCGCGATGGGCATGTCCTGGTCTGGGATCAGAGCCATCTCCAAGACAGGCCAAAGGGTAAGCAATCGCCAAGCTGAAAGGCAGTAGATTAGCAATAAAAGGACGCAAAACTTTAATATTCCATTTCGAGTTCTGTTTCGTTTTCCGATGAAATCATTCGGAATCTAAATTGTTAGCAGCTCTGAATTCTGGAAATCAACTGAACATTCGCTATGAAAAGCTTTCTTATTGAGGCAGTTGTGCGCAAACTATTGAACAGAACTTTCAATAACAAACAAATTACTATTTTATTCGAAAATAGAAAAAGAAAGCTGAAAATAAAATATCAAACAAAGGACTTATAAGCTTTAAATTGGTTATGATATCTAAGAGGATTTGGTATTTTAAAGAAAATGCCTCGTTCTAAAACAAGTTGAAATTCTTAAGAGATTATTAACACTCACATGTTCAAAGAAATATAAGATGAGAAACATATTCCTGTAGAATATAATAGAAACAGAAACCACAAGTAATCACATACAAATATAGAATTAAACATTATTAACTTAAATGTTATAATTATATTATGATGAAGGTTGTTTTTATAGATGCCATCCCTTCAATTCGTCACATGTGTTTTCTTTCGTTCCAAAACTTTTCTTATATAATCAATACACAAAAGTCTTTCATAAACGATTTTCGAGACAGTAATTTAAAAAATTAATATGTATTATTGAATCTAGGTAATAAACAAAGGTTCCACCCTATAAACCTTCAGCAATACTAGAAGGAATTTAAAATTGCTCTGAGTTTTAATGCTCACCATCAAAGAGCATACAAATGGCGTCTGTTCAATTTGCGGCTGGCACACGATGCGTATACGTAATATTAATAGCTGCATTCGTTCATAGCGCCCGTTTTAGCGCAGAAATAGTTGAGGCATGCGGCTGAGGTTGCTTACGCGCGACAAACACGTGCTTCCGTTGGCTTTGCCGCAACGGCAACAGTGGCACCCGACCAATTGTGCAACATGTGAGTGAGAGGGGGGTTGGGTGCTGTCATCGGTGGCGCGGCGGTTCGCAAATCGCGCGATTTAACGCTGCGTGCGCACAAATAATAAAAAGCGAACGTACACAAATTGTTTTTGGGCTTTGTTATTTTTTTGTGTTTTTTTTTAATGTATTTAGACTCAGCAATTCTATAGCTCGGGTTCTGCTGTGGTTTTTCCGCTGTACTTTATGTCATATTTTGTGGAAAAATGTTGGGGGAAAAGGCAACAGAACATTTTGAAATTTAAGCAAAATTGCCGGTCTGTTGGCTAACAATCTAAGGAGGGGCGGGAACGGGCTAAAACTGAACAGTTTTAAGTTCAAATTCCATTCGGTCCGGCTCGTGTTTTGTATACAATTTTAGAGTACAGCTGTGTTTTGTAACATGCCCAAGGGCAGACAGAGTCGAGTCAGCCAAACTGACTTCAGTTATTAGCTAATGGCTCAATCAGGGGTCTATTCTTTATCTCTGTAAACATTGTTACGTTTGTTTACATGACTCTAGGCGTATCCTACAATGCTATAGCCCAACCCAATACCATAATAGCTCGAGTACCGAGAAGTTTCCACGCCCGAGAAATATACCTTCCGGTGCATCGCAAAAATAGTATCACGTGTTGCCTGCCCGTGCGGGGCGACAATAAGCCGAGTAGTACAATGACACTGCAGATTAAACAAACAATCATTTACACATACACACACGTACAGTAATAAGCCAACAATAATACTAACAATAACTAATTATGGCTCGAGATTGAAATGGAATGCGTAGAACAGATCTGAAAGCAGAATCGCAATAAATTGCACAAGAGGCGAGCAAAATGATATCATAGCTGGAAACGTGAGGCAATTAAAAACAGACCGGCAGTCTACGGATGCTGCTCGGCATTAGGTCTTACGATTACAATCTTATCTGTCGGAACCTTAAGCTATGTTAGCCAACGCTCTGGGCCTAATCTTTGTGCCTTATCGCCCCGACATCTCTGACCTCATTTCGTTGTATCTTTTTTGGTCTGGTTAGTCATTTCCGCAGCGTCTGCCTTTGAGATCTTCGCAGATCTCAGGCGAATTGGCGCTGAAAGATCTTACATGTGAATTAGATGTAATTAAACGATGATCCATTCTGGCACTGTCTCTAAATCTGAATCTGAATGCGCATTAATGTTCTCTTCATTGGTTCTCTTTTGCAGGCTGGGCCACAACCCGCTACTTTGTCACATTCATGCTCTTCCTGGGCATGGCCAATGCGTATGTGATGCGCACGAACATGTCCGTGGCCATTGTGGCCATGGTGAACCACACGGCGATTACTAAGGGCGAGGAGATACTCGACGATGAGTGCGGCGATCGCGAATTGGAAGTTGTAAGTATCTATTCTACCAGACATCAGAACTATTGAAGTATTATCACTGAAAAGCAGCGACAGTCTGAGCTATTAGTATTTAAGCTTTATAGTATTGCTATAAAAATATATTCAAGAAACACACGTAGAAATAGATCCAATCCAAAACTGATATATAATATATCGATATATATAAAACAACCCGCTCTAAATAAGTAGTGTCAATCTATCGATGGCACTATCGAGAATATCGATGGCTGTTTTTTGAGACTAAACTCAGAGAAATAAATGCCGTAAGATGCATAAAGTCGCCATACTTTTGTAGCCAAAGGCAGCTAACTTCATATTTTTCTGAAATATATTTCCTAAATTTAGAAATTTAATAGAAATCCAAATAGATATTTTATTTATGATTTATTTATTTATTAAAGTTTGGATTGCTTACACAACTTAAACTAACTTATTGTCTATAGCCCTGGCTACATGGCCTTCGGCTATGTCTATTGTGTAGGTTGTATACATTTTAATTACATTTAAATATTTACGTTTGTATAGTTAATTATTCATTTATTTGGTGTTTTATATTTTGTGGTACATATTGGTTTATTTAAATTAATTAATTAATAGATATTACATCTGGCTTTTAGGGTGAGATCTTATGAATTCTATGACATTTACTTTTCTAAGCTCAGCATTGAGCATTTTAAATATCAAAATTGTGGATAGTAGGACTATCGATGGTGCTTATTTGCTGGTTATATGAATACTTTAGTGGGTAAACTTTAATCTGTAATATATTTAGGATGTTTAATTTGATTAAGCAAAAAACAAAACTTTCCTTTTAATTTTACTAACTAACATCAATTGGGTTGTTTTAGTGGATAGCTTAAGCTTCAATTATTCACTCAAACCAATCAGTTTTTATCAGAATCTAAATATTTCACTTCTTTTACTTTCCAGGATAATGGCGAGGACGGCGAGTTTGTATGGAGCTCCAGTCTACAGGGCTACATTCTCTCTTCCTTCTTCTATGGCTACGTGATCACACAGATTCCATTCGGCATATTGGCCAAAAAATACGGAGCCTTGCGCTTCTTGGGTTGGGGCATGCTCATCAACTCTGTGTTCGCCTTTGTGGTGCCTGTAGCGGCTCGCGAGGGGGGCGTCTATGGCTTGTGTGCAGTCCGCTTCATTCAGGGCTTGGGCGAAGGACCTATTGTACCCTGCACCCACGCCTTGCTGGCTAAGTGGATACCACCCAATGAACGTTCCCGCATGGGCGCTGCGGTCTATGCCGGAGCTCAGTTTGGGACGATCATTTCCATGCCCCTGTCTGGTTTACTGGCGGAATATGGCTTCTCTGGGGGCTGGCCATCGATCTTCTACGTCTTTGGCGTAGTGGGCACTATATGGTCTATAGCTTTCCTGATTCTTATCTATGAGGATCCCTCGGTACATCCACGCATCGATGAGCGTGAGAAGCGTTACATCAACGACTCACTCTGGGGTACAGATGTGATCAAGGTGAGCATCTGAGCTGCTGGCAATGCACTGGAACAACTAACTAATGTTTCTCTTCTCTATCCTCGCAGAGTCCTCCAATTCCGTTCAAGTCTATTATGAAGTCCCTGCCTTTCTACGCGATTCTGTTCGCTCACATGGGACACAACTACGGCTACGAGACGCTGATGACGGAACTGCCCACGTACATGAAACAGGTGCTGCGCTTCTCCTTGAAGTCCAATGGTCTGCTCAGCTCGCTGCCCTATTTGGCCATGTGGCTCTTCTCCATGTTCATTTCCGTGGTTGCCGACTGGATGATCAGCTCGAACCGCTTCTCGCTGACTGCCACCAGAAAGATCATCAACAGCATTGGCCAGTACGGACCGGGCCTTGCTCTGATTGCTGCCTCTTACACCGGATGTGATCGTGCACTAACTCTGGCTATACTCACCATTGGCGTGGGCCTCAACGGCGGCATCTACTCGGGCTTTAAGATCAATCACTTGGATCTGACGCCACGCTTCGCTGGCTTCCTCATGGCCATTACAAACTGTCTGGCGAATCTGGCTGGTCTCCTGGCGCCCATAGCGGCGGGTAATCTAATCAATGAGAAGGTGAGTGATAAAGGACCTTGAGAAACTCCTTGAACAACTTCCTAACTGGGTTCTTTGCTTATAGCCAACGATGGGACAGTGGCAGATTGTCTTCTTCATTGCCGCATTTGTGTACATCATCTGTGGCACATTCTACAACATCTTCGGCTCAGGCGAGCGCCAGTTCTGGGACAATCCCGAGAACGATGAGCAGAAGCCGAGTCTGGGGAATGGCAACAGTATCAGCGCCATCGCCAGCGATAACACCAACACCAACACCAACACATCTGCAAGGCTGAGAAATGGCAATTCGGCGCCGCTGGCCATAACCGCCAGCGAGTCCAGGCATTAATATGCCTGTTATTACCATTACACTACACACAATCTAGTTTAAGTGTTTGTTTTAGCTCATTATACTCTAAGCCAAAAGTTGTTATTAGCACGCATTGCCCTCAACCAGATTCCAAATCAAAATCAAAAGACAATTAAGTATCATACCCAATTCGATGGACATTGTACAGATTCAGGTAGACCACAATAAATCATTTTGTAAGCCCGAGCACAAATTGTAAGTCACATTTTGTTAACTTAGTCAACAACAACAATTTTAGGCAGTGCAGTGCCTGAGAAAGGTAATCAAATGACTACCATTTAAAATGCGTAGTATCTTATTGTGATAGCGAAGAGTTTAGTTTTCTTTATAGATTGTCAATTCAATTGAAATGAATTAAGTACTAACTTTGTAAAACCATTAAAATAATACAACAAACGTACAACAAAAGACAACAAACGTTTGCAAATAAAATTTATACCTGCTAAAAGCCAATATCTATGTCTTTTAATATGTAAGGCGAAGAATAAAAGTTATTGTTATTATTATCTAATAATGTTAATAACTAATATTAGTGAAAGCAGCTCTAACTGTTTATCAATAATTTGATTTTAATAAGTAGTTGTTTGCATGTCAAACGCATGTTGACCCCACCCATCAGAGTATGGACTGCTTCCCCATATAAAAAGGACAAGCACTGAAACAAAATTTAGACATTTTATATCCAGCAATTGCCTTGGCCATGGGTCACGAGGAGGAACTGAGTCCGGAGCAAATAGACCCGAAGAAGTCGCCACTCCAAGGCGCTCTGAAGCGCACATGGAGCGATTTTTGTGCCACGAGCAGCATACACGGATTGAAATACACCCGCGACAAGGACACCAATCACATTGTGCACTTTGTGTGGATGCTCATCTCTCTGGTGATGTTCATATGTGCCATTGTAATGGCTCAAACCTTCTATGCGGACTATCGGAGCAGTCCCACGCGCATGAATGTGGAGAGCGATCACACGCCGGTTAGCAAACTCTTCTTTCCCCCCATCACCATCTGTCCGGAGGTGCTGTTCAACATGGAAAAGTCTAGGACATTCATTGAAACACTGTAGGTAGACACAGCGTTTACTGAAACTTATACTAGTTCACCTTATTACTCATTTATTGTAGGAACTTGACCGAGGGCACTCAGGTGACGGATGTTCTGCAGCACTTACACATTTTCTACGGATTTATGCTGGATGATGAGCGGTTTTCCCATGAAGAGATTGAGCTGTTGGAATCCTTGCTGCTGGTCAACAATCTGACCATGCATCAGTTTGTGGATCATTTGCGCTGGGACTGCAATGAGATACTGCATCGCTGTCGCTATCAAGGAGAGATAATGGACTGCACTCGACTCTTTCAGCTATCGAAGACCTTCTTTGGCCACTGTTGCTCCTTCAATTTGCGACAGCACGGGTAAGCCAATTTTGATTAAGAAACTAGTTCCCTCCACCTAGTGCAGTTCTTTTTTCAGGATCAACTTCACTGCCGAGCCGGCAGCTGGGGGTCTGGGTAATGGCCTCTCACTAATTCTGCGATACAAGGACGAAAACTATGATGCACTCAAATCGTACTCGCATGGCTTCAAGCTGCTCATCCAGGATACGGATGCTTTTCCCAGCGCTCACGCCAATATCAAGTTTTTAGGTCTTGGCACGGAGTCGTTTACCTCGCTACGCGTCGAGGAAACTTTCTGTTCAGAAGCGGTTAAGGCGTTGCCTATTGAGCAAAGGAACTGCGTCTTTCGGAAGGAGTTTCAACTACGCTTCTTCTCTGAATACGTGTATCCCAACTGTGAGCTCAATTGCCGTGTCAGCCAGATGGTGAAACTGTGTGGCTGTCATACATATTTCTTTGACTTTAACCTCACCAAGGAGCGTATTTGTTCGTTTCGGGATATACCCTGTCTAGTGGATAATTTTCGTAAGCATTTGCAGGTTTCTTGGCTATAATAAATTGAAATGTTGGCTTGCCCACAGCCGACATTATTACCCGCAAGCGGAAAAGTCAATGCATATGTCCGCTGACCTGCGAGCACTTTGACTACGATGTCCAGATCTCAAACTTTCAGCTGAAGCTAAACATGCCGGTGATGGATCCTTTCTAGTGAGTACAGCGAGTATTCAAAGTGACGTTTTTCAAAGATTTCGTTCGTCGACAGCGATGAAATCGATGACAATGATGCCATCATACACATCTTTGTCAACTCGCAGGTGTATCGACGGGTGCGAGTGGACCTGCTTTCAAACATGGTCACCTTGGTCTGTAAGTTGAGATATTAACATCTTTGCAAAGATGGAAGCTTCTAGGTTCCTCAATTCGCTTTCATTTCTCGCCAGCGAATCTGGGCAGCGCATTCAGTCTGTTTGTGGGCATGAGCATGTTGTCTCTGGTCGAGATTATTTACTACTTTTCGGTGATATTGCGAAGAAACTACGTTCAGGAATGTCGAGCACGGCAGAAGCTTCAAACCATGTATAAACGCCCGAATTTTGCCTGGCAATCATCTACGCACAGAGGGGACAAAAATAGCAATCAGCAGAAATCGGTTTTTTTTATCTCTGGTCGTAACTAATCAGCTGGTTGTCAATAAAAAGTTTGAAATGTCGCCATAAATTACAGCTTTAAAATAAAACAAATAGACATCGAGCGCAAGTGTATTTAAAGGTGGTATTAAATTTAAGCAAAACAGTCATACTAGACACATTTTATTATCAAAATAATCAAAAATCACTAAAGCACTATCTTTTCATTATTTTGTTATTTACAACTACCTGAAACCCGGTGCGTAATTCGGTAGATATAGTTCGTGCAATGCAAGTTTAGTGTCAATATTAGAGACTATGGGAGCAATGGACAGTAAATTTGGTATTTAGGTTAAGCAGCTCAAGCTTATTAAAAATGTGGGTTAATTCTTCACTTATACAAACCTCCATAAAGCATTTAAAACAATTCACAGACACAATATGGACTGTACAATGTGAATAAATTAAATGAAGATATTACTTTTGGCTTCTTTGATTCTTACCCTTTCTCTAGTGCACACATTTTATTACGATTGGATATTAAAGAGAGCAGATATTAAGTGTTTTATAATATGAAAATACTTTACTGATTGTTTCCATGGCAGACAAATCATTTTCACCATAATCCATTTATAACCAATGGTTCATTATATCAAAGCTTTCTTAATGTTACACAAAGTACTCTATGCTCAATATATGTAAAAGAAGAGACCGGCAATACAACTTTTTTCGAGAAAGGAAATTCCGATGGTTAGAAGGATCCGAAAACTGTTTCTAAACTTTATACAGCGATACATCACATGCAAATGAGTCGTTTATGGAGTGAGTCTTCAATAATGGAAGGACGGGGAACCTTACAGCCGGTCCCCTCTAACTTGGATTGCGAGAATGGGTTCCTAGCTGGAGCCTATCGAGAACTGGACCGGATGTTTGCGAAATGTATTCGACTTGCCTTCAGGTAGTTCACACCACGCAATTGGAACAGAAATGATGTGAGCTGGAATGGTTACGTCGGACGTTAAGCATTTTGGCATCCTGGCTGGAACTTATCGAGCTTATGAAGCCCGTCCTAAGTTCCGCTTAGACTTAGAAATGCTCGAAGGTCCTCACTGACGGCGGCATGTTAATTAATGAAAATAGGGAGCTGAGATGGATATATTCAGGAACTTGAATAACGAGGATGCAGTTCCCGGGAAGTACCTGGTTAAATCTGAGCTAGATGCAGTTCGATATTCTCTTCTTGGCTAGACGCAACGCTTTCTCAGCAAGGTTTTAACATTGATTGGTGATCCTGAGTATACAAAGTAGAATATAATTTGAGATATCGCTGATGCCTTATCCACAAATTTATTAAGGGTTATAAATAGTTTAAGTAATGTTTTTTGACATTGTACCATACTTTCCAGCATTTTGCACAATCTTATTGACAATTTCTATGTGAGCTGCGTAACATTTATAAAGATAAAAATACTGCACAGCTTGATATTTTGTTGTTGATTGAACACTACAGAAAAGAAAGCGTTATCTTTTTGGTGGAAGACAGAATATTCATTTAAGGTATACTTAATTATGCGATACAATAAATAATATTACATCTCTATTGATGTGTATAAATAACCGTATTTAACCAATATTTCGTAAACGAGAAACAACTACGTTGCATACGATTTTTTTATTGAATCTAAAACATGACAACACTATCTATCTCTGTAGATTCTTTAAAGCATATTTAACATTACAAAATTACCATTTCTCAAAATTAACGACGAGTCATTTGTCCTTTGCATTATTTCTGTTTCGTTCTGCGCAGCTCGTGATAGTAATTCAGCAAGCTAATGCGTTTTGCCCACAGTTGTGCTCCGTAGTGTGCCCAGAAGATGCCAAACATGGCGCCGCCCAAATGCGCCGCATGATCGAAGAACTTCCAGCCCATCACACAGCCAGCAAAGTCAATGCCCATGATAACTTTGATAGCGGAGCCAGCTGAGAACGTAATGGCAGGCAGGAACAATATGCTCAACTGTGTATCGGGATACTGTGCGCAAACGTAGGCTAGCACTGTCATGATGGCTCCCGAAGCTCCCAGTGACATACCCGGTTGTTTCGTGCCTGCCTTGTAGAGGACGCTCATCAAACTGGAGAAGACGCCGGCGCTCAGGTAGACTGCCATGAATTGCTCCTTGCCCATTGAAATGACGGCAGCGTTGGAAAAGCTATGCAGTACATACATGTTGGCGAAGATGTGCATGGCCGAGTAGTGGCTGAATGTAGAAAGGAACATAGGCCAGCAAACGATTCTCGCCGCCGGATTTGATGTGAAATATGTTAACATGGTGGTGCGCATGGCGGGGACACGCCACAGCGCAAATGCTAGCAAGTTACCCACCAATATGGGTGCAAATGTCTTGTCGCCGGGCGCAAGTGAGTCCCAAAAGCGTTGTACGTCATGCTTCAACTGCCACAAGCTGTCGCGATCTACAACAGGTCGATCCTGCCACCAACCAAAACGCGCCTTCTTCGCCTTAGAAATAATCATGCTCCGTGTGTTCTCGTACTCCATTATGGTGGCCCCAACGAAGCTACCAATGCTGAATGCGCCTGTGAAAGCGATCGCCTTGATTACATTGTTCGTTGGCACTGTACTGCCCTCCGCCGCCGGCTGGCCGACCGCGGGCTTTATGTTGCTGTTCCGTGGATGGTGGGCATGAAAGTGACGCACTGGTGGCTGCCGAACAACTTGTGGGGTTATAGTGTGTCGGCATGCTTGAAGACGCGGTGCTCCATTTGTATGACATCTGTAAGTCACCTGAGATAACCAACTTTGACACAGCGCGCGATTAATAAGCATAATAATACGGAACTCAAGAATTTTGCATGAAAAATGTATAAATGTGTTGTTTGACAGAAAGTAAATGGGCTGCAAAGAAAATAAAGAAAATAAATAACATAAACAAATGATGCGTTTTTCATACTCACTTATCGATGATTGACGAGGGATGGACTGAATAACCAAAATAGTGAAGGCTGGTAACGTGCTACACTCGATAAGTTCGAGATGTTCGTTCGCATGGTTCAGTAGTTCCAGGGAACGAGCTGAACTAAAGAACAACAGATGGTAGAGTGGTGTGACGTAAAATAAGTTCGCAGCCTTATCCAACTTATGCACTTCGCAACATGACAAAGCGGCTGGATTTAAATGCAATTAATCATATAAAGCAGCGGCTATTTTCATTCGCCAATAACATAAAATGTAATAAATCGAAATAAAATAATAGTGCTATATTTGACTACATTTTAAACATTTAATTTTTTTCACCCAGCTATTGTGAATGGCATGCGATGTATCGATATATCGTAATCGCTGGTTTCGATTTCATTTAAGTCAAATGTAAAATATCGCTTGCCATTTTGAACATAACGGATTTCTCATTGTTTATTGCTACCGTAAAGATAAGTGAAATTAGCAATGCTAATAATTTATTAATAAAAATTTAATATCATAATAAAATTTGATAAGCAAAAAGTGATGAATTTGTTATCTTTACAGTAAGTGAATTTTACTATTATGTGAAATTCGAAAATCTTGATGTCTTCTGCCACTGTTACCATAGGTCAACACGCCAGATAGCCATGCCCATCATAAATTCGTACAAAATCGCAAACTGGTCACGTCGTAAATTGGAACCACGCGAAGCACGGTAATCCTCAGTGGGGGGTGATTAGATTTGGTCGCTCTATAAAAGTGGAGCGGGTCGTGGCATCCAAGCACAGCTATTCGACATGTTCAAGTTGACGTTACTTTGTCTGTTGGCCAGCACAGCGCTGGCGCAGCACAATCCCCAGTGGTGGGGCAATCGCAATACCATCGTGCATCTGTTTGAGTGGAAATGGATGGATATTGCAAGGGAGTGCGAGGAATTTTTGGCACCTAATGGCTATGCTGGCGTGCAGGTGAGCCCCGTTGCTGAGAACATCATATCGGAGGGTCGGCCATGGTGGGAACGCTACCAGCCCATCTCCTACAAGCTGATCACGCGCTCTGGCAACGAACTGGAGTTCGCCTCCATGGTTCGCCGCTGTAACGATGTGGGCGTGCGCATCTATGTGGATGTCCTGCTCAATCACATGTCGGGCGACTATGCGGGTACGGCTAAGGGCACGGGCGGATCCGTGGCAATACCCAGCGTAAAGTCATTCCCAGCCGTGCCATACACATCGCAGGATTTCCATCCGAGCTGTGAGATATACGACTGGAATGATCGCTTCCAAGTTCAGCATTGCGAGTTGGTGGGTCTTAAGGATCTGGACCAGGGCAGCGACTATGTGCGCAAACAGCTTATTGAAGTTCTGGATCACCTCATTACATTGGGAGTCGCTGGTTTCCGCGTGGATGCCGCCAAGCACATGGCTGCCGATGATCTGAAGGTAAGTTCTCGACTATTTAGATTAAACTACTTAACTAAACCCGCCCTTTAGTACATTTACAGCAGCACGCGTGACCTTAATACCGACCACGGCTTTCCCAAGGGCGCACGCCCTTTCATCTACCAGGAGGTCATCGACCATGGTCATGAGACGGTTTCACGTGACGAGTACACCAGCCTCGGCGCAGTCACCGAGTTCCGTTTCTCAGAAGAAATTGGCAAGGCTTTCCGTGGCAACAATCAGCTGAAATGGCTGCAATCCTGGGGCACCGATTGGGGCTTCCTGCCCTCTGAGCAGGCTCTGACCTTTGTGGATAATCACGATAACCAGCGTGATGGTGGTCAGGAGCTGAACTACAAGTCGCCCAAGCAGTACAAAATGGCCACCGCCTTCCATTTGGCTCATCCGTACGGCATAAGTCAGATAATGAGCTCCTTTGGCTTTGACGATCGCGATCAAGCGCCCCCACAGGACGCAAATGAGCAGATCATATCGCCCGAGTTCAATGCTGATGGTGCCTGCACCAACGGTTGGATCTGTGAGCATCGCTGGCGCCAGATCTATAACATGGTGGGCTTCAAGAACACCGTGCGCGGCACCGAGCTCTCCAATTGGTGGGACAATGGTGACAACCAGATCGCCTTCTGCCGCGGCTCCAAGGGCTTCGTGGCGTTCAACAACAACCTGTACAATCTGTCGGAGCATCTGCAAACCTGCCTGCCATCCGGCACATACTGTGACGTCATCTCTGGCAGCCTGGTCAACGGCGCCTGCACGGGCAAGTCCGTGACTGTGAACAGCGATGGTTACGGCCACATCAACATTGGTTCTGAGGACTTTGACGGTGTGCTGGCCCTGCACACAGATGCCCGATTGTAAAAGTCGAATGCGGGATGTTTCAAAGTTAATGAACGACATTGATTTGGGTTTTATTTCTCAAATTACAATAAAACGCACATAAAGTATAATTTGGCTAAACGAATGTTGCCCTCGAAATACACCAAATACTTAAGATAGTTCGATAGATTATCGATAACTGTAACGATAACGACACAAACGGTATAAATGCAAAGTATACACTTGAACTCGATTCCAACTGCAAAATGGAAGTTGAGGTGGATTTGATCTTAACTATGCCCATGACAAATATTGGGTTCATGTTTTTCTGTTGGCCAACACAATCCATTATAATTATTATTTGATTACTACCCGTAACGTATGTATGCTAAAAATGCTTTTTGGCCATGCGTGCGTATCCCGCATCCAATTGATTTTGATGTGTAGCAACAATATCTCGAACATATCCGCTAGAAAACAAGTCTGTAAATAGAAGAAAGTCGCATTGTGAAATTGTAGTTGGGTGCTTCCGTCAGCAGACGCCTCATCCTCTCAAAGCATTCACAGGCAAATCAAAATTGATATCGATCGCTTTCGAGTTCTACGAATTTTTCAAGCGTTTGGTATTTAGTTTTCAAAACAAGCAACTACAAATCAAAATAGCAACATTTCAACTACTTGCATTCATGTAAGTCATACAAAAATGTTCTAGGACCGCATACGATGGCATACCATGTAAATGGCCACAATCATAAACGAGTACAGAGTATGTGGCTCATGTTCTGTTGTTTTCAATGTCGTGTAAATAGTACATACAATATCAATACCATAACTATAATTAAATGCTTAATGTGCGTAAATACCTGTAGAATGTTGATATCTTTTGCTTTTCTTATTTCTTTCTTAGTTATTTTTATAAATTATGATGACAGATCATAATAGTTACATACTAACGATCTTTAGACACCACATAGATTGCTTAAGTTAGGACCATCTTTTGACAAACAAACAGGGAGTCCAAAAAACTGCCCGAACAACATTAAATATTAATTACATAATTTTTGCTGTAGAATACATTAAATACATTTCTTTTCTTTATAATTTTTCGGCACAAATGTTTTGTTTAAGATTTAAGTACGGCCCCAAATCCAGCTTTTAATTTACATTGTATATATAATATATATGTATGTATATATATATATATACATATGATAATTATAATTTTGTCTGATTTGTTTAAGTCTTAAGAGTAAACAAAAACGTTGTCCCTTGCAATAGCAGCATTTATATATATGTAGAATTGATCATTTACATTTAGTTATATTCTTTAACAATATAAATTACGTGTTGTAATATGCTAATCCATCAAAAATTTGTAATACATAATTTATCTATATAACAGGAACCACGTAAAATGCGCACATACTCGTAATATTTGTTTAAAATATACCACAAATATTACAACATTTAGTTATAAACATTAATTTAAGTATATATTATGCATACGTTCATTTATGCATATAAATTTTCTCTATTGTTTAATTAGTAATCAGGTAAATCGTGGGAGGAATTATTGTTTCACATATATTTGTAGATCCTTAGAATATTTTATTATTTTCTATTTTGAAGGCTGCGCATGTATAGTTATAGTTATTTTATGTTGTTTTATTAAGGAAAATAATCATTAAAGATTTTTCTGTAAATTTCAGTTTGTACCTTGCAAGCATGAACCGTACTTTTTATAAGCACAATATAGAGCTGTTTTGAATACCCCTGAATATTCTATATACTTAGTTGATGGCGCATCAGTGAAGATATACTATCATAAATATGGGAATAATCTGCCTTAAACTAGATATTTAATGGTATGTAGCTTTGACTCTTGCCAAAGATAATATTGCCTCATTTAAGTATTACAAGTATTACAATTGCTTATTATAGAGTTTTGAAACGGCCTAAAACCAGAACCATTTTATAAAGTTTGATGTTCGCATTGAGGCTCTTTTGATTTTGAATAACTTGCGAGATTCCAAGCGCATACTTTTGTAGACTATATTTATATATGTATGTATAGAGATGCGTACTAAGGTACATACTTAAGAATACATAGAAAAACCCTTGGATTAAATAACATTTAGATTGTCAAAAATAGTATGCCTGCTGCCAAAAAATCATCGTTCAGGACATACAGAGATTGCTGTCAGAGATTATATAGTTACGAATGAGGTTCGGTTTGGTTCGGTTGAAAGTCGACCATACTTTTCAAAGAGTACAATAATAATTCTTTCCGCAAACACTACCAAATAAACTACCAACACTTAGTCATTGCCCTAGGTACAGAAACTTCCTAGTTCTTCCTATATGCACAATGATACTTCGTCCCTTCGATCGCCGCCTAGAAACTTTTGCCTGCGTCGTGGATGCGCTTGCGCCGACTGTCCCGTCGCCGATAGCGATCGATAATGCGTGAGCGGTGCCGCTCCGGACACAGTGCCTCCGGGGAGCTGTCGACCTTTTTCATTACGATGCGGAATGTAAAGGTATGCTTGGGCGAGGCGCTGGCAGCGCGTCGCGGTGAAGGCGGCTCAAACTCGCTGCCGCTGGAGAAGCCGCACGATCCGAGCGAGGCAATTGCATGGGAGACGCCAACACCGACAGCGACGCTGACACTGGGCCCGCCGACAGCACCACCCACAGCACTGGGGACACGGGGTGCGCTGGTGTAGCCGGAAGCTGACGGCGTAGACATAGAGCCCGTGGAGAGCTGTTGAGTGAGCACGGAGCTGGGACGTGGCTCGAAAATTGATGCACAGCGGACATCTGTACACAGGAATGTCTTGACCTCCTCCTCCCGTTGCTTAATGGTCAGCGGAAAATGCTTCTTGCTGGGATCAGCGTATGGACTGCGCTGCGGCTCATGGCCATGTGGATAGGACGAGCTGGAATCGTAGCTATCTCGGGAGCTATAGTTTGAGGAGGTCTGCTGCGAGAGCGGGCTGCGTGCCCGCGAGAAGGCACTGAAGGGCGAGATGTGCAGCTGCCGAAAGTGTTCGGTTTTCTGCTTCTTAGTCATGGGGAAGTTTGGAGAACGGGCGGGTGTAACGCCGCTCGTCTCCGAAGGCGTGTAGTCAAAGTGGGTCTCAAGCGAGGACTTGCGACCGCAGGATGAACCTGAGCGGTGAAAGGTCTCCGCATCGACCAGCTCAATAGAGCTCTTGCGCAGGTCAATGTGACGACGACGATCATCTGTGTCGACAATCTCAAAACTGGATGTCTGATCCTCGTAGCTGGTGGACTGATACCGCGATATGGAGACGTCGAAGCTGGTGTCGCGAGAGGAATAGGGGCAGTCGAAACTGGATTCGGCACGACTAGACTTGCGGTCGCCTTCGACCATCTCGAAGCTGTCACCACCTGAGTCGAGGCGATGCAGATTGATAAGATCTGTGTCCGTGTCTACGCCCGGACTGCGCAGCTGCTCCAGGAACGGCGAGCGCGGCGGATCGAAGGACGAACGGCGCGATGGCGGCTCAAACTCAATAGTAGGACACTGCAGCGGTAGCTTCTCCGGCGGCGGCGGTACCGCCGCAGCGGCGGCTACAGCAGCAGCTGCCTCCGCAACGGCACGTGCCACCGCCTCCGCCTCCTCCGTTTCGCGCCGCAACACCTGCAGATTAACATAAACTGGCTCTGGTGGATAGGCCTTCAAAATCTCTAAAAGTTCCGCGCGCATCTCATCGGGTATGATCAGATCATTGGAGTCTGATTCGCGCTCCTCGCTAATTCGCGGCTCAATGGGCTCTCGGCTCTCGGAGCGACGAGTAAAATGATGTACTGCTGGGGTGCCGCCCTCTCCATTGAGTGCCACAACTTTCAGCGAATTTGTTACCTCCTCGACGAACTGCGCCATGGCAGCATCCGCTTGCTCTGGCTGGCTATCCTCGGTTTCTGCTTCTACTTCAACTTCTACTTCAGGCTCGACCAATTCGCGGAGTCGCTCATGCTTGATATAGGACTCACCTACCTTCTCAAAGTGCACATTCGCCAGCTCGAACGGCAGTTCTTCCTCAGCTCCGGATGCACCTACCTGATCCTGAGTACCCGCATTGGAGTCCGCACTGGCTCGCTTCGAACCAGCCGCTGAAGTGATTGTCGGCGCCTTCTGCAGCAACTGCTGTTGCTTCTCCTCCTCCTCACGACGCGCCGAGCGTCGCAGCTTTAGAGACATCTTGGTGTAGTGGGCAAACTTGAGCGACATCTTCGGCTCGAATCCCACCTCGGACATTTGCTTTTGTACGGCGCTTTTGGCAGCCGTTGATGACGCAGCCGGGCTGGCCGAGAATGTGCTCTGACGTATCAGTGGTCCACTGGAGGATCCGGTTTCCGCGCGTGTAAATGCGTTGGCGAAACGATTGGTGCGCGTGGATATGTGCTTGGAAGGTTTGCGCACAAAGGCCAGAATCTCGCGCATGACACTCTTCTTTTCGGGCTGTGGCTGAGCCTGGGCAGCTTCCTTTTCACGCTCCCGAGCAGCCGCCTCAGCTGCTTCACGCTCGCGCTCAGCGCTCTTATAAGTCTCGGCGGGATTGGATACCGTAATAGGCGGTATGGGACCCATTGGACTGCGCTTCTCACTGGCAAAGTAAATGGGCGTGAAAAGATTGATCGAGGGCCGCTTCATGCCAACGAAACCAGCTTCCTCCGGCTCTGTGGCCATGTCCTGCACGTGCACTGTAGAAGTGGGACTGCGTCTTGTGCTGGATGTGCCCGCCTGGCAGCTGAAGTCCGAAGGCGCGACGGTGCCCAGTGGCGAACGACGTTCCTGGGTATGTATCTGAATGCTGAAGGTTGGACTGCGTCGTTGGGAATCCCCTGTGGGACTCCTGGCCGTCGGACTGGGCTGCTCATTTGGCGATCTCAGACCGCTGCTGGGAAAGAGCGGGCTACGCCGGCCTTGTGGACTACGATCATTGGGACCCACTGGACTGCGTCGGCCTTGGTTTTGTGCACTCAAGGAGATTGTCAATTGGCCGCTATTCTTACGCCGACTAGAGGCACGCAGGGTGCCCTGCCGGGAGAGCGTTGTGGGAGTCTTCTGTGAGCTACTTCCCGGGCTCTTGGACTCCGGTTGCGGCAGCACTGGACTCTTCGGAGTGAGTGGACTACGTTTCTTCTCGCCATTGGCAGCGTTTGTGTTCAGGGTTAGAGTAGGCGCGTTGGGGCTGCGACGCTCGGAAGGACTGCGACGCGTGCGGAATGATTGCGACTTGGCCTTGCGTATCTTGGGTAGGGACTGGTGCTGGTGACGGTGGCGGTGCTGCTGGTTGTGGGAGGAGGAGGAGGAGGAGGGGCCGTTCAACTTATGTTAGTTGCTGTGGTGCGGCCCACTGGTGGGGTCGCTGCTGCCGCTGGAACTGAGCGTGGTGTTGGAGCCGTAGGGATCCAGCGAACTCTGTACGGACATCGATCTGCCCTGGTTCTGACGGGCCCGTCTTACTCGGCTAGAGTTGGGAGACAGCTTTCCGGGGTCGATGCTTTCTGGGTCTGCCTGCAAGTTGTAGAATCAGACATAAAGGGGGACAACAGGATGGATAGCATGGGCGATGGGCGATAGATGGATACGTAGATAACAGATGGATAGACAGGCAGATAAGTAAATGATGTAGCATGAATGATACTGAGTTAAACACCACAGAAGCCAACAGCAAATAGCGAACAAGCACACAACCCACCTGGTAGGCCAGAGCATTCATTATGATCGCATAGGGCACCAGATTCAACGGATGAATCTCACGCATCAGCACATTGGCCGGTATCTTGTGGAACTGAATATACTCCACAAATGTGCCCAATATCTCCTTAATGTCAATGTTCTAGCAATATAAATATTCCAAAATCAGTTACCTTTATCAGAGAACATATAAATCTAATTACCGGATTGTTGTCGTAGTACTTCTTGCTCCACATAAGCGCCGCCTGGAACTTGGTAAATTCATCGGCCCTGAGCTCCTCGCGTGCGAGTATCAACCGCACCACGTGCTGGGGCAGCAGGGTGAAGCTGCCCAAATTCAGCACCTCGGTGCCGTGCTCGTCCACAAACTCGAGCACCTTCTGCACCAAGGTCTTGGTGCATTTGTATTGAATGTAGCGCTCGGCGGAGGCCAGCAGGGCGCATACGGTGTCCACATTGATGCAACACTGCACAAAGCCAGCGCAGGCACGTCGCAGTTCCTCCAGGCCGTAGTAGTCGGCAGCATTCATGACGCCTGAGGGAGGCAAAGGGTAAAGCAACAGTTGTCTAAACATCTGTGCAAAACTGTCACAATAACTTACCCAACAGGGTGCGCGGCTGAAGGGTCACACAACCCGTGTGAATGTACTCTATGAGCTGGCGGAAGACATCCGGCTCGAACTCCTCAATGATGAGCGTTTGGTGCTGTTGACCTGAGGGCTGTAAGGTCATGCAACGGTCTAATATTAGCAAGTGGATTTAACTGAGCTAAATGCTGGTTACGACTAACAAGCTAAGACAGCTAAAGGAACCATTAAAATTTAATCAAACACAAAATTCACGACTGGCTGTGACTTTAAAGTTAATTACCCAACCAGTCATGAACTGGGAAAGTACTTTTAAACGGAGTGTAATAATAGAATTCAAATAAGGTATTATGTGCTGAGGGAAAACTATAGAAAGCAAAGATATGAAGGATGATATTAAGGGATATATATAATATACAGATATGCTATTTAGAATTGATAGCGATAGGTTAAGTACGACGAAATGGAACATTATTACAGTGCAATCTAATAGAGCATGGGCAGGGTATCTACTAATTGTATTAACATTATGATATATTTAAAATTAATTATTCCTTTTATCAGCGATTTTTGATTGAAAAACAACGCGAAGTGCGCCATAGGCCAGTTAAAGAAAGGTTTTTGATTATTATAGTGAAATTCGATATAAAGATATAGTATTTTAGGATGCAGATTTACTTTATCTATCATCTGGTCAATTTGCGATCCTTAATGCATACATTCTATAACATACATATATTTTCGAAACTAGAATACATCACTTTTGAAGGAATAACTAATTGCAATGCCAATTACGAGACACACACACAAACACATACACATACACATACACATTTCCGCTTGGATTACTAAGCGTTTACCTCGGGTATCGGAGCTAATTGTTGGGTGAAACCGGTTCTCTAGTATTATGGGTTTTTATATTCGTTTGGTATGTACGAGTTTATTGGGTGGTAAGGAATGGAGTCACAACAGAGAATACACAAAGAATTACATTGATATTATTAAAATGGTTGTTCGCTTATAGGTATTTACAAAATGTACAGAAATCATAAAATATAAGAGTAATACCAATTAAGGAAACTATAAATCTCAATGCCATAAATATCCTATAGTGTCTCAATCATCATACACTCACACATACACACCACCCAAGCACATATACAGACACATATAGAGAGGCACAGACACATACGCACAAACATTCCCATTTCCATATTGTGTCCATACAGCCCACCTCCCCCATTCATCGATTAGGGATACGAACCTGTTGTGCCGCATTCTGTAGATTCAGCAGGGGCTCCGAGGAGCGCTTGAGGAAGAGGCGCAGCTTATTCTCCTTGGTGGTTGTTTCCCTTTTGCGCTGCGGCGATGGTGCAGCGTACAGCATTTTGGCAAACACGCGGGAACGCGACGCAAGCACAGCCTATGATAGGAAAAGAAGAGTGGGGTGGGTGGGTGAGTGATTGCGGCTGCGGGACTGAAGCTGTGTCGATTACGCAGTGACCTGATTCCCGCACACACACATGGGTGGCGTATCCCCTCTGCGGAACACACACACACACATGCACACACACCTACCTTTACGGCACACACTGGCTCACGGGTGTCGCCAACGAGGAAGGTAACATCGCATAGCTCGGGCATGGACGCCAGGAACTTCATGTCCTCGGCAAGTCCCGTTTTGTTCTCGAACGTTGATAGGTCCGGCTCTGCGTCAGCCATGCCAGGTAGTATCAATGCCTCGGGCATCTGAGTTTACTGTAACGAGATGCGCCAGTTGACATTTAAGCATTGATTGTCCATTCAAGTGGGGGCTGAGGGTGTCGGGTAGCGGGCAGCGGGCAACGGGTAGCGGGTAGCGGGTTCAGGGTTGCGGCCGGATCTGCGGCCGTCAGCTTAGCCGTTGGCTGTTGTGTTGGGCTTTGGTTGAGCCAAACAAACTTAATTGAAAAGTGCTATAAATACGCGCAGTGAAACTGCCAAAGCTGACTCTATGGAGGTCGCGTTGATCCTTTAAGGCCGCAAGGACTCCCAAGTAATTAAATTGTAATTCTGGCGCACAGACAACGCCAACATCCACAAACAAGCCCATACATCCTTGTGTGCTAGCTGTGTCTGTTGCTATGGCTGTCTGTACTTTAGTCTGTGGGTAGCCGTGCGTGTAGCACCTGCATTGGGCATGTCCTTGAACGGAGCAAGTCAAATAAATTACAATTACAATGGCGAGAAGAGCTCCGGAGACAAGGACCACAATAACAACAACGATTGTAACAGTAACATCTACAGAAACAACAATATGAACAACAATTGTAGGCCACAACAACAAGTTGATAAATGTACAGTCAGCCGGCTGGGTGGCTTGGGTTGGCTTGGGTTGGCTTTATAGGGTCGTCCTGGCCCAAAATTATGGCATACTTTCAGGGTTACAAAATGGGCGCTATCCTTTAAAGGGCATGCAGTTTTAATGACTTTGGAGATGCCATGTTACAGCTACTTATGATAGAGAGATTTCAAAAATACTTTCAAATTTTGAATTTTACCTGATTTGTAAACATGAATTTTGTTGAATTATAGCGAAGATATGTTCCAATTGTATGCCAAAAGGCATGCTACATACATAATACCATACCTAATATAAATATAGTCTGGCCTGTTCTAAAATCCACTTTTAAATTAATTTCACTGAAAAATGTGTAGCATACTTTTAAGAGCAGGATAAAATTAAATATCCTAGCTTTAATATACGTTTATTAACAACGTCCCTTAATGCATACTTCTCATATTTCTGTGGAATCGATTCGAAAGTAGAGTACACAGGCCCAGCAATGTTTAAAATACATGCAATTCCTTGCTTTAAAAGAAATGTGTTAAAATTACTTAACTTACCTGCTGCAAGGTGAATTTGATTTCTGGCACCAGTTCAGAAATGCTATAAAGTCTTTAAACGGACCTCGACATCCGTTGGCGTGCTTAATTTTATATCATTTTGACTGCATAATTTGGTTTGATCAAAGGAATTTGGAATAATATCGCAAGACCGCATACGTATCGAAGAAAATAATTTGGAAAACATTGTACAAAATGAGTCAAAGGAAATAATTGCAAAATATTGTACAAAATGAGAGCAAAAGTACGTTATTGAATTTACAGCATGCGGAGGGGTGAATGAGTCCAAAATGTGCTGTGTATAAGTGTGTGCAAAATTTGTATGTGCTACGCATAAATTAAAGGGCGTCGAGCGGGTTGCTAGGGCGAGGGCGAGGACGAGGGCGAGGTCTTGTTGCTTGGATTCAAATTGGGTTAAAAATGTTCAGCGCGATGTGTTTGTTGCAAACTGTGGCAAATTGTATTAAGAAATTACTTTACTAAGCGTTGCGATGTGTATAAACTGAAAGTTCTTCTCCTTCGTCCTTCCAAGAGCTTCAAGGCGCAGGGGCGTCACTTTCACTTTTCACAATGCGTGTGTACTTGGATTTGTATTTGTGTGTGTGCGTGTCAATCAACCAAAGCAAAGAAAGCAACACACACACTCTCGCACACTCGCACACTGACTGTATATTTCACACACAGTCAAACAAACCAAATGCAAAAAGCCAATTTCTGTGTAGACTGAAGGACTAAAATGCGACTACAAATGATCAAAAAATAAACAAGAGCGTTGCGTATTTGCAAATTGTGCTTTAATAGCTGTCTCTAATTCAGAAGCACACACAGGATACTCAGGACACACAGCTTGGAGCGCGCTCAAAACGTTATGAACCGTTTCACACGAAGCACAGGAACGTTCTGCACACGCAGCAGATACTTTTTCTGTGGCATGCCCCGTTGTACGTTCCTCGTAATGATTGTGTCTACATCAAAAGGAGTTTTCTTCGATATGTCAGACAACAGTCAGCAGCTGGCATTGCGCATGTCCCGCCTCAATCGATATATCCAAGGGGGCAATAGTCCTGCCCCACATGCCCACACCCGCACACGCACACGCTCAGGCAACAGTTTGCCGCGTCCTCGTGGCGAGTACAACGTGCTACATGGCCACTTGTTTGCATCCATCGCGGTACAGGCTGCTCGGCTTGTTTATATCGCCAGTGCGCAGGTCCTGCCCGAAACGTAAACAAACCGCACATTTTGACAGTTGACAATTCACAGTATAGAAGTCACAGTTGTCATGAACACGGACACGGACACGATTGCAGGCCAGGACACGAGGCCACTTGACATGCGTCGGATGGCGCCTCTACTGGCGTCTCACAGTTATCTGGGCATCGGATTACGATAACCACAAAACCAGGGCTCAAAACGTAAGCAAACAAATTGGTGACAACATTGCAACACTTCAGATTGCAGCTGTTTCAAATATTGAATCGCAGGCGTTGCCGATGTCAAATTTAAATGTTGTCGTTTGGGACACAGACCACACAAATGAGACGCTTCAGAAGCAATCTGAGTACCGTGGGTGCAAACTGAAGAAATTGTATTCAATTCAAATATAAATATAAATATATTCATACTATTAATAATATAACAATATAATAATATAACAGGCAGACCAAATTAAATTAAATTATTCTTGGTCAATAGACCATTGGCTTGTCAATCTGTTTGTATGTTTGAACGCCTAGATCTCAGAGACATTTTATAGTCTAGGACCCAATATTATGCAGATCAGGTTTATTTAAATTGTGAATACCAATAAATCAACAATTAGTGGTTATGCCTCCGAATGCAACATGAACTACTTCTCTCGCCTAGGCATTACAAAAATCACACGACTTAGACATAGCAAATAGCAAACTTACTCACAGTCACCTCTAGATAGGTCGTTCTCTTATTTCTGCCCTAACTGCAACAACAATTTTCCACTCACAATTAGTCATATCTTATCTTCATGCCACAGTAAATCAAATCAAAGACTACAAACTTTTGGATCTGCCAATGCCACTTCCCTCCTTTTCATCCCCACCACCAACCATATTGAACTAATCATAGAATTTCTTAAAGTATTAAATTTTTTCCACGTCATATAATTAATTATTATCAAAATAATAATACTACAATACTATAACAAAGTACACAATAAATCATAAAATAGCCAAAATATATACATATATATAGTGTTAGTAAAATACAATTAATGAACAGCAAATTGTAAATACAGAACCACACTCCGGAGCTGATGTGAATACTTAATGTGCCAAGCAGGGGGAAATAATAGCGCGGCCTCAAACTGAAATCTGAAATGTATAATATTCTTGCCATTTTTCATTACTAACCTTCAGTTTACCTTTTTGAAATTATTTCTTAGCCGATATTTCACTACTGAATTTATCGTCAACAATAAACACTAGCAATCAGCTGTAGATAAATCAGACTATTTTTATCCAACTATCTACAACCAACTTACTTGAAGCTGAGAAAGAAGCCGGCAATTTCTTTAAACGGCAGTATAATCTTTGCAAAAGCTGTGCTGAACTTTGAAAGAGAAAGTGAAATAGGAACCTAACAAGATATTTATATGCCTATGACTTTAAAACAAGATAGAACAGCTATCTTATGCGATCAAATACTATAATACCCTTGCAGCAATATTTTTTATATAACCTCCATATTTGACCGATTGTTTCTATTCTAAAATAACAGTCTGATTTTAATAAAAAGTTAAAGCAAGGTTTAAAAACCTCAATTGCTGGGTTTGCATAAATAATTTGTATAAACAAAAAGGTCTTCCGTACAAAAGCACATTTTCATTCGTTTGTTCCTATGAAAGCAATAAGATATATATTATCGATTTGATCCAAAATTGGACAGCTTGTACAAAAGGTAATAAGACTCCGATTTGAGGAGTTTGATCAGAATATTTTAGAACTTGACACTTTATAAACTGAGGGTATGCTCTAGCTTCAAGAGTGTGGAAATAAATTGGGTTCATGCGGTTTCCCCTCGGGAACAGAGTATAAAAAGACCGAGCTTATTCAAATTTGATCAGTTTGTATAAACTATACAGAATCTTCGATTTGGCGATTTTAATAAGGATACCTTTCATACAAAAACATAATTGTCAACCGATCGTTCCTATGGCAGCTATATGTTATAGTGGCCCGATCGGGCCTGTTTCATTAACAGTGCTCCCTGCACAAACATAAGTATCTGCGCCAAGTTTAAGCATGATAGCCCTAAAACTGACACACTAGCTTGCATAAGAAACAGACAGAAGGGCATCGCTATATTGACTCGGCTATTTATACTGATCAGGAATATATATACTACATTGTGGGATCGGGAACGTATAAAAAATTTTCCTCAAAACGGATAGATAGAAGAAATACACTACCTTTTCGATTGATCCTGTTTTATATACAGAATAGATAGCCAAGTGCCCACTGTAATTACTGACGATCTCTGGCTGATGCACACTTCCGCTTTCATGGCAAGGAGATGTGACGGAGAAATGTGAGGGGTGGAGATGGCGGCGTTGCTGCAGCAGCTCATTAATCTCATTCGCAGCTACCCCAAGAAATATTGTCGCAGGCAACTAAAAATAGCTGCGAGCCTGCGGCCAGCAGCAGCAGCAGTAGCAGTTGCAAGTTGCAACTGCACATAAATCGTTGGGGACATGCTTTGAGCAAAGGCACAGGAATGCCTCTAATTCCTGACTGGGCTAAGCCCGTTGAGACCTGCGTCTGCCACAGGTAGTGGCAAGGATACTGTGGCATTGCCTGCTCAAGTAGCCGACCAGTTGTTGGCCGCACACCCCCGCTGCGAGTGCCGCAGACGCACACAAGTCAATTGCGTTGAATCCACTTGACGCGACGCCAGTGAAAATAAACAAACAAACTGAACGCACAGGGACGAGGCAGGGGTAAGTGACAACGGCAAACAGTCAAGGATGCTGGCGAGCGACGCTGAGCAGTGCTGAGAGGCCGTGAGAAAAACGCAGACAGCACAAGACGCAGACGGAAGAAAACAGACGCAGACAGGAGAGGGAAAGAGCGGCGGGCAAGTCCAACGATTGGATTGTCGGGTCGTCTTGGGTCGATCTCGTCAGTTGTTATTCGACGGTCGTGTCTCTCAGTTGGATCGGCGCTGGCTCGTTGCGGGATTGAATCTTATTTTCATTTGGATTTAAGTGACTATAATTGAATTGAAAGTGCAAGCGGCGAGATTCAGATACGTTTTGCGCGTACGTCTACAGATACAGATACGGGATACGGCTACGGATACATTTGCAGATTTGCAATAGAGTGCAGTCGGATTGAAGGGCGCGCGTGGCAGGCACGCGTCGCATGACGCTGTGAGTTCAGATCTCTCTCCCTCTCCATTTTGCCGTCTTATAAATAATCGTATGTGAGACTTTGTGCTATTTTTGTCGGCTGCAGCTAGTGCCAAATACTGTGTATCCATGAGATACACGCACTAGAAACAAACAAGCCGCAACTAGTGATGCTTTTATGTGCAATTTTCAAATTTGCAATTTGCGCAGCTCTAAACATTTTACGGTCCCGTTTACTGGCGCAATTTCCGCAAGTGAAACCAAAATGAAAAGTCTTGACAAAATATGGGAAAACATCTTAAAAATAATTTACAAGCAATGTTCCCTTCTGATCGGTCTTTGACGTCGTCATTCGGCGTACAGCGTTCAGCGTTGTTGTGGTTGTCGCTTTTCTTGTCTGTCTCTAAATATATTTATATATACTCGTGCAAATATATATAAACACATATATTTACACACATATGTATGCAGTGGGCGCTATAGTTATGTATGCACACATTGTACACGTACTCGTGTGCGCGATTCTATATAAATATACACGAATATATGTGCGAGTATCTAAGTATATATCCCTCATTTCCGTTAGCTGCGATTGCTGTTGTTGTTGTTTTTGTTGTTGTTATTGTCGTTCTCGCTGACGCTGACGTTGTTTTTGCATTTTGACTTATTGCTGTGCCATTTGAAATCTCTGGTACTTGGAATGAGTTTTTCTATTTGGAGCAAGCAGATAGTTTATTTATACCTCTAGTGGTGCCTCAATTCGTGGAAAAATTACTCGTTGTCCAGTAAATCCTCTTATGAGATTTAAGTGTTAATGCTGTCCAATTAGTGCATTTGCACGACACAAAGATGCAATTATGACAACATTAATACCCCTCAACCATGGCTGTAAATAGCATACCAGCTAACGCCTACGATTTGTGAACTTCGGTTGAGGAACAGTTTGAGAAATTTAATTTGTAAAATGAAACACGTGTATTTACTCCCTGTAGCCATAAAACGGGTGTTAGATCTGTGAAAATGTATATAACAGGCAGAAGGAGACATCTCTGAGCCTATAATGAATATATGTATATTCATGAACAGTATCAAGAGAAATTTCGATTTGGCCATGTGCGTCTGTCTGTCTGTCCGTATGCACGCGTGGATCCCAGCAACTATAAGAGCTAGAGACACCAAATTTGGAATGTACACAGATTAAATTTGTTTCCGATTTCAGATATCTCCCCCGTTCCCCCGCATTTCGATAAAAACGTCTTACAGTAACGGCTTAGAAGATATATCTTTCGGATCTGGTATATATAATGCTTGGGTCACTCTAAATCTGCTGTAATAAACACGGACGTTATTGAGGAAAGAAGATTCAGTACTGCAGGGCGGGGGGAAGATGAACCACAGCCACCACTAAAAATGCCTCGCTTGCGCTGGCGCTTGTGTGTGAGCGTCTTTCTGTATATGGCCAAATCGAATTCTCGTTTGATTCTGATCAAGAATATATCTATACTTTATAGGATCGAAGATGTCTCCTTCTGCCTGTTACATACACATTCCACAGATATAATACCCCCTTTTTACCCATTTTATCGATACTGGGAGTAAAAATATTTACCATCCTTGCCCCATCACGCTAATGAGCCAAATCTAAAGCTTCCACAACAGTCTACAGTCTACTAATTTTGCCCCGCCCTTCCCGTCCCTAAGAATTAGCAATATATACCAGACTGGAAACAGTGTATACTGCAGTCGGGAACTCTCGAATACAATATTGTTATTTGCTTTGAGTAAATAAAGTGTTTAATTAATTAACCTTAATTAATAAGTATCTTCCTCTACTGCTTCTAAGTTCAAACGGAAATATGTACGAACAAATAAATATGTATGTACATATTATATACTATGTACAAAAGTTTATAGACAAATGTACATGTGTACTAATACGCACATGGCTGTGAATTTTTGAATTCAATTCAAGAAAATTTTATAATATTTTGATACAAAATCATTTGTCTGGAACCGAAACATTTTTTTGACAACAGGTTCGACTTTTGGCTGGGTTAAGAGTATTCGGTTTGGTTCAGAACCTGTCCTGCAGTCCTAATTTCAAGACATTGCAGTCACCATTCTCCTTAAATCAATTGTGAATAAAAAGTGTGAGAATTTAAGTGGTTTTAAGCCAACTCTTTTGTGGTATTGTTGCAAATTACAAAATTCATATGGAGATTTTACATTTTAACGATTCTTCCTTCATGATACTTATAAAATAATGTTCCTTTAAATTTCGAAATTTCGAAAGGGATTTATCAAAACTCTTACACAAATTTGGAATATGTATGGTGTTTTTATACCCAGCAGAGGGTATTATAATTTTATCTCGAAATGTGTAATGGACTGAAGGAAACGTTTCCGACCCAACAAAGTATATGTATTCTGAATCAGCATGAATAGCCGAGTCGATATGGCGATGTCCGTCTGTCTGTCTCTTTCTATGAAAACTAGTCTTTCAGTTTAAAAGCATAAACTTGGTACAGAGCCTTCTTTGCTTCAGGCAGTACATATGTCCGGCCGGATCGGACCACTATAGCATATAGGTGCCATAGAAGTGATCGGTCGACAACTATGTTTTTGTATGAAAAACTTATTTGTTTATGAATGTATCCCTACCAAACTTACCTCTAAAGAATCTCCAAAGAGTTTATACAAATATTTAATAGTTGCCATACGATCGGGTGAAAAATGAGTTTTTGTATGAAAATCATCGTGTATTACATTCAACTAAGTGAGAGTTTCAATATACTTTAAATAGTTTCCTATAATTTTTACTCCCTGTACCCATAAAATGGGTAAAAAGGGGGTATTGGATTTGTGCAAAAGTATGTAACAGGCAGAAGGAGACATCTCCGACCCTATAAAGTGTATATATTCTTGATCAGCATCAAAAGAGATTTCGATTTGGCCATGTCCGTCTGTCTGTCCGTCCGTCCGTCTGTCCGTCCGTATGTATGAACGCAAGGATCTCAGCAACCATAGGAGCTAGAGACACCAAATTTGGAATGTTGGTTCGTGTATAGCAGGCGCAGGTCAAGTTTATTTTGGATCCGAGATATTCCCCCCCCCCATTTCCCCGCTATTCAATGAAAACGTTTTACAGTAACAATTTTCAAGATATAGCGTTGGGACTTGGGATGTATAATACTTTAGTCACTCTTAATCTTCTGTCCATTTTCTGTCCAATTCAAGTTGATCGGATAATAAACACGGAAGTTATTCAACAAACAAGTTTCAGTATTGTAGCCCGGGGGGAAAGTGGATCAGACAGATGAGAAGTGAATATCGCATTTCGCGATTTGGCTGCAAAGCGCAGCTTCAAAGTGAATTTTACAGCAGCTGCAGCTTATAATTCCCAAATTGTTCTAGTTTACCAATGATGAAACGGGTGCTTGATCAGTGCATTTTAGTTAAAGTGGATACTTTTTTCGGGTATTAATTAATAACTCAAGAACATATAATATCAAGTGGCATGGAAAAATGGGCGTGGCACCGCCTTTGTGTTTAATTTCACGATATTCAAATTTTTTGTTTTTTAAGCTATCTGTGCCAAACTTTCGGGTTTGAAGTGTTGTTGTGCTACTAAATTTGTGTTAAAATATTACCCAAATCGGACAACTATATCATATAGAAATAATAGGAACTATCGGTCGAAAACAAATTTTGTATGGAAATAATTATCTACAAGGACATTCAACTCTGGTCACATTGCTGTAAGTATTTATTTGTTACTCTAAAATATAATTCGCGAAGTTTGTACAGAGTATGCCATAGTCGATCATACTCCACTCCTTGGGTCCTGCCAGTTTGTTTCGCCTCATTTGTTTGGTCTGTCAACAAGGTGTCTTCAGGGAAAAGTTTCGATTTGTGATTTTTATCGCGCTGTATTTGAAGTTAACGAAGATGCGATCGGAAATTTTTTACCTGGGTACAGGGAGTTTTGTAGTTGGGTATACTCAAGTAGTAATTAATATAAAATATCCTTAAATTTCGAAAGGGATTTACAAAAATTTGTACACAGATTTGGAATGTGTATGGTATTATTATACCCCAGCAGAGGATATTATAATTTGGTCTCGAAGTGTGTAATGGACTGATGGAAACGTTTCCGACCCAACAAATCAGAATCAGCAAGAGTAGCAGAGTAACCGATATAGCGATGGCCGTCTGTCGTACAGTACAAATGTCGGAACCGGCCGGATCGGACCACTATAACACATAGCTGGATATATAGAAATGATCGGCCAACTATGTTTATGAAAAACTTTTTTGTTTAAGAATGTATCCTTACCAAACTTACCTCTAAAGAGTTTATACATATATTTAATAACTGCCATAAGATCGGGTGAAAAATTAGATTTTGAATGAAAATTATTTTGTATTACATCAAACTAAGTAAGAGTTTTGTTATACTTCAAATAGTTTCCTATTAGTTTCCTAACGCTGCTACTTCTTGTTATTGGATAACCAAACAAATGTTAATGATCGTAAAAAGCAACAAGTTGTTAGTTTTAAAATGACGCTTTTTGCTCTACCAGGAGACATCAGTAACAGTTAGTTCAATTACCGCAGAGGCGCATACGGAGGACAACTAGATTCATTGCTAAATCAATCAAATGCAACAGGATGTAGCAGCTGCTGCGTCGGCTCTAGCAAACGTAGTCTGCCAACTGGCAGAACCAAAAACTATCCATGTCTTGGTAGAACCGTGATAAATGCATTTAAGCCGCATCCGTGCAGCTGATTAGATGAAATTACAGATACACGCGCGCCAAGGCGCACATTTGAGCTTACGGGTAAGTCCAGGATGCGACCACCATCAAGTCTGAGACAGCCATGAGCACCATCTATATCTATGTACATCTGTATCTGTGTCTGTATCTACGGCATAGCCAACAGGCTAAACAGCCAACGGGCCAACATGCCAATGGGCCCACTTGCACTTGAGCGAATTGCAGCGCAAATTGAAAAAGGAAACTTACGCGTAATTCAGGCTAAGCTGACGCACGGCCATGCAACCCGCCCACCGCCAACCGCCCACTGTCACAGTGGCTGCTCTGTCGCCGCTGCTGCCGCTGCCGTTGCCGCTGCCACGGCTAAATTAAATTTCCAACAGTTTGCATTAATTTCCCAAACGCCGACCGACAGAGCGCGCCACTGAGCCCAACCCCTGACCTCACCAATCCACCCGCCCCCCGCCAGCATTAATCTGGTGGCAAACAGCAACAGCTTTTGCCGCCATTACTTTAGCAGCGAGTCTTTGGCAGCGAGTAGGAAATTTCCTTTTGCCTTGCACGTATATGTTTCTATGTCCTGTCTGTATCCTGCACGCAGCTCGGTTTCAGCGCAGGATATTCGTTTAACCTGCGCCCGGTCGCTGCGACGAGTGGCCAACGTCGTCGTCGTTGTCGGCGGCGTCGTCGTTGTCGTCGTCGTCGCCTCTGGATGCTGCTTGTGTTGATGCTGGGCAGCCCGCACGAGAATTTCCCTATTTCAGTCATCGTTTGTCGAGCGTCGTGCGCGCAAGTATCCCTCAGATACGGATACACCGACTGCCATTTACAATAACTGCAACAACAATAAGAGCAGCAGTAGGAGCAGCAGCAGCAAAAAATTTTTGCAGCTGTAGGAGAAAACAATTTTTATTGTTGACTACATGGAAAAAGTGAAATTTTTCCAAATAGAAAACGCGTATGAAAAACAGTTATTATTTGTTTTTAAAGAAAAGTGATTAGAAATCGTAGAAAACAGCACTGGAAAATCTGGCCAGAATGTGCGCGTTATGGTAATTGAAATTTCTTGAGATATACATAAATTTTGGACACGGCAAATGAAAATGAAAAACGAAAAGGAAAAAAGAAAGGATATATAAGTTTTGTGGATTGGCAAAAAGTCGATGAGAAATTATAAAATATGATATGAAGAAAATTTGTAAAGCTGTAGCTGTGAAAAATTTCATTACTTTGCCTGTGTGTGTGTGGTGTGTTTTTCTGTGTAGTATCTTTTGTGCGCCTCTGTATCTGTGAGATACGCAAAACAATTTGTCTGCGCCATTAGTAGCGAGCGTTCCTCTCGATGTATACGTATGTGTTTTTGTGCTGTGTATGTGTGTATATGTGTGTGTACCCGTGCAAGAGTGTGCGCGTGTGTGAGTGTGTGTCTGTATCCTGCGCACAGCAGCCGACGCCGACGCCGACGAAACTGAAGCTGAAGCTGCGTTTCGCATTGGGGCTGGTGATGGTCTAGAGCCTTGGAGCCCTACAGGAGACACCACCACCACCACCAGCACCATCCCCCCACCATCACCACCACAAGCAGTAGCCGTAGCAGTAGCGCAACATTTGCGGCGTTGACGCAGCTTCAGCTCGGCGCTGCTGTTGTTGTTGTTTTTGTTACCGCTGTGTGTGTATCTACAAAATACGCTCTCACACATACAAAGCATCTTTTCTAAGCTCGCTGAATTTTCGCAACAGTTTTTGTTTGTTTTAAAATATATCAAAGTAAAATATTTCGAATATACTTACATTATAAAATAAAAAAGTATCCCTTACATCATTTTATTTGGGTAAAGGATTATCCAAGATTATTTGCCTCTTTGAAATTAAGAAAAACAGATTATTTACACCCAAGTTAATACACCTAAAGCGAACACAGCAAAACACAGAGCAACAAGCCATCTAATGATTATCATAGTTATGCATGCCAATTTTCCGTATAATCAAAATTCATTTCCAAGAATTTCTATTGGGGTTGATGCTGCTGCCGTTGTAGCCAGGACTAGAATCATAAATGTAAACAATTTCTATGCCACTCCATAGTTTGCATACATTCAAATTATTGTAGTTCTCGGAATCAAACAATAGTTTCATGGAAAATTATACTCAACTATCGTTGAATGTAGTGTGGCATTAACTAACTGCACAATAGTTTCGGAATTGCAAACTACCAAATGACTTTAGTGGTTAGTTTCCGGTTAAATTTGCACGGCATAAATTTCATTTGTATGGAATTTCAATACATTGTGAATCTAAACATTTAAGCTGTAAATTGTTACTAATTGGTTTATAGCACAGATTAGAAAGTTTATTGATTTGCATTTTCAAATGATTATGAATTTGCACATACGTGGAGCTTTTCTGAATTTATATGAAATTTAATTACATACTCAGGGCCATTGAATAATTATATTACATATTTTTCCCAATTAAAATAGTTATTTCGTAATAATTTATTCAGAAAAATATATTTTATACGCCACGTTGTTGCCTATAGTATTTCTGACCACCATTAAGCTTTCCTGAAGTTAATATTTAATCAACATTTTCTATTTATTTACATGCTCTTAGTTATCTTTATTTGCAAATTTCTAAGTTATCAAACAAAGATATTTTATTCAGCTTATTCTTAATTCCAAGACCTTTATTTTTATAATTTTTATTTGAATTGTTGACGTTCCAAATAGAAATATATAAATCTGTTTTTTGCGGCTTTTGTATTAACAAAAATTTTATATTTGTTTACTTTCTGTTACTGCAGCAGATTTCCTTTGCAATGCTTTATTTGGTTTAATTTCGATACCATAATTATTACTTTTTCCGGTCTCAGTCAAACTGAGACAGATATTAGAGAGACTCCTATCTCAGGGTATATAAAGCCGATTAAATATCAAGCAGATATACATATGTATATTATACAACTTTGACTAAGTCTAAAGCCATGTTGCTAAAATGTGGGCACAGAACCTTCTAGTGAATTTCCCAGTTATTCAGGACAGTTTGTGCTATTTGTAGCACATAAATACATTTTCTGAGAATTTCCATAAGGAATTATATAGCTTGACCACAACTGCTTTGACCGCAACTAGAAATATTCTCGTAAATTTTAATTAGGGTTTATGCCATTGAAATGATTTCCTAGAACCACAAATAGTCCCGTGATATTTGAATTGCACAAACGAGCCAATTATATAAACTCGAAACATTTGTGCTTTAACTACTGCAAATCATTTTAAATTTCATATTTTTTAGGTTCCCTGTATAAGTATGGTTCTCGTTTCCGAGTACTTTTCATTCCGATTTCGATTATACTATATATATTGAACTACTTTAGAGGATTACCAACCAAGTTAGTAGTTTTAAGACTCAGCCAAGCATACTTAATACCCCTTGGAATACTCGTATACCTGCCGCCTGCAAAGCTCTCCCAACCTGATATTTCACAAACTTTAATTAAGCCGGAAAACGCTGCACTCGCTGCAGCTGCCGTATGCGCTTGAGAGTTTTCCACAAAATCTGCGCCAAGTGGCGGCTTCAGATAAACTGACGCTGCACTCGCTGCTAACTAACATGCAAGGACCCTGTAGAAGCCGTTCCCCCGACCACAAATTGACATATTGCTGCAGTTCCTGTGGCCTGGATGATGATCTCCTGTTCCACTTCACAGCATCAGCATCAGCATCATGTTCCCAGTCGTATGCACTTGTACGTATTTTGAACCCTAGCTGTGGCTAGGGCTGCCCCACTCCCACTGCACTGTCACTAGCCCCTTCTCCCATCCCTTCTGCATCTCCCGCCTGCTTCATGACTGGCATCTAGTTTTTGCCCCGGTGCTGGCTTGGTTTGGTTAGTTAGCTCAACTTTGTCATAGACGTTGTTACTCGCACAACTTTCAGCTTCAATTGCGTTTCCGTTTTGCACTCGCTGAGCTGCGGATTGCGGATTGCGTATACGCGCCGTGGTACCACCATGTCGTTGTGCTGGCCCTCAACTCAACTCGCTGCTTTTGCGCCTCTGCCGTTCCCGGCCCACCCCGCAGTTTTCTCTTTTATTTTACGAGCCATGTGCGAGTGTGCGTGAGTGCAGGCCTCTGTGTGTATTTACGATTCTGCTTTGTTGTTGTTTTCGTACTGCTGCTGGTTGTACAACCGCGGCAGCCATTTTGTATAGCATACTTAGCGTACTATGAAGTTACACACACACATACAGACACACACTCAGGTTATACACACTCACACACATGACGAGAGGAATTCGCTGTTTGCTATACTTTTGCAGATTTTCGGCATCTTCTGGCCAAAAATTTCCCAACTTTTTCAGCATATAATGTTTTTTTTTTTTTGCTGTTTGGTTGCCTCTCTTGCCGAAAGCAACGAATGCCAAAGGACGAACGACAACAGTTAGCCAATACAGAAGCAACAACAAGAACTGAATCTCTATATAGTACTTACAGCAACAAGATGACAGGCAAAAAATTTCAATTTGAAATACAACAAATGCATTTCTGCCTATTTGTAAGCCCCTGTGCCCGCTCCAAAATAAACCGTATAGAAAAGGAATACCAGAGAAAATGGTTTTATATATGTAGGAATCTTTGTGTGCCTCTGTGTGTGTGTGTGTGTGTGTGTGTGTCTGAGCCACAGTACATGGCCAAAGCAAAATGTTAAAAGTGAAATTGTACGACGCCCCTGAAAATGTGCCTTTTTCCAAGGGGGAAAGCTGATGATGCCCAAAAATATTTGAGATTCACAAATACTGAAATACTGTATTAAAGTTCCGAATAAATCTATTGTAGTGTAAATGAATAAGCCGTGTTATTTTCGGACTTCCATGTCATAAATCAAAATTCAATTTTATTATTACCATAATTTTAATCAAATTGCCGAATACTATAATACTAAAATATAATTTTGTTATTACCAAAATCTTAATCAAATTGCCGAGTACTTTTAATATTATTTCATATGAGGAAATTTATAAAATTTATGCATGAGTTTTGTAGAATATGGAGATTAACTCAATCAAATGCAGCTGTGAATTAAATAGAAATCATTGAGTTCAATTTCGCATGAAAGCTGCAAGGTTTGCAAACATATTCTCACACAACAAATGTGGAAATTTGTAAATCTATTTAATTTGGATAGTTACTAAAGCTTGCATTCCACGAATTATCAAGTTGTCAATTTACAGCTCTGGATTAGTGAGATTCTCTCGAAAGTGTCATAAGGAAAGGAGAAACATTAAACAATAATTTGCTTATTCCTCGAACTAATTAGTGCGCAATTTATTAGGAAAATCATCAAGTTATCAGTTCACACCACTAAAGTTATAATATTTAAATTAATTACAAAATAGACATATTTGATTTGTAAATACAAATCGTAGGTAATTCTGAAAAATGAATTTTTATACCTTAGCAGAGGGTATTATAATTTTGTCTCGAAATGTGTAATGGCGTGAGGAGACGTTTCCAACCCAACAAAGTATATATATTCTGAATCAGCATGAATAGCCGAGTGGATATAGCGATGTCCGTCTGTCTTTCAAATTTTAAGCTATCCTAATGAAACTTGGCGCAGACCTTTCTTTTTGCTGCAGGCAGTACATATGTCGGAACCGGCCGGATCGGACCACTATAACATATAGCTGCCATAGGAATGATTGGCCAAACTTTGTTTTTGTATGAAAAACTTCTTTGTTTACAATTCTAAGAGTTAGAGGTTATTGGATGGAGGATAGCTGCCATAGGATGAAAAATGAGTTTTTCTATGAAAAACTTTTTGCTTATACAAATATTACATCCAAACTAAGTGAGAGTTTTATTATACTACAAAAAGATTCCAATAACCTTATCAAAATCGGACCACATGGCTCCCATGTTTTGTATACAAATTTATTCCTGCTAGGTTATATAGACTCGGCACTCCGATGATAGCCGTTCTATCTTGTTCATATTTGAAATTATACAGGTATGCATTTGACAGAGCTCTATATTGATTTGATTTCTCAGCGCGTGCTATATTTAGTTCCGAGGAACCCCCCTAACCAATTCGCAACGACATCATTGACCCATTTTCGGTTAAGTTGGCCCATCAACAATTCAGGCAATTCTGTATAAGCCAAATTGAAAACTGCAGTCGGCAATCCGACATTTGTCAAACATCGATTTTTGGCCAGGAGCAAAAAAGTTGCCAGGCTTTGACCATGAGTTGGGCCAAATGTGCTACATCCTTTTGTTTCCTTTAAGAGCCTTTATTGCATTTTGGTGTCTTGTTCGGAAAACTGTTCAATGCTTGTGGCTGAGCTGAAAGTGCATTTGTCAATTGTTATTTGGCTGCCTGCTGGCAGTATCTATTGTAGTACTATGGTGTTATTTGATACACAATCTTCAAAGTTGCAAGCTTGGAATCCCTGCAAGGATACAGCTGTGGGCGATTTGGTGAAATTCAGTTTGACTGCTACCTTTCGCGTAGGTGACTCTCATATTAATGTGTGGGAAGGGTTCCGAAAGGAAAGTCTTTCATATGTGTCAAATGCCATTACGTGGGCGTTGTCAATACTATTATCTATGAGTGTATTAAAAGTCAAAAGTCATTCGGGGTTATTAATTTGCATATTCGCTCTCTTTCTTTTGCAGATTGTCGCTCAAGTGGTCATACAACAAGAAAGCTAACAAAGCGACTTAATACACACATATAAACACACACCCGCACACCACACACACAACATACAGAATATTTAAACAACAATAGCAATGTACTGCCTGCATCTGAAGAACTTTAAATGCGCGATTCGTATGCCCGCCCAGCGGCCATCAAAGACATTGCCCAAGTGCCACAAAAGTTAAAGTAGAAACTAGTTGAGCGCCTCCAAACGAGCAGCTAACCAGCAGCCAAACAGCGGCAGGAAGGATTCAAGGACCACTCGCAAGTATTCACCCAGGCACACCACATAGGCCGAAACAAGCACTGTGCGTTGGGCGGTAAGGTGTACAGCATGCCACGCCTCCTGGGGCTGCTGCTGCTGCTCTGCCTGCTGAGCCTGATGGGCGGGCCGGTGGCGGGGCAGCGGCCGCTGCTGAACCACACCTTCAACTCGCTGCCTATGTCGCAGCACCAGAGCAACAGCTATAGCAACAACTACAACTATCCGGGGGCAGGCAAGCAGCTGCGCAACGGACGGCTCCACGAGCAGCCGCAGCCGTTGCCGCTGCCGCTGCCCACACTGCCGGGATTGGCGCAGCCCGTCCATGTCTACGACGACTATGAGGGGGAGGCGAGCGCGGGTGCGTTTGGATCCCGGCCGCCGCCAGGCAGCCGACGGGACACGCGACGTCGCCAGAATCTGTCGCAAGTGGGCGCCGGCGGTATGCCACGGCCCGAACGGGGCAACGGGCAACGCGGTATTGAGTCGCTGCGCAAGGAGCTGATGAGGCCTTCGGTGGGTGGTCCAGGCGGCGGCATATCCGGAAGCAGTGCCGGCTATTCCTCCTACTCTGGCACCTCCACGATAGGCAAGATCGATGGCATGGGCGGCATCGGATCCGCGGATCGCTACGGTGAGAAGTTGCGACAGCCCAATGGCGCTGCGGCTATGACAGCTGGACCCGCAACCGGAGCATATTCCACCCGTTTTCCGCCATCGTATGCCGGCGTGGACAGTCATCCAATACGCACTTATACCCCCCGCAAGAACTCTATCAGCGAGCTGCTAAAGCTGAAGAAGATCTTTAACCAGGCGGACGAGCCGGCAGGCGGCGTTACCCATGGCAATATGGAGGGCGACACCAATCCAGACACGGATCAGCTGGATCCCATGCAAGAGATCAAGGAGCGCATGCGGGATACCGCTCCAAAGCTGGTGAGCGTTCATCCAGTTTATTCTTACTCAAGTGCAATACTAGATTAAGGCATAACATCTAATCCTAACTTTACATACTCTAATTCCCAATGCTCTTCTCTACATAGAACACCTATGCACCTCACACGGAATCCACACCCTCAACGGAAATAGAAGACTTACTGGGCGTCAAGTGCAACTTTGAGAAACACTGCACTTGGGCGTGGACTGAGAACCTGGTGGACGGCTTCCAGGTGATCAGCGGCACGGAACTAACCAAGAAGAATATGACGGGTCTGCTGCCCGGACCCGTGGCCGACAGCATTGGCGACGCGAACGGACACTTTTTATACGCTCGGGTGCAACCCACCACAAATCAGCTAAATCTGACCTCACCCTCGTTTAGCACCACGTTGGAGAAGTGCGTGCTGGAGGTGTATATGCATCAGAGCGACATGAGCCATGGCCTGTCCCGGGTGGTAGTGGAGCCTCTGAACCCGCTGGAGAGCAGCTGGGTGCCGGCAGAGATTCAGGGCGATAACTATCGCTCATGGACGCATAGGGTGTTTCGTCTTGGTCGAATCTCTCGCGATTTTCGCATTGTGTTTGAAATTGTGCCCGAGCTGAAGCCGGGACAAAAGGCGCATGTGGCCCTGGATAATCTACGCATGGTAAATTGTTTCCCGGAGGGCACCAAGTCAGAGAAGTGCAGCACCTCGCAGGTCAAGTGCATGATGAACAAAGTACCTGTCTGTATTCCACTGCCACGCATCTGCGACATTACCCGGGACTGCGACGATGCCGAAGACGAGCAGCAATCATGCGGTAAGCTGGCAATCCATTGACTCCAGTTCAATAGTTCAAGGTCTAATCTCTTTTGCAGACAAGATACCATATGGGGGCCGCTGTGACTTCGAGGAGGACTGGTGCGGCTGGCGGGACTCGGGCAAGACAACATTGACTTGGTCGCGACACACGGGCTCCTCTCCCACCCACGACACTGGCCCCGACGGAGATCATACACAGCAACATCTGTTGAACTTTACTGGCGGCTATTACATGCTCGTCAACATGAATCAGCACATTAACAATACGGAGAAGAACTCAATCATTGGCTTTGCCAGCAACGCCATCATGTTGAGCAAGACTTTCAATCCGCCGCCCTCGGTGCATGGTAATCCAGATTCACCTTATCGCAATTCCTGTGTGGTGCGGTTCTACATACATCAGTTTGGCAAAAATCCCGGCAGTATCAATCTGTCCGTGGTGGAAATGAAGGAGAAGGAAAACATTACCACCACCCTATGGTGGAGCACCAAAAACCAGGGCAGCGACTGGCTGCGTGCCGAGTACGTTCTGCCCAACATTACGTCCAAGTAAGTTGACATCCTTATATACCCAATGACAAGTCATTGAACCCAGCCACTCTTTCCAGATACTATCTGCAGTTTGAAGCTCGCATGGGCATGCGTATCTTCTCAGACGTAGCCGTGGATGACTTCTCCCTGAGTCCCGAGTGTTTTGGTCTCAACATACCGGAGGAGCATCTTGGCGGATATAATTACTGGGACGTCAGATGCAATCTTAAAAGTCCTACGCATAGCGACTTTGAGCATACAAACTGTAAGTGCAAGTCAAGTTACAATAGAATCATCCCAACTCTATACCAAACCTATAGAATGGCAAATTCCGTACTCAGAACTTTTTCTAACAATCCCAATCCTACATATATATCATATCATATATATCATATTTCGGTTGATGTTGCTATAAAATCTAAAACACTCGAACAATTAGGATTCTTGTCAGATTTACATATTGTAACAATAATGATCGTATTAATAATGGGATAACTTATTTAGAATTTAAGATTCTCAAAATTATTATTTTGAAATTTACAAAATCCATATTAAATTATTACCTTGCACTCTTTTAAATTATTTTTGGTGTACGGTTTGGGTGCGATGATTGCCAATCAGTCACCAATAAGTCAGTCAGCCAGGACGAACTGTCTTTCATATAGATAGATCACTAATCCCAAAATGTACAATTGTATTGATTGATTATCACACCTGTGTCATCTTTCGCCTTACAGATTTAGAATTAACTTCCTGCGATACTCGGGGTATGATAGGACCGACACAGTCGCAGTGCGAGAGTAGCTACAAGGAGCAGAATCAGACGCATGTACTTCGCGAAGTTCACGTCGTGGAGGATCAAAGCACCTACAAGGGCATGCAGAAGTGGAAGGTTCCCAACGAGGGCCACTATACGTAAGTGTCCTGGACTCTCCTAGTATGAGCTTGCTTATTGACTGTAATCTGACCCTTTCAGAATAATTGCGAAGGGCGCTAGTGGTGGACTGGGTTCTGGAGGTGTGGGCAGTTCGCGTGGTGCTGTGGCCGTGGCTGTCCTGGAACTGCACAAGAACGAGGAGCTCTTCTTTCTAGTGGGTCAGCAGGGCGAGAACGCTTGCATCAAGACCATGGGTGCCCACAAGGAGGCCGGCTGCGGTACGGAGCATGATCTGGACTTGGGGCAGTACAGTTTTCGCTCCAAGCAGGATATGGTAAAGAACATTTACATTGAGAATGGCGCCGGTGGTGGCGGCGGTGGCTCTTTTGTCTTTTTGCTAAATCAAGCTAAGAACGAGGCAGTCCCGCTGCTGGTTGCTGGAGGCGGAGGTGGCCTGGGCATCGGTCAGTACATAGACGAGGACTTTCAGCATGGTCAGAAGGCCAAGCCCCTGCAGGCACCTGAGAGCGGTCAGATTAATGGCGAGCCGCTAAACAAGAAGACCGCTGGACCCGGAGGCGGTTGGCGCGCCAAGGAGGATCAGGCGCTAAGTCCAACCAACGGCGCTGCCCTGCTGCAAGGTGGACGCGGCGGTCACTCCTGTTACGTGGAACTGGCTGATAATGGAACCACCGTGCACAGGCATGGACAGGGCGGATTTGGTGGCGGCGGAGGTGGCTGCAATACGGGTGGCGGTGGTGGCGGCTATGCCGGCGGAGACGTCTACCTCAACGAGTCCAATGGCGAGGGTGGCAGCTCCTACATCAGCGGCAGCCGAAGCCTTAGGTATACCAGTGAAATCGCCGCAGGTTCCAGCAGCGGTCCAGGTGCAATCATCATCATTCCAGCCATTGAGGGTTGCGGCTGTGACTATCGTTGCGTGGCCCTGGATGAATTTAGGTCCAAGGTGCGATGCATTTGCCCGGATGGCTGGAGCCTGAAAAAGGACAACAACACAGCCTGCGAAATACAGGAGGAGGCGGGCAAGTCATCTTTCCAGGATTTGGTCTCCATTCTGATGTTCTCGCTGGCCGTGCTCTTCCTCTGTATTGCCGCACTTATCTTTATGTTGTGTAAGTCCCAGACTATGTCCCAATACGACGGCTCAGCTCAATAATTCTCTGGACTCGTTTACAGACAATCGCTATCAGCGCAAGAAACAGGCCAAGTTGCGACACAAGATGCTCGTCGAGCAGGATCTGCAACTAAGTCGCTTGCGCCACAACATCGATGACTCCAATCTGAATAACTTTAATCCCAACTATGGCTGCGACGGCATCCTTAATGGCCACATTGACGTCAACAGCCTACCACAGGTAGCCCGCGAGAGCCTTCAGCTGGTCAAGTGAGTAGAATTTCGAGGGATTCCTCAACTTTCCTGTATAATTACTAACTTTCACCTACTGCTCTCCGCAGTGCACTGGGCAAGGGTGCCTTTGGCGAGGTCTACTTGGCACTCTATCGCCATCGCGACGGAGATGCTGTGGAAATGCCGGTGGCAGTGAAGACGCTACGCGAGGATCCCAAGCGCGAGAAGGAGGAGGATTTCTTGAAGGAGGCTGCCATTATGGCCAAGTTCAATCACCCGAATATGGTGCATCTAATTGGCGTCTGCTTTGATCGCCAGCCCTACTATATTGTGCTGGAGCTCCTCGCCGGTGGCGATCTGCAAAAGTTTCTCCGCGAGAATCGTAACACGCCCGAGCGGCCCTCGCTGCTAACCATGAAGGACCTGCTATTCTGCGCTCTGGATGTGGCCAAGGGCTGTCGCTACATGGAAAGCAAACGTTTTATTCACCGTGACATTGCCGCACGCAACTGTCTGCTAAGCAGCAAGGGACCGGGGCGCGTGGTGAAGATTGCTGACTTTGGCATGTCCCGGGACATCTACAGATCGGACTACTATCGCAAGGGTGGCAAGGCTATGCTGCCAATCAAGTGGATGCCGCCAGAGGCCTTCCTCGATGGCATTTTCACTTCGAAGACGGATGTCTGGTCCTTTGGCATACTGCTCTGGGAGGTCTTCAGTCTCGGCCGCTCGCCCTATCCCGGCCAGCACAATACACAGGTTATGGAATTGGTGGTGCGCGGCGGACGTCTTGGCTCGCCCACCGAGTGCCCCGTTTCTATATACAAAATCATGGCCGACTGCTGGAATCCCACGCCAGAGGATCGCCCCACTTTTACCAGCCTGCTGGAGCATCTAACCGCCTGCACACAGGATGCCAGTATCATGAATGCGCCGCTGCCCAACATTCTGGGCCCCACAGCCTCTGAACGCGAGGAAACTGTCATCCGCCCGCCCAACGGAGAGGAGTTTTGCCTGGCCGTTCCGGACTATCTGGTGCCGCTGCCCGGCAATGGTGTACCACATGCTCCCGGTGGCCCCTCATATGCACCCACTGCACAACGCCAGCAAAACGCATGCACTCCACCCGCTGTCACATCGCCCGCCGCACCCAAGCCCTCGATGCCGGAGCCACTTGAGGGCGCTGCAGCGGTCGCCGGCGGCGACTGTTGGGAAACCTCCTTCATACTACCTAATTCCAAGAGCGATCAGCCGTTGCTCAGCGGCAGCGCCATCACAACCGTGGCGAGCGGTGACTCGCAGCGGAATCTGCAGGCCGCCGCAGCTATTACAGCCACCCCCAAACAGGGCTCCCCCGCGCACACCGTTGAGGCAAAGCTGATAAGCCTGGACACGCCGCAGCCCACGCCGACGACCATACAGCCACCTCTGTCCTTTGCCTCGCAGCTGGACGGCATCACACTGGATCCATCGACATTAACCAAGAGCCTGGTGGTCAATGGTGGCGCCCCCAATGGCAGCGCCAAGCAGTCCTACGCCAATGTGCAGGTGCAGCTGAAGGGCGATCCGGAAAGGGATTGCAGCAAGCTGAATGGCATGCTGCCCACCGGCAATGGCACCATCATCAATGGGGAGACTGCGCCAGGGGCCACAACCAAGGACTCGCCCTTTACCATTCAAGGATATGCAGAGCGCTACAAGGACAACAACAATCATTCCGAAATCAGTTGTTAAAGCGCCATCAGCAACACACGAGTGCGAGTGAGTGAGTCTGTTTTTCAGTTTGTCAACAGGATGTCCTGGCTGCAAGCTCAAAGTTTGCTGGAGCCCGGACGCATAATTGTTGAATTGATGAATTGATTGGTGCACAATGTGGACATGTATTGTTTAGGGCCCAGTCCCAGTCACAATTTGTTTGAGAGTTAAAGGCGCATTATGAATATTTCTAGTAAACAAAAAACAAAAAAAACATAAAACAAAACCGAGTGAGAAGTTCACAAGATTGTATTGTAATTTAAAATTAAATTTGTATGCGTAAAATACAGATGTTTAAACAAATATATAAATTACGAAATTAGTTGAAAGTTAGTTTAGTTTTTGTAAGCCGTTAGTTTTGCCAATTGTGAGAGGTTGTATATAAATTGTATTTTAGTTCTTGAGTTAGCCAACATTTGGATTGTTCATTTTATGTTTTAAGCTGATGACTGAAATGCTAAACAATATTCCTAAATGACAAAATTGCTTAGTGGCAATTCAATCCTGTTTTATACAACTGCAGTCCAAGAGAATCCAACAGAGAAGAACCACAGCAAGAAATTGTACCAACGCATAGTCATTTATAAATTTATAAATTTATTTATTTTAGTTTTTAATTACAACGTAGTCCATATACATACATCAAAATAGCGAGCATATTTTTTGAATATATTTATTTCCCCATATTTTTTATTGTTTTTTAGTGACCTGTAAATAAAAGCTTCCGTCGTAGCATATGAACTTACGTATTTTATTATCTAAGCTAATGGTAGCATGTAAAATATACATACATACACATATAAAGAATATTGAAGATGAAAAACTACAATTTACAGGGTGATTTTTATGAAAATTCAGTTGTATGTTTAAAAAACAAAAATTAGCATTAACAAATTACAAATTACAAATTACCAATTACCAATTACAACACAAACAAACAAAAGCCAACACGCGAAGGAAACCAAACGTTTTTGTTTCATTTCAGTTGGGCGCCATATTTCATTTACAACAACAAATAAAGTGAACATGAGAACAAACGAAAAATATTAACATACAAAATTAGGGTGATCAATGAAATTTTTGTAAAATATTTTCACCTTTTGCGTTGACCAACCGCAGCGAGCTGCCGCAGCTTTAATTGTGCATCTCGCATTTGTTTAAATATTTAAGGTTAATGTTGTTTCCGCATGTGTTAAATTGCAATGCGTTCAATGATCTACACATGTATGGTGGATGGGAGATCATCGAGGATCGGGGGCGGTTATTCAAATTTTACATTTGGTTCAGACGTAACAAACAAGCTTTAAATTATATAATTTTTATAAAAATATATATACACATGGCATAAAATATACAAACAAAAAGATAAAGGGCATACTCATATTTAACAAAAAATATGTATGCATTAAACGAAAGAAAAAAAACCAAAAAATTGATAATTATACAAGACACACAAGACGATGGAATAAACCAAAAACATAAATAATTAAATGAAAACACAAACCACTTCAAGCGTGGCTAATTGGCGCCAAGCTTTTAGCTAAAATATTAACGAAACATTTGATTTATATATATACTATAAGCATATTCAGTGTGTGTTAAATCGGCATATATATTGCATATTATTATAACAATGAACACAGCTCAATGCCGGCAATGGATAAATGGAAAAATGAAGAAAATAATTATAATGATATATATATATATATGTTTATGTTCTGCTTATGTACAAGTCTACAGTTATATGCGCATACATCTATATAAATACATATACATATATAAACGAAATATATTTACCTATACATATATGTACGACTAAACAACCAGTAATTAATGCTGAATACGCGAAACAGAAAACATAATATTCGAGTATGTAAATTACATTTGAACGCATAGCTCTTACATATTACATCTCATAAGAAACTTTCAAAGAAAAAAAAAACCAAAAAAACAATAAAAAAAAACAAAAAAACAAAACAAAAAACGGTGTGTACAAATACATTGAATATGCTCCCCAGTATTTCACAAAATAATGCTTCAAATATAGCTCAAGATCAACAGCTAACTTAGAACTTAACTTTAAACTTACTTTTTGCTCAAATGCGATCGCATCAAATTATTTGCATAAAGAAACTAACTAAGTACATTGCATATATATGTATTTATGTATGTCAGAGTAACATTTATACTATGTACTTACTTATATGTATGTGTATCTATTATGGTTGTGCCGAGGCATGTAAGGGCGTCTTTGAAACCCAAAACAAATACATACCTATAAATATGCGTTAAATGTAAGAGAATACTCGTACTTGTAACTTAAAGTATGTATGTATGTAGCTTTCACCGAGTTTAACATTTTCAATTATTTTGTATGATTTGTTATATTGTTAGTGGATGTAGTGGATGGGCCGAAATTACATATATCAACACTAATTGTCGAGTGGTATTCCATTTAAGTATCTTCCATTAAGGGATTCTGTTCTTGTCGCATTGCATAATACCCACATTGTACCCTGATGACTCACCTTGTGTACCTAACTCCAGAACCTGACAAGAGTTACATATTTATCGCAAATACCAAACCAAACCGTACATACTATATAGTACATTATATTGTTAATGTTGGCGCGCAGTACATGATCTATTTAGCCAAGTCGATCGATCGTTCAGTTTACTGCAGATCCATCCACTGCTGCCGAGGCCGGAGAACATATTAATACTTATCGAGTAGAATTTATTTGGTACTTCAAAGCATTTGCCGCCAACCAATATCAGTAGTTTTGGATACACTTCATTTCTCAACAATAAAATGTCGCAACGAAATTTATGAAAACAAATATACAACAAATACTTACCATAACAATGATAATTATTTAAGCGAAAATAATGATATACATATGTATGTATGTACGTATGTATAAGTATATAAAAAACACAATAAATAGTATTTTTTATATACTTAATAAAGAAATTCAGTTGAATGCAAATTAGAACATACTCGTACGTACTACTACCAAAACCCAACAAAGCAAAATTATAAAATTATTAATTAAAAGCCGAGGCGTAAATTAGCTATAGCTAAGTATAAACATATTAAATATAAAAAAGTAAAATTGAAGGTTTTCATTTAAATGGTAATTTATTTTGTTACATTTAAAGCATAACAAAACAAAACAAAACATTAAAGCGAAGAAAACAGAAACGTAAAGACTAGAAATACATTTTGTAAGCAAAAATGTGAGTTTAGATCAACTGGCAGTTAGTGAAAAGTGTGCTAATAATAATGAAATAATGCAAATTGTTGGGGGAGGGGGCATTGAAGGAGACATATTGATAATGAGAAATATATAATACAAGCGCTACTTGAGCATACTGCAACAAAAGTCCATTTAGTAACTACTTAAATTACAAAATTCGCAAGTAAAGCACACACAAACAATAGAAATGCATAAATAAATCGAAGATTTGGCTAAAAAGCCCGCAAATTCAATTGAATTGCATTGAAAAACAAAATACTTATTTTAAAATCAATAAAAATCTCTTCAAATTTGCTAGATATGCTTGAGTTACTATAAAAGCAAAAACCATTAATGATTTTAAAAAAGCAAATATTAAATAAAAACTCCACTTTTTCTCATATACTCTACATGTCTCAAATCATGCCCCTGTTTGTGAACAATTTAATTGAAACACAAACAGTATTATTATATGAGCATTGGAATGGAATTTTTGTATGGAACGTTATTGAATTGTCCTTGTTTTGCCAATGGCGAGAATTAAAATGACATTGCTCTTTTAATTCCATAATAATTCCATTACAACATCGCTAAAAATGACAAAGCTCTAAAAAAATAAAAAATATTTGTATGGAAAATAACGTGAGCAGAAGTAAAAGACAAATTTAAAGATGGGTAGCGTTTAAGCGCATGAATTGTGAAACTTAAGTGAAAAGTAAAATAATAAAATAAATGAAAATTCATGTGTACAAAAAAAAATCAAGAATTTTTTACTCCACATCCCATATGAAAATACCAATTGAAACACGCACATTTTTTACAATTTCCGTAAAGGTCTCTATTTAATTTGTTCTCTTCAGCTTTTATTCAGTTTTCTTCATCTTTGTCTCTAATGAAAAATTACTAAATCAATTATTTTCATGCCAATTATAACTTAAATCGTTAAATAGCGTTTTACAATTTGTTGTATAGATTTTTTGTATTTGTATTATTTATCATAGTTTTATTTTATATACTTTTATTTATACTTTTTCTAGGCTCTAATTTATATAACTGTTATAAAAAAATTAAGAATGAACTATGACAAAATCGTTTAGTTTTCTAAATTTCAAAAATCTTTTGAGTTATCTGCAATTAGCAAGGACATTAGCAGTTAAATAAAAAAATCAACTGTTTTATTATTGTGGAAGTGTATTTTTTATTGATGCGCTGCAATTTACAAAACGTATATATAATCGTTTAAAATAAAATGTAATAAATTCTAGGTATAACATAAAAGTATTAATTGCACGAAGTGTTGTATGTAGACCCAAAACTTGCGACTTTGTTACCCAATTCAGAGCTCGGACAACAATTTGATGTATGTATATAGTTCTCGGATAGAGGAATGCGGCGCGGAAAACTGGAAAGATCTAGAAGAATTGGATACCCCGTTTTCGCTACTAACTGGATGGAATGTTCTTACTATATGCTCTTTGTGTTTCAAGTTAAATTTCGCTTTGTTAGTTCTTTAATTCATTTATAATATAAATTTAATAATGACGATTCGCTAATTGTGTGTACAATCTCATGTCAAAAACTTTAGGTTCAGTTTTATATATGTGTATATAATTTCTTTGTATTTTGTTTTTAAAGTTCACTTTGCGTTTTCTTTTTGCTGATTACGCTTTAATTTTTAGTCTGCAAATGCTAAGAAATTATGTTTGATGTTTATATAAATATATTTTTTTGTTTAATTATTTATTGGTTTGTTCTGTTTCATTTTTGCCATATTTTTCATAATATACATATACATAAATTGAATTTTGTATATTCTTTTATTCTGCATGTTTTGTTTTTGTTGTCGTATATAATTCTGTTCTCGCTTTGTGGTTTTTGTAATATATAAATTGAAAACTTAATTGTAATTGTAAAAATGTTAAAACTAGTAATAATATTTATAATTAATTAATTAGCATAGTTTACGTTACGTTTATGTAGTTAAAGCAATAACAAGCCATTTTTATAGTTTTTTCTTTTTTTCTAATCAATTGTTGCCTTTGCATCATAAAATTTGTTAAATAGTTTTGTTATTTGTTTTCTTTGTTTATTGCAAAAGTATTCGGATTCACTAATTATTGCTATTCGCATCATTATCCTTGACATAGTTATGATTACTATATGCATGTGCATATATCCCATAATAAATTTAGTATGAATTTATCGTCGTCCCAACGGTCGTCTGATGTTTTCTGTTTTTGCGAAGGTGGAATATATTATTTGTATATAAGTATTATACATATATGCCATTTATTTAGTTTTACTTTTACTTAGTTGACTGCACAAAATTTACAAAAATTACGTCTTCAACTTGCCAACGAGAGAACCGACACCCTGGAAAGGCATAAAAGTATCTCAAAAATTGCACAATTGCGTCACACCTGACAGCCGACACACCTGTGAGCTGTCATTGCACCTGCATTTGTTGCATTGTGTTTTTGGATGCGCGCAAATGCCATTTTATTAACCCGATGCATTGTTATTGTGGTTTTGTTTACTTGTTTACTTGTTTAACATATATAAAAATATGATTATAATTATTTGCTAAAAACCTCTAAAATGTACGCCATGTTAAAGCATTTAGAAATTGCAAAGAAGAACATCACCAGACAAGATTTATGCTGTTGTCTCGGCCATCAGTTGCCGGATTATTACAAAAATGGTATCAAACGCGCTATTTTGAGCGCATTTTCCAGGAATGCGCTCCACATATCATTCAGGCGCTTCGAGCGCGACATAAGAAAACGCCAGGTGAGCAGCACGGCCACAACTTTAATCAGCTGATGTAGATAGTACAGCCTGTGGGTGGTTGATATAAGGAATGTTTTAGTGTATGCCATTATTAACTTATGACGTTTTTACACACCTGACCATGCGCTTTCTGCTAGCGGGCAACGATTCGGGCCGCTGCTTAAACAGAAATTCCCTGAAGCCCAAAACATAGCGCTCCACATACTTGTCCCAGTTGATGTTGCGCACATCAAAGATGAATATCTCACGATCCTTGGGACTAAGCGTGTTCAGTAGACCATTAACATTGTCATCCTTGAAACGCCATTGACGCGTGGCAAAGTATTCTAAGCATTCTACAGCTTTGGCAATTTTATTTTGTACGTTGACAACACTGTAAATCAAAGAAAACAAATGCAAAATTTATTTGCATTGGTATTGGTGAGCTTTTACGATCGCTGGACTGCAGAGCTACAAAGCTTGTTAAGCTGAGCAACGTGAATGCTGTCTGTGTGAAAGCTCAAGCGCGAAAGCTCGGCTATAAGAACTTACAATGGCTTCTTGCCCATAATGCGCGCCACTCCATCCAGTATGTAGGCCGGAAGAAAGTGTTTTAATATACAATTCAGCGTGTTCATTGGACGATTCATGCGCAGGTCGCCAGTTGGATACCACAGACAGCCCTCTATGAAAATTGAAAAGGCACATTTTATAAGGCACGATGGTGATTTATAGCTACACCTACCCAAGGGATGTTTGCGCACACTGGACATGGCATATTTGACAAACTCAGACCATATGATGGGGTTACGTTGACCGGTACAACAATTGTATATGAGTAAATTATTGGATTTACGCGTCGCTGTGCGCCAGGCGGCAGCGATCATTAGATTAATCACAATATCGACAGGTACCATATCGGCTACGTAGCTCTTCTCACACATCATTGTGCGGAACATGCCCTTGGCCAGCGCCGAGACTAGACCCGTTGGTCCATTAAAGTTATCCACCCAACCGGCAAAAGGCTCATTCAGGCTGGCAGTCACTGAATAGAAAGCAAATTAAATTAATTTTTGAATTTCAGTTTTCTAGTTGCTTAAACCCACCAATTGAGGGCCTCACAATCGCAACAGGCAGATTTCCAGCCTCCTTAAGTAACATATGCTCCGCTAAGGCTTTTGTAAACGTGTACGTATTGGGGCGCTTGCCAATGAGGCGCGGTGTCAGCTATGAGCATAAGAAAATCAGTTAATGGTGCTGATGAGCTGTGGTCTGGCGGGAACTGACCTGATCGAGTATATCCTCCGGAAGCCAGTTGATTAATGAGATGATATCATCGGGATTATAGGGTGGTGCATAGATAACCTCTGATACATCGGTTCTATCGCAATTGCAATAGGCAGTGGAGACGTGAATAAGTGCCTGTAAGAAAGCCCAACAATCAGAGACTGTTTCGCTTAAGGGGAGTTACGCCAGGGAAGGAAGGGGTGGGACACACTCACGTCTAAGGACATCATGCGATGACACAGCTCAACCAAACGTTTCGTGCCCAGCATATTGATTGTGACTGACAGTTTGAGCTTCTCATCGAATTTCACAGTGGCAGCTGAATGAAATACAACGGAAACGTTGCGACAAAGTAGGGTCTGTATAAAATTACAGATCAAGTTAGTATTGGAGTAAGTAAGTTATAATGATAATTCTTCGTTTTAGAACTTGCCTGATCGCTCTCTGAGATGCCCAGCTCCTCCGATGTTATATCGCCGGATATGGGTATGACTTTGCTCAATTCCTTGGGCTTCTCGCGTCGCAACGATTCAAAAAGCTGTTATATGTATGAATTTGTAATGAGTAAAGAATAGGCCTTAGATTAGCTTTTATAGCTACCGGTGCATTTAGCAGCTCCGTGAGGCGCGCCGAGACTTCCTGTCCGCGTTTCGGTCGTATCAGCAGATATATGTTTCTTATATCCGGACATGAGCGCAGCAGTTTCTCAACGAGTACCTGTAAGACAAAATACAGTTAATAAAGTGATCGTGTGAATGATTTAAGTGGCTAAACTGACAGTTGTTATATTTTATCCAGGCTCAAAGTACTTGCGTTTGACTAATTAATTCTAGTTTGGTATGTAAGCAAACTAACCCCATTTCTGAACAAATAAGACATATATCCATTAGGCCATAAACTATAATTATAGCCAACCAATGGGGTCGACAAGTGACCTCTTGCCGCCCGCTCTCCGCTTGGGGCCAGCACGTCAAGTGGCCGCCAAGTGAGCAGACATCAAATGAATGGTTAAACACAAATCGAGTGCTATCAATACCCATTCACGAATGTGTCGGCGCACGTGTGAGTGCGAAGGACATTGACAGGAAGTGTACGCAGCTTGACACGCCCAAAAAACGATGTGAAAATTGTACAGAAATTACACCCAGACAATAACAATGACAGGAACTTGGGCGGTGGTGGTGGTGCTGGTGCTAGCACGCAGGAGGCGTGGTCTGATATGACGTACAGGTTGCAGGTTATGACATTTAAATTACAGTGCACAGCGGCTGACTTACAAAATCGATGGCTGCTACGCCCAAGCGACAAATGAAACACACTTGGGTGTATACAATACAAATAACGATTGCCACACTGTGCAATTCAGTCGCAGTCTGAGTGGCGCCAACGCCAACGATTACATGCCATAACGACGCAGGCAGGAGGCATGCAAGTAGGATACACACATACATAGGCATATGCAAAACAATGGCTGAAATTGGCACAACAGCCGCAGGATGTATTAGGAGTCGAGGCGCAGTCGAAGTTGTGTGTGCACCCACTTGACGAACAATTAGAACTCATGTGGCACACACACGTGTGTGTGCATGTGCAGTGCAGTTGTGACTGTGGCATTGTGTGTGCCTGACATGCCATGACGATGAGTCAACAAAAAGCAGCAGCTGAGTTTCCGGCTTGGATGCTATTACAAAACGCTTCTCGTTTCATCTTGGACACTCGGCATCTTTTGGCGCCTACCTCCAACCCTTTGTTTAAGCACTGCAACGGCTTTAGTTATGCGGATTTGCATGTAACCAAGTATTTTAAGCCGAGAATAACCTAATTCCAGACGAGTCCGGTTGCTAGGTGTGGCAGTCATAGAGTTCAACAGTTCATGTTGCAAATTCTCATGCGAGGCACGTGGCGTATGCGTGATGCGGCCTGCCCGCCAAAGTAGGCAACAAGAATTGGTTAACCTGACTTCGTGCAGTTTAGTTATGCACACAACGATTTTAAAGCTCGATTAGCTTCAACGGTTGCATGAACTTTGAACTGGAGCTGGAAAAACTTTAATGACACGATCGATAGTATCGCTGGGTTCACGATCAATACTTTCAAATCCGCAACCTTGGGCATGTAAGTGCCATTTGATTTGACGATGTTATTAATTAATAATAATTATTAATAATTAATTAACAATACATTAATAGTTAAAATGTAATGCATGTTTAAATATGATTTCATTTTCTATTCAATAGATGCACTTACAATGGATGTGAATTTTGATCTATGAGACTTTAAGCAAAATATTCTGATTTCTGTTAAAATTAAAATTTTAACCTATACATATCTAGCTGGTAGCAGCATATACATTATATATTTTATATATGCTCCTCAGAAACTAAACGTAAACTTTAAACTTAAGACTACACTACAACTAAATACTTGACAGTACCAAATATTGTACTAACTAACAAGTTGCAATATTATTTTTACAACGACATAAATCATGTCAATACGCTAGTGAATTTTAAATGGCGACGACCCCATAATTATCTATTTGTTATATCATTGCATTCAGAAAATACAAACTATGTATCAAGTATTATTGACCAAATATCTCGTTATAGAAATTTTAAGTCCATACCAGAACTTCTGGTGGGAATATAAATAAACTATTTTCCATTCCATTTCCATCAAGGATTTCGGAAATGTCATTTGTTGTCTTTCTACGAATTTGGCCATACAAGCTTAAGCTACGAGTATGATGATTGAAAGTATCTAGTGACGGCACTACTGAGATTGCCGAGTTTGTTGGAAGCGAATTTATCGATACTTTCGATAGAATAATAGAACATTTGTATCGCTATTGAAACAATCAAGTGACCGCTGCCCAAATTTGGAAATTCCCTTCTAGTTTTATTACGAAATTGTACTATCGATAGATCTGTATTGGTACTATCAGATGGCAGCCCAAAGGATATTCGTTAGCAATACTATAGAATGCAGTTAAACACGTTAAAAGAAGGTCTTTGCTCGATAACTCACCTTGCCCATAAAGCCAGTGCCGCCCGTAATGAATACGCTCCGTCCGGCATAGAACTGTCCGATGGGCACGTAGCTGGTATCCTCGGCTCTGTAGCGCTCGTAGGGTGACTGCAGGCCGCCATTGCTGGGCAGCGCTGTGGCCGGCGCGGCGCTTAGCAGTGCCGCATTGCGGCCAGCAGCAGCTGCTCCACTGCCAGCTACCGAGGACATGCCGCTGCCGGAACCACTTCCGACGCCGGAGTTGGCATAGCTGGCGGCAGAGTGCGCTGCTGCAGTGAGTCCGTTGCTGCGCTGATGCGATGAGTGGCTGCCATTCAGAAGTGAGAATGCCGCATCGCTGTTGTTGCTGCTGCTGTTGTTGCTGACGTTGCTGCTGCTGCTGTTGAGACTGTTGCTGATGTTGTTGCTGCTGTTGCTGCTGCTGCTGTGCGGTTGCTGTGCGGGCTGTGGTGACTGTTTGCTCTTGCTGCTGCTGATGCAGTTTTCCGTATCTGTTTTCTTGGCGACGGCGTTTGACATGTTCGTTGCGTTATTGTTGCTCTTGCTGCCGTTACGTGTTGTCTGTTGTCTGTTGTCTGTTTTATGTTTAGTGTCTTGTGTTTCTGTTTCTGTTTTTGTTTATTTTTGTATTGTTGTGTGTTTGTTACCCTTACTTTAGTTAGGAAGCAGTTATCTCATTTGCAATGTGCGCTTTTAATTTGTTTTCCAGCTAAAATTAATGCGTTATTGTTCAAGTTTCGCTTCGTTTATTATTTTCTTATTGTGTTTTGGAAGTGTTTTTCGGGGAAGTTTTTGTTGTCTACTTGGAACTCCTCTGTTTAGTGGATCCTGTCCTATATCTTACTTTTCTCTTGGAAATTATGCAATTACATTTCACAGAAATTCGCTGAAAATGTTGCTGCCGCCGTTGAGCGCTTTTCCATTTTTGTACTGCTCTAAAGTACAGTCGCTATATTCACGCTTCAGAAATCGGTATCCAGGATAAGGAAAGATCGAACAGGATTGTGTATGTGTGTATGTAACTGTGTTTCTGTGGAAAAGGCAACAGAAGCTGTATAGCTGCTAAGTTTGTATATGTTGCTTAGCTGTGAATTAAGAAAAACGAAACAAAATGTCAGATTAGTATTTTAAACATAGTAAGCAAACGAGAGGGAGAATTATGAATATATCAGTTAACATGGATAAACAGTAAGCACCAATATGGCCACTGGACACTATGATACCATATAATAGTCCTGATCAAGCTGCTAGCAAGTAAGAACATTTGCATGTAGCTTAGGCTATTGGTTAACTCGAACTGACACAGTCTGTTCAGTTGATCAAAAAAAGTTAACTCTCATCACTGTGTAACTGGTGATAAGTAACATAAATGTCATATCGCTATTTTATATGCTTAAGCATCTCATAAAATATACTTCTTAAAATTTTGTAATTACTCCCTAATGGTAATTAAAACGAATACCTAGAACTTTGCAGTCGGACGTACCCGACAGCAGAATACACTGCTTCAAGTCCGGAATAATTTGGGTATTTGTGGTGAGGAAAAAATACGTGAAAAAACATTAATCTGTATTTTAAATTTGTCGACTCTACCAGCACAGGTGGGAGAGGTAAAGAATTTGCTCATTCGAGGGAGATGGGGTGAAAGTTGAAAAAAAAAATTGATGCAGATTTGTCAAGAATCTCAACATTAGTCTGTATGCCAAATTTGGTGACTATAGTTTTAAAACAGTGGAAGATATAAGTTTCCGCAAATTCCGGTGAAGAGGGTGAGTTGAAAAGAAACAGACACTGCAACAAATTTTAACAGAGTATAAAAACCTACATTGCATGTGCGGATCTTAAATTAATAATGCCGAACTAATGATAAGTAATTATGAATTAATAATAAACTACCAGTTTGTTACCAGTTAGATAAGGTTGAATTGTTATTCAGGGAATATGATAACCTGATCTTGCGAAATTACACATTCGAATACGAGTATGATAAATCGAATATTTCCAGCGAAAGTAACGATTATAAGTTTTATTAATGAGATAGTTCAATTCAATTTTTAATTTTTATTATAAAAATTGAAAACTAAAATTTATTATTAATTTTTATTTTATAAATTACAGAAAAGTTGTGGAAAAACTTTTAAATACAAATTTAAAATAAAAACTATTTTTCAATTTTTATAATTTTTTGAAAATAAATCATAGTCTTCAATTGTTATAGAAATTAAAAATAAAAGTTTCAAATAATTTAAAACGAAAAAAATTGGAAATAAAAAATTATACTGTTCCTAGATAGTCCTTTCAAATATATTGTATGGGAAATTTTTTCAATGTCCTTGTTATTTTTTGGTGCTAGATTGTTTTCTGACTCATAACTCTTAATTGCGATCCTTGAATTTTACATCCAACGAGTAAGAATACTCTAGTCACTCCCTGGGGATACCAGGTCAAACATTTTCAAAGACATCTTCGCACACTTACACATACACAAATACGCACACACAGCGTCAGCGTCAGCGGCTGCGCTTCTGCTTCCCCCCGCTCTGCAGTACTTACTGAATCTTGTTTGTTAAATATCTTCAGTATATATTATCAGATCAAATTGAAATTTGCAAAGTAGATAAAGAATAAAGTATTATACATGCCAAATCTTAAGGTTATATCTTACAAATTGTTGCTGTAAAACCTTTTTATCGAATTGCGGAGGTGCGTGGGAAAGATATTTGAAATCTAAATCAAATTTGATCTGCGTATAGGAACCATCCTGCATAGGAATCCATATTTCAAAAGATCCACGCATTCATCCGGACGGGAGGACAGACAGATGAACAATATATATACTTTACATGTTCTGCTTGTTACATACATTTGCACAGATTTAATGCCCCCCCTTTACCCTTGTTTTGGGTACAGAGAGTAAAAACGAGGATGGTCTGTCGTACCCAGCTCACAGACTGCCAGCTATTGCTGTCTATCTATCGAAGTGTCATACGAGCAGTGCCTAAAAATAGCTTCCTTTGACATGGCATGTGCGTGAGGAAGCTCCAAAACAGATGCCCCAACATTGTCAGGCTGGCTAACGCAATGAGCAACATCAATTTTGGGCAACTGTCAGCCCTGTGACGTCTTTGGTGCCATGTTTGTCCTTGGACGGCAGCCAGCACAAAATCAAATGCAATGCCCGTCCCGTGACGTCTGCAGACGACAACAAAATGACGCGAGAGTAGCTATATCCTTTTACAAACACACATGAGCACAAACGAAGCCTTTCGCCCACTCTCACCTCAGCAAAAAGGCAAAGCGCACATGGACACTTACGAGCTCAACCGCAATTCAATTTAACGCACAATAGAACAAAATATGCAAAGCTCTTTAGGCCCTAAGCCGCTTAAGCACCAGAGAAAGGCATTAGCCAATTGAGGAACCGATAAATGAAAAACCGGCAACAACGATACAGCGACACGGAGACACTGCTGTCGATATCAATGACAGACTACGAATGCGCACTCTGCCGACGGGGATGGGCATTCTATATTGAAATGTCCAAGTCCGAGTTGACTAAGTTATTCTGGTCTGCTGAAAGTCGAGTTGTTTGGCAAATTTTCGCACATCATCGGCTTGAACCTAGGAACAACTTGGGATCCACTTCTGAAACATTGATCAAGCTTGGGCAATAGTCGACTGCGCTGCAAAAGCTGTTTAGTGCTTTTCACACAGACGAGACTCATGCAGATGCAAAAGCTTTACGCCAGCCTGACGTCCTGGCAGAGCTCTGCAAAAGCTCACTAATACTAGTGCAGATCATTTGAAAATAATTAAATATTGTAGAGCAATAATAGTAAGTTAAGTATTTAAGTTTCTTAAGCAATCCATATGCTCAGCCAAGTAACTTAGCGCATTTCAAAATCAAACAAACGTCATCTCCTCACCAAGTTAAAATTGTACAGAATTTGAATGAATTTGTCAACAAGTATGACGACAACAACAACAGCTAATGCAAATGTAGCTAAGTGATAGTTATTTTGTTTTATTCTCCACAAAGTATAAACAAAAACCATTTCGCTAGAAGTGAGTGCTAGTAAAACCCATTCGGCAAATCTCTCTGGCAAAAAGCGTAACGTATTAACCCTACGTACACAAAACACACACACCCTATAGGGATTCGATTTGACATCGATCAGAGTTCAAGTTGTCACATTGTAAATAGCATCGCCTATCTTCCTACTTCCCCTTCCCTTTTCGTTGTGGAAACTTTGCACCTTGTGAATGCAAACTGTGAATTTTTTTTGTCGTAATTGCCTCCGCTAATTACCATAAGTTATAACAACAATGCCAACAAAAAAATCAAATTATACACAGTCCAAATATTGAACATAGACAGGAACTGCGATTGCGACGTCTCGACGATAATCTGATGATGTTGGGGAACATTGGAATACTCGGACATTTGGCCCCGAACCCATTTGCGTCTCAAATTCAAGTCCGAACTTGGACCAGCCCCATGGCTTTCACTTTTAAATATCTAAATTCCGCAATATGTTATTTTTTGTCGTATTTAAATTTGGTAATTTTTTTTCACATTTTTGGTTAAACAAAATGTTCAAACTTTCGTTTTCATTTGGGGAGTGCAGTGGGGGGGGTAGAGCAAAAATCTATTTCCATAGTGGCATAGTGGAAGAGCAAAGACAGCGAAAGAGCGCGAGAAATACAACCGAGATTTCAATTAATTTTGTTGTTTTTTGTAATTTTTGTATTTTTTTTCGGTTTTTTTTTTGTTTTGTTGGTCGTTTATATTTTAAAGTTTCTTTCACTGACGCAGCATTTATTGTTATTGTTGTTTCGGGTTAAGAAATGTGTTAAATGCCCACAAAATTGGCACAGCTCTTTCGTGATATTATCGAATCATATCCGCTGCTTTGAGCGGCCATCAAACGGCCAACTAGCTGCCGTATAATTAAAGTTGAAACAACTCGACGCCATCTGACTATCGGAGCGGTCTCATCACGTAACTGTAAATTTATCAATGGAGCTTCCCAGGGAATCCAGTTTTCAGTTTTCGGTCAGCCACTTCTTCAGGCGCTGCCGCCGCCTCATTCTAAAGTGAAATTTCTTGAAAATCAACTTTTTCATCGAATTACTCCGCTCTTCCTCTTCCTCTCTCTATCTCACTCTCTATATCTCCCTCCTTCTATTCTTCACGGAGAGACTATAAAAATTCGCGCGCCAGAGACCCACCAAGTACCATCACACCACCGCACCACCGCACCACTGCACCACCAGCCGAACCACGCCTCTGCGCGTGTTAACCAAACATGAAGACCAATCTGTAACCACAGTGTTGCGCTTGTGTGCGTGAGTATCTGTGTGTTTCGCTCTTTGCATGACTGTGTGTGAGTGCTGTTAAACGGTAAACATTCAACCTGCCTTGACAAGGTAGTTACACTGTTGTGCCTGTGTATTATCTGACCCATTTCCTATAATCGTGCCGCACATCATCAGCGTCATCGGCATCGGCATCGGCATCGCCATCGACAGCAGCGACAGCAGCGACAACAACAAAAACAACGAGAACGACAACAACAACAACAACAACTGGCCCTGGTCGTTCAGTCGACGCTGCTCGTCTTTGTCTGACCATTACTGACTACGTTGTAGGACAATACCCTTTGCAAAAACCAGGCTATAACAACTTAATTACCAAGTCTGCAACTCAAACCTAATAAAGAACATGTTCAGATGCTATATAAAGTTTCATTTTAATAAAATATACTTGAAAGTCGTACATTACAATTTTGGTTATATTTTGGTATTACCAACTGTTGAAAATAACTTTACACATAGTTTGTTTAAATATTATTTAAATTTATATCTCTTTTTGCACAAACTAATTTTAACTGACTAATAACTTCTTTATCTTAATTTTTATTGTATAATTAATTTTAGGTGTTTCTGATCAACGTCCTAAAAATATGAACACAATCTGTTAACTAAAATAAAGTACATCTCAAAATACACAATATATTGAACTAAATAAGCTTTATCTTTATAGGAGGAGTAGTTTTTTCTTTGAATAATAATAGAGGGAGTCCCGCTAGCAGGGAAAAGTTATAATATTTAACTAATAGTAAAAAAGTTTTGCTATTAAGAAACTTAAATGAAAATAACCAAGTAACCAATAGAAAACACACTAGGAAAATAACTTTTTTAGACAGTAAAATAAAATTTTGGGTAAAGTTTTTTCAACTTTTGGTAAAAGGATGAAAATATGAAATCTTAAAATTTGGTAAAAAATAATGTAAAATGAAGACAACTGATAAAGGCAAATATTAATCTAAATTCGATCTCGATCGAATATGAAATAAGTATTAGAAGTTTTTGAAAAAATGATTTATGGAGAGAAGTAAAACCGTATATAAAAATATAGTTAGAAAAGGCACTAATTCCTTTGGTTTAGTTTATGGGTTAAGGTTTCTTAAAAAGAAAAGTGATATGTGGGATTGTTACAAACATTATATTACAATATTCATGTCCGGTGAAGACCTTCACTGCAATAAGTGTATTGATTATTCGGTGCATCAACTTAGTTTCTTTCATTCTACTTTCTGATTGCATTTTAAGCCATCTTTTTCTAGTCTTTGCCTCTTTTCCAAGTTCTCAGTTCTCGCAGAGACCTTGTTGCTTTCGGATTACAAGACATGGAGCGCTAAGAGACGCGGAAGCGTGGCTTGACATTTCAAATGGACGGTTATGGGACAGACCTAATGCTAAAGACTGTAGGTGCTGTCTCGTGCTGCGTGTTTGTTTAGGCAATTTTGAAGATTGTTTCTGTCGGAAGACAAACGAAAGTTCACATATACATTTTCACTTTTCTACAATATGGGCGATGCGATGCGAGGCGAGGCGATGCGATGGAGGGGACGGTGGCCTCATCTAGCCAGTGGACACTCATTATGTAAATGTAAGTCCGCAGCGGATGCTGGGCACAATTCATAATGGGTCTGTGCCCTCTGCTCGTATTCTATTGAACCTTTCGAGTCTGACGAGTATATCTCGTTAGTCGAGCTGTGCTGACCACCCCGGCCAGCCCGGCCACTCCGACCCATCCTCGTTTGCTGGTCATCTGCTTTTACAGTTATCGTAAGTTATCTATGCTTTGTGTGTAATTGAATAAATCTGTGACAGACTCTGTGCTGAGCAGAGCAGAGCTGAGCTGAGCTGACCTAAGCTGAGCTAAGCTATGCCTGCTGATCTCTGCCTCTGTCTCTGCCTCTGCCTCTGCCTCTACCTCTACCTCTGCCTCAGTGCCTGGGCCCATAATTTGCGTTTAGATTAACAAACAAAGCGCTTCGCAGTTTACAGCATAAAAGTTAAATTTAAGTGTGTATAATGGGGCCCCCGCCAGAGTGAAACTGTTGTCGCTGCATCGCCCCCCAATGCCCCGAACCGACAGTGTCCAGTTCCCAATTTCCATTGCCCCGTTCGTTCATAGTCAGCAGTTTAGCAACCCAATTGAAACTCAGCTGACGACCTCTCAAAGTTAGATATTAAATAATTTACAATTAGAATATATATTTATTTTTAGCCAGGCATGAGCTAAGACTAACTAACTAACTAACTAACTAATATGCTGCACAAGCCAAGAACAATGTCTACAGCCTCAATTAAGATCAAACCGACTAATTAACCGAAGAAATTACTCGCTCATTGCTGGCATGCGAAGTCAGTCAGTCCCTTTTAGGCATTTGTGATTTATGAAATTGCGTTGCAATTTTGTAAAATTAAGATTTATGAATTGCGCGACAGCACGTGAGATTGATTAGCCTACAGCAACACGGCGGAGGGGGGAGAAGTAGCCAGAGAGCAAACAACGAGGCAAATTATTGAGCTAGACGATCCAGTTGATAAGAGTTTGCGAGAAAAGGTGTCATGTGCCATGACCAAACGAGATCTTCCAAATAACCGGAAGAGCAGCTGGATAACTGGCACAAATCAACAGTTTAAAAGGCTGAGGAAACCATAAGATGCTCATGCCTCAAGCCTCTCATGTGAATACCATAAAAACTCAATGATATAAACAATTGAGTCACATGTTCACACCTGGATCCCGTAGATACATACTAAATGCAACAGTAGCTACCAAAGCAAACAAGTCAAAGTGCGTCACGGGCAATCAACTGGGCCATCAATAATTCTAATCGGGCTGTGGCAATGCACACTGTACACTTTTATAGCTAACAGGGCCATTAAAAATACTGGCACAGTGCAACTTAGAATACTATTTCGGTATGCATAATTGCGAAAGTGCTTGACGATCGAAAGAAATTTCGCCAGGCCGATCTGAAAAGCACGGCACGTATTCAATAGAAATAGTCAACGAAATCGAGTGGCATACATATGTATGTATGTACATATATAGTATGTACGAGCACATATCTTGGGCCGAGCTAAACGTATTCAAGAAATACACAAGACAAGGCAATGTTGGAAAGCCCATGGAATTTCGACTGCATTTGCGCATGCGCTGTCTCTAAAGTGGGTCAATGCGGTGGGTTAACGAGCCCGCGCACTTTTGTCATATTTACAGACATTGTCCGATATATATTCAAATTGTTGTAATGGCATTTACAGAGCCACCGCAACTGACACAACCTACAGCCTCCAAAAAGGCGTTGTGACAAGACAAGACAAGACGAGACGTTCGCAAAACAAGTGGGAATAAGTAAATAGTAGCTCCAAAAAGGAAAAAAAATATATACCTTTTCGCAACTGTTGGAAACGGAATTGCAATGTGGTTGACTGTAGCTATAGCTATAGGTATAGCTATAGATATACCTATAAATGTATCTGTAAGTGTGCCTGCGTATCTTGAAGTCTGTGTATCTGTTACGGTCTCTAGCTCTCTGTAGCTGACCGTGATCCATGTTTATTTATTATGCTGCGTCTTCATTTTCGTTGTATGCTCGTGTGTGTGCAAATTTTATTTGTAAATATGCAGTGATTAATATTACAAATACAAAAGGGTTTCGAAAATATTTTGCTGTTGTTGTGGCAACTTTCTCGTTGACGCCGTCTTTAGTTTTAGACTAAATATTACGTGAACGTTGCATAATTCCCCTCCCCGCCCCGATATGACAAATATTTGCCGCAGCTTTTGCATATTTTTAGCCACGCAGTCAGAAATGACTTACACTTACTTGTCAGAAATGTAGTTTAAGAAACGATTCACGAATCGCCGCCAATTGAAGCTCAGCTGAGCTGAGAGCTGCAAGTGGATTGTTGGTTGTTGGAAGTTCGTTTTGCTGTTGATGTTCCGGCTGGGAACGTGGTCGAGTTCAAGATTTAGGTCAATGACATTTGTGTGCAAAACTTTGTTGGTAACACTTTCGTTTGGCGTTAATGCGAGGGGGCGGGCGGGCGGGCTGTCTGCGCGGGCGACTCAAATTCGTTGTAGTTGAAGTTGAAGCTGAAGTTGAAACTGAAACTGACACTATTATCGGGGCGGGCCAATCTTTGGATTCGCTTAATGGTATATCGATTGTATTCGTGATTATTTGTATTTGGCTGTATGGTTTTGGTTACTCATTAAGCTGACACACAAAAAACTTGCGACTGAAATTCTGCTCAAGAAATTTCTCCAAATATTTTCACTTTTGCGCGTAGTCGCAGACAGAGACAGCGCATGCGTGTGTTTGTCTTCAACGCTGCGCATGCGCAAAGAAATCGAACGAGCGGGAGACAGAGAAAAGTGAGAGAGCGAGAGCGAGAAAGAGAGGCACGCACACTCACTCACACACACATACACACACACGCACGCACGCACACACTGCGCAAGAGAGAGAATTGAGAGCGCGTTGAGTTCTATGCTCGCTTATCGGTTATCGCTGGCAACTCGCTATATCGGTATATCCCCGGGGTCGGATCGATCTCGCAAGACGCGTGCGCTACGTACGCCGGCTGGAACTGAACTAAACTTGGATGGCAAAGAAGTGAAAGACTTTATGCAGCGTCAGCCAGCGTCGACAGCGACAGAAGCAGAAGCAGCAGCAGCAGCAGCATTGGCGGCAGAGACAGAGGCAGCGACAACAACATCAACGCTTTATGGACAAGAAAGGCAGCCACAAAGCGCACAAAAGAAAGCCAAGGCATCAGGGGCGGCTGAGGCGTCTGGGGCGGCCAGAGGCAGCCAGCTGGGTCGTGAAGAGCGACACGTAAACGACGACGCGACGCCAACGTCGACGCCGTCGTTGCAGTCGCCGTCGCCGTCGCCGTCGACTTCAGCGCCGGTGGCATGCAACAAGCTTTAATTGAAAAAGCCGCAAAGAACTGTGAAAAACGAGTCGTGGAAATGATGTGAGCCGCCAGCGCGTGTGGAAAAACCTGCCTGAGCATGCAAAGAAATTCAATCTGCTGCACAGAGGCAGAGCGACCAGTCTAAGTCCAAGTCCAAGTCCAAAGCCAGTGGCCAACACTGACATTGACCGCGACGCGGCGACGCAGCAACGCAGCAACGCAGCGGCACAACGGTACAACGGCGCTGCTGTCCAAAGAGGTCAAAGTACACCCATAAGCCCAAGAGTTTTTCTTATGCGCTTGTGTTTGTATTTGTATTTGTGCGTCACTAAATTTGTTGCTGTCTAATTAAAAGTCAAGGCACATGTGGGAGCAGGTGGAGCAGGAAGATATGTAAAGAGAATCCCCACTCACGCTGTCACTAACTGTGCTTGGGCGCAACAGTTCAATGAACCAGTGTAAATGTCTGCATAGGTGACAGAGTTGCACAGGAGATCAATAACAGCATTAGAGATGCGCGAGCATCGATAACAGCATTAGAGATGCGCGAACATCGATAACAGCAGCGATTATGCACGGAGAGAAATACTGTATGCAGATATTGTGCACAATACGCATAAGTTATGCGAAAATTAATCATAAAATCGAACTTTCAATAACTAATCATAACGGTATACTACAAATATATTATAGTCATTAATATTTGGAAATTAATGCACAATAAAGTTTAAAAGCTGCTAAATAAAGGTTGACTTCAATTTATGTTTAGGTTAAGCATAAAAACTGCGAGTGTCAAGTGCAAAATATAAACTTCATTAGGTGATGATAATGTGAATAAAACTTAGATTTTAATTAGCAGTTTTTGGTACATATTGATATTAGTTAATAGTAATTTTGTAGTCTTAACATAAACTACCACCCAACAGAACCCATGTAAACTAATCGCCAAGTTCATCAAATAATAATCAACTAATCACTCTTTGGTTTCTTTTTCTCTTCTAACCAATTGACGGCCTACAATTGCATAGCTTATTTGTCAACAGCGACGAGAAAAACACTCAAACTTGGGAGCAGATTGTTGGGCAAATGAAGGAGGCGCAGCAGCGGATTGAGGATTCTTGAACGTTGAGCTTACCGCTGGTTTGGCAAACAACAACAGAAACTTAAAACTCAAGTTACACCTCAAAACGTGAATCACACGATAAACTGCGACGAATTGTCGCCAATGTGCGAGCACTTGTATTTGCCCAAATGAATGAAACTCAAGGACACATAAGCTCCAAGCAAGCCCCACAACTTGGCGAATTCTTAGCTGTGAGCTGTAATTCAGCTTAGCTACGGAGCAGCAGCGTCTATGGACTGTGTGGCTGGACGGACACGTGCCAGAGATCTGCTAAACAGTTAGTTAATATTTGAGTTGATAATTGAATTTGCAAACACTCGTTGCCCAAAAACGGAAATCGTCCGAAACTGTTTAGTTTACTTAGCCAATTGGCTGGCTTAGGGTCTCTAGGTGTGTTCCGTGACACAAGCACAACAGTTTTTCGCGCAGTGCAGGGCAACATAAGCATGAATATCGCTCAGCCGCCAAGTAGAAACGGGGTCGCAGCAATAACAACAAAGCGTTGCCTACTTTCAGGCAGCCAGCATAAATTCCAATCAAACCGGAAGTAGGCCGTTCGCTGAAACGTTGAAATAAATGTTGTTTGCGACTTGGCTGGAAATAAATAGACAGTGTTCTCTCTCTATCTCGCTCTATTGGCGCTGTCTACACTTATTTATGTTGCCAATCTAATATACAGTAAGTATGTATGAACATGCGGCACTTGCTCCCACATGCTGTGACCCTTTTAACCCACAATCACCACAGCGTCAAGGGCTTCCACACAAGCCATATTTCAACCGACACACACTTACACACACACATAGAGTTGCTGCTTGTGTGGTCAAGTCGTTTAAATCATTATGATGACGCCTCGGCTCGAATAACGCTAACGGAAATTTCAATTTCTGCTTTACATCAGTTTTAGTTGGTTGCTGGGGCGGAAATTACAATTCCCATTTTGTGCACACATTTATACATATATTAATAAGAGCACTCAAGCACACGTACACCAAAAGTGTATGTGTGTATGTGTGTATTAATGTGTAGGTGGACATAATCCTTGCCTTGTTGCTTGTTCTTTTTTTAATTACACAAAGTTACGGCATTAAATGGCGCCCTGTTGACAGACAACGAGCCCTGTGTCCTCGTCCTCGACTTGCAAAATGGCAAACACTCATACACACACACACGCAGGCACAGGCACAGAAACAGACACAGACACATATGCTCACACACACAACGACAGGCAGGTAGACAACAAAACGATGAAAATGACATAATGCACTTGAAATGTTATCGCCTCGTTTGTTAAGAATGCAGCTTAGCTGATGACGAAACCGATTGCAATTTAATATTAAACCCTTTAAGAAACTATAACAACAATAACAATAACAATAACAACAACACTAACACCAACACTAATCAATAAATATCGAAACAATCAGTGCATTGAAAACTAAGGCATTAAGCATAGCATGCTTTTTGGGCAGTCGGTGGGTCGGTGGGTAGGTTTGTGGGTTGGTGGGTTGGTGGGTCGGTTGGTGGGTCGATGGGGCGGTTTCTACTTGTACTCACACATTTTTATGCAATAGGCAGCCACTCATACTGAATCGCTGCTCTCAAGGCTTGCCAAATATTTGTCACGCATTTTTGCATACATTTCTCACAGCCACACAAATTTCCAAAGCTTCCTTTGAACGTTATTTTTTTTTTTATAAATTATTAGAATTATTTTTTTTTTTTGGTAATTAATTTGTTATTTTTAGGACACTGCAGTAATATTTAAAATTAATTTTTGCACAACGTCGACCGCCTTGAAAATCAATTGGGAAAATGCCTGTTTTTTATTCTTTTTACTGCTCCTTTGCTTAGTAAGATTTTTCACGCGCGTGCTCTCACCAACACTGGCAAACACTCATACACACACACACACACACAAACACACACACACGCACACAGAATATACACCCACACGGAGAGTCGCTCTCGCGCAGCTGGCAATCTACTACCTTTTCTACTGCTATTGTGTCTACTACTATGTATCTGCAGAGCACTGGTACGGTCTTTGCTGCCGGCTTTTGTTCGCCGCAAGGGTGGTAGCAACCAAACTGTCTGTTATATAATATATTGGCTCATGTGCTATCTATTGATTGATCCACATTGCTATCTGCACGACACACACATATCTTATCGCTTCCGCAGATAAGCTAATTGTGGCACTGTTCGCACTGTTACACACTTATATATTTCAAAAGGCACATTAGCGCGCCACTTTCAAATGCTGTCAACTTTTAAAGCAATTTTCTGCCACATACTTTTAGGCTGAGGCCAACGAAATGGCCGCACTGCAACACTGCACACAGAGGATGGAAGAAGCTGCTGCCGTCGCTCTTAGTTTCTCAGCTACAACATTTCATATTGCTATTGTACTCTCAAAATTCTTTAATATTTGCACTCTCTTCGTCTCTCTGCCTCTCTGGCTGCTACTGGTGCCAACAAAATGCTCTGCTTGCACTTGCTACGCGTGTTTTGCGGAAACAAGCAACGGAAATGTCAGATTTTCCGCTAAATTTTTTACGACCGCCGCCGTTTCCAATAGCGACATCGGCATTGTCGATGAGATAATAAACCCAGCGACATACATTTAGCCTGCCTCAGTCTGAATCTCATGCCCTCACCTCCCCTAATCCACAATTCTCACTCTCTGTGGGACGTGGTGCAAAGGTGTCTCGGGGCTCTAAAAATAAATGCCTGCTGTAAGTCTTGGCTGGCAGCAAATTTGACAACAAACTGGGCACATAATTATGCTAAAAATACGTTATAAGTGTTGAGTGCTGTGTTAGGGGGGCAAGGAGGCTACACGGGACAGGGTACAGGGTACAAACAGCAGCACCCGATGGACTGCTTTGGAGCAAGGGGCGTTGTACATACCGGCACAAAAGTGAGGTTGGAAACGCCGCTGGATGCTGCCTGACACTGAGCTGAACTCGACCAAACTGAACCGAACCGAATTGAACTGAACTGAACTGTTGTTGTTACGCTTGAGGGGGAGAGTTGAGGCGGAGCAGAAGGATTCACTTGTTTCTTACAGCTTCTTCTTCGTAGGTTTCTTTCAAAAACATGAGGAACACACACAAATTTCACACGCGACGCACGGTATTTGAATTTTGGAGAAACTGCGTCCTGCCCAGGTCCGGGAAGGGTTGGGGTAACTTAAAGACGCGTATTTGTTGTTGTTACTGCTGTTTGTTTGCTAGTTGCTGTCTGCTGTCTGCTGACTGCTGATTGCTTAACTTGGATGGCGGCAGGCGCTTGAGCAGCACAGCACGGAATGCGACTAGCGACTGGCGTCTGGCGACAGGGCAACTGGGCAACTGGGCGACTGGGCAACTTGCTGGCCGAAAACCGAAAACCGGGCCGCCAACAAATTTCACCAAGCAATTCAGGGGGCGGGCAGGCTGCGCGCACACACACGCACGCAGTTACACTGAGGGCAACTCCACCCTCTTTTCGCGCCCCGGTGGTGAGTTCTGGGCCAACAACAAACTGCACGCACCCTTCGACTGTCTTTTGCCTTTTTTTCCTTGCCTTCTTCCTTTTTTTTTTTGTTTTTGGCTCGTGGTCGCAGTTTGCGCAGTGCCCGTCGCTTCCGTTTGATTTTTCCACCACCGTTGTGTGAGGTTTTCCTATTGAATGAAATACACTTTTCGCGCTGCTGCTGTTGTTGTTGCTGTTGTTGTTGTTGCCAGCGCATGCGTTTTTCAGCAGCCCGAGAAAAGAGAACATAAAAATTATACAAGACGAGAGCAAAAAAAATTTTGTTTTGTCAACGATTTTTTTTTTCGATTATAGTACTCGCATCTGAATAATAGAAAACTTGGCGCATGCTGAGTTTTTAATTTGTTGCCGCGTTGTCAGCGTTGCCATCCCAAGCACTTGGCCAGCGTTGCCACATAGCCAGCGCAGTGTATATTGTGATTTATAGACCAATTTCCAAATCAAAATTCAATTATAGGCTGTGGGATAACAATGCGCCAAGATATTAATCTCTCATCAATTTCAATTAATCTGATCTGTGATCCAAAAAGCGGCTTGCCTTCGACAACAAAGTATTTAGACAATGCTGAAGGTCACACAACATGCAATAATAAGTGCATTGTCATCGCTCCGACTTTTGGGGACCCAATATAATGGTCCACTCCGCATAATAATCAATTTCCATTTAGTTAAAACAAAGCCAAATGAAGCAAACAAAGTTCCAATTATCCACACCACTGTTTTTATACTCTATAAAAACCCTTATTGATGAAATATTAGTACATTTACTAAAAAATTAAACTTTAAACATATCTAATGCTTTAAATTGTTGTGATTTCAAAATATTGATGGTGTATTGTTTAGAAGACAATCAGTACCCACTGATACACCCAGATAAGTAAATGCCACTGAATTCAGAAAATCGCTATTTATTTATATAATTATAATATGAATAATAATATATTATTCCATCCATAAATTCACCCTAAAAGCCAGAGAAATGTTTGTTTAATAGAAATAATTTCTAAGTTTAATAAATATATTTCTCAAATTCAGAAAAAAATAAGATTAACTACCTTTCACAACAATAGTATGGCGATTTTCTACATTTAAGGGCATTGATATTTCTGAGTGTAGTTATTTTGAAAACTATCAAAATTATCGATAATGCAACTGTGAGTGGTTTTGAATTTAAAAATAAACTTTCTATGATATATTTAAAATCTGAAAAAATATCAATTATTTTCCACTTCAGAAAACTTTTCAATAGTTGTTAAGTTTTTGTTTCCGATTTCGATTGAAATATGTAACGATTTTTCTTTTCGACATTACGTATATATAACCTTATTCCTTTATAATAAGACTATAATCTATCAGTAGAGATCTGAAGATCAAGATTAGTCTGATAATAATAAAAAATAAAAATAATAAAATTACATATAGGCTTATTACGTAACATGTAACATGCATTTTTTAAGTTTCTTTTAATATTTTACATTTAAATATATTTATAAAAAAAAAATAAAAAAATTGTCGTTTGGTTAAGATATATAAAAGATCAATGGCGTTTTTTATTCATCGTTCCAATGAGAGCTGTATGATTTAGGCCTCCGATACATCCATTTAACATATTTACTGACTGTATAAAAGTAAGCACGTATACCAAGTTCCATAATATAGCCTTAAAACTAATAGATTAGTTTGCATTTGAATAGACAACAATACGTAGGCGCTCGAGAATTCATATACTTTGATGGGAAGATATGCCTCCAACAATGCGTTACGTATTTCTTGATGAAATAAGAAGAAGTAGAAGATGAAGAAATACAAAAACACATAAGTAAATATAAACTTACTAACGTGCGCCGAACATGAATAACAAATTACACTGGGCAATACAATATTTGTTACACGAGCTGTATGGGTAATAATATCATCATAAAACTTCTTCTTGACTCACTTTCAGTTTCAATGGCATCATTTAAGGCTAATCAACATTTTATTTATTTTTAAATATTTTGAATATTTTACTTTACTCACAACAACCTATATTGCTGAAAAACACACGAACTCCTCGGCAGAAATGTAATTTTGCTGACCAGTTTTATGACAAAGATTCTAAACATAAGCAGGTAGAATAATTAAAATTGAAATTTACGAAAACATTTGACAAAGCTATTATAAAAACGAAGCGACTATAATTGAACTTCTATGTCCGAGCAACTGAAAAGCAAACAATAAAAACTTAGCTCATTACTCATGCACATTATGTGACGTCGTTTTCAACAATGACGCGATCCCTGGGCTCGGTATGTCTGTCGATCCGACTCTTCCAAGTGCAAGTTCCACTCGGAGACGTGACTTGGCAACATACGGAAAATACCCAGGCTGGTTAGCCAGTTAGCAAAAGCTGTTAGCCAACAAATCGTCGTGCCGGTGACTGGGCAGAAATTTGACTAATACACAAGAGTTTTAGTGCATAGCTTGTATTAAAATGCACTTTGAAAATGGCTACTCAAATTTAAATGAATGTAAATTATATTGCAAATGGGCAATTCAATTTGTTATGGGTCATTTGACCAGCGAATAGGCGGAAAACACCAGGATGTTTATGTTTTGAAAATGCGATGTAGCTAGATAGCAAGTAATTAAAATTAAATATGGACGGTAGAATTTTACTCAACCCGGATTACTAATCCTTATAATACACTCAGAAAAATTAATCCCTTTGGGGGAAGCATTATTTTTACTAGTTTTTCTAGTAAATAGAAATATTCTTTCTTTATTTTCTTTTTTTTTAAATTGAATTAATAATACAATGTTGACATATTGGTCAATCTTGTTATAAGTCTTATGGCTTCTAACTTAATCGCCGGCTTGTACATTATATGTATAAACATTATATGTATTTTCTATATTCTAAAAAAAAAATAATTAACTTGTCTTATTATTGTAAATTTCTAAAAATTTAAAATTTTAGCTTGCATTTCTATTTTTAAGATATATGATTCTCAAGATTGGGGTTTGGGAATGTCGATTTAGAGCAAGTGATTCCATTTTTAAGAAATTTAATTCGAAAATTTAAAAAAAATTTAATATATATTTTTCTTTTCTTCTTTCTTTTTCTAGTTTTTGCAACGATTTTATTTTTAAGAGTGATTTTCTTAATTTTGGGGCATATTAAATTCTATGTACTATAACTAATTTTAGAATTTACTTCCCCTCTTAAACTGTTCTTGTGATTCTTAATTCTGAGCAAGCAATTCGATTTCACTGATCTGGCAAACTTTTCTAATCACCAAATTAACAAGAAATTAATCGTTACAAAATCTCATAAGGAACACTTACCTCACTATCAAATCAATTTCCGTTAATCACATCATTAATTTAATATAATTATCAGCAACTCACGAGCCGTTCAACTTCAAAACGTGCACACAGTTATAATATTATCGATCTTAGCAATGTAATACCAATTTCAAAGTTAATTCTATCGGAAATGCAATGATCTATACTATATATCTTTATCACGCTTTGGCGCACATTATATTGAAATATTATTTTTAATATATACAAAATTTAAGCAATATATTTCAATCATATTATTCTTAGCACAACTGGCACAGCAGAAGATAGAATAATGCGACGTGATCACCAATTTTGAAAAATCCACAAAATTATTTTAAAATATGCACCGTCTTCTGTTTTTTGTGTGATGCAAATTCTGATATGGTATATCGACTTTCACGGTCAAAAAACGGGTGGAAAATGTAGTGACAGCTTGCAAAAATTTATTAAAAGTAATGCCAACCGATTTTGGAAAATCTGACCCCAAGTGCGTTAAGTGGAAGTACAGTTAAGGGTTTTAATTTTGGTTGTATTAGGTCTCTCCAAAAATCAAATTGAGGCTTAATGATTTTGGATAATGTGCCACCACTGGAAAAAGTCGGTAGCAGCCTCACACGGAAACTGGGAGTGCCCTAATTAAACTGCAAACAACTACGGATTTGGTAAATGTTATGTCATTTTTCGTTTTATGGATATGTGGAAAACTTTAAATGGTATAATAAAGAATACGAATGCTCTATAGTCCAGACAGCGTGAACATAGGTACGACATTCCCAAGCACATCTACGTACACATAGACAGATCAAGCAGTTTAGCGGTAAGCAAGCAGAGCATTTCAGATGGCACACAACTGCTTGACAGTGAAATGTGAGAAATGGATGGAGGGTGGGTAGAGTATTGTTGTGAAGCATGTTACATTATCGGCCTTTAGTTTATAATTTGTCCAGCCTACGCTTAACCTAAGTCACAGCCTCCTAAAAAATGGCCTTGCATAAATTATAATTGAAACCACGTCGCGCCGCACACCGACACTTCCAGCCTACGCACACACCCACACACCTTCAACACACCCACTTTCTTTTGCGTGTCGCACAAATTACTGTACATTTTTTTTGGCATTTCTTTTGTCAGTATACCACAATGATTATGATATATCTGTATATATGCTCGTATGTGGCATTTGAGTGTTACCTTTGTTAGGGCTTTAGTTGAAATTTTACGGCCGTGTGGGTTTCTTTTTTAGGTCATCTGCAATTGAGCCTACCACAGAGATATCTCGGCTTATATTGGAGACAGATAATAGTTCAACATGTGATCATTTATATAATCAAATAATTATTTTAAACATACTTATGTATTTATTGTATTACAAAATTCATCGTTGATTCGTTTAAGTGTATTGAAAAAGTACTTCCTGGTATCAAAGATTTACCCTGTCTAATATACTCGTATTGCAAAAAATTCAATTAAGCTCATTGACACCAAAAGTCAAATTCTGTTCAGAAGTCAGCAAGAATTGTGGATTAATGTATAAGTGCAACAGTTTGCAGAATGTGGCCAAGACAGAACGGCAATTTGTTTGAGTTGGCCCCGCAGCTGAACCAATTTCGAAAGCAGTTTATACATAAGTAGATTATTCTTTACAAGACGGTAACCTCGATAAAACTGCTGACCAGAACAGTTCCACTGAAACCCAAAACGGCAACTGAAAATATATCAGAAATAATTGCAAAACACTTATGTTAAGGCTACCGAATAATATTATTTATTTTGTTTAATTTTATTTCTTTAAATATTATAACATAAATTTAATATTCACATTAAAATGGCCTAATAATGATGTTTTTATATGATACAACAAAAGTATCTCAAACTATGGCTCAAACACGTTATAGAGCGAATATCGCTCACTCCCTCTTTCTCTGTCTCCCTCTCTCTCTCCCGCTCTCTCTGTTTCACTCTCTTAAAAAAATACTATTAATAGATCCCCTCAAAATTTGTTTCTACAACACTCAAAGCAAAACGCACTCGTAATAGATACGACAACAGAGACACAGCCACTTGGGAGGTTGGCAGCTGTAGCTTTCTCAGTTAAGCCGCATGTTCACCTCCAAATGGGAACTTTAATCAAAAATTATTTTTACTGAAATTTGCCTCAACTATCCACAATCATTAAATTTTGTTATTTTAATGTAGCTTAGTAGAACTTCATTTTGATAATGTTACACTTAGGCGAAAATTTTAAATGTGCTCTAAATATATTGTGTGTATCGAAGTTTTTCTTACCTCATTGAGAAACGTATCGGAATGAGAGATATTAAATTTTATTTCACATTTATTTCAGTTACATTTTCTCAAATAAGAAAGACAATAGTACATTTTTCAAAAATCAACACTTACTATAGATTAAAAATGATTATTCAATGATAAAGACACACATTAGATATAAAGTACCTAATGTAATTTGTTAATCTTACTATACATTGAAAAATTTAGCATTTTGGGTGGTTTTAAGTAATATAATTTCATAACGGAAGTAGTTAGATTATTGTAAAAGTACAAGTACAAATTGTGTACCATATGTCCGCACAGCGAAATCTATGCAGATTTTATGCGCATTAGCATAAGTTATGCGCATACCATAACATTGATATTTGAATTACTAAGGATAAAGAATTAATAGGTAACTAAAATCATGACTCAAAAGTTGACATTCATAAATAATGGTTAACAATTGTAAAATTTATGAAAAATAATGCATACAAAATACGTAGCAGTTAATAATCAGTTCAGACTATGATTACGTAATCATCAAAAATAAATTTCTTCAGAGAAATTTCTTAGGAACTTTTGCAACAAAATTCATATGTAATTAAAGTTTTCATAAATCATTTCTTCAAATTAAGGACTCATTTTGTCACGACATTGAGAAAGTATGTAACTATTGTGCACGCTTTTGTAAAATGAGCGCGAAATTTGGAAAAAAAAGATAGATAGATAGATTAGATAGATAGATAGCATAATCATATCTTAAGGACCCTCCCCCACAAGTAATCAAGCGTAATCATATGTTTTACTCCCTATTACCCTTTGATGATTACGTAATATGTGTACGAGTACTATTGTTTTTTTTATTTTTGAGACAATTTGAAGTAAACATACGGCCTGACCCAAAACTACGAGCACTACGTAGCGGGACTTTGTTGAGTTGTTATTGTTGTTGGCGATCGTAGCTCTCGTGAGCGTCTCTGATATTGGCTCTCAAGTCTCTGTTCACTATTTTGATAAATGCTGTCTTTGCGTTTGTTTTTGTTGGTTTTTGATATTTGGCTTTTACATGTTGTTGCTCTCTCTCTCTCTCGCTCTCTGTATCTCTTTCTCAGTCGCGTTGCTTTTGAGCTGATTATTTAGTGTTCCGATTTTCATTATGTGGTTTCGTTTGCCATGCGGACGTCTTCGTGTTTTTGTATTTTTGTTGTTGTTGTTTTGGTTTTGTTTTTGTTTTTGGCTAAGCTTTTTGCTGCCTGCTTGGTGGGTATTTAAAATTTCCTCATGTCGATGCCGCCGCGCTCAGTTCCAGTCAGTTTCGGTTTCAGTTTCGGTTTCAGTTCGAGTTGAGCGTGCGTCGGCATTGGCAGCAACTACTTCTTCAGTGATTTTTCAACGTAACGACACATCGTTGTTTGGATTTGATTGAATCCAAATTTTTTGGTTAGTTTACGCCACAATTTGTAGCACACAAGTATTAAATGTTTAACTGTATCAAGTGTAAACCAAGTGAAGCCCGCGCTTGCCCATAAAGCCTTGAAAACTGTGTTAGCCCAATGTGCTGAAACTGTCGAGAATCGATTGCAAAACAATTGAAATCGATGCCAAACGGAAGCGCTCTGACGAAAGCCACTAAATGAGGCGACTCCCCCAACAGCGCCCCCTGAAATAATGTGCAAAACTTTAATGAGCAGCCAGCCATCATGTGAGGAGGGAAAATGAGCTGATCTATTGATCTATTGTATTTTGTTGATTTGTCTGCCTCTTCTATTGACACGCTGCCTTTTCACTTTGCCTCCAAATACAATTTTCATTAGCTGTGTGTGTGTTTTGTTTTTAAACTTTGCGACAGGTGTGTGCTTGTTGTTGTACCTGTGCGTGTGCCTATGCGTCTGTATGTGTGCAAAGTTTTTCGCGTCGAAAAGTCTCTGAGTAAGTTTTGTTTTTCACGTTTTTCGCGCTCTTGCTGGAAAATTCATTGGCGTTGCGTTGGACTTTTATTTTATTTGAAGGTTTCGGTTTTGCAGCAACCTTTTCATTTTTTTTAACAAATTTTCGACAATTTCGACAGCGTGGCCAAATTTTGTAAAATGATTTTTTCATGTCTGCCCAACGGCTATAAATTGATGGCACAAACCGGTTCGCCAAAATCTCCATAAAATTGTGTTTTATTTATTTATAATTTCTTTCGACGCGACAGCAGCCGCCTGCCGCCTGCCACTGCCAGAAACAATAAATCTCAATTGTCTAGTTATTATTTGTCAAATTCAAATTTACGAAAAAAGAAAACTAAGAATAAGAAATAAAAGTGCGTATTTCTGGAGACACTTAAGCGAACCGCTATTTCACACCCAGTAAGAAATGAATCGATTCGCGGAAGGTGTATATATTCAATTAGGCGCGGCAAGTTTGTTGCCTAAGTCTTTTGTTTTGCACGCAACATTGAAAGCGTCAATTAAACAAGCACACAACCATTTTATTGAACTCGTCAACCGCTTGCAATTTCAATGTTAAGGCCCGACCATAATATGCTAATGCCAGTAGCAACAACAACAACAACAAAACAACAAATTGGCTAGAAGACCCAGCCCCAAAAGTAAGTGCGACACCGATTGAATCGCACCGCTGACTTAATACGCACTATATAAATTGTGTTGTTGCTGTTGTTGTTGCTGTTGCTTTGTCTACCGAGACTCGACTCGCCCCCAAAAATGGCTATCAAGTTCAGCTAACACATGACGCGCATAAGCAAATAAATTGTTACACATTTGTTGTTGCCATGGCGGAAGCTTGAATATCTTTAAGATACAAATTTACGGGTATGTATATAATACATACATAAATCTATAACAAAAGCCAAAAGTGAGATTCGAGATGACAGAGATACTTCATATTGTAAAAAAGAAAGTGCCAAAAAAACTATGTGTGCGCCATTATCATCATAATTATGTTCGTCACACTTTTTCACCAGTTTTATATTAGTTTTTTTGCCAGCCCTTTAAAACGTCACCAAACATCGCATTCAGACCTTGTTCGATTTTTGTACTGTTGATTTGCTGGCTGTTGTTGTTGCTCTTGTTGTTGCTGTTGCGAAATAGGTCAAATAGTTATATACATACAGCTAGATGAAGCTGTAGGGAATTTCAAAAGATTTAATATGCTATATAATTGAGCTCTCTCTCACAGATGCCCACAGATACCCACAGTTAACCATAGATACAATATATATACTCAGCGCGTCTGCTCTCTGTCATTTTGTAAAACAAAATTAGTAAGCGAAGCGCAAACGTAGCAAAATTATGCAAATCCTAAATAATATAATACCAGGCACATGGGCTTTTGTATATAAGTATGGATATACACATACATACATTTATTGTATAGGCAGATGATGCACATGCTCATTCCAGCTTACCTGTGTAGACTCCGATTGTATGTGGTATTTGCCCAGCCCAAACGCAAAATAGAAGAACAACAACAAATCGCATACAACGTCCTTACGCTTCATTGCGCTTTGTTTTGTGACGAATGCATAAATGCGAATCTTCCGAGACGTTGCTTATATAATATTTGTAGCTAAGCAGCTGCAAATATATAACTTTGAGAAATAGTAGTGTACATACACACAGTACTTGCCCTGCATTAGGAGTAAAGAAAACAAGTGCCGAAGATACTAAAACTCAATTCTCAGCCGATTATTCCGGCTAAATAAATTAAAAATAAAAATACTATAAATAAACTATAATTAAACTCGTAGTTGGTTAGTTTGGTGGAAGATCTGTAATAACAAAGAGGGTTTTAATACAAAAACTATCTTTTGACCCGACTATTCCGATAACAGCTACAAGATACAATTCTCGGTCAACTTCTAAAGAGTTTGGCTAAGCCTAGAACTACTCAGCTTGGTTGAGATACCTTGTTAAATAACAAAATTGTTCATACAACTGTTTTTTCATCGATTGTTCCTAGGGTTTGTTTATAGTGTTTTGATTTTTATCTAATTTCGTCAGCCTCTCGAGTATAGACAAAGGTTCTTCTAATAAAAACTCAATTTTTGACCGATTGTTTTTAGCACAACTATTTGACAAAGTCCTCCACATACAGTTATATATACTACCTGCAACTGTGACAAGATTTCTTAGGATAGTTTTACAACTGAGAAAGTACTACCTTAAAAAGAAACAGTCTGACAAATGGTCGGATGAACAAACGGATATTGCTTTATATAGAATATATGCTAACATAATTTATAAATATACTTAGTGAGATCACAAAATACTAAAAACTTAGGAACAAGTTACTGCTGAATTCCCAGATAAACACCTAATATTATCTGAATCTATTCACTTTATGTTTATTAAATATGCAAATTTTAAAAATTGAAAACCAGTACAGTTGGGAATGAACATATATTTTTTTCTTAGCTATCCAAGATAAGAGATTTTACCCACTTGCCGTGGCAACAGTTTGGGGTCCAATCTTTGAAGTAGGTCATTAGTAATCCTCATAACACAATTTGGTGTTTTTAGGGGAAAGGCGTGACAAAAATGCGTGAAATTCAAATGAAATGTGATGTATGGAACAGACATTGACTAAGCCCTGGGAAACGAGAACTATATTTTAAATATGATGTATATCCAAGTTCTCTAAATTTGAAGCCGATTCAGTATTAAGAACAAAACAAAACATATATTCGTATATAAAATAATTATATATTCAATTCAGCTTTCGATAATTTCGCAATAGTTTCAGGAATTCAATGTATGAACTTCGCAGGCGTAGTTCATTGACTTTTTTACATATGATGAGCTTGGCCGATAACGAGATATGGTAGTGCCTCAGGTCCGTAAAAGCTATGCTGATTTTGCTGGGCCAACAGAGCCAAGACCTAGTCCACATTGAGCTCCATTGGCGGTGCACAATGAAACCAGTTTTAAAGCATTGACTACGGAATTTGTATCTTCAGCATGAGACGGCATTCTGCCCAAGATGTTATTTAGCAATTCGATTCATAGAAATCTGAGCTTACATAATTCTGAACTCAATGTCAACATTTAAAACGCCTTGAAAAAATAACCGAGTCATTGGTCAATTAGCCATTCAATTGAGTCACAATCAAATTTTGACGGGTTTTCTTATGTGGCGGCATATGTGAAAACTGAAAACCAAGCGAAGGCTGTTGAGTGTTGGCAAATCAGTTGGCTATAAGAGTTTAGCACGCCCCCTTTTCGACCCTCTCAGGCGCTAATGAGAGCCACAAAATAACGTGGCTAATTAAATCTCAAGCGCAATCACGAAAACTAATAAAAATGAAACACTATCCAATTAGCAAAAATATGCCAAAAACTAAAGAAACAAAAAACCCAACAGGATTACAAATTTCAGAGGCATTTGCTTATCAATATGCATTAACTACAACTCGTATCCAAATTGACCGTGACCGTTTGTTTAAAGTTGCAGGTCTTAATTATCGAAAGCGAAATAAAATATGTACAAATTGAAATAAATGCTCAACAGCAGGGCAACAAATTCAAATAGCATCAAAACTCAAAAATTTGTATAAGCTTTGAGTTACTTTTCAACGCGGCCTTGACACAAATACAAGTGTCGAATAAATCACTAAAAATAATCAAATTTTATCTCAACCAGCTCCGCATTGCTGTGCTTTTGTTTTGGTACAATACTCTGAGGCCTTAGGCAACCGGAGCGTGTGCAATCCACATGCCTCACGTATGAGGCTTGCTTTCGAATCTTAAAGATACTCGCGCAATTAGCTACCGATTCGTTGAAGGGCTTCTTAAATTGCGAGCGTCAGAGTATATTTCATTGCTCTTTTCACATATTACAAGATCAAAAGAGTGTTGAATATAGGATCAGAAATGTAGTTTTATTTATGGATTTTGTTCATAAAGTATTTTCAATGAAAACTGAGCACCTCAAGGTTTCTCTTCAATTTGTTTGCTTTAAGATTGCTCTTCAGTTCTTCGGTTGCTTCAGTTATTGATTATAGTATCAGAAAACTATTTTTTTTTTAATTTGCGGTCCTTTGGGGGTTTGGTTCATAATGTATTTTCAATATTTCTCTTCAATTTTTTTGCATTAGGTTTATTGGTTTCAGTTCTTCGGGTGCTTCAGTTAATCCCTTTGGCATTGTGAACGCTGGTAAAGTTTTGCCAAGCATCGCATACGGTCTGTCGCCCATATCCAGTGTATTCACTGTGCGGAGTATATCCTGTGTTAACGGCCATCTGATTGGAGAAGCATTCCATGGGTGTACGCAGGCGCTTCAGTCCCTTGGACTTGACAGTCATTCGGAAACGGGGCGGCTCCACGGTCCGCTTGACCGATTTGGAATTGTCCTTGTTCTTGTTCTTGTTCTTGTTCTGGCGGGCAACAGCTCGATTGATGCCATCGAACCGCTTGTAGACGGGTCGCGGCAAGCCCTGCCAGGGCAGCTTTGTGCGCGGTGGCTGCGCTGGCAGCTCAATGTCCTTCAGCTGCTCCACCACCTCCTCTTCCGCATAAACCGATGGTGGTCGGTTGAACACATGAGACTGCAACAGCGATGTGGGCCGTTTGAATTTAATGCTCTCTGGAGGGGCATCGCTATCCACAGGTTTATTTATTCGGACAAAGTCCCGGGCTAGCAGATATTGCTTCTCCATACCGCTGGGCCTGCGGCGTATGGTTGCTTGCTTCGGCTGTTTATATTGGGGAGGCGCCACACTGGACGCCGTATGTCTGGAGCTGGTTTGGAAGCGACGCACGCTGCCATCATAGGACTGGGGGGGCTTCACCAGGCCGCGACGATGTTTCGGCTCATAGCTGGGTGTCTGATCTTCGGCACCGTCCTCGGCGGTTTCACGATTACAACGTTCATCGGGACAGCTTTGCCAGGTGTGCCAGTACTTCTCCTCCTCATCACGTGCTTGCTTCTCCAGCCAGGCGCGGCTGGCATACTGGGTGTGCGGCTCTAAACTCGACTGTGGCTGCTGTGATTCTTCTGACTTGGGCAGATTGTAACCCTTGCGAGATTCGCGCAGCTCGCGCTCCTGACGCTTCACTTCCTTTTGGCGTTGGTGGCGCCGACGTCGGCTGTATTCCTCTGCACTCTGGTCTTCATTGGACCGTCGGCCAGATCTGCGACCCCTATCTGGCCCAGCTGCATAAACATCGTTAGCATTAGAGTATTCTGTGGAAGGGGGTTTGGGCTCGGAACGGTTCTGCCATCTGAGCTTGTTTTCTTGAATGATTCTCTCCTGGCGCCGCTGATGGTCCGATGTATCCTGCGTAATGCGACGTCTGGATTCAGTATCCTTTCCGCTGTTATTCCAATACTGGCGAGTCGTATTTCCCGGTTCCAAGGTATCGTTACGCTGGTAGCTCTTGTAGTGGCGATCGTCATACCGCGGATCGAAACCCTCCTCACCATATGGCTGCGAACCTATATCACCTCCTGGTCGTCCGCCTGGAAAGGTATACCGATCGTCGTATCGATAATTCCTTCGCTGCTCCAGGGCAATGGACCCTGCTCGCATGTTCTTTATAACTTTTGACCACGGCCGTCGGCGCAGCAGAAACATGCAACATCTCATATTGTTAACAGCATTCATATTTTCATAAAATATTACACCGAATTTTGATAAACTTTTTTCCGGGGTTTTTTTTTTAAATCCAAAAAAAAGGGACCGAAATTTTGAGAACTGAATTCACCGGGAGCTAGACGAATAATAAACAATTAAAATAAACAGTGTCGACCGAAAATATAGTTCTATCGCTAAAGATAAACACATCTGACAAATTATCAAAAGCCTGCTTAGGCATCGAAATCCGTACAAATCCAGTATTCCAAATCTATTAGTACACTACACTTATAAGTTTTTGTATCTCATATTTCTAATTTACAAGTACTCAAATCAAAATCCATTAAAAATACCATAAAATTAATACACATTTATTCTTGATCTTGAGTTTGGATGTAATAATTGAATAAACAAAAAACTTTTTCAAGAGTAAACTCATTTTTCACCCGATTATTCTTATGAAAGCTACATATATGATATAACGGTCCAATTTTGACAAAATTTTGTGAAATTGTTTAAAATATACAGGGACGTGGCTTGGGTGAGTTTGGTGAGGAAACCTTCACAAACAAAAAAGTTTTTCATACAAAACATAGTTTTATAATTTTGATCGCCCTTCTCTGCGATTCTCAAAAACTCAAGGGAGTCCACTACAATTTATCATTTTGGAGGTATAGTTTGTGAATAGCAATAGCTTATTTTGGAGGTCCACTATAGTGTGTGTGTGTGTGAGTGAGTGAGAGAAAGAGAGAGAGTGAAAGAGTGAGAGAGAGAGAGAGAGAGAGCGACTGAGAAAGAGAGAGAGAGAGAGAGCGAGAGAGAAAGAGAGAGAGTGAGAAAGACAGAGAGAGGGAGAGAGACAAAGTGAGAAAGAGACAGATCGCCCTTCTCTGCGATTCTCAAGAATCAAAGGGAGTCCACTACAAGTAACCATTTTGGAGGTTTTCAGTTGAAGGCCTTTTCCGCGATTTCACGATTTGTAGTGGTTCGATTTTCACCAAATTTGGTCCGAATGTATAAACTCTCTAGAGCCTCTGTTTGGGAAAGTTTGGTGACGATACATTTATGAACAAAAAAGTTATTCATACGAAAACATAGTTGTCGACCGATCATTCCTATGGGAGCTATAAAATAGTGGTCCGATCCGCCTGGTTCTGACATATATACTGCCTGCAAAAAAAAGAAGGACCTGTGCCAAGTTTCAGCACGACAGTTATAAATCTACAATAAAAGTAGTTTGCATGGAAACAGACGGACTTCGCTATATCCATTCGGCTATTGATGCTTATCAAGAATGTATATACTTTGTGGAGTCGGAAACGTCTCCTTCTATGCATTACACACTTCGTGACAAAATTATAATACCCTCTGCTAGGATATAAAGACAATTCACTCCCGCCTTACAGGAGAAATAAACTAGTCATCTATTATATACTATTTAATGTATCCATATAGGAAATCAACACCAATAAGTAACTTAAGGTTAAGACTGCATCATAATCTGCTTTATTACCTCAGAAGATTTTGTTTCTACTCCCTGGCAGAGGGTTTATAATTGTGTCACAAACTGTGTAAGGCATTGAAGTAAACTTTGTGGACCCACCAAGTATATACATTCATGATCAGCATCGCTAGTCAAGTCAATCAGGTCAATCAACGTTTGCAATCAATGAATTCGACCCATAAATAAGTTTTTCCGAACTAGTTACTGTTTATCCGAAAATGGGGAAATTCTCACTAACCTAGTTAAACGACAGGCTTTTATTGACGAACATGAGATGACTGAGCCTAATGAGTAGAAAAGATTAAAGTTTAAAGCCTAACTTAAGTTAGATCGTTGTCTTTAATTACTCGTTTTGAAAAAAAAAACACAGACTGCGTCTTTTACGGAGAGACGGACGGCTGACATTTCACAAACTCAAAAAACATTTGATTGAAAACGAGTATATTGGGTTTGTGAAATGTCTGCCTGTCCGTATGAACGCATTTTTTTCCACACCCTTGTAGCTAGAGCAACCAAACTTGGTACACATGTTGGTGTATACCCTCGATTTATAAGGTGTCAAGATCGACCCCCTACCTCCACCCCCTCCCACCCAATTTGGCGGAAACCTCAATCATAAATATTTTATTTGAAGCTAGAGTCACCAAATTTGAAATGCAGATTACTGTGTTTTCTCACTTTTCCAGCACACAAAAAACCAAGTTTTACCGGACTTGAACACGAGTATTCTGCTGTCGGGTACGTCCGACTGCAACGTTCTTAATTGTTTATTATAGACATTGAAAGTCAACCTAACAATATCTTGAATACGTTAACCCCTTAGAGTTCACTAAATCAAAGTTTAAGATTTAGTTTTATATCGCTGCACTTCCGGCGGTCTCGTGAACGACTCTAAGCTGGTTTCACTTGACCTCGTCTGCAGCCTTATCACTTTGTGCAGCAGTAGATCAAAGACCTAACTATCATTTCCGGCATTGGCTGACCCCTCTGTTTTCTCTGTTTTCAGCTTACAACCGTAGAAAGATCCAGCAGCAAGTTGGCGCCACCCACTAACCTAGAGCCGTACACCATGGCCGTCGTAACGGAGCATGGCAGCAGCAACCACAATACCAGCAATAGCAACAGTAAGATCGGCATCAGCAAAGCTGGAACTGAATCGCCGCATCCCAGCCAGCGTCAGATAAGCACCGCCCTCACCGTGCCCGAGTTTTTTGCGCATAAAAACATTTTCATCACCGGCGGCACGGGATTTTTGGGCACAGTGCTGATCGAGGCGCTGCTGGACACACATCCCGACATTGGGACCATCTATGTGCTGGTCCGGGGCAAACGAAACTTCGATCCCAACGAGCGCATCAGTCGCTTGCTCCAGAAACCGGTAAGTAACAGATAAAAGATACAACCAGCTAGGCCAAGCCAGTTTGGTCAAAGGGCCAAGTGTCGTTGCACCTCGACAATGTCTCTTATATTTGACTTTTGACCCATTTCCACCCGAACCATTATTTTAGGCAATTACGGTCTTAATGGCGCGTTAATTTGTCGAAACTGAAGTGTCTTCCGCTACGGCTCCTTTGCATGGCTCTTTAACAGCATTTTGTATATTATCCGTACATAACGATGAGTATATTTTGGCTCAGCTCTCTTGACTCTTTTCCATCATTATATTTTTAAACGCACTTTTAATGGCGTAATAACAAAAAGTATTTCCTTCTTACACAATTATTTAAAAACAAATAAGGGTTCACCTTAAATTTGCTGAGAGTGCAAGTTTTGTGTTTCTTTGAGCACCGCTGTTTTAGATCACTTCAATATGTATCTGATGGATAGAGAATAGGAGTGTAAAGCTAGAACCAGAAAACCTGAATTTTTAAGAGCGGTTATAAAGTTATATCACATGGCAAATTTATACGGCTGTTAATTAAAATTATATAAATATTCAAGACTTGTAAATTTAAATCATGTAAGCGCTACTTTCTTCAAATTCACCTTCTTATAAAATTTGAAAAAAAGCCCAGAAAGCAGACTTACGTGTCCACAACCAAAATATTTGTATTAAATACTTTTAGTAACAAAAGTATAGCCAGTTTATTTCATACTATTTGAGGTTAGGACTCGATATGCTTGATTTACAAGATATATATCAGACCAAGGAAATATTTTCGATTTAATAACACTTAATTGTTATACTCTAGCAAAGGGTATTTTGTCTCGAAACGTGTAATGGACTGAAGGAGACGTTTCCGACCCAACCAAGTATATATATTCTGAATCAGCATGAATCAGCATTGATATAACGATGTCTGTCTGTCCGTCTGTTTCTATGCCAACTAGTCTCTTAGTTTTAAAACTATCGTAATGAAACTTCGCACAGACTCTACTTTTTGCTGCAGGCAGTATATACTAACCGGTCGAAACCAGCTGGATCGGAGCACTATAACATATAGCTGCCATTTGAATGATTGGCCGACATGTATGACAAACCTTTTTGTTAATGAAGGTATCCTTATTAATCTCATACAATCTGACAAAAATTTGGTCAAATTCGGACCACTATATCAAATAGCTGTCATAAGATCGGGTGAAAAATGAGTTTTTGTATGAAAAACTTCGGACCACATGGCTTCCATAAGAGCAATCAGACGAAAATTATGTTTTGTATAAAAATTAATTCCTGCTAGGGTATATACATAGCTTCGGCACTCCGAATATAACCATCCTTTCTTGTTTTTGTGATTGTTAAGCGCGGAGATATATAGGGAACATGGACAAAGTCCAAGAGATCAGTCGCTCTTTTATTCAGAAAATTATCTTAGTTTACACTAACCTAAATTACCTACTTTTGACTTATCTGTTTAAGACGCTATCGGAAGCTAATAGTTCGTCTCTGTGTTATCTTAGGATCTATTTCTATTACCTATTACTATTACTATTACCATTATCTATAATGACAACTTATGAATGATACTATGTCTAGGTGAACTAAGATATGTACAGCTATTTACAAAGGATTTTGGGCTTATAATTAGGAGTTATACAGTTATTAATGTGAAGATAAATATAATAAAATAGAAAGATATAAATATTAGGTCAAGAGCCGGTGGGGAAGGTCGTCAGGGTGATGAATCTTAGGATCGCAAATGTTCTACGACTAATTTCTAGAGTCTAGACAGAAAATATTCCACTTCGAGATTACCCCTAAATCAATTTATATTCAGGCTGATTATATTTGGATACTGGAAAAGTCCTACTTTCCAATCAGTGGGCAATTCTCTTTAAGGAAACTCACAAGATTATAATTGTTATATTTATAAGATTAGTCAATGAAATCCGTAATATCAAAAGAACCTTTTTAAAATCAGAGTATATTGGGTTTGTGCAATGTACGTCTGTCTGTCCGTACCAGCGCATTTCTTTCCACACCCTTGAAGTTAAGAAAGCTGTGTACATAACTACAATTTACATAACAGAGTATTTTGCAGTCGGGAACGTACAACTGTAACGTACTTGTTTACAGTTTAATTTGATCAAATTCGGATAATCACATAGAGGAGATTTTTAAATAACAAGTCTGCCTCTTCTTTATCCTCCTCTAGATTACTATGATTGTCATCATTTATGAGAGTTCTTCATTTCAATTAAATTTTTTTGTCTCACAGATCTTCCAGAAGTACAATGAGAAAACGCTGGCCAAGGTCGTGCCAGTGGTGGGCGAGCTGACCGAGCCGAACTTCGCATTTAGTCCCGAGATACTACAGGAGCTAATAAATAATGTGAATGTGATCTATCACAGTGCGGCAACGATCAGGTTCAATTCACCGCTGCGTACTGCGATCCTCACCAATCTGACAGGCACAATGCGGACCATTGAGCTGGCCAAGCAGCTGAAGCAGCTGTCGGCGTACATTTACTGCTCGACGGCCTTCTGCAACAGCAACAACCGGGGGCTGATCACCGAAGATGTCTACAAGTCACAGTTTGATCCATACGAAATGATGAAGATGGCGGAGGACGATGAGGCTTGGGTTGATTTCACACAGCAAAAGTGCCGGAGCTACATACAAGACCATCCAAATACATATACGTTCACCAAGAATCTGTCGGAGAATCTGCTGATGGCAGAGATGTCCGGTCTGCCAGCAGCCATAGTAAGACCATCTATCGGTAAGTCCTTGCAAATCACGCCAAGAGTTGAAGATATAACAAACCATTATTGCAGTTTACGGCACACTCGAGCATCCCATGAAGGGCTGGGTCGGCAATGCCAACTCAGGACATTTGGGCTTTTTGGCCGGCTTTGTGAAGGGAATCTTCCGTACGATGTGCGGTCGTGCAAACGCCGTGATTGATATCATACCATGCGATTATGTGATCAATAGTTCGCTAGTCATGGGCTGGTTCGTGGGCACACGTCACCTCGATAAACCTGAGATTATACACTGCACATCGGGCGAGGTGAACCCCCTCACTCTCTCGCAGTTCTGCACAATAATCAATGACAGCGTGGAACGACATCCACCCAACAGTTTCGTATGGAAGCCATCGACGAAGCTGCGCAATGGCTGGCGCTACAACCTGTTCTTCTATCTGTTTCATCTGCTGCCCGCTATGATCTTCATCATTCCGGAGAAGCTCTTTAACATTGGCATGCCGCAACACACGTAGGTGGACTCGCAACCCAGACTAAGGGATTGAACTAATCCAATATTTTTGTTTCCATTTCGGCAGCGCGTACGAGTACATGCGAGTGTTCCAGAATGGCACCAGAGCCTTTAACTACTTCTTGGACAAGGACTTCCGCTATTCATTAAAGAACGCACTGCGCATCTCATCACAGATCCATGAGAGCGATCGCAAGCGGTACAACTTCGATGCTAGCCAATGCGACTGGTCAGAGTTTATCGATCGCTGCCTGATCGGGATTAGACGCTTCTACTTCAAGGAGTCGGCGGTGACTACGCAATGGCATCGCAACTACTGGAAGGTGTAAGTTATTGTAATGATCTAAAAAATGCTGTATTTAATTGGTATTTACTTTCATTTTAGTTTCAATGTCCTGCATTATGCTGGGTTCGCCGTGATCTTTGCGGTTCTCTACTTTGCCCTTACTCCCTTTCTGGGCTTTCAAGTCGGCCTGACGCTGGCGCTGCTCATCTGGGGCTTCCTGGTCTGGTTGTAGAGTTCGCTACCCAATCCCGGATCACTCACATTGTGCAATATGGAATCCAAAATAAGCACTCTCCATTCACTCAGTCGTCTTCATCGTTGTAGTTGTTCTTTGTAGGGTATATCATGTATTTTTATATTTAGTTCTCACTTGAGTACAAGTCAACTTCCAAGCTCTATATTAATGTACGAATATGTATAGCAAAAATCTAATAAATGAATCTATCAACACACAGCAATGCAATCAAATCCAAAACCTAGCTGAAACTTAGTCACATAAACTAATAGTCCTGGTATATAGTCAAATAGTCAATGTTTGTGCACATGTAAATTACGAAGCTAAACGTAAACGATAAAATATTAACTATGTAACTATAAATGAAATAAATATGTCAATTTAAATGTTAAGCAAAATCTCATAAGATGACTTATTATTTTGGTAAAAGACGCAGCAGCCTAACATATTCTAGTTTATTTATGGTATACATGTAATAAATAACTTTGGTTTATAAAATTTGTTTTTTTATAAAATAATATATATTTTTGGTGGCACAATTTACCACAATCTTTCAATAGTATTGAGTATCTGTCTGAGAGTACATATATATATGTATTGATATACATATTATCGTAATACAAGCTCGTTGTAACTGTCATCATATCAAACATATTTGTTTATTTACATTCCTATTTTATCAGAACTATATTATATTTGCATGATTATTTTTATTGAGATTTATTTATCGCAATATTTGACTTTACAGTGACGTTGAGTACAAACCAATTTATAAATTTTATAAATAAATGGGTTGAATTTGAAGCCGGAGCTTTGTGTGCCAGGAGCTAGCACTCTTCACCTAGGCCTTACCATGACAACAAAACTTTGATACTTTAAAATATTATACTGCGTTATGAACTTTATCAAGAACTAGATTTTAAGTCAGCCCCAAAGTATGCTACATAACTAAATAGCGCTTCCGCTAATTTAGCAACATTTTATAATTGCTCATCTGTACTCTGTTACGCTTCTGTTATAGCGCTGTTAACCAACTGCTTGGGCCAGTTAAGCAACTTCTTATTTCATCTTTATTTATATTAACATTTTACATTTTATTTATGTATAACTAGCTTAAGCTGCCAAAATGGTAGTAGTATACAAGTTTGATAAACAAATATGCAAAACCTTACCAAAAAAAAACGCTTTATTAAATATGTAAATTGTCAATATTTTCAAATATTTTTTTTTTATATTTCGAGTTGAAGAGTTGTTGGAAATAATAATAATAAATTGTATACTATTTATTTATACATAATTTCGTTCGAGTTAAAGAGAATTTGACTTAAAAAAGTTCGACTATATTTAAAAAAGAAAGAGCAATAACGGCAAAATTGTGGCGCACAAATTATTGGTCGAATTTAATAACAGGTTAGCAAAACACCATATAAACTGAGAGACAAAACTCATAACTCATTTTTGCTGCCAGTTGTTCTGCCAGAGCATTCTGACAAGCTTGGGGCAAAGTATGTCAATCTCTATTTAAACACTTCTTGATGTTTGTTGAGATTGGTTTCATAAACAACAAAGTTTTTAATACAATATACTTATTTTCGGCCAATTATGCATATGGCAGCTACATGTTCTGTAAAGGTAAATCAAATCGTATTGAACTCAGTAGATTTGTACCTAACCTAACCGATGTATGTCTATGGACCACTGAGTCATTCCTCTAACGGTCAATAGCTAACGGATTTGTGGGTAAATTCGTGTTTTCAAACAAGAATCCAATGGGCACATACATAACTATGTAGGTACGGCGTATGTATAGATGCATATCTTTGGTCTTTGGTAAAATATACATATGTACCTATTTAAGCTCATATGTCCCCCTTGAATGTAACGCCGCTGCAGAACTGGTTTTGTGGCACAAGCTCATCATGATGATGATGATCATTCGACGTTGACGTTCCGAGATACGAGACCCGAAGCCCGAGAGCCCGATGGAACAGTTTCGCTTCGACCGGCAAACGTGCAAGTTGTGAGTTATGAGCACGCGCTCCACGCAGAGTTTCTGAAGAACAGAGCTACCCGCACATAAAGCAACGTAACTGTTCAGGAATACTTATACACGGGCACACACATACATATATACATACATATATAAATGTAAATGTAAATGTAAATGTGTTTGTGCATTTTGTTTACTGCCGGAGCATCAACGCTAAAACAAACAACCAACTGAAAGAGGAAAGAAAAAGCGACAAAACGACAAAAGAGGCCGATTTTATAGATATTGAAGAACCAACGAAAAGAGAAATTTCGTTTGTTCTGTGACAACTCTAGCCAATCTATATAAGAGTACTATATATACTATATAAGCTTGGAGTGTACTGCAATTGGGGAATCATTTGCGCAGTTGATCAACACCTAAATTCATACAATGGCCAGGTAAGTAAACTTGGACCTGGACTGCTCAATAGTCCAGCTAAGAAATAAGTCTGGCTAGTTTGACTGCTTTTACCTGATTAACACATATGTACATTCATATGTATGTATGCAGCATATACTTTGAGTTTCTTATTTGAGCTTAGACTTGTGGTGTTAAGTTCTGAGCAGTTTGACCAAATAATAACTAAATTCAGACAATCTTTGAGTTGGCAAAAATGAAAATACCTTTACAGACTCAGACTCTTGAGAATTCATAAGATCGTGTGTACAAACATGCTAGCGATGCTAACTATCGATAGTGGTCCCACTCAAAAGTACCGTTAGTCGACACCTTCGATACTATCGATAACATTTCAGGCAGGTATTTCGATTTACATTTTAAGCTTTTAATATAAATAACAGAAAATGCAGTAACACTTGAAACTTCATATGGGCAAATCCTGCGTGTCGCACGTTATATTCGTACGTTTTTGCTGATTAATATGTAACATTTTTTTGGGATTTTGATAGATATCGATCGACTTTTGTATAGTGCTATAGAGTTATCGAAGAGTACTCTCGATTGGCATAAAGTAAATTTTCATTATCGTTACTGTTTGCGAAATAATCGTTCAGAATGTGCTGTAGCGCACGCTACTCCAAATGGCAGTTCCATTGAAATTATCAATCATAGTTGTAATTTGTAGCGAATTATGCATAATAAAGCTACAGACATACTTAATATCTAAGAGTATACCTTAGAATACTAGAATGCAGAAATAACCTGTTTGGAGTCAACCAAGCTCTACGGTTTTTTAGCAAATTCCCCGAACCTATCGTGTCGCACGGTACGTAGCGCACACACACATTATATCCAGAGCAGATAATTTAGCAAGATTATTGAAAGCTTAAGCAGAGCATTCTTTTTTTGGTGACTATCATTTCGTCTGTCAAATTTAGTAACCCCTTTGTCTTATGAAAATTTTACGAAATTTGCTTGTAGTTGAGTAATAACATATGGTTATACATTATGTTACTTTCTTAGTTACTATCCGATCGACTTAAAATTTACGCAATTAGATTCCGAGTGATCGCAACAAAAATTTATGTAATGGGTTGGGTGGTAAAAATTTTTAAATGAATAAATTTTTTTTTTTTTTTTGTGCCAAAAAAAAATAACAAAGATATATCTTTAAAATTGTTCGTTGTATTTTTTTTTTTTTTTTTTTTATCAATTCGAGGTGATGCCGCAGGGGCAATATCCGAAATTTAAATTTGATCTGCATTACATGTACATTCTTGAATATATTTAGTATCTTTAGCTCTTAATAGATTCTGAGATCGACGCGTTTATACAGACAGACAAACAGATAGACATACAAGGCTAGATCGACTCGGCTGTTGATGTTGGTCAAGAATTCTAGCATATACTATATGCTACTTTAGTGTATATAGTATATAGTACCCATATTATCGGCACAAGCTGTACAATTAAAATTACAAGCTTATTTTGACTTGGAACCTGTCTATACGCCTCAATCTGTTGAGAACCCACAAGGGATAGAAATTAAACCTACTCCAGTGTGATTAAGTTGGACAAATTATAACTTTAATCGTTGAGTGCACAGTGCAGTCTTAGTATTGTAGTATCCAAAGCCAACACGCCTGCTAAACTTTGACCTGCACAAAGCCTGATGCGCAGGTTTCAATTTACACGTCGCAAGCATTGCAACTGTTGCATTATTAATGACGTTAATTGTTGGGCATGAAACTGATTACCTTGACAGCCTCCGCAGCTGCCCTCCAGCCGAATGAAGGCGTTGATGTACGATGTAGGTAGGTACTCAAGTGGAAAGATGCGAAACGACAAACCACACAATGAGGCTCAGCACATATGTATAAGTCCCTGCAAACAGCAGTCAAAACAAGATCCATTACAACCAATTATTCCGCAGCTAAAACTGCAAAAATAACTATTAATACTTGTATGTTCGGCTTTATGATCCACAACAAGGTTGAGTTTGTTCAGCCAATTCAGTTAATAGTGGTGTTTCTCTCTCATGTGCGAACCTCAAATTAAAAACTGCATATTAATGTTATTTTTAGATGTCGGCTTGAAAACCATTGATGGAACTATCGAAACCTGGAAAAAAAAAGATTTTTCCTCGCCTATGATCGAATTTTAATATATATATATAACTCGGAGAGATATATAGTTCAGCACCATTTAAGAGCGTTAAACACAACAGATTCGTTTGATTTTGGTTTTGTTGGATAGGTCGTGTCGTAGTGCAATAAAGAATGTACATTTTCCTGCAGTGTATTGTATCTAAGACAGATATGAACCAGATAAAGCAATGGCGGCTACTTGGACTCAGGGAGCAAAGTTCAGAGTAGCAGAGCTTAAAATATTCTCGAATTCATTTGAATAGTTCGACTTCAGAGCCTTCTCTAGTATTTTAAGCACTGTTACCCTCCTCCACACTGCTCTCTGATAACCTAAGACACAACACTTAAAAGATAATTATATTCGGTGCTAAACCTTTTCACCTCTCTAGAAAAAAACTAGACTACGTTTTGTTTTAAAGGTAGTTAAATGGTACTGTATACAGTTTTGCGCTGCTATTTGCATAAATCAATGTGTCTCTGTCAATAAACAAACAATTCATTCAATGATTATTAAAATTCATAGTCCGCACTTAGACGATGATTTAAGCTCACGAGTTTTTTCAGTCTTTTTCTTGAAAAGTACTGGAAAAAATCACTCGCATTTAGACGGTGAGTTTTAAATCACACAGTGCTATAGATTTTCATACAAACACGAAGCAAAACGCGTAAAATAGAGCGAAAATGCGTAAAAAAAAACTCAAGACAAGGCTGGCACATTAATTTATTGGCTAATCAACGCATTTCGATATTATCGATAGAAGAATAAAACTATCGATACTTTTATAAATATTACAGCTCCAGGTTTAAGGGTTACAAGTTATACTGGAGCTGCATGGCTTGACTTTCCTAACAGCTTTCAAAACTTATATGGCTGATAAAATAATGCATAAAGTGAAAAACTACTATACTCGCCATACCATTACTTGTATAGGTATTATGACATTAATACAACTTTCAGTGGCTTCGCACTTGTGCCATAAATCCCCAATTAATTACTAGAGATAAGTAGTTCCCTCCACTTGGCTGTCTGAGGAGGAGACCTAAACCAAATTCTAATCACTGCGGCTCACAATGCTTGCCGTGACCACTTGAGATAAAAACACAATTTAGTGTAGCACACAACGTGAAAATAATAAAATTATTTTAACAAATAGGAAGACCCAGTAGAAAATTGGCAGCGTTTTAAAGGTGGCGTGGCAAATTTACAAATTGCCAAAGTGATGACACAACAACAAAAACAACAACAACAAAGCAAATACTCGTAAATTATGTAAATTTATTTAATGTTAAATTATTGCCACGTTAGTAGAGTTGAGCACGGCAACAAACTAATTAAGTTTGCCTCGGCCACCAAGAGATCTTCAGATTTGCGCAAAGTGAAAGCTGGATAAAGTTGGCTGGTAGCCGGGAGCTGAAGTGGAAGCTGAATCTGAGGCTAAAATCGAAGTTGTTGGCGTTGCAAGATGCATTTTGCATGCCCAGCTGCAGCTGCGAGCTTTGTACCCAAGGGCCTGAAATTGCACATATGCAAATTGATCATATTACCATAAATTGTTGTTTTTTGTTGCAATAAGCCAACTATTGAGCGGTCAGCCTAAACTTTCAACATTAAATTGCCATTTGCCAACCAATAGACAATAAAAACAAAGGTTTGCGCACGGCAATTACGCACCAATCATTTTCCGTGTTCATTATAAAATCATTTGCCATGACCATATGAAGAGTAGCCCAGACGGAAGCGGAGACATCGACTTGACCATCATTAGGAGAGAAATACGGCCCAGTTCGGAAAAGTCTAATTAAAATTACGGTTGCGTGTGAAGTGACAGAATAACAAAAACATATAAATGAACTGAGGCTACTGCCTTATCACGAGATGCTCCCAACAATGCTACTTTTGACACACTTACTACTGTGTAGTTAGTACTTGGCATATGAACTATACCCAAAATGTCTAACAAGGGGAAAAAGGTAAAAACCTTTTCTTTTTTAATTAGTAAAAGAATAATCGTTGTATGTACTTTTACATATATCAACAGGAAATGATATTCCAGTGATCCATGTTACGAAAATCTTGTTGATTGTAACGTCCGCAACATCACCTTTTGCTCAATTATTATTGTTAAATAAACTAGTTAGGAAATATATTATAATGTCATTAAAAAGTACGCTCAACAAAATGCAATTTATTACAATTGGGAAGGTAAAAATCTATAGTTTAAAGCGTCAACGGGATTTTATAAAAAATTGTAGTGCATAAAACAAATCCAGTACCCTATTTTTAACCATTTTATGGGTACAGGGTGTAAAAATGTATCTTCCGCAACTATTACTTCGCTCTGTCTACAACAAGTTTAAAATTAGCTTTCAGTAGTTTCTATATGTGTTAAATATAATATTCAAATTTTCACCAAAAGTCGAAAAAAAATAAAGTATTTGATAGCTATATTATTTTTGTTAGAAGAGCTTAGCTAATAGATATCTTATGACGTGCCTGCTAAATAAATAACTACTAAAAACATCCACACACACACACCAGTTTTGAGTGTTTGCTCTTATGTCCCAGCTTGGCATTAATTGATTGCTGTTTTCTTAGTGTAAAATCAAAACACCCGCAACTCATTAGAATTCCTGTATGGGCCAACTCTGAACAGTCGTTAGTTACACAAATACTGAGAGCACACACACCTGATGCCAGTTTAAATAGTCGTGAACTTTGGACATTGGATCACAGCGCAAAATGGTACTACAAATGTGCCAAACTGGTAGACAGTCCCAAGACCCAGACCCAGACCCAGACCCAAGCCCAGACCCAGACCCAAGCCCAGACCATGTGCGAAGCAGATGCGCACGCTCAGCTTCAGCAAACATTTTTAGTGTCGTTATGAAAGCGAGCGACAAACGTGGCCATCGTTCAGCGATTGAATGGAGAGTAGGGAAAGTTTGTATTTATGCACATTCACAGACAACAGAATCTGTAAATAAATTAAGAGTGATATTGTCGAGCTGTTTATATAAGCCAGTTATAGTTTTTAACTAAACAAATTTACCCACGCAGCACGCCCATCACAGATTTTTATGCGGAACGCAATGTTTTTATTACGGGCGCCACGGGCTTTGTGGGAGTCACCATTGTGGAGAAGCTGCTGCGGGATGTGCCCAATGTGGGCACCCTGTATCTGCTGATGCGCGCCAAAAAGGGCAAGAGCGTTGAGGAGCGTCTGGAGGAGCTCAAGAAGAACTCTGTGTTTGATCGCTTTAAGGAGCTGCAATTAGAGTCGCGCTTTTCCAAGATTGTGCCCATTGAGGGCGATGTGGGCCTGGAGCATTTGGGTATTTCGCAGCAGGATCGTGAAAAGCTGATTGACAAAGTGAACGTGGTGTTCCACTCAGCCGCCACGCTGGACTTCTTCCAATCCCTAAAAGAGACAACGAACGTCAATCTGCTTGGCACACGTCGCGTTGTGGAGCTGTGCAAACAGTTGCGTAAATTGGACGCCTTGGTGCATGTTTCCAGCGCATATGTGAATGCTTACATTACCGAGGTGGAAGAGAAACTATATCCCTCGCCCGATGATCCAGAGAAGATCATACAGCTCGCGGAAACACTCAACGATGAGGCGCTCAAGGAGCTGGAGCCCAAGTGAGTTACACCATGAGGCCGCCTAATCTGAAAGTTATTAACCATATTCACTTTTACAGATTGCTAAAGGATCATCCTAACACTTACACATTTACCAAGCATCTGGCAGAGCACGAGGTGGCCAATGTTGCCTCCCAATTCCCCTGCGGCATTGTGCGCCCCAGCATGAGTAAGTGAAGCGCAGAGGAGCTATTAGTCCTTATTACATGCATTACTTATTGCAGTCACGGCCGCTTGGAAGGAGCCTATACCTGGCTGGACCGTTTCTAAGAACGGGCCGCAAGGCTTCTTCATGGGAGCCTCCAAGGGCATCTTGCGTCGCCTGCCCTTGGATCCTACCATTATTATGGATTACATTCCAATCGATGTGGTGGTCAATGGAATTATAGCCACTGGCTACTATGTCAATACGCTTAAGTGGGTCTTATAACGTCTTAATATGCGTGCTATCAGCTAATAACTCGCTGTTACCATTACAGGGTGAAGAACGCAGGTCGTCCTGCCGAGCTGCAGATCTTCCATTTGACTTCGAGCACGTACAAGCCATTCCGATTTGAATTTCTGACGGACAAGATCAACGGCTACTTGCACGACTATCCACTGAACAGCGCCGTTTGGTATCCAAATCTTCGCTTGGTCAAGAGCTTAATGCTGTTCCGTGTTGGCGCTATACTTTTCCACTTTATACCGGGCTTCTTCCTCGACTTGGTTACCAAAATTTCCGGTGGTAGGCCCATGTACGTAATTTATTTAATACCAACAAGGCGTGCATCTTATATTGAGATTTTTCTGTTCAAACTCGCAGCTTGATGAGACTGCACAAGAACGTGTGGAACTCGCTGAACACGTTGGAGCGCTTCATATTCACGGAATGGCATTTTGACAGCAAACGCCTACTGGCGCTCTCCAAGAGCCTGGATGCAGTGGACAAGAAGAAGTTCATCATTGACATTGGCGAACTGGCATGGGATGAGTACTTTGCCAACACGATTAGAGGCGTGCGTCAGTATCTCAGCAAGGAATCGCCCAAGAATCTGGAAAAGGCTCGTAGTAAAGATAAAATGTTAGTTCACTTAGCGAATAAGTTAGTTAGTTATTTAATTGTTGTTCATTGCTAATGATCTGCAACTCTGTTCTACAGTCTCCTGGGACTACATGTGGCCCTGCAGCTGGCCTTCTACTATGGCATCTTCAAGTTGATTGTTGGCGTGACCGGCGTAACCAGTGCAAAGGCGGCCCTCATCTTGCCCGTGTTTTACTATCTCTTTGGACTGATCTAGGGCCATTATACATTCTCAAATGTACGCAATATATGTAGCTTAAAAAATTTTTTAATAATATTTATGGTTTGGTATTACATACATCTTTTCATTTATTCTGAACGCAAATATAAGACAATCAAGCTGTATGGCACAGCTTGAAACCAAATCAAACATAAGTATTTATTTTAAAGGCTGGTCAGGGCAAAGAGTTTGAAATAGAATTGGAGTTTGTTTGCTCATCAGTCTTTTGCTCAGTTGCTCTTTTTTGGGCACGGACAGAATTCTTCAAAACATGGATAAAAAGCCATAGCGAGATGTGAACAATATGCCTTTGAATCAAGTAATAATCAGACAGTTTACTGGCAGATGTTGGAAGAACTCAAATGTGTTAAGCTATTCATATTCAAATTCACAATTTGAACCACTTAACTACGTATTTGCGAAAATTAGTGAAGACAGCCTTTCTGATTAATAACCCAAGCCAACCATGTTTAAATTCCTTCACATATTGCGCCATTCTCGATTCGAGCTGTTTGATGTATTAAATAAATGTATGCATTTGATTAATTTAGATACTGCATAATCAAATTTAAACGTGAATTTGTCCATATAAACGTTTTATACTCGCTGTAAAACTCATATTTAAAACCGTGTTAAATGTACAACAGCCTGCAGTTTTGAAATCACGCGCCAAATTTAATACCAGTTACTCTAATCGATAGTGTCGCGCACATATCGATATACTTGTGTCTGGTCACTGTAGCAACGACCAGCCCTGGCGCTCACGCAGCGTTGAAAAACCGAAAAATATACAAGCGATATATCGATATAGTTATAATTTAAAAGTTATAATTTATAGTTGTCTGCTATGTTTCTTGTCAGCATATTACAAGAATAAGTACAAATTATTTTCAAATTTATGAAAATTTTAGTAAAACGAGTGTTAAACATTTAATAAGTTTAATTTAAGCGATGATTTTAATTAACAGCTGCGCTCTGTAACGACTAGTTATTGCACAGCTATTTGTTTCTAGAGACTGTGATTTGGAGACAACTAGAAGCTGTTAAGTTCAATTTTGGCGCTTATTCGGGGCTTAGCTGTCGGCTACAAAAGTTTTCTGGTATTCAACCATTATTATTTTGAGAATGTTAAGTTTTGGATCAATTACGAACCAAAAAGTTCGTAGCGGCAGCAACAAAATAATTGCTCGCTGTTAATAACAGTTCAGCAAAATGTTAAGTTGATGTCACTGTTAACTCAGCTGTTTCATTTGCCACACAGTTCGCGGATCAATCGGATCGCGTAAAAATCGAACAAAATCAAAATAAATAAAATAAATACCAATAAAATAAAACGCTCGGCGAGAACGAAACGTAAAATAGAGGAGCGAGTGCGAGTGCGGGTGCGAGTGCGTTTATTTGCAAGTGCAAAGCATAAGTGAAAGCCAAGCAAAGGCAAAGAAACGGCCATAAGAAAGAAAGAGTGAAAATAAAAGTTGCAATAACGAAGTGCTGATCAATAAACACAGTAAAAGGGCGCCCATTTTACAATTGTTACTAATTATTTGGTAAGTTTACTATATTAACAATATATATATTTGAAAAATGATTACACATGCAACAAGTTGCATTCGCACAACCCCCGCTCTTGAATCTGCATACAGATACAAATGTATGTGTATGTAAATACAGATGTACTATGTACATTTGTGTACTCACTGGCTATGCATTTTGTGCCATATTCGCGTTTGCTTTCAAATTCTGCGATGTAATTTTCTAACCCAGCTGGCACTTTTACATTTTATTTGAATTATGTATTTTTTATCTATTATTGCGTAGCGCTGCTGCCAATGTCACCTGTTTTTATGCGCTTGCCCTCTCGCTCGCACTCACTCACAAGAACACACACACACACACGTCCGATCTGGCTGGTTTTTATCTTTGCCCTGCCTTGTTGTTGTTGCCGTTTTTTTGCCGTTAATACAGCAGCGTCGACGCCGTTGTCGCTCTACCTATCTCTTTCGCACACTCGCTCTGTGTGTTTGAGTGCACGTACATATGCATGTTTGTATGTATGTATGTAGGTATGTATTTTTATATGATTATTTCCTCCCCCGCCCATTGCCGAATGATAACACAAAAACTGTGACAGCGCCTGGGCTTGGAAACGAGGGAACTGCTCCGGCCCATCACCTACTTGCCATAATGGCTCTAATACTGTGAAAATATATTTAAATATGTGTGTGTGCTCTTGTTTGTATTGGTTATATTTTTCCATATAATTTCTAATCTAAAAGTGCAAATATTGATTTTCTATGTACACTTGTATGCTCCGGGGGTTTTTAACATACTTTTATCAATGCTTGTCATTGTTTTACGGCTTAGTTTTGGCGTATTCCGCAACGCACAGGTTACCTGTTGTCAGCCTTAAATAGAGATGGACCCTGGCAGTCACGATTTATAAAATATAAAAATAAATAAAAAAAATAATTTATTTATATAAAAATAAATAACAAGAATACATATATGTATATACTTTATAGGGTTGGATACAGGGAGTAAAAAAATCTTAGCCCTGCTTCCGCTTTCAGTATCGAAGCTTTTCGGATTTGCTGTACCCATATAATGGGTAAAAAGAAGGTACTAAATGTATGTGACACGCAGAAGGACACATCCGGGTCTATAAAGTATATATGTTCTTGAGCAGTATCGAAAGAAATTTCGATTTGGCCAGAGAGACACCAAATTTGGAATGTATGTATGAAGGTCCCTGTATACCATACGCAGATCAAGTCTGTTTCCGTTTTCAGATACCTCCCATCGTTCCCCCGCAATTCAATAAAAACATTTTATACCGACAATTCCAAAGATATTGCTTTGGGATTTGGCATGTATAATACTTTGGTCACTCTGAATTTGCTGCCCAAATTTCAAAATCGGGAAATAAACACAAAAGGGGATTCGGACTTCGCTAGGCCAAGTCGATGCTGATCGAGAATATTTATACTTTGTGGGGTCGGAAACCTGTACTTGGGGAGACCAAATGGGTGAATATATCAGGCTTGTGGTCTCTCGAGTGCTAATATCGATAAAATGTCCCTTTCTGCGCATCTCTGGTTGCTACGTAGTGTAAACTTGAGCAATTTGAATGCTGTTGCTCTTGTTGCCTCCGTTTTTACGTCTTTGTTTATATGTATGTGCTGTTGTTGTGGCTGCTCTCGCGCTTGGGGCTCTGTTGTTATTGCGGGAATTTCCCTGCATATTTACGTAGTATGTACTTAAGTATGTATATACGACAGATGTATGTACATATATAAATGTCTGTACAGTTGATAGTTTGGACTGTATATATGTATGCGTGTGTGCGATATATTTATAATTGCTTTGACTTCATACTATATGGCACTCACTCGACTTATCAGTAACATTAGAATCGTAAAAAAAAAGTAAAAACTGTCGCCAGGCACGAAAAGCTTTTCCCAGACTCTGGCGATAAGGTGAACCCCTGCCGTCCTCCCACCAGCCAGCCCACCTTTCACTGATTGTCACTTATTTATTTATTTTCACGCCCAAACGAACAGCGTCTAAATTTAACTCAATTTGTTGTTGTTGTTGCCTTTGACTCCGCTTTGATTATTTGCACATTTCTGAAGGCAAAGAACAAAAAAAAAATGGAAAAAAAGAATAGAAAATAAATGATCATAAATAAATAAATAACTCGTATTTGTGGCTGTAAGTAATATTTTGGTATTTATTTTCACACTGCGCAAAGTAATGTTGGGCCAGGAGAAAGACAGGAGAAGTGATCCACGTTCCTTCTGTCTTCTTTCCAATTTGAAATTCGCGCTAATGACGTCAGTCAAGGCCTGACGTCTGCAGAAAATTCCGCAAAACGCCTCTTCAAATTATTGGCAAGCAGCGGGCGCACAAAATACAAAATACAAAACAACAACAACAACAACAACAAAAAGTATACAAAATATGTATAAAATAAAATTAAATTATTTTCGTTCCATTTTTGCGTGTTGTTTCCATTTCATTTCATTTCATGTCTTTGCTTTTGATTTATAATATTTCGTTAATACTTATATATTTGGTTCTTTTTTTTTTTTTGTTGGTCGGTTCCCTACACAAAGTGAAAGTTGTTTTCCATGTTGTATAGCACAGTTATCTAGTTATTTTCTTTCTAGTTTTTCTACGCATTGTATTAGGGAACCGTATGTTTTCTATTTCAGAATTGAATGTCTGTTTGTACAGACAGGGGGACAGGGAGTAGCTGGCATATTGTTTTTTTTTTTTTGTTTCCTTTACTAAATATAATTGTGTACTGAAATTTTTTGTTTAATATTTATTTATTTATTTTTTGACATAACAGACAACGAGATTTCCGGTCAATGCATTGATACTTCAATTTTTCGGCCTTCAGAACCTGACAGTTCGGTAATCTATATACATAAATATATATCTCTATAATGTCGATTACTTAATTGATAAAACCGAAACAAGAAATTGTTTTTATAGACACTGTAGGAGTACTATCAGTTATAGCACCTACAACAATACAAATAACTTTAAAGGTCATTCTAAAGGGCCATTAAGCTATTTCTGTTTATGTATCGATAAGCTATCAATGCTATATACCTTGTTACTTGAACTCGATAAGGTTACTAATATTTCTATGTTACAGAATTTAACTCTGATAATGAGGGGCGTCTGTAAGTATATTCAAGCATCATCATTTCCGATATTACTTTGGATCCGAGATATTCCCCCCACACCGCCGCAATTTGATTAAAAGATTTTACACCAACAATTGTAAATATATATATTTGGGATTTGGCATGTATAATACCTTTGTCACTCTGATTCTACTGTCCAGATTTCAAGTCGATCGGATAATAAATACGGAAGTTATGTACGAAAGAAGATTTGGTATAGCAGAGCGGGGGGAAGAAGAACCAAAGCTACAACTTAAAATGTCTCGCTTGCGCTGTCGCTTGTGTGTCTTTGTGTATGTGTATGCATATGTCTAAGTGTACGAAAATGCGATCGGAAATTTTCGACCTGGGTACAGGGGGTTTTGTAGTCGGGTATACTCGACTATAGCATTCTTACTTGTTAAACTCACTGAACCCATAAAATGGGGAGTATTTTAAAGAAGTCACTGCTAGCGTTTATTATCTGATGTGGAGTTATCACATACATATGTACCTCCTGATGCCCTGCCCTCCTCCTGCTGGTTAGTTTTACATATATGATCACTTAAATTAAGTACTATAAGAAAACAGGCTTTACTAACGTCAACACCCGTCACAAATGTGATTAATGTTACTTTGAGTAATGACAACGTTTATAAATAAATCTATTTATTTACTTAAAAAAAAAATAAAATTTATTCATCAAGAACGTTTTAGTCGGAAACTTCTCACTGACTATACTCTGTTCCCAGTCTTATTTATTTTGGTTATTTGTTGGGGCAAGAGTAGATGAGACAAAAAATATATTTGGTCTCATCTTTCAAGGAGATAATCAGTAGTCCTGATATCAAATTTGCTAATTCAATCTTACAAATTGTTGGAGATAAAAATATAAAAGATAGCACAAATAATAGCACGTGTGTTGACTAGGGTTATATATGAACATGCTACCAAATTTTGTTAATCCGGGCTATTGAAAAGTTCGGTATGGAGAAAAATTAGATATACAATCGTTATATGCAAGTTCGCTTGTATAACCATAAAAATGTATAGCAAGCGTTAGAGAATACGTTAATTTAATAATCATCTTAATTTTTATACATTTTATAATATTTTATTGATGTAACTCGTACAATTACATGGCATTTCTTTGTTAATTACTTTTTGCAACACAATCGACGGTTCGTGTCAAATTTCAATTCAAACAGCCATTCGTGTCATCTTTTAACTAATGAGCTGTTCATATAATCAAAATGTAAACAGTCCCGAAAAAGGTCGTGCCTGATGTTGCGAAAAATTAAAGCATAAATACAATAACATCGGGAATCTCACTAAAGTCAACTTTCGTATGCACGAATTACCATATGAATGGAGTTGCCGTGCTGTCAACCTTCCTAACTAGTGTGTTCTATGTTGCGACCGGATGCAACGCCAATCTGATCATGTATATCAATCTTAAATGTACAGAATAGATTCCTCAATATCCCGATGGTCTCAACTTGCAGCCTAAATAAGCCTAACAGCTGTTCTAACCTAACATCAGAAATCCCAATATAGTCAACTTTCAAGCAGACACCTACCTGGCTAACCTGGAGTTGCCGTGCTGTCTGTAAATCTCTTCTATCTTCTATCTAGAGTAGAAATGAGATGTGCGTCGGATGAAAAACGAGTCTGTTAAGACGCAGCTTACTCATTAAGTAAAATAAAATATTTAGAATAATTCAAATAAAAGAACAAACTCTTTGTACAACCCATGCGGTTCATTTTAGTACCAGAACTAATTCTAACAATTGTTACTTGCTGACATATGAGGAGATGCCACTTGAAAGGGTCACTCTGCGTTGGTCTGTAGTCAACCCAAAGCAAAGGATCATGGCATTTTCTAGGAATTACAACGGCCGACCGGTAGGGGAAGTACCAGGCACACAAGCATGTACCTATTCTAAGCATGTAAAAAATACATAGGCTAGGGTATATAAACCCTAGCCTGTTCAAATAAAAATCAGTCTCAAACTGAACCCCACCCGTGGTAATTCTATTTGTTGACTCTAGGGAAGTATCCTCCGCTGTCTAACTAGTTCAAGTGCTAGTTACGACGACAAAACCGAATTCAGTTTATATGCTGAATTCAAACACAAAAATAAATACTATCTGTTGTAGAATGAAGAAGATTTGGAAGTAGATAAAAAATAAATGTTTAAATTTGTATACTACATTGGAGTATGTAGATTTGGACGCTAAACGGAAGATATATTTTAGTACATACATATACCTGTACATGCTCTTAAAGACCCAGCTCTAAGCAACATCAATTCAATAATCTATCATCTAAAATCTAACCCATATACACATAAGTCGAGCTAATAGTCCTGGCACCTAGCGCTCGTTAAGAATTTAATTGTTAACCTTCTCTTTAATAACAAGAAATGACGGCTATCTTCGGAGTGCCGAAGCTATATACCCTAGGAGGAATTAATTTTTGTCTGATTGTTGCTATGGGTAACTATTTGAACTTAGTTTGGATGAAATATTTGCATAAACAAAAGGTTTGATATAGCGAAATAGTGATTCGATTTTGGCCAAATTTGGTCAGATTGCATTTTTCAACCGATCGTTCCTATGGCAGCTATATGATATAGTGACACGATTTTGATCAAATTTGGTAAGATTGTAAAAACTCTTTAGAAACTCGGTTTGGATGAGTTTGGTGAGGATATCTTTATAAACAACAAAGTTTTTCATACAAAACAGTTTTCTAATTTTGATCGCCCTTCTCTGCGATTCTCAAGAATTCAAGGGAGTCCAGTACAATTTATCACTTTGGAGGTATACTTTGTGAATAGCAATAGATTATTTTGAACGTCCACTTTAGTGTGTGTGTGAGAGAGAGAGAGTGAGTGAGAGAGAGAGAGAGAGAGGGAGAGAGAGAAAGAGAGAGAGAGCGAGAGAGAGTGACAGATTTAAGGGGAGTATACTACAAGTAACCATTTCTGGAGGTCTCCAGTTGATGGCCCTTTTTTTTTGCGATTTTCAAGACTAAAACGGAGTGCCGAAGCTATATACCCTAGCAGGAATTAATTTAGTTTACATGAAATATTTGTATTAGCAAAACGTTATAGTGGTTCGATTTTGGCCAAATTTCATCAGATTGTATAAACTCTCTAGAGACTCAGTTTGAGAAAGTTTGGTGACGATACATTTATAAACAAAAAAGTTTTTCATACAAAAACATTGTTGTCGACCGACAACTATAGCTTTATGTTATAAGGGTCCGATCCGGCCGGTTCCGTCATATGTACTGCCTGCAGTAAAAAGAAGGGTCTGTGCCTAGTTTCATTACAACAGCTTTAAAACTGAGAGGCAAGTTCGCATAGAAACAGACGGACGGACAGACGGACATCGCTATATCGACTTGACTTTTCATGCTGATTCAGATTATATATACTTTGTTGGGTCGGAAACGTCTCCTTCAGTCCATTACACATTTTGAGACAAATTATAATACGCAGAGCTAGGGTGTAACAATAAATAAATAAAGATTGTATTATTATTGTAATGTATTAGATGTGTTCAAATGTATGTAACAGGCAGAAGGAGATATCTCCAACCTTGTAAAGTACATATATTTTGATCAGTATCTGCCCTTCTATATGAACGCGTCGATCTCAGCAACTTTAAGAGCTAGAGACACCAAAATTGGAATGTAGGTTCCTTCCCTCGTTTTACGGCAACAATTTTAAAGGTTTAACCTTGGGATTTGATATGTATAGTACTTGGGTCACTCTTAATATACTGTCCAAATTTCAAGTCGATCGTATAATAAACACGAAAGAAGATTCAGTGCTGCTGAGCGGGAGCAAGAACCAGTGTAGGGAGTTCTAACTTGTAAGTAATCAGCTTTTGCGCTAAGTTAAATTCATTAAAAGTAGCTATGTTCGCAATTTTGATCCCTTTTAGGAAAATTATAACTATCGGGTCTAGCTCCCAAAATATTTCAAAAATGCATCGCCATAAACTATTTTACGATCTGGGGAAAACCTAATCAGCAGCATTTCCGGTAACTGACAGATGAACAACTTTAGAATCCACTGATCTACTGCTCGGGAAATCCAATAACACATTTAAACATACCTACCCATTAAGAAAAGTACGCAAAGCAACGCCAAATATTTTGCAAAAACATTTTAATGAATGGAAATTTTTTTTTCCGTTCAATTACAAGAAGATCCGTTCCAATCCGAGCGGCATGTACCATAAAACTTATATGTGCTGCCATAAATTTAATTACTTTGTAAACTTTTTGTTTTTTTTTTTGTGTTTTTGTGTTTTTTTTTGTACACAACACGAAAATTGTTCTCTTAACTAGATTTCTGATTGGTTTTCGCGTGTGGCGAGTTGGAACAATCAACTACCTGAGCATATGTTATGTACATACATACATATATGATGTATATGTGTATACATACGTAAAAATGTGTATTGCTTTAACATACACGAGTACTCTCAGTTTCTTCTATATACGCTGCAGTTTTTGACGTCGATTTCCTTTCCGAGATGAAAACTCGTGCACATCTCGTATATCTGTTGCATATATCTCGCTAATTGTGAAGGTCGTTTACGTCTGCAGTCGATCGCTTGTTTGTCTACGCTACACCCTCGCTATAAGGCACACGAAACGGGCCAACAAAAAGAAACAAATAATCAAAACGAAACAATTTTTCACTACCGCAGACGCCTCTCGTTCAATCTACAAGAGATTCCCTTTACCCCAAGTATGATGTTTATATTTGCGCTAATCATACACTTTCCAGGAGATACTATAATACATTTGTTATACAGAAGGTTCAAGTCTCTTGACGATACATGGTTAAAATCCAGTTAAAGGTCTGAAAAAGCAAAATATACGTGTTCAAATATCGGAAGAAAATATTTTTACGGTTAACTATATTAGGGGTCGTCCACATATTACGCAATCACGTTTTTGCCCCATTTTGATACCCGCCCTATGAAATCAAGCGTAATCTATGATTACGTAATCATCAAAAATTAATTTCTTTGGAGAAAGAAATGCATTTTGCACATACTTACCTCTTTACTCCCTGTTTTTATTGAGATCTTTTGGAACAACATGCATTTATAATTAAATTGTAATGAATCATTCTTCAAATCGACTGGTCAATAGATCGAGAAAGTATCTTATTGCTTATACTTTTTATATTCTGTTTCAAAATATTGTTTTATTAAATACGCGAGGAATTTACAAAAAAGTCGTGAAAGAAGGCTTTATGATAGATTACGTAATCATATGCCAAGGATCCTCCCCCTATGTAATCAAGAGTAATCGTTTAGCTGACCCCCTCCCACCCCCTTGATGATTACGTAATATGTGGACGACCCCTCACGAAAATTAGATCCTTAAAATGGTTTATGGCCAAAATACTGCGTTCTTTAAATCAAAATAAATATATATAAATATTTATATTTATTATTTATATATATATATTTATTTAAATTTTCTGCGATTTAAATATGATAGTAAAGTATTTGTCTAGATAAACGAACAGTCTTATTTGTATAAGTTAGTTGTATAGCCAACCTATAATGTCTACAGGAATCGAACGCAAAAAACATCAGATTGAATGAATGAATGATGATTGAATGCAAAAAAAAATAATTATTTGAAAATTGTTTTATGTCAATTAATATTATGCAGATACTGAAAGCCATGCTATCCATCAGTTCCTCTAATTTGAAATTTGTTATACATATGAATAAATTATAAATAAAATAACTTTTACTACTACTTAATATGGAAATGTACATTTAAAATGTAACGTCCGCAACGCAGCCTAATAGAATATATTGATTTAAAGTACAACAGTTTAGCTATGATACGAGTAAAATATGTGTGAAGAAATTCGCACTGTAAATATTTAGCAGAATTATTCGGATTATTGGCATTACTAATATGTAACTTTACATATAATATTGTGCAATTAAAAAGGAAATTATCAAATACCTGTATTGTGTACTTACATACAAATTTCCAGCTAGTTTATGCAAATGATTCACAGATGAAAATAGGGTATTTTAATGTCGGCTTAGCAGTATATTTTGTTTTTCAAATCAGATCAGTTTTAGTAGCGTTAGCCGCAGAATTCTGTGTGGAATTTTATGGAAAAAAAATCGAAAGAAAACTATTTTTTTCATATTTTCTGTTTTGCGTTTTAATTGCTGCTTAATTTTGAGTTTTCTCGCATTTCTTCGGAATGTTGTTATCATGTTTGCCTCTGGGGCAGACTTTCAAATAAACAAATTTTGGAATATACATACATATGTACATATGTATCCACATATGTTTTATGTGTGTGCATAGATACGATGTATGTATGTATGTCGTGTATGTGTAGCTAGAAACAAATTTCGCTGGCTGTTCGCTTAAAAATATAAATATACAACAAACACAAATACATATATGTATGTAAATATAAATATTATTTATGCCTGTGGCCATTTTAATGGCGCCATGTTAAATGTGCCATCGCAAATTTAATGCCAATGCTTTATTATTAATGCGTTTTTTTTTTTATTCTATTTTTTTGGTGCATAAACGTTTGCTTTTTATGAGTTTACTCTGATTTTGTTGTGTGTATGACAAGTTTATTATTTGTTTTTATTAATTTTGTCAGTAGTTGGTTTTCTGTTCAAAAATCATGAAAAGCACAGGTGAGCTGAAAATGTCCACAAATTGTGTTTGCTGTTGTGCGAGGGCCGTTCTAACACTTGGCAATTAATTTCTATGTTGATAATCCCTATGTTGATGTCGGCTATTAATTCTCAAATGCTGGCAATTAAGTGTCGAACATTTAGATGCATATCTATTTGATAGTTGTCTGAGACATGTTATTTTAAGTTTTAATTAATTTCATTCTTAAACAACTATTTCACCTCAGCCTATCATTTATTTTCCTCTCATTTATTTTTCGCATATATCTTCTTTTTTTTTAATTTTTTTGTTATTTTGCCAGCTTTCAAATATTTCATTCAATTTTCGATGCTTTTGTGCAACACCCACACAAAAGTTTATTTTTAAGACATTTGTAAGAAAAAAAATAAGAATGTGGAGAGTGGCAAAGAGAGAGGGGGTGAGCGGTAGAAGAAAAGGTATGAGAAGCTCAATACAAATACAAAATAATTCTTTTAAATTTCGCTCGGTGAAATTATTTGGCTGTGTATGCGTATGTCAAAAATATTGAATGATTTAATTGATTCGTTTCACTTGATGCCATTTTTAAAGGTATATAGTAGATCGGTAGAGTAATGCCCGTAGATTCTAAACCCAACCGAGTTCGTTATGTGGTTTTTGTGTATTTAAATACATACATATTTTTAATATTTAATACATATTTATATACTGCATTACGCATACGTCACATTGGTCAGACGAGTTTGAAGCGGAAATTACAATTTGGTTTTATTTTTTTTATTTTAGGGCACTTATTTGTTTCAAATCGACTCTCACGCACACATACATACATATATGTACATATGTTTAGTGGTATATGTGTTTTGTATGCTTTTCAATTTTCTCGGCTGGCTCTTTGAAAATGTTTTCGAAAATGTTTTCAGTTTATCGCTGGCATTTAAGGCGTTCAAACGCGTCTGAAATTTGTGAGAACTTGAAAACTGCGGGAGATTCTGTTTTGATACAAATAAAAAACTGCTGCACATTAAAATGTTCATATACATAAGCGAGTATGTATAAATGATGTAGCTATTTATGTGCCAAACAAATTCATGATTGAAATGTGTGTGGAAGCGTCTAGAAACCCAAGTCTAAGATTAATTGTGAAATACCGCAGGCTGAGTACGAGCTTGTACACCTCAAAATACAACAGCTCAAACAGCTGCCTAAAAATAATTAAAGAAATAAACCGACAAGCTGATGTGTAAAATAAAGTTCTATACTATCAAAGAAATTAATAAGAAAATAAAAATTAAAAAAACTCCTTTTAAATTCTGCTTGAAAAAAATACACAAAACAAACAAAATTGCGAAAAAACGAAAACTGCAAACTAATAACATAAAACAAAATAAAATAATATAAAAATAAATAAATACCACCAAAGCCGCGACTCAACGAAATAAATAACTTTTGAAATATATACACAAACAAATTAAAAAAAAAAAAAAATAGATGCCATCAAGCATTTTTATTTTTTTGATTTTCTGTTAAATATAAAGAACATCATCAATCAAAATCATTAAAAAAAAAGTTGACAACAATTTTCTGGCGTTTTCTGCGTGCTTTAAAGTGGAAAAATTAAATCTATATTATAACGAATTTATGCAAATCAAAATGTAAGTGTTTGCAAAAGGAGAATATTTATTTTCTGAATACATTTTTTTACTCCCTGTGCCCATAAAATGGGTTAAAAGGGGGTATGGGATCTGTGCAAAAGTAGGAAACAGGCAGAAGAAAACATCTCTAACCCTATAAAGTACATATATACATTCTTGATCGGTATCAAAAGAGACTTCGATTTGGCCATGTCCGTCTGTCTGTCCGTCCATATGTATGAACGCGTTGATCTCAGCAACTATAAGAGCTACAGACACCAAATTTGGAATGTTTATTTTGGATCTGAGATATTCTCCCCCATTCCCCCGCTATTCGATAAAAACCGTTTTGCAGTAACAATTTTCAAGATATAGCTGTGGGATTTTGCATGTACAATAATTTAGTCACTTTTAATCTACTTTCAAAATTTCAAGTCGATCGGATAATAAGCACGGAAGTTATTCCACAAACAAGATTCAGTACCCTAACGAGGGGGGGAAGAAGCCTTACAGCCACCACTTAAAATGTCTTGCTTGCGCTGTCGCTTGTGCTGTGTATGTATGTATGTGTCTTTGTGTATGTGTGCGTGTATGTGTAAGTGTAGGAACATGCTATCGGAAATTTTTACCTGGGTACAGGGAGTTTTGTAGTTGAAGTTAAAAATAATAAAATAAATCGATTTTTTTGTATGGAAAACAATGATGTTTCCGATTTTTTTTACATCACTGCTCTAAACAGCCTAGATTCACATTTATGATTAAGCTAATCATAAATGCTACGTAACAACACTCCCTTTCTTCCTTTTTTCTACACCAATAAAAGGGGAGAATTATGTTACGTAGCATTTGTGATCAGCTTAATCACAAATATGCATTTAAACCGTTTTGCGCTTTACGCTTTTATATACTATTTAAGCAGAGCGGAGATTAGAATCTCATAAATCATGCCTTTAAGCACCCTCAAAATCTGCGTGAAAAATAACTTAATGATTAGGTTTTCAAGGTTCGATTTGATCTGCGCGGATTTCTCACCTTGCAAATTCATTTATCTATGTCATCCTTGACACTGCCCTAGCTTTAGCACGAGATATCGAAATATAGCTAGTATGACTATACTATTTTTCTCTCTCTTATTATTATGTTTTTCATTTTCTTTCTTTGCAAAAACCTGAGCATTTTTTATGGCATGCATGCATAGAATTGTGTCATAAATATTTATAAATTTTTTCAGTCATTTGTTTATTGTTCTCGGTGCTTATCCAAATTGTTTAAAGCGCTTTGATATTCGGCAGCCCCTTCTGCATTTTGGCTAAGTATATTCATTCAATTGCTTCTAGATTTTGCCGACTTAGTCGCTGTGCTAATTCTGGTTATGAACTAATGGGGCCTCTCTATGCCTTTCTTTGTTTTCCATTGTGCCCCTGAAAATCTATTGTTAATTCAATTAGCGTTGAAATACGTCCACTAATTTCATCATTTTGCTTTGGTTTTTGCAGGTCTGCAGCAGTGACAAATGATGGCCTAAAATGGCGGCTACACCACCAATGCCGCCCGGAGCAAACAATTTCCAATTAAATGGCAACAGTTCGCAGCAGCAGCAACAACAACAGCAACAACAACAACAGCAGCAGCAACAATCAGCAAACAATAAAAGCAACAGTAGCACGCCCAGCATAGCCGAGGCACTGCAGCAGCACTTTCAACTCAAGGCCTTGCTTAACCCCGAGCAGGATCAGCAGCAGCAGCAGCAGCAGCAACAGTTGCTGCGGCACAACAGCAACATCAGTAGCAGCAGCAGCAATGAGCAACTGGAAGAGGCAGCAACCAGGCCCAAAGCAAAGCTAAGCTGCCAGTGCACGAATATTAGTATTATGCATCTGTTCCATGAGATGAAGCAGGAGTTTCCCACGCTGCCCGATGCTTTGGTGACGCAATGCGTCAATGAGAATTGCCATCAGCGCGATAATTGCATACAGATGTTGAAAAAGGAGCTCGTCCTGCATCCCATACCCGTGCAGTCGTATCCCGCCAAGGTGCTGCAGCAGCAGCAACAGTTGCAGCAACAGCGGCAACAGGCCAAGCCACCCACCCCCCTAAAACCATCACGCGCTGCGCCCACACAGCCACCCATTGCAAATAGCAATGGCAATGTGGAGATGCCGCCCACCACACCCGTCCCACCCCCGGCGCGTCCGCGACCCACTACGTTAAATCTGCACCGCGCGCTGAACGCACAGCTGCAGCAGAAGATACAACAGCGACAGCAGCAACAACAGCAGCAGCAGCGACAGCAGCCACTGCAGCTGACGCCGACTGCGCAGTACAAGCCGCTGCGTCGAGCGCCGCCGTTGCCGCCGCTGCCACCCAAGCCGCTGGCAGCGGGCGCTGGAAGTGCTGTCTTGCTCGCACAACAGCCGAGCAGTTTCTCCAATGATTCCTCCTGTCTCACCAGCCCCCTCAGCTCCAGCGAGTCAGAGCTGTCGCTAAATGTTTCCTTATCATCGCCAACGACAGCAGCAGCGACGCCAGCAGCGATGACAACGACAAATGCGCAGTTACGCTCACCCGTTCGACATCGTTCAGTTATAACGCTACAGCCGGAGCCGCCGTATGCACGCGAGTTCTTAAGCAACGCCGTCGCCATATCGCCAACGCCACCGTCACCCACATCCGGAGCGAGCAGGCCCAGCGGCCGGAAGAGTTTCACCTCGCTTAATCTCACGCTGCGCCAGCCGCAGTCAATTGCCGGCGGCGCACCGCCCTCAACCATTGACATTACCGCCGGACCGGCGCCCAGTGGCAACGGCAGCAGCGGTATCACCTATTCGAGCAGTAGCTTCGACGCGCGTCGCGGCACCCACAAGAACTTCCAGTTAACGGTCACCGACGAAGGTAGCGTCTTCAGCGCCGGCTGTGTGCGTCCCCAGGCGCCGCTCTATGCGCCCTGCCCTCCGCCGCCAGTGCTGGCCACCGATGGAGCAACGCCGCCGCCTTCGGCAACGGCAACGGCTACGTCACGACAGCAACAGCAACAGGAGCTGCAACTGCAGGAGCTGGCAGCAGCAGCTGCAGCGGCAGAGATGCCTGAAGTATTTCCATATCCCACTCAGGCGCAGAATCACATTGTGGCCTCCAACTACAACAACAATCATCTGCACAACAGCTCTGACAATAGCCCCAGCGTTACCCACATGCCCCTCTACGAGGGCGTCGTGCCCGAGTGCGATCAGGAAGGTAAGTGCAAAGGCAAGGGAGGGAAAAGAGAAGGGCAGAAATCGGTTTATCTGCTAATCAGCTCTGGTCACGCTATATAGGACTACACATTAGGCATGAGCAAATATCTATTAATCTAATCTAATATACATTACTGGCAAATATCATTTCACACTGTCTAAACATATACGGGGTAACAGCTCACAGTCCCGATAACTGTCACATTCCTGTTATTTTCATCTGTTAACATTGATATTCAAACTAAAAGTGCTATATCGATATTAACAGCCACACAGTCCTGTTAAGAGTCACTTACTGTTAATTGATATTTACATAATGTTTCAATAACAATCAAGATCCGAAAATTATAATTTTCAATACAGCTGATTGCTGTGTAATGTTAACATTAACAGTGCTATATCGATAATAACAGTGAAAGAGTATGTTTGAAACGACATATGAATGCAGGTCTTACTAAGAATATTTGCACAAGAAAATAACCTTATCAAAGCTTAGCAGTTTAAACAGTTTTAGTTGCTCTAAAATTTTCGATGTCTGGCCAAGTATCTGATCGCAGAATGCGACTTGATATCGAAGAAACGACAAATGATGCGTTTTTTAAAAAGTAATTCAAAACAACCAAACATATTTAATAACCATATACTTAAAATGTGATAAAAAAGACTATATATAGACCACAGTTGTCACTGTGACTTCAAAATCACACCGTGGCTCATCTCTGCTATACATGCACATTTCCTAATCAGCGCAAAGTTGTGTGTACTATTTGTAGTTACTATCTTAATGGCTTAAAAAAATTGATTGCAACAAATTGCCATTCAAAAAAGCCTATAAATTGCAAATAAATTCCATATTGCGCCATATTAAAGTGATTTTATTATCAAGTTTATTGATAAGAACTATCAATTAAAACGAACAGACTGCTGCCCTTCCTAAAGCTCATAACTTTTCGTTTTAATCGTTTAACCGCACAAGTTACTAGGTACTTCAAGTGCCTTTCAAAACTATAAGCCTTATACAATAGCAAATAAGTAATACCAGCTCAGCGTTGATCAGTCTGACAACTCTTTCGACCAGCCCTGCCAACTTACATATAATGAAATGTTGTCAAGTGTCGTCAAAGTGTTGTCCCCATTTTATCACTTTGATATTGCGAATGTGAAAACACTGTTGCCAATTTAGCTTGTTTTTACGTCAAATCTGGCTTATTTTAAAATTCAATTGCGGGAAAAACATGTAAACAGCGGCAGTTTTTAACGAATTATTTAGTTTTCCCGCGATTATTACAAAAAATATATAAAAATGTTAGACTTCCAGGCTTAACATATTTTTATACCCGTAACATTGATAAAACAAAATGGTTTATCAAATTTAACATAAACACTTTCGTATGTACAATGTGCGATTCTCACCTCTATTAGTTGTGCAAATTGTTATTTTATATATGTATATGTATGTACATTGGAGAATACCAAAAGAATATAAGCAAAAATGCCGTGATGTATGGCTAACCAGCACGCAGTTCAAAGGGGAAAGGACTCAAGCGACTCTACTCGCAGCAACAAAGAAACATCAAAATGCTGAACTATTTTATTTATTATTTATTTTATTTACGGATACGGGTTGCGTAGATCAAATGGTAGTCAACTACCAACTGTCCCAGAAATATTTAAAATAATTGAAACTTTCGAGTCATATGATAATGAGACCAATTTTATTGAAATAGACGAAATTATTGAACATTTGTAGAACGAATGTTAATAAAAATATGACAGAAAACATAAGCTTTTTATTCAGCTCTTTTTCGGCAATTTTCCCACCAAAAACAGCTTTTTTGCATCTAAAATGTTGGTAACACTGTTAAAAAAAATAAACACAAACAATGCGCTTGGAAAAGTAAACTTTGCTGGGATCATGAGAATCCAGTGTATTCCATTTCTCTTCAAGTTGACTTGTCCAGACAACACATGTTGTTTACGTCAATATTTAATTAGAATGTCATATGTTAAAATCAATAATAATAAATTCTTAGCCACTTTACAATTGTTAATTAAAGTTTCGGTTAGTTATGTGCCTGATAATAGTTAAATATAGAAATACGTTTAATATAAACATAGTTTCATATGTAGCTGGTTAATTTGTTGTCTGAAATCACATGTTATCTATAGCGTAAAATTATTTGTATGAATTTTTCTCCACGAGCTGTATTTATGGGGGTTTTTTGTGCCAATCTTCAGCGGAATTGTCCTAATCAGGCGTGCAATTCGCGTCGAGGAACGTTATCAGTCAATTTTGTTTACAATTGATAACAAATTGAATTACGCCCCAAAAAGTTGCGCAGAGCTAATGAGAGAGCTTTCAATGCGCTTGTTGTGAAATGAAAAGTCTGTGTCCATTAAAATGAACTTTACCATACCAATTTATAAGTGGAATTCCAATTAATAGAAGCTTCAAACAATATTTTTGTAGAAGATTAAATTGTTATCATCATCTGTCTTGGGACTAGTGTTCATAAATCTTTGTAGCTGATTAATTCCCAGCCACAGAAGAGATAACAATTTCAATAAGGGTGTTCATGTTTACTGGTTAAACGTGTTTACTTTTAAGAATATGAAACTGAACCTCTAATTAATCGAAATTGATCTGATGAAACCCTTTAAAGTTTCCCCATTCATCATATTTTGCGGTTTGTTCGGTTGATTTACTAGTTACCCTGATTTTTTGTATATTTTTTGTCAACTTTAACCAATTGTACTGTTCAGCTGACCATGAAGACCCCAAACATAAGCATGCTAATCCCAGTATCTTGTGAGATCTCAAAGTTTTAAGAAGATTTAGCTAAGAATCCTTCTGATGATTCTTCAAAATATTTGAAAATTTTCCATATGTTTCTAAAAAGCATACAGAAGAATACACCTAAGAATTTTGAAGAGGTATTTTTAAAATTTATTTCCGACATATGACGTACATATATGTATATAAATGATATTAACTGGATTAACTGCGAATATATTTATAACAGAAAAATAATAAAAATAACCAATTATAAATTATGATAATCCTTAAATAATCTTTTGATGCATATTCCAATTACGATATGTATAACTTAAGTGATATCTTTTTGATTTCTGCATTATGTTGAACGTTTTGCAATATACAAATAACTTACCTATACGTATATCCTATCTAGCTATCTACCTATCCTATCGTCACATCTCTATATGTACAATGTAGGTATATGGACCGGACCGGACCGCCCACGCTTCGATTTATATACAGTCCGGTACATTATTATGTCGAAATGTCTCTTGTCTGGTTTCTTTGGCCTTTGCACATTTATCATTGGTTCTATTTCGTTTCATTTCGTTTCGTTTTGTGTGTTTTTCTCGACGTTTTTCAATTATTTTCTATGTGCCTCCACCAGCATTTTTATCTTATTTTATTTATACAACAAATTGCTCTCTTTTCTGCAATGTTTTTCAATGTTCTTGTTGTTGCGACTCACTCGTTCAAGTTCAGGGCAAAATGCGACGACAGAGCCGACAGAGCCGAATTCGAGTTACGTTAGATCGTATAAGGCGATCCACTTGACACGTTAAGCATACGCAGCGTGGGCAGCCGAAATTCAAAGATGGAAAACGTTTTTCTTCATGATGAGACCGATAATGATGAAAATTGTTTCGTTGACATTTAATCACGAGGTTCGCATATAAAAACACTTAAGATTTTTTTGCTCTTGTGGTGGGCGTTACGTCTAACGCATTTGCTTTTAGCCAAGTATTAAAGGCAACAGTCAATCAGAAAAGAATAACATTTCAACGATTTTTTGGCACTTTTGGAATTTTTCGCACAGTTGCCATTAATGAATTAATTTATCAATTAAAATGTTTGCGAACAACCGCAAATGACGTACAATTTTCATTCGAACTTTTCTCTAGTATATTGCTTACATACATACATACGTATATGTACTATGTATGTATGTACATACTCGTACACAGAAATATACAAGTATATGCTCTATATGTCTGGTCGGGTCTATGTTGTCTGAGATCCTCCCTTGGCCCATTGCCCTGTTTGCTATTTCCGCTAGAAATCTATCAAAATGTCTAAAAATATTTGCCAGCTTTTCTTTTATTTTCTTTTATTTTATTTTATATTCTTTTTTCTATGCTATTTTTTTTCTTCTTATGTGTTTATTGAAATCAAATTCGAAAATTGTTTCAAATCGGGCGATGCGCTGCTTATTTTCAGAAAAAATAAATTATTATTAGATTGATTTTCCGTGTGTTTGCGCATTTTGACTAAATTTAAATTTGTTTATGAACTTTTAGCGAGCGCAAAAATGCGCGCCATTATTTTTAGCAACAAACAGAGTAATAAAATGTGAGATATTAAGCCTTAGAAATATGCACACCAACTAACAAAATGTGCATAAATTAAGTAAATATACAAACCGTTAACTGATCAATATTTATTGCATATTTTGCTTGCAGCCCATGCGGCGACCATTGAGCGCCAAAAGACGCGACGCGATAAGCTGGCAAATGCGCTGCGGGACAACAAGAAGCGGCTGCTCAGCCTGGAGCAGGAGATCAACATACTGACCGAACCGGTGTCAGTGGGCGAATCCGAAAGACTGGATAGAGATATCACCAAACTGACTAATGACTGTCAGCGGCTGCTGAATATGATAAATGGTAAGCGTTAATGAGCAATCTGATCCTTAAAGGCCTTTAATGCTAACGCCAAAATCTTTATTCCTTGCAGACCCTCAGTTAAACGGCACTGCTGCCGCCGCGCCCAATTCCATGAATCGTCAGCACTCGGCGCCCGCTAGCAATGGTGTTCAGGGACAATGGCTGCAGCCCTGCAGTCCACGCCAGCGCGCTGCACCGAGCAGCAATCGCTCTCAGGCTCCACCCACTTCGCTGCGACTCAATTCGGTACCTGCACCATCGACGACGCAGCCCAATATAGATTTCGTTCAGCACCATAGCAGCGCGCCGAGCTCCGCCTGCCTGACGCCTCAGCAGCAGCAGCATCAACAGCAGCTGCAGATGCAGCTGGAACAGCCGCCACCTACATATGCGCAATACTATCAGTTTCAGCAGTTTCTGCAGCAACAGCGAGCTGCGGCAGCGGCAGCAGCATCGGTGCCACAACCACGTGCCAACGCCAATGAAGAGGAGGAGGAATCCCTGTCCGAATCGGAATTGGATGAAGGCGAGGAGCCACTGGACATGTGGGCCTGCAACTTGTGTACATTCCGCAACCATCCGCAATTGAACATGTGCGAAGCCTGTGAAAATGTTAGGATCCAGCCGGGTATGATACGCATTGTGCATAACGCCGCTGATAACGCTACTGCCACGCCCACAACAGCTACTGCTACAGCCGGCGCTGGCCTTGAGAGCGATGCCAATCGGCAGCAGCCATACGCTTTGCACACGTGATTGAATGGTCGACTGATCGATAGATAAATAGCACAAAAGTATGATCGTATGATCGTCTGATCGCTGGCTTGCCTGATAACCACACACACTTGTGCTAGCTGTGAAGGATCCGAGCTATGTTCTATGTATAACCCAAAGTTCTGTAACATGCATGGCTTGCTCGTGTTGCCTCTGCATGTTGGCAACTTTGAAACTGTGATAGCATTTTAATTAGTTTCCAGTTAAGCAAATTATTTGATGCATAAGTGAAAAAGTCAAGGCAGACCTGCAGCCTCCACATTTTTAAATACACAAGTGTGTTTAGAACCCAACTTGTTGCTCATTTGAAAGACACGGATAAACTTAAAAACCACAAAATAAAACAAACAATAATATATTTACTTGCATAGTTATATGTTTACCTTATTAACCATACACATACACATACATACATATGTATGTATGCAGATATATGTTTTATTAATATTTATGTAAATTGCAAATGCCTCATTATCTGTTTTATCGATAGCACTGTACTACTAAGCAAACAAGGTTTATTATTATTTTAAGCAGCTTGCATAAATAAAGAAGTTATTATTTAAATATTTACACAATTTGTTGTTGTTGCTGCTGCACTTGCTTGCATTCTGTTTCATTTTAGGAGTCTGTGTTCGTGTAAATTGTTCTAAATATAATTATTGCGATTGTTTACTTGCAGCGCCGATGCTCAATCGTGAGGACATACATATAACGCTTTCACCTGGTGAAAACCGTAAGAGCTCCAATAACTCAACCGGGTTTCCTAACTAATTATATATTGTATGTACTCACAGGTGTTATACACTCCTGGATACTATCGTGACAGTCGGCCCAGCACTAACAATTAAAACACTAGACAACACACACACACACGTGTGTTTCATCAATTAATTAAACTATATATTTTGCTTTTGTAATTATATTAAATTTAAGGACGCTGCTGGCAGCGATCATTATACTTACATACATGTGTAGAAGCGTAATATTTATTATGCTATTTGTTGATTTTGTGGCATTAAGAATCAAGACTTTTAGTAGCACATTTGTATATTAAAACTAGTGAATTTAAATCGTTAAAATGTACATTTTGTAAATAGAATATGAGGGTAATTGAATTAGATTTTCTACAAGAAACAGCAAATATGCAATTTTGTAAGCGTTATATTTTTTCAAATTAAAGTGCAAGTGGAGAATATTTTGGTGCGCTGTTTGATTTAAATGTTCCCAAATATTAAATTGATATTAAATTGTCCTATTGATTGGTAAAAAAGGGGAAACATACATTTGCTAAGTATATACGTACATATCGATCATTTACTTCAAGACTGTTTATGATGTAAAATGAATGAATGAGTCGTAGAGTAGATTCTTCTATAAGAATATAGTATTTAATAGAGCACTAGTATATTTGAAATTAAAGGATTATTTTCTGCCTGGTGAGAGTCAATAGAGAATTTTAATCGCTTTACCTGCAATATTGCGATATACTGAAGAAATTAAAAGATATGAGCTAATTCAATAAAGGTTCGTCACGGGAAGAACCGAAAACAGAAATGCTTTTTACACCGCGTACCTTTGGAGTCATCTGGGAGTCTATCTAGGCTTGTCTGTATCAATGCGCAGATTTCAGAGACAATAAATGTGATAAAGATCAAGTTTATTTAAATTTCCGCATCCCCGCCAATAAAGACGATTTGCAAGCGCAATTTTAATGATATTGTCATCTTGTTTAAATGTTCAAATTTCGGTTAGCAAATATCGAAGTTATCTTACAAAATATTTTCCACTGACTCTCTGTCTCGTAGTCCTTCTTCCTTTTTTACATAAGTAGCTGAAACAAGGAACAACAACTATCTTTAATTTGGTGAGTCTAGTTAGGATAATTGTTTTAACAAAAAAGTTTATCAATGTGCCTATGATAGCTACATATATTATAAGTAATCGGATCCGACTGGTTCCGAAATTTTTACTGCCTGCAATAAAAATAATAAGCATCTGTGTTAAGGCAATTGTTTGAAATTAATATGCGAGTGAATAAAATCTGTTGCGCTGATTTATATCAATATCCCTGGTACTATCGATATACTTTTATATTAAACAAATATCGCTTGTCAAATGTTAATCGAGTGTATTGATGTCTGCCAAGTTCATGTTATCGATGTGAGCAATTTCGATAGCCCACCCACACACTACGATAGATTCTTGCTGCAAAATTACCGCTCATCTCTAATCAGCGCCTTAAATACGCAGAACGTCATTCATTCTTACTATCAATTGCATTAAGTAAAAAAAATAACATACATTTAAGTCAGTCATCTTGGAAAGATTCGGTTGCTACAAAAATTGGTTGAGTGAAGCAAAGCAATTAGCATCTGTTACTATTCCTTGCGGGGCTCACTGGTATTTTAAGATTTACCATGTGTACGTATCTAAATCCGATGCAAAAACGTGCATCCCGTTTGCCGAAATCCTATAGGAACCCGACAACCAGAAACTTTTACATTAATGACAATTTAGCCTTCACTGAGGATCACATATTGGTGAAGAAACTATTTATGTATAATGTGTCGCCACAGGTAAGGAACTAGCGAGAGTTTGTTGATTGTATTTCTGGTTAATCTCTTCATTTATGTACATTTATGTATGTATGTACTGCAGTTGTCGGCGCAGCAGGTGCTAGTATACATGAGGTGTTTTGGCGAAGTGCTACAATTCGAACTGAGCACCCCGGAATTAAACAACGATGGCAGGGTCCACGTTGGCAGACCCAGATCAAATATTGGGTATATATACTATGTTGACCCACGCAGCGCTGCCAAGTAAGAAAACTAATTTATTTAAAGAAAATTCTCAAACTTTTGCCTTGCAGGGTATTAGAACGCACGGTACACTATATCAGCGGCCGCCGTCTAAGCGTGAAGCCCAACTATAGCTGGAATCAGCCAGACGCTTTCGGTTTAACCGCTTTATTCAGAGATAGGGAGTCGCCCATTATGGAACTCAATGATCATTGCCTAGAGCATATAGTACGCCTATTATCGTTGCCCGATCGCATACACTTTGGGCGCACCTGTGTGCGCTTTCGTGACGTTTATCAGCAAGTCTCTCAGACACTGGACAAATCTTTGAACTTGGATGTTTTTAATGTAATGACTATGTGGGATATGCGTGACTTTTTCATGCTGTCGGGAAGCTATGTACATAAAATCGAAGGCATTTTGCCACAGCGCTATACACAGCGCGCCTGCGAACTCATGGGGGTTCACTGTATCAACTTAAAGTCATTGAACATTTCAGGCTCCAAAATATGTTTGGGCAACATGTATAAGATTTTCGAAAATCTGAATAGTCTACAGGATCTGCAGTTACGCAGCTGTGCTCTAGATAATCACTCTCTACCGGCGCTAAAGAACTTGCCGCAGCTAAAAAAACTCGATCTTTCAAACAATGAAAAGTTAACTGGCGTCAATATGGAAGAATTACCAGAGACAATTGAGTCGCTAATACTTACAAACTGTTCTAGGTTGAAATCGCAACTATTGCCGAACATCTGCAAATCACTCCCAAAGCTTAAAGAGTTGAACATTAGGGGAATCTTCAAAATATGCGTAGCTATTAACCCAATGCTTAGCGACAACTGTTGCGAATCTCTGGAATCTCTTTCATTAAGCTGCTTCTCGGCGTCGGTCAGTGGTTACGAAAACATTGGCTTGCTGCCAAGTCTCAATAAACTAAGTGTGCACAGCTATCGAGAGGACAGACCGCTGCGACCAGACATGTTCGCACTGCTGGTAAAGCACAAGTCGCAACAATTGCAGCATTTTGAGATCCATGGTGAAAATCGTGTAGATAGGAAGATGATATTGGAGATTAGCAAGCTAAGCGCATTGCGAACGCTGGCCATGCCGCAAAACGATGCGATCGGCAGCCGTGAGTTGGATGAGCTGGGCGCCTTGCAAGAGCTCGAACACATCAATCTCAAGTATTGTGTCAACGTCAATAACAGCGCTGTCTTTCGTCTAATAATGTCCTGCCCGAAACTGAAGGATTTGGATTTAGGCTATTGCCTGCTGCTGACAGACAAGCTGCTTACTGATCTTATTTTCAAGTTGCGTTTGCAAATTCGCAGTAGGGAATGCCACCGTCAGCTTCCTATCAAGCTGAATGTGTCCGGCACCAAAATTAATGAGCTTATCTTGCTAAATCCGGATGTGGCTGCCAAGGATCTAATTGATGTTACGCTGGCCACACCATCATCGTCCGAGCTATGCTACGCCAACATGTTCAATTTCTTCCATCTAGACTTGGATGAATATGAAGGTTTTGATTCAGAAGACGAATATGATGTGTTGGATCCACAAATGTTCGATGCGGGTTTCTTGACTGATGATGATGATGATGATGACTTCGATGATGGTTCTAGTTATCGCTCGGACGGTTATCAAATTGAAGACGTGCTTGATGATTGGGATGCAGTTGGTCGCTTCGGTACGTTTTCTCTAATATTGTGAATTTCCGTAAGATAAATAGATAAAAATATCCCTTTACTTTCAGATTGAAGCGATTGTACATAATCCCATCCATTCCCAAATATTGCCAAAACTTGTTATTATAAAATTATCAATATTAATATAAATAAAATTATTGTTTGTTTTTTTTGTGTGAATTGAGATTTTTATATGTAATGTGGGCAAAAGGTAGCAAGTCTTTCGCAAAATATCAAAGAAAGTAGTTTTCAAGTGGTCTAACGATACTTCGTGTTTGTAGTATTTTGTAAACATGTTTTTTATTTTAGATATATTAATACATTTGTTTTACATAGTTTATTATGGTGTGCTTATTTTAAAAATCATCTCTAAACTCATTTCAATTTTGAAAACCTAAAAGTCGTTGTTTATTTTGCCTATGCATTGGTATTATATTGTACGTTTAATAATTTAATATATTTTTGTTTTTTATGTGATTAGCACTAAGTCTGGCTTGGCTTGGTGTTTTTGGGATTTTCTTAAATTTTACAAGCAATAGTTAATTGACTTGGGAAATTGCACGAAACAAAGAGTGCCAAATGTTTTTAATTATTGTAAGCGTGTGTGTAAACTGAATACGTATAACTTATAGTAAGATAATATACGAACTTTTGAATAGTTAGGCAAGGTGTATTAACAAACTCGTTAGTGTATATTTAAAGCACACCAACATTTAACTAACCATAAACAACTAGTAAAATAACACAAAAGATAATACTTTGTTCAATGTGAGATTAGAAGCTTAAGACGTAATAATAAAAGGGTCTTTAGATTACATTTTGCAACAATAATAAATGTTTTGAAATTGTGTTAACATTTTTGCACTATATAAATATAAGTTTATAAGTAATAATTGAATTTTTGTATTGATTTGTTTTTAAAGGTAATTGAGTTTCAAGTAATTAAAAAAGCAAATGCATCGCATTTCGTCTTTAATAGGAGATTCTTTTAAGTCAACTTGATAGTTATATAAATCTTTAATTGTTTGTTGGCCACTGGCCTTTAAAAGCTAAGCAAGGAGTAAGGGTAGGTGAACAAGCCAAACGGCTTTGAGTGTAGCTGGAATGCATTTTGGGGAACATGAGGCACACAGATAAAACGACATGGATTAAGCTAGGTTGCAATGCTCTAGCTCTCTAATATGTATGTATATGTGTATATTTTATATGCCTATTCTGATAAATTATTGTACTCTCTTGCATAATTTGCATGTGTATGAACTATGTAATTGTCCAATTGCCTTCTTCTAAATGTGTATGAGTATTGTTGTGTATAATAATTTGGGAGTATGTATTTGAATTGCCGCTGGTTTTGTCTTTTTCATTTGGTTGCTGGCGCCTAAGATTATCTTAGCGGGTGAACTCTTGTTCCTCGTCAAGCATTTCGACAAACGCGCGCGGCACAAGTCCCTTCATTAGGCCTTGCTTGCCGTACATGTAATCCTCGTTGACGGGCGAGCACTCGGCGACAAAGATGACCTGCAAAAAGAGCAAACAAATTGAGTTCAGTTGGGGTAGGAATATTCAACATTGTCTTCTCACCTCGTTTGCACTGAGATTCAATTCTGTGTGATCCTTGGCGTCGTAGGAGCACAGGACGCGCGCACGCTGCATTTGATCCGTATTCACGTTCAATGGCATGGACTGATTTGATTTGTGGCCGTGACCGGCGCTGCTATTGTTGTTACCAGCACTTCGTGCTCCACCGCCCACACCGCCGGCGACGCTAGATTTGGGGGCATCGTGTAGATCGAGCGGTGCGTATGGTGTCGGGCCTCCCAAGCTGATGGAAAACGCAGAGGCAGAGTTTAATGACTTGATAGTGGTTGGGGTTGATTGGGTTGGATTTGGGGTTGATACTATGGAAACCGTTGACGTAACAACACAATATATCATGATCACGAACAAACATACGACTATACATGACTAGACGAATAATAACAACCAATATAAAATGTATGCCTAATTACGTAGAAGACATGTTGACCAAAGCTCAATTCAATTTTGATTTAAGGCTTTTTTAATTTAATTTGTTAATTTAAACTGTTGTTATGGCGCTCGTATCGAATTCTATTTCAAAGTCTTCCAGCAGATGTGTGAGCGCCTTGGCCTGGCCAATATCAATGCTGCTAAACCCAGCCTCAATTTCATTATCATAATCGTTATCAGTATCTAGTGCTAATGCTAGTGCAGTAGAATTCGTTTCAGAATCACACGAATGCGCCGAAACTATGCTGGGAGGCCCATCGACATCTTCGCTATTGATGCGCAGGCGTGGCTTGGCGGGCTTCAGTCTGTAATACCACAAAACAATACAAACCGTAAGGTCAACAACAAACGATAGGCCACAGTTACACAGTAGACGCAACAGCAGACAGAGTGCAAGAATTGTACAAATAGTGCCGCCTACTCAACTACTAAGTATGCATATAATACCTTACATGTATATAGGGAGTAGCATGGATATGTCTTAGTCTGGTCATTCTAACACGGTGAGTTTTTGAATTAAAATAACTTTTCTAACATACAAACTGGTGTGACCTGGTCTTAAACTGATCTAATGACAGGACAAATGTACGCATGACTGAATATATACCCAATATCCCCACCGTCGGGGTGGATTTTCAAAATGGGTCAACAACAAGTCTTATTATTATTTGACAAGTCTCTTAAAATGAGATAAGGCGAACCACTCTAAAAGACAAAGAAAAGTGGTGTACATATTTCCACCCAATTCCGCCTGTAGGGTTGATATTCTTAAATAGGTTAGTAAAGTCGGTTTATTTTGCGTATAGACTTGAGATCACAATAAAGCGCAGGTAAAACGTAAATTGCGCCACAGCTTTTAATATTTTTCAAGCCCAATTAGAGCTCTAAATGAAATATTTAAAACTTCCTAAACTGAATTATTTCTCAAGATTATCAATAACATTTATGGTGCCGTTGCGGATGTGTCAAAAAATGAAGGTTGTTACGGAGCTCATTCGGTATTAACAATATAAATTATAATATTAAAGAGAGAGTCAAATTATACGATATTAAAATAGCTTTGCTGGTGGTAAAGTTTTAAAATATATTCTTTTGTAAAAAAAATATTAAGCTGCTTATTTCGAACTAAAGAAATACGAAACTTTCATCATTGAACTGTAGAAAATAGTTTCCCAAAGAACTGTGCACCTACCTAGATACCCTAAAAATATATTCCCCATTTTTGTTATTTGGATCACTGAAAAACATTTCCTGTTGATGTTTATAAGAGTGCATACAGTTTATTTATCAACTAACTAAATAGATTGACCTAAATAGGTAGACCTACATTGGATTAGCCCGTGTGTCGTTTAAGTAGTTCATATATTTAACTGCTTAATTGAATTAACCTGCCATAAGACACATCCATGTAAATAACTGTAGACTGTACACTTACTTGGCTAGGTCGCGCTGCAGTTGATCCATAACATCGCCACACTGCTTGTAGTAGCGCACCTGAGTCTGTATAAAGGCGTGCAGATGGCGCAAATGTGAGGCCTGCGATGTGCTGATGCCGTCCAACAGCAGCTTAGTAATCTCCGACTGGCGATCAAACTCGGCCTGGGCCACACGTAGATCGCGTTCCGCCTGCGTGAGGAAATATGATTGTTAGAAATATGACATGCATAGAATTGGCAAAGCATTTGAAAGAGCATTGAAAAGGCGCCTCGATGGGCGATACCTGTTCCAAGACAGCTTCTGGCGATATGCCATCTTTCTATAAATCAGAAATCAGGACACACGCACACACATCCATATACATGTAGTATGTCGTAAAAGCAGCACAAAAGTGTAAAAGCAGAGGCAAAAATCCATAATGAGCTTATAACTAAAACTGCACTCTTCACCCACTCACCGCCTGTTGGCCCAGCATGCTGCGCGCCTTCTTCACACGATTCTTGCATGCATCCAAGTCCAAGCTGCAGGCGAGACATACTTAGATAGTGATAAGATAATGGTAACCGACAGGCACATACCGCTTCGTATCCAGAATGCCGCGCTCCTTGCTGATGGTCTTCATTTCGCCATCAAGAAACTTGCGCAACGGTTGCGTAAAGCAAATGCCAGAGGTGGCAATGAAGTCGTGCTCGCACTGTCCCAGCTTCTGCTCGGCCTGTCCCACTTTGATTAGCGCCTGGCCGTAGGGCATATCCTGTCCAAAGTCACCCCCCGCTTCAATCATATCCAGTGCCAAATGCTCCAAGTTGCTAAGCCGTTTCGGCTTCGATTTTTCAATCTTCTCGAATATATAATCCTCGACGCGATTCTGTGGATTGGGAATCAGCACCGATTCGGTGTCCTTTACTATTTTCTCCGTCCATGTCTTGGTCACATCGGCGCGCTCCGCTAGATTTTGAAAGTGCAAATCATATTCGGTGCGTTCGGTAGTGCCCAATTTCTCCTCCGTCAGCTGAAAAGGGCAAGGGCACGCAAAAAGTCAATCGACTGCGCAGCTCCAAAACACCACCCACACCCACAGCCCAAGTCCCAACAAGAACTGAGCGTTTGCTATTGCTTAAGCATTATTTACCTGCACCACGCGTGATATTGTGCTGCCTGCCTCCTTGACAAGGTTCTTCATATTAAAATGGGGTAAATTTATATTCATTTTGAGCGAAATTTACAAGTTTTATTATAAAATTATTAGCAGTCCAATTTCTGTTTGTATTTATCAATAGTCTAATAAGAAACTGTGCTGCCCAGCAAATAATGGTATCGACACTAGAACTATCGATAGTTTTCACATTTTATTACGAATGTATTCTTATATGCGATTAATTTGAATGTTATCGATTAATTAAAATCGAATTTAAATAATATTGGAAAATCCTAATAAAGGTCTATCAAGGGAAAAACTATTTATTTATTAACAGGAAATGCTTTTTTCTCGATCCGTATTACGAAACTCTGTACTAACCCTTCACAAACCTATATAATTTTGCATTTGGGTTTTCGACCTGTTTATAAAATTGCATAAAACAATTACCCAACAACAATTACTTAACCGTTTAATGTTTTTTTAGGTTTATTTATATAAGTATAAGTAGGAAAAACTTCAACGTCCGCAATTGTCGAATAGAATGCACGAACTATTTTGTGGTACCCTCGAAACAATTTTTATATCCCCAAATCTGTCTCTTTCTTTTATGTTGTGATTTCCTTGTTTATACTGCATTGACCCCGGAAGAACATCCGTTTTTAGTAAAGAAATATTTGTACTACTAAGTATTTCATATAGATCGTGAACAGCATTAGTGGGATTAACGAGAAAGTCCAAAAGATTAACCTTTCTACTATAACAGCTTAAAACATTATAGCACTGTTTTTAAAAACACCATTAACCTCAATCGTCAAATAATTTTTAACAAACTTAACCGAAATATTCGATATTTGTATAAGACTCCATTAATTTTTGGGCCCAAAAGTTGAATTGTCACTATATTTATGTTACTCTCGTTACCGGAGTACAATTCATCGACATCTATAATTTAAGTAGTGTGCAAATAATAGCAGTGGATATATTATATCTTGTGTTTCCTATGAAATCTTAAACTTTTCGTATTCTAAGCAAAAATGTAATGCAAAAAAGCGATACAAAATCGAGGTCTAAATAAATGGAGCAGATATTTAGTCGTACCGGAACTCAACCCGAATATATGTACGTGCGAGAACCAAATACCCCACAGACGGTGCAGCTATATAAACATATTCTTACTAATGAAATAGTAGATTACCACGCAATTTGTTGCCGTATCAAAGGTGCAAGAAATAACCCTAATAAAATTAATTTGAAAATAGACCTTTCATATTGCTTAAAAATACTGATATTATTTTGACGCAGGTATACATTTTAATTATTAAAAGGATTGCAAACGCTTAAACTATAATTATAATACTAATTAATCTGCTTCCAAAATCCGCCGCAATGGCAATGCAACCACTTGTTACACCAGGCCTTAAGCGCCGAAGTTTTGGCCACTTTGTTGGCGCTGTTGACGAAACCACAACGCGAACAACGCCTTATGGTGCTGGGACTGGAACCCAACTGCAGATTACTGACGCCGTCCTTGACACAGTTGGAAAACACGACCTGCTCCATTTCAATGTCTTGCAACCCGGCTGGCTCCACCAACGAGGTGAAGGTGAGCTGTCCGGACTTGACTGCCGCATATCCCTGAGCGCTCAGAAGCGTTGTCGGATTGTACTTGCACAACTGTGGTATGAGCAGTTGCTTGGACAGTAAACTACACTCGTCCAGCAGAAGCTCGTCTGGCTCCGCCGCGTTTTGTGCTAGTCGCGTCAGCAGTCTGAACAATATGACCAGCACATCAATGTTCTCCATCGTTTTGGTATAGACAGGCAGGCACTGAGGATTAAGTAGTCCCCAAATGCGAATCATGACGAGTAGCTCGCGCAGACTGCCAATGGCCACAATATCACGACTGATATCGTAGCTGGGTCGCTTTCCAGACAGCTTGCTCTTCATGACCTCTTCGGGCAGGCGGTTGAGCATATTGAGGGCCAGATCTGTGACCCACTGGATGAGCTGTTGCAGACTCTGCAGCATCATTGGTTCAACGGTAAAGTCTTTGGGATCTAGATTTACCATGACCGTGTCCACGTCCGGCACCGATTCAGCCAGTTTCATGGCCAAATTATCGGCGGGTCCCTTATCCTGACAGCCCAAATCCGACGGTCGCAGCAGGCTCTTAAATGTGCTGGAAATGGCGTGCAAAATTATAAGATTGTCAAACTCCTGCTGTTGCGCCCGGCACAGATTGCTCTTAAGCGCCAAAAAGTTAGCATAGTAAAACTGACGAACATACGACGGCTGCCGCGTAAAATTGTCCGTCAGCTTTTCCACCAAAGCCTCCAGATTGCCCAGATTGAGCAGCAGCACGTCGCTTGCATCCACGCCAGTCACAATGCAGTACTCGAGCAACATCAGCAGTAGCTGCATTGTGCCTGCACTGTGCTTTAACATGGGCGTCTGCATCGCATGCAATTGAGCGTGATTATCGAAGATCAGCAACATTTGACTGGTGGGCGTCAGATCGGCGCAAACGAATCTGGTATCCGCATCGCGATCGAACTGCGTATGACTCAGTTGCTTCAACGTGCCGGGCTCAAGTACCTGAACGCTGTTGTCCTGCAGTATGACATACAGCTGTTCGCAGTCAGTGGCAACGAGGCGCGTGCTGCAAAGTTGCGCGAGCTGTGCGTTCAACTGCAACTTTGCCACCTGCTCCCAGCTCTCGCTTGGCACAAAATCCACAGGTTTGTTACTAGATGTTGCACCCGACGACTGTTGGAGCAGCGCGTGCACATTTTGATGCCGTCGGGTAAGCGTCCATTGCTCCAGCAGACTTCCGCCATCGGGACAGCCAAAGACCACGTAAATGACATCCTCATTGCCCGCGCGCGTCCACAGCAGCTGTGAGACGCGTCTGCTCTCCTGCGATGCGGGGATGGTGTTTAAAAAGATGCTTGCTAGCGACTCGGGCTTAATTTCAATCCGTTCACCCTCCAGCTGCAGTGAGACCTTCAAATGGCAACAAACAAATGATTTTGTATAGATATTTTGATCAAATCTTTTTAAGGGGCCATAATCTTCTGTGTGTAGCTGCCATAGAAACAATCGGTTGAAGATCGATTTTTTTGTATGACAAATATTGTTATAGACATACGAATTTAATCACATTAAGCCAAACTATATTAACCACAGTAAAACATTTAATTGCAGAGTTAGCTTTGAATCAGTACAAACAAAAACGATTTTACTCAGCAACTCATTTTTAATACGGTTGTTCCTATGGCAGCATTATGATATAGTGGCCCGATTTTGCACAAATTTAGAAGGTTTTTAAAATCGGTCATGATATAACCAAGAAGACTTCTAAGAAAAACTGTACAGATAAAAATCTATAGTCAGCAATTTCATTCCTACCTTGAAACAATGCACCAGTTGTTGGTGCTGCTGCCAGCCAACGCTGTAAGCTATGTTCAGGGCTCCACTGGGACTGGCCACAATGCTGCAGTGTTCAATGTGGCTGCGGGAGATTCCAATGCTGTGAGTGGCGGGCGTCAGTTCGATTTGTTCGCTGTTTGTGTTGGGCGGAGGCTCTGCCACGCCACTGTTGATGTTTGGGGGCAGTTTCTGTAGCTGGGGCAGAGTGAAAGCGGCCAAGAGCCCTGAGGAGGTGAGCAGTATGCACCCATCGGCCGCGACGCCACCAAAGCCGGTCAATGTGGGCCGCTGCTCAAGACGTTCAAACTTTTCAGCATAATAGGTATGATCCTTTTTCAGGGCACTGAAAACAACGCCTTTGCCGTTGTGAAAGAATTTCGCTTGTATGATGTCCTCGCTGGGTACACTGGCAAAGTACAGCATCTGCCAGAGATTTAGCGCTTGCTCCTTGGGCTGCCAGATCTCCACACGGCCGCCAATATAACCAAGCAGCAGTTGCTCGCCGCTGGCATTCCACTCCATCACATTTATCAGCGACTTGGAGCTACAAACTTTGTAGTACTGCCATGGCGTCACAATGTCGCAGACGTAGACGTGACTTGAGAGACTCTGGAGTGTGCTGAATGCAATAATGTTGCGGGTGGATACGGCGCATAGCACGACCTTGTGTGGGAATACGCTGTCCTTGCCATTGCCAAATTCACGCCGACTTTCCACTTTATACAAAATGGTCATTTTGTTGTTTTCTTTTCACCGCAAAAACAAAGCGGTGGTATACTGGTGATGGGCACATATATAATCTAATTTATCGATTTATATCGGTATGAATAGCGTATAGATTTTCATTTATCGATAAGCCGATTTTTCTCTATTGAATGGCGATAAATTGTATCATTTAATACCCAACAGACAAATATTATGAATCAGAGTTTTCCTTCTATCACCTTAAATTTTGTTTGGAAATATATAACGGTTATTTATTATTATTTATTTTTTGGCGGTAAACAAACAAAATTAAATAAGTACTTAAATACTCAAATAAGTACATGAAGTCTGTCAAGAAATAGTTGGGACATGGCACAAATTTCATTAATTCGACATTTGTATTGAAAACAAGGAAGGACGGCCATCTTCGGAGTGCCGAAGCTATATGCCCTAGCAGGAATTAATTTCTATACAAAACTTAATTAAACTCTCACTTGTTTCAATAAAATATTTCCATAAACAAAAAGTTTGATATAGCGAAATAGTGGTTCGATTGTGACCAAATTTCGTCAGATTGCATTTTTCAACCGATCGTTCCTATGGCAGCTATATATTATAATGACCCGATGTTGATCAAATTTGGTCAAATTGTATAAACTCTTTAAAGACACGGTTTGGATGAGTTTGGTGGGGATATCTTTATAAATAAGAAAATTTTTCATACAAAACATTTTATAATTTTGATCGCCCTTCTCTTCGATTCTCAAGAATTAAAGGGAGACCAGTACAATTTATCACTTTGGAAGTATACTTTGTGAATAGCAATAGCTTATTTTGGAGGTCCACTTTAGTGTGTGTGTGTTAGAGAGTGAGAGGGAGAGAGAGGGAAAAAGGAAGAGGGAGAGAGCGAGAGAGAGAAACAGAGAGACAAAGAGTGACAGGTCGCCCTTTTCTGCGATTCTCAAGAATTAAAGGGAGTCCACTTCAAGTAACTTTTGATCGCCCTTCTCTGCGATTCTCAAGATTTAAAGGGAGTCCAGTAAAATTTTTTATTTTGAGGTATACTTTGTGAATAACAATAGCTTATTTTGGAGGTCCACTTCAGTGTGTGTGTTAGAGAGAGAGAGAGAGAGAGAGAGAGAGAGAGAGAGAGAGAGAGAGAGAGAGAGAGAGAGAGAGAGAGGGAGAGAGAGAGCGAGAGAGAGAAACAGAGAAAAAGAGTGACAGGTCGCCCTTCTCTGCGATTCTCAAGATTTAAAGGGAGTCCAGTAAAATTTTTTATTTTGAGGTATACTTTATCAAGATTTAAAGGGAGTACGCAATAGCTTATTTTGGAGGTCCACTTTAGTGAGTGAGAGAGAGAGAGAGAGAAAAAGAGAGAGAGAGAGAGAGAGAAAAAGAGAGAGAGACAGATCGCCCTGCGATTCTCAATAATTAAGGGAGTATACTACAAGTAACCATTTTGGAGGTCTCCAGTTGATGGCCCTTTTCTGCGATTTTCAAGACTAAAACGTAAAAAAAAGAACGGAAACCTTCGGAGTGCCGAAGCTATATAACCTAGCAGGAATTAATTAAGTTTGCATGAAATATTTGTATAAACAAAAAGTTTGATATAGCGAAATAGTGGTTCGATTATGACCAAATTTGGTCAGATTGTATAAACTCTCTCTGTTTAGGAAAGTTTGGTGACGATACATTTATAAACAAAAAAGTTATTCATACGAAAACATAGTTGTCGACCGATCATTTCTATGGCAGCTATATGTTATAGTCGTCCGTTAATTTATCCAACTTAATTAATAAATGTACTATCTAATAGCTACTTACAACAAAACAGAACATTTTCAATATCAAAACTTATAATAAATATCAAAATCAAATTATTGTCCAAAAATTATCTGTCAAGAATGTGTTTTACATGACTTTAAAACAGCATATATGATAAGAAAACTTAGTCAAAAAATATATTTAATATTTTGTATGGCCATACTTAGTTAGTGCCTACGACGTCCTGCAGCCTGTGCTTCATTGAATTTATTAATTTTGGTAATTGGTAGATGTCTAACACTTTTTACTGAAATGCACCCTAACAGAAAGTTTTCGAACTTCACAGTAGGAATAATATTTTTATTATTAAGCGGCTTAAAGGCTTACAGTATGGCGTAATTGGGACCATCATTGTAATAAACTTTATTTATTTATTTATTTATTAAATAAAGCATTATTTTAGTTTCGTCCCAAATTATTACGTCATGCCAATATTCATATGGGCTTAAGAAATCCCAAGTTTCTTGACAGACTTTAAGTGAAACACATAAAATTAAGTTAATTACGATCGCTGGCAATCTGGAATGAATGTAATAGTATATGTAAATATTTCGAAAATGGGATTTTAAATTTACAAAAATTATAAGAATTAAATTCATATTAATTATTATCAAACGGAGTTGGATTCCTGGAAATACATCAGTCTGGAAACTTCAAATAAGTAATTTTGTACATACTATATTTATTATTTATAAAAATTACGGAAACAGACCACACTCAAACCGGCTTTTGTTTGTTTGATATGAATATCTTGTTAATCGAAATTCACAGTTTATTGAACTCTGACGCTCGTACATTAACTTAAGACAATAAATACACAGTGATTACGAATAATTTACCTAAACAAAAGGCTTAAGCTAAGTTCACGTAGCGCAGACCCTTGACCAAGCTGCCGCTGAAGCTGTCGCCGTCGATGAATCTGATGCCATCGACCAGGCAGGACTGCAGACTGCAAGGATACTCCGCTCCAAAGGCGCTGCTCTCCCAGCGCAGCTGCAGCACATACTGCACCTCGGGTGTCAATACACACGCTTGTTCTCGGCTCCAGCTCAGATGCAAATCACAATTGTACTTTGTTGTCTGGTTTTGGATGACGTGCGTCCATACGGATTCACCACCATCAGGAAAAAGGTCAATGCGCAACGATTCCCTGTACTCCTGTGGGACGTGTCCAATGTTGCACGTCAGATTTGGCGCTAGACGACTGTTTAGCACCAAGCCCAGAACGGAGATAAATCGGGAGCACTTCAAGCCCAGGCGCCACACATGGGACTCGGCGTCAATGGTGAACGGCCGGCAGGCCTTATAGTAACAGCGTTCCACGAGTGTAGCAGGCACAGGCGCAGGAGCGGGACAATGGAGGTTAGCCATTGACGCCGTCACCTGCCAGGTCGAGGCGTCGCCAAGACCAGCATCATCGCACTCCTGCTGGGTCCACTCGTACACGTACCAGAGCAGCAGCTTATGCGGCTCCTTGCAGGCGGCAATTATAGACTTCACGCACTCCTTGGATACATGAACGTAGTGCTCCTTCAGATAGCTCATGTACTGGTCATTGTTGACACAACAGCGCATGAAAAACGACATGCACACATCCTGCAGACTATCCAGGCCCATGCAGACGCTTAGCTCCAGGGCCGGCAGGACATTGCAGAAGCGCAGCTTGCGCCTTATGGCCAGCAAGGAATCAGCTATAAGTTGATCCAGCAGATACTTCTCGGCGGCATAGTAAAGCTCAATACAGGCCTCCAACTGCAGGCGCTCGTAGTCCACACTGCCAGTATAAATGTACTCCAGCAGGACCTTAAATATCGGCCCACTGATGTCGTGTATCTCAATCTCCGGCTCCAGCTCCTGCAGCGGTCCATAGAACATGGCCTCGAAGACGGGACTGGCGGCACTTAATATCAGCTTGTGTCCCTTCAGCTGTTGCTCGCACACATGGAACACACAGTCTGTGTGCTTCTCCGCATGCAACAGCTCCGCATATCGCCGGCCCAGCAAAGTGCCCACGCTGGCCTGCTCCTTTCGATGGGTCACGGCCAGTTCTAAAGATGAGGCGGCGCTCATCTGAAAATGTATAAAGACAGAAAGTCTGTAAATTGCGTATTGGAGAAACTTGCCAGCTATTGGCTAATAGAAAACCAGTTTTTATGATTCGCCGTTCCAGCATCAATCATTCAGCGAACTTGTAGAAATTTCTTAGGTTCTGCCTTTCCCTCATTTTGCATAGCAAATTAGTGGAAGCCGAAACGTTTATACCCTTGACAGGGATTAATACTAAAATAGCTCGTGCAGCGAAACTAATTACCATATTGAAAACAGATTCCTAAGTCTATAATAGAAAAGCCATAGTGAATGCCAGTATGTGCGTTCCCCGTAAGGTTGATTTCAATTATTCACACTTATATAGATTGTAAACAAAACTTGGTATGTACTATATTCGTAAACAATCAGGGACCGTAACAGTTCTAAGTTATACTTTAAACATTTTTTACAAAGCGTTTATTTCTTGAGTTTTGTTTAATATAGCGAAAAAAACGATTATTCCTTATTTTATTTCAGATAAAGATTAGTTGAGTTTTATTTTTTTGATCAGAATAAACGAAAAATGAGAATATGCTTCATAAGTTTATTATTCTATGTAAATAACCATAACTTTCCATACTTTAATTTGCCGTGAACTAATGATTGTAACATTGACAAAAATTACATACAGAATAAATGTATTCATGTCATTATATTATAAATTTTATGCTTTTGTACACTCAGATCTAATCTGGGTGTCTGATAAGAAATCGCAGTATTGCCTTTATAACAAATTCCATATCTGACGTAAGTGCTGACTAAACTCAATTTCTTCTCCTCGCTAATCACAGCCGTGCCAAGAACATGTCGTTATAGTATACTAAATATATACTATAAGCCTTTGTTTACCAATAACGCAAAATAATACTATGAAATTTGCGTTCTGTCATTCTAATACCGGCACATTTGGCCAACACTCGCGTGTGTTTACTTCGTTTGTTTGTGATTATTTATAATGGGTAATATAAGTATAACCGGTTTGAATTGTTTAGACAGATGTGGTGGCTCCGTGTAAATGACATTGCTGGGGATTTTATGGTAACTGGAAACTATTGGATCACTAATCCCTCCGAAAACTGATATACTGTGTCAGGTACTATAGTGCACATGGAATAATATTTAGACAGCTCGGCCTCAAGTTGAGGAAGCTACTCAAGTTCTGATTTAAAATACAGTTGTATCGATACGAATACAAATTCATGTGCTGAAAAATTACCTCTTTTTATTTTCAATAAATAAGTTAAAGCGATCAATTGATTTTTGGAAGCTGCTGCGCAAATTGTTTGCTAATGGTTGGGAGTCGATTGGTGATCGAGAAGTGTATTATTCAGAAATGTTTGATCGTGGAACGACACTTTATTTACATAAGCACGTTTTATGTTTTATTTTCATTTACGCGACCTTTTAAATATGTTTGTACATATATTCTGTTGTTGATAATTTTGGGTGAATACAAAATCACACCTTTTATCTGCGCCAGATATTTGGCACTGTGACAAGTTTTTGAGTATTTATAATATAATTGTCTAAGATATATACACTTTTGGTTTTCTTTACAACTTTCGAAAATGCGCAATTTATGCTTACTTTAACAATGCTAATTGAGTTCACTGCTTAATACTCAGTTCTGAAAAGGAACTGAACTTGACCGATATTGCCAGCCACTGTCTGGCTATCCGATGATCACACACTTAAAGCTCGAACGACGCACGAACCGTTGAGCGCAACGCGCCACCTTCAACTGATCGCTTGGAGAACCGCAAACGCTACTCGACCGTTTGCTACTCGCTCAACGCTCTCTGGAATGAAAGTCTCTCAGTATTCTGTTCTGGTTCTCAATCATGCTCTTGAGTGAGGTGTAGTTTCTGAATACTATAGGAATTGATAAAGCTTGGGAAATGCAAGTTTAGCTTCTCGGTCAAATTTAAAAGATAAATCGTAAGAATTATATGTTATTTTTAAATGATATATCGAATTCGTGTTAAAGACATCCCTTGCGCTGCTTCTAGGATCAAGAGTCCATAGTAAATATCAAGTTTACTTTTCATAAGACATCCAGTCGAGATTACAAATTAATTGACTTCATTTTATACATATTTCCAATGATCGGGCTTGCCGATGCGCAGCCTTGAACCCTTTAATAGTCTCTTCTTCAGACAGAGTTATTTCTGTAACTCATATAAATACACTATACAACAGATGTGGCACATTAAAATTATAACATAAGATGGCACATGTTCTCCCAACAAAAAAGGTAATTAGATTATGTGATGCTCTTTTCAAATGAATTTGTCTATACACATTATATCCATATAGAGAAAATAGATTTTGTTTGTGGATTTACTTTGTTCAACAAATCGTAAGATCAAACTCAGCACAACGATTAAATTTCTCTTTCCAAGTGGGACCATAACCTTAAACAATTTCGCATACTCAGAACGCTCGAGACAATTTTAAGATCATAATAAAGTCAGAAAGTTCAGGGAAAATTCAAATTAAATAAACTTCACACTTTTGTAAGGGTAACGCAGCTTCGACTTGGCTTGTGGTATTCCATGTCATATATTCGCTACCAGCCGGGGGCAGCTGCTTTGGCATGACTTTGACTTTGGCCTGTGTCTTCAGAAACTGGTATATGACCATTGGAGGCTGGACCCTCTTCTGTACATACACGTGTGTGTGCCTTTTGAGTGTGTCTGGTGTGTTCAGGTCTGCTCACTGTTCTTGCTGTATCTTTTTCTTGCGTCTCTTTGAAGCACCTGCCACGCTTTGTACTAAAATGTTCAATTATGTGATGAATTTTGTGAACAGAACTTGATCGAAAGCAGAGGGCAATATCGTGCTTTTGGATCAATGTGTACATGTTCAACCCGTTTAATTATGCTCGCAAATGAAGTAAAATATGTTACATAGTAACTAAAATTTAATTTCTAAGCGCGGCAACTAATTTAAAGGATTTTTGAGATGCGGTAACGTCAAACTTTTATATGCAGAATTAAGGGCTAGCAATAACTTAGGCTTACAGAGATATAGCTAAATATATATGTAAGTGGTATGGCTGCCAGCCGGCTCGTGTCTACGCTTAGATAATATCACGTGGCACACTCAGAAAGTGTATGGAATTGGACACATGGTGCGTGATGTCCGTCAGCGTCTCCTTGTGTACGCCTCCGAATAGAATCAGCTCGCCGTTGCCAGCTATCAGACTGGACAATATGAGGCGGTCGGGTGCGCCGGTCAGCACACCAAAATTCTTGTACTCCACCCAATCTAGGCCTGGCTCGCTACTGGTATCATGCTGCAGCAAGCTAGAAATGTCGCACACAAACAAGGACTGCACATTGCACCTCAAACGCTTGGGCGAGGGCGCGCGTAACGTTTGCGGCTCCACATGGGCGGGTGCACTGCGTCGCGAGTTCCGTATGGCATTCATTTTCTCCTCCATGCGGCGTATGCGTTCGCTGTGATCTCGTGAGGCACTGCGCGAACGTCCAGGCACATTGAATGCGGCCATGCGAAACGGATCCTATAAAATAGATAACCAATTAATATATAAATATTGCTTATATCGAAGAGTTTATGTGAGATTTAAAGAACAAACTAAGAAATTCTTATCACAAAAACGACAGACCTTAATGGACAATTTCTTATTAAAACATGGTAACATAATCGACCCTTCTGAATTTTGTTCGAATAAACATTTGCATTTAATATTAACAAAACCGAAGTGTTCAGGTATTTGCAATTATGGGTAATTGAAGAGATGTAATTACAATATTTCTAACTTTTATGGTGCGTTTTTTCCGGTCTAATTAAGCAAAACGCCTAAAAGATAACAGATCATCATTTGAACATTAATTAATAATTAGCTTCAGCCAGACATAGGGTGTTCCGAGATGTTTTTGCTGCAGACAGTACACATGGCCGAGCCTTCTGTATCGGACCATAGGAACGATCGATCGACCATTGTTATTGTACGATTTTCAATGCATCCTGACCAAACTCAACAAATCGGAGTTTCGGTATTTTTAATAGAAGCTGCCCTAGTTTGGTACAAATCGAACTACTATATCTTATAGCAGTTATATGAACAAACAGAGGAAAAATAGGCTTTTGTATAAAAAACTTTGTTGTGTCTAGACATATCTCATCCCTACTCGACAATTGCGAGTTTTTTTATACCTTATAATATTGCATTTGATCAAAATCGGACCACATTATTAAAAGGCTGCAATGGGAACAATCGGTTGAATATAAAACATATCTTCAAGGGTATACAGAAGTAAGCCGTTCGATCTTGTTGACACTCACCTCGAAGTGCTCGTCAAATCGTTTGGGAAGCAGTGGCTCATTGTCGCGACAGCGTAGCGCCAGGTTACGCTGCAGCCGCTGTGCAGCATCCGCATCACCATCCGCGGCTGGTGCTGCTACTGCATGTGGTGCCGCTGGCGCCGCGGCGGGCGCGCCCACAGGTGGTGAGTGCAACTCACTTAGACGTCCAGTGCGCGGCTGATAATTGTTGTTGTTGTTATTGTTGACGTTGTTGTTGTGCATAAATTGCTGCGCCTGCTGCATGTGCTGGTTAAGTATGGCTCGCCTATTGGCCAAATACTGCTCCTGTGGCGCCAATGCGGCGCCGCCCAAACGCACATTGTTGCCACGTTGTTGTTCCAGCGGAGCAGCTCCTGGCCGGCGCTCAGGCAGCGGTATTCGCTGGCCCGGCTGATGCAGCTGCTGGTGCTGTTGGTAGAGTGGCGGAGGTGGTGGGGGCGCCTGTCCTAGGCCTGCAAAGCGCAAGGCACTGGCGCCAACAACTGGCAAGCGGTTCTGCTTCATTATTTGAAAGTCCAACGGCATTTTGGGCGAGGGGCCAACCACAACCAAATAATTATTTACACGACATCCAGGATTGCACCACATGTGCACGGCGCCAAAGTGTTTGTTGCGCACATTCAGCTGCTTCCAGCACCATGCATCCCGGGTCATATCCAGCAACCAGGCATCCGTGTAGACGCGATTGGCGCCGCCGCATCCACCAACAACGAGCAGATGATGCTTGTCCAGCTCCACCTGAATTTGACCATACCGCGGCGCAGGGCGTGTGTTGCCCACAAAAAGCGGTTGCCACCAGCGCTGCTCGCCCAAATCCAGCACCCATGTGTCATTTGAGTTGACATTGACATCATCTTTTATCTGATAGCCTCCAAACACAATCATGCGATTGCCGTGCACACTAGCCGAGTGTCCGGCCATGGGGGGCGGGCAGGGCAGCGAGTTGCGTGCCAGCCAGCGATCCTTGGCCAGATCGTAATAGTGCAGTTCGTCAAACAGGCACCAAGGCTGATAGGGCGGATGCAGCGAGGGGTATCGCCAACCGCCAAATAGCACCAGCATGTCCCGCCAGGCCACCATGGATGCACTGCCTTTTGGAGAGGGATACGTGCCGGTGGCCAGTGGACGCGACCATCGCATGTGCGTCAAGTCAAACCGCCATAAATCATTAAACGTTGTATCCGACGAGGAGCCACCGCCAAAAACATACATAGAGTTACCTAGCCGCACGGCCGAATGCGCGAATCTTCCTGCAATAATGGGCATCGGCATGCCCGTGGGCATGCTCGGGCTGTTCGCCTCCACTGCGGCAGCAGTCTGCTGGGAGAAGACCTCCCATCGTAGCCGAAAATCGGACAGGCCCTTTTCCAGATTCAGCTTTGAGCGGCGCACAAGATCTGCACAATAAAACGCATTAAATAATGTTGTTATCACACCCGCTGCACTTACTCTTCACAATCACTTGCCACCGCTTGCACACGAGGCTGCAATGCTCCAGATCGCCATAGGGCGGTAAATATGTGAATATGAACTCGAGTATCTCGTCGGGCAGCACATTAAGGCTAGTTGAGGCTGTGGGGCATTTGGAAGGGCTTGTAGTCTCATTGCCAGAGCTCTTATTCAGATTACGATTGCACGTGTCCATTGTATGGCGTCCTGTCCTTGTCCTTGCCTCCTTTGTTGTCCTTCAACTTAACTGCAACTAGGTGCCTGAACAGACTTGAGCTGCTGAACCTCCACAGTACAGTTGACTTAAGTTGGGGCTGACTTTAAGCAATTAAAGCGTTGCCTACGCACACTACGGTGGTAAATATTACTTTTTACCCAATTTCCAGCCCAAATAAAACTATAAACAGCAGCAGTTGCTGGCTTAAAATAACTATCGCACAGAGGTCTGTTATCGTATTTCGATAGAAAACAGCTGCTTATCGATAGCACAAGCAAATGCATTGGTAGTTCAAGCAGTGTCGCAATATTCTTTATTTCCAACGCTTGTATAATTTGAAAGGCGCCAAGTTTAAACAACAGTTTCATATTTGAAACATTTCCCATAGGTAAGAAGTTGGAGATCTAGTAATCAACTCATAACCAAAAGTAAAACTATTAAATACATATACTGAGCCCAAAAATTCCATGAAAACACAAATTCATTAAAAGAGCGATAACTATATCCAAAAGATAACATATTTACTTAAAATGGCTTTTCGTTCGGTTGTGACCATGGAGAAACCACTGCAGCACATATCGCTGACTGATTGGAATGAACGAGTCGGCTATCTGCGTAATGTGGCAGATGCACGCCGGGCGGACGCCTTCGCACTGCGGCATTCTTCTCGTGTGCTCCGGAATGAGGCTAGCATCGAAGCCAAATGGGCGACCAATGAATCGAATGAGGCGCTGACCGATCGGTAAGATAACTGAAAACTTTGGGAATAGTTACACTAGATTCTGGTTTTTGTCTATCTTTAGCATTGCGGAAATGAAACACTGGCGCGTTCTCATCTCAAAGACGTTTGAGCGCATTGAGCAGGAAATTCACGCTCTTCGGGAGGAGAAGAAGGCAGCAGAGCGTGATCTGGAATTGCAGGGGGCTCCATTATCAGTGATAAGCGAGGTGTTAACAATGCGCGACAGTCGCCTTGGCTCTGAGATGACCTACGATGAGCCGGACACGGAGATCAAGAATGAATTATACATATTAGAGAACAATCAGCGATTGCTAGCAGATCTTTGCCAGAAGGCGTGGGAGAAGCTGACGCGTCTTGAGCAGGTACGCTTCAAGATAAGTATGGAGATCGCGAACAAAATTGAGGCGGTGGATCTGGACAATGCGCAACTGGCGCTCAATCGCAATTCAAGCAGCATTACCTACAAGCCGGATCTCATGCGCTTTCCCAAAAAGTAAGACCAGTCCCATAATACTAACGACAGCCAGATTTGGTAAAGTACTGTACACAATGGGGTCCCTTCGGTACTTCAGCAAAATGGTACTTTGCTTGTCCTCATATCGTATTTATCTTCTAAATATACAAACTTTTATCAAAACTATATATTTACAGCTTCAGCTCATACGAGGAGTGGTTGGAGCAGGTGAAGAGCATTAAGCAGCTTGCCGAGAACGAACTTGTGGACACTTCTATTATACGGGAGGCCCTATTCGTGAGCCGTGAGAAGGCACGTTCCATACTGCAAGCCCAGCAGAAACGTACAGAATTTTCCATACGTAAGCGCATCTTTGAGACGCAGCGAGCTTGCAACGAGCTGAAGTGGCAGCAACTCAAGATGAAAGATGAAATGGAAAGAGCTATGTGCGAGATCAAGTTGCTTGAGGAATCGTTGCGTGACAAGGAGAATGTTTTAAAGCTCGCTGAGACACGACTGGAGAATCGTGCTCAGCGTTACGGCAAGGAGCTATGCCTGGACCAAGCACACGACATGCTCTGCCAGGAGGTTGAGAAGTTACGCCAAATGCGTCGTTGTCTAATGGCCAAAATCAATGATTCAAAGAGCAGCTTCAATCTATTGTCCGATCATGCGCTAAAGATTGATGTTGATCTGGAGAACAAACAGCACTCGCTGATGACTGACACAAGAGCTTTGGAATTGCGTCAAGGTCTTAATGAAGACGAAGTTGGGCTAAAGCTGAACAATCCAAGTGCCCAGACCGATCGTAATATTGTACTCACAGGCGTGAAACAGTATATTTCAAAGGTCTAGAGATTCATCTGATGATATGTGTTCCGTTTATTTATATTTAACTTGATCAATTGTGTGCTGGAGTGCACCCATCAATTTGGTATTTCTTGCCTTAATTTTATATAATTACATAATTTATCTTCATGTGGATATTTTGTAAATATCATTGAAGGCCAGTTGGAATTGTTGGAATCTTGACATTTCCTCAATTGCGTTTATGAAGGCAGCTCATTGCTCAACTTCACCTACTATGTACTTGATTATCGGTTAATTGATTATTGTAACTATATACATTGCAATAAAAACTTAAATACCACAACTCAATTTACATTAAATGGGCGACTAGGCTCAGTGCTGCAGTCTATGGAAACAATCCTCATTTAAATCGGATAAAAATACTACAAGGATCACACGCTTCGTATAAATATTACAGAATGAAGCACCAGTTAATCTTGTCACATAGTGAAATACAATGAACCTGATAGTATTCTTAGTCAGACACTACATAATTGGATTGTATTCTATAGAACGCTAGAAAAGAGAAGATAGTTTGAATAAGTTGTCTGTCAAAGGCTGTACTGTATAATGATACTCAATACTTAATTCCCTCTCATCAAGTAAATCTACCATTAGTTAGACCATCCAATTGCATTCTAAGATTTGTTGACAGAAAAGGAAACTTTCTTTTGTAGCTTGCTTGCTGCATGGTTCATATGATGCTGTTTTTGAGAAATTGGTTGAGAAATGTTCGGTAGTATGTTCTAAGAATGCGTTTAGTTATCCATTTGCATTTCAACTTTAAACGGAATTTATTAAACAATCCTTTATTTTTCATCTCTCGCATTGCATTCAATCATAAATTGAGCCCAAGCTCACTATTTGATTTCCATAACCAACTGGCAAAAGTTGTATGTTTAAAGCATTGCCCAGAGGCAAAAACTCAAACATCTAGTAGTCCACTCATAAATACACAGATTCGAAAAGTATGAAAACTGAAATTCAGTAAACCACATACTAACTACACAAATACTACAAAAACAGACTTTAAAAAACACAAAAATACTGAAAATATATACATACATATACTTAAAATGGCTTTTCATTGTGTATCGACCCTTGCGAAGCCGGTGCAGCACATCGCGATGAGCGATTGGCGGTACCGAGTGGGTCGACTGCGAAACGTGGCGGATGCACGTCGGGCTGACGCCCTGGCTATAGGTAATTCATCGCGAAACCTACGCAATGAGACGCGCATCCTGGGCAATTGGGCGAACTATGATACGAACGAGGCGCTGACCGATCGGTAAGTTAGTAGCAAGTGGTAAGTAACCGATAGAATTTGATGAACCAGTTTTCTGTGTCTGCAGCATTGCAGAGATGAAACACTGGAAAGAGCTCATCGCCAAAACGTTTGAGCGCATTGAAAAAGAAATTGAAACTCTCCACGGGGAGATAAAAGCAACGGAGGAAGAGCTGGAGTCACAGGCAGGTCCAATTGGGATAATAAGCCAAGTGATGTCCACTCGCGACAGTCACCTGGCCCCAGAGATGACACATGATGAGCCATACGCAGAGATTAAAAATGAATTGTACATATTGGAGAATAATCAGCGATTGCTAACGGAACGCTTACAGAATTCATGGGAGAAGCTGAGGCGCCTTGAGGAGGTGCGCTTCAAGGTTAGCATGGAGATCAAAAACAAGGGAGACACAATAAATCTGGACAGTATACAACTGGCACTAGACCGCAATTCAAGCGACATATCCTACAAGCCGGATCCTTTGCGTAATCCCAAAAGGTAAGCTTCATCCCGTTTAGACTTGGGCAAACTGGGCTTGTGATACCATGCTAAACTGGCTTGGTCACATTTTTGGTATCCTCCAATCCTGGTTATGGTGGTTCTTACGAAAAATCGAATATTTCTTGTTAGAAAGCTTTACTTTCTTGACTCTCCATTTCTGATCCAAATACTAACCAATCATTACAACTGACTTTTTGCAGCTGTTGCTCATATGAAAATTGGCTGCTGCATACGAAGAACGTGAAGCAGATGGCCGAGAACGAACTGGCGGACACAGCTGCCATTCGGGAGGCCCTTTTTGTGTGCCGTCAGAAGGCCCATGATATTATGAAAGCGCAGCAGGATCGTAGCGAATTCACCTTACGTAAGCGGATCTTTGAGACCGAGCAGTTGCGTAACGAGCTGGAGTGGCAGCAGCTCAAATTAAGGGAGTCGATGAAGAATGCTTCGTGCGAGATAAGTTCGCTAGAGGATGATTATAATGACAAGGTCAATATTTTGAAACTGGCCGAGACACGACTGGAGAGTCGATCACAGCGTTGCATCACTGAGTTGTGTTTGGACAGTGCACATGAGATGCTGTGTCTCGAGGTTGAAAAGCTTCGCGAAGCACGGCGTTGTCTCCTGAACAAAATCAATGAGTACAAAGCCAACTTCAATTTGCTATCGGATCATGCGAATAAGGTCGACGAGGATTTGGAGAACAAACGACACTCGCTAATGACGGACACACGTGCGATGGAATTGCGTCAACGTCTTAAGGGTGACACATTGGCACTGCAGGTGAACAATCCATTTGCCCAGACTGATCGCAATATTGAGCTCACACAGATGGAGAAGGATATTCCAAAGGACTAAACCATCATGATGAAATATGTTGCGTTCATTTCTGTTTTCTATTTAACTAGCTCAATTGTGTTCTGGAATACAACAGAGGTCAAGCCTTACGGATTTAAAACGAGGAGCAGGCCCACAAATGAATTGCACCAGCCAATTCGGTGTTTTAGACCTTTATATATAATTTATATATAATATTGAACTTTGGCTTCATGCGACTCCTTTCTGAGCAACAATTAGAGGTCCAAAGGGTCGTTTCCAAGCACGAGTACACCATCTTGGTTTTGTCCTCAAACGGAGTCTCAAGGCGCACTTAAAGCCCAATTTCACCTTGTATACCTTTGTATGCTATCTACCTGATTATTCTCCTTAAATATATTCCAATCAACAATTGAAACAACAATTAAACACTAATTAATTTGATCAATCAAATGAAAATCGGTGACTCGACTGGATTGCTTACAGTAGCTTGTGATAGTGGTGGAAAAATGCGAACACCACAAGGGGGTCTAATCATCAATGAATCAGGTATTAAATATCAAATACAGCAGTAAGTCCACAAAGCTATGGACTTAGAGCTAAATTATGCGGTTGTTTATTGAGTTTCCGTATACAAATCCGAAGGATACATCATTGTGTCCTCCAAGGCGACCAGCGTTAAGGTTATCTAGTGAAACACTACAATCCTGGATTGTATTAAACGGAACGCTGAAAGAGAGATTTGAATTTACCATTTAGTATAACAATCAGTCGAAGGAAGCTGTATAAAACAAGATTTAATCTAGACCAAATTGATTTCATTTAAAATGTTCACAAGTCATAAATCCTCTCGAATTGCATTCTAGTGAAAGGTTTAAAATAAAAGAGTGAGGAAGGGATATCAAGCTAAATAACTGTCGGGTGCATAAAGCGTCAATAACATACCGGCGACCGCGAGAAAGAATTCTTTTTTAACGTGTACAGGCTGTGTACCAGAAACTATAGGCTTTCCCGGGCCAGGGAATTTGAAAAATCTACCAACACAGGCGGAAAACTGTTATATGTAACTTAAAAAATCTACTCCCACCCGTCACTACGGACGGGAAATGGGCTTAAGGTCAAATGTGCTAAGGAAGCTTTTTGTTATATCGGTTTTTAAGCTTCCTATGCAATAAATCACAAGGCACGGGAGGGAAAGTATATCTAAGATATGAAACAAACTTGATCTGCGTATGGTATACAAGATCTTACATTCAGAATTTGGTTTCTCTAGCTCTTATAGTTTCTGAGATTGACGCGTTCATACATACGGACAGACAGACGGACAGGGTCCAATTGACTTGGCTATTGATACTGATCGAGAATGTATATACTTTATAGGGTCGGAGAAGTCCTTCTGTCCTCCTTAAATACCCCCTTTTTACCCATTTAATGGATACAGGGAGTAATAAGATATTCAAGCTATTAATCCCACCCCTGATTGGAAAAATGAAGGCAGGCAAGTCCTGGCAACAGTTTTATATGCAAACGTTACCATTAGCAATGGCCTAAGGGCGACACCTTGGTGATCTAGTAGCCATCGCATAAACAAACCAAAAACTTTTAATTAAACTTTGTTGGAAAATTCCTTTAGTGTACGTTGTGATTTTCAGTTGAGAACACAAATTCAGTTGTTCAGTTGCTTAGATATTTCTTATTTCCTTTATAAGTAGATTTCCAAAAGATTATATTAACTGAACTAAAATGACTTTTCATTCGGTGGTGACCATGGAGAAGCCGTTGCAGCATATCTCCCTGGCTGATTGGAATGCCCGAGTTGGTCGTCTGCGAAATGTGGCAGATGCACGTCGTGCTGACGCCTTCGCCTTACGTCATTCTTCGCGTATGCTCCGGAATGAGACTCGCATTGAAGCCAACTGGGCAAACTATGAAACGAACGAGGCGCTAACTGATCGGTAAGTTGGGTAAGATAGTTGGCATTTGCTGGACTTAATTGCTATTGTTTACATTGTCAGCATTGCGGAGCTGAATAGCTGGCGTGAGATCATCTTCAAGACGTTTGAGCGCATTGAGAACGAAATCCATGCGTTGCAGGAGGAGAAGAATTTAACGGAGCGAGAACTGGAGACGCTGGCGGGTCCAATATCCGTGATAAGCGAGGTGTTAACTATGCGCGACGGTCGCCTCGGCTCTGAGATGACCTACGATGAGCCAGACACAGAGATCAAGAATGAGCTGTTTGTGTTGGAGAACAATCAGCGATTGTTGGCAGATCGCTGCCAGAAAGCATGGGAGAAGCTGACGCGGCTGGAGGAGGTGCGCTTTAAGATCGGCATGGAGATTGAGAACAAAATTGAGGCGGTGGATCTGGACAATGCGCAACTGGCGCTAGATCGCAATTCAACCAGCATATCCTTTAAGCCGGATCCGATGCGTAATCCAAAGAGGTGAGACCAGTTTCTTAATGTTTAAAAAAGCAGGTTTAAACTCGTTTTCACGATGTGTTTGCAGCTCATGCTCATATGAAGCCTGGCTGGAGCATGTAAAGAACATGAAGCAGCTGGCCGAGAACGAGCTGGCCGACACATCTGCCATACGGGAGGCGCTTTTTGTGTGCCGTGAGAAGGCTCGTAACATGTTGCAAGCCCAACAGGAGCGTGCCGAGCACACTATTCGTAAGCGCATCTTTGAGACTCAGCGAGCGCGCAACGAGCTGGAGTGGCAGCAACTCAAGATGAAGGATGAAATGGAGAACGCTGTTTGTGAGATAAAAACATTGGAGGAGGCATTGCGCGAAAAGACGGAATCTTTGATGTTGGCCGAGACGCGACTGGAGAATCGTGCGCAGCGTAGTGGCAAGGAGCTCTGCCTGGATCATGCACATGACATGCTCTGCCGTGAGGTGGAGAAATTGCGCGAAATACGCCGATGTCTCATGGCCAAAATCGATGATGCCAAGGCCAATTTCAATCTACTGTCGGATCATGCGCAAAAGATTGATGTCGATCTGGAGAACAAACAGCACTCGCTGATGACCGACATACGTGCGCTTGATTTGCGCCAGCGCCTTAAGGGCGGCGAGTTTGGACTAAAGGTAACCAATCCAAGTGCCCAGACCGATCGCAATATTGTACTCACCCGCATGGAGAAGGAGATTCCCAAGTCATAGAGATGAAAAAATGATATATAATGTATTCCCATAATTTGTCTAAATTCTTGTGCTTAAAGTTCGACTTTTATTCGTTTTTTTCACGTTTCGCGCGCAGGCCAAAATTAAAATTAAGTTCTCCTAGCAGTGGCCTAAACGTAGTGCTCCAATCCAAATAAGTTTTGCCGTCTGTTGCCTTCGTTGTGTCCTTGCCTTGCTTCGTAAAGTGAACTCCTTGGCGCACAAACATGTCCCACTTCACGAACGTACCGGGCACAACTGGCTCCAGGGGTCCGCTGCTGACAATGGACTTGGGACTGTCATTTGCCACCAGCTGCCAGTCCACCCATAGGGCAATGCCATTGCACTCGCCCTCGCTGCAAAGAAAGTGTCGTATAAATTACTTGCGGCCAATTACTTTTGTAATTTAGAAACAATTTCCAATTATTTGGGTAATAGTAATTGAAGTGTATAATTGTAGGTAACTGCAATAATCATAACAAATGCCTTAACATTTGTTTCCTGAAAAGTATATCATTTGTATACCCTTGCAGATATAATTTGTTCACGAAAGAAGTATATTATATTCTTAATCAGCATAAATAGCCGAGTCGATCTAGATTAATTTCAACCAAACTCAGAAATTTAGTTACATTGTACTTTATATAGTTTGGTTGGTCATAGGCTGCCGTTTGACGAAACTTCGGGGTCTGCAAAACTTTTCTATAAGAATACATCTCTTCAGCTACATAGCTTAATTTTCTTGTTCATTACATTAGGCATAATTGTCATGTAATGATAATTTTTGAATGTAATTAGACTTTTCAATTACCATTACTCATTAGAGCACAGCACAGCTTTTCAGATTCTTACGTTGTTAGTTCCAAGTGTCCCTGGTTGTGCTGTTCCACGCTGAAATTAGCAAAGTTGACGCTTAGCACTTGCTGTGGCTGTGCTAGTGCACGGCAGGGATATTCCCAGAGCGGCTGCGCCTCCACCAGCGACAGAGCCTGTTCCGCAGAACGCTAAATGAAAATTGTAAGAGTAAGCAAACTTGCAGTGGACTTTTGGCACTACTTACCTGTACCATGTTGTCAAAAAGCGTCAGATCGAAGCCCTCGCAGCTGACGATGGGCGCGCGTATTTTGTGCAGATCCAGAAACTGCACGGGCAGTGCATAAATGCGCGCCGCACAGGGCGAGATTTCCGTAGTGGCTGGCAGCTTATCCTGCAACTGCAGCAGCAATGTACCAAAGTAAAAGTTGTCCCAAGGCAAAATAGTATTCAGAAAATATGGCTCGGCAAATATGTGTGTAATGGTGGCGAGCTCTTGCGGCTCCAGCTGCTTCAGGCTTTCTAGAAACTTGATATTCTTCAGCTGATTGCTTACGGCTATGGACTCGAGCAGGCGGCGCGAGAAACGATGCGGCTCCAGACACCGCACGCTCTCAGCGCCCAGTGCTGAGCTAGCCAGGCCCAGTAGACAGCCATCACCCAATACCAACACATGGGCAGGCTGTGCCTGTGAGCTGGCCGTGGAAAGTGCCTGCTCCAGGTAGCTCAGGTAACGCTTGTTTCGTGTGCCCTGATTCAGCTGGCCAATGCGACTGCGCGTGTAGGTCATGTGCAGGTCACAGCTGCAACTGTGTCGACGGGCGGGCTGCGGCGGCGGCTGATCTTTGTGTGCATCGAACCAGAGCGAGTACTCGTCGTGGTAGCATCTCAGCCAGAAGTGCTGGTCGGCATCATGCAACTGCAGCGGCTTGGGTATGTAGTAGATGGCCTGCATCCAGTGATCACGCCAGGGTACAATGTTGGCTAGAGGTCGCTGTTTGTCGCTGCAATTCGCTTGTAGTTGATGCCGTTCAGGGTGGGCCCAGTGGGGCGCGCAGCTCAGCAGCAGTTCACCGCCATCGTCCATTTCGATTTGCCACCAGTAGAAGACTATTTCAACGGTGCCTGGTTTACTGAGCTGCAGGCGCAACACGTTTTCCCGCTGCAGCTCGCGCGGCTGCTTGCGCTGGAAGTCAAACTGAAAGATTTCCACGGGCTCCGTGAGCGCATTAAAGGAGTTGGCAGGCAGTTGTGACAGCTGCACATCATGCAAAGCGGCTTCGCCGCTGCATTGCTGCAGCTGTTCCGGGGGACGTAGCAGTATATCACCATCCAGATTGGCTACGATCTTCAGGCTGTTCCATTGCGCCGCCAGCGGCGATTGAGCCACTTGGGCGTAACAGGTGGCACGCGCGGGAATGCACAGCGCGTCCTCGGTAAGCAGCTGGTCGTGCGCATGATTGTAAATGCCAATGGCACCCTCGCCAATAAGCTCAGTATCTAGAAGCTCTGCCACCAGCAAATTGGCCCTGTGCGGCATGTCGACGCCCATTTGAATGTCCGTGGAGCGTTTCCGTATGAGTCGTACCTGTGCAGCATCATTGGCGGCCAGTATGCGTTGCGCACAGTTGGCCATGGGCATGAATGCCTCACAGGCCGTCACAGTATCGGCGCCGGCGCGCAGTGCCATCATGGCCAGGATTCCAGTGCCGGTGCCAATGTCCAGGACGTGGACTTCTTTGCCCGCCTTGCGCATGGCTGCAATTGTTTTTCTCAATGCGGCATAGTACTTCTGGTTGCGCTCCCAGTCATGCAGCATGTCGCCGAAGCCAGCGTTTGCCACTTCTTGGTGGTAATCGTAATCATCACCGCGCTCTTGCCATGTGTTCTGCCCTGTCATCGGGTTGATTACTTGCGAAAAGCTGGCCATGAATTGTGTGCGTTGAATTGCCAAGCGGAAAATTTTCTGCATCGAAAAATACCAATAATATATGTGTATATCTATAATGTATATATTAAATAAGCGCATTTATTTTTGAAAAATAATCACACACACAATCTCGCTGTCGTTCAATCCCGCCACATTCACAGAGACAAATATATCTGTTTGTAAACAGAGGAAGTTATCGATTGTTCGACTTGCGATATATTGACCAGCTGTCGCAAGGAAAGCAAATTTTTAGGGAGACCATATCAGCGCAACGCTAGCTATTCTTACGTTAAGAAGCCGTTACGTTATTTTAAATATGTTATCAGTATAATCACGTTGCGAGTCAATTAAGAAAAACATTAGATTTATACATTTAAAATGCGTGTAATTATAATTCTTAGAGAGTAGTATAGCTTAAATATAAATAATTTTAGAATTGCTGATCAAGTCTACGACGTACACCGGACATAATTGCGCGCTGTTGAAGTCTCAGATGTTTCATCTCACGTCTGCGTTGAAGAGGTGTTTGCAATTCCTGGTCGTAGTTGACTTCAATATTTGTGTAGGCCCAACTCAATTTTCGGCGAATTGAATAATATTTTGTACTACAACGGACGACTGCAACTGGAACTGGCGTTTTAATCTTCAATTCATTGGCGCAAGTTGACCAGTTGTTTATAAGGTAATCCAAAATTGCAATCCCCAGCATAAGCAAGATCATGTAGCTGGCTTCGATCTGCAAAAAGGACAGTGGACTTTCCATTGTATTCGATGTGTTGGCGGTGCGAACTTCAGAATGTGAGTGATGTTGACAAACCAATGTTAAGTACATTTATATAAATACAGGTAGATATCGTTACTCATTACTGTTTTAAAGGAAAAAGGATGCACCAGGTAACTGCTTTACGCGGTAAACACGATCATAAAATATTAATCCATTTGTTTTGATTGTGGTTTACCTTTTGGGAAGAAAAACATAACAGGTAGAAGTATGATTAATGGATTCACCTCTTCACTTAATGTACCGTCATAAATACTCCTACAAATACTCGTATATAAACATTCCTCAGGTTAAAGACCCGTAGCTGATATTATGCTATAATAGTACTTAATTCAAATATATGTATAAGCAATATAACACTCAATTGAGACTGGTGAAATTATTTCATCTCTCTCACATGTGTTGTATATGTATAATCATACCGATAAGATTTATATTTTGCTATAAAGCGGCTCGTTCACTACTCAATCTGTTTAGTGTTCTAAGATTTGTATAGCTTCCAGTCGAAGATGTTGCTGAGTATAGTATGTACAATCTTCTTGTTGATCAACATTTCAAAGTGCAAATGTGAAGAGGATATAAATAGTTTTGAAAAAATAGGTAATTTGACAATCAAATTTGGGAATGCAACTGAAATACGATTTCAAATCAAAGACCCAAGCAGTAAATTGCTTCAGAAACAGCTTGAAGCGATACAGTAAGTATTGGAGATTTTTATTGGCTGTAGTATTTCTGAAATATAAGTATTACATTTTAGAGTGGAGCAAACCAAAATGTTCGCTGAGCTTAAAGCCAAACTTGAAAAATTGAGGCTAAGCAGCTTTGAGACAAATCAGTACACCAGCAGCTGTGCAGAGGCGGCTGCCTTGAGTCGGCGATCTGGCGTGTATCAGATAGTCCTACGAGATTACGGGGTGGAACCGATTTTAGTCAGTTGTGATGAGGTGACACAAGGCGGAGGCTGGACGATCGTCTTGCGACGCGAGGATGGAACTGTCGACTTCTTTCGCTACTGGAAAGACTACAAAAAGGGATTTGGCAACGTGAATGGCGAGTTCTTTATAGGTCTGGATAAGCTGCACGTCATGACTAAAGGCTTGGATCAAGAGCTGCTCATTGTCATGGAGGACTCCAAGGGCCAACAAAAGTTTGCAAAGTATGATCGATTTGCAATCGGAAGTGAAAAGAATAACTATGTATTGCATACATTGGGCGAATTCTCCGGAGATGCTGGAGACTCTTTACGAGGACATGTCAATTACAAGTTTACAGCACGCGATCGTGATAACGACGACTATGATGCTAATTGTGCTACTGTTTATACGGGTGGCTGGTGGTACAATAAGTGTCACGCAAGGTAAGATATTGCGAGAATGATTTTATTCAAATCTAGGCAATTATTAAATGCGAGAAAGTCTAAATTATCTTCATCGAAATTTGTATAAATATGTTAAAAACGTGATTGCCTATTTTAATTTTACTTTTCAAATGTTTTACAGTAATCTGATGGGAATGTACAATCAGAGTGCCTATGGAAAAGGCATTAATTGGCTTTCATTTAACGGTCACAACGACTCATTGAAACGAGTGCAAATGATGATAAGGTATATAAGATGAAACAGAAATCAGGGGATCCATTATGTTAATTTTTAATACAGTGCTGATTATAATTATTAATATTATTGTTTATATTATAAATATTATCAGTACTCTAAATATACCTGTGTGCGAAATATTTTATTAATAAATCAATTTTGGAATGTTGAAACTTTCAAGGTAAGTTGATCAAGTAGTTCAGCAAAAAGTGTGCAAAAGTTAGTCATCTGCAAATTATTGGCATAATCATACAAGATAGAATGTACAAATATACAATATTTGTGCAATATTTCTATGAAACAAGAGATATCTGGACACATATAAATCGAGCATATATACCAACAAGTGTACAAAATTTCATTCTTACGGACAGACGGACATTGCAAAAGCCCAATATACTCTATTTTACAAAGTTTAGCTAAGCTTTGTTCAATCTGGTAAAGGCTTCCTACCATACTGACCTCTTTAATATACTCTGTTAGATCCCTGTGTTTATCTGCTCTTTAACCTGATATATTTATGAAAGTGTTTTAAATAACACGCAGCATAAAAAAAACTATTAGTTTAAAAAGAAATGTTTTTAGGGTATTAAAATATGCAACATCATTTAATAGCCTACAGCAAATACTTGTACATAACAATTATACAAAATATCAATCAGTACAATTTTTGCTATACTTCTAAATGACTTGAACTCCATGTACTGTTTTTTTTTATATTTTGGGAAACAAAGAAATTTACATTGTATTTACTGTCGATATATCTTTGGCCGTTTTAAAATTCTATACAATATAGTTGCTGATAAATTGTGCAACAGATGTAATCATTTGTTGCTAAGAATATTATTTATAAACATAATCATAAACTATATAAAGTACTATTTTTCTCACATACCAAATCGGTAATTTTTCTCAAAAGGCATTTAATCATCGGAACGTCGGAGATAATTCTAAAATGATTTGCTATAAAATCGTTCGTTACTTGCTCAGATTGCTTAGTCTTGTGGGATCTGTTCTGATTTCAAATACATATACCAGTACATAGGCACTTTGTGTTTATTACGAACATGTTGCTGAGAATAATTTGCACAATATTGTTGATGAAAATATCAACGTTCAAATGCGAAGATTATTTACAAAACATTGAGAAAGTGGGCAATTTAACAATCAAATATGGAAATACAACCGAAATACATTTTCAAATGAAAGACCCTGGCAGAAATCTACTTCAATCGCAGCTTGAAGTAATGCGGTAAGCACTTGGAGTTAAAATCAAAATCAATCAAATCAAAATTACAAAGTATTATCAAAACACAGTATAGAGCAAATACGCCAAGGGGCACTGCTCGATGAGCTCATGGGGAAGTTCAACAAGTTGACGAGCTTGGAGCCGTCTCAGTACGCTAGCAGCTGTACGGAGGCGACGGCCCTGAGTCGGCGTACTGGCGTCTACCAGATACTCGTGCCAGGATACAGTGTGCATCCGTTTATAGTTAGCTGCGATGAGGATGCACATGGCGGAGGCTGGACGATCGTCCTGCGACGCGAGGATGGCAGTATGGATTTCTATCTCTTTTGGAAGGACTATAAGCATGGGTTTGGCAACGTTAATGGCGAGTTCTTTATAGGTCTGGATAAACTCCATGCCATGACTCAAGGCATGGACCAAGAACTAATCATAGTCATGGAGGACTCCGCGGGCCAACATAAATTTGCAAAGTATGATCGATTTGCAATCGGAAGTGAAAAGGATAACTATGTTTTGCATACATTGGGCCAATTTTCCGGAGATGCTGGGGACTCTTTAACTGCACATGTTAATTTTGACTTTACAGCACGCGATCGTGATAACGATAAGGCTGACAACAATTGTGCTCAGTCGTTTACGGGCGGCTGGTGGTATGACAAGTGCCATTCCAGGTAGGTTAACATCAACTGTAAGTAGTATACTCTGTTTTCCGAAATAGGAAAAATAAGTTTTGGTACTCATGCTGAAGAATACCCGAATATATGAGTGTACCCTCATCAGATAAAAAGTTAAGATTTCCGATAATAGTCTATAAATATATTAATAAATCTTTATCAGCCACACCTTTGTAGTTAGAGTCACCAAATTTGATATGACAACTTCCAAAAACTGCTTTTCTCACGCCTACTTGCAGCCCTGCAAATTAGCAAAAGAAAACAGGTAAGAATGTTATAGTCGAGTATACCCGACTACAAAACTCCCTGTACCCACATACACAAAGACGCAAGCATACAAGCGACAACCCAAGGGACAGCGCAAGCGAGGGATTTTAAGTGGTTGCTGTGCTGCTTCTTCTATCTCATATATTCGTTCATACAGACGGACAGACGGCCAAGTCAAAATCTCTTACTTTATATACATATATACTTTATATATATATACTTTATAGGGGCGAAGATGTCTACTTCTGCCTGTTACATACATTTGCACAAATTTATTACCCCCTTTTTACCCATTTTATTTGTACAGGAAGTAACAAACTGGAAACAGAGTATACCGCAGTCGGCAACTTCTGAGTGCAATTTTCTTCTAGTTTTGTTATGGATTAGTTTATCAGCAACACTAATCTGCAACATGTTTCATAAATACTTACAAGTATGATTATATAAATACATACCTAATTAATTGTTAAATATTTTATAGCAATCTAATGGGCAAATATAATGACAGCACTTTTGGAAAGGGCATCAATTGGTATTCCTTTACGGGTCATAATGCGTCACTGAAACGTGTGCGAATGATGATAAGGCCGAGAAGGCAATAACAGAGATTGTGGAACGTTGTCTTGCTCTTCTTAGTCCCTCTTAATGGAAATACGAATATTAAATATACTTAATAAATGTACACATATACATCTATGCATAAGAACACTGTTATTGGGATGAACAATTCCCACATTCAATAAACCTATTACAGAGTAATATACAAAAATATGCATCAGGCGATGAGGCATGAATGATAGGAGCCCATTAGGTAATTGGTCGTACACACAGAAACAGGACCTCGACAAGACTATTCAGTGTTGTTTAGAAGTTCATGAAAGATGAGCCGACAGCGACTTCTACATTGGCTCAACAACTACGCCCTGGCTATTGGTGATACCTCCCACAGGATGGTGGACGGACAGTTCCATCAAACATGGTTAACACGCTCCTATGCTCTGGCCTCGAATATTATCGTATTGCTAACACTGCCAATTATGTTTTGGCAATCGACACAATATATTGAGACGGGTAATTGGTTTCCAAATAGAATCTCACTTACCACATATGTACTGTACATGGTGTCCACTGCCGCTGTAGCATATACCGTGATATCTCGAGGCAGCCGGGACAGCGCCCTGGTCAAGCTGGAGAGTATTGTGACCAAGCTAAAGCTCCAGGAGGCACGCCGACTTGGTCAAGCAGAAAATATTGGAGGCTCTCTTATCTACCTGTTCTACCTGAAATTTGGAACGACGCTGTGCATGTGCGTTTCCATTCTGCTGATGTGCTTCATGATGCCCCACGAGGGCAGGTGGTATATTCTCATTGGAGTGTTTTATTTTAGCAATGCTCTGAATATTCCAGTGGTTGCCACCAATCGCTACTTTCTGGCATTGTGGAATATTGCAAGTTGCTATCAGTACATTAACTTCCGACTGGAAGATCTAACGTGCTCCGAACAGTCGAGCTTGCCCAGAAGGCAAGAGCTCAATGAACTGCATAGGTTGTGGTCCCTGCATACCTTGCTAGGACGCTGCCTTTTGAAGATAAACAACGGATACGGACTGCTGATGCTGTTGGCACGACTTGACTATGTGAGTTTTAGCGTTATCAACTTTTATTGGGGTCTGCTCATCAGCTTCACCACTGACACGCCGTTATACCTGCTGACTTACGGCACATTATCCTACTGGGTACGCTCGTTGGACTTTTATCTATTAGATGCAATGTGCGATCGGACGGTTCAGTATCAAAACTGTGCACATCATGCCGTAAGCGAGGGACTCTGGTACAAGGAGGTACCTTTAAAGACATACCCGTATTTGCAATTCTAGTCATTCCATTGTCTTTACAGCTGAATGCCTATTTGTTATATGCCAGCACATCGAGGTTGAGTGTTTGGGTTTGTGGCCTCTATAAAGTAAATCGAACATGCTGGTTTCAAATGCTGGGGTCTATTATAACATTCTCAGTATTGCTGCTGCAATTTCACTTGCTTATGAAAGATAAATACTCATTATAGAACTCGTAATTATAGTTGTTATTAAACTTGTCTAACATTTACTACAAAATATTACACAATAACTATATAATTCACTCTTATTTGTAAATACATTCGAGGTTTGTTCAAAAAATTTGTATTTTTGACTCCACACATTAATACTCGAAAAGTTCTGCACCGATTAAGCTTAAATTTTGACACAATATGTAGTTTGCTTCAAGGATTGTTCTCATCAATTTTTTGCGCCTATAACATACCAACGACCGGGAGGAAAAATTGCATCAATAATTTCAAATATACATAAATAAAATCAGTTTAGATTGTGACCAAAAAGCTCGGAACCTTGGAAAATCTATCCGCACGGGCTGAAAACTGTTATATGAAACTTGAGAAATCTACTGCCACCCGTCTCTACGGATGGGAATAGGATCAAATGTCACAGCGCAGTTTGGCGGGGTACAACTAGTTGACTACGAAAATGTTTGGTGGCATTGGAAGACCTAACTTTGGTTCCCAAAGTAAGCCAGAGTATATTGTGTTTGTGTAGAGCTAGTGCGACCATACAGACAGACAGTTAACTTACCCAATCTACTCTTATCCAAAAGCAGATTATAAAGACGCATGAAACCGCTTCAATTTTCTTATTGTTGAAATCTTTCCGTAATTCTCCACTGTCAACAAGTCTATTTGTTAACATAAATATTCATAATATGATGAGGTAGCAATGATAAATGCACATTAGGTAATTGGTCGAATAAACACAAATAGGACCAGGACCAGGAATAGTTTCAGTTTCATTTGGAAGGTGAGTTAGGATGAGCCGACAGCGACTTCTGCAGTGGTTCCACAACTACGCTCTGGCTATTGGTGATACCTCGCACAGGTTGGTCAACGGACAGTTTCATCAAACATGGTTAACACGCTCCTATGCTCTGGTCTTAAATGTCATCTTACTGCTAACAATGCCGATGGTGTTCTGGCAATCGACACAGTATATTGAGGCGAATAATTTGTTTCCAAATAATATCTCACTTACCACATATGTACTGTACTCGGTGACATGTACCGCTATTGCATATACCGTGATCTCACGAGGCAGACGGAACAGCAGCCTGGTGAAGGTGGAGCAAATTCTGATCAAGCTAGAGCTACAGGAGACTCGTCGTGTTGGTCAAGAAGAGAGCATTGGCGGTTCTCTTATATACCTGTTCTACCTGAAGTTTAGCACGATGATGTACGTGTGTGTGGCCAGTGTTCTAACGTGCTTCTTGGTACCCAATGGGGGCAGCTGGTATATTACAGTCGGGAGCTTCTTGTATAGCAACGCTCTAAACATTGTCATTGTGGCCAACTATCGCTACTTTCTGACTCTTTGGAATATTGCACGTTACTATCAGTACATCAACTTCCGACTGGAGGATATTACATGCTCCGTGAAATCGAGCTTGCCGAGGAGGATTGAAATCAATGAACTGCATAGGCTGTGGTCTGTGCATACCTTGCTAGGACGCTGCCTCTTAAAGATAAACAACGTATACGGACTGCAGATGCTGTTGTCACGCCTAGACTATGTGAGTTCTAGCGTTATCAATTTTTATTGGGGTCTGCTCATCAGCTTCACAACTGACACGCCACGTTACCTGATCACTTACGGCACATTCTCCTATTGGGTACGCTCGTTCGACTTTTACCTACTAGATGCTATGTGCGATCGAACGGTTCAGTATCAAAACTGTGCACATCACACCGTAAGCGAGGGACTATGGTTTAAAGAGGTACTTCCCAAGACTAGACCAACGAATTCTTACTTTACTAATAATTTATCTTTATAGATGAATGCCTATTTGCTATATGCCAGCACATCGAAGATGAGTCTTTGGGTTTGCGGTCTCTATAAAGTCAACCGAATGTACTGGTTCAAAATGCTGGGGTCTATTTTCACATTCTCAATATTGTTGCTGCAATTTCACTTGTTTATGAAAGATAAATATTCACTGTAAGTCAATACAATGTACAAAATATAATAACTATTAAATGATACTTATAGTCATATAGCAACTTCGATTTGCTGCGTTAGGTTAGGATATGTAGTGAAATCAATTAAGTCACCAAGGTGGTCAACAAATTTTGATCTTTAAGGTATAGGTTTATGTCAAATTCATCCGAGCAGTGGAAAAAATATCATAATTCTTTATCTGCCTATTGCATATACAAATATATTTGGTTTCTCTGGCACCACTTGAGGGCTCGTACGCACGGACAGACATCAATATTCATAAGGCAATTACACAGCAATGATAGGAGCACATTAGCTAATTAGATAGAAATATACAATAGAAACAGCACTTCGATAAAATATATTCAGTTTCGTTTGAAAGCCAAGTTAAGATGAGCCAACAGCGACTTTTGCAGTGGTATCACAACTACGCTCTTGTTATTGGTGTTACCTCGCACAGGCTGGTGGCCGGAAGGTTCCGCCAAACATGGCTGACACGCGCTTATGTTCTGGTCCTAAATGCAGTCCTGCTGCTAACGTTGCCCATCATGTTCTGGTTAACGATACAGTATATTGATGCGATTAATTGGTTCCCGAATCTTATTGTGTTCACCACCCAAATACTGTACTCTGTGTCTTGTGTAGCTATATTCTACACGGTGATCTCACGCGGCAACCGGGACTGCGTCCTAGTTGAGGTGGAGCGAATTGTGACCAAGCTAAAGCTCCACGAGGCACGTCACGTTGGTCAAGAACAGAGCATTGGGCGCTCACTTTGCTTCCTGTTCTACCAGAAGTTTGGCGCGATGCTGTACCAATGCATATCCAGTATACTGCTGTGCTTCATGTTGCCCAACGAAAGCAGGTGGTACGTTCTCCTCTGCAGCTTTTTTCTCAACAGCGCCATGAATATTCCCGTTGTTGCCACCCATCGGTACTTTCTGGCTCTGTGGAATATTGCAAGTTGCTATCACTACGTTAACTGCCGATTGGAAGATATTATGAGATCCGTTCAATCGACCTTGCCGACAAGCTCAGAGCTCGACGAACTGCATAGGTTGTGGTCTCTGCATAACCTGCTAGGGCGCTGTACTTTGAGGATGAACAAGGTATACGGACTGCTGATGTTGTCCGCGCGCTTTTATTATGTGACGTACTGCGTTATCGATGGTTATTGGGGACTGCTCTTCCTGTTCACCACAGAGGTTCCATTTTACATGGTAATTGTCGGAATGATTAGCTATTGGGTACGCTCGTTGGACTTTTACCTACTAGATGTAATATGCGATCTGACGGTTCAGTATCAAAACAGTGCACACCATGCTGTAAGCGAGGGATTATGGTTTAAAGAGGTACCAACTAAGACTAATGCATCGTTGCTTTGCTAATTATTCTATTATCTTTACAGCTGAATGCCTATTTGTTATATGCCAGCACAGCGAAGATGAGTCTTTGGGTTTGCGGTCTCTATAAAGTCAACCGAATGTGCTGGTTTCGAATGCTGGGATCAATTTCTATATTCTCAATATTGTTACTGCAATTTCACTTGCTCATGAGAGATAAATACTCACTGTAAAACATGCAAAAATTATTTCTACAAAATATATTTAACTTGCATATCTAACTTGCCTAGCTCATACTACTTCATTGTACCAGAGCAAGGTCTCGGAAAGGTTTGGGAGGGATGGTATCGTCAGCCACAGGGATGGCGACAATCTAGAATGAGAACATTTCCTACTTCTAAGGACAGAAGGAATGGACGTCACTGGAAGACATCCCATGGAACACACCACTCTAAAACACGAGAGCACAGCAAATAGTTCTAATATGGAAGAATTCGTTCGGAAGTCACCTAAGCATACTACCGCGACACATGAAACATGTTAATGAACATTCTGGCAATAGCTCCCAACAATAATAATTGCATACTATGATACATAACTATAAGTTCTTATATAATTGACAATGTGCTTATTTCGGGCTTATACTTAGGAGGTCATATGGCGATATCATTAACTAGTGAATATATTCACTAGTTAATGGCGATATGTTCAATTGCAAACATTCAAAACAAAATCAATTAAAACATGTAAGCACGTTGCAATCGGAACTTCCCAAATATTTTTTATTCTCTGTACCCATAAACTGTGTAAAAGAGGGTACTAAAACTGTGAAAAGGTATGTAACAGGCAGAAGGAGAAATCTTCGACCTTGTAAAGTATATTTATTCTTGATGACACAAAAGCCTAGTCGATCTGGCCCTGTTCGCATGCATGATTGCAGGGAAACTATAAGAGATAGAGACACCAAATTTGGAATGTAGGTTCGTGAAGAGTGGGCGTCAAGTTTATTTCAAATTTTGAATACTTCTCACACTCCCACAAATCAATAAAAACAATTTATAAGGACAATTTAAAAGATATAGTGTCGGTTTTTAGCATGCATAATAATTGGATCTCTCTTAGTCCGTTATAAAAGTTTCAAGTCAATTGGATAACAAACATAGAAGTTATTTAAGAAACTAGTTTTGTACTACAGAGCGGGGAGAGCAGCAGCGCAGCCGTCAACTTGAAATTTCTTTGCTGGCTCATCTGTGTATGTGTGGCAGTACCCAGTTGTGTTTGGAAATTTCAGACCTGGGTATAGGGAGTCTTGTAGTCGGGTATACTCTTACTTGTTTATGGATACAGAGAATATTAAAGACATTTTAAGACTTACATACTATAACGAAATTGGTCTGTTTCTGAGGTAAACTTTGTGAGCTTACATGACATTACCATTTACCTATTTATAATATGTAATAGTTTTTTCCCCCATAAGTGGAAATGCCATTTTGAGCAGTTTCCTCGCACGCTTTGCCTTGCCGTTATGTTTTCCTTCGCAGTTGCATCAAGGAGCTCAACAATAATAACAATATAGGGAATAAGTGCGCAGCAGGAGCCAATGATTTCTGCTCGATAATTTCCAAATGAATGCGTTCCGCAAATAAATTTTCCTTTGACAGCAGCAGAGCGTTGAAATTTTAAAACGAAATCACGTTTTGCTGTTGCATACTTTTTGGCGTATGCACATCTGCTCAACACGTACGTGAGAAAAGTTACGTTATATACACACACACGCACACACGCATACAAACTTACCCATTTATTTATTTACATACTATATATGTGCATAGATAGGTCCGTTCGTATTGGGTGGAGACGCAGGTGAGCAACTGTGGTGCATGAATAAAATGAAATAAAATAAATCAAAACATAATTTTCGCAACAAATTCGTTTTTACAAAACGCTGCATTCAAATCTAATTCCTAACGTTGCTGAACGTGTTGAAGTTATTGCGCACAATTCTATTTGCGGTTTATAAATCTTCGAACTCTTTATGCTATTTTTGGTCACATGATGGAAGCATTGCACAACTTTTCATTCCAGTTTATGCTCGGAAATTTGAAAACTCGAACCAGACGAAGTTTTTTTTTGTGAATACCAGATGAAAGTTAAATATTTTTCTATTTATGAACTCTGTTAAAAAGTACTTTATTGGAAATTTGTTTAACCGTAAAGGTTTAGCATTGGGCATCCAGTTTCCAGAAAGAGGATTACAAATCCATGATATACTATTAAGACAAATATTTTGATATTCAGCAAAGGTAATTTAAAATAAACTCATTAAGCCCTCTCAACTTTGGTATTATCAAGTATTTAATATTTGGCACAACACAGATTGAGGTCCATTGTTGTTCAGCTAGAACAAGTACACAGTAAGTAGGTAGGAAACGATTGGAAATCTAGTGAAATCCATTTAAATTAGGTTCCCCATGTCAACACAATTATGTTGGATAACAACGACAACGATTTATGTGCACGTGAAGAGGCCCAAGTTACACAATACCAAAATACACACACACACACACACACACACACACACACACACACACACACACACACAAACACACAGAGTTACACACCAACCGGATGCGGGGCTGTTGGGCGGTAGGCGTGGCCCGGAGCTTGACAATTGTCAAAATTGCCGTCATAATTCACGTGTTGCCAGCAACAGAAACAACAACAAGAACAGAAACAGCAACAACGAAATCAGCATCGTCATTCAATTGAAGCAAATTCTCAAAATGCAAATTATGCAATGATTTACATTTCGATTGACATATTTTAGGCGAACTGTTTGCAGAACTCCATCCTTCACCCTCTGGTGATCCACCCTTTGCTTGTTGCCTCATGCGTTGGCAGTAATTCAAAAATATCCCCAACATCTTATCAATCCCGCAATTGATGCCGATGACACGCACTGAATGGAATAGAAAGACACATGCGTACATGTCGTATAAAGTCTATTATTATTCGAACCCTGTAACAAATCAGACTTAAATTGAATCAGTTATGCAGAGACCACACCTTGGCAAAAAGATACGAGCAAATGTTAAACTATGGTAAACCATAAACTGTCAGTTAAGAAATAATTGAATTTAACACTACAATTTTGAATTTATTCTGCTGTGATCCTAATAAAAGTGGGTATTCTTATATGGCTTATGCTTCAAAATTGCTCTTGGAAACACTACACACTCGTCCTTTCCATACAAGTTCTTAACAAGCCACCAGCTTTTATATTTATATTTCCTTTTTCCAACTATTTCCAATTTATTTACGCCCACTATTTGTTTATTGAAACTTTCAGTATTTAACTCATACAAGCGCAGAAATCCTCTTGTCTACCAACGACGCGACTGAATACCAACATTCATTCAAAATTTGAATGCTGTAGCTTTATTAGTTTTGAATAAAATTGCATTTATACGGACAGACGAACACATTTTCAAGAAACTAAATACAAAATCTCCCTTTGGGAATATAATATATTTATGTAAATGTTTTTTTTTTTATTTGGATGATCAACAACGACTTGGAATGTTAATATAATAGTTTTATATGGAAAGAATCGAAGTGGGGTTCACGTAAAGAATCAAGGTATAAGATACTAGATTGGTCTGTGCTCCAAATCAGACACAGCAGACACATATTTTTACACCCTCTACCTATTAAAAATGGGTAAAAAAGATGAGCAATTTATGTAATAGGAAGTTGGAGTCATCTCTGACCCAGTATATAGTCGAACATAAATTATTGATTTGCATCAATAATCTAGTCGATGTGGCCATAAACGTCCGCCTGATCTTCAATCTGAATGAACGGGACTATCTCAGAGAATAGAGGCACAAAATTTGAAATTTCGAGCACTCTTCTCCGCGCCCCATTAAAACATCTTGGAATTACAGCCACAATTTAAAAGATATAGCTTTCGTAGTTTCAAAAATACGATTGTTGGGTGTCTCGTAGTCGAGCACAATCGATCCCATTCTGATTTGCTGGCTTGCTGGCTTGCGCCTTGATGGTAACAATGGTCAGTTCTTTGTTCATCGTGGCACCTTTATATACGTTCATTTGTTACGTACATTACACACAGGCAGTGGAAAATCCTTGCCAAGCAGTCATTATTAGTCAGGCTTTCATATCGGCGCATAGGGTAGGTAAGAACGACAGCAAGGCATCATAAAATGCTGAATGGACATAAATGTGTTTTCATACATATTATGTATGATTTTGAAAGGCAGGCCCAAGCCAAAGCCACTCAAATGAAGGAGCAAAGAATGCGAGGCAACACAATGGCGTTGGCGCCACATCGACGAGGACCTCAATGGCACCACCGCGACATTTTGAATGCCTGACAGTCCTAGGCCAAGCCCAAGTCCAGAGTCCAGGCCGTGACCGGGTACAGTCATCAATGCAACTTTGAGAGCATTGTGAATAGCCTGACTTGCATTTTGTGCTGTGGCTGGCTGTCATCTTCTGGCTGTTATCTGCCCAGCAGCACATAAATTCCCAAATAACAATATGAGAGCAGCATTGTGAAGGCTGCGCATGTCAGTCATGGACGACCAAACTTTGGCCAGCAATGCAATAAAAGATGACAGGCCAAAACTTTTAATGATGCCGCAAAGTCTTTGGACCAACTTACGTCTGGGACTTTGTTCACTACATCGATGCAAAGTCTTGGTCTAGATAAATTTGCAAGACACTGCATACTGGCCAGTTTCAACGTGACTGAGATCTTGAGGCATTTTTGCGGCTCTATAAATGCAAAAGCAATACCTATTTCACACAACACTTAGAAATTGCTCAATAAATACAAAAATCGGTGCCGAAATCATGGTCAAACGCAAAATTATCAAATGCCACATAAGAGTCTGCAGCAGTATAGCAAGGATAACGCTGCACTGAATCCACACATCCTTCTTATTCTCATGTGCCTGTGGTGGTTCAGTTGTTGCTTTCTCCCATTTGGGTTAGAAATGTGTGTCAGCTTGGCTTGGCTGCGGGCGGTGGAGTGAAGTGAAAGTTCATTTTGGCCCGCTGGTGTTGCAGCTAAAGTTTTATATTTTCCGCTTTAAATATGTTTGCAGGTTGTTCATAAAAAGTTGCTCACTAAATCCACCCACTCACACGGGCAGCTGTTTTGTTTTCAAGTGCGAAACTTGACACAAACTTATGATGGAATTCTCTTCCATTCCATTGCAGCAAAATCCATGCCTAAAGAAAGCGACAGGCAGTTGAAAAAGCCGTCTGAAACAAAACGGCTGGCAGAATAAAAAACTTATTTATGCTAACAATGTTTTATTTAGCAACTTATACTTAAAACTCCAAATGGTAACTAAACGTGTCTAGCCATAGTAGTTACCACCGCCGCTGGCGGAAGCTGCTGCTGAAGCGGACGCACTGGCACCACCAAATCCACCGCCGGGATAGCCGCCATAGCCGCCGGGATAGCCGCCATAGCCGCCAGGATAGCCGCCATAGCCACGATGTCCTCCGAATCCACCGTGTCCACCATGTCCACCATATCCACCATATCCACCATATCCACCATATCCACCACCAAACTGTGGTGACGGCAGCGCTTCCATCAGACTGACCAGCGCGAATATCACAGCAACGAAAACGATAACAGCTCGCATTTTGATTATGTTCTGATCTCAATGGTTTCTACGATCAAATGTGTGTGTCCGTTTTGGATATGACCCATTATATACAGAAATCGCTAGTCTGTTTTTTAGCTGAACTGGAATTACGTTGTGAACGTGACGTGTTTAAATGTGTTCGAAATTTCATTTCTTCTAATTAATGGATGTAGGCCCCTTGCGAACCGGTTGAGGGTTAAAGTTTTCGCTCGTTGGTTTGGGGAATCACTTTGTCTACTGGCTTCTCTTTCCATAATATATTCAACTACGTTTTGATTATTTTTGGTTATCACATTCACAGGTTAAGAGTAAATATATTTGTAAACAAATGTTAATCAACTCATCAGTCAGGTTTCTATTTGATTTCAATATATGTATATGAGTCTGGGGATTTATTTGTTATAAATCATTGATTGCCTGCGGTTGTTAATTAAAGCAAAGTTCTTCTCAGGGATGGCCATGGTGATTAATAAAATAGTATGTATACTCCTTAAATGATTTGCGTGAAAGTTTACTAGGGTTCTGATGTAATGCTAATGTATTTTTTACTCCCTGTACCCATAAAATGGGTAAAAAGGGGGTATTGGATTTGTGCAAAAGTATGTAACAGGCAGAAGGAGACATCTCCGACCCTATAAAGTATATATATTCTTGATCAGTATCAAAAGAGATTTTGATTTGGACATGTCCGTCTGTCTGTCTGTCCGTATGAACGCGTCGATCTCAGCAACCATAAGAGCTAGAGACACCAAATTTGGAATGTAGCTTCCTGTATACCATACGTAGATTAGGTTTGTTTTCGATCTCAGATATCTCCCCCCGTTCCCCCGCAAAGCAATCAAAACGACTTACAGCCACACTTTTAAAGATATAGCTTTTATATAGCGATTTGGCATGTACAATACTTAAGTCACTCTTAATCTACTGTCCAAATAAGTCGATCAGATAATAAACACGGAAGTTATTCAAAAAACAAGATTCAGTATTGGATCGAGGGGGGAAGAAGCAGCACAGCCACGACTTAAAATGCATCGCTTGCGCTGTCGCTTTGCTGTCGCTTGTGTGTGTGCGTCTTTGTGAATGTGTATGTCTATGCGTAAATGTACGAAGAAGCGATCGGAAATTTTCGACCTGCGTACAGGGAGTTTTGTAGTCGGGTATACGCGACTATAGCATTCTTACTTGTTTTCTTTGTAACGTTGTCATGATATCAATTTTATAGAAATCTCTGCTGGGGTTTTGAAATTAGGTTTCCAATATGTATGGTTCATATTCGCTGTTGTTTTCATAAAAAAATGAAGGAAGCTTTGTTGATTAACTCAACTACGGCCTGTTTGTGACTAACAAAACACTTCAATATTTGAAAATCAAAATTTATATCGTATTTAGCATGCCAAAAAGGAATAATTTACATCGCCAGGTCGTCTCCAGCAATTGTGAGCGCATTTGGAAGCAACATTTCAATTTGGTCTGTTCTGGGAAATATCCGTCCGATATTAAGAGTAAATATGGCGGATATATGATGGACGTCAACCAACCCTACAGCATACTTAACTTAGAAGAAAGTCGGTCCATTCTTTTACTAGTATTTGGCGACAAAGACATTGAAAAATGTAAGATTCTGGAGGTCGTCAATTCCAACTCATTTCTGTGTTATGAGAAGTTCGGAAACCCGAAAGTGTTAAACTTTCCTAAAAGCCGAGTTACATGCATGAACTATTCCTTTCGTATGGCCGACGACTTAGCATCCTACTGCACCACAGAATATTTACCAAATAATCAATTTGCAGCGATTTTCTATACTCATTATCAGGAACCACCTACTGCGGAAGAACATATTCAACAACATAGCAACAAGTGTTCTGTCTTATGGTTAAACGTTTGGCTAGTTTTGCTATTGGCCCTAATTTTGATCTTTTTTTCTTCTCGTCTCAGATAGTGGCTTAAATGTTTGTGCTTTGGAAAGTAAATATATTGATGTAGAACCATTGGAAGACTTGACTTTTTTATATGGTTATATTGGGTTCAATTTCATAAGTATCTCTGCTAAGTTATTTCACATTTTCTTTAATCTTCGTCACGATATATTCTTCGGGTTGAGGTTGCAATTTGCCTGGTCAATACTTTTACAAGCTTAAATATTCCCTTATTATATTATGCATTTCAAATGAATACAGGGCATACAATTGTAAAGAAGGGAACTCATTAAACTAACTCCAAATTACCACCACCAAACCGGTAAAAAGTAGTATAATTATCATTTTACTCCCTGTATCCGTAAAATGGGTAAAAAGAGGGATTAAGTCGGTAGAAATGTACGTAACAGGCGAAAGGAGATATCCCCCACCCTCTAAAGTATATATATTCTCGATCAGTATCAATAGTCGAGCCGAGTATGTAAAATTATCAATGTTTCATTATGTTTCAAACGAATTTAATTAAAATCGGGCAACAATAGTTGTAATAGAATAAATCGGTGAAGACTTAGCTAATGTATGAAAAACATTTATGTTTTGTAAGCTTGTCATGATAGCAATTTTATAGGATATCTCTGCCGGGGTATTTAAATTAGGTCTCCAATAGAGGCTATGGATTGTTCACTCTCGCTGTTGTTTTCATAAAACAAATGAAGGAAGCTTTGTTAACTTTGTTAACTGTTTCTTAAAAAAAAAAAAAACACTCAAATATTTGAAAATCTAAATTCATATCGTATTTAGCATGCCAAAAAGGAATCATTTACATCGCCAGGTCGTCTCCAGCAATTGTGAGCGACTTTGGAAGCGACATTTCAATTTGGTCTGTTCTGGGGAATATCCGGCCGATATAAAGAGTAAATATGGCGGATACATGATGGACGTCGACCAACCCTTCAGCGTATTCAACTTAGAAAAAAAAAAGACTTTTCTGTTACTTGTATTTCGCGACAAAGATATTGCAAAATGTAAGACTCTGGTTCTCGTCAATTCCACCTCATTTAAGTGCTACAAGGATGTCGGGTCTCCGAAAATGTTAACATTTCCTAAAAGCAAAGTTACATGCATGAACTATTCCTTTCGTATGGCCGACGACCTAGCATCTTACTGCACCACAGGATATTTACCAAATAATGAATTTGCGGCGATTTTCTATACCCAATATCAGGAACCACATAGCGCGGAAGAACATGTTCAACAACATAGCAACAAGTGTTCTATCTTATGGTTAAACGTTTGGCTAGTTTTGCTATTGACCCTAATTTTGATATTTTTTACTTCTCGTCTCAGATAGGGGCTAAAATGTTTGTGCTTCGCGAAAGTAAATAAATTGATGTAGAACATTTTGGAAGAATTGACTTTTTTATATAGTTATCCTGGGTTCAACTTCACATTTTTTTTTTTAATCTTCAGTTACAATTGAGGTTACAATCTGCCTGGTCAATAGATTTTCAATCTTAAATATTCCCTTATTATTTTATCCATTTTAAATGAATACAGGGCATACAATTGTAAAGAAGGGAACTCATTAAACTAACTCCAAATTACCATCACCAAACCTAAAATGGGTAAAAAGGGGGTATTAACTCTATACAAATGTATTTAACGAGTGATGAAGGAGACATCTCCGACCCTATTATGTATATATTTTCTTGGTCAGTATCAATATCCGAATCGATTTGATCGCGTCGATCACAGCAACTATAATAGCTGGAGACACCAATTTTGAAATGTAGATTCCTATATACGCATATCAAGGGTGTTTAAAATTTCAGATATGCGATCGTAGGTCGCATTTATATTAAGCTACTCGTGTACAAATTTCATTGTCATTCGATATTTATAAAGTAGTTCATACATTGTGTACGTCATTTTATATATACGTATGATCGCCTATTAGGACAATATATTCCCATGTATAGTCAATTTCCTAGAGAGCACCTGACCTAGTATGGCTTTGAATCATAACTAAAATGTTTGTGTTATATATGCATATCGTGTATGTCTCTCCAATACTACTAAACTAGCCCATTTGATATTATATTTTGACGTGCTCTGCCCAACTGACAAACAACTCGGGAGTCAGTCATCCTCACCGCACACATGCAACTGCCTTGGGTACAGTCACATATCTCATCACCCTCATCATAACATCGGCATGGGCTTAAGATACTTTCAAGAGACTGCGGCTGTGTTTCGCCTCGTCTTTCATGTGACAGGACAGAAGGCAGCAGAAGTGCCCCTTGTCATGATGTTTCCCGTGTCAGGCCCAAATACATATGTATCAGGTCTGTGTGTGCGCCCATTCATCTGTTTTGACATGTATGAATAATTGCTTTTTAACAGACGCAAAATTATCACGTAATTATTGAGATTGCCAGCAATGTTCCAAGTAAATGGGCGCGTGGTCGAGTTTTCGTACTTTATATTCTTTAGTTATTCCAAATTGCTTTCCTTATATCATGTATCTTACTGTCTGCTTGAAAGTTTTTAGCTATAACTTTGTAAAAAGTCTATCTCCAACTGCTCACAGTATTGCAATATAAAAAGTCAAGTTCTCTGTATCAAATATGCAAACTCGGACAAGTGCCTAGTTTTCCTGGAATTTCAGCCTGACATTTGAAGTGACAGAAATTTCTCTCTCTGTCCTCATCTCTCGTCTTCTTCTTTGTGCAACGTGTGTGGGTATGGGAATTATTTTTTTATTTCCCTTATGTTAAGTCTTGCAACATGTAGCATGTCAGCAAATGTCGTGCCTCAGTTAATTTCCCATCCTTGTGTTGTCTGCAACTATTTTCCGCATCGCAAAAGGACGAAACGCATTTTTCCTTTGTACTGCCTTTCAAACATTATTGCAATTTTGCAAATATTGTAAAAATGTTTAACACACACAAATACACATGGGGCACTCATCGCTCTCCACTTTATGCAAATTAGTTGCAGATACCGCTCACATTCCGAATGTTAATTTGCATTTTTGCAGCTCTTTGCGTTCGCCTGTCAAACTGGCTGAAAAGGGAATTTTTATTTGCATTTAAACTTTTACATTGTAGTACTTGTTAACCTATTGTCTATTAAGTGGATGGCAAGATGGTGTGTGTCTAAGAGATGCTTTGAATTTCACCTTATTGCTCCAAATGCTTAAAAGATTAAGCTGCTGATATGTACTTAAAAGTATATGTGCCTGCTTTGTCATACGATATATTAGATGGGCTCTTAGGGATTGGAAATCCCTATGGGTAACTTCAATCCTGAAGGACAGCTTGAACATTGTCAACCCTTTCAAAATGTTGCGAGCAATTTTAAACTCGATTAAGGTCCTTATTTCATACGCCCATTCGCATAGGCAAGTATTCCAGCATTGTAGTTTGTATTTATTATGCCAATCTGTCTTTTTAATTGCTTTGAACACCAAGTTGGCCACAATCTTAATGTACTTTGATGGTGACGGCAATTTGCTGATGTGTTGTGGCTTTGAAAAGTTTTCCTTTGCTTCCTCTTGTCTATGCTGTTGTTTTCTTTGACTTTAATTAAGTTTTATTATACAAATTAACACATGCGGGTTATACTGTCTACGCATACACCCTGAGAACAATTCGTCTGTCATGTATGTACATTCGTATAAGTGAAAACTTTAAATTTATTTATCTATCCAAGTGAGTAATTGAATCAGTTATGTCAATTTGGCAAGACAGTGACAGTTTAATAATTGAATTTTTTAGAACAGGGCATTTATGTGTGTGCCAATTATTCCCAGTTGCAGATAATAGATTAGTTTGCTGGAATATTTTAAAATAACCTTAGATGTAACTATGGAAAAGATAAAGGTAAGAATGCTCAACAAAATATAAATTAAATTACATATAGTAGAATATCTATTTAATTATATCTGTTTGTATGTGATATGTTGTACATATTCTATGTAGTGCTATACAACTGTATGCTTTATATACTTAGTAGTACATTTTATTGTAAATATGTACTTTTACAAGTCATTCAACTCCTATGACTGGATCAGTTCCAATTCGCCAGAGTACTGTGTAAATTGCTTATAAAACATGTTCGGATATTATTATTCCACCGCTATGTAATAGTCAAACAACAAACTAAAATATGAGTTGCCTATAATAACAAGGACTTATATAGGAAATCTTCGGCTACTGCAGCCACTTATATAGCTTTCATTGAGACAGGCATAGATATTGTTACTACGTCGACAATATATAAAATTCATTGGGTCCGACATACTTTCTTCAGCCTGTTAAGAACATGTGCAGAACTGTATTTATTTATTTCCCCGGTAAACAATGCTGTCGACCTAAAATATGAAACATATTAATAAAATTGATTTTAAAAGAATAGAACAGCCTAATAGAAATTACACAAATTTTTAAAAACGACACCGATCCGATGGGGGTATATTGTTTTTCCCGTCCGACATGTGATATACAATCTATATATATAAAAGAGTTCGTCCTGACTGACTGATTGACTGATTGGAAATCATCGCACAGCCCAAACCGTAAGAGCTATGATGCTGAAATTTTCACCCACAAGCATGGAAAATCGCGGAAAACTGTTGTATGAAACTTTTTTGTTTACCATCCAATCAGTTTCAAACTCATTTTTAACGATCTACACAAAAACTAAATTTGACACATATTTCACCGATTTTGGAAAATCCACCCAATGGGCGGAAAATGGGGGTCTCAAGGTGAAGGTCTCAATTTGATATTCCAACATATCAATTTAATCTTTAAATAATATCAATTTGATACTTTAGGATAATATCAATTTGATATTTTATAAATATCAATGTGATACTTCAGGATAATATCAATTTGATATTTTAATATTATTTATATTTCCGGATAGGAAACAACGTGGCCTACTTGCAGAGTTTCGAGAAAAGCTCTTTGAATGGCAAGTAAGTATCTGTATACAACTAGCTACAAAGCAAATTTAGACGTATTTTGAACATTTGTTTCATTTAACAATTGATAAATGACCAGGCTCCCTTTCCGACCTCACAGCATCCACATTGTATGTCGACTGAGTTTTTGCGTTATATCAGCTTGTTATCATATATTTTCATAAAATCAGGTTATACAATCAAATTGTGGATGAAAGACCAAGTATGTAAACTTGTTGTTATTGGGGGAATTCATTTAAAGTGGTTTTAATACTTTTGTTTTTAAAGAAAAACCAGTATAAGTGTTCGTCTGACCGTCTATTTGTATCCAATATGATTCAACACAATTAAAGCTAGTTAAACCAAATTTGGTATTGATCTTTATGTATACCATAGGAAATAGCTGTTTACTACACGAGGGTGGCCTCCGTTATTCAGAAACAAGAAATTGGAGTGCCGAAGCTATATACCCTAGCAATATTTTGTTTACAAAACTTACTATTCGTCTGATTGTTTCTATGGGAGCTATGTGGCCCGATTTTGATCAAATTGTAGGAAACTTTATGAAGTATAATAAAACTCTGACTTAGTCTTGATGTAATACAAAAAGACAATCATCTCAACTCACCTTTCACCCGATCCTATGGCAGCTATATGATATAGTGTTCCGATTTTGACCAAATTTGGTCAGATTGTATAAACTTTTCAGAGACTCGGTTTGGGTGAGTTTGGTGAGGATATCTTAAGAAACAAAAAAGTTTTTCATGCAAAAGCATAGTCTTCGATCCATCTTTCCTATGGTAGCTATATGTTATAGTGGTTCGATCCGGCCGGTTTCGACATATGTACTGACTGGAGCAAAAAGAAGGGTCTGTGCCAAGTTTCATTACGATAGCTTTTAAACTGAGAGACTAGTTTGCATAAAAACAGACGGACAGACGGACATCGCCATATCGACTCTGCTATTCATGCTGATTACTTGTACTTTGTTGGGTCGGAAACGTCTTCTTGAGTCCATTACACATATCGAGACAAAATTATAATACCCTCGGTTGTATGAGGACTACTACCAACACCGTTAAATTATTGAAATAAAAATATGTTTGCCACGCCTATACCTGCCTCCGCAAACGAGAAAAATCTATACATATCCAAAACCTTTAATATGCAATCAATCGTACCTTAATATGCAATCAGAAAAAAATCGATTTGAAATAATCAAATTGAGTAATAACTTGTTACCATTTGTTAATAAAAGAAGTTAATATCGCTTTTTCTCTAAAATCGTGATATTAATAACTTTACTTTAGGAACAATTTGGGCAACTTCTAGACTGGGAACAGAGTATACCGCAGTTTGGAGCTTTCCACTACAGCGCTGTCTTTTGGATACTATATATATTTTTAAGTGTGTCATATATATTTTTATATTGCATAAATTTAAACATTAGTCAGGTATAATTTTGTTTTAAATACATTCTATAAATAATAATGCAATTTAGCTAATTGAAATACATTTGATTTTTCGCAGCCTCAAGGGAGCAAACATCAGAGCGACGGATATGCGTTCTTCGCATAGTTGGCCACACAATAGTTGGGCGCCCCAAAGAAGGAGCACATTCCGTTGCCGCTCGCCGGATTCGATCCGAATCCACCATAGCAGTTCGCGTAGTTCTGGCAGGAGCGCAGCTCGAGTGGGGCGAAGTTCAGGGCATAGGCGCCGGGAGGTGCGGTGTGGGTCAGATTCGGATACTTGTGCATATTGTTAGGCATCGGGGCCGGGACGAGCTGTGTCGCCGTATCCAAAAGAGGGCGGCCGATGCTAACGCTGCGCTCATTTCGTCGGAATTTGGCACGGCGATTTTGAAACCACACCTGAGGATAAGCCGTAGTTCAAGTGAAATGTTATGGATAACATCAAGTTTTTGAACCAGAAGTACTTATCGATTAATATGCTTACAACCCACCTGGACACGCGCCTCGCTAAGATGCACCTTGGTAGCAAGCTCCTCTCGAACAAATGCGTCGGGGTAATGGGTTCGCTCGAAGACCTTCTCCAGAGCCGTTAACTGTGCGGAGCTGAAGGTGGTGCGGTTACGTCGTGGTTTCCTTGAGTGCCCCGTGCCGAGATTGTTGGGGTAATCAATGGCGCCGCCGCCTGCAACGGAAGACAATTATGAAACCATTAATAAGAGTCTTTGCTTTTAGTATGATTCGTGGAAGCGGTGCGATTTTGATGGCGATGCGTGGCAACCTCGTAAATAATCGATAAGAGCCCGGACATCAATTAATTTGGCAGCCAGGGAATTTGGTTCACTTTTATGGACGTGCACACATAAAATTTTGCATTCTGTTTGATCCTTTTGTTGGCTTATTGTCATCTGAGAGGTCATAAACAAATGGCATGGGTCATAAAATATATTTCCGACGACATCGGCGGGCAGCTGTCTACTAATTTTAGGTGCCGAGCCGACGACAAACAAACGCAGCAAATTTACGATCTATTAATTAAACTGAAATTGTGACATTAAGAGGCAATAAGCGAGCAGCAACTTTCACTAATTGATTTCACATCTAACGTTAGCTAAGCAGTTTGGAAAACATTCGAAGAAATGCGTACATACTATATACATAATATGTATATGCAATGAAATTTCAAAAATACTTATTTCAATAACAAACGAAATATACGAAAATCTTAACGAAAGAATATCTAAATTCACATTAAACAGAACTTGAATAATGTAATTTCATTATATAATCATTACATAATTATTATATGAGAACATAAGTATTGTTATAATGTTCTCTTTCATTCTTGTTTTAACTGTTTGATTCCTAAACATTAAACCAACTGCACTCAATTTACCACAAATACACTAATGCCTAAGTAATATTTAATTCCTTTCCAATCAGAATATCTTAGATGTGGTATACTTAACACTTGTGCGTCTGTTTTGGAATCGTGATATACATAATATACTCGTATACTAGTTTGTGCGGTGTTTAATTCACAAATGATGCATTTGAATTGGAATGAGCTGTGCATTTTTATTATTATTATATTATGCACACGCATGCAAGCTGCGAACGAGTTGCATACTTATGCAAATACAGTCGAACTTCGCTAACTTGAATCAGATCGATAGAAAACAACAAGTAAGAATATCTATATTTGATTTGCTAATTCTATATAGTACCACTGCAGAAATAGAGAGTCTGGTATTAATGCTGATCAAGAATATAATAGTACCATTTGGAATCAAAAAAATTTTTTTTCAATACTCTACAGATTTCGCGACAAAATGTTAATATCATCTGATATCTGATATCAGATAAAAAAATTTCAAACATATATTTTGTTTATATTTACTGAATTTAAACCAAACAAAAAGTTTGAGGGTTCTTTTCAGAAATGAGATTGAGAACGTTTCAAAAATTGTGTTTTTGTTCATAAGTAAATAATAAAAATCATAAATAAGTAACTTGCTGCGACATTATCCATAAATTGTACTGTTTCAGTGAAATAAAGCAACAATGATATACAGTCATCTGTCTCCTGTGCTTGGAGTCTTCAATTAAGTACATAAATATTTATTTTTATTTGAATGAATTCTTTTTTATTCTTTTTAATGAGCGATCATCTGCAATAGGCAACATAAATCTCAGTTTTTGATTATACAGTGACGTTGCATATAAATATATTTATAAAGCAAAACTTAAAGATATGACTGGAATTCAACGCTGGATGAGTATTCCTTCTACGAGGCTATCTATCTATCTATCGCTTCTTAAAGTATTTGCATGCTGATTGTCATTTGTAAAAAAATAAAGGTAATCTGGATCTCACAAATAAAATAAATAAAATCAAGCCTATAAAATTCATTTCGCTTTAATTTTACTTCTTATTACATTTGTTCTATGTATTATCTGATAATCCGAAAAAATTGGGGGAAAAAAATTGCTGCGATTAACTTTAACCAAAGTTTTACTTAAGTTATTGTTTAAAAAGTTTCAAAGATTGATGTTTGTTGTGTAAACTGATTTTCCCCGGACAGTTGCAATTTGCTAATCGATCACTTTGTAAAAATGGGCACGCGGGAAAATTTTTGTTTGCGTTAATTAGTACTTGTGGGGAAAGTTCGTATTGGAGAAGTTCGACTGTACTTAGTTAATGTATATAAATGCATATGTGATTTATGTAGGTGGTTGCATGTGTGTGTGTGTGTGTGTGTGTGTGTCAGTGGAAATTCATGCATGACATCTAGGTGCCATATGTGGGCGACATTCGCTCATTTATGCCGCCGCCAATTGCACATCCAAATGGATGACAGTGTCATCTTCATGCATTTTTGCCGCTGTGGTTGCGGCTGAGCCGCCGTTTTGTATACCCTTTACCTCAGCCACAGCTGGCAGGTTGTCAACATTAAAGGCGCTCCTCTGATGGCGACATGTCGTCTCCTGGCTTGGTTGTAGTCCTTGTTGTTGTTGCTTTGCTTGTCAGCGGCATAATTTGCTATGAAATATGCGCGTCTCATTGTCATGGCTGGCAATTGCAATGCTATCAGGAGCCGTCTTTCAATCGCTAGCCAGGCGCAAAGTTTTTTCCTTTTTGGTAGCATTTCCGACTGCAACAACACAGCGGCAGACAACACTTCAACATTGTCAACATGACAAAACGTAATCAAAGCTGACATGATATTCCCTCAGAGGCCGCATGCCTTTGAACAACCGAGGCGCCCAGCATAGCCCAGTGCCTATATTATCCAAGTGGAGCATAAAACGACCAGCCATATCCCAGTCCCAGCCCCAGCCCCAGCCCCAGTCCACACTCCCCAGTCCCAGCCTCCGCCCCAGCTCCAATGCGCTCCTATCCCGCGTGTGCTGTAAATGGTTAAGGCCAGAGGCGTGTGTTTATTTTTGTCATTGCTCGGATTGTAACATGTGCCAGTCGCAGTTCCACTCCCTTTCCCATGCCGATCCATTTTCTCCGTTTGCCGCACAAATCTGATTGAGGTTTCCCTTTCGATTTCCAGTTCTCGTGCTCGGTTTATCTTTTTTTATTAAGCTGCAACTGTTTTTTATCGCTCGTTGCTCGATTCGCTGGCAATTTAAATTAAACATCTCGTTTTCTCCCCCTCCCTGGGGACCTCATTGGGCACTGCAGTTGTTCTTATGGAGTGCTTGGCATAGTACAGAACTCGGAGCTGATCTACGATGCAACCCTGCGGACAGCCTCGTTGACAAATTGAGACAAATGGCGTGGGTAAAAGATTTGGTTGGGTTAAAAAAAAATCAAATGCATGGATTGCATAGCCTGATGATTACCACCCTGAAGCCAACGGAGATACATTGAAACAGAAACCATAAATTGGTTTAAAAGGTAAAGGTGTTGAATGAATATAACGTTCGAAAATCAGAATTTATTAAATTCTGTGCTCGAAACCAACCAATAATTGGTGAATAAATGGAAGGTTATTAAAAAATTTTTAATTCTTTAAAAAAAATTTTTTGGATCCGTCATAATTTTCGCTAATAATTTATTTTGAGCTGGAATTGATATGGGCTTGAATTACCTTTCTACTTAATAAATATATTTAATATATATAACAAAATTACATATTTTTTAATAAATTTTTTACTTTTACGCATGAAAATGAAAAGCAAGAAAGGAAGTCTATCTTAGGAGTGCCGAATCTGCATATCCTCGCAGGAATTAATTTTTATACAAAACTTAATTTTTGTCTGATTATTCCTATGGGAGCGATGTGGCCCGATTTTGATAAATTTATAGGAAACTATTTGAATTATTATAAAACACCCACATAGTTTGGATATTATATTTGTACAAAAACAAAAAGTTTTTCATACAACAACTAATTTTTCATTGCGATAGCTTTAAAACTGAGAGACTAGTTCGCATAGAAACAAGTTAGAATGCTATAGTCGAGTATACCCGAATACAAAACTCCCTGTACCCAGGTCAAACATTTTCGATCGCATTTTCGTACATTCACACATACGCACACACATACACATTGACGCACGCTCAAGCGACAGCGCAAACAACAGCGCAAGCGAGGCATTTTAAGTAGTTTAAGAGAGACTTAAGTATTATATATGCTAAGTCCCAAAGCTATATCTTTAACATTGTTGGTATAAAACGTTTTCATCGAATTGCGGGGGATCGGGGTAGATATCTGAAATTGGAAATAAACTTGATCTGCGTATGGTATAAAGGGACCTACATTCCAAATTTGGTGTCTCTAGCTCTTATAGTTGCTGAGATCGGCGCGTTCTTCCGGACAGACAGACAGACGAACATGGTCAAATCGAAATCTCTTCTCCTCGTCTTCTTCTGCCTGTTTCATACAGTTGCACAGATCTAATACCCCCTTTTTACCCATTTTATGTGTACAGGGAGTAAAAACGGACAGAAGGATATCGCTATATAGACTCGGCTATTCATGCTGATTCAGAATATATGTACTTTGTTGGGTCGGAAACGTCTCCTTCAGTCCATTACACATTTCGAGACAAAATTATAATACCCTCTGTTAGGGTATAACGATGAATTCCAGAGTATCCCTTAATTATCCAGCCTATTTAAAAAATTGTTCAATGTATAAAGCTTTGAAAATTAATTAATTTTCTGAATTTCCGAGTCAGGTGTCAAATAATTTTCTAAACAAATCTTTAAAAATCCGCATAAAACTAATCGGATTGTAAATAAAAAAGTAAATAAAGTCGTGGGAAGCTCTCGTATATTGTAAAATCTGTGAATAAGTTGCTCATGCGATAACGTTTCGGGCAGGATGATTCGAATAACCCAGGAACTGGCGGGATCAGAAAAAATATAAATTGTTTTGGGACGGGACGCCTATCTCTATTTCAGTTACACCACATAGACTTACATATCTATAATCACAGTTATTATTGTTATTCTTATAATTAAGTTATGCCAAAAAGGCTTACCAAAATTATTTGTCAATTCCAGTGGTATTTTGCCTTTGGCATACGCATCCTGTTTCAGTTCTATGAGATTGTTCACTGAGAAACGATGCAATTTGTCCAGTTCTCTTCTATTTGTGCTGTTTTTATCCTTGCCATAGGATCCTTCATGCAGCTTCTGCTCCAGCTCGGCAGGCTGCGGCTGTGGCTGTGATTGTGACTGTGACGCATACGCTGCATCGACGGATGCCAAGGGGTGAAGTACGGATCCAGCTCCGGATTCAGGCCCGGATACGTTGGGTGTTGCCGACGGCATTGCCGATGCGGCATAGTAGAAATTGCCGGCATTGCCGACGGGTAAAGAATGCAGCTGTTGCTGATAGTTTAACATTGTTGGCGAATTGAATTTAAATTTATTAAATCACTTTATCAATCACTGTTTTAGCTAATTGAACAATTGAACCAAGTGACAATGCCACAATGATAATGATGATAGAGGAGTGTAATAAATAGAATGCTACACAATTCAATTATGCATGCGAATTGTGCGAGTAAAAGCGTTGAAATTCTTCATTTGTCTCTCTAATTGGATGCTGATTGAATTAATTTATTTGCTTTTCTTCTTGCTGTGTCTTCGGGGGCATCCTGCGCGAACTTGGATAATTGGATTAGCACACAACACATAAACGAGTTAATTACGATAATTGTCGCGACGATACTAAACCGTGCCAAAGTCGTGTGCCCACTGAAATTAGCCTCAAGATGCGAGCGCCGCTCGGTTCATCAAGATATCCATCCACACACATGTTTACTATCTTGAGTGCCAGTATCTTAAGTATTTTCGCTCTCGCTCTCTCGCTGCGTACGATCTGCTAATTATAGAAACCATCTACCATTGGCTGATCCACAAGATCTGTGCCTGCATCCGACATCTTGGGGGCGTTGCCTGAGAAAATGAGATGAAATACGAGGTGAAAAGTAGCAACAAGTTTTGGGCATTTATGTAGCAATAAATACCAATTAGGGGGCAGGAGATGGATGCCCTGCCCACAATTCTACAGCTATCCCCGCTGACATACGCATTTGCGTATCTGTTGTTTATGTTCCATTTTCACAGGATGTGCCTGAGAAGTGGTGCATCATGTACTCCAGTTTCGAGTCGGGCATAAATCTTGCCACGCACAATGTTTGTCATCCTTTCGAGCTAATTTCCATAACCACAACATGATTTTAATGTTTCAAGGCACTGTCAGGCTGGCTGGATATGTGAGAGGGAGCGGAACGAAGGCGGAACTGTTGGTTAAGTGCATTATGCCACTGTTGTTACCATTGATGTTGTTGTTTTTGGGTCTCAATTGCAGCTGTCATAGCTCTGTGTTGCTTGGAAATATGATAATTGATTTTGTTGATATGGAATGATCAACATTTCTAAGAAGTTATGAGAAGTTTGCTTAGTGTGGACGTGAAAGCTTCCAGCCCCTGTCCCTAAAAGTGACTTGCTTGCTACCACAATAATTAAAAAGAGTGCCACGTATCTATATTATTAACATTTGAGGTCCAATTTAAAATTTAATCAATAGTCTGTAATTAAACTTGTACTCAAGAAACTTTACTTTAGAAACTAATTACACTGTACAATTTGGGCTTGCCCGACTACGGGACACTCTGAAATTCTGGCCCACTTGCTAGAAGACTAATCAGGCAACACAGTAACATTAAACTAAAATCCCAACACCCCTTCGTTCTTCCTCGATATGTTCATTTTGATTCGGCATTTGTAATATAGACTAACTTTACTCTTCCCTCATTGTTTTTACCTATTTATGTAGCACTACAATAAGAGAAATAATCCCATCTGTGTACTCAGTGTGTATCAGTACTCAGTTCAAGCATTTCAAGTGGTGGCCATGCTGTCCCTCGGCAGTACGTAAATAGTTCCTAATAAATAATTTTTGAAATTATTGTCAATTGAAAGGATCAAGGCTTGGCACACATTATTCTTGGGTTACTCTTGATCTGCTGTGAAAATTTCATGCCGTTCGTCAAGTTATTCAAAAACGATTGTCGTACTGCAGAAAAAATGCTCTACTTGCTTGCACTGCCGCTGAAACTCGTGATTCAAACGTATGTTTGGGCATGCATACGAAAATGTGCTTCAATACAGGGCATCTCGTAGTCAGGTATATTCCACGAGAACATTGATTTTTGTTTTTAAAGTTTTGTTTTTCAATTTTCAGAAAATTGCTAGACCCCAAAATGAGCTTTTGTGGGCATTCTTGTGCAAAAGTTTGGCTCCACGGGGTTCGGGGGGAAGTGACAAAATATCTTAACATTTTATCTGGCGTGGCTATATACCAACAGGCCTTAATACTTGTAGCGTTGAAAAGCTGCGTATATGTTGACAGATTGGCAGACCAATTATTACTCCTAACTTATACTCATACTCAATACACAATAGCAACCGAAATAATTAATAAGTCTAGTAGAAAATCAACCAAATTAAATTACGTTTTCAATTTGACTTTGCTTCGCGGTTAGAACCTACGTACTTAGTACGGGGATGCCAGGCTCTAAACTTTCGAGATATTTTGCCAGATATCTGACACTTCTTAACTCAGCCTTAAAGTTTTTTCTTTAACAATTCGCTAATTGCGATGTCAAATTTTCGTACAAGCTAGTCATTAGCAGTCCGCTCTCTTACTTACAGCTGCTCATTAGATGGCAGCAAAAGGCACCAAACTATCAACTAATATTCTAATATTCCTGACATCGCCACAAGCTATGCGCTTCTCATACGTTTTCTTCCCAAATTGAGCTGTCACAAAAGTTTATCCAAAGTACTTGACACTCCACTGCGGTAAGGAGGACGCCTTCCACCTGTCCTCGAAGACTGGCTCCAGCCACGAACAGGCTCAGACTATGATTTCGCAAATTATCTCACGTTTTCGTGTGCAAAGTTCTTGAGGAATGTTGCGGTGTGTATTTTTAATAAAACTTCAAAGTTTTGCGCTACTTGCTACGCTTTACAATGTCTTTCAGACGTTTTTCTTCTGTTTCAGTTTTGAAATTCTTTGTCACGAAACATTTCTCGCGTGCAACTGAAAGGAGTTGGGGGCTTATCCATGTCCTGACACTGGTAATACGTCTTCCCAAATTCACACACACAGCGAAAAAAGCAGCTGAAATTCTTTTGGTAAGTTAGAAATTTGAGCAGACACTTTTAATGCTGTCAGATAGCAGAAGTAACTGCACTTGGCATGCTCTCAGGTATGGGGATAGGGAATGCTTCAGACAACGGACAGGCATCCCAATAGTTCTGTGGAACGCTCATGCTGTTGAGTTTTATGACAAGTGCAGCAATTGGTAAGGTAAGAAGGTAAACTGTGTAGCAAAAATACAATATATTAATATTGAAATGCGAAATGCGTCTAGCAGATACCCTACCCTACAAAACTTCCCTTCTAGTACATCTTCGTATTCACATTCACATTTATATATACTTGCAGACACGTACTCACTCGATGCAAGCAGTTTGCTGCAAGCAGTGCACTTAAGCTTGTGTGTACGATACAGCATTCTGTTTGTCTCCATGTTTGAATGCAAGGATTCTATACACCAAATGTAGAATGTAGATTCGTCCATAGCAGGCGTGGCTCAAGTTTATTTAAAATTTTGAAAATTCCCCTCACACCCCCGAAAAGATGTATCTTTGATTTTTGACATACATAATAATTGGGCCAGAAGTTAATCAATAAACTAGTTGGGTGGACTCGACTTGTTAAACAAGAATTTTTTTGCAAAAGTTTTTAATTTTTCACATTTGTTAGGTCAATTAGCCCACTGATGGAGGATCAGACAGATAGATGTAGTGTTGGATAATGCCAACCAGCTCCCAACTTTAGTAAAAAAGAATACCAAGTAAGAACCGCAGCAGTCGGATGCTCTTAACTGGTATACGAGTAAGAGTATATAGTGAATTCGTCATGTCATGTTTCAAGGACATCATGAGGAGTCCTGATACTACATTTTGTCACTCTTGCAAAAAAATTGTGATTTGGGTGTTTTTGGGGTGAGTGTGGGCGTGGTGAAGCTATTTAGGATCTTACCAAAAGACCTCAAAACAAATTTTGTCAGTCTGCTTAAATATATTGGTCTTATTTGATTTAGGAAACCGATTGTGGGCTTAGAAAAAATATTTAAGCATTTGTACTAACGCAGTTATACAGGCGGATTCATACGTCAATGCATTCATACGGACATGAATACATTGCCCAAAATTAACATACTCCCTCGACTTTTACGAAAAATAAAAGAATATGAGAGAAATTATAAATATTTTATTGGTGCTCCCAAAAGTATGCACTGCAGGAAAATATTCGAATATTAGTGCTGTCTGGAAGAAAGTCCCCATCTCTATTTGTTGCCGCTAATCTCAAGAGCCACTTAACAGAACTAAAAGCAAGTCTCCCTGTGATAATGAGAATAATTTCAGGAAAGTTTTGTATAAAGTGAAAACACGTTCTACTGGTGCAGGACGAGCTAGAGGGTCCTGCAACGCACGCAGGGCCAGTATGTAGTGAGACAAATCCTCTTTTTATTTTTATTAATTTGTTAATAGAAATCTTTTGCGAATAGTTTTCTGCTATCTAGAGGCTACTTAATCCAATCAGAAGTTAAGTAGACATATCCAAATCAGAAATTCAAGGAATTGAATTGATCTACACAAATATACTTACACCTCTTTAAGACTTTAAGTGTACGACTAATTGGCGAACTTCTTCCAAAAATGCACGTTTTACAAGTCTGCGCATGTTTCATAATATTCATAAATACGCCATTACAGCAGTGGAAAACATGCATTGGGGGAGTGGCTCCGGCGATGGAGGCCCAACCACAATGCGGTGTTTTTCGTGTTGTGCGGTTTTGGGGCATGCAACATGGCAACATAAATTGCAATACCCGAACAAACTGCATGTAGATGTGCGGCAACAGATACGACCAGAATCATGCAACATGTTAAGCCCCAAGCAAAATGCTAATTAAAACTCAGTCAGGTGCGAGCGTGATGGCAACTGAGGTTAACCCAAACTTGGTACAACCAATGTCAATATGAACGCGCATCGACATCGATTTGCATAAAATTAAACAAAATGGCACATTTTCAATTTCGTTCGAAGGAATCACGACAACAAGGAATCCAACCGATAAATATTCAATGCCTAATGACAAACGGCAGTATACGAAGATGAACTGAAGGGGAGGCATCCATCTGTTCCCTACAAATGGCCAAGCAGCTCAGAGATTCAAATATCAGGTTGGGATTCATAAATTATGCAAGCGGTTTAAAAATCGAACTGAGTCCTCAGCTTTTCCAGTTTCGCATGGTCAGCTTGGAAAAACTGAGGTCGAAAAGGCTTCTTGCCCGGCTGACGATGACCCAACTCAAAGGCCTTCAGAGCAGGACGATAAGTGTGTATGTGTGTGTGTGTTTATGTGTGGGTGTGTGTGTGGCTAACTAAATGGACATGTAGGCGGTTGGGGGTGTGGCAACTCTTAACATGCTTTTAAAACTTGCTCTTTCCGTGGGGAATGAAATATTCATACGTTTTATATAGTTGCCAGGCCTATGTCACAATAAAAGTCAAAAAGCTCTTCGTGCCGTAATTAATGTAAATCCCCGCACCCAAACGAAGTACATACGTAGACTGTAGATGCAGCTGCAGGCCGCCAGTGGGCGCCACTTTGTATGCACATGTAATTGATTTTCTGTTTACGCACTCCGAGCTGGTTTCACAAGGGGGCGACGGGATGGATATGCGGTGTGTACGGTATGTCAAACAGCACACTTCCTGTGCGCTCCTGCTTCCGGTTATTTCTTGTTATTATATTTCATTGCCTTCGCCGTCTGTTTTGGCTTTTATTATACTTACAACGTAGCATTCGCATTGCAAAAACAAAAAACTTTTCATTGAAAACGGCGCAGAGCAAGTTTTGTGATAGAAATGAGATGGTTGGGTGGATTGGAGCGGAGTGGAGTATGGAGGGGAACTGGTAAATTCATAGAAGAGGGCCACATGCCAACACTTGTTTTCCGTTAAGTGATTTAGGCAAAAGTTTTCACCCTTCGCTGCCCGCTGGCTGCTGTCAGGCAGCTTTTCGTTTGGCATTCGTGTTTGGCATTTTGGTTAGACGACACGCTCGACATGGACGTGGACATGGATCGAGGAGCTAGGAACGAGGAACGAGGAACGAACAGTGCGAGGAGGTGAAACGTGCGCGCTGCGGCGTGCAGCTGCTCTGTATCGGTGTTATTTGAAATATCGGAAATGTTTTACAAAACTTTTGCCAGCTACAACTTGGCTGACTGAATGGCTGCCACATAATCGCCGTCAAGTGAAATTCATTTTCTTGACAAACAACATGAACTTCAAAGACCCCGCTTCCTATTCCCCCATCACCCATCACCCTGCAGTTCCATTTTCATTTTTCGCGCTTGTTGCTGTCTTTTCCGACAAGGAAATTGAATTGCTACGTGTGTGTGCAACATTTACACCTCGGTGTGGCCCAGCTTATTAATTGTGGCTACAAATTGATTTACCCGTCAAATTAGAGCTCGTTGTGCAATTGGGGAGCAAGCAATTCTGTGAGTGACTTAACAAAATATTCAGGAAATTAAGTGTACTGTATTAGATATAATGTTCCATATTTGAGATATTTACACTGGTTATCATGTAACTAAAGTAACCCATGCATGCTAACAAACACAATGTTTTTAGCAGCATTCTGAGTCCGGTTCCTCTTCACCTTGGTTTTTGAATTATAAAGCTCAGGCTATGGTTTGTCTTTTATATATACTTAGGACTTACATGATTTTAGATTTCACAAGTAAAGCGAATATGTTTTTGTGTCAAATCTATTAAAGAGATCAACAGCTGTCTGTATGTCAAATAAGGTGACTCTGGCTATAAAAATGTAGAAGAAATAAATAGGTTTAGACAGAACTAGGAAGTGTTCGGGGTGGGGGCAATTTGACAATTTTTAAAACTAATATATATTTAAACATATGTTCCATGTTTGGTTAGTGGAAAAATAAATTGCGTTCTTACGGACAGTCAGACAGACTGTCAGACGGATGGCCAGACGAACAGAACCAATATACCATTTATATTTCTGAAATATTTTTGGCAACAGAGTATTATAACGTTTTTACTCCCTGTACCCATAAAATGGGTAAAAAGGGGGTATTGGATTTGTGCAAAAGTATGTAACAGGCAGAAGGAGACATCTCCGACCCTATAAAGTATATATATTCTTGATCAGCATCAAAAGAGATTTCGATTTGGCCATGTCCGTCTGTCTGTCCGTCTGTCCGTCCGTCCGTCTGTCCGTCCGTATGTATGAACGCAAGGATCTCAGCAACCATAGGAGCTAGAGACACCAAATTTGGAATGTAGGTTCGTGTATAGCAGGCTCAGGTCAAGTTTATTTTGGATCCGAGATATTCCCCCCCCCCCCATTTCCCCGCTATTCAATAAAAACGTTTTACAGTTACAATTTTCAAGATATAGCGTTGGGACTTGGAATGTATAATACTTTAGTCACTCTTAATCTTCTGTCCAAATTTCAAGTTGATCGGATAATAAACACGGAAGTTATTCAACAAACAAGTTTCAGTACTGTGGCCCGGGGGGAAAGTGGATCAGACAGATGAGAAGTGAATATCGCATTTCGCGATACGGCTGCAAAGCGCAGCTTCAAAGTGAATTTTACAGCAGGAGCAGCTTATAATTCCCAAATTGTTCTAGTTTACCAATGATGAAACGGGTGCTTGATCAGTGCATTTTAGTTAAAGTGGATACTTTTTTCGAGTATTAATTAATAACTCAAGAACATATAATATCAAGGGGCATGGAAAAATGAGCGTGGCACCGCCTTTGTGTTTAATTTCACGATATTCAAATTTTTTGTTTTTCAAGCTATCTGTGCCAAACTTTCGGGTTTGAAGTGTTGTTGTGCTACTAAATTTGTGTTAAAATATTACCCAAATCGGACAACTATATCATATAGAAATAATAGGAACTATCGGTCGAAAACAAATTTTGTATGGAAATAATTATCTACAAGGACATTCCACTCTGGTCACATTGCTGTAAGTATTTTTTTGTTACTCTAAAATATAATTCGCGAAGTTTGTACAGAGCATGCCATAGTCGATCATACTCCACTCCTTGGGTCCTACCAGTTTGTTTCGCCTCATTTGTTTGGTCTGTCAACAAGGTGTCTTCACGGAAAACGTTTCGATTTGTGATTTTTATCGCGCTGTATTTGAAGTTAACGAAGATGCGATCGGAAAGATGCGATCGGTTTGTGAAAAACATAATGAAACTATCATGCTGGTCGATTTGGTCACCCTGTACTCCGGTCTAAAATGACTCATCTTATTTTCGTACACTTATACATAAACACACGAATGCATCAAGAAGCTCAGCTGCATTGGAAGCAAGCGGAGCATTTATGTAATTAAACTAGTTCCTTGGATAACTTCTGTGTTTATTATGCGATAGACTTGAAAATTTTAGTCCACAAATAAGCATGTTAAGAATCAAGTCCTTATCGTCTAAATTGGCCTTATAAATCTTTGTTTTTATCAATTTCAGTGGCATGGGGGATTACTTAAAATTTTTAAATTATATTGACCTGTGGCCGCTATACATGCACTATACACTTTTCCGGAGTCCTCCTTAAATGCGTTACACATTTCGTGAAAGCTATAAAGTGTAATACCCTCTGCAAGGGTGTAAAAACATACAAGCAATTCGTGCAATAAATTAATATGTAAATTGTGGACAAGAGTAGTTCAGCGAGCAGTAGAAAAATCATATTCAATTGGAATTGATAAATCTACCATATTCTTTTCATATGAACTTAATTTAAAGTCAATTGCTTCATATTTGTCTGTTAACAGTAAAAACAAAAGCTCGCTGCTATTATGGTCATGTCATTTCCCGATTGCACATTTTCAATCAATTTGTATTTTTGTTTGTTTTGTTTTTCTTATCGTTTGCTGTACTTGTTGTTACCCAGATGAACTCAACTCAGCTCAGCTCAGTCAGCTGCAAAGTCAGCGCCATTTAAATTTCGCTCACGTTTGGGGGATGAACTGCAGCAAAAGAAATTACGCGAATTGAAAATCAACGGATGCGGATGAGGATGAGGAAGTGCGGATCTGAGACCAGCAACTGTCACTGTCACGGGGACAACTGGAAACTGAAGCCATCAACTGCAGTCAGTTGCAATTAGAGCACCAATCCAAATCAGGACAAAACAAAAACATTCAGGCAAAGATGAAATGACTTTGAATTCGAATTTTCCAAAGTTACAAGTGATTTTTGTTGTCCTTTTGGCTACGCCGTTGTCCTTACCATATGAATTTGGGTCAAGTATTAAGATGAGTGCTTGAAAATATTGTTCACATGATTGCTGACATAATGTAATTATTTTAATGTGCTGCCTTTACTGGATTAATTGATTACACATTCGAGTGCTTTCCCAAACACTCGAATGCCTATTTGATAACCCTTTTGAGTTTATCCTATGACCCACTTGACTGCATGTGAAAAGAACATGCAGAACCTCTTGCTGTCAATTTGCCAGAAATAATTTATGAGTGAATTGGGCTCACAAGTACTTGAAATATTGTCTTTGATTGTGAAGAATATATTCAGGACAAGTAAAGTTTAAATTAATTTCAATTTGGGTTAACAGATTTCACTTATTATTAAATTAAACAAGTTAGAGTACTCCAGTCTAGTGTGCTCGACTACGAGGCACCCTGTACCCAGGTCTGAAATCTCCAAATATATGTTCGTATTCACATGTTTATTGAATAACTTCGGTGTTCGTTATCCTATATCTCTGATACACAGTAATCAAGGCTGTATCTAGAAAATTACGATTGAAATATATTCAAAACATTACAAATTTTACGTCTCTAATAAGTAGCCCTTGGTATACAGAAGGACATGGATTTCTTTCCTTTTTCCTCTTACATCCTTTTGCACCGTTTCATGTGCTCATGTGAAATATAAAATCCTTTTAGTACTTTTAAGCGGGGACCATATTGCTTTTAATTGCTAAGCATTATTACTTGAGTTTTATATCTTTCTAACAAAATGAGACCTTTTTCTTGAGTTCCGAAAACGCTTGTTAGTAATTCCACGCCCTAAATTGAGGTTGCGTGTCAAATAATTCTGCCCTGAAGATAGACGACGCTACGCGACTGAAATATATGGGCTAAACCAGACCTCGAGGGGGCTAAAGCTTAATTTTTGAAAATTAGAAAAATTAAACTTATTTTCCAAATCTTGTTACTAAAAACATTTTAAAGATTTTTTGTCTTTCGAAAAGATAAATTTTGGATTTCAGTGCTTTTATATCTTCAATACTAGATACTGCATACAATATTATAGTATTTAAGAGTAGGCAGTTTAAGTTAATTTCAAGTAAAAAAAATTAAATAAATATATTGGGGCCTACAAAAAAATGAAAGAATTAAAACTATGTTGGAAACACCACAATTCAATTGATGCATTATATTGAAACCATTTCGCTTTAATTCAGAGCAATTTTATTGTACGCCGGCAAGTGCTAGTACTTTATCTTCTGTTCTTCATCCTGCGCCCGATCCTGCTGCTCCTTGCTGGCTGCCAGTGCACTCGAGATGCAAATAATTTAACTGCAAGTTCACTTGAGAGTTACTGCAGGACCTGCTGCCGCTGTTTATTAATGTTGCACTCATTCGATCTGCAATCTCCGACGGCTGACAGTCTTGACATCGACATCGTTATTTAATGTTTACTCATTCGAATGCGCCTGCAGTCACTGCTGGCCACAAGCTAATGAGTGGGCGTGGCAGGACTGCAGTGGGAATACCAAATAGTTCTTTAACCAGAGCACAGGAGCGCATAAATCAAAATGCAGCAACTTTGTTGCTTAAGTTTCTACTTATTTCGGTGCGAATATTTCATGTGCAGCGCTTAGTGAAAGCCAGCCATGCCCACCAAGGATTAGGCCAGGATGATATATGTGTGTTCCTGGCGCGTGAGCAGATTGCGCATCCCGCATTACGCCATAAAGGTAAAGGTGTCCTCCTCCGCTCTCCCTTCTTTTTATGACAAACGCCCGTCAAGCTGTCCTCCATTGCCGTTTTGGCGGGGCACTCGCTGGCGTTGATTGTGTGATGCCCGTGCCGCATAAAGTCAACGCCAGGTGGCGCCAATCGGTGTGTGTGCTTGTGTGTGCATGTTGGTATGGGGGCGTGTATGTATGTGCAGGTGTCTCCACATTAAAAGCCATAAAAGATTCATAAAATGCATTTCGCACGCCGAAACCAAATATGCCGCAACATTCACGACGCCGCATCCATAAATTCGAGCCGTATACGGAGCATACTCTGTGCAGCCGTGTACACAGACATAAATTTTAAAGTTTGTAATGTGCAGGTGTACATAAAATGTATTTACGAGCACCGGCTTGTACCAATGCGAGTCCCACACACACTCGTGTGAGCGGTTCTTAAGAGGCTCTCTCTTATGATGGACAGTTGGGTCGCAACCCTAATGAAAGCACTAACTCTAAGAACCTCTAGAGCCAACATTTCATATTTATTGTGAATCTTAGCTTAGCGTACATAAACGCACAAAAGTGTCTAAATATCTTTCCCTATTTTCCCCCCTATATGCCCCTTTTTTTGGTTTTGACAATAAGGTTACTCTACTAGTATACTTTACCTTTTGGAAAAGAAGAGAAGAGTATAAAAAATAAAGAAAAAATGGATTATCTGGTTCGAGGCACTTTCGGAATAATAAGAATTTTTTCTTTAAGTGTTTGGATTTTCATAATAGTCACTTAGCTAATTAAGAATCAAATCAAAGGAAATATAGTCCTTAAAATCATGCCAACAAAAGTTGTATGTACTTATAGTGTGATGATTTACGAATGCTATTGTCTATTGTTTAACAAACATAGACATTCTACAATACAACCAGTATTTGGTGGTTTAAGACTAGGTATTGTCATAGAGTCTGAGTAGACAAACTATGGCTGTTTGGCGGCTTAAGATTCGATATTGTCATAGTGTCGATTAAAATTATGAAAACTGCAACTGAACGACATTAAGATAAATTGCTCAGGAAAATTTCATCACGTACGCGACATTTGCCAATTGCTGAAAATTGTGCACAAAATTATATCAATTTTCAAACGTAATCATTGAAACTTATCAATTTTCCCGGCACCCAGCGCAGGCATTGGCTGAATCAGACATCCGGCCAGACAGAGACGTTGTAAAATGCGAAAATCAAATATTTATGATACTTTTGAGCACAATTCTTGGCCCTCGGCTAAAGCAAACTACAAATTTTCGTCTGATGGCATCTCGTATATTTCGCAGCGCTTCATTTCTTTTTGCCTACGGATTTATGTGCGTGCTTTTTGAAAATTCAATTTAATTTGCAATTTCCTTGCAAGGGCTATAGGTTTTGCTATGAATTACCGAGAATGCGCATCGGTCGCGAATGCCTCAAATGTGATTTATGCATATTTAGTTAGTAATGATCCAAATTCGAAAGCCTACACAGGCTTATACATGTTGTATATTCATAACAACGGTGTCAAGAAACATTAGAAATATGTTCATTGACATTTAAATATTATGAGCGCTGAGAACGACAACTGCTCGGTAAATTCCAATTTTGTAAGTCTTGCTTTTGTAGTATATATAATGGAAACTATAGCAGACAATAAATGTTAATGTTAAATGCTCTTTCACTCTTATACTCAAAATGGTCTGTTATGTTACAGGGCTTTGATCAGAATTGCCCATGTATGAAGCTCAGTTTTTTTCCAAGTCTCGCAAGAAAAACTTCGCTAAAGTACTTATTATAACGAGCAACGATTTGTGGACACTCAAACTTCGTTTCGTCAAGTTATTTTTATTACTTATCTAAAAGAGGACAAAATAAATAACAGTAAGCTGGATATATTTTTAAAAAAATATTGCTGATTTCTTGTGTATTCTAGATTTTTGTTCACATTCACAAGCATGCATGCTTATTTTGGCAAAGATTCCAATGCAAATAAGTACATTTGCATGAGCATCAGCCAATCTGTTTGCTAGTATTGATTACAAAGATAAGGCAAACGATAGCCATCCAGTTAAAGCCCATTTGACACTCTAAGCCAATTCAAACAGGCAAAGAGAAGCAACTCGCCTGACCGCTTCATGTAAAGCATTTGTACATATTATTACAATCGGACCATTTTACGGGACATGTACTCGCACTTTGGCTACACATAGATAAGCTCCAATTGAAGTTGCATTTGCCACTTGAACGATGCACGCGTTGAGCCCCAGCTTGCCAGTTCCCTTGGCCCGCCGGTTTGATGTGTCGGGTGGCAGCAGCACTTACTGAGTCCTTGTTGTCCTTGTCGTGCTGTTGGTTTTGGCTTCAGCTGAAGCTGAAGCTGAAGCTGCTGCAATGCATTATGCTAAAATGTCATTGCGTGCTTATTGGCGTTACGTCCGTCTGTCTTGCAGTTGGCTATGCTATTGCCTTCCGGATGAAACAGCGACTTATGCTAAACTGACAGCCAGCAGCCTTGCCGGAGGCGGAAGCCTCGTGAAAAATTGAATGGAAACTCGTTTATTCTGTTGCCATTTGCCATTGTGGCAAAGAATTGACGCTCCATCGAGCAACCAGCAACGCTGCGACAGGATTTGTCAGTGTCGTTGGGCGAGGACAAGTTGCCAAGTTATAAATGCCTGGCAATCGCAACACAAAGGAATCCCGGCAAGGCATTACCATTACCACAGCCACTACCATACCAATACCACTACCATTCTCATGCCCATATTCACATTCCAGGCACTGTATGAAACTGCCATTATCGGTTGGCTTGCTCCCAATTACACATGCCATTGACACAGATATCGTACATGGGTATGGCATGTGTACTCCCTTCGTCCTTACAGTTTCACCGGCGCTTTCACTCATTATTGTGTTTTTTTTTGTGTTTCAGCCACCGAGCTTCATTTCACAGCGCCGGGGACACACAAAGTAACTGCCAGGACATGGAATGAGCACACACAACCGTTTTGATATATGCTCCCAGCCCAAATCTCAGACTTGGCCATCTTCCTTCGAACCGTGTCTGCCTGTCCATAGAATATTGTGTTTTCTTTGTTGGTTGCCTCATGAATTGCCCAAGGCTTCGTCTCAGTCATGTTGAAAAGATGTAACTACACACACATCCGAAATGTGCAGGTCGATAAAGGGACCTTTAAGGCATTGGCTTTAAGGGACCTTTAACCAATATTACGAACTCCGATTGAATCATACTGTAAGCTGTGCGTGTGTATACATTAAAGCTATATTATTTGTATATTGGTTGAGCCCTACAAAACAAGCAGAAACTCTTTGAATTTGTCGAAGCGAGAGACACGGTCTTATTGTTTTGTGCAATCGCTCAAACATTTAAAGGTAGCATTTATATTTATTATAAGGAACTTAAATTTTTAAAGCTTTATTTTCAGCCTCATTGCTAAAATATCAATTTTATGTGTTTTCCACTTCATACTGAATCATAACAATAGAATTTGCTACTATGGAGTTGGCCAAGGAAATGGCCATCGACTTTTCTATATTGTATAACTTTAGAACAGGAATTTTCAAGGGGTTGCGTATCAGCTGAAGCTGAAAGCTCTCGAGCTAAAATAAGAAAAAGTCCATTGCTTAGTCTGGTATTATTACAATAAGTGAGGACTACTTACAACCACTTCCAATCTCTCGTCCAATCCCGGCGCAAAAGTCGAATACTGATCCAACAGCCATACCATTTCTGCGTGGTCATCCAAAACAGAGTAGATATTGTTGAAGGTAATAATAATGTCTCCAAAGTACCAAGAGAGTTCAAAGGTGATCAGAAAAACAATTAGGTTTGATTCTACGGTCTCCTTAAAGACGACAAAGGTCATATAGGCAGCGGCTGTCACAGTTATGTAAAAAGTGCTGGTTACGAAGAAACATTGTACACCAAACATATTTGTAAATCGTTTAACAAGTGTCTGCAATTCGGATTGTGTTCTGGCTATGGCCTCCAGTCGGTCGGCTAAGGAGCAGCACTTGATCATGAATGCAGCCTTTCGAGGCTCATTCTCCAAGGACCGAGTCTCAGCCAAAACTACGCGTAGATCTTGGTTGAGCAGGTTATGGTGGCAATGAACATTCAGTATGGCAAAGTAAAAGTGAGAGCCGATGACATTGACAAGCGCAGTCAAAATATACCGCACGATGGTGGTAAAGACCATGTCCCCAGTTATGTGGACTTGAATAGTTAGAAGGCTGAGAGTCACTTGCAAAACCTCTGAGACAACAATGCTTATGAATTTCAAAATAACTTTACGTCGCCACATTATTGTAACTTGTGGGTTCTGTCTCGCCAGGCGCCGGAAATCGTTTACCAAATTGATCAACCGCCGGCGCTGCCACCAGCGATTAACCAAAGTAAACAATACGCAACAGACTTGCATTCCAAGTATGATGAGGTAGAGATACTCATGGAGAAGACCGGTACTCGACCATATAGTAAGCATCAGGTCGCTGATATTCAGGAATGGTAGCAGGCTGAAAACGAGTACATTTGCCAGAGCTGCATAGATCGATGCTCGCCTGGTTGTTCGCGCTCGACCTGTTCGTGTGTCAATTTCAAAGTTAATCACGCCAAAGAACCAAGAGTGGTGATACAATGCTCGCAAAATAAAGTGCACCACGTCGTACATGTTGATGGACTGAACAGACTTCCAATTTTCAATGGGCTGAAGTCTAACGAAAATAAGTAGCATATGTTCCAATCGGCAGATTGGGTGATATGGCGAGCCTAATAAAATGAGTGCTCATTAAGCCATAGAGAATAATAATTAACCACTGGCATGAGGCCACTGTAGGCATGAAAACATTAAAAGGGGTTATTAATGCTGTGCAAATATAACTAACAGGCAGGAGGATGGATCTCCGACCTTATATTCTTTATCAGTACAATAAGCGAGCCGATCAAGGCCTGCTTGTCCGGATGAGGGCTTCGATCTCAGAGATTATAAGAGCTAGAAACACTTAATTTGACATATAGGTTTTGTTTGTCATGCGCAGGATAAGTTTGCTGCAAATTTTACATACAGACTATTAAATCATCCAAGTAATCTAGCCCTAAATTCTGCAACAACACAACAATAAGACGGCTCTAAAGAAAACATCCGCTTGACCTTCCGTTGGATATTTGAAACAATAATCAAATTAATGCAATGATAACTAATGATACATGAAACAAATCATATGTTAATGAAATGTACAGATATTTAATTATATCCTAACAATCGGGCAGATCTTAAATAAACATGGATAATGCTATAGTCGAGTGTATCCGACTACAAAACTCCCCGTACCCAGGTAAAGGATTACCGATCGCACCTTCGTGCACTTACACATACACACACTCATACTCAAAGACGCACGCACCCAAGCGACAGCGTAAGCGAGGCATTTTAAGTGCTGGCTGTGCTGCCTCTTCTCTTTTGATACTAATCAAGAATATATATACTTTATAGGGACGTAGATGTCTGCTTCTGCCTGTTAAATACATTTGCACAGATTTACCATTTTTACCCATTTTAGGGTACAGGGAGTAAAAATTCGGTACTCCCTCTGCTGGCAAAGGAGCCGAGCTGTAGCTTGTAGTAATTTACAGTATACTCTGTTTCAATTGATGGTATTGTTTGTGGCTCTTGTAACCACTTACAATTTGGTTTGCTTGAATCTTTATTTGCCGTTATTTTCTATTACAATACGGTTATTTAAATTAAACTTACATTAGAGCTCAACACACGCTTCTTCCAACTGCTGGTAAGAGCTGAATAACAAATGTACAACTTTTATTTTAACTTCGTCAAGCAACAGCTAGCATATGCCTAACTTTTAAGGATCTTGCATTCCAAATTTATTTTGTTTTATGTGTTTTTCAGTTCATAGTGAATCAGAACCAGAGAATTTGTTACTACCGAACTGGCCACAGAAATGCTCATCGTTCTATCCATATTGTATAAACTTAGAACAGGAATCTTCAAGGGGTTGCGTATCAGCTGTAGCTGAAAGCTCTCCACCTAAAAGAAGAAATGAGTCAATTTTTAAATCTGGTCTTATAGCAATGAAAACGGCTACTTACAACCGCTTCCAATCTCTCGTCCAACCCCGATGCAAACGTCGAATACTGCTCCAATAGTTTTACAGTGTCTACGTGGTCATCCAGAACGGAGTACACATTGTTAAAGCTGTTCATAATGTCTCCAACATAACAGAAGACTTCAATGGCAATCAGAAATATAATTAGGAGTGAATCTTTACTCTCCTTGAGGACGACAAAGGTCATATAGACAGTGGCTATCGCAGCTATGTAAAAACTGATGGATACACAGAAACATTGTATACCAAAAATATGGCTTAAGCGTTTAACAAGTGTCTGCAACTCGGATTGTTGTCTGGCTAAGCCCTCAAGTCGGTCTGCTAAGGAGCAGCACTTGATCATAAATGCAGCCTTTCGAGGCTCATTCTCCAAGGACCGAGTCTCCGCCAACACTACGCGTAGATCTTGGTTGAGCAGGAAATAGTGGCAATGAACATTCAGTATGGCAAAGTAAAAATGAGAGACGATGACATTGACAAGCGCTTTCAACATATACAGCATGATAGTGCTGAAGATCAAGTTCAAAGTAAGATGTGTCCGAATAGTTAGAAAGCTGATTGTCACTTGCAAAACCTCAGAGATAACAATGCCTATGAATTTCCAAATAACTTTACGTCGCCACATTCTTGTAACTTGTGGGTTCTGTCTCATCAGGCGCCGGAAATCGTTTACCAAATTAATCATCCGCCGGCGCTGCCACCAGCGATTAAGCAAAGTAAACAATACACAAAAGATTTCCATTCCAAGCACGGTCAGGTAGAGATACTCATGGAGGAGACCGGTACTCGACCATATAGTAAGCATCAGATCGCTGGTACTCAGGAATGGTAGCAGGCTGAAAATTAGTACATTTGCCAGAGCTGCATAGATCGATGCTCGCTTCGTGTTTCGCGCTCGACCTGTTCGTGTGTCAATTTCAAAGTTAATCACGCCAAGGAACCGCGAATAGTGATAGCATGCCCGCAAAATAAACTGCACCACGTCGTACATGTTGATGGACTAAACAGACTTCCAATTTTCATTGGGCTGAAGTCTATCAAATATAAGCAGCATGTGATGCAATCGGCAGATTGGATGATATGGCGAGTCCTATAAAATGAGTGCTTATTATGAAATTAACCACTGCTCATTAGGGAAATAGAACGCTAGACAACAATATTTTCCATCCTGAACCGTTACCATACCCATGAAGATATTAAAAAGGGTTAACAAAACTGTGCAAATGTACCTAACAGGCAGAAGGATGAATCTCCGACTATATAAAATATTCCAGGTCTGTTGGTCTGTTCTAAAAAAAGGAACTAAGAAGCTGACTTCTCAAATATCGCGGGCTACGTACATTTGACTTACTATTTTCTTGTTTTGGTATGTCAAACCCATTTCGAATTATTGGTTTGTTTTGTATATCTACTAGCTGGTAAAACCCCAGCGTTGCCCGGCGATATATTTAGAATAAAATGCATTATGTTTAGAATTGACTACTTTCGACAATCGTAAGAAATACAAACGACCATAGGGCTGTATTTTCCAAAATCGGTGAGAAACGTATCGAATTATTTTACGTGAAAATGATTTTTACCTTGATCGGACTAAATTTAGACTTTCTCCATATAACTTTGAGACACCCATTGTCCGCCCATGAGGGTGAATTCTCCAAAATCAGCGAAATATGTGTCAAATGATTTTTCGAATAGATCTTTGAAAATGATTTTGAAGCCGATTAGTTGGAAAACAAAATAGTTGCATACAACAGTTTTCCGCGATTTTCCACGCTTGTGGGTGTAATTTTTCAAGGCCCCGTCTTAGTGTGCACTTTTATCATAATTGGAATCTACTGAGATAATTTTAGCATTCTAGTTCTTACGGTTTGGGCTGGTGCATTATCGTGATGTGAAAGCCTTAAATTATTATAGAAGCTAGAGTAACCAAACTTCGTGCAAATGTTGGTGGATACCCTTGATTTAGAAAGTGACAATGTCGCCCAACACCCCCACCCCTCCACTATTTGGTGGAAACCTATATCTTCAGCATTTTTAGTCCTTGTACCCATAAAATGGGTAAAAAGGGGGTATAGGATCTGTGCAAATGTATGTAACAGGCAGAAGGAGACATCTCCGACCCTATATAAGTATATATATTCTTGATCAGTATCAAAAGAGATTTCGATTTGGCGTCTGTCCGTCTGTCCGGATGAACGCGTCGATCTCAGCAACTATAAGAGCTAGAGACACCAAATTTGGAATGTAGGTTCCTGTATACCAGTTTGTTTCCAATCTCTGATATCTTACCCCGTTCCCCCGCAAATTGATTAAAACGTTTTACAGCCACAGTTTTAAAGTTATAGCTTTGGGATTTGGCATGTACACTACTTTGGTCACTCTTAATCTACTGTCCAAATTTCAAGTCGATCGGAAAATAAACACGAAAGTTTTTCAACAAACAAGATTCAGTACTGCAACGACTTAAGATGCCTCGCTTGCGCTGTCGCTTTGCTGTCGCTTGTGTGTGTGTGTCTTTGTGTATGTGTGTTTGTATGTGTAAGTATACGAAGATGCAATCGGAAATTTTCGACCTGGGTACAGGGACATTTGCATTCTTACTTGTTTAAATTGTGAACAGTAAGCAGCTGAAGTACGACTGAAATGTTTCTGGTAAGATATTTAATATCAAATGTTCAACTATTTTTCGCCAAGCGACATATGGCATACATCTCCAATTATTGAGGAATTTACATTTTTACAATTTTTGTTAACCTTATCGCTAAATATTAATAAACATTATTATGAGTTTTCCACTTCATACTGAATTAGAACCAGAGAATTTGTTACTACCGAGCTGGCCACAGAAATGGTCATCGATTTTTCCATATTGTATAAACTTAGAATAGGAATCTTCAAGGGGTTGCGTATGAGCTGCAGCTGAAAGCTCTCGAACTAAAAGAAGAAATGATTGTTTTGTTATATTTGGTTTTATAACAATGAGTAAGGGCTACTTACGACCGCTTCCAATCTCTCGTCCAAACCCGGCGCAAGCGTTGAATACTGAGCTAATAGCTTTATCATTTCTGCGTGTTCATCCAGAACGGAGTATATATTGTTGAATGTGATCACAATGTCTCCACAGTAACAGAAGATTTGGAAGGTGATCAAAAACATGGTGAAGCCTGTACTTGAGCTCTCCTTGAAGACGACAAAGGTCAAATAGACAGTGGCTATCGCAGTTATGTAAAAAATACTGGTTACACAAAAACACTGTATGCCAAAAATATGGCTTAAGCGTTTAACAAGTGTCTGCAACTCGGATTGTGTTCTGGCTATGGCCTCCAGTCGGTCGGCTAAGGAGCAGCACTTGATCATGAATGCAGCCTTTCGAGACTCACTCTCCAAGGACCGAGTCTCAGTCAGTACTACGCGTAGATCTTGGTTGAGCAGGATGTAGTGGCAATGAACATTCAGTATTGCAAAGTAAAAGTGAGAGACGATGATATTGACAAGCGCAGTCAACATATACAGCATGGTGATGCTGAAGATCAAGTTCAGAGTAAGGTGTGTTCGAATAGTTAGAATGCTTGTTGTCAATTGCATAACCTCCGTCATAGAAATGCTCATGAACTTTAAAATAACTTTACGTCGCCACATTTTCTTTACTTTTGGATGCAGTTTTGTCAGACGTCGGAAATTATTCACCACACTTATTAACCGCCGTCGCTGCCACCAGCGGTTAAACAAGGTAAAAATAACGCAACAGACTTGCATTCCAAGTACGACCACAAAGAGATTCTGATGAAAGTGGCCAGCACTCGACCATATCGTCTGCATCAGCTCGCTGGTACTAAGGAATGGAAGCAGGCTGAAAACGAATATATTTGCTAAAATTGCATACACCAAAGCTCGTCTCGTCTTCCGCGCCCGACCCGTTCTTGTGCTAATCTCGAAGTTGATCAAACCGAGGAACCGCGAGCCATGATAGGATGTTAGTAAAATCAACTTTACCACGTCGCACATGTTGGTGGACTAAACAAAATTCAATCTTTCACTGTGCTGATGGTATAACGAAAGGAAGTAGCATTCGTGATTGACAGATTGGATGATATGACGAGACCTATAAAATGAAAGCTAATTACTTAATGGAAAATAATAATTCTCATTAGGCAAGTAACATTTTCATCGAAGACATTCTCCACCCCGAACTGCCAATATAATTACACCCTGTATTCATGAACACATTAAAAGGGGTTAACAAAACTAGGCACATGTATGTAACAAGACGAAGTGGGGTTCTCCATCTGTCTGTCCGTCTCCCTGTCCGTCCTGAAGATAGCGACTATCTCCGAGACTATAATCAAATTTGGAATGTAATCATGTATTCCATACGCAGAGTAAGCTTCACATTCAAGAGAATATATTTAAGACATTTCTAGATCATATTGAACTATAACAAGTGAACTGGTTATTATTGAGCTGGCCATTGAAACGGCATTCGATTTCTCCATATTGTACAGATCAAGAACAGAGAGTTTCATTGGGTTCCATGCCATCTGAAGCTGGAAGTCCTCAAACTGAATGAAAGAGATTGTTTATTGAGAAGATCCATTTGATTATAATGAGTTAAGGTCTCTTACGACAGCCTTTAGACGCTCGTCCAACCCCGGCACAAACACTGTGTTCTCTGACAGTAGCTTCACCATCTCCCCGTGTACATCCAGAAGAGAGTACATTATGTTGACGGTAACGTAAATATCTATAAAGTATAACAGAAACTCGACGAAGAGTAGAGAAGTAATCTCCCAGTTGTTCCAACTCAAGCTTATTGTAGTGCCCGGAATTTCGGAGAAAATGGAGTAGATAAAAGTTACTGATGATATATAAGCGCTTATGGACATGAATAAGGTCTGAATTCCATAGATGCTCGTCGTCCCCTGGACTAGCGTTTGAAGCAGGAATTGTGTTTTAGCTATGGTCTCCAGTCGATCGGCAAGGGCGCAGCACTTGATTACAAACACACCCTTTCGGCGTTCAGACTCCAGGATGCTGATCTCGTCCAGCAATTCGCGTAGCTCCTCATTGAGCAGGATGTAGTGGCCATGAACATTCAACAGTGCAAAATAATAATGTGAGAGAATAACATTGATAAGCGCTGTGACTGTGAACATAACTAAGATGCTGATGATCATTTGAGCTGTGAGGGAGTCCCAAATAACAACCAAGCTGATTATTATTTGGAAAAGCTCAGTCAGGTAAATGCTCGCAAACTTGGTAAAGACGCCGCGTCGCCACATTTTCATCACTCGCGGCTTCTGTCTGGTCAGACGTAGAAATGCGTTCACAAGGCGAATGATTCGCTGGCGCTGCCACCAGCGGACTATCAGTGTCACGGTCACGCAAACGGCACGTCCTCCCACCATCACCAGGAATAGGCATTCGTGCACTAGCCCAGCCTGCGCCACTAAGGCATGCATCACATTATTAATACGGAGAAATGGGATGATGCTTATGGTTATCACATTCACGAGTGCGGCATAGATCGTCGCTCGCCTGGTTAGTCTCGCCCGACCTGTCCCTAAATCGACCTCAAAGCTAAGCACGCCTATAATCCGTGCATAGTAGTAGCCGGCCCGCACCAGGTACTTGACCATGTCAAACATTGTGGAATACTGATTATGGTATTCGACGAAAAACGTGTCTGGGGTCTAATGAAAGTGCACTCGATGCGATGAATAGATTAGACGAATTCACGTCCCTTCTGAACTGATGACCTATTCTGAAATGAACAATTTTGATTCTCAAGGGACCGTACAATAGCAGGACTGACAGCATTGTTAGTAAAGGTTTTGTTATGCATAGGTGAGCTCAACTGATAATTAGGTGAGTTTTTGGCCCCTAATTTCATGTCTTTAGCACACAGTAAGCATGAATTTGAACTCATTATTATTGTTGTAATCCACTTATAAATATACCATTAATTTATAGAAAACTTGTTCAGTTAACTTAGTTTGAAAAACTTCAACTGGTTTACAACAGGCAGCTGCTCTGCACAAATCTTCTAAGCCGATTAAAACTAAGAAACAAGATGAAGAAATTCTTTGAAACGCAATAGTACTGGCATTCGCAATGATGGCACTAAGGTATCACAACATTTAAATTGATCATCTTAAGTGTTATTAAAGCTTTCATCATCTTAATTTTGCATATTCATATCTTTTCGATTTTCAACTATAATTTGGTTATCATTAATTACAGTGTGTATTTCGTGTCTGGCTTTGCGTTTTCCATTTTATATGTGAAAATGGCTTTTCACAAAGCTATTCAGTGCTTTTCATCACACAGATACGTACACACTTGAAAACTCCTTTGATTTGAGGCTTTCGTCGGCCATTTTCTGCCATCCTTATACGTGCATTTTTCATTTCCGCTTCGGCGTTGCGGCATTTCCGTTCATTTTTCACATATTCTACCACGTCGAGACGTCGTCCATGTGTGTAAGAGTCGAGCCAAGTGCCTCCTCGCAAATGAAAACTCGCTTTTCTTTTCTTTTCCTTGCTTTTCATTTCTTTGCAATTCATTTTTCATGTCGCCATCGTCGTCGTTGTCGTTGTCGCTGGCTTTGCTTTAAAGCTTTTCGTAATCCTTTTAGAAATTACGTTTCTCTTTTCAATATTATGTTTTATTTCTGTGCTCTGGCTACATTGTCAATATTTTGAACAATGAGCTGCTGGAGGTGCGCTGCGTTAGGGCTCCGGATGTGCTTGTCGCCATCGCCAGACATTAATCTTAAGCGCAGTGCCAGTCACCTGAGATGCTCATGGCGAGAAAAGCTTGCAAATACCCAAGAGCGGTGCCTTTTAGTGTTTGGATTTACCTGGTGGCAACAACAACAACAATGACAACAACAACAATGACAACAACAACATGAACAATAATACAAACTACAAGCTGCAGGCGCCATAAGGAGTCATAAACCACTCAGTGGCCAAGTGAAAATACCGCAAATATTTGCCGCTAACCAACTCGCCAGCAAATCTCACTTCATCTTCCAGCTCCAGCTCACATCTCTGTCTCTCCTTCATTGGGTGTGCACTCTGTTTCAACGGTTTATGTGCTTTACTCTTTCGCCTTTTGATATATGGCCAACGCCATCGCATCCACCTTTCCAAATTGCCTTTTTGGGAGTCGACGCATAGCAAGCAGGCAGGCAACGTTGCCAGTGGGTTGTGCGGGTAAAACCGAAAGTGGTGCCATTTATTTTATTGCCACCTTGGCGAGAGCTGTTGCGGCTCTGACTGCGGCTGCAGCTGCTCCGTTTGTCCAGGTGGACAGGTGGACAGCTCGACATCCAAGCAATGAGTAAAAACTTTGAGAGCTGCCATAAAATAAACGAAAAACGAAAAACTGGAGTGACCCAAATGTTGTATTTTTACAGCATTTGGATTTGTGCAGCATTTGCGGTTCGCCGTTTTTATGATGGGATTTTTAACGAAATTTGCTTGTCTAAATTGGAATGGCAGCAGCAGTGTCAGCAAGGTTAAGCTACTCATCAGCTGTGGGTAATCCGCACATTTACCTCCAACCTTCAACTTAATCTCAATCGAAATCTCAAGCACTTCCCAGCTCATTTTGGCAAAGTTTCTAGCCAGCTCATTGGCTCCTTGGCATTCCGAGTGGCAATTTCAGATGTTGGCACTTAATGTGGGACTGACTCCCTTGGTTGCAGAACTGTGCTAGGCATTCAGCCTAATTGAAAAGCAATGTTCTTACATAGTTTATGCTTAAAATGCGATTACATTAATTTCACACACCACAAAACAGATGACAAAGTCAGCGCTGGGACAACACAAAAGGGTTGTCGGTTGTTGGGTCCGGATCGTTTCTGTCCACAAGCTGACAGCCAAAGCAAAGTAGCTAAAACTTGTTGAGAAAACTCAATGGACACACACACACACACACACACACACACACACACACACACACACACACACAAACTGCACATGGAAACTCAGCAACCACTCGAAAAGCCACTCAGTCAGGTGTTAAAACTAATTTACGACAATTTGACCAACAAACAACAATGGGTTCCCTTGCCAGCTTGTGGGCGTTGGGCGTGGCACATCAAGTGCTTCACATATTTCACACATTGCCTGAAAAGGGTGCAACACGAGAGTGGGCCATGAAGAGGAATGAAGGAGCCAGCTCGACCGCAAAGCATCCAAATCGAACGGATGCCATGTCCTGCAGAGCCTTCAGCACTCAGATTCAGATTCCGATTCATCCTCAGGCAGCCAACCAACCGCAGCTTATCCCATTTGCAGTGCATGTTGCTTAACGCTGACAGCTGTTGTGCCCAGTTACCGACTAAATAAGTTTCAGTTTTCCATTCTGGTTTTCTAAAGAATTAATCGGCCCAGAAGTTTCGGCCACAAACTGCTGCAAAAGGTGAGAGGTGCGTAACGCAATTTTACCTAAATAAAATGCAACTCATTTCGACCAAAAATTGTAAAGTCATTCTGAAATAATTTGTGTGTAATTAAACCAGTAACGCCCCATTGGCTGGCGGAAGGGAGAGAGGGGCAGCGGATTGCAGATTTGCGTTAATGATTGTTGCTAAAATTTCAAGGCGGTACAATTAGTATGCATTAATGTTGATAAATGAGGTAACTTTAGTTTTACTTTTCTGTGCTGAGTGCTAATTAAGAGTATTGGAAAATGTCAAAGGTCAGTTTTGCATGGAATGCAATGTTTTAAAATGTTGACAATCATAATCATAGAGTATAAATAGCATTAACTTTTCCAATTTGTTAAGGTAAACACAATTTTTCAACACTGGCACAAATGCATAAACACTAGCAAATGTGCCGCATTTATTGCATTCAATTATTTTGATTCAGATTCTCAATTCAAAAATTCAAAGGGTACGTCTGTCGCGTTGACCGCCCCAGAAATTACATAGATGTCGATCACAAACATCATCCTGTACGAAGGACTTGCCCAGGGTGGTCCTTAGCTCTGCATCATAATTGGCCTTCTCTTGGTTAACCAGACTCATCATCTGGCTGCGTCTAGCCGCATTGGCCAGCTTTTGAAGGCTTTGCAGCTCCGAAGTCATCGGACGCAGCAGCTCCACCCGTGGTGCATTAAAAGGGGGAGTCTCGGTGCCATGGCACTTCATCCAGTTGACCACGCTAAAAGGACGACGAATTGTTAATAATTAAGGAACCGCGCACAGATTTAGCCACGACTATGATTACTTACAAGTTGCTCATACTTGCAATCGTTGTTTAAAGTTTTTGAAAAACAGAAATAAGAGTAAAATTATGTGTATATAAGCTGGAGCTCTGTTTCCGTCTGTGAGTGAAAACAAACTGATATAGATATTAAACTCAGAGCATTAAGTAATAGAAATGCGCCTACTACGAAAATCAGATTATTGGAAATGCTTAAGCCAAGTACGAAAATCATCTCAGACCCTCCCAATTTAAATTGTTGAAAACAAAATGTGGCAAGTCAATCAGAATTTATCGGCTCTTGTGGCCATAAGTAAGCCCCTTTCGGCAACCCCCGTCAACTGCGAACAGACTTAGCTCAAACCACAATTACACTACTCCCCACCAGCCCAAACTCCGTCATTAGAGTCCTTCTTCATTAATTCACCTGGTCTAACGTCTAATGAATTGCAAGACCATCTCAAACGGGGCAAAAAAGAAACTGCAAAGCTGAAGGCAAAGTCATTATATTATACATTTGGCCTAATGAGGTTTTTTATGGTGATGATGGGCCGAAAGCAGAGAAAGGAGAGAAAGAGTGTACTAGAAACCGTACTAAAGACACGCAAGCCTTGTCTTAATTATTCACAATGAACGAATATGGCATTACATCCATGTAGAACGGGAGGCAGACATTTTGACACCGTTATAGCTCAATAAATTCGACTCCAAACGCGAGTGTGCGAAAAACAAATGAAACAAGTTCATTAGAAACGCGCTGGGATTTTGATTTCGTCTTTGATTACACTCGAGATCTCGAAGTCAAATGGGGCAGGGCTAAGGCTTTGGCTCCGACGTCAACTTTGAGTTCGACCTGCTGCAACATAAGTAGCACGTAAACTTTACAATTACCAAGCTTTTGTTACTCGCATTGGAGTCATTAGAACTTGAAAGTAGTAAAACGCCAGCAGTATAGCACAACTCGAAACCAGCAGACTGGCATCCGGAGTCCGGTCGAGGGGCATGCAACAGCCAGCCGGCTCCTTGGCTAACATGCCATTATAGCGATCCTTGGCTGGCCTCGTCTCCGTACTCCGTTCTCCGTACCCCAACTCTGCTGGCTGCTTATGAATAATGTTTTAATTTCAGCCTTGCGAATTCACCCGTCGAGTTGTCGTCATCGCTCTCACCTGGGGTTCGTTTGCCCCTTTGGCACGCAATTGCATGTTAAATGCATATGATTCCTCCGATTCCCATACCAGGCAGCCGCTCAACTAATATGCGAAAATTATGGGTTGTAATTTAAGAGGCACTTTTGCTTATTTTTTAATGACATCCCATGTTTGTAGGGGCACATTAGAGGTTAGTTTCAAGCCACTTATCCCTGAGGCTGTCTGTATATCTGCTCGAATACGTGTATGTGAGTATGCCTAAGTGATTAGGCGCGCGTTAATGTCGTTTAGAGGCATTCACATTAATTAATGGCGTCTGTACTAGAGTAACATAATACCAGAGGCGTCTGCAGTAAACGTATGTTCAACAAACTTCGAATATAAACCTACGTTCCATAATAATATAAAATCCAAATGGCGTGTATTTGCAAGGTAGTTATGGCCTGAACATGACAAGCCATATACTCAACTATTTTCTGACTAGTCTAACATTATATATGTATATAGGTTAGATGTGTAAGCGACAAAATGCATTTAAATGCATTTGAAAGTTTTCATTTAGTCTTCAAAATATTAATTAATTTTATTGATTACGTTAATTAGTTAAGTTAGTCTTTAGTTAACATCTACCAACTCTGTAAATATGTAGATCCTGGCTTATTAAACTCTATACATGGTTTGGTAAGATCGCAAGGTGCCGATCACAATCACCAAAAAAACTATCCAGGAAAGTCAATCAATTCATGCAAATCAATCAAAATTTAAGATAGAATGATCTAGTCGAATATTCTCGAACACCACAGGGAAATTTCCCAGCACATCTTCACACATACACATACACAGACATGCATTAAACATTTCAGCGGCAGTGCAAGCAAGCAGAGCATTTCATGTTGTTGCTTAGCAGTACTCAATGTATTTCTTGAACTGTTTCGGTGTTTAAATATCATGGCATGCATATCTATAAAACAGTTTAAAACGGTTTTATCGATTTTGTGGAGTATGGTGGGGAATATCCAAAATTCAAAATAATCCTGTCCTGTGCCCGCTATACAAGCAGCAACAGGAATTCGAAGTTTTGGCTTTTCTCTTATTATTATTGTTTTAAATACTACTCAAAAACGTTACGGTCCCTCAATTAAACACATTTAAAGGCAGCGCCTGAAAGCATGCAACACATTTTTATGCAGTTTCCATTTAATTTCAGACAGTAGCCATATTGGTTTTCTAGTCGCTTCCGCTTCCGCAGCTGACCTGAAATTGTTGGGAGGCTGCATTTGTGTGAATAAGGTATTTATTTTTATTTTGTGCGCATTTCATTTGATTTGACAGTTGGTTATTTTGCAATTTGATTTGTCGCATAAATTCACAACATTTCTGACAGATACCAAGCGGGAGATTTCACATTGTCGTTGCTGCTATTGCAGCTTTTATGGCGTTTGACGCCATGACAAATGCACAAATCTGCAACATTTTTGAAATTTTGTGACTGCTGTTGGCATTTGGGTCTAATCGAAATAAGAAACAGCCGCGAATCACTCACGGCCAGCAATTTGGCCACATGAAATAATGATGTAGTGTATACTTGTACATGGGTACTTAAAGGTGGGTGGACAGCTCTTCCCTCTACCACCAGGCAACTGCATGCAGCATGCAGCATGCAGCCTTCGGCCTTTGTCTGCTTCCATGTTTGCCAAAGACGCATCGACACTCGGGACGGGCCCGGGGCGCTGTTTAACCTGCACTCGAGTGGCGATGCTGTCGATGTTTCGCACCGTCTTTCAAATCCTGATGCTCGTACCTATGTTGGGGAAAATGCAGCGCGGTCTGGTTGCTGCTGCTGCTGCTGCTGCTACTGAGGGGCTTTTCACTAAAAATAAGTGTTGCGCAAACATTTTATGGTTATAGAAATTTTGCTTCATCATCATCATTGTTGCCTCTCCCAAGGAAACAGGGCCATGTTTGTCAAACTATGAACTGGGTTCTGGGGCACTATGGCACTGCTAAAGATGTTTAACACTTGCAGCCATTCAGCCAGTGGGGGAGTTGGCCATATTGACTGTGGCTTATTGAGGGCCAGACGAGGGAAAATCAGAAAATAAAGAACGAGAAGTAGAAATATATATCACTAATTGATGTGCTTCAAATAGAAAATTGACTGCAACTCATAAAGTAAAGTGAAAGCGTCTAATGGAAACTAGAAAGCTATTGAAATTACACTTAAGTGTGGTATTTTATAATATGAAGCATACATTTATTATTCCTGTCTAACTATAAGTAGTTTACGACCTAAAATATATTGAGTTAGCCAACATATAATGTTTCATTCCAGTTTCTTTACTTGTATTTTATGTCTACACACCATTTCGGACTTATTTTTGTCAAAAAGCCCATAAAATTTTTATCCATATTTCTCAGTTGATGAAAAGTTTGAATATTGTTCCCCTTCACACACAATCACACATACATAAAGACAGTTAATTTGTTCTAGAAATCAAAATTTTCGGTGAACTGACTCTAGCCATGGACGCCCTCTCCATAAATCAACGGGTTTTGATTCGTCGTTCCGACGGTCGCATTCATATGGCAACGATCGTTAAGCTAGATGGCGGCTCAAACAACATGGTGACTGTGGAGTGGCACGAGAATCAAATACAACGTGGCAAGGAGGTGTCACTGCAGAGGATTGTAATGCTCAATCCCCAGATTTACGGCATATCCTGCAGCAGGCAAGCAACACAAGCTTCCACTAATGGCCTGGCGTCCATAACTCCGCGGCCAGCTCGTTCACAGCAACTTCCTGAAAACAATAGCTGTGTAATGCCGCGTCTGGTGGCGGGCAGCTCCACCTTGTCTGCCGTTGTCACTGCAACGCCGCGCCAGACGCCCAACAACCCGTCTGATGATATACTGGGGGAGATTGAGCGCCTTCGGGCGCAACGCGAGTCTCGCCGTCAGCAGAATGATGAGGCGCGTGCGCAGATGGAGTGGTTTAAGAGCGAGGATCCTGGCAACCCGCACTGGGAACTGGCGCGCATGATACGAATGCATCGGCTTCAAATGGATTTCCAGCCGCCAGGGAGTCTTGCTCGCAGCTCGCCGAAGCAACATCAAATTCTGGTTTGTGTGCGCAAACGACCGCTGAATCGACGGGAACTAGGCTTGCGCGAACCAGATGTTGTTAGTGTGCCCAACCAGGAGTTGCTGGTGGTTCATGAGCCGCGTAAGCAGCTCAATCTAACCAAGTACCTGGAGCACCACAACTTCCGTTTCGACTACACCTTCGACGAGCACTGCACCAATGCCCAGGTCTATGAGCGAACGGCGCGTCCGATGGTGCGTCACATCTTCGAGGGCGGCATGGCCACCTGCTTTGCCTACGGCCAGACGGGCAGCGGCAAAACGCATACCATGGGCGGAGAGTTTACGGGTAAGCAGCAGAACTGCCGGGATGGCATCTATGCCATGGCTGCCACCGATGTCTTCGACAGCCTATGCCTGCCCAACTATGCCCGCCTGAATCTCAGCGTTTCCTGCAGCTTCTTTGAGCTATACGCCAGTCGGGTGTATGATCTGCTGATGCCCGGTAAGCCGCAGCTGCGCGTGCTGGAAGATGGCAAGCAGCAGGTGCAAGTTGTGGGCCTTACCGAGAAGCCTGTAAGCAGCACTAGCGACGTGCTGGCCCTACTTGAGTTGGGCAACAGTGTGCGCACCTCCGGCCATACCTCGGCCAACTCCAAGTCCTCGCGTTCCCACGCAGTCTTTCAAATTGTGCTGCATACTGCGGCCCAGAATCGCCTCCATGGCAAGTTCTCGCTCATCGATCTGGCTGGCAATGAGCGCGGCGCGGATAACTGCTGCGCTGATCGCCAGACGCGTCTGGAGGGCGCTGAGATCAACAAGTCTCTGCTGGCTCTCAAGGAGTGTATTCGGGCCCTAGGTCGCCAGGCGGGTCATCTGCCTTTTCGCGGCTCCAAGTTGACACAGGTGCTGCGCGATTCGTTTATTGGTGGCAAAAAGGTGAGGACATGCATGATAGCCACGATCTCGCCGGGCTTTCATTCCGTTGAGCATACACTTAACACGCTGCGCTATGCGGATCGAGTCAAGGAGCTGACGCCGCAGCCAGTTAACAAGAAAAAGTTAAGCCCTTTGCTTGATTTGAACTATACGTCAATTGGGCACACCAGTTCCCTGCCAGACATTGCAAGCCAGGCAAACCAACTAAACCGTGTCTCATCGGCTACCTCGCTCCCTGAATCAGACAGAAATGCCAATAAGGCCTGCGGCGCCTGGGACTACAACATTGCCAGCCGTACTCTCGAGGATCTGGCATACTTTAACAGGGTCACTGACGAATATCGGGATGCAGGGAATGCACGCGGGCCCACCTTTGATCAAAATACTTCGACAAGGCACACATGCTGATCATGTTCGTGTTGAAAAGGACTGTTGCCAATTAATGGTTGCTACAATTTTAATCAAAATTCTCAATAATCAAGAACCCTCAACTTTGACCGAATAGATAGAACAAAATTATGTATATACAAAGAACTAAATTAAACTTATATGTGTACTGTATTTCATATTACGTTTCTGCGTTACTTAGCCTGTCTTGTTTGTAGCAAATAGCACCTTTTCCCCAAATAGTTGAAGCTGCAAACTTCATCGTCTTATTTCAATATTTGTTAAATATTAGTGGAATTCGGTGCTTTTCAGAAATCATTTTGAACTAAACTATATCAAAATAATTTATTAAATGATATTCTTTTAAATGGTAAATTGTAATGTAATGGTAAAATTTTCGTAGATTTTATATCTTAGCAGAGGGTATTATAATTTTGTTTTGAAATGTGTAATGGGCTGAAGGAGACGTTTCCGACCCAACAAAGTTTATATATTCTGAATCAGCATGAATAGCCGAGTCGATATGGCGATGTCCGTCTGTCCGTCTGTTTCTATGCAAACTAGTCTCGCTTTTAAAGCTATTGTGAGGAAACTTGGCACAGACCCTTCTTTTTGCTGTACGCAGTACATATGTCCGAACTGGCCAGATCTGACCACTATATAACATATACCTGCCATAGCAATGATCGGTTGAAGACTATGTTATTGCATGAAACCCTTTTTTGTTTAAAAAATATCTTCACCAAACCACTCACTCTCTGGTGTGTGGAAAAATACTGAATTTCAGAAATTTTGGTATTTATTTATTTTAAATGTTCTGCAGAATTTTTTGAAATATCCGATATTTTTGGAGCCCAGTACTTAAAATAATACAATATAATAATGCAGATTTCATTAATACAGATTTGAGTTTTATTTATTGAAATAAGAAAAAAACTCAAGAAGTAAATAAATAATAAGAAGAAATATAAAACTCAACAAATAATCAATTATTTATTCTTAGTCGAGTATACCCGACTAAGAAACTCTATTATCCTGAGCGAAAATTCCAATCATCTTCATACAATTCACACGACTAGATTATCACACGACACAATACAACTGAATCTGACGATACGATACTTTTTTTTTTCTTTCTATAGTCCAGAATCATTTTATATGAGCAAAAATATTTCTAAAATGAGGTAATGAAAATAAATTAATCTGAAAAATAAATTTTATGTCTTCAAAATAAATAAATTGAAGAAATAATGCTTATAATAAATATTACTTATAACCGTTACCATCCCTGGTTTTTGGACCTAGGTACAGGGTAACCCTTAGTCGATCAATGTTGCTTACAGTCTAAATTGTTTTTTAAAACAAAACAAAATACGGGTTTAATTGATCTAACATTTGTTTGAATTAAAATATTACTGTGGTTATTTTCAGCACATAAAGAAAATATTAAAGTTTGTTTTCAATTTGTTTGAATTCTGCGTCGGTGCATTTATTTGCCTACCAACTTGTAGATCTTAGCTGCTCACCTTTCTGTGGTTGTTTATGTAATAAGTAGGTATTTGTGCTTAATATGTGTACTACAATGCTGAACTTGAACTGAGACAAATATTTTCAGCATAGTTGCGCATTAAGCCAAGAACTCACTTTCCTTTCTGTTTTTGTTCATTTTTATTTCTTCACAAGGGTAAGCTCCTTGGGGAAGGGCGGTGCGGTGAAAGAAGGCCATCAGTGACAGCTGTCAATATACAATATTGGGGATTATGATGGCAAAGACACGTCTTACGAGAAAGCTTTGTGTCAATATATTAAATTATGGCTTAAAGGCTTTTCTTGGACGACTTAGTGACGTTCAACTTTTTGGCTTTCTCACTGTGCGTAAATCCGCAAATAAATGGCAAATGGAGGGCAGGTCAGAGCGCGGCTAGATGGGGAATAAACTGACGTAACTGTGCCGACATTTGACATTAATTAGAGCTGGGACATTTGATTTGCCTAAATAATCAGACAGGTTAAAAAATGTGTGTTTTAAAACTATTTAATTTACAATATACACGCAGTTGATAGCAAAAAGAAATACATATTTACATAATATTATTTAAACGTACAGCCAACTGAAAACATTTTAATTTTATCATGCAGCCACATAGAAATATGCGAGTACTTATTTTCAAAACAAAATATTTGTGCAAGCACTGGCAACTTTTGCCATTAACAGTAAAAACCAATTAAAATTACTTTAATCAACTAGAAGGCAAACAAAATAACTACACTTTACTTTTCTCTATTTTTCTATCTCCTTGTCTATCTTCATCTGCACTTCTCAGCCACCATATTGCTCATACGCACCGTGCGCCATTCGCCGCACGCCGTAACTCAAGTTTAATAAACGCAAAGAGCTTGCACTTAACAAAGCTGATGAGGGAAAATCTTTTTTAATTAAAAGCAACTGTTTGCCACCATATTATGGACACGCCCACTGCCTACATCCTCCCTTTTTAATTACATTTTTTGTTCGCTTTTTACTCGAGTTAATTTTACTTTATTTGCTCTGAAGTCATAATTTTGTCCTCGTCTAGGAATTTATTTGCATTCGTTTTTGTAAGCATTAGCGATGTACTTAAGTTGAATGGTAACTTTATGAGGCAAGTTATGGAAATTATGGTCGAATACTAAAACCATTACGCCTCAACTTTTATTTGGTTATATAATTTAGTATAGTATCTTGAAAATAACTACTATTTATTTAATGGCAATTTAGACTATGGTATATAACCAGAAGATACTCAGGCCTGTTCACATTTCCAATCCCCTTCCAATCATCAATCCGAAATATTCATATTTCTGAAATATTATTGAATATTCGACTTAAAGAGTCTTGCTTTAAAATGTAAACGAATGTCGACGGTAAACGAATAAAAAAGAACTTTGAATGTGCAAAACGGTTGCTAGTTTTATATGATAAAAAAGACTTCAAGCATTTTGAGAATTATTGTCTTATTTATGTAAACGCTGATTGTGTTTTGTCCACCTCAGCGAGTAGTATTTTAATAAAATAATTTGTTGGCTTATTAGGGCTGAAAACTAACAGCAGTTGCGTTTGACAGGCGAACACCCTTGAACAAATCAATAAATATTGCTGGCCCTAAAGTGCAAAAATAATAAAATTCAATTCAAGGAAATCAGCTTGGCGTATTTTATTTGATTTAGAATTTTTTCCTTTTGCGAAAGACAGTTTTGCCGCTAGCTGCCCGCCCAGACAACGCGCATCGATGACTGCTAGTGCCACGCCCACTTTGTTGAAGCCTTCAAGTGTGACAAGTGTCAGGGAAAGCAAAGCGAAATGAGTCGTACAATTTGTCATAACTGCGAAGGACGATGGCACAATGCTCACAAGTATCCAGAAGCGAACATCATTCGATTTACGAGCCCGAGGCATGTGTCGGAGACCGGGAGTAGGTCGAGGTCGAAGCTGCTACAAGGCAATCAGCTGCACAATTGGCATAAAAACATTTGTCTCTCGCTTTTCTAACACCCTCCCCCCAAACTATCTCTCATTAATGAGCTGTCAACAGTCGTGGGAAAATGCCTTGGGGCAAACAATTTGTCGCGAAAGTTTCATTAGCCACTGACTGGCTGACGTTAGCCAACACTGTCATGAGTTTGCACTTAATGAAGCTCTGCATTGGCACAATAATTTGAAATAAACCTTAAATTTCACAATTCATTAATTTTCTGGCATTAACTTGGACAACAGCTGTCAGTTTGATAGCGTTTTGTGTAGGTCAGTTTGAGTTATTTATTTGATTCGAGAAAGGCTCTTTAAGATCTTTTGTGCTGATTCCAAAGTTTGTCCAATTAAATATACTTGCAAGAATTAAAACAACTTGAGTAAGCCTGGGGCTGAGTTCCCACTCACTCGCTATCTCAGTGATAAGCCAAAATCGTGTTGAGACATACTTTCAACGCCAAATTCGAAAGGGTAAATATTATAATACAATGGGCCGCCCAAGGCCGACAGCTTCTCATGGAGAAAGGGGGTGACATGGAGAGACTTTGAGGCAGATGCGAATAAAAACTTGACGCATTTTTATGTTATCACATTATTTTTGCTACTGTTTGCACTTTATTACATTTTGACAAACAAAAACTTTGATGGCAGACTTTACCCACCACTTTCAGTTACAGTTTCCGTTACGGTTTCCTGATATGAACATACAAATGTACAGTATGTATGAAGATGTTCGAATATGTACTATGTATGTATGTATTTATGTATGTATGTGCAGTGGCCCCCCTAGAAAACATCTCGAGTTGAGCAGCAGTTTATTGTTGCTTGGCTAAATTATGTTGTTCTTGGTTTACTGCAGAAATGGGTCTGGTAAATGGTAAGAAACAGGAATACCAACAAAACAACTGCAAGCATCGTAAAGTATCCAAAACTTTGCAGTCACCGGGTGCTATCAAGTAAATTTGTAACAGTAAAAAGAGTCAATAAAGTTTCACAGCTCATTGTTCATTGTTCATGGTACACTTGGGCCTTCAGCAAGGACTATTAGTTGTACTCGTACGTGGCATCAATTTGAAAGGCACTAGGAAATCAATATTAAATTTATGAGGCCACAAAACTTTGGTGGCTCCAAGGCCACCTGGGCTAAGGTCAAGTGTGCAGTTACAAATTAAAATTATAAAAATATTGTACGCTTGTCCTATATACTTATGATGTATAAAACTTTTTCTCCCTTTCTCCCAACCACTTGATAGGCAGTACAGTAAGTGCTCGCTGGCACTTGAAAATCGGCTCAAAGTCACGCGATTTACTCAAGTGGACTTTCTGGTGATTTTCTGGGGTCCTTGTTTCAACCATTTTTCATTTAATTACTGTTTGTAATTATATTCGTAATATTTTTGCTTTGAGGGCACTGAGGACTGGCATTTGATATTGATTGCACTGCGATGAATGGCAAAAAAAAGTACGTTAATTGCAGTTGATATGGAGGTGTACACCCTAGAGTCGCAAATGCTTGTTAAGAGCTGCAAATAATCAGTAATGGAATGTGGATTAAATCATTGCCATGGTAATTAGTTTTGTAATGCATTGTGAGGTGATTTCTCTTTAACAATCGTAACCATGTGTTTATTGTAGTAGTATGTATATATTTATTGCTTTGACCACAATTTGCAGATCTATTGATTTTCATCATTTCCGTTAGATCTAATGAATAACATGATTATAAATCTGAATTTATTAGAGTCTTACTTAAATGTCTTTTATACCTCTTATATATTCTTCATTATTCTTCATCTTATGACCCTTTATCTTTATAGTTTCGTTAAAAAACTGTTGAAGCCTTAATAGTGCTACCAGCTTGGATATGATCTATATATATAAAACAGTTTGTCCTGACTGACTGATTGTTGACTGACTGATTGGCAAAAATCGCACAGCCCAAACCACATAGCTAAGATGCTGATATTTTCACAGTAGTTTCCATCGATGACGAAACTGTACACCAAGACGGGATCTTTGCATATTCAACTCACAAAGGGTGGAAATTCGCGGAACACTGTTGTATGAAACTTTCTTGTTTACTTTCCCATCGGATTCATAGTAAAGCCACCCCCAGGGCTTAAAATTCGGGTCTCAAAGTTGTGTGGGTGAAAGTCTAATTTTAGTCCGATCGCCTCCAAATTCATTTTCAAAGCTCTTTACCGTAAATAATTCGACACATATGGCACCGATTTTGAAAATGCAGGCCCTTGGTCGGAAAATGCGGCTGGCTTCATAATAATTGGTTTTTTTTTTTTTTTATAAGACGATATAATTAAAAAAAAAGCGTTTTATTATAAAAATAATTTTAAAACACATAATTTTATAATTGTCCGATTATACCACCAGATAACAATCACAAGCTATCAGCTTGGGGTGCGTGGCTGGAATTTAGTGATTAAGGTAAGACTGGTAAAGCTAAACACAAAAGGCTCTGTGCTTCGGGGTTAACACAACGGGCGGGAAACAAGTGGAAATCCTTTGTCTAGAATTTAAGTATTATTCTTGCAGTTGCCTACAACGTCATTTTCTAAACTACACCACAAATTAATTGAAAGAGTGCTAACAAATTTTGGAAAATCTAACCCCACCCGGGCAACGCTGGAGTATGCCCGGCAAACGTTATATCGCTCTTATTTGTTTTTTGACATATATATTTTTTAATAAAGAACAGGTTAGAGAAAAATATATATTTGGACGGCGGCACTGCATTTTGATGAATTTAGGAAACTATTTGAAGTATAATAAAACTCTAACTTAGTTTGGATGAAATATTTGTATAAGCAAAAAAGTTATTCATACAAAAATATAGTTGTCGACCGATCATTCTCAAGGCAGTTATATGTTATAGTTGTTAAAGGGAGTCCACTACAATTTACAATTTGAAAGGGTTACCTTTGATCGCCCTTCTCTGCGATTCTCAAGAATTAAAGGGAGTCCAGTACAATTTAGCATTTTGAGGTATACTTTGTGCAGATGAAAAGGGAGTATACAATAGCTTATTTTGGAGGTCCACTGTAATGAGTGTGTGAGAGACAGAGAGAGTGAGTGAAAGAGTGAGAGAGAGAGACAGAGAGAGACTATAAGTAACCATTTTGGAGGTCTTCACTTGATGGCTCTTTTCTGCGATTTTCAAGACTAAAACGTAAAGAAAGAACGGCAACCTTTGGAGTGCCGAAGCTATATACCCTAGCAGGAATTAATTTACTTTACATAAAATATTTGTATAAACAAATCGTTTGATATAGCGATATAGTGGTTCGATTTTGGCCAAATTTGGTCAGATTGTATAAACCCTCTAGAGACTCTGTTTGGGAAAGTTTGGTGACGATTCATTTTTAAACAACAAAGTTTTCATACAAAAACATAGTTGTCGACCGATCATTCCTATGGCAGCTATATGTTATAGTGGTCCGATCCGGCCCGTTCCCAGACTAGTTTGCATAGAAACAGACGGATAGACGGACAGACGGACATCGCTATATCGACTCGGCTATTCATGCTGATTCAGAATATATATACTTTGTTGGGTCGGAAACGTGTCCTTCAGTCCATTACAAATTTAAAGACAAAATTATAATACCCTCTGCTAGGGTTTAATAACGTCAGTGTTTATTGTTGGCGTACGTGTTCTATTGACGAGTTGACTTGTGTTTCTCTTTGAGTCAGTGCCTTGTTGACGGTTTAACCTGATTCGGTTTTGCATACTGGCTATTTAGTTCGTTTCGATGCACTGCAGTTTCTGTAACAAGTATTTAAGCATTTAAGTATAATTTTAGCTTCAGCTACTCTGTTATGTGATTTGTTGCTTTTGTTCAGGCGCTTATGTTGCGTTTTTATATACTATTAAGTCTAAATCATTGGTCTGAGCTCGCTTAATTGTAATGGGTTCCAGCTTATTTCAGTTTTCTGATTAATGCATTGGCATAATTGCCCTAAAATGCCACTCTTACCTAACCAAAAACTGAAAGTCTTTTCAATTGAATGCACTTGTAAAATACATATACAAACACACAATTCTGAGGAACAGAGACATCATTTGCTACCCACATTCTACATGCGTGGGTGCGAGTGGCTTCAAATGAATGCGGCACTCTGATTTTGGTAGCAGCGAATTTAGTTATTATAAGACCATAATACACAAATATATCCTTCCTGCTGGTTGTGTCCACACGTTATCCTGGCTGTTCTCCTCTCCACGCCCTGCTCGGTCGCATTTGCATGTTTGTCGTCGAGGATGGCGGGAGCCAAACAGACCACGACTAGTTATTTTGCCATATTCACAAGTTACAAGGAGTATATATATTCAATTGAAATTTGTTTGTCAATAACAAGTAGCCAAATGATGGTCGTAGATTATTAAATGTACTTAGCAACTTAGTTTTTCATTTACGATATTTTGTGGACTTAAAATAGTTAAAGCATACTTTAAATCGACCCGATGTTGTTTTTTATTTTATTGATTGACGGTACGAGGTATATAATAGTCGACCACTAGATTCCCAAACTTTACATATTTCATCTTTTTGGCAATCATTTTATATGCGAATATGTATATTTTTCTTTGCGATGTGATTTTGCTGTCGCTTGGCAGTTGTTTTTGGCAAGAATCGCACAATGGGGAAAATAAACTAAATTAAATAAATACAGAAAAATATTTAATAGTTCCGATTAAAAGTGACGTTGATTTTACAATTAATGAATTACCTTATTATTGATATAACAACTACAACGGTACGACTCATTTTTAAGGCTGAGCACTTATACATTCAGTCCATTATTCAAATCTGTCAAGGCGGTCAACAGTATTCTTTACACCAAATTGGATGAGCTATTAATATGTAGAGTATATATGTTTCTTCGGAATTGTGGGCTGTTGGGGTTTTTGTCAAAAATTTTTAGTATACGTACATGTACCGAATTTCATTGGGCAAAATATGAATACCATTGCATGTTTTTTTACATTAAGATGACTTTCTGCAGATTCTTCCAATACACAGAAAACAATTTCTATAATGCGGAAAGTCGACAAATTTTTGTTTAGCAGCTAACCTTAATTTTTCCTGAATTTCAGAATTCTGAATCTTAAACTTTAAGGGTAACGTTTATTATATTTACATTTAACATCAAATTTTAACAAGCTATATAAACAAAATGAATATGATTTCCTATTGTTAAGAAAATATATTAATTTTCTCGTGTATTTTCTGACAAAAAAAAAACAGTTTTCTTATTTATACTAACGCTGCAGCTCCAAATATATAGTACTTGGAATTGAAGAGTTAGAATGCTCTAGTCGAGTATACCAGACTATGAAAATCCTTGTACCCAGGTCTAAAACTTTCAAACACATCTTCGTTCACTTACACATACACGGAGATGCTCGCACACAAGCGACAGCACAACCGAAGCATTTTAAGTGGCGACTGTGCTTTGCTAAAGAACAATGAAATATTTTGTACTTCAGTGGATCCTAAAATAAGATGTTTACACTTCTGGTATGCAACATTGCAGTTCAATGTAGTTCCACTTAAAAAACTTGAAGATATTGACTTTGTGCCACAAAAGGTGCCCTCTTGCCCATAGTGAAGTGCAGGGAGAAAGAAAGAGAGAGTAAGCCAGAAGAAGAGATAGAGAGAAAAAGATGGGACAAAGTGACGCAGAGTGTGTGTGTGGCAGACATGCATAATTCAAAACGTGGCGGGAATATTTTTGTGCTGCCTCGTGTGGTAGCCACTTTTTATGCTGGTAATTCGACTACGGGGACGTGTGCCCATGTGTGGGTGTGTGTGTGTGTGTACATGCATGTGTGTTAACGCAATTTTCGTTAAAAAAAAATCCGATTCTCGCCGTCTACTTGCTGCCTTTGCCCTCCATTTTGACATATTTTTCACACAACGTCTGCTTGTTAAATTGTTGGCGGCAATTTTGAGGTTAGCGTGACACGAACCCACACACCCACACATAAACACACACACATTGGATATGGTAATGCAACAAGGTTTATGTTTGTATAGTTTTCAGGCGGTTTAGTTAACAGTCACAGTCGAAGACTTCTGCGTTCTTTTCGTTTCACACTTCCGACAATTTATATCTTGATTCTTTGGGCGTCGCCTTTGGCTCGCAAAGCAACGAAAGCAAACCAGGGAGCAGGTAGTGTTCTTGAATGTAAGTTTTAAATCGGAAATTGAATAAACTATGCTAGTAATTTCAGTATATCTGTATACAAACTTGATTGAGACAACTTTTGCAACCGTAAGGAGACAATAAGTAGCTCAGTGTATTAGACACTCGCCTCTTAGAGTCACTCATATACGGACGATTGAGAACAGATAATTATTCTAACAAATAGGTCACTAATCGAAACTGTTTGGCTACATCTGAAATAGCGCAATCTCACCAGCCTAAAGGACTATGCACATGTTTCTAATGTTTTTTTATAAGTTGACCTTTTCTGTTGACGTCGCTAAGCTTAGACAGATATGATGAAATTATTAATATACAGTCTTCTTTGAATTTTTCCCCATATTGAAAATTTATAAAGAACACTGGTTTTATTCCATTTAATGAATATTTCAATCTATGCTCAATTTCCATTAAAAAATTTCGGTATATAAATTTTTAATTTAAAAGGTGAAAAATCTTATTGCAAGCCAAATTACTGATATGTTCTACACCATCTTTTTTATACACTGTTTAAAATAAATGTGTTTTTAAAGCTAAGTTCACCAAATTTGATATATATTCTCGATCTATCAAACTCGACCCCCATCCCCTCCACGATAATATGGTAGAAACCTATATATTTAAAATTTTTAAAGCTGTGGTCACCAAATTTAACATGCAGACTAACGTTGAGCTCCATCCAGATCCAAATTTTCCCAGCCCCGGGAACATCCGACTCCAACTTAGGGGTTCTATATCGTATAGAAACTTAAAAATTCCCTCTTTTGGGTTCCACTCCAGTTTTCTATAGAGAAATTCGCCTGTATTTTCAGAAACGAAATAATCAGTTAGTTGACTTGTTAAGAGTGTTAAATGCCTTAGCCTTTGAATTTCTTATACCATTCGCGGTATTTCTCTGTTTCTAATTACAAACACACGAATACAACAAATATTGTTTCTATCACTGACAGTGTTGGTAAAAATGCAAATTTTGTTTATCTGCAGGCACTTTTTAAATGTTTTACATATTCTCTCACGCGAACTGCAGACATTACTTGCATGTTTAGGACTTGACGGCTTAATGTACAATGATTTGGGTTAAGACAAAGAAACGCCCCTAGAACGGGGTAAGCAAAAAGCACTTAAGAGTAATCGCAGATAATCGATAATGAATAAGAAGTTAATTGTATCGAGAAATAAACTAATTTCAATTTCCTACATACACATTGTACAACAGAAAGAATGTTTGTTGTATTCCGGATTACTGCAAAATTTTTAATTTAAATCGATTTTGTTTGTAGTGCAATTTTCTATTTGTTTTATGTCCAACATGTAAGCCTTTAATATGAATTTCTTAAGCTGTGCTCTTAAAGTATTATTTAGCCTTTAGTGAAATTCTAACATAAATATTTATCTGCTGCTGGTGGCAATTGCTGACCCACAGGCAAAAGGGACAGTGAGGAGCAGGCCATGTACATAGCCAAAGGGTAAAAATTCCGTTGCCAATAAATTTTTGGCTCAAAAATGACAACAATCAAGAGACATTAAATATTTAGGATAGCAGTAGGACAGGAAAATTATCTCTGTAAATATCTTTATTAAATTGCACAAAAAATCTACGGAGGCAAACCCAATATACCTATAATGCAATCTGTAAAATTCTTGCATATAAAATGAGAATATAAAATCCAAAACGCACAGCTGTCTTCGGAGTTATGAGACTATATACCCTGACAGAACGTTTTTACATACAAAATCAAGTTTCGACCAATTGTGCTTATGGCAGATGTTAGATAAATTTGATATATTCTGATATTGTAGTGGCAACATCTAATCAGCATGATGATATATGAATATGAATATCAACGCCATTTTCTAACAATCGTTCCTATAGCAATTTTATGATAAAGCGTTTAGATTGTGATATATTACTGCTCAAATGCATATAAGAACGGACGGACGGTTGGAATGATGGACATCAGTATTTCGACTCGGCTATTGCTGCTAATCAAGAATATATATACTTTGTGTGTTCAGGAAAAGTCTTCTTCAATGTGTTTATTACACATTTCGAAACGAAATATCGGCAATTATAATACCCTCTGAAGCAGATTAAAAAATTATTGTTAGGAAAGTACTAATACACATGAAATGTTTCCATTGGCTATTGGAGTTTTAGTTATTATTATAATAACTTATTTTAATATAGCAATTATATTTTTGGCTTGTTTTACAGTAGGTTAGGGTTAGAAAAAATGACAGCATGACATTTAAATTTCGAAATTTACATATTTGTCTATACCGTTACATTTAAATTACAACACTCAAATGCAACTTTTAGCGAGCACTGTGTTGACAGAACTGATAAGTTGAACTTTGCGCTAAATCAGAGCTTCTTGCACATTAATCTTACAACTCCGCTGCCAATTTCCAGCACATCTGACGCTTTCAATCTCTGACTCTGTCATTCCCTCATTCACTCACTTCAAGTACCAGCCATCTAACTAGTATCCAACTATCCAGTTGCCCATGTTCCTTCGCCTGCAGCAAGTTGTTGAGTTTCGGCCAACACTTGGCAGCAGTTTCAGTTACAGTTGCAGATTCGGTTTCGGGCTTGAAGCTTCGGTTTGAGTTGGAAAGTGCATTAGACAAAGTAATCGATACACATTTCATGGCCTGAGCGTATTTATTTGTTGGCCAGGAATAAGTTTCTAAAAGGATTTTGGTGGCCCGCAGGAGCTTTAAACAGTTGCTTTGAAACTTGGGGTTAATTCTGAATTGCTCTAAAATTTGCCTAACCAGCTCTTATATAATACTAAATATCTAGTATGTATGTATCTCTGTTTTCATGATAGATACATTTGTACGTTAATGGGACTTATCAGTTTCAAATTGAAATATTTGCACTTGGATGAATCCGCACGCGTTTCCTTCCGGTTTTGTAGTCGCTTTTGCTGCTTTCCTCTCTCTCCCTCTGGCTGTATGTCTGTTTATATGTCTATCTGTTTGTTTATGTTTGTGTTTACATTGAGTGTGTATAATTTGCTTGAGTGTATGTGTGTGTGTGTCTGCTCGTTGTCCTTATCGAATTTGCGTAGGTGGCTAAGGCAAAGGAAAGTGCTCTAGCCGATTTAATGCCAGGTAAGGTAAACACTTACGAAATGAATTAACTTTAAGCCGCAAAATTTGTGCCCGTCTGTATCTTTTAGAATGTGTTTGTGTGTGTACGTAAGCGTGTGTATGTTTGCGCTTGTGTGCGTACGCACATAAATGCTCGTAATTGTTTATTTACATAACCTGACGTGAGATTAAAGACGCTTTGATTAACGATGCACAGCGTCGCTGAATTAAACTGTAGACATTAAATTTTGACAGCTACAATTTTAGATGGCAGTCACAGACAAGCAAACAAATCAAACACTCGCACACATGCCCAAAAATAGACATATACACACAGTGCTTTTATTATCTATAAGTGGGCGTGTGCTAGATGAGTTTGTTAAAAGCTAAAGCAAGTGGACTTAAATACAATATGTAAATACAAAGAGTGGGGCCCTTTCTCTCTCTCTATCTCCTCTTTCAATGGGTGGTACTCCCAATTATATCTGGTTTCAGTCCCCACCTGTGCCTATAAAAGCAGTGAACAGTTACAGACTAGGCAATACATTTGTCGAGCCAGGCCGGGTAAAATCTCTATCTCCTAGTAATAATTTCATTTTATATCAGCTCAGATATCAGAGCACTCGCATCGGATATAGTTACTATTGGAAACCTATAGTCATTGGGGAAATGTCTTATACATAACTGTAAGGGTATTAAATATTTGCCTTATTTTCCGTTTTACTGCCTGTACCCATGGGTAAAAAGAGTGTACTAAGTCTGTGCAAATGTATGTAACAGGCAGAAGGAGACATCTCCGACCCTATAAAGTATATATATTCTCGATCACTATCAAAGGAGATTTCGATTTGGCCATGTGCATCTGTCTGTCCGTCTGCAGTTTGTATGAACGCGACGATCTTAGCAACTATACGGGCTAGAGACACCAAATTTGGAATGTTGGTTCCTATAATACGCAGATCAAGTTCGTTTCCAATTTCAGATATTTCCCCCCGATTCGAATTCGATAAAATCGATTATGGATGTAGCTTTGTGATTTGACACGTAAAATAGTTTGGTCACTCTTAATCTACTATCCAAATGTCAAGTTGATAGGATAATAAACACGGAAGTTATTCACGAAAAAATATTCAGTACTGCAGCGCGGGTGAAAGAAGAATGCCTCGCTTGCGCTGCCGCTTGTGTGTGTGCGTCTTTGTGTATGTGTTTGCGTGTATGTAAATGTACGAAGATGAGATCGGAAATTGTTGACCTGCATACAGGGGGTTTTGTAGTCGACTATATCATTCTTACTTGTTTCCTTAATCACACTCTTTTCCCAAAATTGATAGAGAATTCAATGTCTCTGCCTTACTTGGATGCATTTGCAATCCGACTATCCAGGTTCCATCGTGGTCAATAATATACAGCACTTTTATAACCAACTATGAGATCCTGATAGCCAAAGCTTGATCGAACCTTTAGATTTAAAGGGTATAATAAATGTTGTATGAATATACAAGCCACAGTGGATTATATAAAGTTCCTGAGAATTTTGTAGTAGTATTTACTCACAATTTCAATATTTTATCTATACATTTTTAGATATTCTACAGAGAGTATTTCTCGCTCATAAGCAAGTGAAATTGCAGCAATAATATTGAGAATGATAGAATAGACCCAAGCATTTGAAGCCAGCACGTTCTGTTTGCTTTATAGAGGCCGCAAACCCAAATACTCATCTTCGATGTGCTGGCATATAACAAATAGGCATTCAGCTGTAACGATAATTGAATGACTAGAATTTCAAAACGGGTAAGTCTCTAAAGTTACCTCCTTGTACCAGAATCCCTCGCTTACGGCATGATGTGTACAGTTTTGATACTGAACCGTCCGATCGCATATTAGATTTATTAGGTAACAGTCCAACGACCGTACCAAATAAAATAACATCCCGTAAGTTATCATGTAAAACGGCGTGTCAGTGGTGAAGCGGATGAGCAGTGCCCAATAAAAGTTGATAACGCCAAAACTCACATAGTCAAGGCGTGAAAACAGCATCAGCAGTCCGTATACCTTGTTTATCTCTAAAAGGCAGCGTCCTAGCAAGGTATGGAGGGACCACAGCCTATGCAGTTCATTGAGCTCAAACCTCCTCGGCAAGCTCGATTTCACAGAGCGCGTAAGATCTTCCAGTCGAAAGTTGATGTACTGATAGTAGCTTGCAATATTCCAAAGAACCAGAAAGTAACGATTGGTGGCAACCACTGGAATATTCAGAGCGTTGCTAAAATAAAATGCGCTGAGCAGAATGTACCACCTATTCTCGTTGGGAATCGTGAAGCACATCAGCAGACTGGCCACGCATATGTACATCATCGTGCCAAGCTTAAGGTAGAACAGGTACATAAGAGAGTCGCCAATACTCTCTTGTTGGCCAAAACGACGTGATTCCTTTAGATTTGTCGCAATACGCTCCAGCTTGACCAGGGCACTGTCCCGGCTCCCTCGTGAGATCACGGTATATGCTATAGCTGCAGTTGACATCGAGTACATTATATAGGTTGTAAGTGAGATTCGATTTGAAAACCAATGACTCGACTCGATGTACTGAATCGATTGCCACATTAAAAAGGGCAGTGTTAGAATTATCAGAACATTCAATGCCAGAGCGTAGGAGCGTGTTAACCATGTTTGGCGGAGCCGTCCGTCCACCATCCTGTGTGAGGTATCGCCAATAGCCAGGGCGTAGTTGTGGAGCCACTGCAAAAGTCGCTGTCGGCTCATCTTCCCTGGGCTTCCAAACAAAACTGAATAGTCTTGCCGATGTAATGTTTCTGCGTGTACGACCAATTACCTAATGGGCTCCTATCATTGATGCCTCATCATCTGATTCACATTTGTGTACATAAAACTGCAATAATTTTATTGAAAGTTGTGAATTTTTCAACACAATAAAAATATTTATATTAATAGATGTATGTATATGTGCTCCAGCAAAAGCAACCCCTTTCAGAATATCATCCATTAGGGAGGGTAGCAATAGTATTATCATCAAAGGGGATCCTGACAGATTAGCAAGAGACCTCCACCTTCTAATGCAGCCACGAGACGAAATGGGAGCCAATCATCTTTTTGGGAGCCAGTTACAAAGTTTATCTATACAAAAAGGGAATTATACGTCACTGGAAGAAGTGCATTCCATGGAAAATAAAATGGTACACTGACTAACACCTGCCTTAAGGCAGGTAGGCCCCGGGGTAAAATACCATGTATTTTTCAGATGCAAAAACACCAAAAAAATATATTTCCAAAAATCAAAAAATACCAGTATTTTCCAGAATAAATTTTGGTACTCCTTGACCATTCTAAGTTTTATTTTTAAGGAAAATGTTTTATTTCTTGAGCAATCAATAAATTTGAGATATAATGCCTACAAATTAATGTTTATACATATTACTTATATCCGTTTCGGTTTCTGTTTTAATCACTTTAGTCACTACGTAATCTATACAACTAATTATAATAACAATAATAATGTTTGCACATTTATTTACTACTTTTTTAATTCAAATTGCCATTAAGAGAGACTAAGAAGAGCAAGACAACGTTCCACAATCTCTGTCATTGCCTTCTCGGCCTTATCATCATTTGCACACGTTTCAGTGACGCATTATGACCCGTAAAGGAATACCAATTGATGCCCTTTCCAAAAGTGCTGTCATTATATTTTCCCATTAGATTGCTATAAAATATTTAACAATTAATTAGGTACGTATTCATTCTCATACTTGAAAGTAATTATAAAACATGTTGTAGATTAGTACTGCTGAGTGTGGTTCAAAAAACTAATACATACAAATCATATATGAACGTTGCAGTCGGAGAACCCGACAGCAGAATACTCTGTTGTGACTCTACCTGCACAGGTGTGGAAGCTATAGATTTTGTTCATTTGTGGGGGAGGTGGTGTGGGTGGCAAAAATTGTTTGATGCAGATCTGTCAAGGAGTTCAAGACTGGCGTTGACACTTTATAAACTAAGGGTGTATACCAACATGTGTACTAAGTTTGTTTGCTTTAATTTTAAGCGTGTGGAAAAACACTACGTTCAAAAATGTTTTTTGAAAAAGAGTATAGCTAAAAGAATTGCATTCGAAAGTTTCCGACTGCGGTATTATCTGTGCAGACTCCAGCTTATATTCTTTTGCTAATTTGACTTGTCTATAAATAAACAAGGTTTATCAGGGTATACTCGTATACCAACATGTGCACCAAATTTGGTTGCCCTAGTTCTTATAAGGGAGAATAGTCGCGTTCATCGGAAAGACTCGCGGATTTCGCACGAGCTCAAGTACTCAGTTTTCATTTTGAGAATTATGATTACCTACCTTTTATGGCACTTGTCATACCACCAGCCACCCGTAAACGACTGAGCACAATTGTTGTCAGCTTTATCGTTATCACGATCGCGTGCTGTGAATTTACAATTAACATGTACAGTTAAAGAGTCTCCAGCATCTCCGGAGAATTGGCCCAATGTATGCAAAACATAGTCATCCTTTTCACTTCCGATTGCAAATCGATCATACTTTGCAAACTTATGTTGGCCCGTGGAGTCCTCCATGACTATGAGCAGTTCTTGGTCCATGCCTTGAGTCATGGCATGGAGTTTATCCAGACCTATAAAGAACTCGCCATTAACGTTGCCAAACCCATTCTTATAGTCCTTCCAAAAGAGATAGAAATCCATACTGCCATCCTTGCGTCGCAGTACGATAGTCCAGCCTCCGCCCTGTGTATCCTCATCGCAGCTAACTATAAACGGATGCACACTGTATCCTGGCACAAGGACCTGGTAGACGCCAGTACGCCGACTCAGTGCCGCCGCCACCACACAGCTGCTAGCGTACTGAGTCGTCTCCAAGCTTGTCAACTTGTTGAATTTCGCCATGAGCTCATCGAGCTCTGTACTGAGTTTTGATAACACTTTGTAATTTTGTGAAACGAATTAATTCCAAATGCTTACCGCATCACTTCGAGCTGCGATTGGAGTAGATTTCTGCCGGGGTCTTTGATTTGAAAACGTATTTCAGTTGTATTTCCATATGTGATTGTTAAGTTGCCCACTTTTTCAACGGTTGGTATACAATCCTCTATACATGTGTACATTGATATGTTTATCAACAAGATTGTGCTTATTCTCAGCAACATGTTCGCAATAAACACAAAGTACCTATGTACATATGTACTCGTATATGTATTTGAAATCAGAACAGATCACACAAGACTAAGCAAACTGAGCTAGAAACGAACGATTATATAGCAAGCCAATCTAAAAAATATTCTTCAACGTAACGATGATTAAATACCCTTTCACTTTTTAAATAACCTAGTCACATATCATGTGGTAACAAGTAAGAATGCTCTAGTCGAGTTTACCTTGACTACGAGGCTATCTGTATCCAGGCATTTAATTTCCAAGCATTGCGGACCCAAAAACAATTTTAAACAGAGTATAAAAACATATTGACACAATGCTACAAGTAAGAAGTATCGTTAGATCGTCGGAAACCCAATTACTTTCACATTTTGATACTACATATAAAAGTCTCAATTAAAGAAAAGAACTCGAATTTTATTTATTTCAATATTGATATTTTCATAAGTGTTGGTAATATTTAGAAAGGATGGGTTATAGGATCGCCTCATTCTGAAAGTATAGGATAAACATTAAGTTACGGCATTGACAATAATATTAGGGGAAACTTACCGAAGGGATCATATTCATCCCAATCAAAATCGAAAAGCAAGTCTCCAACGTGATAACCGGCCGAACGACAATCAGGACCGCATTCATTGAAGTCGTCACGATCTTCATCATCGCTCAAGAAGCCCACATCGAACGGATCATATTCCTCGTCTGAATCAATATCGTCAAATTCATCCAAGTCTAGATGGTAAAAATTAAACATGTTGGCGGAGCATAGCTCGGACGATGATGGCGATGATGATGCCAGCGTTACATCGATTAGATCCTTGGCAGCCACATCCGGATTTAGCAGGGTAAGCTCATTAATTTTGCTCCCGGACACATTCAGTTTGATGGGAAGCTGACGGTGGTTTTCCTTTCTGCGAATTTGCAGACGCAACTTGAAAACAAGGTCAGTAAGTAGCTTGTCTGTCAGCAGCAGGCAATAACCTAGGTCCAAGTCCCTCAGCTTGGGGCAGGACATTATTAGACGAATGACAGCATTATCATTGACGTTGACACAATACTTGAGATTGATGTGTTCGAGCTCTTGCAAGGCGCCCAGCTCATCCAACTCACGGCTGCCGATCGCATCGTTCCGCGGCATGGCCAGCGATCGCAACGCGCTTAGCTTGCTAATCTCCAATATCATCCTACTATCTACACGGTTTACTCCAAGAATCTCGAAATGCTGCAAATGTTTCGACTTGTGCTCTGCCAGAAGAGAAAACAGCTTTAGGCGCAGCGGTTTGTCATCGCGATAGCTGTGCACAGTTAGTTTATTGAGACTTGGCAGAAAGCCAATGTTTTCGTAACTACTGATCGAGACCGAGAAGCAGCTAATGGAAAGAGCTTCCAGAGATGCGCAACAGTTGTTGTTAAGTATTGGGTCAATAGCCACACATATTTTGAAGATACCCCTAATGTTCAACTCTTTAAGCTTTGGGAGTGATTTGCAGATGTTGGGCAATAATTGCGACTTCACCCTAGAGCAGTTCGTGAGTGTTAGCGACTCAATTGTGGTTGGCAATTGATTCATATTGACGCCAGTCAACTTTCCATTGTTTGAAAGATCGAGTTTTTTTAGCTGCGGCATGTTGTTCAGCGCCAGGAGAAAGTGATTTTCAAGCCTGCAGGTGTTTAACTGCAGATCTTGCAGGTGTTTAAGATTATCAAAAATCTTATACATGTTGCGCAAATTTAATTTGGAGCCCGAAATGTTCAGTGCCTTTAGGTTGATGCAGTGAACCCCCATGAGTTCGCAGAGGCGCTGTGTATAGCGCTGTGGCAAAATGCCTTCGATTTTCAGTACATAGCTTCCCGACAGCATGAAAAAGTCACGCATATCCCACATAGTCATTGCATTGAAATCACCCAACTTCACAGATTTGTCTAGTGTTTGCGACACTTGCTGATAAACGTTACGGAAGCGCACACAGGTGCGCGCAAAGTGTATGCGATCGGTTAACGATAATAGGCGTACTATATGCTCTAGACAATGATCATTGAGATCCATAATGGGCGACTGCGTATCTTTAAATAAACCGTCTTGACCGAAAGCGTCTGGCTGATTCCAGCTATAGTTGGGTTTTACGCTTAGACGGCGTCCGCAACAATAGTGAACATTGCGATCCAATGCTCTGCAGGGCAAAAGTTTGAGAATTTGCTTTAAATCAATTATAATCAATAATTACTTACTTGGCAGCGCTGCGTGCGTCAAAATAGTGTATATAGCCAATATTTGATTTGGGTCTGCTAGCGTTCGGTCTGCTAGAATTGGCCCTGCCAACGCCGTATGTTCGCTGGGTGCTCAATTTGAATTGTAATACGCTGCCGAAAGACCTCATATATTCTAGCACCTCATGCGACGACAACTGCAGTACATACATACATACATAAAGAGATTAACCAGTAATACAATCAACAAACTTGCGCTACTTCCTTACCTGTGGTGAGACATTATACAAGAATAGTTTCTTTACCAATATATGATCCTCAGTGAATGCTAAATTGTCATTAATGTAAAAGTTTCTGGTCGACGAATTCTGATAGGGTTGGGTTGCACGTTTTTGCATCGGATATAGATACGTACACATTGCAAATCTGAAATTGCCGGAGAGACACGCAAGGAATAGAAACAGATGAAAATAAGCGTTGCTTAACGTAAACACCGACTGCTAATTTGTTTCAGCACCAGAATCGTGTCAAGGTGACGGATGATTTAATATATAACTTATTCTCAGTACAATTGAAATACTAAGAATTAATGACGTTCTGCGCATTTACGGCGCCGACTAGAGATGAGCGGTAATTTCGTAGCAAGGAACTATCGTAGCAAATGGGAAGGGCTATCGAAATTGTTCACATCGATGACAGTAATTCCGTGTTTAAGCTGTCGATTAATCGGGAACTATGTAAAAATGTTGTGCATCGCTTTTTCCCCATAAGAACTACACGGCCGATGGTTGCAACTCACTACAGAAACATTAACCATGTTAACCAGCATGTTTGATCCCTTATAATTTATATGATTACCATAATCTTTTGGGAATCGCGACTGATACGGTATAACAAATTTGTCGTATTATGTTTCATGATAATGCACCACAGAAAGAGTTCGATCCGTACAAGTAATCATGACATGATCAGCTTTTTTTTTATCGAAATTCTTCTACAAATTATCGTTATTTTGTATATAAACAAACGAAAATAGGCTTAATAAATTAAGCAAATTCTATGCCAAAATATTAAACAACAATACCCGTGTATACCCGACTACGAGACTCCCTGTACCCAGGTCTAAAATTTACAAACACGTCTTCAACCGACGGAGTACTGCAGCGCATTCGGGGCATTTAAAGTGGCAACTAAGCCGCTGCTTCCCACCACTCTGCAGCACTGAATCTAATTTATTGAATATTTTATGTGCTTATTAACCGATTGCCAATTTGGACAGTAGATCAAAAGTGATCTAACTATTATACATGCCAAATCCCAAGGTAAATTGATATCTTTGAAATTGAAGCTGCAGAACGTTTTTATCGATTTCCGGGAGTTCGGGGAGTAATATCTAAAATCCAAAATAAACTTGACCTGTGCCTGCTATACACAAACATACATTCCAAATTTGGTGTCTCTAGCACTTATATCCTTGCGTTCATATATAGACGGACAGACGGACACACAGAGGGACATGGGCAAATCGACTCGGCTATTTATACTGATCAAGAATATATATAGTTTATAGGGTCGGAGATGTCTCCTTCTGCCTGTTGCATACACTTGCACAGATTTAGTACCCCCGTTTTTACCCATATTATGGGTACAGGAAGTAAAAACGCAAACGCGTTCGCCAAATCGAAATGCCATATCAGGGATGAAACCACGAACAAATATGCATTCCTTATAAAAATCAGTTCGGTTTTATAGCAGGTTGAAGTATAGAAAAACATATCTTATAAAGAAACGATCTCTACAAGACTTGCAATATCACCAAAATCTGGAATTGAAGAACACGCGTCCTCTGCCTTCTGCTCAAAAATACCGTTTCGTCTGGTTTGTCGAGATCCGCCATAAGTTTGTTAATTAAATCATTGTAATAATGCGAAATAGCAACAGCAACAGCCAATTACTTATTTAAATATATTTTTAATAATATTTTACAAAACTTCTTCGCTGCTGACGCCAAAGCGTAGAGCTTATGGTGGATATTAGCAGTATTAATCGGTGCTTCACATCCACCATTAATCCCACTCGTTCCATGGAGATGTGTGGGAATGGGCTATTAGTAAGTTCGATTAATATCAAGATGATTGTGATCCAAGTTGGCAGCTTTTTGAAAAAGTCGTTTTTGATATTTTGAAAAAGCCAGGTTGGCAGCACCCTTACAAACGGGACTTTTGATGTTTGTATAAGTAATAAGTATTGCCGATCGGCTACATTGCAATTATTTCTATAAGACGAGAATTCCTGAATTAAAATTATATTTGATTGAAACTATTGCGAAAGTGTTTGAATGCATATGCACTAAAGTGCATACAAATGCATGTAAGTATAGTGCGACGTGGATAACAAAGACATGAAAATTGCTTGATCGCAACGTATAATAATAATCATTTATAGGTAGGACAAAAACAATTATAAACGTACAATTAAAAACAACAAATAACATCACGGATCTATTCATATGTATACGTGGTCCGTCTGTCTGGCCGTCTGTATGACCGCGTCGATCTCAGCAACTAAGAGCTAGGTCACCAAATGTAGGTGAATGTAGGATAGTGTTTAGCAGACGCACGTCAAGTTTATTTCGGATTTCAGAGATTCCCGACCGCAACCCCGCAATTCCATAAGAACGTTTTACAGCCACAATTTAAAATTATAGCTTATAATAGGAAACAAAGATCAGATATCAGATTGGAATCGAATATATCGTTTTCTAGTACGTCAAATATTGAAAGTAAGGTTTCACGGAAACTTGTTTTATTGTTAACTTTAATTGCCGATGCAGTCAAACTGTAAATATATAATTTGTAGATTACTCCATACATAGATTATTAAGATAAAGAATGCTTCTTACTTCAGTTATATTACAAGTATTTTTTCTCTAAATACACAAATATTTTCTTACGAAAACTTTTATGCCAACTAAAAACTTTGTAATTTTTATGAATTTCTTTTCTTTTTTTTTTTGGTTTATTTTTCTACGCGTTTTCTCCTGATTTAATATGCGGCCGCCACTTTTCTGCACAATTGCGAAAACAAAAATTTGACTTTACTTACTGCTCAGGCTGTGGCCAGGCAACTTATGCAAATGACTTATACAGCACATTTCTCTTGTGATCCCCAATTCCTATCCCTCTACCCAAAGCGAAGTCAAATAAATGCGAACTTTTGTTAGTTTGGCTTAAGTGCCGTGGCAAAGGTTGGCCGGGGCAAATGCTGGGAAGTTACGGAAGGGAGGATTTGCTGGGGTCAGTTCTATGCACACTTCACGGCAGCTTTGTTTTAGGTTAGGGCATGAAGTGGGCTTTGAAGATGGAAATAAAGATGAGAATTGGAAGTAAACGGAAGTTACCATAAAAATACAAGCGCCATTGAGCATGGTACCATGAAGAAATAACTCAAACGCCTTGTATGAAAAATATTTCAGCTGCATTTCATTTGCATTTCGTACTTTGCAAACGGCCAGCCAAACATTTTAACAACTCGCCCAAACATGTGAGGCAAATGGAGAAGCGCAGTGAGACAGAGCGGCAGGGAGAGAAGGAGACAGAGTGAACAACTTAACCACACATTGCAGATATCTCAAGGCTCAGCCAGCCAATTTGGGGCCACTAATTCAGTCGCCCTGAAGTACTTCTGAGTACTGCGAGTACGAAGTACGACAAAGTACTCGTCAGACTTTTAACGATGTCATCGCTATAAACTTGTGCCCCTATCCAGCTGCAGCTGCAGCTCTGCTCCGCTCCGCACGCTCTCCTCAATGCTCTATCATCTCATTCCACCTCTGATGTTCCTTTATCAATTACGTTGGCTTTTTAATGATTTCGGCTTTACTAAGACCGCGGCAGAGTCCTTTGCTACCGCCTCGTTTTCTTCATCTTTTCTACGCTGTTCTTTGCTTTACTTTCGCTGACAAGTGCACATTTTTCTTTGCTGCCCCCCTTCCCTTCCCACCCCCAATCCAAGCAGCACTCATACGACGTTCCCTGTTTTATTGCTCAAGAAAGAAGCCAACTTTCTGCTGCTTCTTACGCTTTTAAAAAAAACTTTTTTACATCTTCAAGTTCGGGGGAGATGTGTTTTTTTTTTTTTTTTTGAGTATCGACCAAGTTTGAAGAATGCTGCATTTCATTTTTTTTTTGTTTTTTTTGTTTTCTCTGTTAGCTTTTCAAATTATTCAGCCGTAAACACTTTTCAAAGTGCCTCTTTGGCTTTTCTTAGGATTCTCTGCGCACGTTTTGTGCTCCAAAGCTGAATTTTTAATTAATTAGTTGGCGTAATTATTATTCGTATCGATGTCCTGTAAAGTATGATTTTACTGCCTTTCATTGGAATAAGTATCAATATGAGCAAAATTCAGCATATGCTATTATGGCTTTTAAGTATGAGCAAAATTCAAAGAAATTTTAAAAAGAACCCAATTAACAATAAAGAACGACTATAGTCAAAGGCATTTTTATACTCGTTATAAAAAATTTTTTTTTTGAAAGAGTATATTGTGTTTGTAAAATGTCCGTCTGTCCGTCCGTCCGTATGAACATTATTCTAATCAGCAACCTTGATGCTAGAGTAACCAAACTTGGTACACATGTTGGTGTATACCCTCAATTTATAAATTGTCAACATCGACCTGCCACCTCCACCCGGGAGTGCGACCCCTCCCCTCGAACGAGCAAAATCTATATCCAAACCTGTACAGGAAGAGTCACAAAATTTAGCACGCTGCTACTACCCTTGACAGATTTGACAAAAATAATTTTGGTCCCGCCTTCCACTCCCTCGCAAATGAAAATGTATCTCTCAAACACCTGATCAGGTAGATTCACCAAATTTGTGTGTTTTCTCCCTTCCGCACCCCATAAATAACCAAATTATGACATGAAAACGAGTATTTTGCTGTCGGGTACGTCCGACTTACTTGTTTTTATGGAAATAGTGAATAGGTGAATAGTGTTCTGCTACCCTAGAGGCAACTTAATCTAATCAGAAGCTGTTATACATAATAATTTAGGTCTACTGCGTACAAAGGAATATTATTATTATTAGGGGAGGCTTGCAGGATACTATATGTATTATGGAGTTAATTATTTATTTGTGCGGGGACCTTATGTCAATATCCTTTCCGGCAGGTCTTCACGGTGGTGGCGTTCAAGTTTTATCCTCGCTCTTGCGCGACGGGTAGCAGTCCTTAGGGCAGCGTTAACTGGCCGCCTAGCTTGGGTGTTTGGGTGGCACTTTTTGTTTTTTGGCACTTTGAGATCGCGTCCAACATCCCTGGTTATCATATACAAAGGAGCCCATAAGAACTTTCGTAGAGTTTTGGATTGCAAGACACGAAGTCTATTTACATATATGGGTCTTGGCTGCGATAAGTCAAAGACAAGGGTATACAAGTTTGTAGTATATTAAACAACTATTTTCCAAGTTTGAATACTTTAACATTTTTAAGTAATATAAGTGACTCAACTTCGTCCGTCTTAAAAAAAAGTTTTAAACTTCCTTTGATGTCTCTATATAGCCCATAGTAAGGCTGCAACTATATTCATTTCTATGCTTTCTCCCATATTCTCTCATCCATCTATGTTTCTCCAACGCACTGAACATTGTTTGCATCTCGTTTTGGATTCCTCTTGATGTGTGCTACTTTCTCAATGTCCATCTGTGACACAGTGGGCTTATCGCACTGAGATAATCAGATACATATGCGAATGGCCCTTAAATCTACCGTCAAATATGAAAGTATTTATCACTTAATCTAGGCAGTGGGCGCTGGTAAGTGCGGGCAGGCGGGCAGGCGGACAGGTGTGCGGTATGTATCTCAGCTAAACATAAATGCTCTCTGCTGGAACACGTTTTGTGAATAAACACGAGGCGCAAATGGATGGCAACTTGTTGCAAATGCTTATCAATTAATAAAAATCATTGCCTACTTTTTTGCGCTGTCCTTCCCCCAGGGAACTCGCTCGCTGCTGCCTTCAGATGTCTGTGCAAGTATTTGTTCATGTGCTGAGGTTTTATTTATGGCCAGCGTTACGCTTTATCCCCATCATTTATACCAATTTGAGGCAAATAGTTGCCATATGTGAGCGCAGCAGGAGGCCTGTGAGCAACAGCCACACAGCAGTTCGTTAGTTTATGTTCGGGCTGGGATTGGGGTGGAGCATCTAATACAAATATAAGAAGTTCGTTTGTTTGTGTGATTATCGGAAACTTCGTGTTGGAGAAGAATGGTAAACAGCTTAACACTTCTTCTGAAGTTATCTATGCCCTGCATAGTTATCTAGAGACTCTAAACAAAATCCTATCTACTTTATCTGGATTAAATTATAAATATTAGTATTTACACCATTTATAAATCATATTGGGAAAGTGCAAAGATTCTCACATAAATAATTATACGTGCATATTTATTTTTTGTCAGTGCAAAAAAAATTCAGCAATAATATCTCAAAACACACTTTTTGCAAGGTAAGCATCATAAATATGATAAATTTAAATTTGAATATATTTTAGATACCCCCTTTTTTTGTGGGTGCACAATTACATAGCTTATGGACATTAATTTCATATTGATATATAATATATATATATCACAATCACATTGCTTGTATATCGGTGGTGATTTGGCATTGTTAAAAAATATATCACTTTCGCCATTCTTTAGAGTTTACTCCCAGCTGTAAGTCCACAACAATTAGGCAACTTCCTCGTTTAATTGTTCTTGTCGCATACATAATAAACTAAGCTGTAAGGAAGTTTTGGACCACCCTTAAGCACTTTCTGCCTCTAATTCACTTGAGGCCGTAAAAGGAAATAGAATAAATTAATATTGGCCCCAAACGGGATGCCGCCAGCTGTTGTCCGGGATCTGGGCAGTCTTGGGCAGGACTCCAGGTGGCCGTGTCCAGTGCGTAATTAATAAAGTTATTACCTCCGACGGGTTCTCCGACTGGAAACAGCTTACATGTGAACACCATTAAGTTGTAATTATGGTTAGTTGGCGAGGCTGAAGTTTATTGCCAGGCTTATTGGACGTCACTCGGGAAAATGGAATTGCAGCAGCGAACTAAATTCGTTACATGGAGCGACAAGTGTACACTGATTGCAATTTGTCAGCACTCACAAACTCTGAAAGAAGTCATTGGCAGGTGTTTCATGTTTAATTTCGCTAAATATTATATAAGCAAAAGTCATTTAATTGGCTTCCTGCTACCGCAAAACTTGCGTTTAACCTTAATTACGACAATGGGTGAAATGGGGAGAAATGCATCAGGTCTTAGATAGTGAAGTCAATTCTCGGAATCTATGATCCGAAAAGATTCAAACAAATATAACGAACTAGTCGGTAACATTAAGATTAAAATGCATTATTTTGAATTTCCCTACTTTATTAATTCGTATGAAATACACAAAACTAGCGTAGCCCAATTTTCCCGCCCATATGGTAGGCGTAGATTTTCTAAAATCTGTAAGCCCTCCTTTAAAATGTTTTTTGAGAAGTTTGAAGAAAATTAATAAAACTCCAGTAAAATAGCCTTGCACCTATTTTCCGCGCATTGTGTTGACCCCCAAAGCACTGAGCTTTTTGTGTTTAGTGTTAGGAAATCCGTATGAAAGCATTTTCCACAATCGGTGAGACACGTGTGGAATTTTTCAATATGTAGACCTTTGAAAATTAATTTTAAGCTGATCGAAATAAGATTAAGCTTTGACCCATCCAACTTTAATACTCGCATTTTCCGCACGGTTGGATAGATCTTAGATAAAAATGAGTTTGAAGCCGATTAGGTGGTAAATAAAAAAGTTTCATACAATCGTTTTGCGCGAGCTTCCACTCTTCCTGAAATAACTAACTTTCTATAAATATTATTTAGTAATTTATAATCTAAGCAGAGGCTACTGTAAAAATAGCTCATACATCTATAAGAATCACTACAAGAAGTCACTTTAGAAAACTTGTAATAGTGAGCAACATGCAGTTTCTGTGAACTTGAGGCTAAATCCTACTACTGTTTCTGCCATTTATTTAAAAACAAAAATGAACATTATGTCATATGATTAGAGAGACAATATTCGAATGCTTGCGCATGCTAGATTTTGCGCAATGATAAATCAAAGCCCACGCACAACATGGCGTATGTGTAATGCTTACATCTGGCAGCTGACAAGCTAATAGAGCTTATTGAAAAATGATTGCATACTTTTCGGGGTGCGGCAGGCCGACAACAGGCCCCAAGGCACTTGCTGCAAGAAGAGCTGAGCTATCTATTCGTACTCTAATGATTTATGCCGCTACATTTCATTTATTGCACATAATTCGTGGTAAGCCAGCGCCCCTCGGCGCGCCGCCTTCATTTATCTAAGCATTTGCAGCTTTCGGACGGCCAAAAACATTTCCTAAATAATCGAATGCCATTTTTTAGTGTCGCTTAAATAATATTTATTTACCGCCAGCGTCAGCGTCAAAAGTAAAACTTGCACGTACTTCACCTTTGCTAGGAAAATTCGGAGCTTGTGGGGGGGTAGGTTGTCGTTAACATATTGTGGCATATTTATTTCTTTCATGCCGTCGCTGTCGCCATTCTCTTCGCACGTCAATTTCGCCAGCCAACCAACAAAAAATATAATAATAAACAAAAAAGATATGCTATCGTCCGTATGACGAAGACTTAATACACTTTCAGAGATGCTAATAAAACTGCTCTAATAAAAACTAAGCAAAACAATAAAGTTTTGGCAGTAAATCTCATCTGTCGATCGATAGATACGTAGTATATGATATAGTGATCTGATGCTTATGAAAGTTGATCAAACTACATAATAAATAATAATAAATGAGGAGCTGTTAAAAAAATCCCCTTTTTAGACCCCAACAAATTTTTTATTGATAATTTCTTTGACTGTAGTATGATACAGTCGATCGGTTTTGTCCAAAGCATATCTGCAAAAAGAAGAATTTTTACCAAGTACGATCAACCAAGCTTTAAAACCAAGAGTAGCTTGCATAGATCCTGATCAGGAAGATAAGGACGCGTTACACACTTCGTGACAACATTATAATACCCCTGCAAGGGTATAAAAAGGAGCAAAAACAAAACGGGAGGCAGCCAAAACGAACGAATTCCTTTTGTACGTGCCTGACATTTCATTGTTTGGCGCGGGAGGCATGAAGGGCGCTGGGGCCCCATCAATGGCAGCAACCTTCAAATGTCGCGTCTAAACCGAGTCGATGTCGATACATATTCGATTTTTCCTTGTGTTCTCGAAGTTTTTAACCATTACACTGGGTATTCATAAATTGTCACTTGATTTGGTATGCTTCAAGTGAGTTTTAAGGATAATAAGTAATGTTAGCTCAAATCGGGTTATAATGTCATAACTTCAGCTGGTTTCTATGTTTTGTAGAACTGTTGCAATATAATGCATTTCTGTCTTGTACAAATGTTGTGGACTTTAATTATTTATATAACCATTGAATTATTCCCAGTGAAACTTAGTATGGTTTCTAAGTGCTAGTGTAGGTATGATCGTGATATAACTTCAAAAACAAACAAGGCAAGCAAAACCTTTTTAGAACTTGTATTTACATATGCTTGATTAGATATTTGTAACTTTTTACTACCTTTATGGAGTATGTACTAGGAATTAGGTGAGAGTATCTTTGTTACTCCCTAAACATATTTTTTCTAGCTTGTTTCGCTTTGGTCTCGTTGTTTTGTGTATTTTTGTCGCTATCGCAATGTGGCATGTCAATTTATTTGTCAAAGAGAAAAATAAGGCAGGTAAAAGTGTAAGTAGAAAGGTAGAAAGAAATAGCAGTAGCAATAGCTGATACATGAAAGCTTCACAGATACAAGAGCTCCAGCGAAGGCGAAAACAATGACAGCCTTAAGTTGCTTTCCATTGAGGTGTGTAAGCAAGTGTGTGTGTATGTGTGTTAGTTCCATGTGTGTGTGGGGGCGTGACTCGTATGTCCGTGTCTAGCTGTATGTATGTGATGGCAGCTTTAAGCACTCGCTGGCGATGCCTGGCGGCAAAGTAATCGATATTTATAGTTATGGTAATCGCATGGAGACTCGAGAGGCAAGCCAAGCCCCCGCTCATGGATAAGTATCAGGTTGGCCCAAAGATAAGAAATAATATCGTACGTTGGCATGAAAATATTTGCAGGCCCTTCCACTGTTGTCCCTTTCCCCGGGGAAAATTGCGCTGTAACGTTTGCCATTTAATCTACCAATTTTTAAGGCAAGCGCAGTTTCAATCATTTGGGAACGTATATTTGGCCCGAATGGTCACGTGGTTACTTCATCTACTGGGCATATTTTTCGCTTTTTGTTCCACGAACTCTTGCAAGAATAATATGACAGCTAAGAGAACTGACAGCTTAAATGTTGGCTCTAATAATAAAATCTGCTTGACATGAATTCCAAATGGCAGCTTAACAGAATAAAGCTTGCTTTAGTTAAGATAATGCCTTAGGCTGAGTACTCGTTAATAATAAGCTGTAAAGGACCAACAAACTGGAGGAACTCGCATAAAGTCATTACAACATCTGAATTATCATGATTTCTATTAGTGCTACAATTCATCGCTATCGAAAGCAAGCAACTTTCATTTGTGGCTCACGTGTTAACATATTTCTAAAAAATTCACATCTCAACATATATGTTAAAAATTCTCTTCATTCCAAACTTCTATCATCGATAATCTTCTATAAATCATCGTACACAAATTACTCTGGCTTACCAAACAGTTTCTTCAGCCTATGATGCAAATGTCAAAGTCTTATTTGCTGCTCAGCAAATTTTCAGGCATTATCTTCAAAATGTTCCTCACTTGACACCTTGCCAAGGCTACACTGAGAAAAAAGTATGGCTATCACTATGTGAGGTTTAAGGTAAGTCAAGTTAAAATTAGCAGCTCGTCTATATTCAATAGAGTTTTTTTTTCAGTGTCCCGACTGCAAGTCACTTGCCGCCCTCATTCAAGTGACTTTAACTACGCATTGCTTTAGTTGCTCAGCTCACTTTGCTGATAATGTGCTGTATTATTGACAGTTTATTAAATTGATTTCATTTACAATTTAACAAACATGTCATGCTGCATCGTCATCGGTTTCATCATCCTTAACTTCATCATTGGAGACACACGCACAACTTGCCATGACAAAAGCAGCTTCCAGTTACCCTCATCTGTAAGCCAGCTCGAGCTTCCCTGCACGATAGACAGCATACTAGGTACTACCCAGCATATTCCCTCAACCCATGCATGTGACACTTTATTGCATATGTGTGCGCGTGTGTGTGTGTGTGTGTGTGTATGTCTGTGTATGTATGTGTATGTGTGCGTGTGTGGGCTAAGTTAAGTGCTCATAAAATATTTGCAAATGTTTGTGCTGCGCTCCCGACACACGACATTTTAAAGCATACTCACGGGCGTTGAAGTCTGTCGACTTGTATACTCTTTAACAAATGGTAAAGGAGTATCTTGAGCTTGAGCGATATATACCAAATTTGGAATACAATCTTCGTATATATCACTTTCGCCAATCAGAAAATATCTATACATAAGTGTTTTTAAATCCCCCACATTTGAAACTAGTTACAAATATCATAAAGGGCTTACTGATGGTTTCTTTGAAAGTTCACGAACAAATAGAGTAATTCGCAGTCGGGAGCTGTCGACGACAATGTTCGTACTTGTTTTAATTCTAATGCTGTCAATTAGGTCTTGTAAATAGTTAAACGCTTTGCCAAACAATGCCCCATCAGCGAAGCCCAGTTCTGAAAATGTTCTCATCTCTAAACTCAACCAACTTGGCCACAAAAACTGTAAACTTCTTGTTTTTGCTGTTGCCGGTTTTTGGTTTTTCACTTTTTCGGTTTAAAAGTGGTCAGAAAGTTTATGCGTTTGCCTCTGTGCGTGCCCATAAGTAATTGTCTGTGTGTGTGTGTGTGTGTGTGTGAACATTTATCTACAATAAACTCGGTCTGCACTCATACAACTTTTGCTTTTCCCAGTTATTTTTGCTGCAGAAACTTTTCACAAATTCATTAGCCAAAGGAGCGCTTCATTTTACATTTGATATGCGAGAAATTTAAAATGCCACATCAAAAGTTTTCGAGAAAACAATTAGAAAACTGACAAAACAGCTGGGGACCAAGACGTGCGAGTGGAGGGAGGGAACGAACTGTCAGCTAGCCAAATGTACATAAAATCAATCTCATACGTGTGTGTATGTACTAGTCATGAGCAATATCTTCGCACCTGTGACTGAGTCACTGTGACTGACTATTATCGTATCATACAGTGGCTGAAATTTGGAAAAAACAGGTTCGGAGTCACTGTCCCGATATCAGTCACACTCCCCATACCAATCACAGTCCAGATAACAGTCGCATTACCGATATCAGTCACAGTTCTTTTATGAAAAGTCCTTTATGCAATTCACAAATGCTTCTGTCTACAAACGCACAATGTTTTGCTGGGAGATGCCACATTTTAAAAATGCACATTAAAAGATGGAGGATAGGTAACCACGACTTACCAATTCATAAATTGACGCTGATTTATGAAATGGTGTATAAACATACATTTCGTCCACGAGTCATGAAATGATTTTGCAAAATGAGCAAACCATGAACTTAGTAATATTTAAATTCAACGTTACTGATTAAAGCCTGGTTTAAAACATCCAAAATGAAAAGTAAAATAAGTTTATTAAGCAAAATCACAATAACTGTTGTACGTTGAAAGCATATCCTTATGCCAGTCTAACGAAATTATAGAGAACGATCGTTTCATAGAACAGTCTAAGCTGGAGTACAAATCCATAGCTCTGCTGGAAAATTTAGCGATATACTCGTAAATAACAAAATATGACCCTTCAAGAGTCTAGACATTTTGCGGTGCCTTGGGAATAATTCTTTTCGTTGAACGAAAAGGCTAAAATCTTACTATTAAACGTAAATTCAGAATACAAAGTTTGGTATTCACATTATTGTAAACAATGTAACTTTCACTGGCACGCAAATTTATACTATTCAATCTTAACACAGATTTCCCATATAGCCACTAATTTGTAAAGTAGTAGTCACAGTTGTCACTATGACTACAAAGAATCAATATCGCTCATCTCTAATATGTACACATGTACAATTTGTTTGTTTACTAGAGAAAGTTAATTAATTAAATTATGTTAATTATTAGAAAACTGATGCTTAAAATGTGGTTATAATACTCGCACTATGAAAATGTATGTGTCAGATATAGACCATATCGGTGTCGTCACTTTTCTTCCGAAATTTGAAATAAACATGCCAACTCTGCTGTCACTGGGTTTTATAGTCTCAGATATCGATGCGTTCATAAGGACAGACGAACTTGGCAAGATCGACTCAGCCATTGGTACTGATCCAAAATATATATGTATACTTCATGTGGTATTTGGTAACTTGTTTTGTCTGTTACACAATTTGCACAAGTTCATAGGCCCCTTTACGCATATTTAATGGTTGTGCAAGTTAAAATTAGAATGTTTTAGTATTTGCTGCGTATTATTTTAAAGCCTTCTAGTCGTACTGAAAATATAGCAGGTATATATTTCTATACATAGAACATGTTGTGTATTTTACCCTGTCTTTGCACTGTTTCTTCAATTTGATGGTGGAAGAAACGCAAATAAAAATGCACACATATGTACATATATAGACAAAGCAACAACATTTACAACAACTACAGCCCATCTGTAAGGTTGTCTATATGAAGTGTTGGCCAAGTAGGTGGCTCTAGTGTAAAACAGGAAATGAAGTATACTTTTAGGCTCACTCCACGCACGCAAACCAACACCAAAACACACAAACACATGCAGATACATTTATATAAACAGAACTACGTGTGTTCGGTACCAAATTGTTATTTATTTTTTGAAGTGCCTCCCTTGCCTGTGCGTGTGTGTGTCGGTGTGAGTTTTTCCGAGCAGGTGTAGCTGTATCTGTATCTGTATCTGTACACACTTTCGCAGATACATTTGCCGTACACTCGTGCAGCGCATAGTGTGCATCTAGTTTGCTATTCGCCGTCACATTTGCCAAATTTACCGTGTAATTATCAGCAAAAACGAGAGACGCGTTTAATGCTACCTGAAATGCAACAAGAAATGCGCAAATAAAGCCCCTTCACAGGCCCCGCCCTGTTCAGGAATGCATTTGGTTGCCTTCTGTGGATATGCAAATTGTGCAGTTTTTCATATGTGTGCTCCTGTGTTAGCTTTGTCTGTTGGCCTAACTGGCATATTTGTTCAGCCGGACCGGGGAGAGGACCATCCGAGCGACTAAATGAACGAAATTCGTTTTGAATTTTCATTTCCATATCATTTTTACTCTTTTGGCTATCACGTAAGCGGCATTTTGATTGACTGCACCGACTACCGACTACCAAATGCAACATGAGCTAATAAAGCAATTCAAAGTTGATTCAAATTTATAGCAAAATCCCTTAATGTCCTTTATAAAATTCCAAATGGCTTCACAACTATGGCACTGTGATGGCATGACAAATTTACAACCATCACAACTGACAATGATTTAATCAAATTTCTTTTAGTAGCACATAAATATGTGAGCATGTTTTTTGTAAATCCCCCAAAAATAAGCATACGCCGCTTGATTGCGACCATTGTGAAATGTAATTAAAGTAAGTAATTGTTGTCATCGCCTGTGTATTTAGTTGCGCTACGGTAATCAAATTGAGTCATTTTCAAATTTGAACTAATCCGTTTGCTAAATCCGCGTTCAAATAACAAAATCCTCTCTAAGCCCCCTATGGCATTTGATTTAATTATGTAGAAAAATATATGCCTCGTGTTGTGTAATATTATGAAAGTGTAGCTAATAACAAAATAAATTGCATAAATAATTAACTAAACTAAATTGATGTTGACTTTTCACAGCACAATAATGTCAATGGGATTGTGAAACAACACACGTCCTCTTATATTTAATTAGTAGGCAGCTGTAATCTGGCTTATATAATATTTAAAGTTATTAGCAATGATTTGAAAAATCAATTAGAACAAAATGATTTGAATCCATTATAAGTATGCAATTTTTATATTTGAGTTGAAAGTTATTCCAACGACTCTGCTTTAGAGAATCCTTCGGAGTTCTTTGGGCTTAAATTTTCTCTATCTAGTATCCGAATCAATTAATTTCCAAGCTTTTAATATTCATTATTGGCTTATTTTATTATCGAAATTGCGACAGGTAAGTATTTTTGAATTCAATTAAACAATTTCTTGCTAGAAAGAGGCATGCATTTTGCCATGGAGCCTACTGCCGAGAAACAAGTGGAGTTCAAAGCACCTTTACGTACAATTTTTATCTAAAGATGTAGGTCACCAAGTCTACTCGGTGGATAGCCATAGACAAGCACTTACCATTTGTCTTTTCAGACATTACAGCTCTCAGATGGTGCTCCCATTTCCCCAATTTCGATTGGAGTACAACCCAAACAATACCAAAAACTATTCGATACATAGTTGGAAAACAAAAGCAATGTGGCTTCTTTTCCCTTCTCCCATTTTCCATTTCATTTTTCCCTTTTGCCTTTTACCCATTTATGAGTGAAGTGATTTCCGTTGTAGTTCAGTACCAGTACTCATAGTTCCCGGCAAGTGCTCGGAGCGCCAGTGCATTCAATGGAGTGCACTTTCCACAAGGAATACTTGAACCGCAAAGAAAAGACGCACAACAATAAAATGTGTATAGCTTTTGTTGAATACTCGTATTGAGTCATGCATTTACTTGAATGAAATGATTCGTGTTCGTATACGTAGTATTTGTCCGTTCGTTGGCATTGTTCCTTATTTCCATACAATATGTCCTAGCAATTGTTCAAAAATATGCCGATAAAATTATCCATTGTGTGTAAGGCATCAGTCAAATGAAGAGTCTGTTTATTGACTGGATTCACATCATTAACAAAATATACATGAAATTTGATCAGAATAATACGAAAGCGCGCCTACAGTTGGAAAATGTGATTGGGATGATAGCTGAGGGTGGCATACATGTAGTTAGTTTCCCTTTTGAATTTGTTTTCACTTACATATCCTCGCGTGCGAAGCGCAGAGTTTCCACCAAGCGGGAAAGCGGATTAATGCCTGCACAGATGCGGTAGACAACAGTAAACAGTGGAAACCTGCGGGCGCATTAATTAAACACTGCTTGGCTGGACACAGCTACTCACTTATCCTCCAGACCCTTCTTTTTTAACATAATGTTAACCAGCTCTGCGGTAATAGGACCCAAAGGCTCATGGCCTGGTACAAGGATGTGTTCCAGTTCGCTCAATGGCTGACCCGTCTTGACAAATGCCTCAGCCAGCCTGCGATTGCGGTTGGCTAATAATGCAACGATTTAATTTAAAACTAAAATTGCTTATAACATGCGGTCTACCGTAGCAAGAGGTTACCAAGTCGGACAAGCCACAGGACTCAAAAAAGGTGGCCAAGCGGCTGCCTGGATAAAATACATCCACAAACTGTAGAATCTCCAAGAAGCCGCGTCTTATGATGCCTGCTTTAGTATTCTCATTCAACTCCATGCCATCCGCGAGCCCAGCGCCAAATGCAATGATATTCTAGGTTTCAAAGCCATCAGTGGTGAATGAGGTTAAAAACACTTGCTCACCCTTAGAGTGGAACAGATTTCCACACAGTCGGCATCATCTGTAACCACCACACGAAATGTGGGCGACTTGAAGAGATCCTGCAGTATGCGCATAAATTTCTGATCCCGGCATCCGATGGTGCCCTCGGCAAAGTTGTTATTGCAAATCTCATGAGCCAGATTACAGCCCACCAGCACTGAGCAAGGAATCTGGATAAGAAAACAACAGTAAAATGTGTCAAAACCACTCCTTACGCTCTCACCTTTAACTGTCGCATTATAAGGTGAGATATCAAAAGGATTTGCCCGTCATCGCTCCGTTCAAAGCCCTTGATCAGAGAGACCGCATGAGCCAAGGGCTTCACCTTGCCCAGCAGAGTCTTGCAGCAGCTGCTCACAAATGTTGGCGGTATGGCAAAGATCAGGATGTCTGCATCGCGTGCTGTGGTAACCACATCGTCATATGCCACCTAAGTGGGGTTTAGTAGACAGATGAGAGGCTCTTGTGGTGCCGTTACCAGTTCACTTACCACATTCGACGGCAGCACATAGTCTGGCATGTACTTAACATTGATGTGCGTTGAATTGATGATCTCTGTTAGCTTGCGTCCGTCGACTATCTCCTCGTACACGTACATATTGACCTTGGGCTCCATCAGAGCAGAACCGGATACGTTGAGGCCCACATTGCGAGCTATTGTTGTGGCCCAGTTGCCAGAGCCAATGATGCAGACGTTTATTCGATCACCCATCTATACGGAATGCAGTTCCTAGAATGTTGTATTGGTAATCTGTCTGGAAATTATATAAGGGCACATACAAATTTTTGTCACTATTAATTTGACAGGTTTTCTTATTCGACGTTGAGTGTACTTTGAACTCAGTTCTACGAACAAGGCGCTTTAAGTTTGCTCCGTTGGAGGCCAAGGTTAATAATTGAACACGAGTTAAATTTACAATTCATGTACACCATCTGTCAAGTACAGCCAGTGGGCTTTAAGGATAATAATGTAAATTACATATTTATACATATTAATATTTACATGTATTCATTTATATGGTTCAGTGTGCCGGGCACACACAAAATGCCTCGAATGTATACATAATTATTGATTGAGTGCTGGGCAAATAATTCATCAGCGACTGCACACACCACAAGCTTGCACACTCACATTTATATTAGAGGTGGCAAAGCATCGATAGTTTCAACTATCGACACATTCGCTAGAACTATCAACAAATGCGGTTAATGCTATATTTAAATTAATGCCAGTTCTAAATTTGTTGACTTAGCAGAAATACAAAAGTAAGGAAAAACATATTTACTTAGAGATATTTTGATTGACAACGTTTTTCCATGCAAATTAGTAACTATAACCAATCAACTTTTAAACATTTGCTTGATAACAACATATTACGGGAAATTTTCTTAAATAAATCTGACTATACTAAGTTATCTATGTATGTATTTAATTCCATAGGGTGCGTACAGGTATAGTATAATTAATCACCTGTAACTCTTTACTTATGAGATGAACTTCAATTGTTAAGCTTGATGTCTTTTACAGTTTATAAAACATTCAAAGCCATTGCACAATAAAACCAAAAGAATTTGAATCAAACTTGATCTATGTATGGTATACAGGAACCAACACTCCAAATATGATGTCCTTAACTCTTATGGTATCTGAGATCCACGCGTTCATAGAGACGCACTATGATACACATACAATCGGAACGCTTTCGCTGAATATATCACCAATCTTACTTGAATTCAACGTAAGTTTATTCTGGAATATTTTTAAAATTTTTCTTACCTTTTCTATATAATACTTGAAACTCTAATTTAAATGTAACTGAACAATAATGATAAGCTCAGAAGCAATTTGTTCAAGCTATCCATATCGGACCCATAAAGCTTTAATTCTTCTAGGGTAGACGTGAATTATTAATATATTTCAAATTATATCTTAATCAACGGCTGTTTGTATTTTACAATATAATATTAAAAAAGGGGTTTTCATACAACATCTAATCATTTATCAATCGTTCCTATCACGTCTATAAAAAATGCAATTATGCAAATATCTGTCTGTTGGTACACTGAACTATCAATGACGAACACAGGACAGATCGATCAAGCCAGGACAGATATTTAATAATATGCATGATAAAACCGGATGAATTATTTTAGTTTCTAGTTTTTATACTTCAATTCCAAAGAATAAGAAAATACGTTGTTCACTTAGGTAAATAAGACAATGTATCGAGAGTAGCTATCACCAGTTACAAAAATTGGAGACTAGCTATACTTTTGAGTGTGCCACCTCTAGCACATAAGTATATACATTGTATATATCATATATTTATTTGTATGTGTGTACTAGATTGTGTGTGTTCGCACACCCACTGCACTGACGGCAGATAAGCAAAGCGATGGGTGAAAAATTACGCATACGTCACGTTCGCCAAACTGGCTGGCAAATAATTAACTGTGGCCAGTTCGTTGGTCCGTCCAAGCCAAATTGTTATTGTGCTCACATGTAGGCATGTGGATTCATTGGATATCCATTCAATAATGTTTGCAGGGTAAAATATGAGGCTTCATTTCGTAAATTTTTATTTATTTTTTAATTACGCTCCCGTTTAAAGTTCGCTGCACAAGTGTTCAACCTTTTATGAGCAGCCTCGAGCGAAAGCTCGACAGTCGAATAAATAAAATATCAAATTGCCAGCGTTAAAATGCAAAAGGCCAAGAACCAAAGTGAAAGTTTTTCCAGCGAAATCAATGTGCAAGAAAGTAAACACTTTGAAATTGTGCACCGACAGCGGCGCAGCTGCAGAACGCAACGAATTGCAGACACATCCAAGCCAACGCCCCATCCTCCCACCTCCGCCCAGTCGTCCAATCATCCAGCCAACCCCACATGCGTCCCGAACTGGCCCACGTCATTCACTCGACTATGAAATCAAAATGGATGATGGGCCAAATGAAAATGGAATTTTTAATGAGTTGGCGCAGGCAAAGGCCAAACGAGGAGAGAAAACAATGGCGACGCTGCCTATGTAGGCGGTTACTGCAGTCGAGTGGGCGTGGCTGCCAACTGACTGACTGGAAACACTTAAAGCTGCAGTGAGATATGAAATTTTCTCACTACCTATGGAAACTTTTCGGCTTAAAAAACAATTTCATTAACTAATGCAATTTATGTGACTAATTCCATTTTTTTAAGTTTGTCTAGAATGTTTTGGTTTTGGTTTATTCCTCCGGCTTTTCAGAGATCACGATCCAAAACTGTTCTCAGCTTTGTACGCTGAAATCAATTTAATACTCAAAGTAGGTTGATTTTATTTCAAAATAATACAACTTTTACAGACTATTTTACACACAGGATTAAAGATGCCGTCAGATCCAGATAAAAAAGTGATATCCATGTCCCAGGTGAGCGGTATTAAAATAGAGTCTCTCAGATCTTGAGAACCCAAAACTTGAACAGTTCGTGGCCGCCATCGCTGTTTCGATGTGCTCCTTTTGCGTTGGCTTCACTGCGGCCTACACCTCTCCGGCACTGCCTACGATGATGGATAGCACTGTGACTAGTTTTGAGGTCACACCGCAGGCGGCCTCGTGGGTGGGTGGCATTATGCCGCTGGCTGGCTTAGTGGGCGGCATTTGCGGCGGACCACTAATCATTTATCTGGGCAGGAAGCTCACCATCCAGTTCACCGCACTACCCTTTATTATAGGCTGGATGCTCATCGGGCTTGCCACCTCAGTGTACATGGTTTGGGCAGGCCGCGTCCTGGGCGGCCTTGCCGTGGGCGTCGCATCGCTAGCCCTGCCTGTCTACCTGGGCGAGACACTGCATCCACAGGTGCGTGGCACGCTGGGTCTGCTGCCTACATTGCTGGGCAATTTTGGGCTGCTCCTGTGCTATATGGTTGGCTGGGTGACCATTTGGTCGCAGCTGGCCTTTGTTGGTGCCGCATTATGTGTGCCCTTCTTTTTATTGATGCTCTTAATACCTGAATCTCCGCGTTGGTATCTTTCGCGGGGCAAGAATGAGAAGGCTGCCAAGTCGCTTACATGGCTTCGTCGCAAGGATGCGGATATTAGTGCTGAATTGGCGGAAATGGGGGCCGCAAAAGCCGACGACGGGGCTGCCACGAACGCTTGTCAAGAAATGTTTCAAAAGAAGAATCTAAGACCAGTATCCATATCGCTTGGACTCATGTTTTTCCAGCAGTTCAGTGGCATAAATGCAGTCATATTCTATACTGTCATGATCTTTAACGATGCCGGCTCAACCATCGACAGCAATTTGTGTACCATTATTGTAGGAATAGTTAACTTTATAGCCACATTCATAGCCACCATGGTCATAGATCGCGTGGGACGAAAGGTGCGCACGGATTTCGAACTAATTTATTACTGAAATGGTTCGGTCTAATTGTATTAGGAAAACACACTTAATCAAGAGCCTGGCTTAGCTCGTGTTCTACCTCTTTGGTGAACTGGTTTTGCTTGTTTTTTAGGACCAAACCATTTTGAACCGCTTTGGATGCGAGTCATTTGAAATTCAACTCGTATAGATCAGTTTTTTTTTCTAACTGTTCAACCCAACAACAGATGCTGCTTTATATCTCCGACGTGGCCATGGTCATTACCCTCTCCATATTGTCCGTCTATTTCTACTTGAAGTCGAGGAATACAGATACCTCCAACATTGGCTGGCTCCCACTGGTCTGCTTTGTAATTTATGTGATGGGATTCTCATTGGGTTTTGGGCCCATTCCCTGGCTTATGATGGGTGAGATTCTCCCTTCGCGTATCCGTGGCTCGGCTGCATCGGTGGTGGTCGGCTTCAACTGGGCGTGCACCTTTATTGTGACGAAGTCGTTTCAGGATATGATTGGTGAGTCAGAGACAATGAGGATACAATAACGTTTACTTTGCTCTACCTGTACAGATTTAATGGGAATCCATGGCGCCTTTGCATTGTTTTGTGTTGTATGCGTCATTGCTATGTTCTTTGTCATCATTTTCGTGCCCGAGACGAAAAACAAGTCTTTAGAAGAAATAGAGGCCGAACTGACAAAATAAGAGTTTTTAACTGATACAGAAAGTAAATAAGTTTTTGTTTAAAATTGTGATATTCTGTAAGTAAACACAAGCAAATTCCTTGTTTAAACTTTTACCTCACAATTTGTGTTGCATAACTTATTGCACCACGTTGCTAATCTAATTCGCGAAAACATTTCAGTGTCTGACACGCCCCCTCCATATGCACACATTTGAAAGGAATTCTCACATCTGTTTGCCTCACAAACTCGAGCATTAATTTGAGTTTTTATTTTTCGGCTGGCACATAAAGAAAACTTAACATGGCCAGTTTCTTTGGCATTTGCCGCAGTTGCCTCCGGCTAAGAAACCAGCCGAACGATCCACACATAAACTTGGCACGCATTTTTATGCTTTTCTTTTCAGTTTTTCTCGAGTTTTTTTTTTTTTTTGCAATATTTGCCAGCGGCAACGGACTCCATCGCCCTTGCAGTTCTTCGCCTGCGCCAGTGTTTGCATTTTATTACATTTAGGGCTAATAAAACTTGCCACCTTCCCGTGCCCGTTCCCATTCCCGTTCCCACTCCCATTTCCATTCCCAGTCGTGTTCCGAACTGCGGAACTAAGCGCACGCATCAAATTCACCAAGTTGCTTCAAAGACTTTGGCAGGGATTGGCGAGAGGGCGAGCACACGGAGGAGGGTGTCGAGAAGGAAGATGATGTTTTGTAGTACAAAGTTGAATCGTAAATAAAATTATGCCAGTGTTTTGTATGCGAGAACGTGATTTAGTCTGTGTGCGCAGTGAGCAAACGGGAAAAAGGAAGCCCAAACTAAAATCATAATTCTAGAAAACGACGTTCAATAAAATAGAAAAAATCATAGCTGAGAAATTGTATTTTCATGCACGTTGTGCATGAGAACCGATTCGGTTCGTTCGTTGTGTGTGCCCATGCAAATTGTCGAGAAATGTATGGCAGTGTGCCAGAGAGCACTTGGCACTTTATGACTCATTTTTAGCACTGACACGCGTGCGATTTCTAGCAAAGTTGGGAAGTACATGGACAATACTAAATAATAAACACACAGCCAGTTACATCACACTGGTGGGTGTAGTCCTTTCCCAATCCTAAATTTACTAATCGGACAAGAATAAATTGCACATCGCGTAAAAGCTTGCTGCTATGACACTTTCCCAGCCAGAATAGCTAAGTAAACAAAGCTCGTTGTCTGTTTTGCTATTTACGAGTCGGTTACCATTAGACTGCTTGAAAGTTTGGTCCCGTCTCCTTTAAATGGCATTAAATTACGCGGCAACGAAAGTTTGGTAAAAGTTTAAGGCTGAGGCGCTGGATTCGAGTGGAAATCAGATACAGATGCGTATACAAAGCACTCGCTGCTCTGGCATCCAGTTGGAGTGGATTGTAACTGCCATGGCTCCGCCAGGGTAGAGAAATGGGAATGCAGGGGGCGCTGATGCGGAGCAGCCAGCTCCTAACTATGCAAACTCAAACTGCACGGCATTGCGTGGCTGGCAATGAATACAATCAAGATAAACTACTCACAATATTTACTTTTAATTGGAGAAGTTCAAAGAATAAACAAATGCCAGAGAAGCGGTGGTAAAAACTTTTGTTTTTTGTTTTGCTGCATCGATCGCGCCCCGCAGCCAAGATTAACATGGGGCAAGGTAAGCCACACAACGACTACTTTAAGCATATATTGCCTGGTATGTTTAACGTCTAGCCGGTCAAAATTAAAATTCAGAGAACATTTTTAGCATTTTGCTGTGTCTTTTTTACATTTTAGCTAATTCTGTGGATATCAGAGTTCACAATGTGCAAACGAGACGTGTCTGCAGTTCTCCTTAATGACTCTTGTTCTTTTTCACTTTCTCCTAAATGGTAATGAAGCAAGTAAGAACGATGCACCCGACAGCAATATACTCTGTTACCAGTATGATAATAATGTCGATTTATTGGCTGCGGGACTATCTAAGATATTTTTTGCCTTAAAATTGGGGATTTTACAAGACTGAATGGCATTTGCTCAACAGATGTTAAACTGATGCAGCGATATCATTTTGCAGGCAGAGTATAATTAGCCTAGAGGTTCGGAAAGCTCCCCAAACTTCATCTGCAATTAAGTTCGGATTAAGCCATAGTGAGCTTCTGTAGTGTAGAAGGGTCGAAGGGCAAAGTGCGAAGAGGTCACCTTTATTCGCTCTGTGCACCTTTAACAGTGCCTGAATATCCTTGAGGAGGACCAAAGAGAATTTTAATTAGGTGCGCGGAATTCAGCTTGTTTACAAGCTGTTGAACTTGTGTACTTAATAAGGATATCTATATTCATCAATAGAAAAAAGCAATTTTATCATGATGTATCTATTTTTCTATAAAACTCCACAAAATACCAATCAACAAATCCAATCCAATCCAGGTTCTCTTCTGTCTCTTTTACTTCATTTTAAGGCTCATTCCATATAAAATTCCCCCCCGCTGTCTTGGTCTTGTTGAGGCACCTTGCCAGCGAAGTCTGGCGAAGCATCTGGTCTGGAACACAAACTGTGTCAGTGGAGCTATTTACTCCAAACTGCTGCTACTTACTTCAATTTTTTGCACGACTTGGCTGCTGTTGCCATCGTAAATACTAGTATGTAGCTGGTGATAAAGCCACCTCTCCTTGTGCCGCCGTGGAGAGTGCCGCCACTTGAAGGTAACAGTCGCGGTGCTCATAAATGTAAACTTTTCGGCTAGTTTCGTGTAATTATTCCATTTTGCCCGTACCCGGCGAGCTGAGTAATGGGTAAGGGCTGGCAGGGCATATAATGAGCACAGGCTCCATTTCCATGGCCGTGCTTCGCGCTGTAGAGTCAACAGACTGTGATATTTTTCACGCGGCTTTTGCGTTTGAGTTGATTGCCAATTTAATCGGCACACAATTTCCGCGTGGAGGCGAGGGGTGATGATTAGCGGGCGTAGGGGTGGGGGTGGGCGTGCCTGCTAGTTTTAGTATGCATCGCGAGCATTTTCGGCTCCGAAGATTCTTCCAACGGGTTTTTGCGACGCTTCTGAAGCCGCCCATGCCTTATTGTTGTACCACATATACGAGTGAATGTGTTTGCTCGTGTGTGAGTCTGCGTGTTGTCGGATATTTTATTTATTTTCTGCTGCGAGTGAGTCGCCTGTCAGTGGCATGTGTGCCCGTGTCCTTGTCCTGGTCCTGGTCCTGGTTCTGGTCGTGGCACATAATTCCGAAACGTGCCTTGCATATGTTTGCTGCTGACTTTTTTGTGCGCTTTGACCTGCGTGGTGGAAAGGACATACGCTTACACACACATACATACATATTCACATACTTATATATGCATACATAGTATTTATGTACTAATACGTACAATAACATATTTGTGATGTCAAACTATTATCAATTGTTACGATAGCTTTAAAAGAAACTATCAGTTAGTCTTCGAAAAACAATAAGCCATACTATCGGGGTGCTCCTATGGCAACTATAAGATATTGTGGTCAGATGTGAACCGAAATTTATCAATTTGTATGAAGCGTAATGAGACTTCGATATGGTTAGAGCACATTGAATTCAAAAAGGTTTTCATACAGCATACAGTCTATTCGATAGATCATTTCTGTGACATCTTTATGGTATAGTGATCCAAACCGGCCGTTTCCACCATATGTACTGCCTACAGCAAGTCTCTCCCAGATAGCTTGAAAACTGAGGAAGATATTCATATGTAATAGACTGTTAAGCTGACGGATATATCAACTTGACTTTTGATGCTGGTCCGGAATATACTTTAAAGGAAAGGCTGATATTACAATACCCTCTTTAAGGGTATTACAATATTGACTTCATAAATAAAAATACATATATTATATTTCATTTATTCACAGTAAAATAGTTATGTGTATTTGTGTTTGTGTCTTAATATTAGGTACAATAAGGATTTCCAACTCCATAGCCTAAGTAGAAACATCTTTTAATAAAAACTATAGCTATTAGGGACATGAAAATGTGGTATTAAAATTGTTTAAAAAAACCATTAAATAATATACAAGTGTGTGGATCGAAAATGGAATCGAAAATGTGCTGAGTCGTGAGTTCCTATTTATTAAAGGATATAGACTACGCACTAGTATATTAAGTTTATTATTAGTTACGTTTATATTGTCTTGAAAGGTTGAATTTTGGTCGAGCATCCTTTTATCCCAATGGAGCTCAACTTAATTTAACTTAATGCGTCTGTTAGGAAACTACTGTATACCTTTGCGCTTCCTTGTAAAGTAAATGGCCTAGGTTCTATCAGGCTTAACTAGTATCTTCCACTCAGTGAAATAAGGTATTCTGGAGGTTGCCTGAAATTTCAGAAGAAAGCGTACCAGAGCAGAGGACAACGTATATTATATTTGTGTGACAAAACAATAAATTGCTGTTGGCACTGGGGAAATTCTTAGTTCACTAAACTGGCAGTGCCCTACGTAGCTCCTGCTAGACTGGATTTCATAGTCCTCTTAACCCAAGAACAACCCTTACTATTTTTAGTCGCCTTAATTGTTAATTTGACGATAGCAACGCATGAGATTGCAGAAAAGCGGATAACAACAGCAAAAGAAGAGGCAGCATTCACTTTTGCTTTCCTCTCGCTTTTCCTGTTGCTTTTATCTAGCTTGTGTGTTAGCCTGTGTGTGTGTGTGTGTGTGTGTTTGTTTGTGTGTTAGTGTGTGTTTTTGCTCGGCTCACATGAAGTCAGTTGTTAAATTGTTGGCGGCATTTCTGAGGTTTGCATTCGCTCTTTCAGTCTGCTGCATGTCCTTTTTTTTGCTTTTGTCTTGATTTTTGTGGCACTCAGGTGGCTGTTCGCACTGTCATTTTATGCCACACAAACACACACACACACACACATAGGCAATCATGGCTCACATGTGTGTATTTAGTTTTGGTTAACGGTTTTTGGCTCAATTCTGTATGCTTGTTATACTCTGCACCCAAAGGATGAAAAAAGTATATTGGGACTTTCACAAATCGTATGGACCTATATTTTTCGGCACCATTGGGACTGCTAAATTTGATATACATAATTTATATACCTGCGTCTGTAAAAGTGTTAATCATTTTTGCCACGCCCACTTCCGTTGTCGGAACTCAGCTTAATCTAATTGTCAGAATTTTAAGGGCATATTTTACAAAAGGACTGCTAAGATGGATATAAAATTACGCTTGCCAATCCCTCAGCTGCTGTTGTAATCAGCAAGCCTTTTCCACCCACAGCTTTAAATTGTTATACCCTTGTAGAGGGTAACATAATTTGTCTACAAAATGTGTAACGCATTAAGGACATTCCGAACCCACAAAGTATATATTTATCCGACTCGATATATCGGGGTCCGTCTTTCCGTCTGTCTATCTGCATCTATGTAGACTAGTTTTTTAAGATTTAGAGCAGGCAGACATTTTTCAGAACCTGCCAAGTAGGATGACTACATGACATATGTAGCTGCCAAAGGATCGAAAGGACGACAATTAAGATAAAATAAAAAAGATATTTATTAAGGAAGTTATCCTGACTGAAGTCACCAAATCCAAGCTCATTATATTTTGTACAAACTGACCAAATTTGATCAAAATCAAACAACCTTATGAAATAGCCGGCATTGGAACGATCGGCACACAATTGAACCTGTATTTTGCTTATACAAATATATCAACAAATGTAGCAATTAAGGATTTTATTATACTCTATGAAGCTTGCTTAGAATTTAAAGGATTTTTTATTGATCGAACATCAATATTTTGGTTGAAAAAAGGCGAAGATACTCGTTCTTTTCTGGGAACAGATTATATTGCAGTCGGGAACTTCAGAATACAATGTTTTTATTTGTTTTGCATTTCAATTTATTTTTACGCTCTGCACAGTTTTTCATACGAGAAATTCTTTGTTTTAGTTTTTTATGCCAGCAGTACACACAACAAATAGACTTTTAAATATTTTTGCACTGAATTTATCTGACAGTTTGGGGCGTTCACACATTCGCATGGCCAGAGATAAGATTTATGACAAAGCACCTGCAGTGTTGCATGCCACAAGGGAGAATGTTTGCTTTTATGACCATTGAGTGCATACATCTTTTTAAAGGTAGTATATATGTATGTATGTATTTTGTACACCTTCATACACACATATTGGGGCACACGCGGATCATATCATAATCATTTAGTTGGGACTTTAAAAACTATGCAGGTTAAAACCAGTGTAGCCGACTACGAGACACCCCGTATCCAGGTCTGAAATCCCCGAACTCGCATACGCGCCCACACACATATGAACCCAAAGATTGTCTCCTTCTGCCTGTTGCTTACTTTTGCACAGTTTTAGTACCCCCCTTTTGACATTTTATCGGTGTAGGGTGTAACAACTACTCAAACTGTAAGAGGAGTTGTTTGACTGTGAGATATTCTGTAACCCGAAGTTATACTATATAAATGTTGTCATCCAGCTCTTCCTTGATGAATGTTAAAAACTCTAACATTATTTGCTAATGACAAAGCGTGTCTCTTGCCTGAACAGCCCTCCAAGGCATTCGTTCATTCATTGAATAAGTTTTTGGTATAGCTTATGATACTCTATACTTCTGCCCGCTTTCTCACAAGTGTCTTGGTATTTTCCACTTAGCTGCTGTCTGATTCATCTGAGCTCATCTTTAGAGCCAGCTTCAGGCACGTTATGCATATTTTTAGCACTCTGGTGCTATTTTTATCAACAGCCTCAGCATCAAAGTGCCTCGTTTTGCGCTGCTTCCATAACAGTTTATTTCAATATGTAGCTCTTGTTTATTTTTAATAAACTTTCTCAAGGATGCGTGGTGGCATTTAATTGAAGGCGATGTGGCAATTGTTTTCGGCTTGTTGCAATAGTCGTATATCTCTCTTTTTGGTAACAAGTGCTATTCATTTATCGTAATTCCGGGTCGCACCATTTGTAGTTTTAACATGTTATATTACAATTTATGGGCGAGCAACAGAAGGCGACAACAAAACTACAAAACAATACGATACAATGCGCGAACAGGATTATATGAGAATTTATTTACAGTGCGATTCACAAATTTATTCAACTTTTCGCATATTTCACTACAATACTTAAACTTGAGCAATTTTAACTTCTTTGGCAGCGTTTGCTTTGCGTTTTTTCAGTCTTGAATTTATATCAAAAACTTTTACATTTTGCAAATCATTTTTAACACCTGCGGCAGGTTAAAGTTCAGCCAGCGGAAAACTTTGCGAATTAGGAGCCAAGGCAACATTTTCATATTTTTATTTCACCAACTCAGCGGACGTTTCATTTAAAATGAGTTAAGCTGTTAATGGTACAATGATGGAAAAAATGCAAAAAACATATACTGGAAGAGTTTAGCCGGACGTCAGGACGAGATACTCGTGGCTTAACAAAACACCATCAAATGCGGTCATGAAAACATAATGCGACTCCACATCCGATTACAGATCAACGAAGCAAGGAGCAACACATGTCCTGCCTGACCCAGTTGCGGTCCACCTCCATGTGCTGACCACAAGCATATGGCAAGATTTATGGCCAAATAATCGACATGGCTGGGCCATAAATCTGTACATAGGTTCATATGTCAAAAGTCCCTGTCCTAGAGGTGATAGTAAAGGCAAACTACAAGTAACTATGGCTTAACCCAAATTAAAGACGTATCTGAATAAAGCCATAAATTAAATTTCACGCATAGAAAAGTGTATCTGACTTTGAGTTACTAAGGTAGCAGCTATAGACAAATATGTTTTTCCGAGTATAAAGTAAACTTAATAAAAATTTATAAATACTTATTTTAAAATACTTAATGTTAATTCCAATTTCTCTTGCCAAAGACCTTAAAATACAATTATTATATTTTACTGTATTATTTGTAAGGTCTCTTTACTCTCAGTTGCAAGGAACAATTTTCGAATGTCGTCATCAAAGCTATAATATGTACCCATATTGATGACAGGGATATAAAAAATAAAAATTCAAATAAAGCTTATTTAAAACTTTTTGTCAAACTATTCAAATAAAATCACAAAAATACCCGAACATTTGGCATCAAAAAAGCCCCAAAAAAGTTTCCACAAAAATTGTGGAAAAAGCTCTGAAAATCTCAAGCAGATTTGCAAACAATTTACAAAAAAAAAAGAGTACGAAAAAAATGAGATGAAAAGTTGCATCAAACTCATTAGGTCAGTTTTAATGGATTGTTCAGTGTGCATTTTTTACGCTTTTTAATTAAATGTGTTAAGAGTAAAGTTTGTGTATAGTTTTGCCAAAGCCGCCTACTGCCATGCCCCCCGGAGCATGTTGCCTTTTCGGTTCACAAACTATTTGGCAAAGACAATTTTTGACAGTTTGCAGAGTTTAACGCCAGCTTTGCATAATTTATAAACATCTCCTTGCTGGCAAGGAGCAAGGCTGAAGGCAGAATGGCAGAAGGTATAGGGCTTTGGCATGGTCCATTTAATGGCTACCCCTAATGAGTTTTCGGGGGACTCGCACAAACAAACATACTGGTACATATGTCGGACGGGGAGGAAAACCGTAAAGTAGGGAAACGGTGGGGGTGTGGGTGGGGTTGGGGGGTGACCGTAACCACATCACAAGGCGCCTTACGATGTTTGCTTTCAAATTAATTACAACTTGACTATGAGCAACCCAAAGTCATTCGTGGACATCATCATCGACATCTGAAATGCTTGAAATCCGAGTTGTAATTACCTCTTGGCACCCGCAAACATATAATTAACTTAATGATAACGAAGGGGCATCCCGGAATTTCTGGGAGCGGATTGTAAGCTGTTGTGTTAATGGCTTCCGGCGCGTGCGAAAATGGCCGCCATTGTGCCTCGTCCTTGTTGTCCTTGCTTGTTAACGACATGTGTAATTGCCTTAAATGTGCCCGGCACTTGTGAAATTTTAAACTTTTCAATTAATTTGCTTGACTGCAAAAAACGGTGCCCAAAACATTCAAGTCGAACACGTTTCTTTCCACCTGTTTAACAAATAAAAATAAAAGTTTTTAATTTATTGGCCACATGGTGATAAATTTTCAACTTGCCCATCATTTGCACCTGTTCCGAATCAGAGCAACAGAAATGCCAAAAACAAAATAAATCAAAAAAAGTGAATTTCATTGTAGGACTTATCGAATCTTCTATGCCCTTAAAGAAAAGTTGCAAATTCGTAAACCTCCAAAATAGGATTAACCGACACAGTGACTTAAAGTTATACCAGTCTCAGTATAAGACTTAAACTATAAATGTCTAAGAAATGTACATTTATAATCTGTTTTCAACTATCCACGGTTCAGTCAAGTTTTTTGAGTTGAGCTTAAAGAAGCAGCTTACTAACAGATCCTTGAAAATTGATCCATTTAACAAAAGTTTTGAAGGCTTAAGTTTCTGACTGGCTCTCATATTCTGGCTGTGACACTTTATTTTTGTGATTATGGTCATAACCTGACATAATTTTATGCCAAGAAATATGTCACAAGCACAAAATGAAAGCTCGTTACAAATTAATTGGCCAAAAACTTACATTCCACGCTGTGGTTCAGCTGGGTCCGCACTGATGGGGCGTTGACTCTGTGAATGACTTTGATTATAAGCATTTGGCATTCCACAAACCCGCCCACAAGTACACAGCCCACCAACCAACCGTCCTCCCACCAGCTACCCGCACAATGTATGTACATAAGCAATTAACCTGATGATAAAGAGGTTGCCCATGGTGATGAGTACGAGTAAATAAAATGCTGGCGACAACGACTTCAGGGCGACATCTTCGTCTTCGTCATTAGCCGCAAAAATGTTGCATTTTTGTTTGTGTTTTGGTCTGCTTTGGCCTTGCTAAATGATGAATTGGGCTAATTTTTGACATCCCATATAAACAGAGATATAAATGTATTTGTCTCCTGACGACGCTGACCAAAACACATTTGTCGTTAGTCAGTAATTGCATATTTAAGGATGCTGATGATAACGAGAATGAGAATGATGATGATGCCATTGCCGTTGCTGTTGACTCAGACGGCATATTATAATTACTTCAATCTCCAGCTGTGCGCTTTTTGATGTTTCCCCAAATCGTCAGAGAGTGAATACTTGCTAAGCTTTAGTGTCTAATTAAAATCGTGTCCTGGTCAAACGGGATTCTGTTAATTTATTACCTTAATGTGACCTGCAGTTTCATTACAGTTAGGAGTTATTCAGCCTGGCGCTGAAAACTAAATATAGCACCTGAACTTCTTCCTTCTAGCCATAGAGACAAACAAAATGTTGATAAATCAAAGTAGACGACGTTAGGAAAATCACTGATAACTATGAAATTGAAAAATATCAATAGTTAGTCGACTAGCTGTCAGAGTATAGAACTTTTTTATAATCAGTTGAAAAATTTGGTGAAAATTTTGGTGAAATTTGTAGTGCAACAAAATGGACGCAGATTTAAATAATCCCGAATTGGGCATGACTGAAGGAATTGGCGGCAGTAACACGCTTAACCTAAACAATGAACGTTTGGATTGCGAGCATCTTGGTGAGTACTAAATAGAATCTATATATATAGAATGTGAATTAATATTTACATATCCTACATAGATGATCTAACGGAGAGATTAGTTGATCCGAATAGACCTTCGTTTGTCACCGTGCTGCTTCGCTTCTTTGGCAACATATTTGGTAAGCAAACAAGTTAAATATATACTATATAGGATCCGGCAAATACATCTTACTGTGTATTTTATTACAGTCGATTGCTTCAGAGCTGTTTTCGCTTAAAGGATTACCATCATTGAAGTCTGTGACAATCCCTGGCATGAAATTGTATTATTTTGGCAATAAACAAAAGTATACTGTATTACAGTTTATTTATCACATCCTAATGAACATCACAATTTCACTACTACCCTTGCTTGGGTTTTAGAATCAATGACAAAAGACTTCGTTGTGCACGGGCACATTGCAGTGACATCGTCCATTTAGATCCCCCACAATGTCGAAGGCCTCATCCAGAAAGTTCTCCAGATTTGAAGGACTGCGAAAGATATCCCTCCCAAAGGTAAAATGATTCAAGTCCCATATCTTCCAGCGGCGCATGCTTGCTATGACATCGCCACAAAAGTCCCGGCGACTCATCTCCCTTTGCTCCAGGATCATCTTGATCTTTTTACGTCGCTTGCCTGAGTGAAGGGTTAACATTAATATATATTTGTTTTCGATTTAGTTGATTTTGCTCACGTTCGGCCAGATTATAATTTGCCGCCTTCGCATGCTCATCACGCTGCGCCCTATCATAATTGGAGATAATTTTGAACATTCGCCTGTCCAAATCCTTAATGCTTTTTAAATACTCGTCACAGTGGGGCTTGCAAGCTCCCTTAAAGTTTGGGCCTGCAAACGGCACCTCTGTATAGTAGGCGGCGGCCTTAAAATTCTTCTGTTGCACAGCCACAAGAGACTGGCGATATAACATGTTGTTGTGCACGCGTCCATTGAGAAAACGGAAGTTAATGCTGGACAACAGCTTCTCCACGCGCGACAAACAGCTGCAAGATCGAATACCAGGTTAGTTTTATGTCTTACTGTGCAATCAGATACCTACCGTGAATTGCGAAGCGAGTAGACACCTGGAATGGAGTAAGTACGTAGCAGATGGTGCAGCTTGAAGGCCACGCAGTTGAGTAGATCTTCTGCAGCACACATCTGCATTCTGCGCAGACCGTTCATATCGTGCACCGTCTGACGGGTCCACCAGCCACGGAAAAGCGCTTGTATCCTAGTGGCCGCCTTATTATAGTGTTTTATCACAATATCCTGCAGCATTTTCTCCACAGTTGCCAAGTAGTTCTTGCGTACATAATATCCACGCCACCATCGTTGTATGGTAATGGCTGCCTTCCAGCGTTTGTCGAACAACTTACGACTGAAAAACCCACGCCAGTGGCGCTGTATACACCGGGCGGCCTTGAATTGTGTATAGTCCAGGATCAGTAATGGAGTCCTGGCAAATAATTAAACAAAGTTGTACAACTTAATTTAAGTTGCGATCGACCCTCCTACTATCACCTCAGCTCTCTGTGTGCTCTTTGATCTTTTACCTGTCTGCCCAACAGGTAAGTAACAACAAACAAGTAAGAACTTAGCAGTAGGAAGAAGCTTCTGACTGTAGTAAGATAATTATATTGGGTCAAAGTGCTCCAAGTTTTCCGACCTCTAATTTTGGTAAATTATTAAAATTGGGTTAGAATAATTGGTTTTCGCGTCAGAATGAGAATTCTAATTACACAGCGGGAACTCCTTTTGTAGTAGCTAACCAACAAATGGTATGTTTGGGAAATAAAGGCTGCTGGACTGTAGGTCAAGAATATTGGTATAGGTGCTATAAATGCAATTCATTTCAATAAATACAAGAAAAATCATTTGTAAAATTCATTATCAGCTAACTCTTTTTCTGAACACTAGTCGAGTATAACCGACCCCCTGTACCTAGATATGAAATTGTCAAATAACTTCTGTGCTTATCTGACGAACAGATAGAGAGACCCAAGAATTGTGCGTATCAAATATCAAATCTGTGAATCTTATTATCAACGTTTGGATCGATTTGTGAAATTGTGTACAGTTTGTGCTCTTTTAGTTTCTGAGATCGACTCGGCTATTGAAACTAACCAAGAAAATATATACTTTATAGGGTTTACCATGTACATACATTTGCACAATTTTAATACCTCCTTTTTACCCATTTTGTGGGTATAGGTTGTAAAAAACTGATGGGATTATATCAAATTGAGCTGTTCGGCTCTTTGGTGTGCCGAAGCTATTTACCCTAACAGTAATGTTTTTGTTAATACAAAAACTGAACTTTCGTCTGATTTGTCCTATATATATTTTGAAATTATTAGTTCAGATTGGTTGAGTTTGGTGAGGTTTGGTGGTAAACAAAAAAGTTTTCCATATAAAAACATAGTTTTTGATCGGTCATTCTTATGGCAGCTATAGGTTACAGTGTTCCGATCCAGCTGGATCCGACATACATATGTATTGCCTACAGCAAAAAGAAGGATATGTGTCAAGTTTCCTTACGATTGCTTTAAGACTGAGAGACTAAGTTTGCATAGAAAACAAGTAAGAATGCTCTAGTCGAGTATACCCGACTACGAAACTCCCTGTACCCAGTTCTAAAACTTCCAATCATATGTTCGTCTCTTACACATGCACGCACACATACACAAAGCATACACACACACACGCGAGCAACAGCGTACGCAAGGCATTTTAAGTCGTGGCTGTGCTTCTTCTTCCCTCCTCGCTCCAGTACTGAATCTTGTTCGTTGAATAACTTCCGTGTTTATTATCCTATCGACTTGAAATTTGGACAGTATATTAAGACTGACTAAAGTATTGTACATGCCAAATACCAAAGCTATATCTTTAAAACTGTGGCTGTAAAACGTTTTGATCGATTTGCGGGGGAACGGGGGGAGATATCTGAGATCGGAAACAAACTTGATCTGCGTATGGTATACAGCAACCTACATTCCAAATTTGGTGTCTCTAGCTCTTATAGTTGCTGAGATCGACGCGTTCATCCGGACAGACAGACAGACGGACAGACGGACAGACAGACGGACATGGCCAAATCGAAATCTCTTTTGATACTGATCAAGAATATATATACTTTATAGGGTCGGAGATGTCTCCTTCTGCCTGTTACATACTTTTGCACAAATCCAATACCCCCTTTTTACCCATTTTATGGGTACAGGGAGTAAAAATACGGACAGACGGACATCGCTATATCGATGTGGGGTCGGAAACGTCTCTTTTAATGCATTATACATTTCGTGACAAAATTATTACAATCTTCCATAGGGTATAGAAAACATTTGAGGACTAATCGATGATGAACAATGTGTTTCTGTAATTCCTAAACACTTCAACTATACACTTACCGCGATAGTCTCAAATCTAGAGAATGATTTAGGTATGAGTCTTCTTCCAGTTCATGTGAGTCCACGGTGCTACTGAAGGGGAGATGTGTGTATATTAGCGGTATGCTTTCCGTTTTTCGGTGGATCTCCAACTAAATACTACTTACTGGCCATTGGAACTTTGCGTCTCCGTCTGACGTCGGGTAGGCATCCTGCGAACATGTCTCTCGCGAAAGGTCATCCTGGGGTTTGGGAAGTACGCCTGATACATGAAAATAAGTATTTGTGTATATATGTACGATTTTTGTGTGTGTGTTGGCTGCTGTGAGCAAATTGCTCGAATATTTGTTTAGACGTTTAACAATGTGTGACTATTTGTGTTTTTCTTTTCTTTGTGTGTTCTAGAATAGTGTATAGTTTTGTTGCTTGCAAAGATTATCTAATCATCCTAAAGTAATTTATGTTCAGCCTATTACTTTTGCATAAATCTTTTCAGAGGCAACTCCTTTCTGTGGAAGCCATGTCCCATGTCCTTGCTCGCATATTGTATTCTGTGTGGTTACTTACGAGTATGTTTGAGCTCCATTTAGGAAACATATATTATCAGCATGTTTCGCGCTTATCGCATAAGCTCAATTGCAGAATATACGAGCGAATATGTTGTATCTAGGAATTCCTTTACGCCTACGGGTATGCTATAATAAATTTTCTTCGCCAGCAGCTAGAGTTGCATTTAATTGAATTGTATTTCTGCTGGTTGCCAAACCAGCACTTGGCAGCCTCCAGCGCCTTTTCTGGCAGTCGATACAAGTCATATTGGCCATAGGCACACATCTGAGATTCCCATTTATGATGCCCTTGACACAGTTGTGGCTCTAATTGTGCTAATGCTGACAAATGGAAGCTGGAAACTTGAAAACTACATTTCGCAGCTGCAAAGGTCAAGTTGTGGTATCCCTGATGAGCATTGCAGTTGCTGCAAGTTGGCCTGTGGGTAGGCGCCATAAATTTTGTAATATTTGTCAGGCTAAAAGCCATTACGAAGAGTCACGGTAAAGTTGCCGCTTTAAATGAAAATCAATACGTGTTTAACCTACATTGTCAGCCCGTTCCGGTTTTTTGTGTCTTCCTGTGCCGTTCCCAGACTCCCGCCCGTACCGCCCCGCTGCTCATTATGCGCCACAAATGAACCACACACAAACAACGGAAATGAGTCGGAAATTCTCATTTATGGCGCCCTTGACGCCATTCGCTATTTCAACTATCCTATCTACGAGTACGAGTAATGCCTGCCAGCTGCCAGCCAGCTGACAAGTTGGCTCTGGGTTCTGATTCTGTTGCCGAACCGATTCCGCTTCTGATTGCAGCAGCCATGAGATTTATGTGCTCTCATGATATTGACGATGATGATGCGGCTTCTGACGCTGCGGCTGTTCTGTGTTCTGTTCTTGTGTTGTTATTTTTGCTGTCGCTGGCCAATCTCATTGTCAGTATGGTGACCCAGTAACTGAAACTGCGAACATGGCGTAAGCGAGCAATTCTTAAACGGTTGAAAAGAAATGATGTTTTTGTGCTTTAAGTTACAAGGCACATTAGCTAAAATTCCAGAGTTAATACAGCTTTCATTAAGTATGTGTCACCAAATACTGAATAGACGAATTGGCTGCTTGGCTCCCCTAGATAGTTGAGAATGAGTTTTATTCACGAAAGTTTGCCATCTCTTTTGTAAAAGTAAATGTATTTGAAAATCTGGCCAACCAGCTTTGTCCCTCTTTTGATTTTCCATTCCAGCCTTTCAACCGCGACGTGGCACGAAATTATAAAGAGCGTCTCTTTGGAAGTTAAACAGGACGAGGCAAAGGACGAGACCTTTCACCCACGCGCCTATCCAGCTTAGAAAACTTTTCGGCCATATATCTGCATTTATGGCCACGTCCACAAATGGTCTCTAGTCTTTGGTCCCAAAGTGTTTGCGGTTTTGCTTGCATAGTTCAACGTTTCCATTGTGCCCTTATAGAAATTCTGTAAATTAGTTTTTACACCTGACTGACTGCTGTAGTATATGTATGTGTGTGTGTGCTTGTGCTTGTGTGTGCTGGCTATTGCCTTGCGTTTAAACTCGAGACACATGTTGTTTGATCCCTCGAAGCGTGAACTTTATTTAATCGGCTCTCCTACGGCGGGTGATTTTTGTTTTAATTAAATGGAAGCTGTGTAGCAATTGTAATTCAATCGGAGATGCAGCCTCAGGTCTAGACTCTAGACTGACGGCTGTGTGCTACGTCAGCGAATTATTTCGATTATATCCCTCACGTAACTTACTACAATGTTGTTGGACCGGACGAGTGCTTTAAATTGTGTTGTGTAAATATTGCAACGTTTTGGGTTCACCTCACATTTTATGGCAGTTGCTTCTCGCAGTTGGCCAAGGTGAAAGCGAAAGGGCCAGAACGAAAGCTTGGAGAGTTTCGGGGGCTGCGACCGTTTCTAAATCTAATTTGAAAAGTACTAACCCGTAACGTAGCAATAGCCATATATCAAAAGCAGGTTACACACATACACCCACACACATGGCATTCGCCTCCCGGTTCCGGCCGGAGATTTCTACGAATTTACGAGCGTGTCCAAGCGACGCCCCGAAAATGTTGGCTATAAAATTTGTCTGGGCTCATGGGCGGCCATATTGCGAATATGTGTTGGAGTGGGAAGCTGATTCCGACCTTGTCAGGTGTGCTCATATTGTGTTGTTCCACCCATGCGAACATAAGCGTCCAAAGTCACCAGGCGCAGGTGGGCAAATTGAAACGACAGCTACTTGGAGCACCTGTCTTCGGAATTTGTCACTGGCTGCGCTTTTTGATAAATGCATTCAACGCGAAACGTGGGTCTGCTGTGGAGCAGATTCATGTAAGCTGATTGACAACTAGATGTATTTTCTGAAGAAGCTTCTCAAATAACAAACTGCTCGACTTATTTGTGTTCTACACCATTCAAGCGATAAAACTCGCCAGCTTTGCTTTTTAATACCCTTGTATAAAATACACTACATTTTCACCATATATATACCTACAATACCTTATATACATATACAAAGATGGTATGTTGGTATAAACTAAGTCAAAAACTCTAAAAGTGCTGCACAGATTGAGCTCAAGTTTTGATATACTCCACAGTTCGCTTTTCACGTGTGCTTGAAACACTAACCTTCCCCGGGTCTGGGAGTTTGGAAAATAAAACTCCACGGGCGGAAAACTGTTCTACGCAACTTGAAAAATCTACTCCTACCCGTCACTTCAAGTCAAATGTATGAGTGGTTCTTGTTAGATCAGTTTTTAAGTTCTTCATACCATATACAAAAGCACACGGGAGGGAAAATAGTGGAACAACAATTTGCTACAGCGAAATATGGCTACAACTAGTAGAGTATACATATTCTTAAACATATCCGTAATCAGCCGAAAATATAGTTGATTTGTCAGAAACCTACTATTCAAGTGTATACTTTATCTGATCGGAGATGCCTTCTCCTGGCTGTTGAATACATTCGCACAATTTGCATAGCCCCTTAAACCCATTTTATAAGTACCGCGTGTAAAACTGATACTGAGTAAAGCCCAAATTTAATAAAACGCAGTTGATAAAAAAATTGCATGCCCCTACCAAGTTTTTCTAGTTACGTATACCTTGGCTCATTGCATCGCTCAAGTTTCACTTCAAATCGCCCAGGTGAAATAAAAACTTTTTGCCATTTATATTGGCCATTCTGGAAAAGTAAGCAACTTCTCGCGACTTTTTTCTCTCGGATATAAATTTATGAGCGACCAAAGTGTAATCAAGACTCTGAAGCAAGGGGATAAAGAAAACGGGGTGGATTTGTTAACTAGGTTAACTGGTGAAAGTCCCGCATCATGTGTAACAAGTCGTCGAGGCAGTAAGAAAAGTTGTGAGAAAAACTTTGACTACAATAAAGCGAAAGGGAAACCGAACAAAAACCTTTCAATGGTTGACCGAAGCTAAAATGTTCATAACAATATCGTAAGAATGTTTCCAATGAGGCTTTAAGAGAGGGTAAAGTGAATAAATTAATACAATTATTTTGTTTAATTTATATGATTTCTTTCACTCACATAACTTTATTTTTATCAATGCATTTCATTGAAATTAGAAAGTTGCCTGTCTCACGGTTTCTCCAATGTTTTGAAATTCCAATTCGCCAAATCGATGGGTGGAAAGAGCTGCCACATATCGTCAAAAACCTTCTGATAGAGCGCGTTTATCTCACGATTTGAGTGAACCACAACACTCTCATTCCAGTTGAGCGAACCCGTCATCACGAACCCCTTGCGCTCCCAGAGGCGACTCTGAAGCCGCTGCTGCTCACGGTCAAGTTTTAGGATGCGTTCTTCACCATCAATGATACAGAACTTGTGATGCATCATGACATCTAACTGTGAGGCACGCACGGCGATATTATTGCCCACCATACGCTCCAACAGGGAGCCTTGAGCGCTGATCATTTGCGAGTCGGTGACCAAGCGAATACAAACACTCCTCTTCCCGGCTGCTTCAATGGCATCGTAGAATGCTTGGTGTGAGAACCTTAAGTAGGCACAGTCGATGGATACCTTGGCATTCTCAATGTACGTGACGAGTCTCGCCACCTGGCATTCCTCGCAGTATTTTCTTGGACATTGCGCATCATCGTGAGGTGAATTACACAATTGCGGCAACTCCTTGAAGATGACTATGTCGACGTGGTCTGGCTCCCCGTGCATCCGCAGCCACAGCTTATATTGAAAGTATTCAAAGCCATAGATCAGTTTAATTAACTTCTTCGTAGGCACTCGGGCCAATTGGCGCTTTATGAAGCATACGAAAATCTTCATTTTCAAGACACAGCTGAAATAAAAACCTCTTAAGTCTCAGTCTACGTATGTATAAAGGACTATCAATCAACTTACGAAGCAAATACCATCTTGGAATCGCTTACAGCCAATTGCGAATTTTTCAATTTGACGGCAAAATGAGGGATGTAAGCAAGTTCAAAATCGTGCATCGATTATTTTATACGATATATCGATATATTGTATATTTCAATGTGTGCGATGCTTGATGACAGTATTAGAGCTGCCAATTCAGCTTTTTTCGGGAAGGATTAAAACTTTAAATTGCCTTAGCTAAAAGAGCTAAGCCTATATGACATGTTGAATACAATACGTATATTGTTTGTTTTAAATGTTTGATCTCCAGTCGATCTCCAGTCCCATCCAATCGCTCCCCAACCGGCACATAACATCGATGCAAAAAGTCACCAATTGTAAAGCTTATAAAATGATTACGTTTTATTCTCTAATAACAGAGCTCAGATGTTTTAAATATGGTGTAAAATATTATCAATATTATCAACAGCTCCACAATCTCGAATGCCTGGAAACGCAGTCCATTAGCTCCAGTGTCCAAGCCATCGTTTCCCAAGTAAATACATGCATTGTTGCCGCTATACTTGATATGGCCGGTGTCGCAGTGTATTTTCAGACCGTGTGAGATGCCATTGATTTCCAGGATTCCGGAGTTGTCCTTAGCCTCCAGGGGGGAATTTTCATCAATATCAATTACAACCATTTTGATATCCTTGAGTTTACAGGAACAGTTTTCACAATTCGCTAAACGCTTTAATTGAAACAGATTCTCATAATAGTGATGTGCTTTCGATATTATAGACACAATCGATTTTCTCATTGATTATTCATATTTGGTCAGCATTTGGCATGACAATGGAACAGAGCAAGTGGCAAAGCTAGCGGAACGGCGAAATGAAACGCGAAACGAAAATGAAATTAGTTTTGCAACTGGAAACTTTGGAAACACATTAACTAGCAATTTTAATAAAATGCGTTTAGCTTGAAGTGCTTACAAAATATTTAGCAAGAATGCACTTGCTTTGGAAATCCTCTTAAACTTGCAAAGTGCCATCCTTGATGACGATGACGATGATGATGACTCCAGACCGCAAGCTGCTCCAGACAATTTCCTGCATTTCCACTCTTTGCCAGTATTGCTGCTGCTGCAGCCATATTCTGAAATTTTACCCAGATGCCGAAAATTGCAACTAATTTCATGCGAAGCGAAAGCCAAATCAGTTGTGCCGTAAACTTTCTGCAACTTGACGGCACACACACACACATACACATTGGGCCAAACACACTTACAGATCTCATTTCAAAAACTTTAAAATTAGTTAAGTTACGCTCAGCAGATACCAATAAAGCTGCCCCAAATGCGAACAAACAAATTTATCTACTTATGGGTGGTAAAACTCTGCGCTCTCTGTGTCTCTCTCTCTCTCTTTCCCTCTCTCGCTATCTCTCTCTTTCTCTCTCCCTTGATTTATTTCTCTTTCTCTGTTTGCTTACATTTAGATGTATTTAGTTGGGTTTAGTTCTGGTTGGATGTAATTGGATCAACTTCGGTTGGTTTTCACGCTTTGATGTGGCCTCGGCATTGCGGCATATCAAAGTTTTTCCTCAACTTGATCCAACTTGCAATCAAATTAGCAGGCACGTTATCCCGAATGCCATATGAGAACTATTCGCTAATAAATGTTAATTATTTTTCAAGCAAAGCTTCTTAACTGATTCTGTCTTTAAACTACTTTCATTTTGTGGGTTACTTGGTGCACAAGTGAAAGTACATTTTACCAATTTAACGCAACAAAAACAGCTAAAGGAGCAAAGGACAGTTTGTGTCTTTTCTTTTGGTTTGGAATGTGCCTGAAAAGGAAAATTACAAAAAGAACCCACTAAATACGAGCAGCAAGCTTTGGCTTTTACAACACATTTTCACGTATACTTTGTTGTTATTTTTTGTGTTGGTTTTTTGCCTCTGTCCTGCCACTCGTCTTTAACCTTTCTCCGTTTCGCCTTTCACTTGCTGGTGAGGAGGTTTTAGCCAGCCAAAGCACTGCAGTGGCAAAGAATTTAAGAGGTAGACGAGAGGGCAATGCGGCAGCTCGAAGCAAAACACTTAAGTTTTAACCCAAATTGTTGCCAACAAAGCGGTTTGTCTAACATTCTTTTGAGAAAATTTTACGAAAAAGTGTTTGCTACCAACAAAACACACTTGCACAAACCAACCAACCCACCCACAGATACGCACAAAGCTGTGCCCGCCCAAAGAACAAACATGGCCCCTAACAGAAGCCCAGAGAGCAGCCCAGATAATCATGGCAGAGAAACAATACGCTCAGCAGGAAAATATCAGAAACGTAGCTCAACATTTGAGAAGGGGCTTCGCGAAACAATGGCAATAGAATACTTAGAAGTAAAGAGAGCCTTCGAGAGGATAGTGGGATCGGAACGACCCGCCAGGCCTGAAATTCCTTTTAGATCCCGACTTTTGCTCGGGTCCTATCAAACATTATGTTTGTAACAAACACCGTGTCCCCCAGCAATTATCCCCATTAATTTTTAAAGGGATCGATAATTTTTCTACTTTCTGCTAAACCCTATTATTAACAATTTTTAATTGGTGGCATTGTCAAATTGTTTAGTTTTCACATACAAAATTCTAAACATGGAAATACGAAATTACAATTTTCAAATTTTTATAAAATAATCGTAAGGTATTTCCACAAAAGTATAAAGGTTGCGCAAAGACTTCGAAAAACTCCATTAAAATTAACACTTTAATTGGCAAAGTCAAGTTTGATTTTTGTGCTTAAAATAAACTTATTTTGCTTTGCTTAGCTATAAAGTACCGATAAGAATAATGAGTACTTCAATGAAAACAGTTGAACCTGTCACATTCACCTAAAAGTTCCCCAAAGATGTCATAGCAATCAGGAATATTATCAGGGATCATAATTTTGGCATTATAGTGTTTTCACTGTTTTAATATTTGGTCACACCGTTTCGGGACGGCGGTTCGACTTATCGGCTTATCCGATCCCATCTTTTGGACATAATAACATAATGGCACTTATCGATAAAAGAAATCTTCGCAAATTGTGTACAAATCGAAAAAAATAGAGTGAAATCGAAATCTTAGCTAAGAATATTTCATTAAGTTGGTATACCTTAAAAAACTTTCGGCTCAAGGAACACGTTTGCTTAATTTTAAGAAAGGCTTTGAAGGAAGACACAGCTTTAAATGAATTATGTATGTATATAGAAATAGTCGGAAGTTCCAGGTATGTTTAAAGTATTTCTTATAAGTAGGATCGTAGTAGGAATATTGTTGGACCCCACCAAAACTACGCTTCTGATCAAGTTGGCATTATGCGGAAGCGAAAAGCAGTTGAGTGCACTTGGAAGCCGCGCATAGAACTTTTCCATTGGCCGAAACTAAAATCGTAATGAATTACTTTGGGCAAATTAGTACTGCAACTGCAACTCAAACTGAAACTTTGAACAGCTTTAAGTTTGCAGTGGGAAATTGAAAAGCGGCAGGCTGAAGAACCCACAAGTGGAGTCAGCGAACTCGGCCACTGATAAACGATTTTAATCCCGCAATCAGGCGATTTGGGGAAAAGCGCACACGGTCCAACTAATATTCTGGTCTGGCCCTAGTCTACGACTGTCTGCCTGCCAGCGACATGTTGACCTTAAAAACTTGACGTGTTCAAATGTTGCAAAACAACTCAAGGGCTTTCGACTTGAGCACTTTTTCTGTTCGGTTCGCTTTGGTGGCACCCTCTCTTTAAGCCCTCTGTGTGTCTCTGTCTAGCTCCATCACACACACGCACACACACCTATACACACACTCGGCTCTCTGTTTGACGCACATGAAGTCCCGCACTTGAAATATGCTTTTTTGCCCCCGGCAATATGAGAAGGGGAAACGTAGATAGCGTTAGAGCGGGGAAACGACAAAGTGGGGTAGGTGTGGAAAATGTGTTTTGACAAGTGTCACTTATGCGTAGCTACTATGAAATATGCAAACCTGTCAACTCAGCCCCCAACCTCGCCCCCTTCAAGTATGGGTCTTGTTGTAATTGCAATGGAGCAAACTGTACACATGAGTGCAGATGGATAGGTAGGATCAGGGTGAGATGTCTATGAATCAATGGGGATATCGAGTGTGCATTGGAAATGAAAGAGGATGTAATTAATTTGCAATAAGCTCTAAAAAAATGTATGTGACGCTTTCAGCAGAAAGAAGAGCATGAAAAGTAGTTATAACCATCAAAGAGGATGTCAAAAGGGATTATGGAATCAATATCGAATCTAATAGACCACTGAATCAAATCAAACAAGGCATGCAGTTAGTAGATATCACAGTACTTCAAACTATTTCACATATTGAAAGGAACGGAAAAGCTCTTTGATGAGGTTATACTATGTGATATACTCATACACTACTTTGAATAGACATTAACATTGTTTAATGGACAATGGGTATTCATTTGTACCTTTTCTATTCCATACACAGCTTAATTTTGTAGCAACTTTCTCAGGCATTTAAATGCTCGATTCTCTTAACCAGCACCCACAACGCCTGCTGGAATTAAAGGTGACACGATAACGCCAGGTTATCATTTAATATGCGAACCACCTGCGTGCTTAAATTTTCAAATAGACACAAAAGCCATTGACCCCAGGGATTTGCTATAAATATTAAACCAAGGCTTCAAATAGGCCCCAAAGCAGAAGCATATTAAATATATTTTATATAAATTTAAGACCACCAAATTCCCAGGGGCAGTTCAACTGAAAGCACTGAACGTATACGTAATGTGCTATTAATATTTAAGCCACGTTAAAGAGTTTTCAACTGCGCCATTAAGCGCTACGAAGGAACATTTAAAATGCTGAGTCCAATACCTGAATCGCACTCATTTGTCAGCAGAATAGTAGCTTGAATCTGGAACGACATCGAGAACGGAAACTCCAATGCCGATGAAGAAATGGCAAACCCTTATTAATTAGCATTTTTCCGCTGTCTAATGCTTTTGCCTTAGTTTTCACTGAAATATTTATTCTGAGAATGGAATAGGCCCAAGGTGTGCTGTTTAAAATTAAATATGAATAATCGTAAATTTGTTCCAATGGGCAAATTCCCAAGGTTTCAATTAGAGTGCAAGACTGGCAAACAAGTTTGTAAAGCAGATTTACGTTTGTGAATATAAAACTTAATTAAAACTGTTCCCAACAATCCCTTTCGTGGGTTGAAGGGTGCATACCCTGCCTGGGTGCTATTATAAGAAACAAGGAGTATATTTCCCTTGTTTTATAACTACCGAATGACTAAGGAGACTGTCTAAGTTACCTTAAAGCATATTTAACCTATATCGAACTACTATAGCCTGAACACACTCTTATTATAGCCAACTTCGCTGGCATTTGCATAATAACACCTTGTGCTCAGACTTGTTGTCCTCATTGCAACTCAAATGCAATTTGCCGCATAGTTTTCAAGTTTTCACACCTTTCTTTGCTACTTTTGCATTCGCAGGCGTCAATTGGGTCAAATGCGTAAGAATTACGGCAATTTGAGTACGGTACGTTACATTGAACATGGTAGGCAACTTCCAGCCATAAGCCAGCAACTTGGTTTTAGTGTTGTGGTACTTATATATTTCTTTCTTTGTTTTCAGCAAATTGCAAATCAAAGGGTCCAAATTGAGAGCAGGCCTGAAACGCTTAAAAGCAATTACGAATTCCGGCTGTCATTTTGCTGGCGAACCGGAAGTCATTATCCTGGCAAACAAAGCGCAACAGAGACGGTATACGGTACCCACAGCTAACCACAGCTACATCAGCAACAAGGACACTAACACACCATTACATACATTTTGCGCCTTTGCGACAAGTTGTCCCGGGTCCGGCTTCGACTAGGAGTTTGCCCTCATTATCGAGTTAATTATGTGTGTGTGTGAGAGGGAGCTTCGACTGTGTCTGTAATTGTGTGTATGCATGTGTGTGTGTGCGTTAATGTGTGTGTGACCAATGGTAATTACAGCTACGCTTCCATTGTTGGCCAGACTCGGTAGGTTGTCAATGATGTTCCTTGTTCTCTATCGAGTTTTACACCTTCGCCTCGTTGTAATTAATTCGCAAGGCGGCTGCCTTAATGATGTGGTTTGGTCTATTTACGGTGATGAATATCTCAGGCAGAACGAACACAAAGCCCGCCCTGCAACGCCCATCAGATTAAGTCCAAGTCCAAGTCCACTTGCACATTCATCAGGTCGTCTAAATGTATGTATTACGAATTAGGTGTATCTTAAAGTTAGACAATAATAACCTGAATTAAATCATGATTTATGTTCCCGTAATTGTTCACACAAATAATTAATACTCCTTTAGTAGAGCGAATCCCTATAACACTTATAGTTTTGTAGTTTTCAGAGCAAGCTTAAAATGTAATCCAGGAAATGCATATTAGAAAATTGATCCAATTGTTTTATTATAGACAAAGATTTATAACACTTATTTTTAATATTTAAATAAATTTGTAATTTAAATATATATAAATCAGACTGTTCCCAATTCTACTTTCGCATGAAATCTTTGTTGCAATTCAGAATCTATAAGTTTTTTGTAGGTCCGTTCAATTTGCAGACGATCCGAAAAGTATGCTTCATGTCTATCGTGTAATCCTTAAGAGGTAATTGGGAACAGGTCTGTCTATTTTGTTTTAATGTACTCCTTAGTCTTCCAAATCCTTCTGATACTTTCCCACTGTTTGAAGTATTTAAAATCGCACTTACTGCCACTTTTCTCCTCTTAATTTTTATTTTCCCAGTTCACACTCGCCCTTTGTCGTTCATTATCAAAGACCCAACTCAATGCTTATCCCGAAGGTTAATTACATTTATCCAAACGCAACTGACCCCGCAGGACATTGACTTAATTTCCCCAGCGTTTTTTTTTATCCATTGCCTGCCTTTACTTCCGTCTGGCTCGGTCTGTTTTTTTGTGCGCTTTTTAATTTTTTAATGCCTAAAAAATACAGCAGCAAAATCGAGTCGAATGGGGCCTGTAAAGCGCTCCAAGCGATTCCAGTAATTTTTTCTCTTGGCTTCTCTGCTCCCTGGTTTTGTTGTGTTCGTTCGACCGACTAAATGGTAATTAAAAATTGTTGCATTGCCGCTCGAATGCGCCTGATATTTATGTAGTTTGGCGCTTTTGTAATTTGCGTTTGTTTTCGTTTTCGGCGTTTGTTTTTTCTTCTTACGCAAATTTTAAAGTCAAGATACGAAGGACAAAGATGTTTTACGCTGGTGCTTCCTTTAAAATCGGAAAGCTAAAGGAAAGGCATAATTCAGTATTATCGACAAGCTTTATAGTGTTATCTAAGTAAAGTATTTCTTTAGATTTTAGAATAACTTAAGACATTGCGGAGTTGTTTTAGTTAAAGTGATGTTCTTCCGAGTTTAAGAAACCAGTTCTCTTGCACCTTAAAGCTCGGTGCTATCATAGAGAGAGATTTGCATGAAATGTTGTACAATAGCAAATACAAACCACTCACTTTATTTTCAATTTTGAGACTCTCTTTTGATATCACGTAGCGCTCGGCACTTCCGTCACCGGTGCCGGGTTTTCCCCACACAAATTGGCAAAATCGAATGCACTGCCAACTAAATTTTGATTTGACAGCAATATTTGGGAAAATGCCAACTTTTCCGTAGCTGCAGCACGTTCCTGGTGCTGAATTGGGCGCAAAATATGCAGGTGGAAAAGCTTAAAGCTGTATACGATGACGAGGTTGCCGGTGGACCACAAAACCCAGTATCGCCACAGCTTGTGTTAAGTGTTCAGGCCAGTAGCTTCCCAAAATCCGCCACAGTTGCAAGCTGTCCCCTGGCCAGGGACAGGACCTAATCCTAATCCTAATACACGCAATGGATGGCACTAGCGTAGTAACAGCAGCTGCAGCGGCGGCAATATCTGCCGTATCGTGTTATGAAACATGGCGCAGAGTTAAGTTCTCTTTTTATACCCTGCACTTCAAGCATAAGGCGGGCTTACTACCCTTAGAGACCTTTCAGCCCATTGCGATTAGTGTAATGTGTGAAGGAGTGGGGAGAGTAGGAGAGGAGGTGGGATGGCGGATTGCAATCCATTTGAAAATGCGACAGAAATCAAGGTGGAGAGCATTTATCTTTCGAGCCATTCGGCCGATGGCCTAGGGGTTGGTTATGACTCCCATCAACAGCCGAATCCAACTCTTGCTTCCATGAAAACTGGCCATGCAACAGACATGAAGCAAAGACTTAGCGACCATCGTCCCGTCTACTGTCTTTCTGATTCTGAAAGTTAAGCCCGAAAGATTATCATATAATGGGATACCGATAGTCATGACATACTCGTCAACCAAATGGTGGCAATGAAGTGGAGTTGAACTTGGCTTAAAGCTGTCACCGTGTTTGGGATGACTTAACTTCTAAACGTATGAGATGACAGCACTGATTGGCAGCCACAGTAGGATAAAATGCTCTAGCGTGAAGCGCACTTTACCAATTTGGTATACGGTACGATAGATGTTTTCCTCCAAAACGTTACCATTTTACTTTAGATCTAACAGTAGTACCCTTCCATTAATCTGCTTTCACTTCATGTTGCTATGTGTTTCACAAATGTACAAACATTGGATCATTGCTCACAAATATACCAAGGCGGCAAGTTGACATTTAGATTATTTAAGCAATGTTTCCAGGATATCTCACATTCGAGTTATGCTTAAGCTTAAGCGACTTAGCTTGTTTTTGTCTCTGATGTTGCACTTTCATATAAAAACCAACTCCAAATCCTGTGCCACTCCACCCCCCTTACCACTGTTTTGCGTGGCTGCGGATGCTCTGTGTGGAGTGGTCCATTCAGGCGTTGCGAGCTTAAATATTTAATTTCATTACGTCAGGAGGTGAGCTCGAGCTTGGCGGATTCAAAAAGATAAATGCTTAGCGAGAGAGATCAACCACACAAAGCTCAGCGCACTTTTTAACTTTTTTTTTTAGCTAAAAGGGACTTTGAAAGCGCACCCGCTTATATGGCTACCTACCCGTCCATTAAAGCATCTTTGATTTCGCATGTGTGTATCACGAAAAGGAAAACGTTGGATGTTTGCCAGGCAGCTCCACTTGTGCTCCAAGTGCCACTCAAAAGTACGCAGCAGAATGCGGCAAGTAGGCAGCTTAATTATGAAGAAGCCAATATGTGAAATGAACTGGGAAGTACTAAACTTATTCATTTTATTTTTACTGCTCAACAAGTTCTTCAAAGTTATTTTTAAAATTTCTCCACTCCACAAAATAGTCTACTCAAATTTGAAACTCTTTGAAGTTACTTCTGCAGGACTTAACCATTACTTAACATTGCTTCGTTGGATTTGAGTTAAGTTGTCTGCTGGTTTTTATGGGTCTGGCATAAGCCTTGTCCCCCGAACACATTCGAAGGATATCGCAAGCAAGTGGCTGAGATATGTGAAGCATACAAATCGCTCCTTTTCATGGACCTGTCGGATATCCAATTAGAGGACCCAGGCTTACTACTTGTACTTGTAGATTCAATAGGTGGTGGAATGGTTGCTTTTCAACTTGACCTTCTCAAGTATAACTCCCACGCCAGCCACAGGACACAGAAAATTTCAAATTCGTCGCGAATTATCTAGGGCACCGCGGCGCGCCGGCAATAATTTCTTCAATGTTATTGTTTGGTTTTCTCTATAAATACGAGTTCCAAGTGGGTAAGGATACACCGACGATATTGATATATGAGCAGAAGTCATGCAATGCGGCAAATGATAAACAGCAACGCCTTCAATAACAGGTACAAAACAATTATAGGTAGATCACGCAGATTGTGGGTGAGTGATAGAATAAGGTGCTTTGTGCAATGTAAAAACGTATTACCAGGGCTGATACCTGAATGTTTTAAGTTTGTTGAAAACATTATTTATTATTATAAAGGTGAATTTCGACAATGTTTGATTTATGGTTATTATTTCGATTTATATATATAACTCTTTTGCCTGACTGACTGACTGATTGGTGACGCACGAGCTGCCTAAACAGTAGAAGCTAAAACCTGACATTCTTACAGTACCCTACTATTATATCGTTAAGAGTTACTTTGAAACAATATTGACCGGAAGTGGGTGCAAAATGTATTTGAAAATTGTATTAAAATCTCGGTATGCGCCAGCTGTTGCATAACATCGTGAAAGTGCAAAAAAAATATCGCTCCCTTGGCTTTAAAACTCAAAGGTGCGACTGCATATTTAATTATTTAACATGATTAGTTTATTATGTAGCATTTTAGTTAATATAATGTGAATTATAATAATGTTATCATGTAGTAAATCGGCCAAGCTGCATCCACAATATCGATTGATGATCGATTTTCCATTAATCTGGCGTTCGGTGGATATTTTTTAATTCCATCATGTAATAACTTTGCCGCCAAATCGGGACTTTTAGGTTGTGCTATGTTTTAACAATGGAAATAACGGTTTCAAAAACTTTCTCTTGAAGTAAGTACATACTTTCCCACCCTTTTTTCTAGATGTTAGTATTATTCTTCCAACTTCATCAAAAATATTTTAAAGGGCTGCTTACCGATTTCGGAAAATCCACGCCCACCCGTCGCCACGTGCGGGAAATGGTGGTCAATTGAGTGAGATTATTTGTTTAGTTAGATCGGCTTCAAAGTCAATGTCACAGCCCCCTACACAACAAATCATAAAGCATTTGGCTCAACTATTTAGTGAAGTCTACCACTACGGAAGGGAAAATAGTGATACGCTATTTTTGTGTATTTCTTACGGTTGACAAATGTAGTCAAATTCAACATAATGTATTCTAATCAAGATATTACGCCGGGCAACGCTGGCGTTTTATCAGCTAGTGTTACATAAGACGTTTTTAAACAACTTTCACAAATTCCAAGCAGTTGCATGTTTGTTTTTATAAAGTTAGGCACTTAGATGATGTACATATATGTACATAGACGAGAACCAGCAGTTAGTTGTTTATTTTTTTAACAACATATAGCAAACAGCTGCTTCTGTGAATCATATTTTCCTCCACATACACATACGCTTACGCACATGTGTACGTAATTCTAAATTCCATCAGCTGTTTCGAGGCTTAGCTGCATAATTGTTTCTCAATGCTTGAGTGCCCAAGACTGGAGAATCAGTCTTCATAAGCAATTCAAACCGGTAGAAAGTATATGATCCGATAGTCAAGTTTGAAAAAGCAATGGCAACCCCATCGATAGCTTTTGAAAATATCACAGAACAAATCAAAGGTTTTAGTTACATTATTTAAATTCAATAACCTTTCTTACTAACCTATTAACCTACCAGTGAAAAGCGCAGACAACTCTAAGGCGGAATACGAATCCAAATACACTTTCATGGTGGTAATTGCGACTATAACCTGGTTGCTGCTCACCTGCATAAGTGAGTCATGTCAAGGATGAAGAATTCGAAAGACCAGTCTATAGAATCTCTTCTGGCAGGTGCTTTCATTTACTGCTGCAATTACTGGCAACTCTTCAAGCCGCCCGCAAGAAGCACGACGTCACAGGAGGAAGAGCAATCGGAGCAGTCGGAACTGGATCAACAGAGTATGCTGCTCACACAGGTTAGCGATGTGAGCACCTTCTGAGGATTGGGATTGGCATGGAGGGACGTCGAAGGTCAGAGCAGCAAGAAATTTGCAGAAGAACAAAGCAAAATGAATAAAGAAGCCAAACACGGCTAAACAAAACAAAAGGAGTGAAAGGGACAAAGGTAGAGGAAGAGCAGCAGCTGCTGGCGATCATCTGTAGGGCAATATGGCGACGTGCAGCTTCCACTTCCACTTCCGTTTCCGTAAACTTAATTCCACACAGACACACGCACACAGAGAGACTGAGCAAAAATTTCCATGTGCTGCTGTTTCCTTTTGTGTTTAGTTTTTCTTTTCACTTTTCGTTGCTTTTTGCGCTTTGGACCAAAAAATATTTTATTACAGCTGCAACTCAAGTGAAGTATTTTTCGGGTTGTTCTTTCATTTCTTTGCTGCCACTGAAAAGCGTCTTTTATGCAAATTTACAGTGCCAGCTGAGGGCAAGAGGGGCGTGCCGGAGCTAACATGACTTCCGCTACCTAACTGGCTTAATTTCGAGAGGAGAGCGAAGAAAAAACAAAAATTAAAAGCATCCCGAAAAGGTACAAATTCAAGCCAAAGAAGCTAAAAGTGAGAAGTTAAATTCCTTTGTTCACCTTTTATATGAGCCATAAGCAAAGCCAAAGGCTTTAAGGCGTTGAATCTCATGAATATGGCTATGTTCTATACCAAGCACACATAAGTGCCATCATGTTAGAACTTTACGCTATATAAATATTTAATACTATGCAGCATTGTCGCTAGTCTCTCAATCTGGCTACTGACAGTTGCTCTTTTGTATACGGCATGCACAACTTTTATGCCAGCCTTGACCCGATCCCTGTCACAAATCATCTGTACACACTGCATGTTTTACTCATACAATGCAATGCCTAAAAGTTGGCAAACTTTTTCTGGCAGCTCTTGTTTAAATTAATAAAACAACAGACAATTTAACGTACTTTGTCGTACAAACAAACTAAAATTAACTAAATTTTCAGAGCAACGGCAGCAAAAACATTAAGCAAACAGCCAAAAAGTATGCTTTAACTTTGCGCATTACATAAATTCACACACAAACACACACACAGACACACACACACACCAACAAACATACACTCTTACAGAATACAGCGAACAATGCATAAAGATGATGGGAGCGGGAATGAAGTGACTTGGGGGTACAAACTAGAGAAAGAGCCATAACATTTATCATGACCACTTAAGGATGCTTAAAATACACAAGAAGAGCACGCACTCAAAGTGGGGGAATGGTTCGGTTGAGCGGGGTGGGTTGGGTGACGTTGTATGTTACCAACAACCAGCAGTAACAACAACAATACGCTTTGTTAAATCAATTTGATAAACTGTCAATAATGCGCCATAATTTAATGTGCTCTCCCAAGACAGCCACCCAACAGCAACAGCAATAGCAACAACAAGAACAAGACAAGAACAAGAAGATTGAAACAACCCCGAAGTTGCCCTCGGATTCCCTTTGACTGTTGTTGTCATACGCAATTATGATGAACTTGGGGCTCATCCACATCCTCTGACAGCTGCCCTATTAGCACTTTCTAAAGCAAAGACAAATTTTTGGTTTGCTGGACAAGCGAAATGTTTGATTTTGAAAAGATATCAGTGGATGGACGAGTAACTGGAGGGCAGGGGGTGGACAAAAGTGTCATAAAGCAAAGGCACATAATCAGATGGAGGAGATGTAGAAGCAGGAGCCGGAGCAAGAGCACCAGATAACAATGGCAAACGGCGTATTTGACGCTGGTGAAAATGGTGAGAATGATGACGACGACGATGACAACAACAAGGAGAATTTCTAGGCACGGGGGCACTATGGGCAGGGGGGTGGGGTATAGGGGGCTCTGGGAACTGGGTACTGGGCTTGTGCGTGCGTGCCCTGAATCCTTTTGTGCTGTGGGGGGCTGTTGGAAACGACCTTCATAAAACAAACACGCCGATAATGAGTGGCAGTCGAAGTGGCGCTCGGCGCCATCGCAGCGGGGTGGGCGAAAAAGGGGCAAGACAGTAGTATCATTTGCCTGGGTACCCTCGGAAGTGGAAGATGGCATCGAAAGCGGAAGCGCACATTCGGTGCCAGGCGCCATTCGGTTGCTGTTAATGTGAAGAGTTTTTGGACCCTGAAACTGCGCCTTCGAGTCCCTGGGAGTGCAACTAACTAGGCGATAATCGACATTTGATTTGGTGAGGCAAAACTTTCATCTGGGAGTCGGGAAGCGTGTGTAGGGGTTGAGCTAAAGAAAGGGTTTAAGAAACCGACTGAGGTTGAATATTTGTGGCCTTGTGACATTTAAGATTGTTCAAATTTAAATGCAATGAATATTTTAGGCACTTCTTGCGTTTGTCGTTAGAATGCAACTAAATATTTAATTGTCATATTAGAAAGATTTAACCACAATTTATTTGGTTGCTTGATTAGTCAATATAAGTAAATAAATTATCAAGCATTATGCCCGGCAGTGTAAATAAACAAAATGCAATATTAAATTTGCTCAGTACAAAGAAAAGCTTATTTATATAATGAATACTATGCATTGAAATGTTTGACAATTATTTAATAATGTGAATAGATTAAATGAAAATAAAAAGCCAGGAAATTCAAAAGTAAATTAAACTTAAGCTGTATCGAAATCACACTTTTGAAACAATTAAAACCTTGGAATCTATGAAGAAGTCATTGGGGGCAAGTTATGTATATATCGTTGTATATATATCGATTTCTAGGGTATCAAAAGTTCATAGAGAAATCAATGCCAAATTCAGACTATAGGTTGTGTGAATTATAATATAGTGGACTGATTTTATTTAAATGTAACTAATTTATATAAGGCCTATATTGGTCGATATATACAAAGTGTATATATACACATAAAATTAGAAAAAGTTGTTATACATAAACTCCATTTCGATCGATCGATACATGATATAGTCCATTGATCGGGATAACAAGATATACACATGCTGGCCACAAAAAATTTCATTTTGAATTTATTTCTTCAAAAATTCCCTTTTTAGTGGTATACAAAACTTGGTAATTCTCCCAGGTAACTGTTTAAAAAAATCAGATTTTAGTCTTAAACAACGTGGTTGAAAATATGGGAGCAAAATCTGGCGGCGGTTAAAGACTTTCTAGAAATAAATTCTGATTCGATTCTTTTTGCACATCCTTTCCAACAATTAAATTTTAATTGATGCTTCCGTTTATTTATACATGCATTGATTTGTTGACCTTTATTTTAAAAAGTTTTTACTAAAATAAATTAGTCAAAAAGCCTCCTAAAATTCCGCCCTCTAAATTTGCGAAATATTGACATCGGGATGGAATATTGTTGGATTTCCGATAGAGATTTCTACGACAGGTGCGAAACGATATAATTTGAAACGCACAGACAGAATATGTGGATTCTTGGTGGATATCTTGATGCAAATTCGTTTCTTAACTTCAGGTGCGACTCCCTTTCGTGCGTCCTTCAAATAACATCTTTTGACTTTCTGCACAGCTGCACTTCAGACTCATTTGTCTTTGGCTTTGCGTCTGGGACACACGTTCGTACTCCCCTTCCAGATAGACTGGTGGGCGTGGCTGGCTGAGGACATGGCCGTGACGGAATCGCCATTGTCAAGGCGTCTTGAAACAAACAAACAAACAAGCAAATCAACAAAACAGCGAACGTGTAGAAGGGTTTTTTCCCCTGTTTGAAGAGGCTGAGTGGTGGAACGGGGAGCGGGGAGCCTCTTGAGACTCAGCCAAATGCGCGCGAACGTGTTTGATATGCACTTCACTTGGCATGGACTTAATTATTAGGCCGAAAAGGAGCTCAAGAAATATATATTCATATACATATGTCATATGAAAATACCCTGTTCCGGTTTTCAAAGATATCTTTAATAAACCCAATATAAAGAAATCTCTGCATAACTATTTTCAGTTCCTTAATATTAAACCAAAATTGGAAAATGCCTTAATATTACTTTAAAGCTCATAGCAATATAATATTTTGAATATTCAAAATAATTGGTCCGACTCTAAGCGAAGACTGTGTGGTGAACTCTGACGGAATTCATACGGATTCGGAACTCGGAACGGGCCTCAGGAGAATATTTTCAATTTATGCGCGGCAACGGCAACGGCAACGGCAAGGGCAAGGGCAACGAATGAGAAATGAATATCGGATTAGTTCTGTGCGGTTGCCTTCCACTCAATTGTCATTACATTTGGTATTTTCCATGTTGTTTTCATTCCATTTGCAATTCAGGTATGTAGTAAGGATATCCCAGTTGTCGTTGCATTATTATTGCATATTTTTGTGCGCTATAAATGAACTGGAAGTAATGCAAGAAGAAACGCGCCTTGTTCCCTATAAGGAGCATGATAGTGTAAACAAATTATTTGGCTTGAGTAGAAACATTTTCATTGGTAGGCAAATGTCAAAAAACTAAGCATCAACTTGAGACCCCCAGACTTCGGAGAAACTCAAAAGCATTCAGTTCCGCGATATTTAATTTGGGCCACATATTGCTACAACAAGGCCGGCAACAACAACTTGTTACTATAAATAACATCATATTTGTAGACTGATGAAGCACTCGCAACTGTTGCCAAAGTTTTCCTGCCAAAGTTTTCAAACTCTCGCTGCAGCCGAAGTCTCTTTGGCGTGATTTTTCGACATGCCAACACTTGTTTTTGGTCTAAGTGATTTAGGCAAAAGTTTTCGCCCTGAAACGGCGGAAATGTTTCGTCGAGTGAGAGGGAAACTTTTGTTGTGCATAATCGTTGCTCGTCCCGGCGGAAGCGGTTCAAAAGAAACAGTTTTCTAACTGTATTTCTGGGAATGAATTTTGAAATCTCCCTTCTTGGCCATCCGGAGCATTAGTCTTCGCATTAGCCAACTCTGAAACTCTGCATAATTCTAATCGACTTTGCTTTCAGTTAATAACATTCCAGTAGAGTAATATCAATAAGTGTACTGCTCCTTGGCTGATTAGTTGCTCCCCACTTTACGTCTGTTTGTAGACCATTTACGGGTGGATTATGCGACGAGTGAAGTTTCCCATTTCACATGTGTATGTGCCACGCAAACATGTGCCCCACTCGATGGTACACACACCGCCCCACAGTCCGGCCATAATTCATTTGCATAGCATTAACGGCAGCCTGGATGCCCGAGCATGCAACGTAAGGCATCCAGAGCTCACGACTAAGTTTAAATAAAATATGGTTGCTAACGAATTATCCCCAGATACTTTGCTGCACAAGAGCGTTTAAATATGGAGACAGAGAGATTTGATATTTAGAGCTTAGCTCGACTGCAACGATTTTGAATATGATGATCATGATCTTATGTAGATGATTAATAGATCGAAGATATATTATAATTCCTATTTATGAAATTAGGTACTTCCTATGTTGGGTATAGCTTGACATTGAAATCTTGCCTTCATACATGTACGTTTGTATTGTATATATAAATATTATATGCATGTATGCCATGTATCCAATGTTCATCGAATACGAGCAATTCATGTTCAAATTAAACTGATTTTGAGCACTCGTCTAATCCCTCAATCAATTGACGCTTATCTCAAATCAAATAAAACCTTTTGTCAATCTTAATTTCAGCTCAATTTATTTTTATACTCTGACATATCTAAATTTGCATATCCTGTAGTGAACTCGTTGATCGATTTACTTCTTCAGGAGCGTGGAGACAACAGCGGGAGCGGCATAGGTGGTAACTGGAGCGGCATAGGATGAGTAGACCGAAGGTGCTACATATGATGCGGAGTAAACGGAGGGAGCGGAGTAAACGGAGGGTGCGGAGTAAACGGAGGGTGCGGCGTAAGCGGTGTAGGCACGGGGAATGGCCGCCGAGTAGACCGAGGGAGCGGCATAGGTCAGGGCGGGTGCAGCGGCGTAGGTGGCAACTGGAGCCACAACATGAGCCTGGGCCACGGCGACGAGGAGAGACAAGCAGATGAGGAACTACAAAATGGGATAATATATATTTGAATATCTTCAAAGATAACTTTACTTTGGATAACTCACTTTCATGTTGATTGAGTTGTTTGGGTTGTGTGTTTGACGAACGTTCTCAAAGACTGAAGTGCGTTGACTGATACTGCTCCACCATCGATTCGCCCCATTTATACCAAAAATAAAGCTTGAGTGCGCCGAAGAACAAGTTCTCTTGACGCGGATGTAAACTGGTAGCACAGTGGACAATAATCTGCCGTATCGAATAGATTACCATTGTTCACCTTGGTCTCGAACTGCGTCCGAGTACTCACTGCCTAATGGATGTTTATTTTTACGGAGCCCAATTGACAGCACTCGAAAATGGGCAGGGGGTCCAGGGGACTTCGGTTTGGACTTAGGCTTACTGTTTTCGATTTCATTTCGTCGATTCGGATCATGTTTGTGCGCCCACCAGAAAGGTGACAAGCAACATTACTAAACACGAAAATCAACGTAAAATATATCATAAGATATAATAACGAGTACGAGCACAATTGAAACTCGTCATATGTATGTACACACACAAGTGAAATTCACGTCATAACTTTGTGTTGTTTTGGCATTGACATTGACTGCCGGAGATATAATGGATGGTGATGAAAACAACTCAATGAGTGGTTATATCGTGGCTAATCTTATATTATTAGCGACATATTGTTCATATAGACATCTAAAATAGTTGAACGTTTTGTATAAATGTGAACCATGGGAAGCAATAGAAAGTGGCTTAACATTTTAATCTTATGATATAATAATCTTAATATCATAATATCAAGGAATATAGTTTATTAAACCGAATGGTGGTACATTTTTCAAAAGTTCCATGTTTATTTAATGAAATAAATAAAGGAGAATATTTCTTATGTTGAAATGTAACATCCATTAAAATTACCAAATATATTTATTTAAATACTCGACTTTTTCTTATGTATTTTGTTATATTTTTTTAACAAATCAATAAATAAAGCACAAACACTTCTAAAGCGGGTTTTCTCTTTTGTAACGTCCGCAACGTCACTTTATCTCTCCTATTCCATTTCTAAACTGCTCCGTCTCATAAATATATCATTAAGTTGCTTACGATTAATATGTCCTATATAGATTGTTAAGATTTGATCAAAATAAGACAATACAATACAACCTATAGTCCTAATAGATACATTTCAGAGTTGCCAGCTGCAATGCTTTTGAATGTTTTGAATTTCAGACTAACTGGCAGTAGGCCGAATAATCTGGATATTGGAGCCAAATATAATTTATAAATAGCCGAAGACCCCAGCAACCGGTGCTATATTAAACAACTTAGCTATAGTTATTATAATTGCATCTTGATCTAAATAATTAATTAATAAATAAATAATTTATAAAGTCAACCATTGGGAAACAAAAGGAAGAAATACAACTTCTAAATATATTATGACCTTAAGTTTTTTATTTTGCTAATATAATTCAAACTATATTTAATAACGCAGGAAAAAATGCAGCTGAAACAAAGGAAAGTTGAGCGTGTGGAAGGTAAATCCATTCTGTGGAACCCCAACATAATGAATATATTAACATGCTTAAAAATGCTTATGAATTTAATCGGAATTTAGTTAAACTGCAGCGACTGCAAAACGGAAGAGCAATCAAAAAAATGTATAATTATCTCTAAGAATAAATTTATTAACGCATTATTAATTGAGCCGCAAAGTTTCGTATCACAATTTAACAAAATATTATTTTCTAAACAATTTCTTTCTTTTTCTTCCTGTTCATTAGCACTAAAAGTGCAGCAAATTGTTGACGGCTAATTGTTTCGAATAAATATTAGATATTAAATAAATAATCATACAATAAAAGTTTTGACAGATAAATAAATATTGCTTGCCATCAATGCTGCTCGAAAAATTAATTAAACATTCGACTGCATGTAAATATTGAATTATTGAATTTTCGGCATACTGTCAGTATGTCAAATCCTACATTTACTTTGATAGTTTTAAATCAGATTAAAAATTATAGATTCACGAATATTCGAAAGATTTTTAAACAACTTTGCCACAAAGGCAACGGAAACGGTTCAATTAGCACTCTAAACTATTATATAAGCAGATAGAAAGGTTTTCAAGTGTCTATTTCATTGATGCTTACGATTTAAATTTATTTCTTTCCTGAACTGGAATGAGAGCAATCGCATTTGACTTAGCTGTTATCGTTTTTGTTACATTCAAGTATCGATAAGAGTGTATTAACACGCCTGTCCTTTGTGCTTCTGAATCAATCCAAAAGTGAAAGTCAGTATTGCGATTTCTTATTTGCCGAATATGTCGAGTGAATGTAGAAGTGGTTATACCGAAGTTGCTCAGCAGCCAAAAGACAGTGCACCCAGTGGAATACAGGGCGATTTGCTTTGTGACGTACAGGAATTGATCCGTTCACTCAGCGCCAGGCGCTCCAGCCTGCGAGAGTGGATACAGAAAGCCGTGAGTACTGGGGCAATATCTTTAGTAATGCTCAACACTCATCCCCAACCTGACACCTTTCCAGTGGGCATACTATTGCCAGAGGCAATATGAGGGCTTTGTGTTGATCCTAGAGACCGCATCGACGCGGGCCGCCAAGTCATATACGGGCTACAAGGATGATCTGCTGAGGACCTACACGATGCTGACGGCACACTTTGTTCGTCAGTCATGCATCGATACAGGGACGCATCGTGCTGTGTGGAAAGAGAAGGTGATGCAACTGTTGCAGGAAATGGACGACATGCATGTGGGCTGCAATGAGGCACAGCATTTGCTTTGCCGCGGCTTTGCACTGATGCTTCTGGGGTCGCGCCTACAGGAAGCTGACAATCATTTTGTTGCCGTACTACGTCAGGTGCCGCACAATGTTCTGGCGCTGCTGGGACGGGCTTGCTTGGCATACAATCGCCAGGAATATCGTGAGGCTCTGGGCTACTTCAAGAGCGTGCTAGTGCATCAGCCGCTTGGGCCAGCTGATGTACGAGTGGGCGTTGCTCATTGCTTTCTCAAATTGGGCGATATGACCAGTGCTCGACGATTCTTTGAGCTGGCCCTGGCGCGCAATGGACGCTGTATAAATACGCTGCTCGGCATGTCGTATCTGAAGTTTAAGGAGTGCCAGCGTCTAACTAACTTGGAGGCACTAAATCTACTAGCCGCCGCCTATGAGCTAGACCACCGTCATCCATTGGTGCTTACCTGGCTGGCTAAGTACTTTTACTATACCCGGAACTACCGGAATCTGCAGGTGTTCGCTGGCAATGCATATCTCTTCACAGACAATGCACTGCTAAAGGCGCAGAATTGCTTTCATATTGCGCGCAGCTTTCACGCAATGCGAGACTACGAGCAGGCCTTCAATTTCTATGGCAAGGCGGTGAAGGTGTGCCCAACAGGGTATGCCCCACCATATTTGGGCGTCGCTCAGATGTATGTGCGGCGCGGAGAGCTGGACAAGGCGGAGCACTCCCTGCGAGTTCTGTTACAGCTGCTACCACGGCAGCCGCAAGCCTTGCGCATGCTTGCCACGCTCTATTGCAATGCGGAATCACCTTGCATGCTCGACACGGCCATTCACCTGTTCAACAGGGCTTTGGAGGAGTGTTCACAGAATGACTACGACACATGGTTGGGCTTAGCCGCCACCTACGAGCGCAAGCAGCTCTGGACACAGGCTATCAACTCATACGAGCAGGCCATGTGCATCTATAAGCGTTTGAACAAAAACACCCGGGTTCCCTTGGCGTGGCAAAACAACCTTGCCGCGCTGCAGATGCACGCCGGGCTTCCCAAGGCGGCACTACAAACATTGGACAATGCGCTGGCCATGGAGCATAAGTACAATTCGCAAGAGGATTGTGAGAGCAGCTTGCTCACGCTCAGCTTCAACAGGGCGCGAGTGCTGGAGGAGCTGCACTTACATGACCAAGCGGAGCTGTGCTACAGCCACTTGATTGCCGAGTATCCCGGATATTACGATAGCTATCTTAGATTGGGTGTACTGGCCTACAAGCGGAATGATGTTCTTACCGCTGTGGAATGCTTTCAGGATGTTCTACAGCTGGACAGCGACAATGTGACAGCCAGGTAGTACTCAAACAATATTCTCATCAATATCTTATTTGTATTTTATATGTGTTACAGAACATTATTGGGCAATTTATATACCAGGCAAGGCGATCTTCCCCAGGCGATGTACAACTACAATGTGATACTTCGTCGACCCGGCAGCTCCGGGGACTCATACCCCCTCGTTGCCGTGGGTAATGTGTGCCTGATCAAAGTGCAAAGGGCCATTGCCGAAGGAAACCGAGAGATGGCAAACCAATATCAGCATAATGCGCTGCAGCTATTCAGACAGGTAAGACACGAAGGATTACATTTAATTACAACTCCAGTGGCTTTCTTATCCCTCTGATGGCCATTGTGTCACTTCGATTTTTGTTTAATTCGCCATCTCTTCAGGCCCTTGGACAAAATCAACGCAACTTGTGGGCAGCTAATGGGATTGGCGTGGCGCTATCAAAGCATGGTCATTTGACAGATGGCGGGACGATCTTCAAGCAGATTACAGAATCCAGCAAGCGATGCACGGATGCTATCTTAAACATGGCGCACGTAGCCTTGGAGCTGAAACAATATGTTAAAGCCATTGAGATATATGAGCATTGTTTGAAAGAATTTCTGCCTATGAATTGCGTGAAAGTGATGCATTTGCTGGGGAGATCTCTCTTCCAGGCCGGTCGGATCAAAGAGGCAAAGCTTTGGCTGCTAAAAGCGCGTCAAGTTTCGCCCCAAGATCACACTCTGCTATACAATCTAGCAGTGGTTATCAAGCAGGATTGCAGCAACATACTTGACATGATGCCGGTCACGTTATCTGACTTGAAGCGCACCGAGCAGGATCTGAAGATAGCTCACAAGTAAGTTTTAATTAGTTCCAAGTGTGTGTTTTCTGTAATAATGTGCTGGCAGTTTCTTTCAATACCTAGGTCAGTGGGACGATTTCGTGCTTGCGGCTAAAATGCAGGCTGATGACTGTAGTAAGCTTCTGAAGAATGCCTCAGATGAGATTCGTCGAGTGCGCGAGAATGTTGTGATCTTATCTGTTGAATCAATTCCGCCAATACGTTCTGACATGGTAAATTACAATGTGATACAGGCGAACAATGAAACTGGCCATCTATCCCCGGACACTACAAAAAAGGCGAAGGACAAATCTCACAAAAGAAAGAAGAAATCCAAAGAAAGAGACGAAGTATTACATAAGCCAGAGAAAAAAAGGATGAAAGAGATATTCTAAAAGAACACCATTTGTCAGTCTTTATTGTGCCAATTGAAATCTGTGGATGCGATAACGTTGGCCACTTAATGAAGGAATATTTATGGAACGGTGAGGTAAAAGAAAAACCTGAATAAATTATAGACAAAGCGGTTTATTGTTTGTGTTCAGTCGGTGTCATATTTTAAGGATTGGCAATAGATGTTCTGCAAATGTTGTCATTTGCACTCAAACCCCAAAACATTTTTTAACTCTCCCGAGGTAAAACAAATGTGCAAACAGACATTTCTCATACAACGTATTTGTTGAAACGAAATATGGTCGGGCTCCCACAGCGACCAGGCATCAGACAACGGGTGGAAAACCCCCCAGCGGGACTCTTACACATACGTATTTACATAGTAGGTATGTTTGTTCATTTGAATGTCGAGTCATGTTAAATAACCGCAGAACATTGGTCGCCGACTCAAATTACGCATACTTGGTACCACTTTGTAACTGTCAGAGTCAAACGAACCGAAGTCAAATTCCAACGCGAAAAAATATGCTCGCTCATTAATATCAATTTATGAGCTGAGACACGAAATTAGTCTGTGACAAGTTTCGCCACAGGATGTGGACTCTTCGAACACACTCACACAAACAAAAGCACACACATGTGGAAAAAGGGGGAGAAAATAAGAGAGACTTACACACATGTGGCTGTTTAGTTTTGGGGGCTTTTGGTTGCTTCGTCTGGGGTTTTGTTGTGTTGCGTTAATTAATTCTAAAAATGTATTGCGTGTCCTGCCAAAAGGACAAATATGCGCACACGAACTCATGTCATTTGTGTCCTGTTGTGTGGGTGGGTGTGGGCTTTGTTGTCATTAGCAGCGACTTCTGTACTGTGTATTCTTTAAATTATGAAAAATGCCTACTGCATACACCAAAGAAAATCAACGCCAACTTTCACAACTCAGGCATCCATCAAAGCAACAATTCCTGACAGGTTCTCGGAAAAACAAGCTGTGAAATGTGTTTGATGATGTTCATTTATAATATGATACTGAATTTCATGTAATTTTATGGTATTCTTCCTATGAATTTACGCCAACGGTAAATGATATCATAGTACATTTATAATTTGCTTTGTGGTTATCATACTACTTGTCTGGGTTTCGAGGCAATCACTGTCTCCTGGTTTCAATCAAAACGTTTTCATTGAATTCTATTGTGGGAAAATTATTAAATTGTTTGCATATTCACTCTTCTCTCATGCAACTCCCATAACTTATGCAAAGCTTCTGCGATATTCAAGCGGAATGTCAATGTAGTCTTGGTTTATTTTATACATTGATTTTGCATTATATTGTTTCTGATAATAAATTATTGAAACTACAATACGAAATTTATGTGTACTGTTCCCACTACAAAAACCGTGCATTAAATTTTTAACAGAAATGAGCAGTTGAATAAATGCAAAAAAATACTTTAATTTTATTGTTATAATTGGCAATCGCTGGCATAAAAACAACTACAAATAAAGCATTTGCGCAACAATCGGATATTATAAAACAATGAAGGCTTGCATTTTTAGAGCAGTAGCAATTGGGAACGTAAGTCAGGTTGTTGTTTCCAGTTGCCTTGCACCTGGCCGTAGTAATTGGGACGAGTGGTCCAAAACATCATTGAAATGAGCACTTCTCCCAGAGAAATGACGGTTGTACTTAATTAACAAAACTTCAAATTCAACGGTTTTAGCTAAATACAAGTGGAGGTTCTTAATTGCAGTATTATGCGCTACGCCAGTTTTATAATTACATCTATAAGTTAATTTAAATATTAGTTAAAACAATATTAAGCAAACAAAATTTATGTATACTCAACAATTGTGCTATATTTATAAATTGTTGGAAATGCAAACATCCCATTTCTAAGTACTTTTTATTCCCAATCTTTCAGGATTTTGTCATTCCGTTTTTGATTCAAATATCAAACGTTTACTATTTAGAATTTATGTTTGAATAATCATTCTACCACTGGCGCTTACATTTAAGCTACAACAATTGAAAATATTTGCATTGTAAGGATTCAAATTGCTAAGGACATTTTCGTACCTGTATAACATACTTAGTTTTCCATTCGATAAGTGTCTCGAAGTGAGATTTCCAAGAATCGACAAATCATGTAGTTTCCGACTTCCTTTTCGATTAAAACTGCAACACTTTTATTTTCAGATTTAGTTCTTTATTTATTCTTGCACATATTTCAGTTGTTTATCTTCCTTGTTTTATATATTAAGATTTACTTCTATTAGACGTAAAAACGTTTCAAAATCTTACCAAATCATAGTCCAAATAAATATTAATCATTTTGCTTACAACTTAAGTAATTGACAGAAATGTTGCAAATTTAACCTAAGTTTAGTGACAATTTCAAACAAAGGAAATTATAAACAAATATGGGAAGCTATATAATTAACTATACAATATATTTATATGAATTGAATTAACTTTAATATTAATTTGAAATTCGAGTCACAATACAATTTGATTTTGTCCATTGAAAAGCACTTGCAAGTAATGTATTTAGATGGTTCCGAAGAATTAACACTGGTAAAAACTTGTAGTTTGTGAGTGTTTATCTTATAGAGTTGAATTTGAAAATTGGGCGGGTGGCAAACTTTTTACATACACATTGAACATTGGCGCGGGCATTTGGAATTTAATTACATATACATATTAATAAAGTTTTGACAACAGTTCCTCATAAAGTTCTTTCACATTTAACAAAATATTATCGCTGATATACGAAATACACATGTAGTATGTATATGTATACGTATCGTATTCATTTACACATAATTTGCGCCTAATTATTTTCCATTAATGTTGTGCTATATGTATTTGCATATATTATCTATATGTATGTATATGTATATATACATATATATATATATAGTTAGTTAGTTATATTTATGCCATATAATTCAGTAATATACTCAGGATTTGTTCATTTTTGAAAGGGATAGTCTTTTCGTAGATTCAATGTGACTAACTAATTTAGTTTAGACTACATGAGTTAAATGACTACAATTAATACTATTTTTATGGATCTCATAATCTTAGTCTAGTTATTATGTACAACTCTGGATACATCTAAATTCTCAAGGGATTTAAATATATGCGTATATATTTATATTTATATTTAATTTATATTATTTTTTAGGTCTACCATCGTGTGCTTCCAATTAGATTTTCATGATTTGTTTAAACTATTTTCTTAATGAATTCACAAGCATAGCTCATTATTTTCACTGAAGATTTCGCACAAAGTATCTCAAATATATATGATGTATTTAGTTTATGTGGTTCAGTAATCAACTGATTCTTGGTACATAAATGTAAGCTATAACTATCAGAATTGCCTGGTTTCACCGAAATGTGAGTTGTTTGCCCACAGTACAAGTAAACTATAAATGCTTCGTTTTCTTGTGGTTTGCAGCTACCTTTAGTCGGTTCAACATCCCTATCTTATCATATAACATTCTTTATCCACTCTGCCATTTTGGAAGTCTTATAAATTTTGTTCTCTTCGCCTTATGCAAATTTTTATTGGGAGTAAATCCGAAAAGCTAGACGAAAGTACGTGTATATGCCATGCTGGGCAGCTTAACTACTATAATACAGAATTGGATTACAGTTCGGGTCTTGGAGCTGATTCTCTAGTCTAGACGATGGTTGTGCGCTCGGCGCCTGACGTTGTGCACGTGCTACTCCCCCCAATGCACACGATCTGACATTTTATGTCATCTTTGGCTAACTCTCAGGAGCTCACCGTCTCATAGTTACCAGCACCGCCGACGACTCCAATCAGTGAGCTGCCCACGCTGAGCAGCGGAGATTGCGTGCCGGTCCCGCCGCCCAGCGTGCTGTAGGCGGTCTGGGCGCGTGGGGAGGTGAGCAGCGATTGGGCAGCTCCAATGGTTATGTTGCCGCTGGTCACCGAGGTGGTCATCGCTGCCGCAATGGCGCCTGAGTGCAGACTGCCCGGATGCGGCAACGTGTTGCAAGTGATGCCAGCTCCCAAGCTGCTGCTGTTTGTTTGCAGGGAACCGTTGGATTGACCATTCAGCAGCGGCATTGTGCAGGTGGTAGTGGAGCCGTAGGGGGAGGTTGGAGACGTGCGTGTCTCGTAGGCGGGCAGATAGGTGGTGGCTCCGCCGCTGGGACCACTGCAGCCCCGTCCTGGTATCCTGGTATAGATGTTGGGCGGCGTTCGTGTTGACAATAGCGGCGGGGGTGCCGTATAAACCGGGCGCTGAGCAGCTGGCGCCCTCTGTGGCGTGTTGTACAAACTAAAGGCGGGATTGGTCGTCAGCGACAGCTCTCCATACTGCAAAGAGAGTGTGGAAGAGGGTCGGGATTTGGGTGGTTTGTTAAAAAGTGCTCATAATTAATTAAAATTCAAAGTGCAACTTTTATTAATGTTGCTGCATATTTAAATGCACATAGTTTTTGCATGTGTGGTCAAAAGTTACCGACCAGTGAAAACAACTTTAACTCCTAATGAGCTTGTTAGCCAACGAAAGGGGGCTTGGAATACCGCAACACTAACTAAAAAGCAAACAAAGTAAGTTCAACTTTTGCTTGGACAGCCAAAGCCAAAAACATTTTTAGCTCATCAAAATTTAATTTCGACCCTTTTCCGTAAAACGACAATGAAAAATTTGTATGCACTCTACAAAGGCAAAATGAGAACATATAATTTTAATACTAGTATTTCCAGCTCTTGATTGGAGTATAAATTTGAGCGTATATGAAGAGATTTGCCTCTTGAGGACAAATTTGTAGAGCATCTATTCAAAGAAATAAAAGTTGGCAAATGAATCAGTTAGATATTTACAAAAGTGACTACCGGAAAACTCAAACCTACTGCCAAATAGCTATATAATTATCATTAGTTTATCTGCATAAGCTTATTCAAATATTCTTGTGACTTGGTTCTTCCTTAGCAAATTTATAAATACTTTATTCGGACGGCTATTCCAAGTTTTGTAATACTTTTGAGATGTTGCCTTAATTTGATCAAAATCGAAACCATAGAAACAATCGGATGAAAAATGTTTAGGTTATGTTTAGAGTACGAAGTGTTAACTCGGAGATTTACGAGTATAGCATGACCCCCAGTCTAAAGTATCCCAATAAAATGAAATATTTTAGGTAAACTTGAGCCACGCTTGCTACACACTAAACCTTTCGCCTCTATCTCCTAAAGGGACCTTTTCCGGTTTCATTTTTGTCAAAATTCGCGTGAATGAAACTCGCTTCCAGTTTCACTATTGCACTTAAGGTAGTAAATTAACTCCTATCTTAATGGTAATTGAATTAAGTAGATCAGACAGATGTGCAAGTGGTAAAATTAGTTGAAATTCATGTCTCAAATCTTTCCGAAAGTGAACGCGAACATACAGAAAGGCGGACGGACAGACGGACTCGGCTGTTGACCTAGAACAGATTTATATAATTTATTTATTTATATTTTACAGGGTCGGCAATGTCTTCATTTGTCTGTTATATACATGTGATTGTCTTTATTATGCTCTTCTTTTTACGTATTTGTATAGTTTACTTATGATTATGGCCTGACTTACTGACTTTAAGGGTTAGCAGCTTTTCCTCAAATATGCAAAGTGTTTTGGATGTGCGGTATGTGTGTACACCCAATGTCGGCAGATTACGAATAATAATTTGGTCTACAGGCATAGAAACAGCAACTTTGACTATAGTAATACTCCTACTTATTAGTCAAGACTTGGCGACCTAAATTGGATACTGGGGGCGGCTATGTTTGCCTTGGAGCTGAAGTACGACATTCAATGGCTAACATCAAAATCAAATATGTGGCTTTAGATAATAATACGCTGAAGTGACTTGGGAGTTTAGGTTAAGTTTAATGCTCAAATTGGAACGTTGTATTTTGTGTTTAAGCAAATGCTCAAGGTAAAGTTCGAGAGCTTCTTCAGCTTGGTGAAAATTGAACTTCTTAGCTATTTAGACGATAAGTCATTTTGAAAGTTATCGTTTTCCGGTTAAGCGACATAATAGGTTTGTCTCGTGTTTCTTTTCAAACATTTACGGTAAGCCCTCGCTTTATGCAACCAATTAAAATCGGGACAGAAATATTTTCTATTGACCAAAGTGGCCTGCTTTTAAAAAGAGGTTTACTTTCTATACATTCAAGTAAATCGAATATGAAAATGTCTTTTCTTTCAACCCGTGATTATCTATCAACTGAACTCCATAAAGATCGGATAATACACCCCGAACTTAAAAAATAAACATTTGTTCGTAGTACTCAGCAGAAATGGAGGAAGCATACCTGTGAGGTGTTTTAATACTCCCTTTTACTCATCCAACGACTACAGGGTGTAAAAATAAGTAACATAAAAATATGCAATATAAGACAAATCTATTCCTGGAAGTATGCAGCAAGTTTTTAATTACCCTCGAGCTAGACTTGGAAAGTATGCAACAGTTCTGGCTAATTCATGGGTGAAATAGGTGGGATTGCGTGAATAAACCACATGCTATTAATATCATGGTTCCTCGTGGTTATGTGTCTGCAATTTGTGGCTGCCTTTGGAAGCTGCAACCACACCTACGGAAGCAACTAGCAATGCCAGCAGCGACGTCAGAAATCGTAAATTATCTCTTGCGGCTCACCTGTTTGCCAAATGTGGGCGATAGCGAGGGCGGGGGTGGCGAGGCGGTATTAATGCGCGTGGGTGGCGTGTACAGAATACGTTGCGATTCCATATTCAAACGGTCGAATGCCTTCTCCTCCAGGTGGAACTCATCCTCGCTGTTGGCCTCCTGCGGCACCACATCCGGGTTTTTGTCCTCCAAACTTGAATGGCTGCCCATATTACGCGAAAGCGGCTCAGCGCTTCCCTTGTCCGCTTCCGTCGTAGTGGCTTCGCCATTCGCGTGGCGACGGCTGCGCTTACTGCGGAATTTTATAAAGATCACCACGCAGATGGCCACCAAAAAGAGCGTCGCAATGACGCCAACTAGTGCGCCCAACAGCGGCGTCAATTGCACCAGCACCGCAGTCGAGGATGCTGCAACGAATACAAAGGCAAGAGAGGGTACAGGGATGTAAGTAAGGGATGCGAAAGGACAGCTTTGGGCACTTGTGTATAATTGAATGCCAAAAGTGGCAGCGTGTGGCTGGCTTGTTGACTTATTCATAGATCCTCACCTGTGCGCAGGAGGGGGGCCGAGAGTGTTCGTCCTCGCACACGATAGGCTACCTTGCTGGGTCCCTGGGCATTAACGGCTGTCACACGTATGTTAAACGCCGAGTCGCTGGGCAGACGCTTCACTGTGAACTCAGCGTACTTATACGACGCATTGTACAATATCTGACGGGTAAGCTCATCGTAGACTTGGGCATGGAAATGCTGCGGAATGCCGCCATCATAGCCGGGCACGCATTGAATCTGCAGCGAGTTGGCCGTTGCATTATATGCCGTGCAGTTTCTCACAGGTTCGGGGAGGTCTGCAAAATCGGATAATACATTCATATTTAAGTCGATGGAATGTCAGTAGGATTTAAGTATTGAATTTTCTATCTTCAATTGACCCTGACGCATGTACTATTTTACTGCAGTTTGGTGCATTTCAGGCCATGGCCATTGTGTATTTTAATTTAATGTCAACTGCCATTGGCGATAGGTAAATAAATGATGGGCAATGCAATTTATTGCATTTGATTATCAGATTATTGGCGACACAGATTGAAGCTGCATCAACAGCAGCGCCACCACCAACGATAATAACAACATGACCGTTGGTAAACGTGGCTTTTATTGCTGCCAGGTACGACGGGAGGGCGGACAGCCAGACAGCCGGACAGCCAGACAGCCGGACAAGGACAGAGATGGACAATCGGCGGGAACTGCACCAAACAGCAAACAATTGCGACGCATAAAATTGCCACTTCGCTGCAATATCCCCACAGTCAAATGTAAATACCGCGCGCAGAGATTCACGCACCAAATGGTTGCCACTTGGCCGCGTTACGTGCAACAATTATCTGCTGGTCAGTGGCGATTGGGCTGTAGGCTGTGGGCAGTTGCCAATGACCAGTGGGATTCCTCGCAACCGCAGCACCCGAACTGAGTAAACATGTTGCACGTCGAAGTGTTGAAATGCTCACTCCATGCTCGATGCGAAATTAATTAAAATATATTTGTTGTTTTTTCAACTTATAGCCAACTGGCTATAACTGACTGACTGACTGACTGACTTACTGACTGACTGACTAAGCGAGTCAGTAAACGCGTTGCACTCACCTGCCGGCTGGATGTGGTACCAACAGGGTTGGCTGTGGCCCATGGGGCTGTTGGCCACGCAGGAAATGGCGCCGAAGCTCTCGTAGTTTTCCACATGGTAGCTGTAGACATTGTTCAGTGGAGGCGCAGATGTGGTCGTGGGCGTGGCCAGGACCTGGCGATGGTGCTGCAGCTTGTGGAGAGCCGCCAGACGCTTCCGCTCCGCCAGCTGGGCGCTGTTGGACACACTACTGTGATGGATACTCGAGGAGTCGCCGGGTTGAAGCTGCTGTGGCTGCTGTTTGCGCTGCGACTGCTTGTTCTCCACGTGATTCTTGTGCACCATGTTGGAGTAAACCATTTGCGTGTAGGGCGGCTCCGGGTAATCCAGATAGCTGTCGTATTCCTGCTCCTCATGTTCCTGCTCAAAGTCGTCCTCAAAGCGCACGGCGGCTGCCATGTCCACAATGCTTGCCACGCGTCCATGGCGACCATGCAGCAAACGCTGGCTGGCATGTGTGTGCTTCCGTTTGCTGCGCTGATAATATCCGCCGGCACCGGAAGGTATCTGCAGGGGCAGCGTGGCGGGCAAGAGCTGCGCAAGCACCGGCAGCTCGATGAGACTCTCCAGGGAGTTGTTGAAGTGCCACTTGTAATTTAGATTATCGAGTGGATTGGCGTCCACCTCGCAGGTAATGTTGATTGTCTGCTTGAGTGCGGCACGTATAATGGTCGACTCAGACTTGCACACCGGAGGATCTGCGGGTTAAAACGAGAGAGCAGAGCAAAGGCAAAAGTGCAGGATAAAGTCGAGTGCTTGGTAGAGCAAGGGCCGCTTGGCGAACACTTACATTTGACATCTAGGTAAACCTCATTGCTGGACACGCTGCCCTGCAGGTTTGTGGCACGACAGAAGTACTGGCCATGCGACGACTTCGAGATACCCTGGAGAACCAGCGTTTGATTGGAGATGATGATGCCGCGTGATGAGTGCAGCTGTTTGTCCTGCAGAATGGAAATTGTTTAGAATGTGGCTTACGATATTCAGATTACGGTATTCGGATTACGATATTCGGTTTACGATATTCGGGATACGATATTCAGTTTAAGGTTTTCGGATTACGATATTAAGCTTACGATATTCAGTTACGATATTCGGGCTCGATATACTCATGTCACAGATTAACGAAATGTATACTTACATTATGGTACCATTCGACACGGGTAATGGCTGGATTAGCGCGCACATCACACTCAAGATACACATCGGAACCCTTAAGAAGATTGTTTGGATCGAGTGGTGCGCCCAAATTCAGATTAACAATTGGTGCATCTGCAATCAATACAAAAACTCTAAGATATATACTGATTATTGGGAGTCTTAACTTACGCGTCACATTGAGCACACGGGAATCCTTTAGGTACAGTCCCATGTTGCCATTGCCCAGAGTTGTCATCACTGTCGTGTCGCCCTCGTGCAGCTGCTGCGATGTAATGCCGGAATTGAGAGCAATGGAGCATACCACTTGACGTTCATTGTCCTCCGGTACGGGTATGAGCATCAGCTCAGATATGGTCGTGTTTCCATCGGTGGCCGTCTGTGTTCGGAAGGAAATAAAGTTGTGGATGGACGGATTGATCAGTTTCAACTGCCGACTTACCGACTGGGAGGCGCCCTTCATAATCTGGCCTGCTTTCGACCAGATAATGTTCGGCGGCGGGCGAGCGCCGATTGCCGTACAGGTCACATGGGTGCGTGTTCCGGCGATTACTGCATGATTGAGGCCTTGAAGCAGTAGACTCAGTGGAGGTACTGTTCGAGGGATGGAAATAAAAGGATACGGACATTGTCAGATTGAACAGGATAATGCTATGACATAAAATGAGTTGCTGCGATTGCGTGCTTATTAAAGTTTACTGAACTCAGCTTACGATATTTGATAGTAGACATGAAAGATTGTGTTTCGTACACGCATCCTTACGTTACTGTCCAATTTCGCCTTTAATATTTTATGTTTTAATTTTTACCCACATCCACTTTTCAGAATTTCATTACTGAACCACCATTGCCAGCAGCACTCCACTTACAAAATTACATAGTTATCGTTTAACGTGCTGAGTTTCATAATATGAGGTATGTTAATTATCGACCACGGTTTTCCCTTAATCTGTTGTTATTTATACTAGAATCTACCTTGAAACCAGCTCATAGCGTCATGCATACCTTTCTCTTTTCGCAAAGTGATAAAAAGTATAGTGGGTTTATGTATACCTCCCAAATGAAAAAGCCCGTGTCAACTAATTGTTCTTAATCAGGTATACTAATTATCAGCTTCTGAGATAACAAAAGAATTGTATTCGCCCAGTACCGCCACGAAAATCAGCTAGGTTTATTTTGATCTTGTGGCAGTGAGTTTTCCAATAATATTTAGATTTTAAATTAGTAAATTGAAGCCCACCAAACAAGTAATAACGATACAGTTGAAAATGGGAACATTTTCGAATTATTTCACTTCCACAATATCTAGTAGAAAGTGATAATCAGAACATGCCTGTATATCTGCCATATTTTGAAATATAAAATGACCAAATGTAATACAGAAATAAGCAAAAAGATTACACTGCAAACAGAGTATACAGCAGTCGAGAGCATGTAGCTGTAATGTTTCTACTCGCTTTGTATTGCATTCTCCCCTGGGAGAATCGCCACAACACGATTAGCATATTTGCAGAGCAGAACGAGACCCCATTTTACTTGTTTCTGTGCCATAAATGCATAAATATAGGACTATGACAAAAACTTTAATTACATTAATCTCCATGCAAAAGCAAAAACTTCTGCACTACCCACATTCCCAAAAACACCCACTCCCGGGGCGGCCTTGAACTGTTGACATTTGGCAAACACCCACATGGAACCATAAACATAATTACAAAAACCAAAGCACAAACAGAGGCAGACGACTGCAACATTGTGGGATTTTGTAGATAATTTGAATAAAATTGTAATACAAAACGGGACATGCATATTAAAGATGATAGCGCCAACTTACGATTCATGTCCAGGATAACTTTTTTGGCCAGGGCCGGAACGACATGGCCATTGGTCGCCTGGCAGGTGTACATCTGTGAGGAAGAAAACAAAAGGTTGATTTATGCACAAAACGATAATTGGCCTTCAATTAATAACAATATGCGATAAAATATTGACGATAATGAGGGAACGTCTGGGAGATGATAAATCAACCTGACCAAGAGGTGAACATTTAACTTTAATTGCTTGAAATGCTCGTGGAACACGCACTCTACACGCCCCTCTGTCTCCCCAAGTCCCCCTCAAATCCTAATCAATTATGTTTCGTTCCATAGGCAAACGCAGCCTGTTCAAAGGCTCGTGCTGTATTAATATCATAAATTCTGTGGCTGGCTTTTTGTTGTTGCTGTTGTTGTTGGTGCTGTTGTTGTTGGTAATGCGATACTTTCTGGCCATATACGTTTCCAATTCGGACATTTTATTGAGGCACGAAAATTGTAACGATGTCTAATAAAAATATTTGCATAACTCGGGGAAAATGAAAACGGCCGGCTCCACTCGGTGCACAGTCTGTCAAAGTCTCGTTTTTGGCTAGGAAATTAGGCCATAAATTTCTTTCGGTTATTCAATATTTTTGTCGCATCGACCCGCTCACCAGGTGGGGTCGCAGTAGGTCATCGTTGTCCCGATGTGTTTATTGCTAATGTGCGCTGTATTTTTTGTATTTAAAAATCAAAGCCATGTCTCGCCTTTAAAAGCCAATTGAGTTGGTTTTGTTGAGCATTTAATTACGCTTAAATGGAGACTCGAATAGAGGTTTCGATTGTGATATCAAAGAAATCAGAAAGCTAAACATCAAGTGTGCTTTATAATATCATTTTAAAAGTATTTAGTTGACATTATTGAATTAATGAACACTTGAGTTGAGCAATAAGTTGCAGTGGGCAATTGATGATTGCAGAAACTATGTTTGAAAGAGGATTATGCCATTTGATTTATAGCAGTCGTTAGAGACTGCAGTTAAATATTTCTGGTAAATAACTTGAGCTCCCTCAACTTGGTACATAATGAAACCATCTGATTTGTTCTATTGCCCTTCCGGGCGTTGCATATTTGTCAGAAGCTTGCTCCCTAGCTGGAAATGATTCTAGAAGCATCTTTGTGTTGTGGACTAATAATTTTGGGTATTACACCGCACAAGTTTCAAGTGATTTCCAGACCAGCATTAATATGGTTTGGATCACAATGCTATCCGAGCACAAAGACCGCCAGTCACAATGGTACACAATTTGTACAAGAGGGCCGCTCTGGGGGAGCTGTTGGGTCCGAATCGCTGAATCGCTGGATTAGCGGTCTAACAATATTGTTCATTACACGAACCAGGGCAAAATCGGCTTAGAATCAACAGAGACCAACAGCCAACTGGCAACTGGCTGCCTCACAGTGAACAATTCCCAATGCAGTCGCGGCTGCATTCATTCCCCAGGCACTTTGATTTCTATTAGCCATTGTGGCACCGTTGTGGACGCGGCGTTGGCCACACCGAGTGCTGTCATTAATGGGGCGTTGCTTTTGTGGCTAACCGAAATAAATGGCCAGCGGCGGCTATTGTGCATGGGTTATACTAGAAGCGGCAGCGGGCAGTCAAAGCTGCTTCTTTGTTGACTGCTCGTAAATAAGGCTTAAGAATTTTGGGCGTCATCTGCCCACTTACCGTTAGCAGGTCCTTGCGCTGAATGTTCTTCAAATGCAGCATATTGCGTACCGAGCCGTCGGGCAGTACCTGAAAGGAGTCGTCCACCAGGGCGTGCTCGCGCCACCAGGAAACACGGGGAGGCGGCACCCCGCCACTGGACAGGCAGGTCAAGTTGATGCTGTCCCCCTCCAGATAGGGGCCAGCGGTCTGGTCGCGTACTGCCGCTCCATGGTGGTCCAATATGGTCAATTGTGTGGGTGGAACTGTAAATGAAAGTGAAATAACAAGGAAACAAATAGAGAACAAGGACCTTAGCTGGCTTCCCCCGTGTGGGGGCCACAACTCACCCAAAACTGTCACATTAATGCGCCAATTGCGCGTTGGTGATTTATGGAAATCAACGCGACATTTGTAGAGCCCAGCATCTGTGGTCTGAATATTCTTGATGCGTAAAGCCGGAGGATTTGAGTCATAGTAGAAGTGAGCCTTCTTGTTGAAGACGTTCTCGTCGGCCCACGGTATCGCCTGATGTAGGGGTCGACCTCGGGCGTCAAAGCTGCGGGGGAACACGGAGAAAAAAGTACATTCAATTATATTATTGTACATTTGCATATTTCAAATGTCACTAAAGCGCTTTTAGAATGTAATTGAATTTAGTAAGTGGTATTTCCTTTTTACTTCAAATAATTATATAAATGTGTATTCAAATGCTTATGCCTTTGGCATTGCTACTTCCAGGAAACTCAAGGAATGTCAGGTATTGTAGCCTGTTTGAAATTTATAAGGTTAGGATAGAGAGCTCGGAGCATATACCACCCAATCAAATCCCAAGCACGTCTCGTCCCATTGTCCATATACAATACAACAAATATCCATTAAAATCACAACTTGTCTTTGGCACACCCCAGAGATTAGTGCACATGGCAGACATTCACTCAGGGCGCATTTCACTGTCATCAATCGATTTTATTTGGCAGCAATTAAGACAGCAGAACAAAAATATACACAATATAAAAAAAAAGTGTGTCAAATCAGAAATTAAACGAGAATAAAAATCGCTGAAAATGCAACAAAATCCACTCGCAATCGCCGTAAAAATAGAATGTCTCATTAACTTTCCCCAGCAACCCAGCAGTCCAAACAGAACCAAATACTACTAAAATATATATACAAACAATGGAAACTGAAACAAGACAGAGCGGCCATCTTTGGAGTGCCGAAACTGTATACACTTCCGGTAATGTTTTTCATACAAAAATCCAATTTCCGACCGATTGCTTCTACGCTCTACGATATACTCATTCAAATTTGATTAAATTTAAGGAAAATATAAAGAAGGTGTAGGCCGCCACACTTCGCTGTGGTACATTGTTGTTGCATAGATGGGAAAGTAAGAAATAAACAAAAATAACTTACAACAATTTTCCATCCCGTGACTTATGATTCTTTGTAAGGGTATGAGTACTTAGAATCCGATCTAACAAAAACCTTCTCTCACAAATTTCATCTTAAGCACATTTAGTGTCCGTGAGAGTAGATTTTTCAAGTTGCATACAACAGTTTTCCGCTCGATAAACATGTTTTATCGCGGTCAAAGGTATATTAAGCCATCCTTGAAGCGAACTATATCTTGTGTCACAAGTTCATCTTTATCGGAGCAGTACTGTTCGACTTATTGACTATTTCACATACATAACATTGTTATATATAGAAATTGTATAATTAAATACGCGTTTGGTTGAAATATCTGCCTAAATAAAAATGCTTTTCATAAGAAATCCAAATTCACTACCGAACGTTGCTATGACAGCTATATGATATAGTAGCCCGATCAGGATGATTTCATCACTATAGCTCTAAAACTGAGAGACTACTTTTAATAGAAACAGGCTGACGGACTGACAGATAGATCACCTCGGCTATTTATTACTTTATGGGATCCGAAACGTCGCCTTCAATACGTTACACATGTCGTGAGAAATTAAAATACCCTATGCAAGGGTATGAAAAAAAGCGGCCAGCTGTTTTTATTGTTATTACCAAACTTTTTTGTTTATGCCTGTCTGTATGCATTTTGACAAAACCCGACATTAAATGTCAACGCCCCAAAGTTACAGCCAGCAGCGGCAGCAGCAAATCGTAAATAATCCAAAGTGCATTTCAGAACTTTCGATTGTTGTGGCGTTTCACTCTGAGTTCTTTGGCGCTTTCATTTTTTAAAGATTTTAAATGGTTACATTTAAATAGTTTGCCAGCATACCATCCCTCTCCCTCATTGTTGCTATCTCTTTCTCATGCATTCTTTGGCCATTTTCCCCTGGCACATTAGTTTGGCTTTTTATGTGTGTGGCACTTAATTTGATGACACTTGTAAATTTTTAATTTGTTTTTTGTTTTGTTCCCGAATTTGCGTTGCCCTTTTTGTGTTCGCCCCAAGACCCGTCCTTTGAGGCTGTTGTAGTTGTTGCTCTTGTTGTTGTTTCTGGTCTGGGGTTTTCCCCCCAAATGCTGGAAACCAAAATAAATTTCGCTGTTTATGTTAATTCGTTGACTGCGCCTCCGTTTTTCATTTTATAGTTTGCTTCAATTAATTAATTGATCAATTTAGCGCTTGTTGCCTGTGTGTTTCTTTTAAGCCGATTCAATTTTTATTTTTCTTGTTTTTTCCTGTTCACTTTATTTGCCAGCTTCATTAAATGCTTTTCCCTGTGCCGACATTTAAGTAGCTTTAAATAGCCAAAATAAAAGGCATTGAAATATATTGCAGCCGTGACGCTTATCATAAAAAACAGAAGCAACCACTTAAATATTTTTTTCGAAAAGTAAATGTACAAAACCTACACATGGAGTGGATTTAATATGTGGAATTCAGTATTCTGTGGAAGCTCTAATTGACTGGGATGTTGTGAAAGCTGGACCATTAAAAGTTTTCACAAATGGCAATTAAAGGATATGAGTGTTTTCTTCGCAATACTTGAGCCTTCATCAACAACCTTGGAACAATTAATTCCAACCAGAATGAAGTACGAAAATTGTTGTATCACATTCTTTTAAAGGAATTTGTATTTGCGTGAAATATAATAATAATATGCCGAACTAATTTAATAGACGACAGTGAACAAAATCGGGTGCATTTTATTAAAAGTCGTTTGATTTTCTGATTTTCTTACTTATGAAGGCTTTATAAATCGGACCTACAAGATAATATTAAATTCATAAGTGATAAATATTCAAAAAGTTGAAACAACTTTAGATTTCTTATAATTTTCGTTCTATTTTATCGTTGTAAAGGTCATTTCCTTCTCTGGCCTGTCCAGCCTCACTTAACCCCTGCTCAGTGCGCGTTATTTATGATCGCCTGATACCAAGGCATTTCCCTAGATTATCGCACATATTGAATATATCAAAAGCTTATGCATATCAGCTTTGTTCTCAGCCCTCATGCCGCTGGTGATTTATCACAAGGAAAATTCAAATGCACCCATGAGTCACCCGGACTCCAAAATCCAAAACGATTGCAGTGCGTGGAGGAAACAATAACAGGAGTAAGAGTAAGTGCCACATGATGGATGGTTATTTGTTAATGGATTTAAAGATAATTAAATTAGGTTCAGCAGCCAAAAATGTGAGCTACCCACCTCCACCCACAATATGCAACTTCACGGACTCCGTATTGCCCCTATACACCTACTTTCATAAGTATGGGCGCCCTAGGCAGCCAAAGGTCATTGATTGGGGGGCGTTCAATCTGTTGTACCTGGGTGCCAAGCAATTGGGCAACAAACTTCCCATGTAATTAATCTTTCGACCTCTTTGGCATATGGAAATTTCACTCTCGTGCCGTAAAAGCGTTCTAGAGCAACACCATAAACCAACAACAGAACAACGAAAATTTATGAAGTGTAGAAAAAGCAAATTAAAATTGATGGAAAACAATAAAAATGCGGGCACGGGACAGGGATAGGGACAGGGCTGGGGGCAGGGCCAGCGGCACAGGCATGGACACGGGAAAAACGCTTCATTTGGTGGTAGCTCCTCGGATCTGTTCGAGAGGTGCGAGGTGTGATAACTACTCGATGGGAAGGGCCGTAAACTTTATGTGGCCATAAAAGCGGGACTCGCAACTGTAATTGCAGTCACCACAGTGAGTTTATACTGTAAAATCAATTGAACCACATGAATGCACATTTAACTTTGACACTTTGACTCGAGCATAATCGATTTAGGTTCGAGTCTCTGAAGTGTGAGGTGGGTGGGGTGTGCGGGGTGTGTGGGGTGTGCCAAGGTTGCTAGTGTATGCGAAATCAATTTCTGGTCTAGTGAGCGTCAGTCCATCAGCTTTATCCGCTTCAAGCTATGTCATGTTCCTTTGAGCTCAAGGTGAGGTATTTCAAGCGTCTTTCAGGTTCGCCACCAGCCAAAGACATGCAGATATACAAAGGCACTATGTTTGTATCCGAGAATACCACCCATCTAGTACCCACCTGCCAACATTTGGCATACCGCGCCACATATTTGTGATTGCCTCGCTTGTTAAATTCGTTTGGCTTGGAGTTTGAAGCTCGTTACCTGCCTGTTCTCCCCCTATTCCAAAAACAAAATGTTCAAAAAATATCAGGCCAACAGATGCACGTACTTACATGGCGCTTTTTATATACTCGTGTGTGTGTAAGTAATGTTTATATCGTCAAATTCAACATAAATACCTTACGTTAATAGAATTTATAATGAGCACACCTAGTCGCGTGTGTCGCCATCTTCAGCTTTTCATAATTGGCCCAGAGCTCTGGGAATCAAACCAAAACCATTGACGGATACTTGGCTCCGTGGGGGAGAGTGCTCAAATATTTTGTTGCTTCTAGACAGCGACGTTGCCGTTTTTGGCATTGAGAATATCAAAAAAGTGTCAGCCAAATTGCTTAGTTAACTTTTTGGGGGTGTTGCTTTAATGGCATCGTATTTGAGAGATTATAACATAGGAGGATTACATTTCTTAAAGTAAGAGGTTTTCATGGGCTTTATTCCATACGATTTGGACTACTAGCTAATAGCTACTTTAATTCTTGAATATATCTTGAAATTCTTGAAGTTCTTGAAATTACAAGACTTATTTCGGCAAGTAGCTTTATTTTGCCCAGCAGTTTCCTATTCTGGCGAAAGACAGCACTGTGATGATGTATGGGCTAAAAAAGAGTAGGAAAACTGTTTTCTGAAACTACTGTATATTGACTTACCGATACCCGTTTCAAATATATACTCGAATGAAAGAATGTGATTGAAACTTATGTCACCGCCATATTTCAGATAATAAATCTCCAGGGTTAAAATAAGAGGCCCCATTACGAGAATGCACGCAAATTTGATATTCACTCTCGATGACCTTTTATATATATCTCGATAGTATATACATTTGTATGCTCTTATTATACTCGCAACTAATTGTGTATTATTATACTGATTAGACATATTCGATTTCTATAATTGTACTTACGTATAGATGGGCTTCACATTTCCCTGGCGATACCATATGACCAGTTGAACCTTATCCGCGATCATGGAGCCGGGCATTAGATCACAGGGCAAGGCGACCTCCGTGCCAACGGCTGTCAGTACCTCCGACAGAGGACCTGTAAGACAATCAATTAATGTGGGTGAGTGAGTATATCAATTATATTAATATATCAATTATATAAAAATGCAATGTATTTGATAAAAGGAACTAATGGAAATGCTACTTAGTTGTCTGTTGTAACTTATTTTCCCCCTTTGTTCGGCCAGGCGTTCTGGGACGCTCTTAATTGAAACATGTGAACTTTGACATTATGCGTGAGGCGTCTCCCTCGGCCCCCCGAGGGCCACCCTTGTGTTGGGTTGTGCGTGCGTGTATCTGTAGCTCGTTTTGTATACTACGAGCATACCATAACTATAAATTGACTGACAGCTTGATTTCCTTTGATGATAAGCTGGCGCTGAAAGGGTAAGCGAGCGTCACAGCACGGCGTGGCCACAGCCCGCTCCCATTATGCGGATCGGGACTCAGATATGGACGCGTCATCATCATGTGCATCCATATGGCAGTGTCAATGCACAGCGAGTGGCGGAGTGCTGGAGTATCGGAGCGTCGTGTGGCGCCTCAAAAGCTCGCAGCTCGCAGCTCGCGACGTGGTGTCGACATCGATGGCTTCTCCGATGGCGTCGCGCTGTGCGTGCTGCCCGCTGTGGAGCTGAATGGGCCGCTCTGCTGGCGGGCAATTAGTTGTTGCCCTCAGAGCGGGTCTGGGGACAGGGACAGGGAAAGGGACTGAGACTCGGACTGGGACTGGGACTGGGTGTAGCTCAGCCCGTTTGACAATTGTTATTGTTGCGTTTGTTGTTGATTGGTATTTGGTATTATCAAAGCATTGTAATTATACAAATTATATTCTCCATATTTATATTGCTACACCAACGGCAATGGGCGTGTCGTACGTGTCTATATGTACGGGTATGTCCCATATATTGCCCCGCACTGCCCCCCTCCCTTTCTAAATGCTTATCAAAGTTGTGCTCAGTTTTTGGTGCCTCGACTGTGTAAACAGAGGTTGTTTGCTCTGCTTTTAAGCTTTTAAATATATTAGTCAACATTTATCTATTAAGTAGATTATAATCAAAATGCCATATTATCCCGCCTTCAACGTTACTGCAATTTAATTAATTTAATGCATTTTTATAGCTGTTAACCTCTTGCCATTCCTCCGCGAAAAACCCAGCCAATACGGGCTTATTTCCGAGCCCGATTAATCGTTGTAATAAGCGCCAAACGTCACACGCTTTGCATATGAAATGAGTGGTTGAAGGAGAGAGACAGAGAGAGTGGGTGGGGCAGGGGGAGCGAGTTATTATTAGCTAATGAAAATTCGTGCATGGAATGGAATGTTGTGGCAGAAATTGCTCTGGCCACTGTAACATTATGGGTTTTGGCTTGCTGTTTATTAAAAATGCCATAAAACATGATGTTTGCGGAATGTGCGAGGATTTATACAAATTGAACTTTGCAAATCTATCAATATTTGTATACTCTGTTGGGTAACTAGAAAATCGATCAGTTTTTATTAGTCACTATCGAGAGTATTTCTACATTTTGGAAATGGGTGGGGAAGCCAATAAGCTTACCATTTCAATTCTTTGAATTGAATGGATGCATTATTTTTACTAGATACACCATTCCATGAAAATATGTCTTGCTTATAAAATAAACACATTCCTAAGTGTGAAAATAATCAAATTTCTATCGATAGTTTAAGCTATCGCTTGCTGCAATATCAATATCAATTTTTCAGCTCAAACTTGAAGCTCTTCGCTTGAGTTTCTTTAAGAATTAGAATTTGAAATGGGCGTGGAGTATACAAATAGATATAAAATTCGTACTATAACCGCACATTCCAATTAATCGACTCCGAACCATTCACCGTTCCACCATCTGTTTCACATTCATTCTTGGCTGCTCTAACAAATTGCGCCATTACTAGAACATGAGAAATGGCCATGGCCATTAGTTATAGCCCTAGACGAGTCGGGAAAGATGTGTCAAATCAGCGTAACAAATCGAAGGCCTCTACCCCCAAAATAGATGTACAAAACGCACTTAGCCAAAGCTCCACGGGTTGGAGACGCCAAAAAGATGACCGCAATCGGCATAAGAATCGGAGTCGGAATCGGAATTGAACGAATGATTTAATTCATTGAGGGCAAATGCAATTTGTTTGGCTTCACCCATAATCGAAATGAGGTCAACAGATCAAAGCGATCAAATTTGTGCCGCAGCAAATGAGTTGCGGATGAAGACGAGTCGTCCATCCGAATAAGTTGGGGGCCAACCCCGAACCCGAGTGTTCAATTGCTAATTGCAATCGGACAACAAATGTTCACACACTCTAAATACAATTTGGAAATGGAAATCGAAATGAAATGGAATCGAATGTGTATTCAAGTGATCCGTTGCGGGCTTTTGCAACTGTCATCTGTCGGGGAGGTCGTCCGATCAAAATGACTTTAATGCAAAGCGGAAATTAGTTTGGGGGCACCACCCTCCCCCACCCAACGAGAAGATTTATTGTCACACGCTCCGAATTGGACGCTTTGATTGAATGAATGAGAAACAGCCAAAAGAGCATTTCAATGTTGTGTAGCTTCGTAATGGGCTCGTCTCTGATCCGCTTTGATCTGTTCTCGTCCAGCGGACGCTCTAGTTTTATTAGCCGGCAATATTTTGACAAATTTGTTGGTCTCCGTCTTTACCTTCCCGGAACTCCTCTTCCCCTAGAGCACACGCTGATGGACACTTTGCTGCTAATGGCGCATGCAACAAATTTCTTGCATGATGTATTCTATAATTAAGCAGCAACATGGGTCGCAGTCTTCATCCCAGTCTCTGGGGCCGGAAAGATGTTTGGCCCGATGTTGTCGCCTCATAATTGTGCCACTTAATGTGGGCGTCAACATGATACGACCAAGTTGTTCTCGATTCGATTTGCCTCGCCGCCGCTCTCTCCGGGGGCTTTGGCAGAGTTGCTTTTATATATGTATATGAAAAACATGAATATATAGTATACAATCTACTATGAGGGCGTTATATGCAGCCGCTACAACAGTTTCATACATCTATGGGGTACCAGAAAGTCAATTTATGAACTCTGAACACCAATATGCATGTCAATTGCATACAATTCTCAGAATTGAGTGCAAGAATTTGTCGTGTTTCCGATTACTGAGTTCGTTTAGGGAGTGAGCTTTGAAGCTTTCTGTTTGCTCACTTCCGCAGAAATATTCCCCCGGCACTCACTTCATTCGAATAGGCCAAGGTTTCAAAATATTTAACAGTATTATCGATCGGCTCTCTTTAGGTAAGGTTAAGACCTTATGTAGACCGTCAGGTGTTTAGAGTAATTAAACTTTGTTCATATAAGAAATCGGTAAGGATGATTTATCGAATTTTAGGAGTTCATCCAGCGACTTATCGATAAATTCTCTATTCTAAATATTTCTTAACCAAATTTTCCTTGAGTTCCTTCCAGAACACCTCGAAATCCGTCCACTCGTCGCTACCACTCCACCCATTTTCCCATTTCCCCTTATTGATCTTTGGAGCACCGCTGCCTCCAGTTGTTCAGCTCATTTACACCGCTTGCTAGAACAATCAAAGCTAAGTGCAAGGCAATTATCTAGTCAATCAGTCATTCAGTCAATTTTCCCCCTTGCTATTTCTTATGCCGAAATATACACGAGGATTTATTTATTTATTTTGCCTGTAGCTCGAAATTGAAATGAAAATATTTTGACAATCAGTGGCGAGTTATGCTCCAACTCCATGTACAACATGGGGTAATTATTTAGATCATTTGTTGCCTTACGCCCTCGGGGGCCTTTGGAAATGGGAAATTAGAAAGCAGCAGCAACTGGCCTCAAGAGCTTTTCGTCGCATTCATAAATAAGCAACAACAACTTGGCGCCTCTCGTAAAACAAACACCAGCAACAGCAACGATCCAAACAGATCAGCAAATAAATCAAACAGAATGTTTATGTTTTTTACATAAGGGAAAGGAATGGAATGAGCTGCACAGGGAATTGGGACTAAAAAACATATTGTAATGGAAATGTTTTTGGAAGCTTTAGTGCAGAGTGAGGGGTAGCTACATATAAATGAAAGATACTCTATCTTCAAAGGAATGACAACAACTGAGAAGAGTTAAGCTGCTCACCCTTGAATTCGGAGGAGCGGTTGATTCTAAGCCCATTTCCTGAAGAACTAATCTGTGATAGTTTTCGAAATAAATTCATTTCATGCTTAAGTTGATAAATGCCGTCGACTTCTCGAGAGTTTATTTAAAAAAGCATTAAACCAGTTAATCGATGCAAATGATGCAATATTTATATGAAATGTAATGTACATATGTAAGTTGTTATTTCCATGAAAGTTGCGTGAAAAGCTTGCATGAAAAATTGGTTAGTTCGTGCTTAAACGGTGCATGATGAAAGATTCGCGAACAGCAACATCATTAGGCAGGGGAAAAATGTGTTATTTAAGAATTTTATTTCATTGTTGTCAGTAAATATCTGTAATTCAACGCAAGGCTTCAAGTGTCTTAAAGTCACATGTCAGCAACAACATCAACAGCAACAGCAACAGCAATAGCAACAATTCAACATAAATGACAATTGCTTGCAACAAATTGGCAATGAGTCAAGCGAACGCCCTCCCTTGAGCTGCTCCTCATTCAATAGGCGCCACTTGACAATGGCGACAACAGCGGAGGGAGGGAGGAGCGACAGTAAGGACTATAACGTAAATGTGTCTTTGATTTTTCCTTTATTTCTATATTTTCAAACAGCAACAACATTAACTACCACAACAACAGCAATGCTCAGCACGTGACCAATGACAATTTGCGATTCAAGTTGCTGGCCATTTATGACCCGACTCGGTACCGTCCCCTCCCTCCCTCTCCATCTGTACCCTCAGCCGCCACGCGCAGACATCTGAGTGGATTTTTATTTTATTTTGCTGTCGTTTATTTGACTTTGGCCCAAACGGCCCGGCCACCTCAGTTCCCTGCCTGCCGTCAGTCAAGAAGTTTACTCGTTGTCGTCAATTTGAGCTTTAATATTTCCTGCAGGCACATTTGTCGAGTTTTAGGGTCTACCCCAACATCAAAGCGAGGGCGGAAGTTCAAATTGCTGTGGCAGCCCATTCACTTGTTGGCATAGACGATGTTGGCCATGTGGCCAACTCGAGAGCCCGGCGGAGTCATAATACGATTCCGATTGCTTATGGCCAAATGCCTTTCCAGTGACAATCTCACCTAAATTAAGTCCAAAATTAGCCAAGCGCTTTTGATTGCCAGCCAGTTGGCCATATTGGGCATTGTAGGCTTTCACGAGTTTTTCTGCATTTCCCTTCAATAAAGTTGCCTTTGTTACGCACCGGCATGGGAAGTTGTAAAATATGGAAAATACACGCGGGCAGATTACCCATTTTCTTGGATTTTCATTGAACTGAGTTTCATGAAAATTATTATGGCTAAAAGATGTTAAGCGTGGGTTCAATTAGGTGCGTTTATTGAACTGAATGCTTCTGCGTTCAACAGCATTTCAATTAGGACTGTGTTTTTGGTAAGAAACTGAAATAATCCAATGAATATTTGTAAAAGGGTTCATTAATTAACTAGATCAACTGCGCTTGGAAATTGTATACACAATTGTGTGGCATGTCTGGCCAACATCACTCATCGTTTAACAAAACTGTCCGCAAAGTGCACTCGAGTGCATGAATATATTTATGTAGTCGTGTGCACTAATATTGTTTTTATTTTATTTATAACAAGCTGCTTGCTTCATAATCTATGTTGGAAAATCTTTCCACCGGCATAGAAAACTAATTTTATGATGGATTACCTGCCACTACCCCCAGCCCAGTCCAGCCCGGCCCAGCCCCCAGCCAAGCGAATGTCAATCCGTAACTCCGGTACTGCATGTTTGCTTGAGGTCGCCAGTTTTCGGAGGTTCCACTGGGCTGCACTTATCGCGTCCGCTCCGCTGTCCATCAAATGCAGCGCAGCATGAAGCTCGCCACGCTTATCACACATACACACACACGCACACACACACACACGCACACGCACACACACACATATATAGAAATGGCTCCTCCACCTCCTTTGCGCTAATAGAAACCTCAAAGTGCATATACTTTTGTTGACATTTGTAAAATGCAAACAGAACACGCAGAGGCGATAGCTAGACTGCCCTATGGACACGGATACGTACTCGGATACGGACACTCACCCGGGACTCTCGATGGTTAGAGACATCACTCAAAGTGATTAGATCGTTGCACCGGTCATGTCTATAGGGCCGGAGGCAAATAGATAAGTTAAGCCGCTCTACGGGGCGGGCTCCATAGAAGTATGCCAGTTCTCATATGTGGGAGCTTCAATTAGTTCGATTTTATTGCCCACATGGGCATGGGAATGGTTATGGCAACGACTACATTCCCTATTTAGCCTGTTCGCAAGGTCTCTTTACGATATTGACACTAGAAATCGTGACTTTTTCATAATGAACGGGATTTACACGTGTTTATGGCAGCTCATAAACGGGTTTGCTCCCCCAAACAGGAAATTCAAAAGGTCGCACTTTATTCTTTGTAATGGCAACAGTTCACTTCAGTTTAGTTCAGTCCAGGGTAAGCCGGTAAGTAAGTCGCAAATTTACGTTGATTGTTGCTCCAAGCTGTCTGGCAGGACATTATGATCTTGAAAGTAGTACTCCAAGTCTGAACCTACTTTTGCCTGGCCTCTCATTGTTGTTGGTGCAAGAAAGCAGCTGCAAATGGAAGCCCGCTTTCAAGTCGAATGACAGACACCTTTGACAAATAGTTGCAATAAAAAGTCTAAGTGCTGCGTGTTGTTGTCGTGTAAACTTTACTAAGTTGTGCCCGCCTTCGAGGAACACAGGACACTGGCAACAATGTGTCTATTTTGGATGGATCTTTGGGTGCTCTGCCTATGCCTATGCCTCTGCCTCTGCCCCCACTGCTGTACTAATCGTTGGGCAACATGAAACTCATGCCGCATCAAATTAGCTCTTCTAGCCACGTCGTTGGCAGGCACGAAGCGCACAAATCGAGCCAGAAAGAAGATATTATGCAAAATAATATATAATTTTGATAGCACCCAATTTGAGCCTGTCATAACAAATGCGCTGAAACAAGTCCTGAATATGTATACCTACTTCCCACAAAGCACGCAAGGAAATTTCTGAATAAAAAAATACAAAACTGGCTCGCAACACAACAACAACAAAAACAACAAAACAGCAGTAAAAGTGAACCGACAAAAAATCGATATATGTAAAAAATGTTTGCATGACTTTAGGAAATTTAGCAAAAGTTCTTATTTTCGCTGCCTCTAGACTCGGATCCTGCCGCCTCGTCCTGGCTGCTTGTTGGGCCTGCCCAAATAAAGCTTCATTGATATGAAAAATATCTTTTAAATGCTATAAAGCAGCTCCAAAGGGGCGGCGGCAGCGGTGCGGCAGCAACCTCTGTGAAGAGCGGCAGAAACAACACTCATAAAATTAATATGATATAATAAAGAAAAATTTGCAAGCTGCCAAAACCATAACGATTGATTCTGAATTATAGCCGGCAGTCACAACGACAGGGACAGGTTCTGGGGGCCTGGTTCCGCCTTCAAAGGCTACTTTGCCGCAATATGTTTGTGGGGCTCTAAGCGAAACCGATTCGAATAAATAACACGGGGTCTACATAAAACCAAATATGTTGCGCTATCGACGCCCCAAAAAATGATGGTTTGGTTGGGTTCGTTGCGGACGTGGCCGCAAGGAATTTCCAAGGGATTAGTGTGCCACTTGCTCAACCAAAGCGGTGGACGACGGAACAATGGGCAGGGGGCCGGGGTAATGGAGGGGGGGACGTCAAATTAATCACGGCATTGTTCAGCGCTTTTCAAAATAATAAATACTTCAGCGCTACTATAAAATAAATTACTCAAAATCATTTCACTATCGCAACGGAACAGCAGAGAATAGAAATTCACTGGAAGGGGGCATAGTTTAGGGAGATCGCAGTGCCTGGACAATTTTAGTTTCAGATTTTTCCCCCACACCCCACACCCCCAGCCACGCCCCTGGGCCCATTCCCTTGCCATTGTTCGTTGTCATGCGTTTTGTGTGTCAACTTCAAATGAAATGAAATGTCTGGGGAATTTGTAGATCATTAATAACGTCGCACACAAAACAGCAACAAAATAACAACAACAAAAAACGCACTAGGCCACTTAGGAGCCATGAATGGGGAGTACAACCAGAGACAACGGGCCATGGCAGCCGACATTTGGCAGCGGTCCCCCGAATTCTAGGAGGGACCAACTCAAATACGAGTGCGTAATAAAAATGCCAGGGTGAACCCCGAGCGGCTGTAGCATAAAATTGGAATGGCAAAAATTAATCACAGCAGGAGAAATGAATGAAAAATGCAATCGCTGCTGGCTACAAGACACCTTTGACTATATAAATACGGAAATAGTATGAGGCAACATTAGATCAGCTGTTGTTTGTTCCCTTGGGTTTCCGTCCAGAGTGCGGAGTTCGGATTCCAGTTTGGATATATGTACATCTGCTCTAAAGAGTGAGAGGCTTATGGCGGATTGTGTGATGATCAATCAAGGCTCTATTCCTCAGCAATGTGACGGTTTGTATTTGTTGATATAAATAACAATATATTACTGAACATTTAATGATCAAATGTTAAGTCTAAGCTGCACAAGTGTATTAACTTGCTGTGGCAATACTCAAACCATTTTCGTCAATAAAAAATATATACGTCAAGTAGACCATCTGAAAATCATAACTCCTAATCAATAACACTATGTAACTAATTTAGAAAACGCTTTTTAATTATTACAATATTGCCTTAAAATTAAATATAAGGTAATTAGGAAATTAACTAAGCAATAGTATAAAGGACCCCTTCAGTTTAGTAGTGTGGGATAGAAAATATGCAGGTGAAATGATACGAAATTTATAAATAAATAAAATAAATTTTAAATGATTGTTTAGGTGCTTAGGTTGTGTGAGAATTTAAACAAATGTGTGTTAGTTTTTATACCCTACAAGAGGGTATTAAAATTTTGTCCCGAAATGTGTAATAGACAGACGGAGACGTTTCCGACCCAACAAAGTTTATATATTCTGAATCAGCATGAATACCTGAGTGGATATAGCGATGTCTGCCTGTCCGTCTTCTATGCGAACTAGTCTCTCAGCTTTAAAGCTATCGAATGAATTTTGGCACAGATCCTTCATTCTGCTGCAGGCAGTACATATGTCAGAACCAGCCGGATTGGACCACTATAACATATAGCTGCCATAGGCATGATCGGTCGACAACTATGTTTTTGTATGAAAATTGTTTGCTTACAAAGGTATTTCCAAACTCACCCAAAACAAGTCTCTATAAAACTTTAACAATCTGGCAAATTTTGGTCAAAATCAGACCACTATATCACATAGCTGCCATGGGATCGGGCGAAAAAATAGGTTTTGTTTGAAAAACTAAGTGAAATAATTTGATCAAAATCGGACCAATCGAAAAAATCAGGCGAAAATTAAGTTTTGTTTAAAAACTACTTCCTGCTAGGGTATATAGATTCGGCACTCCAAAGATAGCCGTCCTTTCTTGCTTTTATATAAAACTACCCGATAAATCTAAATATTAAGCAAATTTTCGCGATTTAAATCAAAGTCTCTTATTTTGTTTATAAGGAACAGTCGCTAGTTTTAATAAAGGAACAAAATAATAAATATTAATTTTCCCGCTGGAAATCTAGTTTCTCTTGTACAATTTTAGTAACAATTGTCCTTTAAGAATATTAAAGTTTTTATTTTTATTTTGGCCTCAGGGATGACCCTTATATATGGCATATGACATATATTCGGGATACAGAGCTCGCCTACAACTTGTAATTAAACTACAAATCACTGAATTTGATTTAAAATTCCATCTATCAGATAAATTCGAACAATCATCAATCAATCTTCAATCATCACAATCCTAACTATCGTACAGTCCATACTCGTTTAATCAAAAACTTCTCCTTCGTTTTACGGCTTTCAATTCGCCTGCTTAATCATATTAGCTCTTGAGTTCGTTTCTCATTGGAATCGCTGCGTATTTTTAGTATTTTTAGGATCCCCATGGCATTTTTAAACCGCTGCGATTTATGTGAAATTGAAACTAGATTCATGTGCATATTTTCGTTGGGTTTTTCATTTCACTTTTTTGGTTATACCCCCGCCTCTCCCCCACTGCCAAACTGGGACAGCAATTTTCCATTTTCGTATTCGCTTTTTTTTCTATTATTATTTCGTTTTCGTTGCATTTTGTTTTGCTTTTGTGTTTTGTTATTGCTGTTGTGGATTTTTTTGGCATCGCGGCCACTTCCGCCCCAAGATTCGGCTTTGTTTTTGTCTGCTGGCACGCTTTTTTTAACGCTGCACTTGGGAATAGGAATAGGAACAGGAATTGGAGTGGGAATGGGAATATTTATACGTCAGCGCCCTGCACTGCCCCCACCCCCCAAAAAAATAAAAAATAAAGGTGCCCGGTGGTAGGCGGGGTCTATAAAATATGGCGCGTACATCTTTTGCTTTTGTTTGCGTTTCTTTTGGAGCGAGAAATGTCAAAAAGCTACACAAAATTAAGTAAACAAACTATAAAAGCAGATTATGATACTTATAAACATAAACTGAACGGCGGAGCATTCATTTAACAAAAAAATCAGCAGCAGCTACGAAATATGCAAATTGAATTGTGAAGAGGAGAAAAAATAGCTCAGGCGACGGCCTCACTTTAATCGCTGTTAACTTAATTAACAAATGGGCCTTTGAGACTCTTGTCAGTTTTACAGTTTTTAGTTTTACTTGAAATTTAAATTTTTGAAATATGCATCAAGTGTTTTTTTGGTGCGCACTCATGAATATTCATCGGAAACAAACACTTGATGAACTCGTAAATTTTCCGACACTGCCTTTTAAATATGCATGAAAATTAAATCTCCATTGCTGCACAGACTGTGATACATATTTAAATTTATATGTATTTTTTATTTGATTGCCTTGCCGTCACTTTCATGTGTTGGGCCAACTTGATTTGTATTTTGTTTGTATTTTATTTTATATCAAAAGTAATTGAGGGGTGCTATGTTTTCTACTATGTAGGATAAGTCGATTCAAAATTCTGTGGAAGCTCTGTAATTTGTAAATCTGAAGCTCATCGCACACACGCATTTGTCGAAGACTATTGACGTTTTGAACAAGATTGATGGATAGATAATGTGACTGATAAATCTCTATTACGACGCATCCTTTTTCCTGCCAGCCGCTGAGAGTTAATTTCAAGCCACTGAGACAATGATTTGATTTTGGCCGTGTCATTGTCGTCCTTGGGGACACGCCCAGCCAACGCTAAACTGCCAGCCAGCTGCCAAGAAACTGCTCTCTCATTTGTCATGACCTAACGACAAGGTAGACAGGGACAGGGTTTGGGCCAAGTGTCTTTCACACAAAACAGGGCTTGATTGTGAGCAGAAAAAATGCAGGAGCCATAAAAGATTCGATTGATTGGCATCAATGATGGCGTTTTAACCAAATCACAGACTCATTTACAGCAGATTCCCAATACAGATGGACCCAAAACCGAGACCAGGACGTGTCATCGTTAAACCGGCCACCAAAGTCATAAAGTTCCACCTGAAACAGAAACTGACTGAAGGTGTCTGTTGGAAATTGTTCTCAAATGAAACTAGGCGCATAACTTGATTTATAGTTTGGCTTAAGTGACAGTTAGTTGACCACTTCTGAAATGAGTGTCCATTGAAAACACTCAATAAAACTGCAGGTCATAATTTACCCATTACGAATTAGCCATCAATAATAATTAATGTACTTAAGCCCAAAAGGTGTCAAATTTCGTGTCATATTTGTCGCATAAAATAAAAGAAAACCATCGAATGCAAATTTTATAAGTTCAAACAGTGTTTCTCGTGTCTCTCTGCATTGTTGCTGCTAACTTTGGGTAATCAAATTAATAATTCGTGTGGTGATTGTGATCATACGGACTAATACGCTACTTAAATTGCTTTTATTCGAGTATACATATCAATAACTAATTATATATGCAGCTAATTATACTTATGTACACACAGACTGTCATGTTACTCAATTCAATAGAATTATTTTTAAATCACTTAAACATGCGATTGCCTGAGGCAAGTTGTATTTGGGTGGAAGGATATAATATCGATTTCTTTAAGTAAGCAAAACAGACAATTTGCTTTTCATTCGCTGTGTGCATAGAGTAGGAGAATAGTAAAAGCATTTCAAGTGAAAATAAATAGTACGAGGCAGCGGCAAGAACAACGGGCAACGGGGCAAGAACAACAACAACATCAAAGGAGGCAGCACACACATGGATATCTAAGTAGAAGCAGAGAAAATCGCTTATGCAGGAAGCACTTTTCTTAGGGGCTCCTGCTGAGATTTTCGACGCAGCGGCGGCTGCTGCAAGGATAAGAGCTCGAGCTCTTATCCTCTCGTTCTGCGGTCCCTTCTCCCGATGTGCGAGTGCTGCTGGTTTGTGTGGGAACGTGATTTCAGCATAATTCCGTATATCAGCGCATAAATGGAGCATGCCAGTGACACACACACACACACAAAGCCGCACACTCATACACAAAAACAAACACTCACAGTCACGGCCACATGCCGCCAGGAGCCAAAGGACCAAGCTGCACTTTTCCAGTTTATTGCGGCTGGCAGGCAGCTGACTGCAGCCTCAGTTCTCAGTTTCCCAGCATACAGCTCCTAGTTATCGCTGGCGGGTCAAGTGTATTAAAAACGAATGCCAAATTTGTGGAAATCTCTGCACAGATGTGAGCAGCACATGTAAAAAGCGCTTACAACTTAAAATATGTATTTGGGCAGCTTAAGAAATTGTTATTATTCGACAAATCTGAGCTATAACATATTGAGTTTTAATCACAATCAATTCTTAGTTGAATTCCAGTCTGCAAGCCTTTCAACCACCCAAAACTGAATCGATTTCCAGCACCAAGACATTTTGTTCAACCCAAAAGAGTTTACATCTGAATTGAATTAAGTTTTGGAAGTAAATGATAGATTTACTGATATACTAGTATAGTATAGTACTCCTTATAAATTTGATTAGTGTCTGATTAGTGTAAAAAGTTTAAGGGGCTTATTGTTATCTCTTCAAACTCAATTTCATTTAAACTATTACCAATTAATTCAACTAAAATTAAGTTCGGTTCTCTCATGTTGAATGCAAAGTTTGAGGCAGTTTTCGTATTTTTCGCTGTTACGATAGTAGGCAGCATTTACTGATGAGTTGGCAGGGCTGGTCGTAAAAGTGGACAGCCATAATACTTCTCGAATGCTGCAGTTATATTCAAATTTAAATTTAAATGCTTACATATTTCTATATGTTTATGTAGTGAGTAAGTTGCTATATAAAGTAGATATAAGGTAAAATGACCAACTCTGCTTTGAAATTTATTATTGTTTGAGATCTTTGTTGTATTCTCCAGGTGTTTTGAGCTTTCTGGCTAGAGTGTTTGCTGGGAGGAAGCTCTTCTAGTCCAACGAGTAGAGTTTCTACTTACTTGATCCTCAATTTTTGTTAAATTAATGTATATCTCTCTATCGCACAGCTTCTCACGTTCTAATGCTGTACCTCACACCTGGATACCGTATGTCCTAGTTGGAGCTATGATTCAGTTGAGTTTGGCCTTGGAATTACCAATGACGGAAATTGCAGAGTGTTCTGGAGTGTTTCAGTGATTGGTTAGGTATTCTTGAAGTTCGTCAGTTAGTACACTTTACTCTCACTTTTCATTACTCACACCTAAAGAACTTCACAAGCTGCCCTCGAATTGTACAAAGTGCTGCACACCACCAAAGCGGCCATCATTCAGTTTTGAAAATCGAAAATCATCGAGTGCCAATTTACAATTTGCAAATCGAAAAGGCAGCCAACGTCAATGCGCAATCCTCAATTCAGAATCCGCAGGCACATGGCCATCAGACGGATGAGGCGGCACCGTCAAAGCCAGCGAGCGGTCAAGGGACCACATCAACACACACACACACACACACACACACACACACAGAGACACAAACACACCGCATACACCACACACACGCACACACATTCACTGAGGACACACATCGATAGGTGGTTGCCAAATACGAAACATGAAATTCGAGCGCTTTAAAACTGAGCCCATTGATTTTTGAGCTGAGCACGTCCAACCCCTGCCCTCTCTACTCCACTGGCGTGTGAGTATGAGTATGACTGTGTGTGTGGGTGTGTGTATTTGTTTTATTTTAAAATATTTCTGGCTTTTCCGCATTTTCATTCATGCCGCACAGCCTCAAAGTCACAGCAATCCATTCACGTTGCCGTATCCATTCGCAGGATGTTGTTGCGGGTGGGTAATTTTTCAAGTACTTGGTGCCATGTTCCAATGTGTTTGCTTAGCTTCTGTTGCTTGAGAGCAGCATTGGCAGCAAAAGGGTCGGAATTTGCTATGTGTGTTTTATGGTTTTTCCAATATATATTGGGAGCAGAAATCAAGGATTAAAATGAGCAACATCCGCCAGGACTTTGCTTATTTGCCTTCGCGCTTAGCGCCGTCGAGGGTTTTGATTCCATCAGCAAGGATGCTCCTCAGCTGCGGGTATGCCACCATTTTTACAAATTGTTGTACAAATATTTGGCTTTCCAAGTTGCCAGTAAAAGAAAACAACGAAGCGACCTCTGACCAACGAAAAAACACCAACAAAATTCTCGCTACGCATTTATTGAATTAATGGATTATATCTGTGTCAAAACATCTGTGTTCTCCACACATTTCTTTTTATTATTTATTCAAAACAGTTTTTGGCCCTAGCATATTTATTTACTTGGAATTTTCACCCTTCCCCTTTAGGATTCCATTTTGTTTCCATGCATTCAAATTGATGTCCACGCAATTGATGAAATGGAAATTAACGTTTTAATCTCTCGAAGTTTTGTGAAATTCAAGTGCAGTTCAAATGCTCGTTAAAAAGCGTGGGCATAAACTTTTTGAAGAGGGTGTTGCTAGGAAGCCAATCGTTGGGCATTAATTCTTGGTATACCCAAAAGGACATTGATTAATTTGCACAAGGTCCGCAGCCCTTAAAGAATCCTTATTAATTTTGATAAGAATGTAAAATACATTCAACAATTCTGTATAAATTTACTTTGTATTCCCTGTGCAAAAAATCATCCCAAAATAACAATTTAAAGAGTGAGAAATAAATTCAAAATTTTAAAAATAACTTATAATTACATAAATAAAATTTCCCGAAATTTCTTGTTATCATTGTTATTATTTAAAGTTAATTATTATATCCCAAAATTTTGAATTAATATTTATATGTATTTTAGAAAATATAGAAACATGAATGTATGTACTAAAATTTAAATATTGTATTTAAAAAGTAATAAGAAACGAAACTAAAATATTTTAAAAAATATTGTATTATTTTTTATTTTAACAAATTAAACTTAGTATTTAATACTAAGCTTAATGGCAGTTTATCGAGCACTGGCTGCTAAGGCCTGACTATATTTACTCCCTGTACCCATAAAATGGGTAAAAAGGGAGTATTGGATTTGTGCAAAAGTATGTAACAGGCAGAAGGAGACATCTCCGACCCTATAAAGTATATATATTCTTGATCAGTATCAAAAGAGATTTCGATTTGAAATGTCGGTTGTTGTGTTGTGGGGTTGTATGGAAATGAAGTGGGGAGTGTAGATATCTCGCCCCGTTCCCCCGAAATTCGATCAAAACGTTTTACCGCCACATTTTTAAAGATATGGCTTTGGGATTTTGCATGCACACTACTTAGACCACTCTTAATCTACTGCCTAAATTTCAAGTCGATCGGATAATAAACACGGAAGTTATTCAACGAACAATGTTCAGTACTGGAGCGAGGAAGGGAAGAAGCACAGCCACGACTTAAAATGCCTCGCGAACGCTGTGGCTCGTGTGTGTGCGGCCTTGTGCATGTGTAAGTGGACGAACATATGATTGAAAGTTTTAGACCTGGGTACAGGGAGTTTCGTAGTCGGGTATGCTCGACTATAGCATTCTTACTTGTTTTAGTTTTAAGGGTTGCTGAATTCTAAACTGTAAAATAAATGTTAAAAAAAGTGTACTTTAGAAAAGCAAAGCTCCAATTTTTAGAAATTATCGTACACTTCCTAAAAACTAGCTGCCCTTGACTCCCAAGTAATCTAGATATTCTAAATTCTAGTATATATTTTTTGCCGAGTGTAGGAACTTATAAATGGAGCTAATTAACTCAGCACACTTACATACGTTGCTGATCCTGTACAATCAGCTTGTTTTCGTTTTCATCGTTCCCAATTATATAATTGTCCCCCCCCCCCCCCCCCCCTACCCATTCCCCATGAACACGTACCTGCTGCAATTGTAGAAACTACAAATCCCACCAAATAGTTTGTTGCATGTTCAAATTACATTACGGCCAAAACAGCAAAGAGGAACGCTTAGCCAAAAAAGGCCACAATCACAACTGGCTCTGTGAGCAAACACAAAGAGCAAAGCACAAAAAACCATGTCAATTTTCTATTCCAATTGGCCAAACATATACACACACACACACACACACACACACACACACACACACACACACACACACACATAAACAAGAGGGGAAGTGGGGATAACTACAGTTGTAGGCCCGTTTTTATTTTTATTGGCCACATTCATTCCAATTGCGGCTACTCACACAAACAAAGCTGGAGTGGGCGACTAAACACATGCCACAAATTGGCCAAAAGGAAAATCGAGGCGCCTGTAAACTTTTATTTTTGGTTCGCATTAAAATGCACTTGTTAACAAGTAATTTGTCGGGGAATGGCAGATATTTGCTTATCGCAGTCATGAAATCAGTTTAGCGATATAAAAAGGTTGAATATTTGATTAGATAGCAACGCAGTTGACCCCGAACCTGCAAAAAGGACAACGTTTTGTATTTGAAATTCAGTGTAGTCCAACTGAATGGCTTTTGTGGCTTGTTTAACTTCCTGACTTCCTGATTGCTAATTGAAGTTCATACTTGGCCATAATTGGACGGACTGTTGTTATTCGATCTTATAGAGAGTGAGCTAAGTGTACGGACCGGAGATGCACTTATAATTAAGATAATGACAACTTCATTTCATTCATTTGGATATTTGATACGCTCTTCCCACACTTCAAGCACTTCATAAGACTCAAATGAAGAAAAGTACAAAACTTAATCTTTATTAGAGCGGGCCAAACAAGAGAGGGGACTGCTTATAACTTTAACACTTAAGCCGCCACGAAGTCGACTTGGTACTTGAAAATAATTCTACAATATGGTTATTGTTCTCAAAAAACAACAACGGAGAGCCGAGTCAAATCCCCAGCGAGACCAAATCAATTTCAATCAAACAAATGCAACCGTCCGAGGAGAGGCTCAAGCATCAAAATCCACTCAAGTGAACCAATAAAAAGAAAACAAGGAAAAACTCGAGCCCAAACAGGAAAAGTCAAAAAAGTGAATGCCGCGAGGGGTTAGCTCCACCACTCACATTCTCAAAATGAAATTGAAATGAAATGCATGTTACAAAATAATTGAGAATAATCGAATTTAAATCACATTTGGCTGACGCTGACGCTGACGCTGATGATGATGATGATGGGCTCGAGATGGCATCGATAACAACGACAACTGTTGTCAATAAAGCGACGGCTGCGGGGTGAGGATTCTGTGAGTGTCGCAGTTTGTCACCAGCAGCATAAATCCAATTACACATGGCACAATTCGGTATCGTTCCCATTCCCATTCCCACTCCCGGTCGCTCGGCGTCTCGAGTTTGGGAGGAGTTCGACAGGCGATTTGTATGAAAATTTACAGCCCACCCCGCAATTGGATCTGAGTCACATCACCGGTCACAGTTGCATTCACCAGCAGCAACAAATCGCTTTGCTATCCAAGCGCAACATTACAAACTCGAAAAGTGCATTCCTATTTTCCAGTCCCTAGTAATTAACGGTGGATGTGTGTGTGTTTGTGTGAGTGTGTTTGTGTGTGCTGTGACTGTATTTTGATGCCAGATGTTTGGCCTGAAAGGTTACGCCTGTGTTTCAAAATACACAAACGGAAAAGCCAGCATTCAGCCAGGCAAACAAAATTTAATCATAGTGTGCGGTAATGAACCACCAAAAGCAACAACAACAACTACAACAGCAACAACCAAAAACCCAAAAGGAGAAAACCCATTGACATTTTCTCGTTTTTCATTTAATGTCCATGAAGCGCACTGAAATTTAATGGATAAAATCATTGTGTTTTAAGAAGTCATGACCTTGTATAGGAAATCACGTTACAAAGGTATTTTCCAATGAATTATCTATAGAATCTGTCGCTGACAATCCTGTGTGTAAGGTTTTTGTAAAGTAACAGTAAATTGCTTCATTAACAGATTATATAAAGAGTATAACTTGAAAATTTGGACTTACTTAAGTCAATTTAAGGCTTGTTTACTGGCTTGGGTACAATAGATCTTATATCTCAAGCGCCCCACCACCAAATAATAAAAGCAATCCCGTTTTTAAGAATCAATTTTAGCATATTACAAAAATACGTAGACCATAAGTATGTTTTGTAACTGATTTAATTGCTATTTTATGCATAGATCACAGTTACTAACCCTTTGTTCATTAAAATTTCAAATGTTTTCTCCCCCTATAGCTAGGTGACGCAAAACAACAGTCATCCCTGTATTAACCACAAATATCTTTTATTGAGCTACCAACCTTCAGTTGATATAAAAAAATATGACCTGTCAAAATGTTATTCCCATTTCCTTTTTAATTTAACGCACATTTCGAGCCAAAACCCAATACAACTGAACTTTCCGGCAACAATGTAACCCCTACAGAAGAGTGTTAATGTCTAAATTGCTTTTCATTTTTTTTTATTTTGTATTTTGTGGTTCGGTTCGGCTTGTTTCTGTAACCCTGCGTACTTTTCAACATTTCCATTTCCAAACATTTCGACTTGTGTTTTTGTGGCTACACTGTTTATTTTTCAATTGAGGTTTTGACGCAATTCCGTCAATGGCACCGAATGTTTTATTTATGCCACCCCCTACGTTGCGTTTGGGTTACTTCACAGGTTTTCAGCCGGAGGTTCTGGCAGTGTGTGTGTGTGTGTGTGTGTGTGTGGCACGGTTCACACATTGCAACCCTATCAGTTTGGCGTACGTAGTACGTACATAGTATATGTGAAATGGGATCTAACACTCACCTTCATCTGCCGTCGCCGGATGCTGTTCGCCGAGGCTGCCAGGGACATTCAGCGGCAGGACGAAGCCAGCCAGGAAAAGCCACTGAAGTGGGAAGATGCCACGCCTCTTGTTGCTATTGTTGTTTTTGTTTTTGTTTTTGTTATGCCTGTTCCCGTTACTTTTGCACATTGTGGCAATTGCGCTCTGCGGCTTTTTAGAGGAAGGTTTGTTGCTCAATCTACGAGTTCAGCTCAAATATGCCTGCCTTATTTGTTGGCTAGCAGGACGGGGAGCGCGTGCTGGGCTCACCTGGCCCCGGATGCGGATGCGGATGCGAATGCTTTGTCTGAGTTTAAATTCTTCGCTTGGCTTTTGTTAATTTGGCGTTTTTCATAAGTTTATCATTGTGGCAGGCAGCTTTTCCGAGTTGCTCCCTATAGTTGTTTCATTTAATGTTTCTGCTCTTCTCATCGTATTGAGTTGCCTTGCATCACTCTCGCCTTGCCTCCTCTCGCTGTCGATGTGGTTTTTGCTCGTTTCAATTCGATTTGATTTGCATTTGGTTTTTACCACTGGCGTGCGCCACTGTAAATAGAAAATAGAAAACACAATATTTTCACGAATTAGTTTTCATTTATGCATAACAGCAACTAGAGCAACAACAGAATATTGCATTGCAAATGAAATGAATCACAGAATGCATGTAAAATTCGAATTGGGATCTTGTTGCCTGCAACACTAGTATTTTGTTCTTTTCGTTGCAAAATTAATAAACATTTTGATGGCCATTTGCTGTCACGGCTAAATTTGAAACCCTTGTGTTTTGCGAATTTCAAATAGTTGTGAGTCCGTTCAATTAGTTTTGATTTTCTGCAGTGCAGCACCTTTTTCACCCGATCCTATGACAGCTATGTGATTTAGTAGTCCGATTTTGAACAAATTTTAATCAGATTGTATAAGCTTTCTAGACTCGGTTTGGGTGAGTTTGGTGAGGATATCTTTATAAACTCGATCATTCTTATGACAGCTATATGTTATGGTGGTCCGATCCGGCCGGTTCCGAAATATGTCCTGCACCTGCACCAAAAAGAAGAACCTGTGCCAAGTTTCATTACGATAGCTTCAAAAGTGAGAGACTAGTTTGTATAGAAACAGACGGACACACGGACTTCGCTATATTGACTCGACTATTCGTGCTGATTCAGAATATATATACTTTGCTGGGTCGGAAACATCTCCATCAGTCTAGACACATGTCGAGTCATATTATAATACCCTCCGCTAGGGCTTAAAAATCAGAAATGGTGTTTATTTAAGAACTTAATTGTCTACAGATTGTTTATGAGTAGTGAACGGTACTCCGTTTCACAATTAAGGAAGTCGCCTCTTTCTTAGGTTGAGAAACCAAGACGAGTCATTCCGAGAACTAACTCTGGACCATAGGACAAAATTGGTAAAGTGTGTGTCGAATGCTTTTTCGCATAAATATTGGAAAATGAGCTTGAAGCCTATTGGATGATAAACAGAAACGTCTCATATAACAGTTTTTCGAAATTCTCCACGCTTGTGGGTGGAATTTTCCGAAACCCGTCCTTAGTGTGAACTACTGTGAAAGTTTCAGCATCCTAGCTTTACAGTTTGGGCTGCGATGATTGCCAATCAGTCAGTACGAACTGTTAAATATATGTAGAAGGCAGAGATACGTTTTCTTTTCCATCTTGAAATTATTTGCACAAAAAGCGTAGCGATTCGCAATGTTGAGTCTATCACGTGTCCTCTTCTCAAATTGACTGTATCCGGTCAGCCTCAACACACAGAACCATTGTGACACTCTCAGTCCATATAGCTCACTCGCTCGTACATCGCCTTCTCGCATATGTAAGACTACGAATGTACAAGAAGCACTCTCTCTTTGTCTCTTTCTTCGTTTATTCACACCTTACTCAACACTAACAATGTTCTTAACATAGTAACGTTAATAACATAGCTCTTTTAAGTCTACGACATATTAGATTGAATTAAATGCTTGACGTTATCCAAATCTATATATAGAGATAAATGATCCGATTATGAAAGAAAGTATGACAGATAAAAGTAAATCAAGTTCAATTGTGTCCGCATTTGAATCATTTGATCATAAAATTGATTGATTACGCTCCATCCGAAGAGTTGTGCTTAAAGTCCTTCCCTGGGTTTTCCATAATATTAAACATACTCTGGAGTATGCTGACAGCCAGCTCAGATAAAGAGTTGAGACCAGAATTCGACACGCACATAAGCAGAGCGAAGGCAAAATGCCTTTAGCTAAGCAACAACAAAGACAAAAGCAGGAAGAAAATGGAAAATGTTCGGTAAAAATGTCTCATTTGGAATGCTGGCCCTCTGCCCAAGCAACATAATCATTTTGATGGCAACTATTTAAATATTAAAAATGCCTGAAACGCTCTCCGTGCTCGACAGGCACAGCCTGGGAGCAATGTTTGTGATAGATTACAGTCCCGCAGTGCCCAGAGCTGTCAAATGACCAGGTTGTTGCTGCTGCTGCTGCTGTTGCTGTTGGTCAACACCGAGGGCCGAGTAAATAATAAATAAATAAATATTTATTTAATATTAAGCAAGAAGAATGCGGAGCTGGCGCTTTGGGGTTGCATATGAAAGGAGAATTTTGTCAAGCTTTCAACATGACAAAACAAATTGACCTCAATTTCTTATAGCAAATACTCGGGATTGTCGACCAAAAAGGAGCAAACGTAACCAAATATAAATGCACAAGGTAAGCACAACTTACACACAACCAACAATCACACACACACATATATACACACACACTTAGTGACGCACTGGGGGGCTGTCATTCACAGTGAGAGGTCTCGCAGCGTGGCCAGGTGAAATATTGCTTAATATGAGGTAAATACAAAGATTTAAGTAGCAATCAGGCTCCGTCGAGCTGCTCCCCTAAGCAAAGTTTCCCCTCGACTTGCTACTTATACATATGTATGTATACATGTTCTAGTTTATTTTCTCTATACTGCTTGAAGCAATTTCGCAAGATTTTCCTTAGTTAAGGGCTTAACAGCAATTCTTCTAACGCAAACACAGCCGCATTGACACGTTAACAGGCGAACAGAACAGAACAAGCTCGCAGGAGTCAATGGGAACAGGATCCGTTTGCCGGGGCAGGAAGAATTGGGCGCTTTGATTGCTGGACCTACTGAATACATAAACAAGCAAATTCAGTAAAATGTCTACCCGAATTTACTATAAATCAAACAATGCTTGACTTTTTGGTTAGTCATCTTTATAGTCATCTTTATAAAATAGCTTATAGTTGTTGTTACTTCATTACACCGAATCAGGATAGTCACTTTCATCGGACTGCGAATATTCAGATGTATCCTCCTCGTTTTCGTCCACAATAATAATCATGCGTGGACCTTGCGTCCTCTCATAGTACGAAAAGCTTGTGCGGCACACAGGACATCGACGATTTTTCCGGACGACCGTGCAATATCCCTTCATGCATTCATAGCAGAACGAGTGCTTGCAGGTGAGGATGACCTCGTTACTCTTGGGCATCAGGCAGAAGACACAGCAGTCTGGTTCCTCATTGGGCTGATCCATTTTATTGAAGCGACTCTCGGAACCTTTCGACAAGTTGGCAATGTAATTGCAAGCAAAACTTATAATAAATACAAACGTCAAAAATTATTCTTGGCTGATTTTTATCGATAATCGATAATGCATTGAAGTTTTACACTGAACACTATCGACACACCCTTATGTATCGGTTGAAAAAATTATCTGTGGAAAGTAACATTCATTGCTCAGTATTATCAATTTGATTATTATTTCAGGTGTACCCTTTCTTATTCTCATTTCACTTTCCGTATGTAATTCCACATAAGCCAGCGCCCATTTGCAAGGGGCTTCCCCGCGTGCCGTTCCTGTGCGCTTTTATTTCGCTGTATGTCAAAGGTAGCTACAATTTTCCTAGAAGTAGCAGCCACAGAAATGTGGCAGCCAGCAGGCAGGGAAAAGCAACTACCAACTGGAAACTGGCAACTGGCTACAATGCATGAGTTGCCATTCATAATATTAGCGCGTCGAGGCGATGACGATGACGACGACGATGACGACGACGACGACGACGGCAACGAGGAGGAGAGATGGTGATGCAAACAAAGACTCGAGCCATGTGCAAGGACGTTGTTGTGGGCTCGACAAGGAATTGGTAAATAAAGGCAGCCGGGAGTGCCACAAACTACACGTGTACGCAAAGCAATCAACAAGCAGGATACGAGCCGAATGAGTAACATAAATAATAAAAACGAGAGTCGCTGGCATAGTCACCTCCTTCGCCTGCCACCTGCACAACATTCATCTCACCTTCCACTTCTTGCGCCCCTCCATGTGCCACTCACAACATTCGCATGAATGATGTCTGAATGGTGAATGTGTGAGTGGCAGGCAGGCAGGCGCAAGGATAACTGGAGGAGGTTGTGTCGAGAATCTTGGTAGGCGGGGGAGCTCTCAACTGCCAGGACGCTGCTTATTTATGCTGTGCCTATTGGCGCCACTTGAGACCCAAGACCTCAGACCTGAGACGGACTGGCCTCCATTTGAATCTAGCGCAAATAGAAAATATTTATGTATTATGCAAAGCGAAAATGCGTAGTATCCATGGAACAGGGTTCGGCAGACGGAGACGTGGCCAAATAATGGAAACCTGTTGGCTGAAAATCTAATTTTCATGCACGAACCGAGGCCAAGGCAGCCCCTCCGCGTCCCTACGAGCCCAGTACGTGTAAATATGTACGAGTATACACAAATTTACCGATCCTGGGCAGGCCCCAGGCACACTTGAAACACCCACGCAGCAGCCTACACATAACTCAGAGTCAAGGCAAGGGAAGTGGAATGTGGGGAGTGCGGAGTGCGGAGTGGGTAACCTGCACAAGGGTATTTAATTTGGGTTTACGCGCCTGTATCCTACCCCAAGATTGTGTGAGACTCTTCCTGCTCTGCACATGGTCGCCTTGGCAGCAGGCGGGAGAGTTGGCCAATTGTTTATGTGCCTATTGTCGAGTTGTGCTATCTGGAGTATCTGTAAGCCGTAAAACTCGACTCGTATTGGCTAAAGTGATTGGAAGAAGGAAACCCCTAGAGACTGCAGCAAGGACTGCAACGCTTGGGCAAATACACAAGCGTCCATTGAAATACTTTTTCTTTTTCTTTTTGCTTTGAATCAGCAAGCTAATAGAAACTTTACTTCAAATCTCGATAGGGAAGTCTTTATTATCAGCTTCACCTCCTTTTAAAGTACATCTTTCAAGTGAAGCTGGCTTGAGTTTCCATCTCTTTAAGCTGCTCAATTCATTTAGTTGATTTTCTAGTAGTCATTGTTTGGTCTTCCCATTCCCAAACAATCAGGATACTCCACACGGCGAGCCAATTTGCATAAGTGATTTGCTGCTCCTACTGCTGATTCAGTGTTGAGCGATGTTTGCTGGGTTCCAGCTCGCTTCACATGATCTCTTCATTCGCATCCTGCGGCGCATCAAATGATGCCTGACTCTGTTGAGGTAAACTACGTCAAAATGGGACAACGTGACGCCAACAAATTTATGAACAGAATCTGCACATGCAAAACGAATTTGAGACTAGGCAAAGGCTTCAGCCCTCAGCCCTCAGCCTTCAACCCAACTCCTGCTCCTCCGCTGCGGGAGACGAGAGACAAGAGATGGAGACTGGACCATGTCACATTGACAGCTTGTAGCTGTTGCTTAAATGGGGGCTGGAGGGAGAAGCTACACTTCTGCTTTAGTAAGTGAAATTAATTAAAAAGGACGCATAGCGTTAGTCAAGGATTGTTGGCAGACTGTGGCAGACAGTTGGACAGAGGACGGACTTGGGCACACAATGAATGGGCAAAAAGATGTCAACACTTTGTTCAAGATGATGACGTCGTTGTTGTAGTCATTGTTGCTGTTGTTGATGTTGTTGTTGTTGTTGGCGTCGCTATGCTGTCCATTGTTGGCTGTCATTGTTTCATATTGCTCTTCTCATAGTCGGAGGCGACATCGTCCTTCTGCTGCTGTTTATGAAGTGCCAGGATATCTGCACGTCGCCTTAGAAGGGCGGTGGGCGGGGACACCTTGTTAATAATAGAATCTTACTTCTATTTTTGCTCGTTTCGCGTTACAAACTCGCAACAACAAGGAACACTTATTCTTTATTTTGTTTCCACTTGAGTCAGCTGGGAATTTCCTTTGAAAGAGGTTACTTTGCTCTTTCAGTTTCGGTTTCAGTTTCAGCTTTAGCTTTAGCTTCTTTTCATTTCATTTGACGTAACTTCTGCGTTGCCACTTGAATCATTTTCTTTACAGCTTTTTTTGTATTAAAATTCCTTGTTTCTTTTACCGAGTAATGGGCACAAGTGTTTAGCGGATCTTTTGGGAGCGGCGCGACATTTAAATAATTGAATTTAATATTTAATACCCACGTTTTTGTGTGACTCACTTTCATATAAGTTGTGAAGCTATCTGCTTTCATTCTGTGCGTGGTATAATAATAATAAAATTGAAATTTCATATGACTTAGGCCGAACTCCTTCCACAGCTCTTACCACATCAAATCGGATTTAAATTCTGTGGCGAATGTTAGTACATACACTAAAAAATAATTAATTAAATTTGTTCAAACATCTTTGCTTTGAGTTTCTTTCGGCTTGGCAAACATTTTCTCTAATGAATTTCGGCTAAAAGCCGAAAATTGAAAACTTTTGCTGCAGTCTTCAAACCACTTGGATTAGACACCAAAATACTTGGCAAAAAGCCACAGGAATCGAATTTTTATATATTTTAAATAATTTTAAGCGTTTTAAAATTTTCAAAATGCAGCAGGCAAATGTCCTGTTGCCGTCTGTTTCCTTTTTTGTTGTGGTCAACCACAAAAATGCAAACTTTAAAACTGCAAAAACATAAATTCGTTTCACATGTTGCTTTTGTATATTTAGCAAAATGAAAAGCAAATAAATTCATATTGCAGAAAATTGCAGTGTGAAAATATTTGCTATGAAAAATGCAACGGCAAACAAAACAATTTGCAGCATTTGTTCAATTTATTCGTAAAAATACAAACTTATATGCATGCTTAAACATAATAAATATAAATATGCATGCATACGACTACTAAGAACACATATTATTATTATCATTTCAGCGAATTTGTTTTAATTAAGAGCAAAAAGTCAGTGCCGCGTGTCCGTTTCCCTGGAGGGCTTCCCTGGCAGGATATGGACGCAGGACATGGGACAATGTGCGCCCACAGAGCGCGTAAAATTTAAATGCCACCAAAGAGCGGAAGCAAAAACGAATGAGACATTTCGGTTCGATGTGAATGACTCAGTGATACCCTGGAATTAAAATTTAAATAGGGTTAAGACTATGAGGGTTTTCATTCCGGATTGTGGTTGATTTTGTTTTCATAAAGTAGCAATGTTTCGGATATAGTATTTTCGAAGAGTTTATAATCAATTGGTTCAAAGGGACAAGCCTAATATTCAATGGTATTTCGGAATTGGGAACCGCTAAGAATATCGATTCCGAAATATTTGGCAGGAATCGAAAAAGTTGCATATATGTATAAGATTTTAAAAAACAAAGAAAACTTTGTTTATTTTATTCCAATTGTTATAATTTTTACTGTGATCGTTCCCCTTAAATTTGTTCTCTCAATCCTAATGACTATGATTGTGATAGTTATGTTGAACATATTTTCTTTGATTTATTGATTGGTAACAAGTTTTCATAGGCTTAACTTCAATTTCATTAAATATTCCTTTCAATTAATACCTTTTTGATCCCATCAATACAGGGTACATTGAAGAAAAACAGCTGAAAATCATAAAAAATGCATATGGTCGTTGAGCTCACATGTAACATGTAAACTGTATAAATATAACAAAAACTGTTTATATAAATGGAGTTGAATTTTGTTTTAGCTCAATCTCTTTCCCGCTTCTCCCTGTCTCGCTCACTCTCTCCTTCCCTCCCACTTTTGATGTCATTTTGTTTATATTTTCAGGGCAATACACAACAAAAAAAACGTGATTTTTGTTTTTTGTCACCGCAGTGGAGAGAAAAGAGCAGCCGCATCGAAACTCGCGGGGATTTCAAAAAAAAAAAAGAAAATGCCATGTAACGAACGCAAAGGTGCGCCAGAAACACACACAAGTACACACACTCCCCGCCACACACCACACACCACACATCACACCAACACCTACCCACATGTATGTATGTACTCTAGGGATCCTTGGCGTATATCAAATGGATTACAAAATGCTTGGAAAATTATTTTCAAATGTGCCGCCAGAGAATTTTCGTGGCTCGCTCCACATTTACAGCCCTTTTACTCAGCAGTTAACAGCTATGTGGGTGGGGGGTGGAGGGGCGAAATGTCCCAGACAGTGGTTAAAACATGTTTTATTGGCCCGCTCGCATGTTTTCAAAAATGTATTATATGGGGGTGCATTGAAGAAGGAAGTGACTGATTCGAAGCAATGTTGTGGGGAGCAGCTACTGAGTGCTAAGGAAGGAAGTGGGAAGTGGGCAGAAGGAGTAGAGCAGTGGGGTGCGGGCAGGCTGGGATCAGCTACCGGCCCGAGGACTTTGTTTGGTTGCGATTGCGACTTGCGGTTTTCATGGCCCATGCACGTGCCAAAGGGAAGTTTGGATCGATGTGTGTGGGTGGGTGTGTGTATTAATTGATGGTTTATATAGCATATCTTCATATGTACATATGTGCTATATACGGGTGTGTGTATAGGCTAACAGGATCTGCTTCTTATAGTGGCACAAGTGGGCGTCCCTGCCGCCTGTCAACTTAATTGGTTGCGGTGTGAAATTAATTGGATTTTTACGCACTTTATCTTGGTTTTAATTACCATCCAGATACAACACACCAATCGTAGCTACAGTGGGCAATTAACGGTTACTGCATAAACTTATTTTCCTGCGCCAAATTATGGATTTTTAATTGAAACACAAACTTACTTTTGTGTCTAAAGTAGAGACGAAACAATCGTCGGTGTTCGAGATGGTATTTTACTTTACGACATTGCCAATTAACACACTAGTTAAACAATCTTTAATAAACTCTTTTAATCACCGATAATCTACGAAGAAACTAACTCAGGGTAAGTTTTTATTTGATATTGATTGATTTCTTGTGGGGAGCGTAACGATCATAAGTAATATACTTAAAAATGTCATTTTAAGCATTATTTCCTGTTTTATTTATTGCACAAGAAATCAAATTTATTTTTGAGATTTATTTTTTCTTTTAAAATATATAATAATAATAACAATTATAATTATAATAATAATAATAATAACAACAGTAATAATAATAATAATTATAATAATAATTGTGATAATAATAATAATAATAATAATAATAATAATAATAATAATAATAAAAATAATAATAATAATAATAAGACTAATAATAATAATAATAATTATAATAATAATAATAATAATAATAATAATAATAATAATAAGATAATAATAATAATAATAATAATAATAATAATAATAATAATAATAATAATAATAATAATAATAATAATAATAATAATAATAATAATGATAATATAATACTTAATAATATACTATAATATATATAATAATACTTTTTCGCTCCGAAACAAAAATGTTTTCTTGAGTTTTATATTTTGACGAAAAATAACGATTATTTATTGAGTTTTATATTTTGCTTAAAAATAAAACTGATTTCTTGAGTTTTATTTTAAATATATAAAAACCTCAAATGTGTTATTTATAGTATTGGGTTCAAAAAACATCAGAAATCGTTGGAAAATTATGAAGATTCATTTTTATTATAGTATTTTCAAGATGCCGAAAATATAAAAAAAAAACCGAATTTCCGTATTTGTTAGAAGTCAAAAATACTAAAAATACTACAAAAAAATAACAGTATTTTCGTAAATGTCAAAAATATTGAATTTGGGACTGGGTTTCCAACCCGTAGGTTTGTGTTTCAGGAGCTATCGCTCTATAGTAGACCCCTTTGCATTTTATTTTCTCCAACTGATTTGTTTCTCTATCATTTTCTCTAAGCATAGCCAAAAATATCGAGTAGGTGCGCTATCGGTATTGTTACGGCTCTAGTCTTTAGGTAACAGAACTTGTTGTGCATTTAATTAAGCTTTCGATTTGTCCATCAGACTTGTAAGTAAATGGACAGCAGCAACAACAACAAGGGAACGTTATCTGGGGAGCCCTAACTATTATCCCCCGCTCTCTTTGCAGTAATGTTATATAAATTATGATGCGTATGCCATGGTACAACCACCACAAAAACAAGAACAGAACAACTAATACAATACCTGTAAATAACACACACACACACGCACACAACCGCATAAACAACCCAGACCACTTTGGTACGGCACTTTGGACATTATGGAAAGTTGCCTCCCCAACTCGACGGCCAGACACACAACCCTAAAACTGAGGCCAGCCAAGCCCCGGACTCTGTCTAATGGAGATTAACTTTAACCCACAACGGCGACAACAAGTAGAAATGCTTTATAAGTAGATAAGTTGCTTAAGTAAGGGATACCCTGCAGTCCGATAAAACATAAATGATGGCCATACAAAAATAAATTAGATAAATGATGTTACTAAAATGGTCTTATGGTCTTATATGCATGATGATCATCTGCCCTCTTGCACCTTGCACCGCAATTTTTCCACGCAATTTTCATTGAATAGGAAACTGCAGAAGAGAGATTTGATATGTGTTGTAAAATATCCCGAATTGGCAGTGCTCTTTGACTTGAGTGTTGCAAAACATGCCGAACAGCCCGTTAAGTGTTGTTGAGTGCCTGACAAGTTGTATTATTATTATTGTGAGCAAAAAATATTGAAGACAACTTTTGAAAATTATTGCATTTCATTAAAATATATATAAATACTTTATAATTTTTCCAAAATTTGTAATTACTACAATTTGCTGTAATTCTGCTTGTTACTTGATATTTGACTTTTAAGTTTTACAACACTTGTTTGAATCAGTGTTTCAAGTGCTGTAAAACGCATCTGTAACATTTCTCGCACGCACTGTTAGCACGCAAGGTAATATTTCATCCAAGATCTTGACAGATGCACGCAATTTAAGTTCACGCAATAACTGCATCGTCTACTCCCGATTGAAGTTGATGAAGTAATATGATTACAATACTATATTTGAAGTTACATGCAATGCAAGGCTTTGTTTTCAATGCCCAATTTTCTTGAGGATTGTGCCAATTGCAATCACTTATGTACTCCTCAATCACACCTTTTTTGCAAGCCATCATACCCATTAATGCAACCTTTAAGGGGTATACACCGCATACATTGCGTTTTGTGTCTCCTGGTACAAGGCTTACTCTGACATATGCACAGAAACACGGAACAGCAACACGCAGGCTGAGGCTGGGGCTGGGGCTCTGGTGGGTAAGGGGGCTGTGACAGGAGTCGGAGCCGGAGTTGGAGTTGGAGTCGGAGTCACAGGCGTTGGGTCACGCACAGCGCACAAATTTTTCATCGTTAACAGCCATAAAGAAGGCAAAAACCAACGAAACTGGCAAAAGCCAGGCATCCCACCAAGCGGCTGGCCAGGAGCAGGCGACGCATGGCGAGGACAGAGGGGATGGGTGGGCTGAGGGCCAGACCGCAGCTAATGCAAAAACAAACACAGCGGCCAAGCAAATTTGCACAATGCACACACGGCAAAGCAGGAGGTGCAGAGGATAGACAGCTTGGGCGAGGGGTAAGGGGCAAGGGCAAGGGCAAGGGATATAGTGCCAGATAGCCCATCGGGCAACGGGTGCTAATAACAAAACAAGCGACACTGACTACAACAACAATGACAACTACAACTACTCCCGCCGCCGCCCCCTCAGCTTAAGCCGTTCTTCCCTTTGTCGGCAGCTGCTTTGGGGGCTTTTGGGGCCCGGGGCTGTTGTCGCTTTTACACTTCGCAATCGAAAGTGCAGAGCGCCAATTATTAAAGTCGGTTCAGCAAAAAACTGCTGCAAATTTAACTTGTTAGAACTGCGGAAACATCAAAGTTTCCGCGAACCGCAAAATGACTAAGCCACAGTGGAGCAAACGTCATTAACTGGGAAGGATTTTAAAACATTGCAAAAGGTAATTACAAATGCATCTTGGTGGATCTTGCTTTTCTTTTTATTCTAAAGATATTTTTGTGGAATAAACTAACACTTTATTTGTGTTTTAAAGAAATATATATCCTACAAAATGAAAATGCAGAAAATGTTAAGAAAAAAAACGCATTTTTCAAGCGGTTTTATAAGCAGCAGCACTAATATTTGACAATGAGCCTAATTTGAATATTATGAAACACTAGCAAAATATATTAATTAGGTTAACAGAAATTTGAGAAATTTAAAAGTTATTTTTACTCCCTGTACCCACAAAATGGGTAAAAAGGGGCATTGGATCTGTGCAAAAGTATGTTTTTTTTGGTTAGGTTTGTTCAACACTTCACAAAAAAGATATTTACTCTAAAAAAAATAAAAATAAATACAATTACATAAAAACATAGCTCAATGCACAAGTCGATTAACCCCATCAGTCATATAAAAATTGTAATAATTTAACTGACGATTAGTTTTTGGATATACTTTCTTTTTAACTTAATACATCATTATATGAAAACTATATCTGTATTTATGGCTTCTACAATATATATTCAAATTTAATGTAATAAAGGGAATATTAAAACTATAACATTACTTCAACGCATTTATCAACTTTATGTTATATGGAGTTAATCGATTTGTGGACTGAACTGAACGACTCGTATCTAAAGTCTTGAATATATACTCGTATATTTTAGTAACATTTAGCACGAATGGGTGCACTTTTTACAAATTTAAATTTTCTGTAAGAGCCAAGAAATTGTTTCATAAAATTTTATTCAACAGCATTTTTAAACTAATTACAACCAACTTCTTAATGTATTGTCCCACTGTGCGTGTGCTGTTGCGTCACAGTACGCAACAGTGGTCTGTTCTTGTTCTGCATTCACAATATTGGCCTTACCCACAAAAGACATGTGTTGTGTTTGTACCAGTGGCTTTGAGTGTGGCGCCAACGTCATGTGCATGCCACCTAGCTAGAATCCCCCGCCTTGCCCCTTGCTCGGCCATTTGCAATCCCTTTGGCGCCTATGTACTGAGGGCGGTAAAAAAGGGCGAGTAGCCGTGAATTATGACCTATTGAAACCTCAAACAAGTCGCACCACAACAAACACAGCACCACAACATACACAAAGCACCACACAACGCATTACAACACCTACGCGCCCTAACTCATTCCTTCATTTGTTGTGCAACATTTTCACTCCTTTCTTTCCTTCCATGGGTCTCGGGGCTCCGCTCTGGCAGCAATTTTTACTTTATGACTTTATTTTGTCCTCGTTTTATGCATTTTTTATGCTTTTTTATGCTGTACGTCGCGGTTTTCCCACTTTGTTGGTCGACAAATCCACTGCCAGTTGCCGTTCCAGTTCCCGATCCCGGTCCCGGTCCCGGTCTCGATCCCGAAGCACAGTTCAGGGCTCCCCCGGCCAAATGGATTACCACCAGCGTGTGTCTGTTGTTTCGTTTAGTTTTCTTTTTGTTGTCGACTGAGTTTTATTTATGCATTATTCTGTTGAAACGACAATTATAGGTTGTTAGGAAGTTTTATGAGCCCAGGATAATGTGAGACATGTGTGGGGCATAAGTTGAGTGAGGAATCCCTCAGGATGAACCCCAAGACTAGCAAGCCGACAGGCATTCAAAGGCGTGGCCCTTCAACCCTTTTTTCAGACACATTACGGCTAAACTTGCACGCCAACTTACTTATCTATCTAGGCGTAGGAAGGACGTGACAGTGCAGGATATGACGGTTCTAGGAAGACTTTAAGTAAGCCCTTCTCCGCCTGGTGACGATTTTGAATTTACAAACATTTAATAAATAAAATATCTAATAAATAAGTAAATAAATTGATAAACGGAATATTCGGGCATATTGAGACTACATGAATTTATTCATAGCTTATTATAAGAAAAAGCATAGGAAAATAATAGAACAAACAAAACATTTCTATGCATCACAGAATCGCTTTTCCCAACACTAGGTAACTATATTTGGAAATATAATATTAAAAAAAAGAAAACCAACTGTTGTTCAACAATTTTACAAAAGTTTTAACAAAAGCAGCTGTTTAATTTTATTGTGCTAGTCATCTTAGTTGTTTCAAAAATAAGGATTTACGAACTCATTACAGCTGTCATACTCTAAATAATGTGTTAGGTGTATCTTTTTAATGTTTTTCGGAGCAGAATGCACAATTAAAAGTATTGACAAGTAAGAATGCTATAGTCGAGCCCAGCTCTAAAACTTCCAGTCATATCTTCGTCCACTTTCGCATACATACACACATACACCAAGCCGCAAACACACGAGTCACTGCGTAAGCGAGGCATTTTAAGTGGTGGCTGTGCTGCTTCTTCCCCCCTTTCTGCAGCGCTGAATCTTCTAACGTCAATAACTTCCGTGTTATTATCCAAAGTGTTATTATCTAAAGTATCATACATGCCAAATCCCAAATCTATATCTCTAAAATTGTTGGTATATATGTGAAATTGGAAACAAACTTGACCTACGTAGGGTATACAGGAGCCTACATTCTAAATTTGGTGTCTGTAGCTCTTAAAGTTGTTCAGATCAACGCGCTCATCCGGACATGGCCAAATCGAAATCTTTTTTGATACGGATCAATAATATATATACTTTATAGGGTCGGAGATGTCTTCTTCTGCCTTTTTACATACATTTGCTTAGATTTATTACCCCCTTTTTACCCATTTAATGGGTACAGGGACTAAAAACACGGTAATTAAATGATTATAATAAATTTTCCATAAACGGCCCGGAATAAGCGATATTTCATTTCATTGAACATAACTAACAAATTCCATCAATTTTTGATGCCAAATGCAACCATGTGTATGTTCCATTAAGATCATAAGCACGTCAATTGAATTTTTAAATAATGAACATTGGCAGGTTAAATGTATGCAATTAGAAATGAAATTATTTGATTATTTATAGCACACGAGACTGGTATAGCATAAGCCTAGTTCCCAGGGTGACATTTACATACAACTAGCTCGTAATGTGATAAACGATAGAATCGACCAACAAAAAACATAATTCCACATGGAAAATACAAAACAAAAAAAAAAGTGAATTATAAAACAAACGTAAAGTTGGTTTAATTGAATGCAGTTTGACTTGTGCAAATGAAATGAATTTTCCCAGGATGGGGTGGGCGGGAGTAGGGATACAGAGTCAATTTATTGGAAAAAGGACGAAAGAGAATACGTTATGAAACGAAATGAGGGAAAACACGCGCAGCACTGTGCATAAAAAGGAGACTGAATTATGTACCATAATAAAAAGTTATGAGTGTAAAATTTTTTAATTGCACATTTGGGAGTTTTTTGTTTATTTAATTTTAAATTCGTGCGCATGCTGAAAACGTTTTGCTTTTCCTGCTATTTTTCCGCTGGCCCGTTTTTATTAGGCCCATTTTCCATTTTCCTGGCTGGCGACACTGAAACGACTTCATCGACATTTTCCATTCAAATTTGTCGCAAGACAATGACAAAGTTTATTTTGGTTTTGCGGTGCTCCAAAGTTAAACACTTGAGCAACAAAAGGCAACAGCAAACAGATGTTGTTGTTATTGTTGTTGTTGTTGTTCTAGTTGTTGTTGTTGTTTTTGTTGTTGTTGCTGCTTTTGTTTTGACTGGGCAAACATCGTCAGGCAGTTTTTTGTTTATGCCAAAAATGAGCGATTAATGGCCGTTAGGCAAATGTTTTGCGCCGACTTTTCCTCAAATCGTTTCCTGTGTACTTCTGTGTGTGTGTGTGTGTGTGTGTGTGTGTGTGTGTGTGTGTGTGTGAGTGTGTGTGTGCGAGTGTGCGTGTGACTTGTGTTTGCTGTGGCTGATGTTTCTGCCTGAATGAGGAAATTGAATTTATTAGCACATTTTTTTGCGGCCGTGATTGCTTTAAAGACCCCAAAGCAAATAATAATCAAAAAATATTGAAAATTATTAACTTAAATGATGGAGTTATGAGCTAGTATGTTTGCCTAATAAATATTTATTTATATTTATGACAATATATTAAATTATGCTCAGCATTAATTTAAGAATATTGCTTTCAATAAATTCAATTTCAATTGAAAATTCAGCTACAGAAATATTCCTAACAAAAAGCATTTATGTATTTGACTTTTGCAAGGAGAGACAACGAAATGTAGGACTTTAATCTCTTAAGATGTGCTTATTGGAGCGCTTAAAATAAAATAGTATACTAAACCCTAGCCATCAAATAATCAAACAGAAAATCATAAAGAATAATGCATTTTGAATACTTGCAGGATTCATGGAACGTACTAATTATTCCTTAAGCACAAAATGGAACAACTTTTATTTCAAAACAAGCCTGTGAAGTAAACACTTTAAAACTTCAGGGCAAAGTTCATGAAAAATTCGATTGTATTCAAAGTCACGACGCAAATTTCGAATAGAAACGAGTAAGAATGTTCGAATCGAGTATAGCCGACTAAGGGACTCCCTTTACCCAGTTCTAAATTTCCCAAACACATCTTCGTACACTTACACACACACACACAAACACAAAGACGCACCCACACATGCGACAGCGCAAGCGAGGTGGCTGTGTTGCTTGTTCCCCCCCGCACTACAGTACTGAATTTTGTATGTTGAATAACTTCCGTGTTTATTATCCGATCAACTTGAAATTTGGACAGTAGATTAGGAGTGATTAAAGTATTGTACATGCAAAATTCCAAGGCTATATCTTGAAAATTGTTACTGTAAGACTCTCGGATCCAAAATAAACTTGACCTGCGCCCACTATACACGAACCCACACGAATTTGGTGTCTCTAGCTCTTATAGGTGCTGAGGACATGGCCAAATCGAAATCTCTTTTGATACTGATCAAGAATATATATACTTTATAGGGTCGGAGATGTCTCCTTATGTCTATTTCATACATTTGCACTGTTTAGTACCCTCTTTTTACCCATTTTATGGGTACAGGGAGTAAAAAGTACTATTTGTTGGTATTACCAGAGGTTTTCATTGATTTGACTATTAATCGTTTACTTTTGTTTTAATTAACAAAGTTCGAGGTTTTCTACGAACTATTTAATAAGGTTAAATGAAAGGATTTTTTTAAAATTTATTATTTAATGTCGCTGGAAGCGTTCATTGCCTTCTGAACTTAACCTAACGTGTAAAGGGAAGGGTAATATGGGTACAGAGGGATGCCTTAACTACTATATTTACAAAAATCCAAGGTTAAGAGATCATACGGGTAGGGAGATCAGTGGGCTGAATTCTCTTCGGGCGTCGGAGGGGTATAGGGTATAATAAAGTTGTTCAATTGTCTGTGACAGTCAGAAAATATCAAAGTAAATAATACTATTCTAATGTTTTTATTCAGCACAAACAGCCGAGTCGACATAGGCATATCCTGTCTGTCGGTCAGTAGGTTCGCAAAAAATATATATATTCCAACTGGAAACTTAGTTCTTGGACTGAAGTAATGCATATGATGTGCCCTCAAGAGATTGGCTAATTTGTCTGCTACTTTTTGCTTTAATCTCGCCAAGTAAATTTACAAATTAATTAAAATAACAAACAAAACGGCGACAAAAAGGACAAGCAACAGTCGCTGAGCTCGTTGTGTGGATGCCCCCGCACCAGGTCAGAGGTCGGAAATCTCCACTGTGCCACAAAAAAAGAAAGCCGCAGAGCAACGCCAAAAGCAACAGCAACACCACAGCACACACACACACACACACACACACACACACACCAAAAACAAAAACAAAAACAAAATTAAGGCACTAAGAGCAACAACAAGAAGCAAACGGCAAATGTCAGAGAGTAGTTGAAAAGGCAATTTTCACAAGCGTCTGGCGGCGGCACAGGACGAAATGGGAGCCGCTAGCCAAGAGCAGGACCGGGTCCAGGATCAGAATCAGGACCCCAGTCCCAAGGACCAGTAAATGAAGGGACACCGCAACAATAACAACAACAACACCAACAGCAAGGACAACGACAAAGCGTCCGGCCGCCGACGGCAAATGTAAAAAAGTCAAAACTTGGGGAAACGCATGGAAAAGCGCGCCTCGGAAAAGCGCGTAGAACAACGCACAGAAATAATAATAATAAAAGCGGGCAGAGCGCGGTGAGTGCGTGGTGAGGTGGTGGGGTGGAGGGTTGATGGGTGGGTGGCTGGGTGGGTGGGTGTTGCTTTCGACGGTTTCAGTGAGCACAGTAAATTATAAATTAACGCTGCAGGCGACGCGAGGTCAACGTGGACTTCGCAACGAGCTGCCCCGCCCCGCCCTGCCCCGCCGTCCTGCCGCCCTGCTCGCATGCCCCGCAGCACCACCTAACCCAGCGTTGTGGTTTTTTGGTTTTTGTGTTGGATCCTTAGCACTCGGCTTTTTATGCACACACGCGCGTGTGTGTGTGTGTGTGTGTGTGGTGATGTCCTTTTCACGTGCGAACTAAAAACACGGCACGCGGCAAACTGACCACAACAACAAAGGGGAGCAGGGAGCAGGGAGCGACGCAGGCGGAAAACAGGGGACGGGGCCAACTTGAAGCGACCAAGTGGTTCAGCAATTGGTGGCTAAGGAGCAAAGCGTGGCCTACACACAGTCAACAGGAGTGGGGATTTTGAAATTAAGTTGAAGCGAAGAGGGGGCAAGGGCGAGCGGGAGGGCCAGGGAGAGAGCGGAACCAAAAAGCACTTCAATTGAAAATAAGACGTAAGTTAAGCAGAGTTTAAAAGCTGTTAGGGATAGAAATAAAGTTATCCAGCCAAGATTTATAAACAATATGGATGTTAATTGGATCTCTGCAAACTTGTTAGCCCAAATAACAGGCTTTTCTAAGGATTATTTACAAAACTTCGAAATATCGATTACAAACTTAGCAACATTTTTGACTTTACTAAGCAAAGTATTTTGCCTAAATTGAATCAAACAATTTAGTGCATAATATATATATATAATATAATATAATGTTGCCGAAATACTGATTGATTTTCATTTTGAAAGTTGTGCAACTTTAAGGACCTGCTGAATTTATGATCACATCGATTTTATGAAAAATCCATAGAGTATATTAGATATACAGTCGAACCATTTATACTAATGAATAGATTAATCATTTTATAAATTGAAGAAATATATAGATGAGTTCCTGATATAAAGCTTAGCTAATTGCAATCCTTACTTAGCAGTTATACTTCCTAAGATATCTGACTGAGATATAAAAACTATTTTAACTTATAAAAATAGTTTGTATATTTCAAGAATCGTATTCCATTAGAGAAGAGCAACAACTGTAACTGTTACTTTTAAACTGTGACTGTGATTAAGCTCTAAATATTCATAAAATCAAACGCTTTCCAAATTTTAATTTACTTATTACAAAGTTATATATACGTTTTAAATTAATATTTGTAAATACTAGTGGTAACATTTAAGATTGTGATATATTCAGATATCTTGTTAGTTTCATATTTCAGATAGAACTTTTGCCAGTCTTGGATTATATCCTGTCCGGCTGCATTTGTAAGATATATTAATGTTGCAAACGGCATAGTTCTTGTCCTTTTGGGACAATTCTAAGCCTTGCAGGAGATTATTGAAGCCTGGCAAAGTTCTATCTGAAATATAAAACTAACAAGATATCAGAAGATATCAGAATCTGAAATGTTCCCACTGGTATTATATATATATCGAATGTCTTGCCCATTTATTTATTAATGTTATGCCTCGAAACCTGGCTTCTTAACTTTAATATTGCACTGTTTATATGAATATCAATATTAGGAGCTGTGTTGCAACTGCAGACCTGTTACTTTCGACATTTAGTTGAAATGTAACACGATATTTGACAGTCACAGTTACAAAAGTATTTGCAGTCACAGTTGTAATAAAGGATACTTCTTCTCCCCATATCCAAAAGGTCGCCTGGTCAAAGCAATTTCAAATTTTGAATTCATCTTGGGTCAGATCAGCAATGCTCTTTAGGAGAGATGTTTTTCAATTTCATTTCTACAACTTTAACAGAAGTTCTTAACAGTACTCTTCCTGTGACTGTAAGTCGTATATTTCTAAAGCAATCCTTCCAATACTCTTACGAACAATTCTGAAATTTGGTATACTCATAAGCTGCACATTTTGCTACGCACTCAAAGCTCAAGAGCAGCTTACTTAGGGAGTCATTTTCCTGAAACTAGGAAAGGACGATTGTCGGGGATGTTTGGGCATGGGATTGTTTGTAAAGTAGGCAATGGATATCGGCCGGAAGCGGCTGCAAGTATACACAAATACTGTGGTATACGCATGATGAATATGAGGGAAACATGCACCCAGGACATGGCGGATCCGGCACGACATGCAGGACACTCCCACCCGATACACACACTGCCACATAAAGTTTTGGGGGTCACTTTCGACACGCGTGCACAATTAAAAATTTCATTGACTCGAAACATGGACACGGACGGACATCCGTCCGGGGGTTCCCCATGGCGGGGGCGGTTATAAATTAATGCTTAATTAGCATTGTGCAACTTGATGGGCATTCATAATATTAATTTATTTTCAACATATGCAAATTACATTGTTATTTAATCCTTGTTGTAATCCGCTGGCCAGAGCACCGTATCCAGTTTTCCTTTTATTTGCCCTTCTCTGCCTTTGTCCTTCTGTGTCGTGTCCTCCACTCACTTGGAGCTAGTTTAATATTATAATATTTTACACTTATGCACTGCTCGCACACATACAAACACACACGCACAATGCTTTATTTTTTGGGAGCTGCATTCAAAAAGGACAAAAAGGACACGCGCAGCAGCTTTAAACTGGTTGCTTTGTTGTCATAAAGATTGGGGCCTTAATTTCCCAGAACTTCTCAGTGTTTTGTTTTAGGACTTGAGGAACCTTTTCACGGACCGCGACGGTTCATCCCAAACTGCGTCATGAATCAAAATCACAGTTGGAGTCGAGAACGGGAACGGGAACGAGAACGCGAAGGCGAATGCGAACGCGAACGAGGGAAGCACAGGAAACGATCGTGCGAGGAGCCGAGGAACCAACTGATTGGATGCCGACTGGTCAACTGGTTGCCGCTTTGGATCTTGGCCCTTAATAGCTTTCTGGGCAGACGAGTATTTTGACGATATGACGATTACGACGACGACGACGAGCGTGCGAACGAACGAACGAGCGCGAATCGTTTTTGAACGTAGCGCCAGCCGCTACAACTACCACAACGCTTGAAACTCTCGGCGACACTGAGTGCACCGTTAGCAGACGAAGGCACATAAATGTTAACTAACAGCGCGAACTCAAAGTGCTGTATTGCGCTCTGCAAATGTCTGCTGGCATATGTGGACTGTGGATGTCAGGGGTGGATCGCATGCGCTGCTGAGCATAAACATAGCGAGAGTGTGGCTGCCACAAATGCATTCTGTTAACCGCCAAGTCAGTTGGTAGTGCTACTTAAGTTTAAACCAACCTGTTAAATTAATGTGTATCATTAGCAAGCCGCGTGCTAATACTGTCATCATCATCATACTAACAATTATGTTCTGTCCTTTCCTTCTATTCTGACTAATTACCTACCATTAGTCTGTGATGTGACAACAACAACTTAAGTCTATATTTGCATAAAAGTTGATTAATATGTTGTCTATTTACATGGAAGTTATTTGTGGTACTTTTCAATACGTCTTGGGGCTTACAGAATGACATACTTTGGCTCATGCGTTCCACATGCTTAACAGTTTGACTCTCTGCTATGTTCATTGTCTTGTGGACTCTGCCACTCAGTGGCTGTTACGTTCTTACGTGCTCTTAGTGTGGATCTTAAGTATGCGTTTGTTAATTCAAAGTTGTTAATCAAGTTGGGGGATTCAACATAAACGCAAATAATAAGAAACCGAACATTTTGTAAACAAACAAAAATTACAGTGCACGCACTAAAAAGTGAGCTTATGAAAAATACGTATTATCAGTTTTCCGTACCAAATATCGTTATTTTTAAATATGTCTCGCATTACTACTTATGATTGAGGTAATTTAGTTTTATAAATAACTCTATTTAAAATATAACCATAATTTAAATGTGTAAATCTATATATATATAAGTATCTCTTCTAATACATATTTGTTTACCATACAAAATATTTTTCAAATATTCGTTAACAGATTTGATTAAAAGGTCGTCTTTACAGAACAATATTTACATTGTTCAACTATTTTCATATTTCTTGAAATTAGGAGTAATGCAGTCCACACTGAACATAAGAGCACTCCGCTGTTAAAAGAGATAAAGAGCATTCACGGCCCACAATTCGGAATAGTATTCTGTTAAAATAGTTAACATCAAGTAACTGACCTACACAATCTGCTATTCTACGTCTGATTCATAGAATTGGTGCTAGCTTCCCGAAGTCAAGAACTGTACAACAGTGATGTCTCATAAATTAGAACCACTTGGATTTTCGGGACAATCGAATCTTAGTTTTTTGTCAGTTACACAGTTACTACAAAAATACCATGGTACACTTTGTAATGGCACTTATATTTTTTAAGCAATAACAAGGACTTCCCAAAAGTAAAGTATAAAATAAATAAACGGTTCCAAATTTCAGCCGAAATTTCTAATTTAAAAGCTCTCTCAATATGTAATGCATCCGAATTCAATTTCCTTTCCAATTTCTTGGCAACTCGTGAGAGTTCCAATTAGTGGACCGCTGAATTAAGGTTCAACAGTATAAGAGAGATTGTAACTAGCTTTAATGAGTTCTCTAATTTCAGTTGAAACCCAATCCCGGTTTTTCTGCCTTTTTCAATCCGCTATTTAACACTATTTGTTCCTCTCATTTATAAAAAATGCATAAGACAATTTCTTTCAGGAAAACCGTGTTCCCGCTAATTGACACAAAATACTATACCTATTAAAAGGAAACAGACAGGGAGGAACAAGGGATAGATAATCATGTGGCACATACTGCTACATTATCCTTAAAGCTTCTGTTTTATGTAAAGAATGTGACGACGTTCAAATTTCAATAAATCTGTTTAAATCAGAGGACTAAAACATTCTTTAAAAATTGTTTGCTTTTTATTATATAAAAATATTTATTTTAAGAATTCCGACCACAATTTCTGCAGCCTGTAACATTATTAAAATAAAGCTGCTAAAATTCCTATTAAATAGAGTGTTCGGGTTAATAAAAGCAGCTTTTAATAAGTCCTCTGTTTATACTCTGTTGCCAACGCGAAACAGGGTATAAAGGGTGCAATGTCCAGTCTTTGAGACCCCTGCTGTTGGAATAACCTCCTAGAGTCACAAAATATGATATACTGGATTTTTCTAACCTGCTCCATATAATTTATCCACTGCCACACCCTCCCCAGTAAATTAGAAAACACCTCTACAGGGAGAGTCACCAAATTTGACTTACTACTGTTTTTTCCCACTCCCTTCTTACTGCACACATAGACAAAGTAAGAACGACTGAAAACAGAGTATACTGCAGTCGAGAACTTCTATGATAGCACTTATATATAGCTTCGGTTTCAATGCGCCAAAGAACTGCATAATATATGTTTTAATGAAGTGAAAACGAGTTAATTACGTGTCGGCTGAAGTATTTAAATATACATAAATACTTATTTATAATCCCGCAGGAGTTCTCTTTCATACTTTCCGCACTTTAACAAATATATATGTATATCCGTTAAAGTACCAGGTATTTAAGGGGAAGGCTATCGGGCGTTTAAATCGCTTTCGGGGCAAAAGGAGCCTCTTTATTTGGATTTTTATCAGAACATAAGCGATTAAATCAGAAAGTGCGCAACAAAACACTCCAGACCGAGTTTGGTTAGGTTCTGTTTTGGACGAGGAATGCAATTTGAATACGGCAGAAAATGCGTTCAGATTCGTCTTTTAAAGTATCAGAATACAACAAAAAGCAGCCACGACATGGCGGGACGCGACGGGACGGGGGCGGTGTGGGGCAGAGCAACAAAGGCTGAAAAAATAACAGCGATTTTAATACCAATTAGGATACTTTTTCAGATTTAACTCGGAGTAAGGCAAATGAAATGCGAATGAAACGGTAAGTGGACGATGACCGAGGGAGCAGGGCAAATATACTACCTACAACAACAGCAAAAACAACAACAGCAACAAGAACAACAATAACAAAGGAGCTAAAGAAATGGAACCTGTTCAGCTGGGCACGAGGCAGGTAGGAGTTCACAACAGAACCATCAACAACAACAACAACAAATGTACTGAACAGAAGTGGAAAAAAATGAAAACTAAATAAAGCAAGCAAGCAAAGAGCAAGGAGGGCAGTAAAGATTAAAATCTGAATGACAGTAAACAGCAGCAGCGAAATGAAGAGCGAAAGAAAATAATGCAAATTCAGATGGGTATCAAAAGTTGAAGTTGTGATAGCTAAGAGGGCTGCGAGGCGTGGCGGGGCGAGGCGAGCCGGGAAGCGGCCGGACATACAGCAGACAAACGCCAGGACAAATGAATGGGCCAAATGCTTGGAGATGAGGATGAGAATGACTCTGAAGTCTATGAAGCATTCATCAGCAGCAACAATGCGCATTACACGGCACAAAACTCAGGACTACTCCCTCCCTCAGTACCCGGAGCGGGGCTCGGGTCATTGACCCATTTGGTGTGCAGCTGACAGCCGCATAGATAGCCAGCAAGTGGCATGTTGGCCTTGCCTGCTGCCTGAGCTAGCCATAATGAAAAGATGCAACTGCCAGAAAGGATAAACATGTCAGTCATCCTGGGCGGGAGTGACAAGCTTCAACGAAGGGGCGCAGCAGCTTAGGTGTTTCTCTATCTTCATCTCTCTGAAGACAGAAGCAAGCAGCAGCTCTATAAGTTCAGTTCTTCCAACTACTCTAGATTAGATCAGCACAATTTCAACAATTTTTTACTTAGCCAAGAAAGCACAACTACTTACGAGAATCTCGGGGATACCGATTATTTAATGCCCTTGCAGACATGCTTATTAAATTGCTCCTGGGAGCTAAACGTTATGTGGTAATCAAATCTTTGACAAACTTTTAACGTTAACTTAATAAATATTACTTACATAACTCTTATTTCTTATAGGATAGATATTGTAGTCAATTTCAATTGATAAGTTTACTAGAAACAACATTAAATTCTAAATATTTTATCAACAACTGATTTTTAATCCCTCCCCGCTATAATTTCACTATTCTTTCTCTACTAGTTATAATGTGAGCTTATATTTTCTTTTAGTTTAAAATTAGATTAAGCTTTTCCTTGTTTATTTATCCAGCGGTTTTAATAACAGGATAGCAAGCAATAAGTAAATTTAAATACAAACAAGAAAGGACGGCTATCTTCGGAGTGCCGAAGGAATATACCCTAGCAGGAATTAATTTGTATACAAAAATTAATGTTCGCCTGATTGTTGCCTGATATTGGGAGCCAAGTGGTCCGATTTTGATAAAATTATAGGATACTATTTGAAGTATAATAAAACTCTCACTTCGTTTGGATGTAATATTTGTGTAAGCAAAAAGTTCTTCATACAAAAACTCATTTTTCATCCTGTGGCATCTACATATGTGATATACTGGTTGGACTTTGACCAAATTTGGTCAGATTGTATAAACTCACTAGAGGCTCGTTTTGGGTAAGTTTGGTAAAGATACATTCATAAACAAAAAGGGTTTTTATACGAAAACATAGTTTTCGACCGATCATTCCTAATGCAGCTATATGTTAAAGTGGTCCGATCCGGCCGGTTTCGACGCATAAAGAAGGGTCTGTGCCAAGTTCCATTACGATAGTTTTAAAACTGAGAGACTATTTCGCATAAAAACAGACGGAGGTCGCTTCGTCGGAAACGTCTCCTTCAGTCCATTATACATTTCGATTCAAAATAAAAATACCCTCTGGTATGAATAAATAATTCTTATGAAAACTGTTTTTGGAAACTTTTCTTTATTTTACTCTAACAGCTGTATGTTATCTTAAACCAATTTGGTTTGTGTTGCAATACATACAACAAAAGGCTCATCTCAACTCTACCAGTCTCATTAATATAAATTTTAAGCTGAGCGACCAGAGAGGCAGACAGAGTGGCGGGGTTATATCGAGTCAGCTCTTCGTCTTAATCAAGAATTTACTTTATATAACTAGTCAGGAACGATTTTTGTATGCGTAAGCTTTGTTTAAAACGAAAATAAAAGTTAAGAGAACTTATTGTTCTACCTCATGCCAAGCTCTAGAAAACATTGCTTTCTGTGTAAAACAATGGAAAATTGGTAAAACAACAGCAGCAAAAATCAAGTTAGACATTTAGTTTGGATTACGAATGCGAGTTGGCCAAAAGTCGAGCATTTTAAGCAGCTTAAATTGTTTTCGCATTGTACTTTGAGTTCTTATTGTGTGTGTGCATCCTTGGGGTCCTGGCGATGCTTCTGCCGCTGTTTCTGTGCTCCGTACCATAGATAATGCACTCACAATCACTTAGGTCAGCTCGACACGCCCTTCATTCGTTTGGCATTTGCATACACCGAACAAATTCTTCGCCCCGAAGAGCAGCCTAGTTCTGGTTTCTGTATAGGGTACTGTCTCTCCGTTTTCTGATTTCAGAATAAACGATTTAAAAGGGTGTCCGTCGCGTCGGTAGAATATCAAAGCAAACACCAGAAATTTAAAAATGTTTTACTTAAGCCGTCGCAGCTTTAAAGGCTTTCAACATGTTGCCTAATGTCCTTTTCCAGCTACCTAAACCAGAGTCCACACTTTGTTTTTCACATAATCTGCATTATAATTTCATTGTCTTGGCTGCTGTCCAGACATCCACAGTTTTTGTTGTTATCGCACCTGTTACACTTTTTCGAGTGCCTTTTCTCTTTGAAGGCCCTCGAAACTGGCCCGGCGCTTCGATTTTATGGCCCTCATTAAACGCGCTTCGCTTTCAGGTATTTTCGCGTCGGGAAATTCATTCGGTTTAGCATATAAATTTTATTGGTTTTCGTCGTAGGGTGTCCCGAATGGGTTCTACCGACAGGGAACGGTGCTCTTTACGGGTTACAATGTGTATTTTAGCCTCTGAATAGAGTAAGCAATTTGATTAATGATATATTAACGATTTATGTAGAATGGAATGTTAATTCTAACTTTGAAACATGGCTATATAATCTATTTAAAGTGATTCAGTATGTTTATTTCTAAATGATCTTCTTTGCATTCATTCAAAGTAAGAAGTTTGATTGAATCGAAGGAACAACTTAGTCTAGGAAGAATTCCGAGGGTACTCCCTTTAAAACGTCACTCCATCACCAAAATATCAACCCAAGAGTTGGCAAAATTCTATTCATTCACAAAGTGCACATCAATTTAGGAGGCATTTAAACAAATTTAACATTTGTGCGCCTATTTCGCATTTATTATTTTCGCGGCAAACAGTTCAAAGTAAACGTAAAAGCCAAACAAAGCTGCCGGGGAACCGTTTAATGAATTTTTATTTGAGCAGGAGGTGGAACCGCTGAACTGCTGCCCGCTCCTGGAGGTCATAAAAAGGGTTCACAGACGATTTGCTCGAATTAATTGTGCTGCCATTAACGAAGCGAGTCGGAGACAGGATCGTCACTTGACGACCCCTTCAGCCGCCATCCTGCTGCCCCCTGAAACCCCTCAACCAACCAGACATCCCAAAGTTCCCCCTGGCGAACATTTTCACTGAAATTACGAGTATTTGCGTGTAATTTGTTTTCGCCTTTGTTCATAGCCTGGACGAGGAGCGCAGGAAATTACAAAACATTTTTTCCTTTGTTCCATGCAGTGCAATAATATTTGTTTATTTGATTTTATTTAGCGTCAGGGAGCTAGCAGGAAATTTAAATTGAATTGGGGTTAGCAATCGGGATTCCATAGCAACAGGTTTCAGTTAATTGAATAAATATACGTATATACATATATATATATATTTAATTTCAATTTTTGTGCAAACTTTTGGGGCCCTCTTAATCAATTGCTGAGTTTATTTGTTATTCTCAAATATTTACCCTTTCGGGGCATAAGCATCACAAAAACATTGATAATAGGCTTAATGAAGAAAGTTGATTGCATTGATGAAAGGGTCAAAAAGAGTTTCGCTACACAAACAGAAGTTGAAGATGCCAAAGTTCACTGGCAGATTGTATCACTTCACTATGCAAATGATTTTTATATAAAATTTGAGCGTTTTGTTTAAACTGGTTTTCCAATCTGGGTTCCGTCTAATATCTCTTCATTAGAGCCCTACAAATTGATCTGATAGCGCTCAATCAGATAAATTTGTTGATCATTAGAACTACAAATTTGTATGATTTCTTAATATGTTTAGGCTTGATACCAAGGTAGTTCGAGTAAGCAACTAAAACATACATTAAGATACAGAGATACAAATCTATAGCCGTTAAAATATCTACTTTGTTGTGGGTGCTCTTAAAGTATCATTAGCAAGCTGTTAGCTCGGAATTCCGTTTCAGCATAACTATACATATTCAGGAGTTTTTGAGATTTAAACGCAAATAATCCAAAGCAAGCTATCTGAATATGCAAAATGTACCTCAAAAACAACTTCCACTTTCCAAATGAAGAGCTCAGAACTATTTATAAAGTGGTTTCATTTATGTTTAAGTTGCCTTCTCATAGCAGTAATCGCAGTCCGGGCATAGGTAGCTGCTTTTAATGACCATCATCAAGATTACGCCCTCGTAATCAAGTTCATCCTGTAACCCATAATTATCTACTACATCATATTCAAATTCTCGCCCCAAACAATAAATGATGAGTATGCAATTAAAGAGTTCACTCAACTATCAGAGTCATGGATTTGATTTCTTAATTTCTTATCGCGTCGATTACCTAACATCCGACCGGGTTCCAACCTCAGTCCCAGTTCGAGCCATAAAAGCGGTACGGGCGACAATCGACAGAGCCCTAACCTAAGACACCAATCAGGGAGACGCTGAAACTAAAGCTGTCCGACCGGTCAGAGTGTGGGGTGGGGGAGGGGACTCCATTGGATAGGGGGGAACGTCTCACACAATCCAGTTAATCCCGGAGTGCCAGCTGCAGCTCATAAAACCATCGATGAAAGAAACCCTTTTTCAGTGACCGAAACAAAGCCGAAAGATTTTTCCAGTTTGAGTTCTCTCCACAGAGCGCTTGGAATTTTTATTGTATCCGCATCTTTATGGGCGTTTATTAATTACCCACCGAGGCATTGATTTTCGGAGGAGTCAACTGACTGAAACCCCTCCAAGTCGTCGTCGTCGTCGTCGCCGTCGTCGTTGTCGGCGGCGGCAGCGCTTTTATCAAGACGCGATGCTTCTACCTAAAAGCCTCCAAATGACAAATCCAAGGCGTTGAATTAATTTGTGTCCACAGCAATCGCTCAGTAAGACCACGTTTACCAGTATCTCCTGGCGAGGCTTTCGATAAAGCGTTTAGTTTTAGCCTGCTCCACTGATAAATCGCAGCCAGTTGGAGCTTCGCCCTTGGCTGGCAGCTTGCTCCCCAGTTGCATTTCATTATTGATGACGGCCTGTCCGGCAAATGACCAAAATAAAGATAAGGCCCCAGCCAACAAGACCCTCAAAGCCCGGGGCACTGGAACCTGAGAAAATGCAACCGTTGGCCGCGATAAGCGCAGCCCCCTCCGCCACGTGTCTGCACATTTGGGGTTCGGAAATTGAAAAAGCATTAACATTGTGCTTCTTGGCCGTAATGAGCTGCCTGCTTGCCTTCAACTTGAAGGTATTTCACAGCTTGTAAAGGCAACCCAGTTGGCATAGGTGTGAATATGTGAGAAAAGCCAGCGATAAGGCGCAAGTCTCAAATTTTAATTAAGCATCAGTGGCGGGTTAGCAACTTTTGAGGCCTTAAGGAGTTCACGTTAAGTCGCCTGCCTAATTGAATCAGTCTACAAAAGGGAAGGCGTGTCCTGCCGCTCCTACAAAGGCAAACTAAAGCGCTTTGCTGTGTATTAAGCAGATGATATGACATGAACGACGCGCCGACGTCTTAGGCAGGCATGTTTATACCCTATAGGCAACAAATAAAGGCTACTACAAGCCTATGCGGTAAGGATTTTCCTGACTTAAGTGATTAATATTTTAAAGCTATGTTACCATTTAAAACAATTGTAAAGCTTAAGAGTACCAAAAATGTCAATAAAAAAAATAAAAGCTGTTTTGTATTCAATGTTTATTAAAAGCTAACAAACTCAAATGCAATTCTTTGTTAGTTATTTGTTTAATTTTGAAAATGTTATAAAAACATCCTCAGTATACCGATTTCAGAAATTATGGGTATATTTCTTGTACTTAAAATTACCAAATACAATAAAAGGTACAGCAAAATTAAAGAATTGATTTTATTAATTAATTTTAATTTCTGAGGAAAAATGAAACCCAAAATTGTATGTCCGAATTAAATTCATGTTGAAAACTACTAATTAGTACTATATTAGCTAAATAACATACTATTATACACTATAATACTACTATATTCACCGACGACCAAAGCATTTAATCGAGATTCTAGATTGGGCTAACAATTGAAGTCATCATTATATTTATAAGTAGTCATCATTATATGCATAAGTAAATAAAAAAGTGAATAGATAAGTAAAGATTAATTTAGGTGTCCTTTCTTCACTTCATATTTATAGGATATCTGAAGGTCATGTATCAGCACGATTGTCTGAAATTTTGACGAAATTGGGATTAAATTCGTTATCGCAGAATTTAAGACAAGGCCGTAACTTAATTCTCTGAGGCATCGAGCGAAAACGCGTTGGAAATGGGATGACCAGTGAGAGCTAAGAATTTAAAACAAGTCAAAGGAATTTCAATTTTTATTGAAAATCTCTGCGTTTGTATTTACTAAAATCGTAGAAGGATGTCATTACAATGCGTCCACTGAACTTGCGACCACTCAATGCATTCAGAGCCTTCTTGCAGTCGTCGACAGAGTGGAAGCGGACAAAGACCTTGCCACAGCCAGTTTGGGGAGGGTCCCCGACAGGACGGGGAATTTTGAGGCTTTTCACCTTGCCGTACTTGGCGCATTCCTGCTTAATGTCCGAGCGGATGTCTTCGTACTCCTCATCGTCCACCAGATCCTCGGGCAGCACCATGTTTAGCAGGCAGAGCACCTCGGTCGCCTTGCCCGTGCTGATGTCAGTGGGAAAGCCGGGCACCTGCAGCACTGGCATCTGGGTGGCCACAAGGTTGCGTATGCCGGCTATGGAGCGCTGCACGACCAGCTTTCGATCTCCGAGCTGCATGCCATTAAGCCCAGCAATGGCCTGCTCGGTAATGACGGGGTCGACATACTCGCAGAAAGCGAAACCCTTGCTCTGGCCCGTGACGGTGTCCTTGACCAGGTTGAAGCCGCGCAGATAGCCGAAGGTGACCAGCAGCTCCTTGACTTGTTCATCGTTCAGGCAGGTGGGCAATCCACCAACGTAGATCTTGTGCGGCGAGTCCGGCACCACCGTGGAAGTTACTATGTTGGCGTCATGTTGCAATCCCATCGGCGAGTCGGTCAACTCCATGGTGCTCACTGAGGCCACAGGATGATAGTCGTGCGGTCGCCGTATCTTCAGTGTCTGGCCACGATACGTGATACCATCAAAGGATATGGCCTGCGTGGCCTCATTCATCGAACGGAACTCGAGAAAGGCGAAGTTCTTGTCCAGATTCGTTTGGCAGCTGAGCACCGCGTTGCCATCGTGGGCCAGCCCACCATTCACCCGCTGAATATGCCCATTGAAGAACTCCATCAAATCCTCGTCGGTCGTACTAAATGGAATATTCCCTATGTATAATCGACGAGCTTGTCGGGTCACCATCGCAATTGCCGCCGACTCACCCGTAGGTGGCGCGTCCGGCACAATTCTGGAGGCAATCTGTCCACTCGCCTGCATCGCCTTGTACTGTAGTGGCGTGAGATGCTCATATCCTGCTGCTGGTACGTCCCAGGATGAGGCCGTGCGAGCCTTGCGACGCTTCACCTTATGCGATTCGCCAGTCATGGAACTGGAACGAGTCGGACGGTGCTGGGAACGCGAATGCGAACGAGACCTCCGATTGCGACTACGAGATTGATGTTTCTCCCTACGTCCGCGACCCATGACGGAATTAAATGCCTTAAACTCGTAACAATGACAACGAGATAAAAATAAATAGAAGAATTTTTACAGTCCCGCTGCCTGACAGCTTTCGATAACAAGGCCAACAACGTTGAAGTTTCTGAGGTGAGCGAGTATTTCAGGGTTGCATTGCAAATCACAGGTTAACAAATTATCGAAATTGAAAATGGTGAAACTCAAATATCTTATCAATAAGAATTATTACCGTAAAGTAATGCGCCTCTTGCATAAAGTGATTCAAAGAAAATGCTGAATTTGTGGCAAAATAGTTCACGGCTTTGGCATCACGATAATTAATGCATCAGCGTTGTTTGGACGTGATTTTTTGGCCAAAAACAACACCCTAATTATGCTTTGTCGCCGTATTGGTCCCTTCGAGTCTTCTTGTTTCCACAACTGAAAACTCTCATAACAAAACAAATGTATGCAGCCCTCGAAATAAGAAAAATCACACTTTTTCAACAGATCTCGTACACATATAGCAGCATATAGGCACATTGGATATAAAACTGAGTTGTAGTAAAAGAAACTTTATGTTTTTACAGAAATCTCATCAAAACTTACACCATAAGATTTGCATCCTGAACTTTCTTCGGTAAGTTTTGGTTGTAGGAAAGAGATTAAACAAGTCTGCTATACCTTTTAATATCTTTAACAGTTTTAATTTTGATTAGGAGATCTATATACTTAGTTAGAAAAGGCTATAATTAATATATGGACACACACAATTGAATTGAGTTGAATTGAAAATGAAAGATCTGTAGCGGGGGTCGCCTTCTTCCAATTGACCTTCCATAAACCACAAGAGGGAACTTTATCGTCTAAATGTAGTATCAGAATTTGCGAGCTGTTTAAACGGTTATATTGTCTCATTAAATCCGATCAATATATTATTATAGGAACGATAAGTCGAAAGTTATGTTTTCAGTAAGAAAACTATTTTGCTTTGTCATGGAAGCCATTTTATAAGGATTTTTGTAAAGATATTAAGTCTTTGGCACCTTTTCCTACTTGTTGATGTGGACAATCACATTCGGTAGCTATCTCTACTCTTACTTGTCTCTCTCTATGTTTTCATGTCATCAACATTCCATCCAGACGCCGCAAACTTGACATTTTCGTCATTATACAAAATATTTGTTGAAATGTTAATTTGAGCGTGTCACATTTTTAAGCCCGCAATTAAGTCATTTATCATTTATCGAGAATTTAACTATGGATGCGATTTCATAAGCTCCCTTCGAAATATCAGCCAGCAGTCAAATAAACGTAGCTGCGGGTGCAAACCCCATGATTTCATGCGAATAATCATCACAATAATTTCCTCTAATATCGCTAATCAATAATAATTAATTGGCAATGTGGCCCGCAGCGCGCTCTAATAGCCAATATTTTCAAATTCGACGAAGCTGCGTGTGTCAGGGCCTATTTGGAGTCTTGTTGGGTCTTGTGGTGAGGGGCCGGTCGCCATGTGTGGTCCGTGATAGAAGCGGGCAGAGCGAGGAGAGGCTGCAGGCGCTCAGCATTCCACGGAAACGACTTTATTTTGGAGGCACCGAAAACGGGGCTCAATTAATTCACAAAAGGCGACACAATCAAAATGTCAACTGACACGACGAGAGGTAGGGGAAGAGGTATCGGGAGCAGGAGTGCAGCAAGGGACTAACTCGATCGGTTGATCCTCCTACACAGAACTCGTAACAACAACTTTGTCGTGAATCAAAAAGGCATTCAATCGAAAAACTCAAACTGTGTGATAATTAATGTCCAGAGACTTTCAGGGGCTTGGGATCGCCGACTGTGCGTTCTGGGGGTTCCAAAGGGGCTTGGGTCTCTCACTTAATGCGCTGCGGATGCGAGCAGATAGACAAGGATAATGGCCGGTCCTGCAACCGTTTAATGTGCCTTTGATGACCAGACGCCGATCGCACAGATAACAAGATTTATAACTATTTCAAAGATTCCAATAATTTAGTGCCAATTGGCACTTGTTTTGTGTCATGTGATGCTAAAGACAAAATCTCTGATGTGTATTTTCATTAATGCTAAATTAAATACATTTCATCGCTGTCCAAAAACCAATTAATTCCTTTATATTCAAGTGCTTTTTTTTGGTTTCATGCACAGACTCAACCAGAACCAGTCCCGACCCCATGACAAACGCAATTAATTTATCCATTTAAATTCAGGCAACGCTTCTGCAGACATTGACGATGGATGACAGAGCCCCGAAAATGAAGCGAGTTTCGTGCATTTTTTCGATCGCTCGCCTCGATTTCGATGGTTTCGGTTAGTTATTATTTGAAGGCGATAAATTAATTTTGAACAAAAACAGTATGATAGGACGCTATAAAAATTCATAATAAAGTGTTCATAATGGAATTGAGAAATAAAGAGAAAGAACATACCACGTTATAATGGGTAGCTCATATTTTTTTCGTTGTTCGATTTGTCGAAATTGAATTAATGTCTGGAAAGAATTACCAAAATATAGTGCAATATAAAGACTAGTAGAGATAATTATAATCGAATTCATAATTTGAAATATAAAACAAATAAGAAAGCTATAGGCAATTACTAGCGCACAACACAACTCATTATAATGGGTATCTCATATTTTTAACGTTGTCCAATTTGTGGAAAATGAATTAAAAGTGTGGAAATAATTACCCAAATATTGCGCAGAAGAAATAAAAATTAATAATAATTACTTGTATGTACAAAATATAAAACAAATAAAAATTATATTATACTTAAATATTTTCTGTTTTTAATATCCGGTCATTTTTACTCCCCGTACCCATAAAATGGGTAAAAAGCGGGTACTAAATCTGTGCAAAGTTGTATAACAGGCAGAAGGAAACGTCTCCGACTATGGTATATATATTCTAGATCAGTATCAAAAGAAATTTCGATGTAGCCATGTCCGTCTGTCTGTCCGTCTGGCTGTCCGTCTGTTTGTTCGTCTGTATGATTGCGTCGATCTCAGCAACTATAAGAGCTAGAGGCACCAAATTTTAAATGTAGGTTCTTGTATACCATATGCAGATCAAGTTTGTTTCCAATTTCAGATATCTCCCCCCGTTCCCACGCAATTCGATACTAACGTTTTACACCATCAATTTTAAAGATATAGCTTTGGAATATAGCTTTTGGGGGATATAGCTTTGGCTTTAAGTCACTCTTAATCTACTGTACAAATTTCAAGTCGATCGGATAATAAACACGGAAGTTATTCACGAAAGAAATTTCAGTGCTGCAACGCGAGGGGAAGAAGCAGCACAGCCAACACTTGAAATGCCTCGCTTGCGCTGTCGCTTGTGTGTTGCGGATTTGTGTATGTGTGTGTATATGTGTAAGTGTACGAAGATGTGATTTGAAGTTTTAGACCTGAACAGGGAGTTTCGTAGTCGGTTATACTTGACTAGAGCATTCTTACTTCGAAATTTGAAATAAACCCAATCTGCGCTTGGTATACGACTAAGGAGTCTATAGCTCTTATATTTTATGAGAACCGGACTGATCAGGAATTTATATACTTCTGACTGTTAATGCTATTGCACTTCTATAAATATTATTATCTATTTTAAGTGTTTACAGGATATATTTACAAATTATGGACATGTATACATTAGTAGAGTCCAATATCATTTAAGCTGAACACATTTATGATATTTGTGTGGAATTTAAACATAGCATACGATCCATAAATATAGTATAATGTGATTCTAAGAAGTATTTGCTAAAGTATTCCTGTTCCCATGGCTCATTGAGTCACTGGCATTACTCATAGCCAATTCGATGCGCTGATTTAGGGCTCAAAATGTTCATATTTCTGTTTCTAATGACTTTGGTTTTATTGGTGTGGACGTTTGCGTTCGGTTCTGCCCGACTTTATTTCAGTTGGCCGGCAAAATTGATTACATATAAATGTTGTTGAAATCGCCAATTCGTTTTGGCTATTTATATTGAAATGTTCATAAATATTATGGTACACATAAATAAATGTGTTTTGTTTTTTGTTTCGCGGCGGTCGAGTATCGAATGATATGTAAAGTTTGACCGCACACAGTGGTTTATCTCTCGGGGCTATGGGAACGACGGATCGGTTTCTGCTCAGCCCGGGGTCAATCATTATGGAATGGGGCAACCCAAAACGTCACACTGAATTGAACTTTTGGAATCGCTGCTGTTCCACGAAAACGGGATTCATTTTTTGTCAAACATACGAGCTGGAATAAAAGTTTTAATGAACTGGTTGGTTGGTCAGTTGGTTGGTTGGTTGGTTGGTTGGTTGGTTGGTTGGTTAGTTGGTGAATTGCTGGGCTGTTCGGGTCGGTGGCTATATCGGTTGATGCGTGTTTCAATTGATTTGTGGCCGCAGGCGTGTGAACGTGATTTTATTATCAAATTTTTGATGCTTTTAGTTTTAGTAAATTAAATAAATCAACAGAGCAAACAGAGCTTGGGTCGGTTCAAACATGACACAGGACTCGCAGCGTGTATTGTTTTTTGGCGCAATGTCAACAAGAATATTTCAATTTATTTTCTGATGAATCAACAGAAAAACAATTCGCAATGGCTTTCATTTTTATGTTTTGGCTGCCCTTTGCTTCAATTCCCAGCCTTGCTTTGACTGCATACTCGTAAATATCTTTCGAGTGCATCCGCAAGTACTTCAGATTACAGATTTCAGCATAACAATTTATTTTGATATGTATTTTTATGCAATTTCTCGACAATTTGTCGTCGTTGCACCCGAAAGCACCCACCAAAAGCTGCCTGCATCCTTCATTTCTTCCCTGTTTTTTTTTTTGTTTTTTGCGAGGAATTTGCATCATAAATTGTCAGCAATGTCATAAAATATTTTCTTTTTGTGTGCCTTTTTGTTTTATTTTTTTGCGTACCCGTCAACGTCATCATCATTGTTGTTTTTATGTTGTTTTAGTTGTTGCTGTAGTTCATCATCATTATACTCTGTTCTTGAGGAGGAAAGTGTATGTTGGGTCCGTCTCTCCTTGTTCAACAATGCTTATATTCTTATGTACCATAGGCAGGATGGTAAACATTAAATATTTATGTCAGCCGACATTTAATCCTTTTTTTATAATTATCAGACTGATCTGGATCTTGAGATCTCAACTGACAGATCTCTTTATTAAAATCACCACTTTGTCCATCACTTTGTCCAGTTTTGTACTGCGAACACAGTATATCACAGTCCGATCTACAGATCTCAAATGACAGATCTCTTTATTAAAATCAGCGTTCTTTTATAAAAGTATAGGGTTATAGCCACTTTGTCCAGTTGTGTACTACGAACAGAGTATTTCTCAGTCGGGAGCTGACAACCGCAACGCTCTTACCATTTTCACATTATTTTTTTTTCGCTACGTTTCAGCTTTTGCTGCAAAAAATTAAAACTAAAGGGCTTCCATTTCGCTAGCCTGCCCGAAGAGAGAATTCCTAATGGAATTCTGAGCGCGGCCAGGCGCCGAAATTATCTGTTCAGAGCTTTTGAACTTCTGACAGCGAAATGCGACAAAATGTTGTTAGACCACTCGGTAATCCAATAATATTCAGAGAGGACTTCAAGGCGGCATCTTGAACTCGTGTGTCTTGTAGCTGCACACTGGTAATTGCATTTGCAGGGGCTGCTGGCTGCTGGCTGCTTGCAGCTTTAACATAAATGAGGTTATGCCATGTTGCTATCCCTTATGGTGATTTAATTTAATGCGATATCGACAACAATGCCGGACTATGATATTAACGGGTTTCCGTCTATCTTAGAGACGCTGTTCAATATTCTGTTCGCTTTAATGTGTATGAATTTCTCCCCATAGATCATTAAGTATTATAAGCCTTTAAATCGTTTCCTTTTTCTATTTTATTATATTTAAGCTGAAAAGGTTAGACTTAAACTCTAACATGAGTATATATTATAAGCACATGTAGAAAATATTAATAATCAAGTGAAATATTAGAGACGTCGAGTTGGTGAGTTTTGTCCAAATATCTTTGAATACAAAGATCGTCATACTTCTCAATTTTCGACCGATCGTTTCTATGAAAGCTATATAATATAGTGGTTAGATGTTGGGTAAATATGGTCAGCTTGTTTAAACGAGTTTTCTAGTTCAATTTGGTGAGTTTGGTTAATAAACGATAGAGGATCTGGCAATCTAAGTATGATTTCGAGCTTGAGCATTCATCCAAAAAAGCAACTGCGTCGGAGTACTTTTAAAATAGCATTTCACACTAATCGATTAAAATAATTAGTTTCGAAATGTTTTTTTTTATTCAAAACTTTTCGGAAGGTATGCAAAAACCCCATAAAATCTACAAAATTAATACCCGCATTCGAATATTAGTTAAATTTTGGGTAATTAAATTTTGATAATATTTCAATTATTTTTTGAATATGTGTAATTTCAATTTTCGAAAAGTTTGTTTTGGAGTATTCATAAAATAAAAATGTACTGCTAGTTCGAATTGGTGACTTTTGTTAAGGTTAAGATGTATGTCCTCAAGTCCTTCCATTACTTATATATATATTTTATTTATTTTTTTATTTATAGTAATTGAAATATAAGTTTGAGTAGAATACTATTACCGATTATGGCAACTTAAGCTAGTGTAAAATGAATTGAATGAATGAATAAAATGAACTATGTCTAGATGAACAAAGCTATTATAAACAGCTAATATTTATATCTTTCTATTTTATTATATTTCTCTTTATATTAATAACTCTTTAACTCCTACTTATTACCCCAAAATCCTTTGCATAATAAATTATATTGGCATAAAATAATGATAATTGTTCTTCTATTCTAGTTAGACATTTATTTCCTCAGTACTTGTATACAAATGGGAAATTTAGACGTTCCTTAAGTTTATAAACTAATACACCCGAGCTTTCCCTTTGAGTCTGTGAAAAACACAAGCAACACCCCCGCTTTCTCTCGCCCTTCTCGGACGTCTACGAATGGAATAGAGTGTCCTCCCCTGCATTGCTTGTCATTTGCGGTCTTTGCTGGGGTTTCATTTCTCTGGCTGCATTTACAATATTTATGATTGCAAGTATTTGCCGGTCTTCCTGCCCCTCGGAAAATTTAACCCTTGAGCGCACTTCAGAAATTGATTTCTATGCATTGTTGTTGGGCTGCTTTCCTTCCCCACAACACTGTGCGGCGATATTTATTATTTTCCTTTAGCCATTATGCCCGAAATGGTTATAATTCAATAACAAGATTCTTGCCTGACTCTCGCCCCTGCAACGCTTTGTTCTGATTTCCTTTTCATGGCCCTCCATTGCGGACGAAGCCAATCGCAGAATGCGTTAAAATCAATTCAGAATTTATGCGCTTTGGCTTGTAATTTATTTTATGAATGTTTAATAATCTGTGCACTGGGTAAATTTATGACAATTGCATGTTAATTGCCTGCTTGGCGCCGATATGTCAGTCAAACAGGCGCTGGGGTGCCCAGGGGTTGGCGGGCTAGTACCATGTATAGTGACTGGGGGGTGGCACTGAGGGACGTTTGACTGAACGCTCATTTTGTTTACATTCAATTTCATAAGTGGCACTGGGGAGCCAGCGACAGAGGGCGGACTGGTGTGGGGCTGGTGTCCATTGTTCCCGCGAGCTGAGCCGCAGCTGAGCTGAGCTTTGACGCCCCTTCCAGCGAGTGGGGCCACCACAACAGTTGACATGCTGAGCACATTATTAGAGCCACTTTCAAGTCGACGATATCGATTCAAGTTTGTTCAGCCATTAAAAAATGAATGGCAGCCAAGGGCTTACAGCTTTGTGTGGCGTCTGGGGAGCTGTGTAAATGAAAGCTGATTAAAATAATAAGCGCACATTGAGGCGCAGTTACTGTGGAGCGAGCACCCTTTGCAGCTCTTTAAGAACCCAGTGATTGCATTCTGAACTCCAACTGCATACATCTGGCATATGTCAGGCCTGACTTTGGCTGCTTTCTGACACGGTTTATTGCCAAACAGGCTGACGCACTTGGTCCGAGCTTGCAAATCGCTGCATAAATCGCAACGACAACTCTGGACTGTGCCGTCCCTCCCCCTGCCCTGCTGTACTTTGCTGGCAGCTCTTCATCATCTTCAGTGACACTTGTTTGTCTAAGCTCTGTCGCGTGGCGACCTTAGTGGCTGAGCCAGAGACCCCGGTAGAGACCTCTGCACAGCAGCCAGCAAGCGACCTCGTGATCTCCTCATAAACTTTACCATAGCAGCAAACAACAACAACAGCAACAACAACAACACGCAAGTATCCAACTTCAAGATGATTTATGAAACTCTACACATCATAAGCGAATGCGTTTATCATTTTTTAGTCTCTCGCCGAAGCTCGAAAAATCTTGGAACTGGCGACGTTGACAAATGACAAAAAACTGCGTTGCGTCCATTTATGCAGCTACTCCGGTCTCCGCTATCCGCTATCCGCTGTCCGCTGTCCGCTGTCTGCTCTATACTCTCCAGTCTATACTCTGCCGGGAGCCAAGCTTCTCTTAATTTTATCCAGCACGCGCATCCGGCCAGGCGCGGCAGGAATCGATGCGGGGCCAGGAATACGATGATGTTTGTAGGTAGAAGCCAACAACTGCCTTGTCATTAAATATGCAATAGATTCGCTTCTCTCAAACTTTGAAAGCGTCACAAGTCGCATAAATTATTCTGTTAACAACTTGTGTCAACATGATCATTAACAACACGTCCAAACAACAACAGGAAGAACTCGGCTCTGATGAGAAACTGAAATGTGATACGCCGTCATCAAAGAAACTTTTCTATTGGCCAATGGGAATGGGAAAAACCAACATGTATAGGACAATACTTGAACATTTGCAATTGTAATGGGATATGCCAGGTTACTTAACGAATGTCCTAGCAGCTGAGCTTTACTCACGTCAAGCTGGCTCGGAAGTGGGTTAACATACGAGTATTAAGGATCATTTAAGTATTTAACGAGATGGCTCTAGTGGAGTATGCTCCACTACGAAACACCCTATACACAGATCTGAAATCCAAAAACACACTTTCGTATTTCCATGTTTATTCATACAGTATAACTTTTTGAATATGAGTACCGATGAGTATCAATTGTTCAGAAAAATTGTACAGTACATCAACTATCAAAGATATATCCTTAAAGATGCGAATGACATTTACAGTTTCATTTCATTTATCCATTTTAAGTAAGTAACTCTTCATAAGTATCTGTTATGAATATTTAAGCTATTGAATCAATCGTAAAACAGTTTTCGACTCCGAACAAATTATTGCTATATATCAGATCTATAAATCTACTTAACACTTGATTATTTAAGAGGAAATTGTAAGTAAAATTGAGCCTTTAACTAGAAAGCTTAAATAGAAATTCAAAACCTTTAGATCTCCTTCCATTTACGATACCAATCAAATCCTTCGGAATCAAATTTGCTAGGGGCTCTCAATTCCGTAATATGATTAACTATTCGCTTTTGCGGAAAAATCCAAAATATTAAAACGTTTGAAATTTCATTCAAACGAACTCGAACGAAAGTACTTGAAATTGGAACTCACACAAATAAAAAAAAATTGAATTATTATTCTCCGCAATTTAGGGGAAATACAAATCTTCAAAATTTTAAGCTAGAGTCACCAAAATTTGACTGTAGACGCCCTGGACAATTAAACCAGAAGAACCTTTTTGTCACTTCCACCACCTCCCCCCAAATCGATATCTTCCACACCTGTACAGGTAGAGTCACCAAATTTAACAAATTAACAAAATGTATCTCTCAAATCCCTGTTCAGGTAGATTCACCAAATTGGGAATAGAGACTACTGTGTTTTCTCACTTTCCCACCCCACAAATAATCAAATTATATCGGACTTGAAAACAAGTATTCTGCTGTCGGGTACGTCGGACTCCAACGTATTTACTTGATATTGTTATTATTGCACAAAGCATTATTATTTCTAATTATATTCACCTTGTTGGTAAATGAATGTTACGAACTATGAACCAAAGTTATTTTTATAGCACTGGCCATTACATAAGTGTATAAAGGGTACGGGGAAACAGGCTTAAGTCGAAAAATAAGCAGAATCATTCATAAAAAAAAGTAGTCGTGAATATAAATAAAGGTTACGGCCAGAAAAAAGTTTCCATAAAGTTTTATTGCGCCTTATCCGGGGTTCAAATATAACGTTCAAATTGGGGCTTCAAATAAGGTATTTATTTAAGTTCAGTTATTTAAGGCCGAGCTATTCATTTATTCAAATGGAAATGCCTTGGGGATAGCTTATAATTGGCGTTTAATTACAAAATTGACTTTGATGCCCAATTAGCCTATTAATTTTCCATATTCGATCCACACACAGAAAATTTCGCATAATTCAGTTGCGTCTACTTTCATTAATAAGTTCAGATTGATGTCAATGAACTTTCACAGCGACCAATTTGACCATAGATCTAATAGTAAAGGAGTATTTTCACATTTTGAGCTCGTGCGCTTGGCAAAATCAGTTATCATTAACGTTATTATAGTTAATCAATGCTCACTGTTGGCCAAGTGGATTTGGACGCCTCTGTCAATGAGTTATGCGCATAAGCCTGGACTGGCCTGGCTCCAACGGCCACTTTCCATGGCAATTATGAACGCGTGGAGGAGTCACAGTTGGGGGCGGTCACTGCGGAAGGCGGAAGTCCTGGCACATAAACAACAGTGCAATAAAGTATATATATTTGCTGGTTTGGAGTCGTCGTTATTGTCAATGTATAAGCCCCTCCCCAATCAATTTTTATGATTAGAATGCAACTGCGGAATAAATCAAGTAAAGTGCGCATGATTCATATGTTTATCAAGTTTATTTAATCGCCCATAGTGGCATGAGTACGCACTTCCTTGGTGCCTAGACAATTGAGCACTGTGGCTAAGTGAAAGGAAACCAATTGGGGGAATATAACTACAATAGAATATACAATATACAATAGAAAAGCGATGATTTTTAAGCGCCAAACGCCGCACATGCGACGCCTAATTGGATTTTACCCGACTCGACTCCGGACTGCGGAGTGCGGGCTGGTCAGCATATGGAGTAGGTGGTGGTAGCCAGCGGGAGGCAACACTAAACAATGAATGTGGCACGAATGTGCAGACACACAGAACACATTGAATGGCTCTTCAGGTCGCCGTCTGCTTTGTTTCGCTGCTGTCGCCGTTGCCGCATAAAGTGAAATTGTGCGTAAAATTCGTTGGTCACGTTTCCACGTCTGTTGACAATTGTTTTTGCCCCTGAATGAGGCATGCAACGTTTGCGCTGTTTGCAGCCATTAAACGCGTATGCACATGCTGGCCAGGTCCCGGTCCCGGTCCCGGCCCAGGTCCAGGTCCATTTCCATGTCCAGTTGCACACTGCAGATCCTCAGCCTCTGTCGACTGCAGTTCGTGTCGTTTTCAGCGCTCGAAAAAGTGCTGCTAATCTTTTGTTTAGGCCTCACATGTGGCACAAGCGCAACCCAGATACAGATACAAATACACACAGTCCCCGGACTGGCACTCGGTGAGGTCCAGTGACCGTCCCTCAATTAGGCACGATATTTTTGCCGTCCGAGTGTCAGTTTCGATCATATCGGTGAGCCAAATTGCACTGGCGACAGTCCCTGGACACTGGACACACCTTTGTCTGGGTTATTATTCGCAGGGATTTGGACTCATTAGGCGCATCGAGTGACGCACTCGCACTCGGAATTCGAAATTCGAAATTCTCCATTTTCCTGCCAGTTCGCTCAATGGGAAATTTAACGAGCTGCCTACGTTGCGGTCTCTGGCCCGATTAGAGCCTGACTTTTGAATGGACTGCAATGGCTAATCAATGAGTTGGAAGCGAAAGATGAGTGGCAATGGTCAAATTTGCAGCTGATTCCCATGACGCTACTTTCATGGTCTTAGATTACCCCATATATTAGCGAATAACAATAGATTGTTGACTGTTGACTGTTGTGTAGCTATCATTGATGTATTATATATCTGTAGTGGGTCATGCATAGATAAATTAACTAATTTTACATCTATAAACCATATATAGTTGTAGAGGTCGCGATACAAAAAAAAAAACTAACATAATGCAGACTGCTGCAAGTCGTTTCAGTCCTGAACATGTAAATTCCTACAAATTTTATTTTTAATAATATACTCACAATGAATCAAATGATAGTGCTAATTATAAATTTGGTAAGATAACTTAGCAACCTTATACTCCCATGGTTTTTATAATAAGTGTATATTAATCAATAAATTTATACAAAGGGCATTACTAGCTGACTAACCTATATATATAAATATAAATCTTGTGTTGTTCCTACAAATGTCAAAACCTCGAAAGTTTCTGCACCACTTGAACTCGAATTTTGACAAAATATACAGTTCGCTTTTAAAAAACAGACTGAAGGAGTTACCACTTTGGCTATGCCCTGGAGGACCTCCAGCAGTGTCAAGAAATGAGTTTTATATTCTAGTGCAGAAATTAAAAATAAATGCACAACAAATCATTTTTAAAGATAGCCCGGAAAATGAGCATACCAGCTTATATACATACGTTATTCTATTGTAGAAGTCAGTGGACGTCAGTTAAGTAACTGAAGTATGGCCAGGACTTGGCCAACAGAAAAAGGACTTACTGAATGTAAGTACGTTGGTTTGTTTGCTTGGCCGGTTGACGGGGCAACGGGTTCAACGGGCAAATATTGTAATATAAGTAAAATACTTAACGGTATAAAGACAAAGGACCAACACTGAAGTAAACAAGATTTATGAAATTGTTGCTGAGGCTGCTGGAGGCTGCCCCTAGTTGGCAAGTGAGCCGAGGGGGTGGGGACTGTAGGTAACCTCAAAACTGAGGTAATGCCGACTGAAGTGCGTTTTGAATTCCAACAGGAAGCAGCACTCGTGAGAGCAATTCAGGCATATTGGCCAGAGAACCAAGGAATCGGAGCCAAGAGAACTTTCAGCGGGGTCGATTGGCCAGGGTATGTAAGATGTTCGCAGCTTGTAAAGGATTACGTTGCCAGGAAGTGGGTTTATTATGTGACAGCAACAGCAACAACAATTGCAAAGAGCCGCCATAAAGTTCAGATTCAGGTGGCGAACACTGCAAAATAATAATATATACTCGTAGTATATCCAGAATTTTCAGCTCCTATAGTATATGTATGCCCGTACTTACTGACGCCGCAATATTGTATATATTTATTATAAGCCGAATCCTTCTTTTTTCATTTCACTCAGATCCTGGTTCTGGCTCTGAAATGCAAAATTATTGCACAATGTTTTTATGACGAGCGAAATATTTGTTCAGTGTTCTTTTCTTTTCCCTTTTGGGCTTTGTTTTTCCCTGCCATACTTTCCGCTTTTCTGATTCCTTTTTTTTTTTTTTTTTGAGATTGTTGGCAATGGTGTTGGTAGATTATTGTTGTTGTTGCGTTGCTGTTGTTATTATTATTATTGTTGTACGCGACTGTGTTTGCCCTGATGCCATCCTGATGTCATGGTGATTTTTAAGCCTTTGGGCATTTTATTTGTTTTAAATAAAACTCGCAAATGCGTGGGAGTATTGCCCTCTCAGAGAACATGAACGAAACATAACGAGCTATGGATCACATTGACTGGGTGTAGGTGAAAAGGCAAAAGTAAAGTATATTTAAGCTTCACTTTAAATTGTACGATGAAATTTGCTTTGGATGCAGTTAGTCAGACGTTCCCGTTTCGACTTCTCACAGAGATAGCTTTAGATAAATGTGGACAGCTCTAGTTCGACGAGATTTAAAAAGTTACTAAGTATCCTGTCAATCGGGCTTAAATTATTCATTTCTATGTCTAATAAGTAAGATACAAATATTTATTAGCTTCAACTCGCATTTTCTTTAAAATGCTTGCAACTTCAATCAATTTGATTATATTTTGTTTATAATAAATCAAAATATAGCTCCAAATTTTGATACAACTCTTTCGTTTTAATACCGATTAACAGCTAAACGAATAATTCTATTCAAGGATTGAATGTCAGATGATCGGCATAATAAATTGTGCTGCATAATGTCATTCAATTTCTACCTTACAACAATAAAACTTATTTATTGAAAAACTAATCATATGCTTAAAACTATATGATAATATGTTTACCAGCAAAGGCTGCCAGGGCCTTCAGCTGTATAACATTTAGGTATGTACTTGAATCTAGTGTTATTAATTATAATTATTGTTATTTACAAAATATACTTAAATTGGAACAACAAAACTACATCATGAATGTATATGGTATGGGCTTTAATTTAAATTTGTATACCTCTTGAAAAAGCACATATATGTTCTACGAAGGAAATGTTTTTCGGCGATCCATTTTACCATATGTAAGGCTGTACAGAAAACTAAACTAGAGTTATTTGAAAAGCTTTTCCTCAATTTTTTTGATATTTCATGATGTTCATATGCCCTAGCAGAGGGTATTATAATTTTGTCTCGAAATGTGTAATGGACTGAAGTAGACGTTTCCGACATAACAAAGATATATATATATATTCTGAATCAGCATCAATAGCCGAAAGATATAGCGATGTCCGTCCGTCCGTCTGTCCGTCTGTTTCTATGCGAACTAGTCTCTCAGTTTTTAAGCTATCGTAATGAAACTTGGTACAGACCCTTCTTTTTGGTGCATTCAGTACATATGTATGTCGGACCCAGCCAGATCGGACCACTATAACATATGGCTGCCATAGGAATGATCGGTAGAAGACTATGTTTTCGTATGAAAAACCTTTTTGTTTACGCATGTGTCCTTACCAAACTTACCCAAACCGAGTCTTTAAAAAGTTTAAACAATCTGACCAAATTTGGTCAAGCTGGAACTAAATCCAATAGGATCGGGTAAAAAATTAGTTTTTGTTTGAAAAACTTTTTGTATTACATTCAAACTAAGAGAAAGTTTTATTATACTTCAAATAGTTTCCTATAATTTTTATCAAAATCGAACCACACAGGAGCAATCAGACGAAAATTAGACGATCTGTATAAGAACATTGCGGCTAGGGTATATAGCTTCGGCACTCCGAAGATAGTCGTTCTATCTTGTTGCATTTACATATTTCTGTAGTTAAAAAAAATTTGTTTTTGTCTTTTAAATACGCAACAAACGCAATCTGCGGGATTTAAAACAATTTGTATAAAGAAATAGCTTTTGTATGCACTTAAAAGCGCAAATATTCATCTTTATTTCATGGATAGTGAAAAAAGTGTAGTAACTTAAAAAAAGAGATTAAAATTACACATTCTGTGATATGAGGCCGTTAAGAGCCAGTTTCCAATCACAGTCGATATTAAGCCGGTTTCCGTCCACCCAAACTGTTATAACTTGCTGTTATGACTGTAGGGTGCTACGTATGTATATGTTACTTGTCATACGGTACGCACATCTTGAGTGGACTTGACTTAAGCCTGGGCTCAGCGGTTGGGTTCCTGGAGAGTCCACTAAGGCGGCCAGCAGACCAAACAATCTCGAAAAGTCCGCCCGTTGACCCCACAGAAAGCAAAATATTTGTATTTAATAAAGCCAGGGTAAGTGGAAGCGACGGGTCGCTTGATTTTGCATGCGACTTGTGGAATTTAATGTATCCTACGGCGCGGCGACAACGAAAAGGTCCTCGAAAAAAGTAAAATAATAAAAAAGAAAACAAGTAAATAAAAATGGGAAAATGCAAAGCATAAAAAATACAATAAAATTCGAACATGAAAAGCCTATTTAAAATGCTGACATACGAAATGCGAACGAACGAATGAACTGAGCCGCTCAACACTTGGGGGCGCCACAGTGCAGCGGACCAACGGACGGGTTTGGAGAAAGGGAAAGCGACGAAGCGTAGGGACTCGGCGAATTACCATAAAATGAAAAACAAAAGGCGCAAGTCGAGCCAGGGCAACAACAACGCCATATAACACAACCACACCGTTGTACAGCCCCGCCCCCGCCCCCGCCCCCCGTCCGCTACGAGTGCGAAAATATGAAAATTGAGTGAAAATATGTAAATGTAATGAAATATTGTTTTCCCAGGCAGTGCGCAAAGGACACAGCAAGAGCGATAGCGTCGAGACGACTTCGCACATGACGTCAAGGATTTACTTAGTAGCTCAGAACCCAAATGCCCACTTGACACTTGCCAGGACCCCTCAAACTGTATGCGTAACAAGTCGCTGCCCCATTTATCATATGCCGCCCTACCCCGCACTTTTCACTGTGATTTACACTCTCGTTTTCGTTTAGCCCTCAGTCACCGTATGTCTGACTGTCTGACTGGATGACAGACTGTCAGACTGGGGCAAAGTATTGAAGCCGTCTTGGCTGTTATTTAAATTATGAAAATTATTCAAACCACAAATGGAATCATCATCATCAGTTATCGCTCCCTTTCCAACCATCGTAATACACGCACTTAACTACATTGAAGTGAAGCTGAAGGGATTTCGAATGAGCCGCAGTTACGGACAGCCATATACATAAGTATTTTTTGGCTCTCGGGCTGAGAGGGTGGAAGATATCCGCAGACAACTGGCAATAAAAGAAAAGCTCATTTATGTGAATAATGTGCACAGATTTTATGACAACCATTGGAATTCAATAGAATCTCACACATATATGCTACACTTCATATAGGGCTTTGCCAACAGAAATTACAGATTATTTCGGGTATCCTTCAACTAAATTGGCTTAAATGCAACTTAGGAGTAGCAAACTACCCGAAGGTTGAGTTGTTCTTAGTTAATCCGCATACGTGTAAATACACAAAATTTGCCAAATAAATTCTCAAATTATTTCGACAAATAGTATTGTGTTATGCTCTTGTATCGTAGATTATGTTATCCTGCCCAGCACTTCGTGCCAAATTTCAATTCAATTGCTTTGACAGCAGCATTAGTGCAACATTCTCCGTGGACCCTTTAAATTAATTATGGCCCTGTGTATTTACAATCAACCATAGATATTCAATCTAGACTGAAATGCTCAGCTGTCAGCCAAAATGAAATGCACAAATTATTGCCACTTAAAATTAGAAAGCACTCAAAACATGGCCAAAGACAGGGCAAAGATTAGATATCTCCAGTACAGGCCCTGGCCAAATAAATGGTGTGAGTGTTGGCCCCAATTCAAAATGTCATTAATAAATCCCAGACGAGTGTATTTAGTGTTTGTGCCAATGTTAAACAAATGACATTTGCCCAAAATGTTTGCACACACATGAAAAATTCTCGAAATATTTGAATGACAGGCCAGTAAACGACTGGCAGCTGCATAGATGCACTCGCAGTTAGATGGATGCTCAGATATTTACTGCTAATGAGTTAATTCAATTAAGAAAACTACACAGCTGGAAGCTAGCGGGGAAGGCTAGCATGATCCCGGCAGCATTCGACTTGCAATCTGGCAGTTTTCAATTAGTCAAAGTGTCATTGGGTCACGATGAAACGCTGCCCACCAGGTAGAAACTGGACACCAACTGAGGCCGAGGCGGAGGTTGACCAGCACCCGCTGTGCAGCTCCACGTGAGCTGTAATACCTGTGTCTATTAGCGAATTCTGAATACTCTGCACTTAATGGAAAATGGGTAAACAATAGATGCTGCAATGGAAAATTGATAAATGGCCGATGCAATGGAAGCTATTATGAAAGTAACCCAAATAAATGCTGATATGGCCCAGTATTGCATGTTAACTGATAACCCCAAATATTGTATCCAAACGAATGTTTTTACTCCCTGTACCCATGAAATGGTTAAAAAGGGGGTACTAAATCTGTGCAAATGGCATACATTTGCAGAAGGCGAAAAGAGTACATCTCCGACCATACAAAGAATATACTCGTATATATTCGTTATCAGTATCAAAAGAGATTTCGATTTGGCCATGTCCGTCTGTCTGTCCGGATGAACGCGTCGATCTCAACAACTATAAGAGCTACAGACACCAAATTTAGAATGTAGGCTCCTGTATACCCTACGTAGGTCAAGTTTGTTTCCAATTTCGTATATATACCAACAATTTTAGAGGTATAGCTTTGGGATATGGCATGTATAATACTTTAGGCACTCTTCGGATAATAAACACGGAAGTTATTGACGTAAGAAGATTCAGTGCTGCAGAAAGGGGGGAAGAATGCCTTGCTTGTGCTGTCGCTTGTGTGTTTGTGCGTCTTTGTGTATGTGTGTGTATGTTTAAGTGCACGAAGAAGCGATCGGAATTTTTTGACCTAGGTGGTTTGTAGTCGGGTATACTCGACTATAGCATGCGTACTTGTTACTCTTGCAAAAATATGAATTTAAATAATGGAAATTAAATTAATTTCTTAAGCAGCCCACAGACGAAGCGACTGGAATTTTACTGGAATGAGTCAGGAAGAACCCCGATGTGGCTTCAGTCGACAAGAAAACTAGAGAGAATGCGTTCTCTTTAGACCCGATCTCTGAGTACTCATACGAGTGCTGCCTGCAGTAAAAAGAAGCCTCTGTGTCAAGTTTCATACAGCTCACATACCATAGTTGCTAACAGTAGTGTATTAAGGAGTACTCTTCATATATCCTTTGTCAGCTGCATAAATCCCATATATCAAAGGACTCTATTGTCCTACAACGAGTACACAAGAGAAATGACAATAACATGAATTTATACCAGTTGCATTTTTCTGAAGTCGGCCCAAGGACCGCCCTTCCGGCCGGAGAGTTGTCAACCAGCGCGTCCTTAAATAATTCATTAGCTTTGTGCGCTCAAATTCCAGATCATATCCCACGCCCTTGCTCGAGAGTCGAGGACATTAAAATCGACATTGCTAATTTAATGAGTTTTCTACTCGCTCAACGTTTTTAGGTTCAGCCCCAAGCAAAAATAAACACTCGAGCGTTAATGTACGGGATATTTAATTTATACATTTAACTTACATCAGCATGGAGGAAGGCCGTGGCCAACATCTGACTGGGTGTTTTTATGGTCCAAAGCTGATGAGTTTGGCCGGCTAGCAAGCGGCAAGCGGCAAGCGTCAAGTGGCAAGCGGCAAACGCCAAAGGCGCCACTTTCTGGACGCATTCTGGTGTCCACGTTGCCACCAGCGGCTAATAAAAATCAAATATGGGGGCGCCGCGGCGGCAGGTGCATGTTGAGAGTGTTGCCCATCTGGCTGCTCAGTTGAGTGGCAACGCTTTTGTATTAGAAGCTGTCAGTCGTGTGTCTATGTGTGTCCTGCTCTCCGCTGTGATGAGTGCCCTCTGACAGCAGCCAGGTTACGACAAGGACCTGGAGCAGGGTCCGTAGCTGGCCGCTTGGCGATAAAGAAGACATTCATGGCACTTTGTTCGAACATTAAGTGGATTTAATGTAAAGTTTATGTTTTCCTTAGGTTACGTGGTCGATTTCCGTTTTATTGCCTTAATTAAAAGATTGGCCGGTCTTCGGGTACGTTAGTATAATCAACAATATTTATGGCTATTTGAAATATTTATTCGGCTTCTTGCCATTTTATGGTCGACCTGTCAAGAGGTAGGTGAACACTTTTATGGCCAAGTTCGAAAATGTGCACAAAAATTAAAATCGCATAAAATGTACAGTTTTTATGGCAATTGGTTGGGTAATCTTATGTAGTACACATAACATGGAAAACCCACAGGAACATGCGTGCCCCATAATAAGGGTCAGGTTGCACCTAGTTTTAATTGAAGAAACCGAACCGGAATTCGATACAGACAAAAAGGTTTAATAACCCATTTGATAGTACTATTATCACAGAGGCGTTCATGCTAAATATTGCCATTTAAGATATCCGCAATTACCTAACAAGGCGTTTAAAAACCAACAACAAGCTCGCCAACAGTTTTAAGTATCTGACAATATTACCAAATCAATACAAATTTTGACACCTCAATCTAACAACATTTGTGTTGGGTGGGTGTTTATGGCCTGTCGCCACGCATTGTTGTGAACTTGGGATCGGTGTAAGGTTCAGTCTTATGGAGAGATCAGCCATAAATACGGCCATAAATCGACCACGCAAATTGCACAGCTTGGCCTTATACATCATCTGTGGCTGCAGCTTTAGCTCTTTGCTGCGGCTTATCGGGCAGATAAAAATATGGCCATATCCACGGTCCACGCAGAGATACGTGAGATACTTTCGTTTTCACGCTGGGGTCTCCTCGGGTCAGGTTAATCGGCTGCATTAGCCGACAAAAGAGCAGAGCATAAAACGACTTAACTCTGAATTTTAGAATTCCAATTGTGTGAGAGTTGGATTACTGGAGATGGAGACGATATCATAAGGTTGAATAAATGAAAGCAGATAAAAGAACACCATAGATGATACATTGAATGGACCATCATTTACTGGCCAAGCTGACCTCAAAGGTAGTTGCAGTAAGCCGAGTGAAATGACAAAATAAATGTTTAATATGTGTCTTTAATGCATTAGATCGCACGATGCGTCATTATGCAGAGCTAAGCATAAATTCCACATAAAATTCATAGGATTATCAATGGGGACTACAATAAAAATATTTAGTTGAGGATTATCAATTGGAGCAACAATAAAAACTGACATCTGAAAACAGTTTCCCAAGGTAAATCCCTAAGCCGAACCAACTCCCAAGTTCTTAACCCGTTCAACGATATTTATAGCTGAGTGCATGAGAGATTCCCCATAGAATTACATAAATATGTTTTCATGTTTTCATGTTTTCATATTCTTATGTATGTATGTATGTATGTGTATTTACACATATGAGTACTCAAGTTGTCGTCATTGGACACAAATTTATTTAATATGACGAAATTACTAAAAGCTGTTGCATTTTTCTGAGCGTACGTTTGTAAATTTAAATAAATAATCAAATAGAGGTAAACAAAATATTTTCCTTGTGCGCAGCATTTTTACAAATCCACTTGCAGCTTCAAAATGTATTGTCGTCGCAGTTGTTGTTGTTGTTAATGTTGTTGTTGTTGTTGTCATTGCGGGTAGAGACGCATTTTACAACTTCTCTTGACAACAACTGGCTGCTTGAGATCCGGCGGAGCGCTTGACAACCCACTTGTAAGAGCAGCCAAGGTAAATGCAAACATGCGGTAGCTAACCAGAAAGAGAGCACAAGCCTTTGGGCAGCCGAAGTTGGAATACCCTTTAAGAGATACAAAAGAAATGAGTTAAATGGATTGGGCTATGATCATATAAGCACTTTCTTATACCATATTTTGGAGTCTTTTAAGGATGTCTTTCTTGCATCGTGCATCTTTCATCTTAGCACTGTGTAAACACGACCTAATATAGCAAGCCCCTTTCGTGCAACTTGCACATAAATAGATTTCGGGGCGGTGTGTGAGATTATATATATTTGGGTGTTGTAGAACGTGTCAAATTGATAGTTAAAGTGTTGTAGCATGCCTGAAAATTAAGCGCACATCTTACACGCTTGCAATATCTTGCACGCAATTTGTTCACGAAAGAATTGAATCTAAAGATCATCTGTATCCATAACAAAAACAATTGCTCATTAATTTACATAGTTACCACAACTTGGCAGAAAAAAGGAACAGCAGCTTGGTAATCAACGCCAAAAGTGGTTCGGTTCACGGATCAAATCAATCACTGAACCCGGGATTTGGTTCCAATCTTAATTCGTCAGTATTTTTTCAATTTGAAAAGGAAATACTTTAATAAAATGGTTCTATTTGGTTGTAGTTTCAACTATATTTTGGACAAGAGGTTCGGTTCAGAGTATGAAAAAGTTGCAATTTCGGGGTCGAACCGGTTCGGTTAAACACCGGTTTGAAGCCTTGACTTAAAGCACTTTCTGCTGTTCGGATCCAAAAAGAAAACTTATTTAATTTATAATTGTTTACGTAGAGTTTAAATAACCCTGCTAAAACTTTGCTATAATCGGCGCCCATTAAATAAACAACAATTTTTAAATGCTTTTGGAGAGAGTATTTAAAAACAATCGCTGTCGGGAACAAAGTATCCGAAAGCCTTTTCGTAGCTAAAGCACTCGTTCAAGTGCTGCGAGGGGCAGGGCAGGCCGGGCCGGGGCGGGCAGCTGCTGCTTCTGTTGCGACTTTAATGCAAACAAAGAAGGTTACTGCGGAGCGAGTGAGAGTGGTGCGCAGAGGTGTAGATCGGAGGGGGCTGGCCATATAGAGTGAAGCCTTTCACTTGGCGGTAGGTTCTCATTCTGCTATCGCCATCGCCATCAGCTTTACTTAATTGCGTAGGTTGGTAGCCGTGGAGATGCAGCGCCCCAGCAGCTACTTCAATGGGCTCCCCCCTTAGGCCAGGGCCCCATTTGCCCCAACGAGCCCGAGCACCTTAACCTTCCATACCCTCCCCACTTTCCGTTGTGCCTCTTTGCTTCGCACACCTTTTTGTGGCTGCTGTGTGTTTGTGCGCGCGTGTTTACATTTTTACTAATTTACAGCAATTTTCGTTGTACTTGAATACAAAATGCAACACTGCCACGCGCCTCTCCCCCCATGCCCGCCCCTCCGCCGACGCCTCTTTGCATACGCCTCGTGTGCTACTTTATGCGAGTGCGCGGGCAAAAGCAAAATGTGTGTTGATGCACCTGAAAAGGGGGGGAGCCCAAAAATAAGAAGATGATGCTACAACAACATCAACAACATCAACAACATCAACAACATCAACAACAATAACAACAGCAGCACTAACAGCAAAATATTTAAATGAGGTTAAGTTAGTGTAACAACTATTTAGCCCCCATTCTTTCCACAATTTTCCCTCCACTTATTCCAACTCTCTCGCTCTCATTTCTTTTCAACTTTCGCAGTTTTTCCTGAGATTGCACAAAACTTCCAAATTTATGTAGCTGGCTGAATGAGCTTGTATATGTGTGTGTCTGTGCGGGGGGTTAAGTTCTCCATGCGAACGCTAATTGGGTCAAGTGTTCCAAGAGTTGGCAAAGAAACCTGTTACGCCTGCAGGCAAAGTTGTTCTTGGGTTTGTAAGGGAACTTATTTGTGGGGAGGGGGAGACAAATGAGAGACAAAATGGACAAAAAGTTCACGAATATGACAACTAGTCGAATATTGTCAAATAAGATATGCAAGTATTTAAAGAGTTACGAAAACTGCTGTGCAGTCCAAAAGATACAACATACGAATTGTAAATTAGAAAATTCTTTGAATACTGACATTTATTTTTATATTAATTTAAATTCAAAATATAATTGCTGCAATACGAATATACTCTGTTACAGCTTTCCTTTTCGCTTATTTGGAAGCACATAATCAACGTATTGTTGGTTCCACCTTTCGATCAGTAATTCTGATATTCTGATGATACTAACTTTAGGAAAGAAATTCGAGTACTTAGCTTGAAGATTTCTTCATAACATCGCACATTAGTGTTGTCACTCAATTTTGTCCCTTCTATGGGTTCGGTACTTGAACCTGGTTTTAAATATCCCGAGACCAAGATGAATAAGATATTATTTATATGTAGAAGAGCTTGTCCTACTGCATTATTCACAGTAGTTTTCACTTATGTCGAAAGTGCCCATTAAGTCGGGAAATTCCACGCATAAGTGCGGAGTATTCGCGGAAAAAGGATACATGTTGATTTTTTGCTTACCATCCGCTCTGCTTTAAACTAATTTTCAAGAATTATACAAGTCAAAAACAAGAAGAAAGCAGGAAGAAGTATAAACTTTTCAGGTTCGGTTTGGGTGAGTTTGGTGAGGATATCTTTTTAACACATTTTACGGGTACTGGGAGTAATAATTTGACACAGGCTTCACCGATTTCGCAAAATCTAAGGGCGGAAAAGGGGGGTAGCTTACATGGACAAATGTCCAGTTTTTTATACAGCCTAATTTTCACACATTGTTTTTACACAAACAGTACAAATACTTGAACTGCGAAGTTCGATTTAGCTCTGCAACGCAAATAAGTCTTTCAGTCTTGCAGCGATCTGAAAGGAACTTAGTATAGTTTCTTCAGTTTGTGTGGAAACCTGTATATTCTATAAAGCTTTGAGAATCAATAAGTTTTCAGTAGAAGTTGATTGATTGCAATTTATGACATCTATTCCAACAGTTAACAAATAAATTTTAGTTATAATAATGTGTAAGATTCACTCTTTTTGAGGACAAGTAGAGTCGCAGTGGTATGTCGGATCCGGCAACTCCTTGGTAGCGGTTTCTTCCTGGTCCTGAAATAAATGCAACTTTTCTTTAACTTCCTGCTCATTGCGGTCCACATTCATGAGATAACCGGCAATAAACCCGTACATATCCTGCGGCATGTGAATGTGCAGCTGTGCAAATGCACCCACCATAACCTTGCCCATCGTATCCTTAATTTCATTGGCAACGTTGTCGACCACTTCCAGATCTTTACCCTGCGGTATCCAATCGTAATCCTTGAAGCAGCAGCACTCACAGTAAGCATTCGGATCGGAGTCCTTCAGCAGCTTGAAGAACGGCTGCAGCTGCGACTCACAGTGCTTCAAATTGGCCACCTCCTTGACAAATCTCTTGTGCATCTCGCAAATATCGCGTTTGCAGCGGGCAATGACCGTCTGGTCCTGAGACAAGGTTGCCGTACGCTTAATATAATCCACGGTGTTCTCGTGGAATGATTTGAACTTGCATTTTTCCTCATTGTAGGCCTGAAGACACTGTCGTCCATACACAATAATGCTATCGCGCCGCTTGCGTATATCCTCACAGCGCTTGGTGTAGAAATGCTTCACCTCATCCAAATTGATGATGCGCTTGGTAAACTCGGACAGGTCCTCATCAGGTTCGCATAACTTATCCTTAACAGACTTTTGCTTCTCAGAGCCGCATTTCACATTTTCCTTCTCAATTTTGTCTAGTTCCTGCTTGAGCTCCAACTGAAGATTTCTAAGTTCTATGTTCAGACGCTTAACATCATGATCGTTGCAGATCAACGTGTTGAGCATCTCCCGCAGACAATTCTTGTGCGGATTGGGCAACTCATCAGGACAAGCGGTCAGCATTTTGAATGGTTCAATGTTAATAAAAATAATACTTATGTTTGTGTCGAACTCAGTTATAATAGAGTTATAATACAAGTAAGACAAACTTTTTGAAAAGGTTGCTACATAATCTATATCTATATTTATAAAAGAGTTTGTCTTCACTGACATTCACAATTACTCACAGCACAAACCGTATGACAAAGAGAGTTGAATTTTACAATATATAATTAAATATATTCTTATATCCGAACAGAGGGTAGCATGATTTTGTCACGAAATGTGTAATGCACTGAAGGAGAGGTTTCCAACTCCACAAAGTATATATATATTCGGAATCAGCATCAATAGCCGAGTCGATATAGCGATGTCCGTCTGTCCGTCTGAATCTTAGCTATCTTAATAAAACTTGGCACAGGCCCTTCTTTTTGCTGCAGGCAGTACATATGTGGGAACCGGCCGGATCGGAACACTATAACATATAGCTGCCATAGGAATGATCGATCGAAAACTATGTCTTTGTACAACTTTTTGTTTGTGAAGATATTCTCACCAAAGTCACCCAAACCAAGACTCAGAGAAGCTTAACAAGCTGACCAAATTTGGTCAAAATCTAACTACTATATCATAAAGCTGCCATAGAAACAATCGGGTGAAAAATGAGTTTTTGTATGAAAATCTTCTTGGTTATACAAACCTTTCATCCAAAATCAACAATTGATAGTTTTATTATACTTCTCATAGTTTCCTATAATAAAATAAAATAAAGTTTCTGTATTATAAACATTTCATCCAAGCCTAATCAATACAGAGCATCCAAACGAACTTCTGCTTGGCCAACTCCATAACACGACCCAAGGGAATCAATCTAAATCAGGCTAAAAGCAGTTTTAATCTAACCCAATTCTAAATAGACTAATGTATTTTCAAGCAGAACTCCAGTTTAGATGTGAATAAGTTGTTAAAGCAAAACAGATGTGTGATGTATCTTTAAGATAGTTAATTTGCATGGATATATACATTTCAGCCTGGAGTCGTTTACTGAATTAATTTAACTTTGCACAAACATACTCGTACTCAGCTTTGCCCCAGTTGATTGCAAAGCTGTTAAAATTTCAGTTAGCCAATTAACTTTATCACACCAATCAACTGTGAGGAATTAACAATATTATACCCAAGCAGCTCCCCCCGCTCCAAAAGCAAAGCGAGTATTGATTTCGAAATTAAATATAATTATGTACAAATTTAAATGCCAATAATATTCCGTATGCGCAAATCGACACAAACCATAATCGTAGCCTGGCTCCAAATGAAATTGCATAATGTGGATTCTGAAATTCTGAAACGGGCGTCAGAAATGGGCCTAAAGAAGCTGTGTGGCCAAAAGAATGCAGGCCACTTAATCAAATTAAAATTGTGCGCAATATTTTCATACTTAATTCGAAATGCCGCACTTCATTTAAGTGATTGCATAATGGCAGTTATTCGAGGAGCATCGCAGTAAATTGAAATTTAATATTATGTATATTTAACGAGTCTAGCTCCAACTTTTTATGAATTTATCAGCATAATATAACAGCCTGTCCACACACACACACACACAACTGTGCGTGTGTGAGTGTGTGATGTGAGAGTCCAAATACAATACAAAACAAATAAACAAGCAACACGAACAAACACACACATAATAAATGCGTGGTTTCATTATTAATAACAAGTATCTGTTTCTGTTGCTGTGGCCATATCTGTATCTGTATCTGTATCTGTATCTGTATGCGCTATATGTTTGTGTATTTAGTCAAGTTTCGCACTGCTCGCTTCATGTCCCTGCTGTATCTGCAGATGGAATGTCAAAGTCTCAAGCGAAATCAACAAGCACATATCCTGCGGATATTTTGCTCAACATTTTGTCAGTTCTCAGTAGAAATATTGTCACTCACTAACTCACACAGTCTGCCTTCGACATAATAATCATTGTGATGATGCTGATGATGATGATGAGCCAGAAACAAGTGAGACTCTGAATAATGAATTGCAATTAGCGCAATTACAACAGATTGTCACAAATATACGAGTAGACAACTACCTGCTGGCCGCCTGCCTCCCTTTCCAAAGATTTGATACACGTGTGTGCAGTCATTTTATTTTTGCTAACATTGTAATTTGAATAATTCAGCAACTGGACTGAGGGTCCCAAATACAACAGCTGACGACTAAGTTAGCATATAACAATTTAGTTCTAGGCCACATCTGCTCAGCACTCACCCAATTTTCAACCAACCCCAATGGCGATCCCTCTCACAATTTCCATCCCCACATGTGCCACGAGACAATTCTGTAATGCACAGTGGACAGTGGAAAATGTTTTGGGGGAGCTTGCCTTTACAGTCTCCCCTCATTGTTTATGAGCGTATCGAATTTTTGGGGTTACTTGCGGCACCGTTGGGAACATAAATATTTATCCAGCGATAAAAGAATTTGGGTTATTTTCGTGGTATATAAATAGCGCAATTTAACTTGGTTAACCTAAGCCAGTTCAACTGACGGGTTGGGGGGAGAAGAACATGGAATACGTAAATATACATAGAGTGCAAATGTCAAAGGAGCCATAAAAAGGGGTCCAGCTTAAGAGATATGTATGCAAACATTAGCTGGAATTCCTAGAAGCTAAAGTTCGGTCAGTGCATGAAATGGAATATGTTAGAAAAGGGCTTGCAAAACGATATCGGAGGTATGTTTACCAAATATTTCAATTATATTTAAAACCAATATGTTAATATGGACACAAATAAAAATTCCAACCATGACCGAAATTTACAACAAATAACTGCTACTTTATTAGTAAAAATTCAAAAAAGTAGGTTTGTGTAGTTCTACTTGCAATTTTTAGAAGTAATTCTTTTCCATATAACGAGAACTAGAACTATAAATCCCCTAGTTAAAAAAATTCAAAAATAAACTTTAGAAAATAGTCAAGTTTCGTAAAGTTTTCAATAAATTTCATCAATAACAAAAAACCACGACTGATTTTAAATTCTGCTGGAATTGGAATAAGTGGAGAAATCAATAAAATACTTTCCTTGAAAGCTAATTTACTACTAATCAAATAAATACATATTTGGTAGTTGTTTCAAGTCCTTGTGAATGTTGCATTCCACAGTGCGACAATTGGCACTGGTTTGCTGCCAAACAAAGTGTGGAACTTGCTTTGCCTGCGGCATTTACCACAAAACAATGAAAATTACAGAGATGATGACGACGACAACAGCGCCACCTATTGGCCTCACGGGCGAGCAGCTGCCTGCCCCGCGTACTCATCCAAGTAACGTTGCATACGTACACTGAGACAAAGCTGCAGTACTAGCGGAGTAATTGGGAAAGAGACACTTGTCTCTAGCTTCAAATATTTTTTAAATACATCTATATTTAGACTGAGTCTTATAATAAAGTCACCACAAAAACAGGATTTCGGAAAATTACACCCACAAATTGGTATAAGCAACGTGTTTCTGATTTTCTATACATAGTTCATCTGCTGATATCGGAAAACTCTACATCCAGGGTGGAAAATGGGTGGCCCTGTCCTATCCAAAAGAAGTAGCTCTTTGAAAAAATATATATGGCGCGAACTTCCTCGGGATCTAAAAAACGAATTTCACAAACCGTATTTCAAGTATTTATTTATACTATATTTATACGTATTTATGTGACGTTTTTGTTCAGTGTATTTTTTGTGACTGTTCACCTTGCTCGCCCGTTTCTGCCCTTGTGTCAATATTGACGCAGACCATATCTTTTTATGACATATTTTTTGGCTACTGTCAGCTCAGGCAGTTGGTGGGTTTGTTTGCATCCTCGCCCCTAGTCCCCAGCACGTGGAGCATTACATTTTCGCTGTTTGGAAAATAGTTGATAGCGAGAGGTTAACTTGATACTTACATATGTACATATGTATATTATATGTCTGCATGGCATATAGAGTGCACGACTCACTTAGGCAAGTGCACACGTGGCTGAAAGCAAACCCAAGTCCCGCACTCGTCTGAACTTTGCTTTGGCTCTGCTTTGATGTCTCAGTTATTGTATCTGGGTTACTGGGTAATGCAGTATGAATTTGTGCACTTGGGTAGCAACTCTAGAGAACTAGCTCAGCTGATGGATGATGAGGGCCGGGCCAACGTCAGCTTTGTCCGCAACTCGATCACATTTGCATTATGGCCGCGTATACAACCAACTTGACAGGTTCTCTACATTTTTGGGTGGCACTTTTCGTTGACAACTGACGCAGGCACACAAGCTACTCAAACTGCATGGGAAATCGTCAAGAAAGAGAAACTAATCTTAGAAGCAACGAAGTTGTAATACCCTTTGTGTGTGCATAAGGTGCGGGGTGTATTTAAATACCCTTTTTTGCTTATTAATGTGTAAAAGGACCACATAAGTACCTAAAAGGAGCTCAGCAGAAGGAGGAGATTATTCTCATGTGAACTTACATAAACATGCATACAATACTTGTTATGATGTTGTAAATTTTTCGGTCATACGGACAGACAGACAGGTAAAATAAATCTGTCAACACCTATTATGTCATCTAGTTTGTTTAATCCGATTTTTCATATTATTCGGAGTTGATCAGAGGGTTTTGTCATAATCTTTGAAATGGTCATCCTTATGCGCCCGCTAAGCAATCGACCCATAAACTTCGTAATACTCTCAAAAAGAGCATAAAATTGGAGAATCTAATACCATAAATTAGACGATTCGCCCAGTTACGAGTGGATGGGTGCAATGTACGTCTTGGCCCGGGGGCGGTGGCGGGGGCTACACACTGATAGAGCACTCCCAGGTGATTTTCTTGGAAGCGCGAGACGTTGCCACACATCGCCGCAGTGGACGAGTGTCAACTGTCAGTGGCTGGACTTAAGTGGCCATAAAGTAGGCACATCACGTGGTGTGGCACTGACAGTTGCAGGTGTTGGCCACTAGGTGTCGCACTGACAGTTTGGCAGCCAGAGCGCGCCCTGGAATTTTAAATGACTCAACGCGGCTTCGCTTGACAATCGAGTCGTAAGGATCAGCGCATGCGTGAGAGTATTCAATTACCTGGTGAATCGGAATGAAGCCCAAATCGAGTTGTGCATTGAACCAATGCTGCAACTTGACCGGATTTGAAGCAACTTAGTTAAACTTGCTGCTTCCGCAATGCAATCTTTGCAAGTGGCGATCAATTTGCATGACAAATTGAGCACCAGCCAAGACCTTCACCGCAGAAAACTGACAATGGCTGACAACTGAAACCCTAGAAGTTGGCAACCGTGAGCAATTCCTCAATTTGCGGTATCCAGTGATCGCTTCACGATCCCCGCAACGCTCTCGTGCTGCCCCTCGACTCGTGTATCGCATTTCAATGACACGACCACATTCCGCGATTTGCAGGGTTTCCAGAAAGACTCAGATGCACTGAAAAAACACTCTCAAAATGATTATTTCTAAGGTCCAACAATAGTATTACCATACAACTAATATGACCCTATACGAGACTAGAGTTAACCCGGTAAATGTTTAATTAAAATGAAATATAATTTAGGTGTGCTTTACGGTTTTACTCTTAACAGACGTCAACAGCTTTCTTCGCAGTTGTATCTTGTCAATTTGAAGCTGATTATCTTTTATTTACCATTCATTATGCTCAGTGTATGCCTATAGATTTCCACTTGGCATTGTTTCACTGCGGCACGCACTGCGCCTGATGATTTCTGCGGTCAAGTTGCTTAAGTGGGCGCCTTTTTCTTCTGACCATTTTCAGGTCTGCTGTAATCCGATATGAATTCAGCTCAAAACTCAATTAATTTAACTCTGACTAACTTTTGACATAATAAGCGTTTCAACAACGTTTCCGGCCGTGGCAGCATTTGCCGACAAAGCAACAACAACGCCGCACGTCGCACACGTTTCTATCTTGTCAATAAATCTCAATATCAAAATATGCTAAATGACCACCCATATGAACCAGACAATAGTTCACCAGATGGAAATAACTAAAAATGCAAATAACTGCACGAATGGCAAATGTGGCAAGTTGTGTATGTGTGTGAGAGTAGGCATGTATCTGTGAGATACGCGCATAAATCTACAAAAGTGCCGCCCCCTCCACTCCCGCATCAAAAGCCTAGTTGGGCTCGTTTTCGATCCTATCCGATTCGTTTTATTTTGTGTTGTTTTGTTGGTTCGGGGCGGTTCTTTCATTAAATGCGGCACATGCAAACAATGAACCGTGTTGACAGGTTTCGTTTTTCCAACTCTCGTTTGATTGATTTAACCTGAATCTGCTGACAGGTACGAGAGCATTTTGGCATGCCCATGTCACGAGATACTCGTACTCTCAACGAGATACAACTGCAGCGTGCCTAAGATATGGAAATACACGGATACTTATGCTAAGCGTAGTCCAACAACCTGGGAGGGAAATCCATTTGCTGCCAGTGCCAGTGCCAGTGCCAGTGCACATGCCAACTTCCATTTTTGAAACTCAAAACTCAACGGTCGATCAGGGCAGTGCGACAGTCAACAGAACTGCGGAGTTATGCCGAACCAAGTGTATACATATTCATAAACATTTCAAATCGCTCTTTGTTTGCAATATACTATATCAGGTATCTATGATTATAAACGACACTCGCATTGGTATGTGCATACCTGGAATTCGCAATGCCTGTTCTGTGCCATTCAATGGAAGGGATACTTTAGAAATTAAGTGGAAGCGGTGGTAAAATGAGTTCACAAATGACATCAATCTCAAGCACAACTCTTTGTTAGTGACAGCTACACTCATTTATATTCAATTATACATCTTGTTAGATATTAATAGAACTGCACGGCTCGGCATCAACTTACCGCTATAACCATTGTTAAATCATGAACAGAACGAAACGCGTGCAGTTTTGAACAGTAGATGTCTGTAATTATGTTCGACAGCGACCGCTAGTTGGCCTACAGAGTTGGCCACAAAGCCAACAAAAACAAAGTCAATAGAAAGATATTTCCTTTGGCGATATGCCGTAGACAATTGACGACTGCCTGTAGCTGGAGGCTGGACCCGACGCGACTTCACTCCACTCCACTCCACTACACTCCACACCATTTAACTAAACCCGACTCGAATCATAGATGCAGCTCATGAGCGGTGCATCGACTGCGAGACGAATGGGCTGAGTGGGGGGGAAGTTGATTGACAGTTGAATGATTTAATGAGCAACAAGATAAACGATGCCCCATGCTTGATGCTTGATGCTTGATGCCTGATGCGGTGCTGTGCTGTGCTGTGCTGTGCTGCCAACCGCAGCGAAATGAATTACTTATTTTCATTCGAATTTCAATTTGAATCTGATGGCACAGTCTCTCTGCTCCCGCAAGTGTGCATAGTGCTTAAATAAGTATCTGTTAGTTGCTGTTGTGCTCCTATACATAGTTGTAACACGGCGGCCCATAAAAGATGCTTATCTGTGAGGCTACGAAACTGTGGCGGCCTTTTCTTGCCCCGTCATGTGACGACCACGCACTTTGTGTCAACCAGTCAACGGGCTGGGAATTGATAAACCAATGTTGGCTCAAGACGTTGTTGGTAAAAATATATACATTCGAGTTTCATTGTTGCCCATTTCTTTGCTACCCATTTCCCAAATGTAAATAAAGCAAGCAGTCCAGCAATGAAATGTTAGTAGAGCAAGGCTATCAGAGGTTGCCCGGCTTTGCCCGAGCCAAATCTATTTCATAAAGTTCTTTCTTGTAAGTAGTATTTGACTTAACCAGGAGCTACCCTGAATTTCAGAGGCTGATGTGAAAAAATATTCAAAATTGTACATATTTCACCTTGGCTACCACCAAACCCCGCCCATTTAAGTCAGTTATCATAAAATGGCTAAAAAGGGGTACTAAATCTATGCAAATATATGTTACAGGCAGAAGGAGACATCTCCGACCCCATTAAGTATATATATTCTTGATCAGAATCAAAAGAGATTTCCAGCAGCACAGCCACGACTTAAAATGCCTCGCTTGCGCTGTCGATTGTGCTGTCGCTTGTGTGTGTGCGTCTTTGGGTATGTGTAAGTGTACAAAGATGCGATCGGAAATTTTTGACCTTGTTACAGGGAGTTTTGTAGACAGGTATACTCAACTATAGCACTCTTACTTGTTTGTAAAGAGCTTTGCAATGAAGGTCTCGAACTCGAAAGGACGAAGGTTTTGACACGATTGAAGAGAAAGCAGAAATTTGCAAGGAAGACAAAAACACTGCCAACCTTTATATCCGTTAAAAATAAACATATAATTCAAAATGGCTGATGATGATCTTTCAAACATACCTCGTACATATGTACGTACATCCTTTCTTTCTTTCGTCTTACTCATTCAATTGCTAACATTGAAGTTTTTGTTATTAACCAACTTTGAATTGATTAATTATCATCTTGTACGAACGTTTCTCTCTGTCTGTAGCTATCTCATGGTCTGAGCAGCTTCTATTTAATTTTCCATTAAATATCTTACACATAATTAAATTCTCCTCGCTATTCAAATACACATCTCTAAAGCGCAACAATTGCATTTAAAGCTTTTCATTTCCTCCAACCCGCTTCAACAGTTGCCTGCTGTTAATTTTTATGTCGTTTGCGTGAGATCAGACCCCGGAAAGAGGTACCCGGACCACTTGTCGCCGGGGATGTACCCACGCAGATCTTGAATACTTCGACACTCACGCAGGCGCATATTTGAGAAATGCCAAGTCGAATATAATTTATGTATCGGCCAAATAATGTTTTACGATCTTCACGTGGCTTGGAAACCATTTAACAGCGGGAAGAATCTTATCCACTCATCTCTCTTTCATGAACTGCCTCTGCCTTGACTAGAGTCTGCCGTATTACTTGTCAAAATTCGTTGTAATTTTTACACACACTATCAAAAATTTGGAATTATCAAACAAATAACCGAGTTTTGGACAAAAAATTGCAGAAAAAATGCAAAGCACTCTTCACCTGAACGCGAGATGCTAATTAAATTACTTAACCATGGCGCACTGCGTACAATAGGTCTGAACAGCTGCAATGCCTGCCTGTCCTGTAGAAGCCGTCCCTGTATAAAGCCAACTGAGTGTCCTTTCCGCTGCCGGCAGCTGCACGGCAGTAAATGGCAGCGCCAGAATGCTCTGAATGAGCAGCGGCGAAAGGTCATACCGAAGCTGGTGTATCTGCACAATCCTTGGAAGTATCTCATAACCAAGTTCAACATGTGGAAGCTCAAGTGGCTGTGGGATAAAGGATTCAGCGAGGCCGAGTTCGTCGAGGGCTCCAAGCAGGCGGCAATTGTGATGACGGACATCATACGGGATCAGAGCGCCGAAAAGATAAGCGAGTACACAACGCCAGTTGGCTTCCAGCAGATCACACGGGATATGTTACTCTCCCAGAACGATTCACGACTGAAGTTAGTACGCTTTCAAATGGAGCATCTGCGACGGGCCATACCCATGAAGGTGGCTACGCGACAGAACTATGGCCGGAAGTACGCCTTTATAGACATGTTGTTTGTGGGCCTGCGCAATACGAAGGACTTCGACTCGCCCAGCGAGCTGGTGGAGATCAACGAAATCCTTCGGCGCATGGACAGCGAACTGAGGACGCCTAGGGATGCAGTCTCTGTGCCACATCGCATTGTTTTTGCCGAGATATTTATACGGTTTCGTCGTGATTATACGGCCGAATGGCGGCGCAAGGACGACGCTATGAGACATCAGTTCCATCAGCCAGTTCCGCCATCTCAGTCGCCAGCATCTGCGGCGCAAACCCAGAACCAGTTGATGGGGCGCGTTCTGTCGCGCATTAACGATCCCGGTTGGTCAGTGTCCTTTTACAAGATCCTTACCTTCGATGTGCTTAACTTTGATCCGCAGCCCAATCAGCGGACATAGGCTCCAAATTTACTGCCTTGAGCGTCTTGCTGCTCCTATATATTTTGAATAAAATTTTGCGTGATATTTATTTTGATTGTTCATTGGAACAGCGTTGTATCTCTCAGATACCTGCGGGCATCTCCAAATTTATTACCTTGAATTGCGCTCACACCTTTAATTTCGTGTTGTTACTGTTGCAACAACAAACGTGAAATGTGTATTCACAAAACATTTGTACAAAATGATTTTGTAATGAGCCACATTACACGATTTGATGTTGTTAGCTGTTACCAATGTTGCTCCGGGTGTAAGTGTTGCCCGGTTACATTTGTCGTTCGGCTCTAATTAGTTTTCAAACATGGGTTTGGCCTTGCCGTGCCCCAATCAATTTAAATCAGTAAGCCAAAAGAAAGAAAAATCTACATATGTCAATATATCTTTTTATCGCCTTGTCTCCATGTTTTACACATTTTTGCATAATTGTACATGCTAAACACCTTTTTCACATTATGAAGGCCGCTGCAGTGCTGGAGGTCCCATTGTGTCTGAGATGTTAACAACTGTTTGCTTCAATTGAAGTTGTTGCTTTAATTAATTTACTTCTAAGCTGAAACAAGAAAGAAAAGCTTTCTTCGGGTCAAAGAACCTACAAGCGCTTATGTTATATTTTTTTACACAGAAGCTCTATTGTCGACTGGTTCTTCCGATAGCAGCTATATGATGTTCATAGTTATCCAATTTATATCAAATTTGGTCAGCTTTTATAAAATATAAAAGAACATAGATTTGATGAGTATGGTTTATATGTCTTCCTTCTCCTTGGCTACTCGCCTAGCTAGGCCTTATTTAAGCAGAAGGCTTCTCCGAATTAAGGAATTAATTCTCCGAATTAGAATTAACCTAAGCTTTGTTCAATCTGGTAGAGGCTTGCCTAACATTCTGACCTTTTTAATACGCTCTGTAAGATCCCTGCGTTTATCTGCTCCTTAACCCGATATATTTGTGAAAGTGTTTTAAATAACAGCATAAAAAATAAATATTAGTTTATCAAAAAAGTATATCTCCCTTAACAGTAGAGTACTTCATCATAGCAATATATACAAGGAATGTTCCTTGACAATATTGCTCTAATACATATGTACATATTGTAATGGAAGAAATCGGTAAAAGTAGTAATGCAAGCTCTTTTTCTTGGTTTTAATCTCCCATATCAAATCAGTTTATCTACAAGCTGTAACAAATTGATTTTTAATTAATTGAATTAAGTTTCCGATTTCGGGTAGATTTACAACTAAAATTTAATTTTCCCTTTACTAACTCATATGTAGTATTTACTCCAATAACTTGAGCATTAAGATTAAAAATGTTTAAAATGTTTTGCAAGCTGCATTATCGGAAAGACAGAAGCTAAGGCGACTTTGCTTCTGAAATCTATTTGCGCAAGTTGAATAACGGCAAACCTAAATCCCAGCGTCTAATGGGGAAACAGCGTAAGACGAGACTGGAGAAGAAATAACAACACGTCAAAAGGGAGAAATACATAATTTAAATAAGAAAACACAAACAGCTGTTGCATATCTGAGCCCCGCTGAAGCTGGAAATGTGCCCAAGAACACACACACACACACAGACACAAATCCTTACACAATCACACACAGTTACAGTTACAAGCAAAAGGGATAATCTCATTATAATGAAACGCAAGTTATGCACGCGCAGTCGGCCACCGCTAGATGGCGCCAGCGAGGCGTCAGTCAAGTGTCGCCCGCACAGCTTAGATGGAAACGAAGGAACAGGCAAAGTAGCAGCAAGGGAGTTGGCTAATAGCAAAACGCAGCTGCTGCTGGCCAAGCTTAGTGGCAGCACGGGGATTGGGGGGAATGGCAGCCGGATCTGCTTCAATTCCATGGCATGAGCTGACATGCGAAACACGCTGGCGCAAAAAAAAAGCAAAAACAAAAAGAAAAGGAAAAGGAAGGAACAGAAACAGAATCAGAATTATAATAATTTATGTATATTTTTGCCTTAACCGGACCTTTCAATCTGTGGCGTGCAGTCAGACCATCCACATTTTTCTTAAATACTTGCTACACACTGATCCATAGTACAAAAGTTACAAATTTCAAGGGAAAGTTGATATAAAGTAATGAGGCACGACAACTATTCGATTACTTGGTATGAGTTTGACTTTAATTAATCACCCACCAGTGTGTTTGATTGGAAAGCACCTTGTACCCAGAATATAAATATGGTATAATTACACTTACCTCCTTTATAATGCGATCTTTATGAAATTTTCAATTTAGATAAATTGATAGAATCAATAAGCTTACTTAGAATTAAAAGTAAAATACTTACACACTTTAAATCAAAGTGAAATATTTTAAATTGTGTTTGAAATAAAATTATGTTATAGTTAAGCCTACCTATCTCTCTACTCTATCGATATGGTTTATAGTGTCGCGGATAACTTCTATTGCAATTAAAACTTTTAATTTTATTCAATACTCTTACCAATTTTCAATGTTTTAAGGGACATTATATTTGATGTCCACAGTCGCTTGAAAATTATTTGTTCTATTTTTGATTTAACGAGAGGATTTTATTCCAGAATAGGTAAAAATAAAGTATGCTTAACAGTTTATCAGTCAAAGATTTACGAGTACTAATATGTATGCCCTGTTAAGTTTGCACGGACAGACAGAAAGTCAGATGGACAAACATAAAGTTGCATTAATTTTTTTTTTCAGAGAAAAGATTGTGAATATATAAATAATGAACAATAAAATTTCAATAGTTTAAACAGAGTTTAGTATTATGCCCATGAAATGTTTGCAATTTTTCAAAACATTACGGAGGATAATCTGAATAGAATAACTTAGTTTACTGCTTTATAATTATAGCCCATGCACTCCCACAGTCCCTTTCAATTCACACAATTTATAAATCAAATTATCAAATTTTCCCATTTTTCTCCGAGTCCCGAACCAATGTGCAACCCTGTATCCAATATCTTTCAGTCGCGTCTGTGGTATTAGATAGCAAACTTGCAGCAGCATTAGCAGTTCTCCAGCCGTAAATAAAACAACCAGCTTAATTTCAAACTTATTTGCAAATATTTACACACCAATCGAGGGCGAGGAACCCTTTCGCAAGGGATACGCATCCCAAATCCAACATGTAACAGGTGCGCGACCCTGAGAAGTCGGGTTCAAAAGTTCTTTCATAAGTTCCTTTTTTCTTTTTGAGATTAATTACAAGCCTTGCGTAATAAGCGGATTTCCGGAACGTTCTTTTCGCTTACGCCCCAGCTCCCTTCACCACCTGTACATCTTGCGTTTAATAAAAATTGAATGAAATTTATGAATTATTTGCGCGCAACGCATAGAAATGCGGCCACCCACACTGGACAGGAAAGGTGAAACCCGCCTGCAGTCCCGCAGTTGTCTGGAATCTCGGCATCGTCGGCGTCCCCCAATCGTTGATCTTCATTAGCGTTGCTATCGCCGTCGCCGTGGCCGTCGACGTCTTCATAGACATTGTTGGAGTTGCCTCTGAGTTGCGGCCGCCGCTCTAAAGCTCAAAATTTATGGCAACGCATTTGCGGCGCACGCTTACGGACATAATGCCAGGGCCAGCACCATCAAGACGGAAGTGCTCAACCGAGAGATACCGTGCACACAGCTCTGAAATTCCCTCCCTCATCAGAAGTGCAGTTGCCTAATTAGGTTCTCTGTTTATTATCCTATCTCAATGGCATTTTCACCTCAGATAACTAGTTTGTTTACGTTTATGTATGCCCAACTTCAGGGCTGCAAATATTTTTTGTTATATTTGGAGAAGTTAGTTAGAAGTCTAGCTAGATCTTAACATATAGAACGATATCTCTTGATGCGCTGTTACAGGTGTCCTTAATTTGCCAACTTTTGCACAATTCCTGAACACACATTATAAGCAACAAAGGCACACTGAATGAATATTATAACAACCTCATACTTAAAAATAGAAAAAATTAACGTTTTTTGCTGTTACTAAACGAGCCGTATTTCTTATACACATCTCTTAAATTCAATTTACATCATTAAATTAAATCAAATATTTCATAATTTAAACAAAGAATTACTTATCCAGTTTGTTTCTATTATAATTAGCAGGCTCGACTTCAAAAGTTAAGGGATCATTTATAGAAACATTGAAAAATATGAATGTCTGGTCAATAGGGTCTCGGGTCTTGAACACAAGAACCATCTTATACTATGCGGATTTCTGAGCCAATGATAAATTTTGTTTCCATATAATATTTAACAATAGAGTAGCAATTATAATGCAACCCAAACAGCATGTGGAATACCTTGATCCTGATTTGTGTTGTAATTGGATTGGACCAAACTTGTAGATGACGTGGGACATAGTAGAAATAATAAGTATAAATTTATCACAGCCTTCACATGCGTTTAAATGACTACAGGGTATAACAACAACAACAAAGTCTGGCTAATAAAGCGACGGCGTCGGCGTCGTTGTCATGGCTGTCCTTTATTAGTTCATTGCTTGGCTGCTTTGGCTCTTGCCGGTTTGTTGGCGCTCGTATCCATTTACACTTGGATATTTATCGTCGCGGTTGCCGCGTCGACCTCCTGCGCCGCCTCGAATGGAGTTGTCCCATAATTTTAGCCGTGAACAAGCTAAATACGCCATTTAACACAACATTTAAAATGCATATCGATCGTATATCAAAAGGTCGTTTCATTTTCATTACATAATCTCAGTCAAGCAGAGCTAAAGTGAGACTTTCTGTGTGTGTGTGCGAATGTGTTTAGTATCTGATAGATATATGTATTTGCTGGAACGTGGCTGCTTCATCTAATTCTTGTGAACGTAAAAGACTATTACATTGAAAGTAATGTCCAAGTTATGGAGAATTATGACACATCTATTTATATTGAGCCAGGAGAGTAAACTATAAGTCTTAAACCCGCTCTTTCATGGCTTCGGCAAAGTACAGATTTCTCATCTTGTCGGTAACTAAATTACGTACAGTTGCGGCATTGCCCCATCGATTGTTGACAACAAAAGTGCACAGACAGATTAATGCACAAAAGATTGACATTGTTTATTGAGTGCGGTAAATTGAAATGTCGACCGATATATTTATAATGTAGTTAAATAAGATTTGAACTACACCATAAAATACATTTTAAAATTATAAATGTGTCAACCCAGCCTATTGATTGGGTGTTGTCCCCTGACACACGCCGGGATAGAATTCCGGAAGAATCAATAGAATCAATAAATATTTTTGTTAAATCATTCAATGTCAAAGTTCCGATTAAACTTTTATAATGCCAAACATATTGAGTGTTACGTAAAATTGTGAATCAAAACAAGAGTGATTATTACACAAATTAAATATGTTTCATACTGCTTATAAAAAAGAATTCCATTCAAATAAATCGATTTTAACCAGTTTTAATGATTCCCTGTAGCTCTCAGCCAATTGAAATGCCATTTGCATTCGAGTTCCCAATTTTAAACAGCTTTTAAGCTGCTTTTTGGCGTACCCAATGTTCAGCTGGCCCCACTCTGGACATCCCTCATAAAAACGTCGACAATTTCAGAGACAAGCCGGCACAATATTTATGATATGCACTGTATGGGGATTGAAGAACTGGCCTCCTTGCTAAATTGCCACTTGGCGCCAAAACGAGAGCCGCCAGAACTGGGAAACTCTGGAATTGTCCGCTCGCCACGGCCGCTGTCAGCGTTAAGAGTATCTGCATAAATTTTGTTTTCGGAAAAAAAATCGAAAATTTTTGCAAGTAAATTTTTAATTTAAAACACATTTAATATGCAAGAAGACCAGAACAGGGGCGGAAGCTTGGAAGAGGCCACAACAAAACTGAAACATAAATAAATCTGAAATTTTATGCACTCGAAAAGCTCAACGCAAAGGGACTACGGTACTGCGGCATCGAGAAACCAAGTGGAACACACATAAAAGCTGTTTGCGACTTATAAAAAGAAAAAAAAACTTTTGTTTTTCAAAAGTTCTTCTGGATTTGACTGTTATGGTTGCGGCTGTTTTTGTTTTTTTTTTTTTATATATATATATATTTTTTTTGGAACTCTGCTAAAGCTTCTTGTTAAACATGCAATTTCTTCTGGCTGCCCCGAGTTCGATTTCTGCGGTTCGATGGCGACAGCAGCTGCAACAACAGCGGCAAGGACAAAAGCCAACAATGGATTATTAGTGGCTCTTAAGCAAACACGGCCCCGTTGCAGTCGGGGCGTGGCAACAGGGGGCGACTTATGGCACCGCACGAGTGAAACAACTGTGTATGGGTGTGTGTAGCATGTATGTGTGCTAGAGACGGACGAGTGTTGCATCACGACACGAACCAAACACACACGGTCCCAAAACTAAATATTGGGGATACTCAAATGCCATCTTGATATATTTCTTATATCTATATTATTTATATTATCAGACTGATCTAGATCTTCAGATCTCAACTGAAGATCTCTTTATTTAAGCTGCTACACTATTTTACTACAAGATTTGTGTGAACTAAAAATGTGGAAGGCCTTAGCTTATTATACATCAGTATTTCGAAAGTTACCAAACATCCTCTATTGTAAGCTGTGTAAACTTTCTGTACATGAATGGAGTTTCTTGGGATTCGATCGAACTCAAGAACTGTCTTTTGTAAGATAGTTCCCTATGCCAATTGGCTACATCAATCCAAATTTGAATGTTAACTAACTGATAACTACTTTTAGAACAACTACATACTCATATGCATGGTTAAGGCTGCCTTAAAGATTTTCCAATCATCCAAGTATCCATATGCACGAGCCTATTTATCTACTATTAGACTGTCAATCTTTTAAGCTACAAGATAAGCTACTCCATTAACTATAAGTCTTGCGAGTAGTTAGTTTCTAACTGATCTATTTAATTCATATTCCATTTCTTTTTTGTTGAGTTGGCAAGATATTGTAATAGTCATTACACTCTAAAAAATAGAAGTTTCAATTTTAAAAAATAGATTATTCTTTTTTGGTGTAAGACGTTATTCTCTCCTATTTTTAGCATTTGGTTAACAATTAAACCAAAACGGGTATATTCCAAAATATACCAGTTTACATTTTAAACGTCCCAGAATGTGGTTAGTGGTTCTATTAAACGTTAAAATTACTCTCTTAATGTCGGCATCATTGTTATCTCTTTCACTGTTTATACAGGGTGGGGCAACATAACCCCCCGATTTGAAATGAGCGCCATTCCGCTCAATGATAATGTGGATGGGTGGGCGTGGTCTCAATTGATAGATAAGGTTTTAAAGTTTTGTTACCACCAAGGCCAGTCGTGATCATGCGGTGGAGTAAAGAGCAACGAGCGTTCGCCGTAGAGGCCTATTTATCCAATGGCAACTCAGTCATCACAGCCCAGCGTCAGTTCCGAAATCGGTTTAATCTCGCGCCCTTGGCCCCTGTTCCGAACCATAAATCCATTGCTGATTGGGTCAAATGTTTTCGTGAAACCGGTAGTGTAGTGAAAAAAAGACCTGTAGGCGCCCGCCCCATCAGATCTCCTGAAAACATCGAGGCAGTGAGACAATCAATTGCCCAATCACCGCAGCGTTCTGCTCGCAAGCATGCAGCCACCACGATCGCCTGATTTAACCCCGTGCGACTTCTTTTTGTGGGGTTACCTCAAGTCCCGGGTCTTCAATAACCGTCCACGGACTCTTGATGACCTTAAGACCAACATCCGCGAGGAAGTGGCGAACATACCGGTCGACATGTTGGAGAGGGTGATGCGAAACACGCGAAATCGGTTCGTTCAGTGCATCGATAATGGAGGGCGTCACTTGGCCGATATGATTTTCAAAACTATGTGAAAAAAAACTTTAAGATATTTCCTACACATAATTTAAAAAAATAAACAAATATCTCTAATACTTTTTTATTTATTGCGTTACAAAATCGGGGGGTTATGTTGCCCCACCCTGTATATACATCTAGATGGTTTCATTTTAGTACTTTTTTGGATTGTTATATGCATGTATATACAGTACACACTGGCTTAAAATAAAGACGGTTTTTTTTTTGGAGTGCAGGGAGCAAGTAATGCTGGTGAACATGCTTAACGCGAGCACGTCGTGTTTTGTCGTGCGTGCTCGTGTCACGAAGTAAGGCACGACACGCGTCCTTCTTTAGCGTGTAGCATATGTGTGCTGTCGCCTGCTGCTGTCGTTTAATTTTGCCCTCGTCTCGTTGGTCGCCGTCGCCGCATCCGCTGCTGATTTATCGCTGAGATGTGGGCGTTTTTAATTAATTTCGCTGCGCTACACTTCCAACAGATTTTCGCCTGGCGCGCTCATAAAGCGTTGTAATAAAATACAAGAAGCACACAAGAAGTATAACCAACACACACCACACAGGGTTTTTGGCTGTGGTTCCGATTTACTTAAAAATTTCGCACTCGCAAATGAAGTTCAAGTGGCAGCTTTCGGAAACTCTGAAGAGCGCCCTACGTAAGCCACAAGAAATTGGACATGTAGGGTTGGCTTGTATGAGAGCTTCTGGAGAGTGCTTATAAATTGCATTGCGGTTCCAATATGAAGTGCTTCTCAGGTGTGAAATGCGGAAGGCTACATTTGTGTCGATGGTTTCATGGTTTCAGCCTTAAGCTAACCCAAGTTTGAGCTTAATGTTTTTCTTAAAACTATACTTTCTTCACCGAACTATTGCCTATCGATATATTCTATTCCCAAAAAAAAAAATTTGGAAAATTTAAATTTTTCAAAATTCCATTTATTTTAATTGTATACCTCAGCTTATTCCTCAGTGGGACTTATTTCTTACATGGTTTATAAATGAGAATATCTTACGGGTACCCTTTCGGCAGAGATCGTCCTTTTATTTTGGATGCCTTAACGGGCAATTCAAAATTGCAAAATAAATTAAATATTAGATTACCTAATCTTCAAGAGAAGTTTTATTTATTTGTCTCTTATTAGAAATATTGTGTTTTAATATACATATTATAGAACCATCCGGTTAAGTTCCCTTGAAAACTTGCTGTGGCTTATCATCTTTTCCATAATATTGAGTGGGAACATTCAGATTATTGCCAGTATTCATATTTTATATTCATATTTATATTTACTTCCAAAATCCTTTATTTAACAAGATCACATTTGATAATTTTAAATGCAATGTAAATATTTTGTTGGTTCTAAAGGATTTCGTTCTAAGATATTCATTTTTATTTTAAGATACCTTTATGCTCTATTACCCAAGCGAATTTTATGTAAATAAGTTGGCTTTTATTCTTTGTAATGTAGACGAAGTTATTTACATTTTATCATATCTTAAAAGTTTGTATTAAGACATTATCTCAAAAATGATGAAGCTTAAAAGTATCTGCATTATCGAAATCGGGGCTGAGATTAAACCCTAAATATCCGAGTCCGTACCGATTGAGATTGATTGATTGATTCCCACATGATTAGCCATATGCTAAATTGTTAAAATTCTATTTAAAATTTGAAAGGTCGCTTAAGTGCACTGCAGTAGAGGATACACCCACATACACACACACAACCTTTCACACGGCCTTTTCACACACAACAGTAATTGTGTTTTTGGCTAATTTTGCAGCTGAGGCCAAAACTTTGTTCTTCTTCTTGTTTAGCTGCTTGGCAACTTTTGCAGCTTTTAATTCTAATTTTCACGCTTGCGCAATTTTGACGCTGTTGCTAATTTGCCTTCAACTTTCAACTTGGATTTCCAGGGAATTAAACAAGTACCCTACTGCAACTTTGGTGATAATCAAGATGAAGTTAAAGATGATGATGATGAGGCTGCCAGTTGGAGAATCTCGTTGCTTTCAAATGGAGATTTATGACACTTCTACAAGTGATAGAAGTTCAAAAAGGTTTGAAGAGCTTGCCGACATTTAATTGAGTAACTAATGGACTGCAATTGATTTTAGAAACTTTGCTGAACGTGCAATATGGCATCATTTGGTATGTAGAATTCCATTACCATTCTCCACTGTGGGAGGGCGGGGGGATGTTTCCACATAAGGCTGGGGCAAAACAATAAATTCATTTAGTTGCTGCAGTTAAATATTAAAATTGCTCGTTGCCCGCACAATTATGCGGAAGGAACTAATTAGGACTACGACCACGAAGAGGCTTCGCTATGGCCGCCTCTAGAGCCACGTAGTTATATTAAATTTCATTTTATTGCATGCTAAAGTTCATTATGTGCTGCAAATTCAAATTAAGCTACATAAACGAGGCGAATTGTGATTATGTTGTTGTTGTGCTCGTTTTATAATGAAAATCATGCAGTGCAAAACAGCAGCCATAAAACAAATTGTCGCAAATTAATAAAGCGCTAAGCTAAGTTTAAAATTGTGTTGAATTGTTCAACATTTACTTAAACCAACTGAAAAGAACGTTGCGATTACTGACAACAGGCTGCTTGCTATGACACTTTCTGGGGATCGTTCAAAATTGCGCAACAGTTGTGAACTACCGTTAACTAATACAGGGATTGACACTTTTCATGCACTTTAGGAACAGTTTTATAATAAGAATGCTGATCTAAATAAAGCGATCCGTCAGTCGAGATCTGAAGATCCAAATCAGTTTGATAATAATAAAAAATAAACAAGGTACAGTATGGCAAATGTCGAAATATGGCAATCTTCTTTGTACATGTACTTGGAACGGCTTTCTATTGTTTTGATTACTAGGGTATACCCTGTATTTCGAGTTAATTCACTTGTTCAAAACAAATGCTGATAATTTTGTGGTTCGTTTGACTCAATTAAGGTAACATATGTACTTAATAATCATAATATAATCTTAACTTATAATAACATGTTCGTTCCAAAACTGAAGAACAGCTGGAACAAATCTCACCATATTTAGAACCTATGTTAAGTTGGTGGCGAAATTTGTTTCTCTTAAGTTTGTACCCGGTAGGTGGCGCTGCGGTGGTGTTATTTGCAAAACTCTTTTTATGGCTTGACACAAAATCAAAATGTATGCTGTTTGGACATAAGAAAATGTTGTGTGAAACTTTAGTATTCCTTCGTGTTTTCTTACCATTTTAATAGCATCCTTTAATTTTGTGAAGACCCTTAAGGGTACGTGGAAGTTTTAGTAATTTGTATTTCCCATCAGTTCATATATTTCTTAGGATTGACAGCAATTTAATTAATAATACAATCAACATTACAATACTTTTATAAGTATTATGGTGTCTAACTTAATCGGCGGTCTTGTACACGTGTTACCAGCTAGACAAATATATAAATTTAAATTTATAAAATATATATAAAATAAAATTATAATACCCACTACTACGGTATCATGAAATTTTTAAGGACATCATTTATTTTAACTACATATTTATTTGATGCGGAAAGTAGTCGTTGTTAATCAAAGAACAACAACCTCAAAAAGTAAAGTATAGATATCGTTGACGGTGGAAAGGAGAGACTAAATTTACCATTTGTTTTGATTTATCTCCAACCTAATATCAAGTGTAACTCCATCATATCACCTGAAGGCTCTAGTTATCGAGTTATTACTTACATATGCACAGAGTGGCAGCAGCGATGCTTAAATTGCAAGCAGTGCACTGCTTGAAGCATGTTGAAAAATGTACAATATCTAATTTTATGAAGATGTGAGAACTTGTGTGTTAGATCACTTCAGACCTGGGTACATGGTATCTGTAACGCGATATTTATTTAATTGGCATTTTACGATCATGCTGAAAAATGCCAAATGCAACTCGCAGTGTAGAAGCACTAAAAAATCCTATTTGGATCAAATGAGTGCTGTGATATGCTGCCCACTCTGATTTTGTCGGTCTATTGGAAAAAGAGTATATTGGACTGTGTGTCAATGTTGATATAATTTTCTATCTGTCCGTAAGACTCTTTTTTATACCAAAAAAACTCTACCCGCTCTCCCGCAAAATTTATATCTTCCAAACTTTTACACATGTAGAGTCACCAGATTAGACAACTTTTTATTTTCATGCCCTCTTCTGACACCACAAATAAGCAATCTGAAAAGAGAGTATTTTACAGTCGGAAACTTGCAACGTTCTAACTTGTTTTATTGCTGACAACGCCTACAATTTATGCTTGCCACGGCATACTTTGAGTTTGAGTTTTATGTAAATGTTTTCGTCTTTTAATGTGATTGTTAAAACTAGGAACGGAACGCACTGTTCGAGTATGCTAATTAAAAGGCATAAATAATGCAATATTTGAACTTCAGCTGTCTGTAGACTTAATTGATTTACGAGTTTCAATAAAGGCGCGAGACTCGTCATTTTCCAGTGCTCCTCAGTCGGCAAGCTAAGACAAACTAATTTCAGCCTAGGCTAGAGCTGCCCCACCCGGGGGCAATAAAGAATTTTAACGATTAAGGCCAGAGACTTGGACTGCGACTGAAACTGCGACTCCAACTGCGACTGCGTCTGCGCCACTGGCCACGGAAGCCGCTTGACATTGAGATAGAGATAGAGATTGGGAGCCTTGGGGCGGGGCATGCTGTTAAAGTGTCCATGGCTGTGACGAAGTCGAAGTGAGTGTCCACGTCGAGTTCTTCAATTAGTGTAAACACAAATGGCAAACACAAACGATGACACTGCTCCAAGACACAAAGCGGAGCCAATTTTCAGGGTCTCATGTAGACACTTTAATATTTAACGCGCCTGGGAGAAGACGGTGACGGCAACGGCGACGGCGACGGAGACAATGGGGCTGCCATCGAGCAGGCAACGCCAACATATTCCACGAATATGTTCCCGATCATAAAATTATAATTTATGAACAAAGCGAACGCGTGAAGGAGCGCACGAGGCAGAGCAGAGAGCACGAAGCCAGCACGAAGTGCTTGCAGTTGGGACAGTTGGGGGCAGTCGCGGCCACTTGGCCGGGCGAGCTTATCTGGCGCTGGCATCTAAGTGCGCATACAAGTACACATGGAGGAGATGCCGATGCAGATGCAGATGCGTATGGAGATGGAGATGGAGTCGATACAACCGACAACATACGCCGATGACAACGTTGACGGCGATTTGGAGCGACGCGCGCGTCAATTTTTGAAGTGGGACACAAGCAGCGGGAGCTGATAAGAGGTTGAGCTTGGAACTGGGACTGGGACTGGGACTGAGACTGGAACTGGGAATGGATGCGGGACTGCGGCTGAGGAAGCTGATGCCAGTCATGGGGGTGAAGCTGCTGCTGCTGCTGCTGTTGTTATGGCTCTTGTTGCGTTTCCAGGAAAGACGCCTCCGGCGGCGGCAGCTCCAACAATATTTTCTTATTTATTTTGTCTCTCGCCTTGGTTTTGGGTTTGTTGTGGATGTAGATGTGAATGTGGATGTGCTTGACATTGGGGCAACTGGCAACTGGCAGCTCGCATGTTGTTTGTTGTTCTTGCTGTTGCTGTTGCTGTTCCTGTTGTTGTCCCATCTGTAGTCCGCAGAGGCAGCCAACTAATTTGCGGTTTTGTTGCGAGTTGCCGGGTCCAGCACCCAAACCGAGAGTGTCTGTAATTTCCATTCCAGCTTGAGTTCAAGTCTAAGTTCGAGACTCTTTGTTATTTTGCCACTTAACCAACTCGACACGCCCCACAGCCCCTTATACCAACTGCTTCGGTTTAATAAGTTCTGTTTGCTGTGCAACCTTTGGGGTCAGCCCAGCAAAAGTCTCTCAAATTCAATTCCAAATTAGCCAACGGCAACTGCTAAGCCTGCTCTCCTTTGCCCATCTAACTAACTCGGTTTGTTAGTTTTAGGCAAATTGCAGAAGGCATTCAGTGTGGCTACTCATGTCTGCCGTTTGCCGTTCTGCGTGGTTAATTAAATTCTTTTCAATTCTAGACATGAACCAATTTTAGTCTGACTCCACCTAATGATACAGTCTCTGTCTGTCTCTCAATCAAATTGGGTTAGTTACCAAGTTCGTCTATTAAATAGGTATTTATAATGAATTATTCGACTTGGGTTTGTGAATAAGTTGAGCCTAAATTGATTCATTTCAACAAGATTACAAGAAACAGAGAACATTTACATGTATATACTACAGAACTCCCTGACAGCTCATTAAATTTTTCCAATTTTCCCGAGTTTTGGAAATCAAAAGCTTAACCTAAATTTACAAAATAAATCGTTTTCGTAATAACAAATTGAATATCTTCTATTCACTACATTTAAAAGAATTTAAGAAATAATAATCGGGAAAATTTTAAAATATTTTTTATATCTTTATACCCTAGCAGAGGGTATTAAAATTTTGTCTCGAAATGTGTAATGGACAGAAGCAGACGTTTCCGACCCAACAAAGTATATATATTCTGAATCAGCATCAATAGCCGAGTCGATATAGCGATGTCCGTCTGTCCGTCCTTCCGTCCGTTCGTCCGTCTGTCCATCTGTCCGTCAGTCCGTCTGTTTCTATGCGAGCTAGTCTCTCAGTTTTAAAGCTATCGTAATGAAACTTGGCATAGAGCCTTCTTTTTGCTACAGGCAGTACATATGTCGGAACCGGACGGATCGGACCACTATACCATATAGCTGCCATAGGAATGATCGGTCGACAACTATGTTTTTGTATGAAAAACTTTTTTGTTCATAAAGGTATCCTTACCAAAATTTATCAAACAGTCTCTAGAGAGTTTATACAATCTGAAAACTAGAGTTCGAAAATGAGAAATCGAATCTAAACCGATTGAAATTGAGAACAGCACCACGTGAAATGGTCGGAATTAGTTTGTTTTGACTTTTCAACTGATTGAGTAATCCCGCTAACGATAGCTTTGCACCTCAAATAAGTGCATTGAAAAACTTGAAAATAATTTGTTGCTGATTAACAAAAAAAAAACAAACAAACAAAGCTTTGCTTGGAAATGGTTGTCGCCGGCTAAGTTTAATGTAATTCGACATGCAACATAAAGTAATTTATTTTTAATTAATTTATAAATGCAGCGACATCAAAAATGGAAGCCTGCCCAGAAAGCAAAACATTAAACTGGCTCGCCAGCAACAACAACAACAGCAACAACAACAAGAAAAACAAAAACAACAACGGGAAGACCCGCTTATCCCTTGTCAGAGCGTCGAAAATTAAGCCTCGGCAATTTGCATGATTTTATGTGTATATTTTTTGCATACATTTTATTTATATTTATTTTTGTTTTTGTTTTTGTTTCTGTTTTATTTTGTAAATGTTTTTATGCAACAAGCGGCGCAAAGTGTCGCTGACAGGCGTGTCATCAGCACTTTGAGCTGATGCTGATGCTGATGCTGATGCAGATGCAGATGCAGCATTCAGCCGGCCACGCTCCACTGGGGTGGCCCAAACAGCAGCAACAACAACGGCAACAACCACAGCAGCAACAACAACAGCAACAACAACAACAACAGCAAACAACTTGCAGTGCACGGCAGCAATTTCATTAAAATTTACTGCACGCTGCAAAAAAAAAAAAATGGTTGCGGTCAATTAACGTCAACAGCGGCTGCCCCTCTACGGTGACACCCCAGCTCCCCCTGCTGGTCGCATCCACCCATCATGCTGCTCATTAACAGCACGCTGACTTCACAGGCATTTTGTTTATTGTTGCTGCCGTGAATAAATAAATAAATTCCATTGACATATGCTCAAATAAATAATAGAGCAATTTTTTAAATTATTGCCTCTTGTGGCTTGGAAGGAGTATGCATTCCCCATTATCCTTACGCTCCGTATAAATCGCTTGGCTGGAGAGTGAGTTATGACTGGGCAGTTAAGAGAACCGGACGCGTACTCAGACTCAATCCCTGACCACAGGCCGCATCGTCATATAATAAACTGTTGAGGCGATGTGCACAATTTTTAATTTTGGCTGAACAATGGTGAGCCGCTGTTGTCCTCATCTGACAATGAGTGGGGTAACTTAAACAGAATGATTAAAAAATTATAAAAATAAATATTCTTCAACGAAGAATTTATTTAATAAGAAACGAATATAAATGCGACGATCCAGGAAATTACTGATTACCCGCGTTCATCACTTGCACAGCTTGCCTCCCGATAATGTTTATTTCCAGGCAACACGACGGATACGTTATCATAATACGAGTACTTCCAACTAACTTGCTTCATGATACATGAAATAGTATGGTGCTTAGAAGTGATATTTGTACCAGCAGCTGCTATTATCGACAGGTTTGCTCGTTATAACACTTTATTTTGTGATATATTCTTTAATATTATCTATTTCATTTTGTTATTATACCCAAGCAGAGGGTATTATAATTTTGTCTCGAAATGTGTAATGGACGAAGGAGACGTTTCCGACCCAGCAAGTATATATATTCTGAATCAGCATGAATAGTCGAGTCGATATAGCGATGTCCGTCTGCTTCTATGCGAACTAGTCTCTGTTTTAAAGTTATCGTAGTGGAGTGTAGTGGCCTCCCTTTAATTCTTGAGAATCGTAGAGGAGGGCGATCTGTCTCTTTCTCTCTCTCTGTCTCTCTCTCTCTCTCTCTCTCTCTCTCTCTCTCTCTCACTCTCTCTCTCTCTCTCACTCTCTCACCTCTCTCTCTCTCTCTCTCTCTCTCCCTCTCCCTCTCTCCCCCCCTCTCACACATATACACACACTAAAGACCTCCAAAATAAGCTATTGCTATTCACAAAGTATACCTCCAAAATGATAAGTGATAAATTGTAGTGGAGTCCCTTTAATTCTTGATAATCGCAGAGAAGGGCGATCAAAATTAGAAAACTATGTTTTGTTTGAAAAATATTGTTGTTTATAAAGATATCCTCACCAAACTCATCAAAGCCAAGTCTATAAAGAGTTTATACAATTTGACCAAATTTGGTCTAAGTCCTACCAATATTTCGCCAAACTATTTGAGTTCAGACGCTATCAGCAATCAGACGAAAATTAAGTTTAGTATAAAAATTAATTCCTGCTAGGGTATATAGCTTCGGCACTCGAAGATAGCCGACCTTTCTTGTTTTTATTTTTCAGTGACCAAATAAAAATTTATTAAACATTCTTTTTTTCTGTATACGAGCACTAACCACTATTAATTGGCACGGCAAGTTTTATTTTTTTAATAAGTAGTTCAAATTCCAATGGCTTCTTTTTATGTCTTAGTGATAACATGCTTGTACATTTTGGATAGGTTATTTAATTACCTTTATTTTTATATCAAGACATGCACACATTTCATATATAAAGCTAATCATTTCTGTTTAAATCAAACCACTTGGTTAATACATGAAGTATTTTGGACGCTGTTAATTATAACGCCGAGATCCCACCATTCTATATACCCATAATTTTGCAATTTTCCATTACAATTACACTTTATGTCTTAGCATTCGCGACCTTGATCGGCTTGAGTTTTTGACAATTGTTTTGGCAAGTCCGTTTTTGATTTGTTATACTTAATAAGAAATGCTCGTGAATGTGACCATTTTAATAAATCTTTGGGGCATTCAGAAATATTCAACAGAATTGAACCATCGATTCGCTGAGATGTATACATTATTTTATAGTCTTGTTTCAAAGAATCTGTTCGTTTAATCAACAATTTCGAGAAATATACATATGTATCTTGAAATTGCAAAACTGCGTGAGTAATTTAGATATGAATTGCGATACCTGCAGCACTTTCTTACTGCATATTGAAATTTTTTCATTATCGTCTTCATCTTTAAATCACATCTGTGCTATTCCCTTAACCTCGTCTCCTGCCATTAATCGTTCGCTGAGTTATTTCGCACAACTTCACACATTTATCTCTGCATTGAGCTCAATTCCAACCTGTTGCTCCACATGGTTAACCCAAAAATATAGCCCCACTCTTCCCTTCCAGCCAACTACCCATAAGCAGCCGCAGTTTGTGTACTTTGTGTATTGAGTGTTGACTTTGGTGCATAAATAAGCAAATATTTATGCAGTGACTCCTCCTGCAATGCCTCCTGGCCAGTGGAGGCGCAGTCAAAATGTCAATGCCACGGCGATAACAGCACGAGACACGAATGCCAAAAACTCGAATTCGAAAATCAAATATTCGCCATAAATAAACCAAAGGAGAGAAGATGCAACTTCCAGGAAGGAGTCTCCTGCATCTGCCACTGTGAGACGTTCAACAATGCGGCATTTTAATAATATTTCGCTTTCAATTTTTTACACCTCTGTCGGCAACTGGGCGCGAACTGTGTGCCACAGCGAGTGCCTCTCCCTTGATATCTTATTTCGCCCAAAAATGTTGCACTGCCACCTTTGGCGGCTCGACCCGCGGATATATTTATGTGCATGCGAGGCGCAGGTGTGACAACATGAAAATTTATCTGCGGCATCGCTGTTGTAGTAGCTGCCCCCCAGCCCCTCATATAAGACAAGTCCCCGCAAGCGGACGTCGCTGAATATATGAGTACAGGAATTGCATTTGCTCGGCAACGTCCAGGCGCAAGCTGGATTTATATGCCAGACGGAGCGTGATTGCCACCTTAATGCGACGTTAACTTTGCAAATCTGTATGCTTAGGGTAAATAGTCGCAAGATATAGATGAAGGACATCTGTGGCTGCTATTTGCGGCTGTTGCACAGAAGACATCTGTTGTGGAAGCATTCAAATTGTTGATATGGAAGCACTCAGAGTATTATCTACATCAATCGAATGAACAAAACAAGAGGGTGACACAGACTAGATAAACATGTTCATTAAATTGCTTCTGTCTGATAAATGCTCTTATAGTTCGACATAGTTAAGTGAACTGAATTTATCTGTCTAACAATAGACAGCGTTGGTATAACAAACAAATATTTTAGACAATGCAGAATTTGATCCGATTTCTATCACTTTTTTCAAACTATATGAATCTTTGAATTACTTATCCCCTAAATTTATAACTCATCGTAACTAAGACATTAAAAACATGATATATCCGATCCAATCCCGTTTAATGTCTTTGAAAACCGACTGTACCAAGCTTGGCTTAGTTTGCATAGAAACCAACAGAATGTCAGTTATTTCTACGGGTCTATCAACTCAGTTTTTTATCCTCATCAAGAACATATAAGCTTACTTTATGTTATTAAAAATGGAAAAATAGTAGTAAGACAATTCAACTAACCAAACAAGTGGGGCCATGCAGGAATGCATTCGTTACCAATGATTAAAGAGTTCATTCTAGAGCTCACTCTGCTTGGCTTGACACAATTTCCTACACATACAGAGAATCGCTGAGTTAGGCTCACCTCATTATAACAGTAGCAAGAACAACCAACTCAACCTACACAATTCTGAACTCTATCCTAAGGAAAGCTACATAACTCTATAAAAGATTACAAGTTTTTATTTACAGGCGGATCTAGCTCAAGTTCAGGCAGTTCTTATAGCGTCACCACATCTCACTTTGTAAAACTCATCTAAGAAAACACACTCTTTTACAAAAACACGATTTGGGCCAATACATCTAAACACTACCAGCCTCAACAATACAACCATTAGAGATTTATTCAAACTGATACAATCAAACTAGCTCGACTTAAACTAGGCCACACTGTAATAACCCACAAACATATTATAAACTAGACTTCACCAACTTCCCACATCTGCAACTCCCCCTTAACAATAACCCATATAACTCTAGACTGCTTCAAATTCTAACCTCAAAGAACTTAATGCCTCAAATCCTCCCCACAAGCAATGTACTCATACTCAAACATTTCTCTTATAACATCCTTCTTAAAATTAATAAACTTATTCCTTGAAATACAACATTGAACAAATAACTAATAGTAAGATCAGATAAATCTCTTAGTCCTGGATATCAACACCTGAAATACAACAAAGCCACAAGCCCAAATACATTTTCTAAGCAAAATACTTATTGTTAAAACTAAAATTTAAATACCAAAACTACGTACATACACAAGCACAATATTAATCTAAACAATGTACGCAGGACAAGCAAATAACAAAAATAAATTAATAATAGTCCTCGATTTAGTCAAGCTTAAGGCCTTAATTGCTACGGCTTCATATACTTAGTTGGAAGCAATTTGTAAAGTGTGTTCAACACTTTCAAATTAATAAATAAAAGAATCAATGAGCCAGCAACTCACATAGCTCATGAGTTATGTAATAAGAGTAAATAAACAACACAAACAATGTAACTAGAAGCACATTCTGCAATAAGATAGTAAGTAGATTAGAAGATTCGAAGTACTCTATTTGTACTCCTTGTACTAATAAATGGGAAAAAGGGGATATTAAATCTGTGCAAATGTATATAACAGGTAGAAGGAAACATCTCCTACCCTAAAATAGATATTCTTGATCAGTATCAACTAGCCGAATCGATATGGCCCTGTTCGTCTGTCCTTCCGACCGTTTGTCCGTGTGTATGAACGCAACGATCTCGGATACTATAAGAACTAGAGACACAAAATTCGGAATGTAGGTTCGTGTACAGCAGGCGCAAGTCAAGATTTATTTTGAATTTCAGATATGTCCCCCCGCACCACCGCAATTTGATAAAAACGTTTTACAGCCAACAACATTTAGGATATAGCATTGGCATTTGACATTTATAATACTTGGGTCTTTCTTCATCTACTGTTAAAAAAATATCAAGTCGATCGGATAATAAACACGTATGTTATTTAACCAACTAGATTTAGTACTTCCAAAACTATACCAAAAACAAGTAAGAACGTTACAGACAGACGTACCCGACAGCAGAATACTCTGTTCCCAGTCCGTATAATTTGGTTATTAGTGGGTTCGGAAAAGACGCGAAAGAGACTTGAAGTTAGTTTCCACCAAACTTGGTACGCATATGGTGTATACTCTCAGTTTATAAAAGGGTCAAGAAGTTGGCCCCCCGATCAAATTTGCATCAACAAATTTTTGAGCCTCGATCCCCTCCGCCGCAAATGAGCAAAATCTGTACCTCCATCATTAAATTTTACATACAGACTACTCTTTTTATCGCGTCTCTTTTTGAACCCAATAATTAGGCTAATATATATCAGACTGGGAACGGAGTATTCTGCTGTCGGATACTGTAACGTTCTTACTTATTTTTAGATGGGCTTGAGGACAATTTAATTGCCCTACGAAAAGAGTTACATAAATTCAGCAAAATACATTTTAATCTACATATTTCGCCGGGCAACGCTGGACTATTACAAACTGTAGCATTTGCTTAGATAAGCTTTGTTTTTCCTGTCTATCCGGCATTCCATTTTCTTTTCTTCACTTTTAAACTTACTTTCATACTGTTCACTTCAAAACATTAAAACTACACACGTTAAAACTAAAATCGTTTCTAACACCAAAATTTCGGCTTATTTGTAGCCTTTGTTTCGATAAGCTTTGTTTTTCCCGTCTATCCGGTATTATATTTTCTTTTCTTCACTTTTGAACATACTTTAATACTGTTAATTTGAAAACATATTAAAACTACACACGCTAAAACCAAAATCGTAACTAACAACAAACTGCGCGACTGGGCGCCTGGCACACAGCTAAGAGATCGTTTGTTTGGCTCTATTCTTGTGACCTTTCTAGCGCGGGGCCGTACCAGATTTAGCTAAGCCCCCGGACGGTCCTGGGAGGTTGGTTGACTCTGTTCCCTGAGCGTGGTTACCTGGCGCGGAGCTCATAGAACGCATACTTACCTTCATCTTATTGTATGTTATACATACTTCGAAATGCATGCACTCGTAAGTAACTCTACTAACCATCCTTTAGGGTTTCCTAACCACGGCTACTTCCAATACATACGAGTATGTATATTTGTTAACATATACACAATATATATTTATAGTATTTCCACTCTTTGCCCGGAGCGTTGATAGAAAGCACTGTACACCGGAGTCAATGTGAAATGAGTAGCGGCGTATCCTTACAGTATGTGGAAGCTGCGATAAATTGAGTGCTGACTAAGAGCAAAGAACGCAAAGTGGCTCTCTTTTGCGGTCACTCTCAACATGGAGCGAAGTCCTGTCGCTTGGCTCTGGTTTCTGTTTCATTGCCAAAACGTTTTACAAAAGCTGTCTTGAAAACTATACTTAAGGACATTAGCGACTACAGCAAGGATCCATGACAACGAATATAAGAACTTGGCTGCCAATCTATTTTACTAAATAAATACATGGCGTGCTCACATTTTCTCAGTCTTAACAACCAAACCTTAAGTTATTAAAATAATTGCCATTATGACACCGCAAAAAAGATCTTTCCATAGCAATTTGCAGGGCAGAAATCAATTAGCAACTTTGCTGCAGTGAAAATCAAGAGGCTGACAACATAATACCACCCAGGTGCTGTCAATGGTGGACAGACCACACACCGAGACCCAAGTCAGTAACGAGGCTAATGAAAATGAAACCTGGTCACGCACAGATCCAGGCGGCAACGAGTCGTGAATTCGTGGCCGATATGAAGCATTCAAATGCCGCGTATAAATTCATGTTAATCCACACAGCGGGTCGTCTCCAGGGCGCCAGTGGATTTTGATCTCGACTATACCACTTTTCATTTCATAAGAACGTCCGTCTGTGCTCATGTCCGAAGCGATTAGTGCTTCATATACAAACTACACCCAAGGAATCGAGTTGCTTATGAGAAAATCCACGGGGCTGTTGATGGGCGCCAGCTTTTAATCATTATTAATTATATGCTGCCTAGGCGCATAAATCATTTGTGCTTACTCTGCATTTACCTGCGCCGGTGACCAGCTATTGGGATAGTCATCTAGGTGGGCAGGGGCTAGGGACATAGCCAGAGTCCATGACCAGGACATTTATTAAAGATGGAGATAATCCATTCCTGGGCCCATTCGGCTGCTGTCTCAGCGCAAACGCTGAGAAATGGGGCTAATTATTTTGATGCAGCTGAGCAACAACAATTAATTTATTTAAGCTCTGAAATAAGTTATACAGTTGGTCATATATTAGTGGATCACAAAATACATTGATCGCAATGATCTCTCTCAAATACCGGATATCCCTATTTTTAGCTTCTCTTCCCCAGGCGCTTGAAGATGACGCAGATATCTACTCCGGACATATCCACATTAGCCATCTTAGCGGTCTTACATATCAACAATTGCGCCTCCTTTAGGTTCAAGCCATTCTGCCAGTGGTGCTTCAAGTACGTGGTAGCCGCATTGGCGCCTGCTCCCTGTGCTGCATAGCAGACACGTTCGGTACCGCTGGATCTCAGTGCTACCAAGTGCAGTCCACACACATCCTCACCAGCCAGCAGGAGCTCTATTTTTTTCGCATGCTCATATTTCTTGCTGATCAGCTCAAGCGATTGGGCCACAGTCACCCCCTTGTTCTTATTGCACCGTGACATGACCTCCAATTTGTTAGCCACATCGAGCAGCGACTCCCGATCAAGGCCAGTGCTGCTGGCACAGCAGCTAAGACGAATCGGTTAACAAAACTCTATTAATTTATTTAAAGCGATTATATCTTACTAGATGCGGTCATCCAAATAGTAAATGAGATTACCGAGCATAGTGACGGCCAGCAGGACGCCGTCTTCAAAGAGTACACCCACCATGAAGTTGCCATTGTCCGAGTCCAGCTGGTTGGAGCTGTAAAGTTACGAGATTGGCAATTTAACGTTAAACAAGAGCGATACTCCGAGATCAGATGGTCAGGATATTCAGCCGTCTCCATCTTTATGGACTGCCTGCAGCAAAGGAAGAGTCTGTGGCAGACTTCATCATTATTATAGCCCTAAAACTGAGAGATGCATGGAAACAGACAGTTAAACGGGCAAGAAACTTCTCATATATTCTGAATATTCGGTATGTACTCGTTTGAGTGAGTCTTCATAAATATGCCGAAAGTTTTATCATAAGTTTACCTCTTGTTATTGTCTAACTTCGACGAAAGGCTGGACATCTTTTAGAGCTGTTTGCTTTTAATCCAAATGATCTGCCCAGTTAATGAGCTGTAAATAAAAAGATGTATATACGTGAATGTTAATGAATTTGCCACTTGAGAGCACAACATGTAAACGATATCTCTGGGCTTAGGGCTAATACGAATATTATAGCAAAGGTCTGTCAGCGGCAAATTGGGTCTTGGCCTCCAGCTGGGCCGCTCTTCTCGCCGTGCAAAGTGTCAAGTCATCACAGAGGCTGCCACTCGACCCTGTCTGATGATATGCATGGGCAGATTAGCGGGCGTGTCGGCGCGAAAAAGTGTCAACCGCAGGCGCCTCTGGCTGACAGCCAAGTGGCCAGTGACATGGGCCAGCTTGGACTTGGGATTGGTTGGCAGCTAACGGGTTGACATGTGCGCCATTGCCGGTGGCCGGTGGCCGATGGGCAACGTTGACACTGTCTAGCATCCAATATGATGATGTAAGCGATATTGACAACTCGAGGCTGAGCCGGCGATGACAACGACACCTACACAGAGGGTTATTTAGTTGGCCAGTTTGTTGGTCCAGTGCGGATGTGCTCAACTGGTTTTGAAATGCCTGCCACCTTACAAAGTAAACGTGCTCATTAAATGACCATAAAAAGTGGCAGCTGCAGCTTTGCTTTGCTCCAAAAATAGCCTGAACCTGTTCTAGGCTCTGCACCACTTGCATTGCAAGACCAGAAGGACACATTCACACTATCGCATGCAAATTTAAATGGTCATCATTAATTGAACGCGACACGAGCTTTGCAATGTATTAATTAGCAAATCCAAAGGCAAAGCCAGCTTACTTAAATCCCAATACGTGAAACTTAATTGCTGATAGCATCACAATTCAACAATTCTGCGGAACTTAGAACTAGTGATGGGCGATATATCATGTCACAGATATTTCGAAGTAGCAAAAATATCTGAGACAAAATATCAAAAGTATCGGTGATATAATATCTGTGACAAAATTATTTGCAGTCAAATGACAGAATGATCACAGTGACAAAATCATTGCTGACATTTGTATTAACGTTAAGCCTCGTTGTTAACAAACGTCTTACCGTGTTAAATGTGTTTGATTAATGTAATCAAGAAATCAAGAAAAATTTGGGGTATTTGGAGCTTGCAATAAATGCATAGCCAAACTGTCGTACCTGACATCTAACACTAATTTAATTAAAAATATGCAAAGAAAGCAAATAAACGTTTTTATCGGTTAACTTAAATTTGTATCAAATTTGCGTAAAATGTTTTTTTAATTGTTCAGGTCAAAACACAAACTGTGCACCACCCGTCATAAACGTTGACAATCTGGAATTCGCAAGAGGAGGAGAAGAGGAATCTTGTCCAATGGTACAAAGTGGTCGTATGTACGTTACTCAGAACTGGACGAAAGCTGTTGTAGAGCTAGGAAATTCTTATCGATAACTTTCCAACTATCAGTGTTTACAATATAGCTCTTTCACGCCAGATCTGGTATTATTAAAAGGAAATGTTTCCGTATGGCATCCCGATATAAGAGTGATTTTAAATAATTAATCAAAAGATAAGGACTTTATTTACAGCAGGGATAAATTAAATAAAATCAAAGAAATACTGACTGATTTGCGTATATCGACACGAGAATTAATAAATTGTAGTGTTGGTAAATATCGTAAGATGCCCGGAGCTGCCAGACTGTTCGATTGTTTAAAGGTTGACGCCGCTCATATTTGAATCGGGTAATAAAAGCTTAAAAAATAATATTTTTACCTTGTATATATATATTTTGCCTGTAAGTTCTTTACCGATTTCCTATTAAGTATGGAGTATATAATTACCTAGATAATTCCATACCGAACGCGGTTTTTGTTTTTATTTTAATTATTACTGCAATATAGTGATTCTCGGAATCATATTATTCAGTCAAATACCAAACACAAAATAAAATGGACTTATCAATCACCTCGCGAGGTAAAGTTATCAACCTACGAGGCCAAATTACTTTTTAACAGATAAGTATTTCTTGGATTTTTCAGAGGAACGTTGCTAAGTAGAATAAAGAGGGAGCACCCAAAACTCTTAGCACTAATATTATCATTGTCATGCTTGCTGTTTCAGGCCTTTGACAAGCATCAATATCATTATTTAAGGGACTTACAATTTTTATTATAAAGCAAGGTTCATTTGTCTTGGAAACTATACTTAAGAACATTAGGAACCACAGCAATGGAACTAAAAGTGGAATATCGTCATAGCAAAAACATAACCATAACGATAAATTTAATACTAAATAAATCAATGGGTAATTGGTTAAATTTAAGTATTTACTAAATAGCCCTCAATAGGTATCTAATAAATTATAAACAGAATAGTGCAAATGACCTCACGATGCATCGAACCATCGATATTTTAAGACGACCTGTATTATAATAAGTGCCATCTATATTTTGCCACATCTGGACATGCGCAGCTTTCTTAAACATAATTCTTATTCCATTAAATGTTCGTTTTTTGCATTTTACAAATGTTCAACAGCAAGAAAAACACTTTAGACCCAACGATGTTGGCAATTACCGCAGAATTTGCATGTCTTTTATGTTTTTCTTTCTGGCAAGTGGATTCGTCGATTTTGACAGTTCCTGACTTACTGCTGGGCCAACAGTTTGTTACCAACTCACATTTCATTATCTCGTTATGGGACCACCTAAGGCTGGTCCATTGCCTGCTGACAGATGGTGCTTCATTGGATGCCATGTACGAGTCAAGACGGACCCACAACGAAGCAATTAAGCTGGAAATCAGTTGCTAAAAGCATCGAAAACAATCAGGTAACGATAAACGAACCGGCAATTTTAAGTATTTACAAAAGCGCAGAAAGGTAAAGACAACAAGCCCAAGTCAAAGGTTCGACAAGAAAAACACTCGAGGCACATCAAATGTCAATTTTGTTGATGATGTTGCACTCATCGCCATGTGGTTATATGTATGTACATAATTACAAACAGTCGAGTATATACATTCATTCATATGTATCTCCATATGATTGCATATATTGGCCGACTAAGCTCTACATACGATCCCCACTTCTGATACCATTTGCGAAGCCAAAGTTCTTCCTTGCCACACCCTGTACCCATAGAATGGGTATATGACAGGCAGAAGCAAGCATCTCGGAGGCATTGCGTGTAGTACTACGTATATGTGTATGGCGCCGATCTAATTTATTTCAAATTTCCGATATCCCCCAACAAATCCTCGCAATTCATAAAAAAAACGATATGGGTGAATATTTAACATGCGTGATTATCGCACTGCCAAGCACGAAAGCGCAGCCGTAACGTGATGTTCTCTCCTTGCTTGCACCGCCGCTGACCTGCCTCTGCATGTGAACGTAGATGCGTTTGGGAAATTCAGATCTGAACATAGGCTGTTTCATAGTTGTAACTACTCGACTGAGAATTCTTACTTATTAAAGTGGTCTTCGAATAGTATTCATTTCACTTGCTTAAGGGCTAACCTGTTCCAGCTGAATATTCAACTGCTTTACAGAATAAAAATACTGCAAGAGACTATGAACCGAATTCCCAATTAGAAAAGAAAAGTCTTTAGCCTTTATTGCGGAATTCACTTTCCATGTTCGCGCTTTAATATTGTTTAAGCTTAATGGACCCCGACATCGACTTGGGCATCTGCTGCTTTCCCAGACATTGATCCGCATCAACAATGGGCCCAGCAACAACAAGAGGAACATATAATAACAAGGGGAAGCCGGCAAAACAAAGGCGGCAATTGGTTTATATCGAATGAAATCGCATTGGGCGTCGTCTGATGTCGACTCGCTGATTTAACGCTGATTAATTGGAGCAAAATGATTATTACGGACTGCCGAGACGGCCTTAATGTCGATGCTGTCCGGGCCCTGTACATAATCAACGTTACTTCGTACTCTGTACTTTAATCGAATAGCCCTTGTTGGTCGATATTTTGATAAAATTGAATACATATATAAGCGGGCAAGGCGAAGCGACTGAAACTCCTAGATGCTCGTAAGTTTGCTTTCACCTGGCAGACATTCTAATTGATTTTCTAAAGCCTTAGCCATTTATTACAGAGATGTGCAAGCATTTAAGCAACAATTCTTTTTCGCAGTATCGCAACCAGAAACAAATCCCTAAATTGCATAACATATCGGCCCGCGACGAACATCATTTATCAAATTCAAATAAAAGCAAAAAGGAACAAGGACAAGGGGAACTCCTATCGGAGTCTCAACAAAAAAAGTGCAAGAGTAACTCGAAACGCGAAACGGGCCAGCAAAGTGAATTCCCGTGGAGCGTTTAATCAAAATTTACCGGCGAACGCGTTGCTGACAATGAGAAATTGCAACAAATTCGCGCGCACCGAAACATTCGTAGAGCGCACAAAGCAAGGGGGGCCAGGGGGCCCTATCGATGGTATGACTAGAGGCGAGAAGGGGATAGTGTGGTTAGTACAAAAACAAAGCGTTTTTTGGAGGCACAGAAAAAAGAAATGCACAAATTGCGATCACGTATTCGCATCCACGTCAGAGCTCAACAGATTCGAGCTTCAGGTCCGGGTCCAGGTCCAGGTTCAGGTCCAGGTCCAGCTCTAGATCCAGGTCCAATAGCAGCTCCCGCTGTTAGCTGCTACTCGATTTCCATGCGGCTTGGTTCGACGTTGATTCGGCTGGATATTGTTTTCTGGCTTTTTCTGCCAGTTGTTTGCTGTAGTCTTTGCCGCGGATATGAAAAATGATGCCGCAACAATTTTAACAACCAAAAGCGCTTTGGGTCCAACTTGCTGCCTCCTACTCCCCCACTCAGCACTCTGCTCAAAGGCAAGTGAAGTGCAGTTGGCATCCTCGTCGCGTTCCCGCTACCGCTCCCGTACTCGAAATTGATTGATAGCCAACAATGGGAAAATGCAACTCGCCCACATTTGTGGGCGTGGCACTGGAAATGCACCAGCGAAATGATCATGGAGTCGTGGAGCGGCTGCTCCTGTAAAATCAATCCGGCTAAACGGTAGCAAACGGGCGTGTAGGCTTAGATGTGGGCGTAAGTGGTAGCCAGTCGTTATGGATAGTTGTGCATATCGATCACTATATCAGGTGGGCAGACATCGAGACTGAAGATATGGAACAGCTGAAGAGCGTGGTTGGCAGAACAATAAATTGAAAGTGAACGATTCGAAATGGCAGCAAGTGAAATGTTGTCTTCAGATGGTACAAGGAGTTCAACGAACTCTAAGGGTATGCTTGTGCGTATAATAAAGATCTGGTCGGATAAATAATGTTATAAAATACTAAATTCTCGAAAGGTAATGACATATTGGACTACCTCTAAAATATTTTCAGATTGCTTAACTTAACAATTATAATAGAATGAATTTAATGATATGTTCGGATGGTGTAAGGAGTAAATACTATAAGTTCTGCACATTCTAAAAAAAAATATTATGTAAAATTTGGTATGGATAAGGAACCTCTAGGAGTTATAAAATTTATTAAAGATAAACTCACGAAAGAACGTCCCAGCGTATGTTTTGAATATGCTATTTTAGTAGTTAGTCAGTTATTATTGCCAACCTAAAAAGTATATGAAGTTGTTACGAAGATTTTTTACACATGTCACATGATAATTTGGGAAGAGAAAGAGTTTTATTTGTATTTATTTATTAAGAGTTCCTATGCATTATGAAAACTACGTACGAAATAATAGCAAATCTATAGCGTAGGCCTTAAGCTAAGATTTTTTGCATTTATTAACAATTTAGGTGTATTATTTATGTTAAAAAGAGAAAGATAGTTCTGGTTGAATAAAGATAACTCCACAAAATAAAAATCCAATCTTCTACAATAAATACATCCCTACATTGTGTTTACTAAGGTGAAGCTATATTAAAGACTTTCTCAATCCCTTAAAGTCAACCAATTCCATAACGATTTATTCTTATGCAACTATCTCTAAAGATTTTCAAACATTGCAAGGGAACTCAAATTGAGTAGGCAAATAAAATGTAAGCTGAATTTCAGATAAGAGTTAAAACATTGGCCAACATGCAAAGAGGCTCAAATTACGCCACGTGGAGCCACAAACGAAGCTGTCGACTCACAGTTGGACTGGGCCTGACTCACACACGACCGCCAGGTCCAAGTAGGCCACAGATGGAAATTGGTAATATGCCAGTAAAATAAACAGTTATTGAGTTGACTTTTTGACACTTCCCGCAGCGATAGGAGAGCGTTGGCCAATAGGAATGGCAGTGGAACTGGGCACAGCACCTGGCCGACTTTGGGTATCGCTCTAGGTATGGCCCGCTTGGCGCTCTATTAATTAAATTAAATTTCGATATAAATTCAAATGGGCAAAGCGTGCGCGATTACGAATTCTAATTGGAGTGCGGAGTGTGGAGTATGGAGTGTGGAGTGCGGAATGCGGGGTGCCAGGCCAGCGCCAGCGCCAGCCAATTAGATGTAGTAGGACGGCTGGCCCGCCCACTGTGTGGCCATGTCCATAAGTCAGGCAGTCCCATTGTGTGTGCCAGGAACTGTTTGTGGAAAGGTGCGCAAGGCTTTCCCTGCCTTTCGCTTGCCTTCCTTATATTTGCAGTGGGTTCCCAACTCTTTTTCGATGCCCTTCTCCTGGCACTGGCAACAAATTTCATTAATCACGCAAATGCTTATCGCCGGGCCAGCAGCAGCAACACCAGCCCCAGGTTCAGCACCACTTGGAGTCTCTATTCTAAGAGGCCATCAGAGTCCAACAAGTAGTCGTAGTCGTAGTCGTAGTCGTAGTCACAATCATGGTCATAATTTGTCTGCCCAGGCCGAAAAGCCTTTCCAGCCTGTACCAAACTGTGTGAATGCGAAAATGCGCTTGCATGACCATCATCATCACCAGTCCAGAATCACCCAGTTCATGTCCAGTCATTGCCTCGCCCCCGCCACAGCCTCGCCGCCATTTGAGTTGAGAACTGCCTGCTCGTGATTATGCTCCTACTATGTACCTCCTGATGGTTCAATTCTGGACCAGTCCGAAAGGTGAGTGTGAGTGCCTTTCAGTCTAGGCTGACACGCCTGTACATTGTGTGAAAATGCTGTAGGCGGCTTAGGTGATGAGTATATCTTGCATGCAGCAGCTGCAGCGAGTGCAAAAAGTGGCCAAGGGAGAGGGAGTATTGACTGGGCTGCCAACAAAGGGTTGCCGGTTGCTGCACATTACAAAAACCATTTGTGCCACAGTTAGGCAATAAATACAATGCTATTTTGAACCAGAAAGCAATTATTTTATATAAAAGGTTATTTATGTGTGCTAGGATTAAATTCCTTTGCACCTTTTGATTCAGAACATATTTTAGATTAATTTGCATTTCTATTTATGTATTTAGTTAAATTTAAGTTATTTATAAAAAGAAAGAACGGCTATCTTCGGAGTGCAAAAGCTATATACCCTAGCAACAATGTATTTTATAAAAAACTCAATTTTCGTCTAATTTTGTCCAAACTTGATCAAATTACAAAACAAAATACAAAAGCTCATTTTTTGTTTTCCGATTTTGACCAAATTTAATCCGATTGTATGAACTCTTCAGAGATTCGGCTTCGGTGAATTTAGTGACGATATTTTTATTTTATTTATTATTTATTAATATTGATAGCTTAACTTTAAAAGATTAAACTAACAAGCAGTTTTATAGCACTGGCTACTGAGGCCTTCGGCTATTTGGAATAACAATTTTAGTTTAGTGTGTGCTTATATATAGGAGTAACTGTAGTGATGTGTATGTGTAAAGTAATATTAATAGTATAATACTTTGTGAGGTTGGAAACGTCTCCTTCAGTGCATTACATTTCTCGGGACAAGATTGTAATACCCTCTGCTAGTGTAGTTAATATCTCTATGTAAATGATATGTAATATGTGATTCGTTTCTGAACTCCACAATATCAAATTTTGTGAACTCGTGATGTATATCCGATGTAGGTAACTTCCATCACAATCACTTTTCAGCTCGCACATCCATTCGCAAGTTTGTAAAAAGCCAAAGGTGTTGATACCATAATATTACAAGCCGCTAAAGATGCCATTACAGGTTTAAGGATTTGTGGAGCAACAGACAGAAATAAAGTGAAGTCCACATTCAAGTCACAGTTAACAGGGCTCTTATCTAATTAAGATATCTGGCGGGTTCTTATCAGCTACATATTAAAATAAATGCACCCCCGGCAGTCGTAACTTATGTCATTTAGGGCGTCACGACGGCGCTATCTTTTCGCACAGGACCCCAGGACCCTGAACCTCATTTTGTTCCTTTGGCTGGTCGCACCACAAGGAGCAGACAGAAGACAGCCAACCCACCAGACGTTGAAACTCGGCCTTGTCGGTGGTTTTCGGCCCTCTTCAGTCTATTAGCAAGGCAAATTTGAGACGAGAACAGGAAAGGTGGCGCAGGACGACGGGTCCAGAAAGCAACCAATTTTGGTCAGTGCGTGGCAGCATCCTTGCGAGGCTCTACAACGGTGCCAGAAACTGTGCAATACAATCTTGAAACTTGAATAACGGAAATAAAAATTATGAGCACGAATATTTTAACGTTGGACGATTTGCATAAGAAAACCGTTAAGAGGCCCATCCCAGGCACTCAACATTGGCCACAAGATGAAGTCGCCGCCATGGGCCAAACTGCGAAATTTGTATGGGGCACGCACACAGGTCTACAGTTCCCCCTCAACTTTCCCCTGTCCATGCTCATGGAGTTTATTGTTGTTTGGCGTTGTAATTGATAAGTTAATTTACATTTTTATTGAATGGCCCTTGCAATTGTTGTAGGTGTCGTTGTGCGCCTAGTCATGAAGGTCAGGGCATGTTTTGCATATTATTCCGTACCCCCTAGCCGCCCTAGAAATAGGGGCATTTTTCCAGTCTTATAGTGTCTCAAAATTTAATCGAAAGCATTTGTGGTTTAAGTTCCTAGTAAATCGACTAGGCACAAAAAGTCTCCTTTAACTCAATAGGCTGTGCTGAAATATTCAACAAAAAGAAAAACCGATTCTTACGATCAATTAAACCATTTTCCAACAAAAGCATATAGCTGGGAAGTAAACAGTTGGAATGATGTAAATCAAGAGAAGGTGAGACTTTATGAGATTCTATATCAAGTGTCATTGCAGTGATTTATTAATAGATGAATTGCAGTCTAGTTCAGAGTCCACCACACGGAAATATTGACAGCAAATATGCAAATTTGTCAACCTTCGGGATCGGCAAGTCTTACACCCTCCCAACGAAATATACGAAGTGGTAAGCATCCCGCCATCCGAAATTGTATTATAATGAGCAGCTTCATGACTCTGCTGGTAGTACTCGTATATCTAGTGTACTATAGAGGGGCCGAAAATATAAAAACTTTGCATTAGGCAATACTCAGAATTATACGAGGAAAAACTTTGAAATGGAATTTGATTAGGTTCAATGAGAACTTCTTCCAAGCATTTAAAATCAATGTTTTTTCAAAAATAAACGTTTGCTCAATTCGTTTCAAAATTTTGGTTTTATTTCGGAACCTAAATGCAACACACAGAAATTATTGTGCGTCCTGAAGGTGGAGGATGGAACGAAAGACCATCGTCGAGGCATGATCCACAATCCAATGGATGCTCGCGATTATTGATACTTTCAGTGTTAATTGTCTTAGGAACAGCATTGATCATTGCTCTTATTTTATATTTTTATGTTTATAAATGACTAATAGATACGGATTACCAATGCGATTTAGCGACCAAAAGTAATAGATTCCAGTTATCAAACACAACTTACTAGTTATGTAATGGATATTCAAAATATACTTTCAACTTGTCGCTTGTTTTACTCGTACATAATTGCTTATCCAATAGCTATAGAATATTATCAATCTTTCACACTTGTTACTCTCTCAATGTCGAAACTACAATACAATTCGTTATTCGTTTTTATTTTAACAATATTTCTGCATTCTTTAGTTTTTGGTTATTCTTCCTTGGGGTTTTATTTTTGACTAGGTCACTGGTTACCCAAAGAATCGAGTGGGCCCACTTTATATGCCAAGGCCCAGCCGTGCATGAAAAGTTAACGAGAATTGATGTTGCATGTTTCGCCAGGCAAAACAAAGCATAAATTTCTCAGTTACCAGTTGCCAGTAGCCAGTAGTCAGTAGCCAGTTACATGTAGCTGCGTTTCGAATGCATGGCTATCCCTATCGAACTATAGCCCATACCCATACCCATTCCCATCTCCTTCTTCAGTTCCAGCTCCAGCTCCATCAGTGTCTCCATTCTGGGGAACAGCGAACGCGATGGTGCATAAATTTCAGCCAACGAATTCAATTTGCGTAACGCATGCGGCGATGGCGATGGCGATGGCGATGGCGATGTGGATGTGAATGCGAATGTAAATGTGAATGTGACTGTGGAATCCTGGTTCCCAGCGCATTGCCGAATTTTACTATTCAATGTTTTTTCTTTCTCCTGGACAGCGGCAACAACAAGCGCTATACTATTTATGCTGCAATGCATCCACAGTGCGCACTTGACGCGAATGTCAGATAGGGTTGGAGGGGCAGCAGTAACTGGCGGGCAACCCAAGCTAACTCCGGCTCTGTCCAAGTAGCGAACGCTCCTCAAGCAATCAGCGCCTAATCTGCCTCCCTCTCCCACCGTCACCGTCACACATCACCGTCACCGTCTCCGCCTTCGTCTCATTGTTGTTGCTGCATGCAAATCACCTCGTTGACTTGCGGTCATAGTGGGTGGCAGTTGGGGATCGGCCGCCAACCACAAGCTCGTCACATGTCGCTGCAACTGCATCATTGTTGTTGCCATGTCTCCTCTGATTTCAGTTGATGAATTGCAGTTTTTGGTCGGCAACTGGTGCCAAGATAGGTACCGGGACTAGAACTGGATTTAGAACTGCTTTCAGCCAGGCCAGGCGCTTTTCTATTTGCAATATGGAAAAGTACACAAAAAGAAAACGGTGCAAGTGGCCAGACTTGAAATTGGCCAAACGAAACCAAAAGGAAAGTCCTCAAATGGGATGAGCTGGTTACTGTTCTATAGATTCTGCATGTCATTGTATTTGAATACAATCTTATTGGATTATCCTGCATATTAGTACAAACAAGACAATATAGGACATGGATCAAGTACATACATCTTCCTTATCGAAAACGCTCTGTTCAATGTGTTGTTTTTGGACAGCTACTGCTATCAAAATTACTTCAATAACAAATATGCTGTTTTGTTGGTAGACTAAGGATACTGCAGTACGTCAAGAACCTATTGAATACAGCCCATGTCAAAGTGGTGGATATATTCCCAAGTAGCGTCTAAGCAACCAGTTCCCTCAACAAAAGTTTTTTCATATTATCCTTATGAAGCTAAAGTCGCTAATGTCGTGAAATATAATTATCAAGCCGCATGGAGAATAGTGGAGATATTCAGCTAATTATTCTGGCTTTACCTTAAATGGCTAAAAGATGGTCCTAAGATCTTATCCTTAGTCAGAGTTTCAGTTGCGCCCTATTTCTTCTATTTGACCATGCTTCTGTAAATTGAAAGATATATTAAATATGTACACGAGTAAGATGAAACACACATTGTGAACACGGTTGCTGTCGGGCTTGTTGTCGTTAACAATATTGTTGAGAATCTTTGCCCTGCCTAAAGGCTTGTTGCGAGTTATATGCAGGGTGACATTCCATCATTGCCGGATCTGCATCATAAACCGTTGAAAATACTCCCGTACGTTGTGACGCATGGGCCGATTTTGAGAGCTTTCAGCTCGTGCTCCGAGTTTTTTTACACTGCCTGGCGACACTTGAAGCTCCTCGCTAAAAAATAAGCCTAAATTTAGCTGGGTTCGGGTTTTCGGCAACTGCTCCATGCGCACAGTCGCAACTTGCATTTCACACGGAGATTTTTCCCACAATTTGGTCACGTACATAGTTGGATAGTTCCCAATGGGTACCTAATTCCTCGCGAGGCGTTCGACAGGTCAATTTTATTGTCATTTTGAATTTCGTCGAACATGTTTCAAAATAATCAGATTTCAGTGAGGAATGCAAGAAAATGGAATAAATCATGTGCCGATTCTTATTAAAAATCGAACAAACTCAACCCAATTCTTTCGCTATCTCTCTTGTACTCATACGTGATGATCTCGATAATTTGTATTAATTTTATGCTTCATTGTTAAAACAAAGACTTGCCGTGCTATAAATATGTATATTTTTACTCCCTGTACCCATAAAATAGGAACAAATGGGGTATTGGATCTGTGCAAATGTATGTAACAGGCAGAAGGAGACATCTCCGACCCTATAAAGATATATGTATATTCTCGATCAGTATCAATAGAGATTTCGAATTGGCCATGTCCGTCTGCTTGTCCGTCTGTATGAACGTGTCGATCTCAGCAACTATAAGAGCTAGAACAATTTGGAATGTAGGTTCGTGTGTAGCGGGCCCAGGTCAAGTTTATTTTGGATCCGAGATATTCTATAACTTTGAGATTTGGCATGTACAAAACTTTAGTCACTCTTAATCTACTGTCACAATTCAAAGTCGATCGGATAATAAACACGGAAGTTATTCAATAAACAAGATTCAGTACTGCCTCGCTTGCGCTGTCGCTTGTGTATATGTGTGCGTATGGGTAAGTGTACGAAGATGCGGTCGGGTACAGGGGGTTTTGTATTTGGGTATGCTCAACTATAACATTCTTACTTGTTTATATTAATAATCACAATCAACATTCAGTTTTGTTAATTGTTGTTTTCAATATTTTTTACAACTTATTTCCGACAGATTAAAAAGGCTTTTTGAGTGAGAAATGTTTAAAAATGCTCGTTGTGTATTGTAATTGTTATTTTTACAATGAGACCACTTAAAGTATAGACATTATTTCCAATTATCGAGATCATGTCGCTGTGACAAGTGATAAGCATATGATTTTTCACAACAATTATTTTGTCACAGTGTTGATTTTGTCATATGAGAGCGAATGATTTTGTTCCAGATATTTTTGACATTTTGAACAAATATCTGATGCATGATATGCTTATAACCCATCCTTAATTATTTTTACCAGCATAAAGTGCCGAACATTCTCGTATATACCCTTGCAACCAACTTTGACACTACTATGACAGTTATATAATAATGTGGTATGATTTTGATACAAATTATAGAAAACTATAATATATAAAGTATACTTAAACTTGCATATGGATTTGATCAAGAATGTAAATAATTTCGGGTCGGATATACCTCATTCTGCCTGTTACATACATTTGCACAGTTAAACCCATTTTGGGGGTACAGGGAACAATTTTAATATATTCGTGTATATACTTGCAATATTTACTTTCCACTATTTAATATTTAGCCTCATGGCATTTTCAATTTAACAGCCTGTTTATCTAGCAACAAATACAACAAATATAAATACAAATATTCAACAAACCGAAATCGATTTGCGTACACGCAAAATTCATTGAAAGCATTTTTCAATTAAATGCAGCATTTTTGCTTTTATCAATTTAATGCTTAGCTGGCGTTCTCGGCGCAGTCGCTGCTGACGTTGCCGTCGCCGTCGGCGTCGCTGCCAGCCTGGTCTATTATTAGCTGCCATCTTCGTGTTTATTCCTTTGGCGCCTACAGTGGGCTAAATTACACCGAAGTGGGCATCAATCAAAGCAAGCATTAAGTTTACAATAACACTCGTATCCCCTGATTAAGTAGAATCATACTTACACCATATCAATAGAAGATGTATAGTTAAATGTGCTATTGCTGAACAAGAATATGTATCAATTAGAGGTTCTTTAACGCTATATTACAACGTTTTTACCCTTCTTAAGCCGTTTTTAATGGGTTCAGGTTATAAATGGTTAAAATGTATCTGTGAATAGCAAATTTTGTAATCAAAAAAGCTTAAAAGACAAATTACCTTTCAGCAGAATTTCGATATTCAATCTAAAACCGCAACTTTAACACATTATGCCAGGCTGTTCTATTCCCTGCGTGTGAGACCGACATAACAAAACAATTTCAAAATTGACTACGAAGTTTACATTCGTTGATATTTTATAGTAGTAGGATACGATACGTAGGATACGTTTTCTTATTTGTAACACAATTCTTATTTATAAACATGCTAAACTCTGAAAATTTACGTACCAATCGTCTTTCGCACGCAACACAAGAATGGCAGAAACGATTATTCTATCTATCGGATACATATAATAGCGATTATAAATGAGGATTGCAATTTATCGATACATAGAGTGCGTATCTTCATGCGCGCAAATTTCAAAATCAAAATAATCGCTTAAATTTGTTACATTTAATTCATAACACCAGCTCTACTCAGCCTTGAGACCTGATTTGTAAGCAAGCATTTGGGCATTTAAACAGAACTAAATGCAGTTCTTGAATTCATCCGTACTTTCGGAGTCATTTACCACTGTGCACCTGTCAGACTTTTGCTCTCTTCTGCTCGCCTCCATCACTTATTGGCGCTGTTTCCTGTGCTCTGGTGAACGGTTATTGAAATTGTTTCGAACATTTTACGCCTTCCCTTTGGGGAGGCCAGACAATCGCGGGGGGCGTGGCCGATGGCAAATTGTGTATTTTTTTATTGTCCGCCCGACTTTGTCACGTGTCAAAGAAGCAGGGAGTTGCCATCTGGAGGACATTCGCGGGAGCTCATTTAAATTTTAATTTGTATTGCGTTGCGTCTGCTAAACTCATAGCTATCATCATTCACTTCCACTTTCCTCTCTACCACCATGGCCACTTTGGGTAAAAGTTTTTGGCATTGATAGCCTCGGAAACTTTTGAGGAATTCCCATTATATTTCAAAGCGTTGCCATTTGACTATTTGGCTGGCCCCATGAATACAATGAATACATTTCATGACTATTGAGTGAAAACTCAAGCGACTTTGATTGTGGATGGCACAGAGCAAATTTAAGCACAGAAAATACAATTTTAAGCCACTTTTATATGTGTTCAGGGTATAAATATTAACTACAGAGAAATGCTATTCATTAGATATACACATTTAAGGCACGGGCTTAAATTGATTTCATTTTATAAAATACAGCTAAATTCATAGTTAAAATAGTTCAGGCTTAGGCCGACTTTGTGTAACGCTTTCAAAGTACACACATTTTATGAAATGATTTTGCAAAATATTGTATTGAATTGGGCCTAAATTAATGACACATCTCCAACTGCACAAATTGCAGCAATTTTATAAATTAATCGCTTGTCACGAATACCTTAAACCTATTGAAATGCTGTCAAAAATATATTCAAATGCTGCTATCACTTTAAAATCCCATGTCAATCAATAAAATGTACAACTCAAACATGCGCAGATTTCACGCAGATAACTAAAATCCGTACAAACGAGAGATATTTTTATTTATGGCCCGACATTTTGGTTGGCAGCAGCAAACACAACGACAAACACATAACAGATGCAAACAAATAATAAAAACGAACTCAGAAACATCTTTAATCGATTTATGAATTGTTCAGCATGTTCGGAGCTCTTGCACATATTGAATGGAGTCCGGAGAACTGCTGCGATTGATGCGTTTAACTGCCAACAATGAACCAATTTCATTAAAATCGCATAAATTCAAATAAATAACTAGCCAAGGGACAGAGGCATAGTGGGAGTTGTGTGGGGGACACAGTGCCGCGAAAAAGATTGAAAGATCGGGTTGCATGTAGACTGGGCAAAGATTTAATAAAATGACACACAAAAACGGCCAGCAAAAACATAAAAAATCAATAAACAATAAAGTTGATTTATGCGTCAAAGTGTCAATTGGCAGCAGCAGCAACAGCAGCAGCCGCAACAAAAACAACAACAACAATAACAATAACAGCCGGAGCAGTTGAAGCTGGCGATGCGTTGGGTTCGTTGGGCATCCATGGCGTATGCGTAATTGCATTTGGACGGTCCGCGGCCTGAAACGCGTTTAAGTGCTTCATTCAATATTCCAATGCTGCCCAGCTGCATTGTGTGCGTTCAGCGCAGTGTCAACCACCCCCACATAGCCCACTAGCGTCACCCTCTCTCCATGCGGTGCCCCTTTTGTCATTTAATTCAAAATATTGCTGCCATTCAATGGCTGATTGAAAAATATGCTTTTGATTTTATTGCCGTTGACCGGCAACTGTTGCCGTTGTTGCTGTTGTTGCTGTTATTATTGCTATTGCTGCTGATGTCGCAGTTGCTGCTGTCATTTAAATGTTGTTGCTGTTCCTCAGCTTTGACGTTCGCCAGCACCAGGATACTCATCCGAATGAGAAGTGGCTCAACAATTCATCTGTCATCCAAATCAATTTTGTGGCTTCAGCCATTTATCTTTGTTAGCGCTCGATTGACGCTGCCGCAGCTGCCAGTTGCCAGTTGCCAGTTAGCCACTGGTCACTGCTGCTGCCACTGCCACTCCCACTCCACTCCCACTCCCACTGCCACTGCAACGGCAACTGCGTTGCAGTTATTGATTTGGAACAGCGGCCAATTGAGCACATCAGCAGAACGTCCAACTCTCGTTGATTGGCATTTCATTTGCTTTGAGTGCCAAATTCAGCACCGAAAATGAACCAGAATCAAAACGTTTTGTTTAAGGTTAATAACTTAATTATATCGCAACAAGTCTTGAGACGAAAAGTGTCAGCCACTCTAACTTGCGGCTAGAAACCTCGTCAGCCTCGGCATAATTTAAAAAGTTAGTATGCCCGTATCACGAATCAGAGTCCTTACCAAGTAGCACTCCTACAACTATTACACTAAATCTATAAATTATACACCTTCTTTAAAGCTTTTATGGATCCCTGGCCTTGCACAAATTAACGGATATGACTTAGCTGATCATGTACCAAAGCTGGCACTCACATGCCTAAAATTTACAGGTCACAATTTTATGGGCATAGGTAGTAAAACCAACTTATATTAGATCAATACAGACAAATTTCACAATGTGATACATAGTATAAACACTTAAACCCGAAATCATTTCACATATACAGTTAAATAAACAAGATTTTCCATAAAATCATAAATCGACTTGATGAAATCAAAATTATTCGTTTACGATTAGACCACACTAAACTAACCCCACTAATGCCACAACAATAGAATAGTTGACAGGCAGTTGAATCCTGCTCCGGCTTTAGTATAAGACAATCCTGCAAATGTACTTGCTAACCCTTATGAAGAAAACATATGTTTAATTTTGTAAATTCCTAAGAAAACCTTAAATATACAACGATATTTAAGCAAACAAAACTTGTTAATACGACAATTAAAAAATTTAAATAAACGCTAATTCGAATTAATAGCCCTAGATTTAAGTACCTACTAATACAGCAGAAGGCCCTAGATGCCATTTGTGATACACAGTTATCATACATATGTAGTTTTAAATAATGACCAGATATTTAAATAAATAGCCCGGAATAAGGAATTCTTATAATACAGGCTTACTTAGTATACAAAATATTCGGGTGAACAGGTTAGTTCAATAAAACATCTTGGTAAATAAAAGGAAATACTTTGACAGCTTCTAACTTTAAAACATGGATGTTGAGCTTAAGCGGATTGTTATGTCACTCATGGCAATGTTGCAGCAACCTTGGGATTTATAAGGACCTGCAAAGTGTAGAGAGAATATTTTTTAAAAATAATAATTGTTTGCATGATGTTTAGTTTTTACTACAAAATGAAAAACACAATGATTATAAATAGATAATGAAATTCCAATAGAATACATGCACATATATGGAAACTATCTACAATAAATCAAACAGAACCGAACCCCAAATGCTGCTCTGGCCTTCTACTGCTCTGTCACTGCTGCTGCACCCAATTGACACGTGTTCGTCCTGTCAGAGCACCTCCATAAAACAACACATGTCACTACATGTGAGCTCGAACACATTGTCCATTCCCATTTCCATTACGCAGCGAATTCCTTTAAATCTGTTGAGCCAATATGACACAACGCTAATACGACAGACTACCAGGATGGCAGGACACACTACGCAGGCTACACTATCCCACCCCTTGCCACCTCATCCTTGCTGGCTTGGATGTTTTGGTTTTAATCTGCACGGCGACAGCATTAACTTTCAGTTGGTTGTAGATGCCGAGGATCACACACACACACACACACACGCATATACGTACATGAAAATTGTTTCAGACACACTGAAAAAAACATCGTTGACTGTTAACCTACCTTCAACGATATATAAATTCTTAGACGAGATCTTCTTTGCAATTCTTTAATTAATGTTTATTCTTAGTTAAAAATAAATATTTATTATACTTGACCTTTATATTGAACATTTTAATATTAAGAATGTAGTTTTGCGATAAAATAAAATGTAAACTTAAGAAATTAATTGGAATGAAAGGCCAAGTGTACATTGAGTGCAACTTCAAGTAAGGAATTAATGCATACTTACAATTTGTAAATGTTATGTAACTCTTATATCCGGAATGTTTTCGAGGCATTCTTCACACTTAACTCCTCATACTCGTAACTCATGTTAAGGTAAGGCAATTCATAGAAATTCAGAATAGGAAAAACAATTAAGCAGTCTTGCATTTCATGCATAAATGTTTCCTGGATATTTAGTACCAGCCAATAGTATACCATTTCCGCAAATTTTAAACATTTTGCATAAGTTTCCTTCTCAAGAATTTTTTCAGAATTGTGTAAAATCAAATCTCAGTGGCATAATAATAAATATGTAAGAACAATGCACACTATAAATCATTGCATTCTGTCCCTTGAGGTAAATTATGGCTCTGCCATTGCCCAAATTTTCTATTATTTTAAGCTCAAATGTTAAAATCACAAAAGGTGTGAAATTATTGAAAGTATCGAGTACAAGCTACTATTTTGTAGTATATTTTGTTACGTCCAATTGAATTTTAGAATTGCATTTTTACAGTGCAGAATATGTACAAAATGTGAGGATGACGTTGCACCCAGCCGTAGTAGCAGGAGGAGGCACAATTCCAGCTAATGCCAATTGACAGCAGCTTATAGCCCCATCCCCATCCCCCCATCCTCCGTGAACAGCCGCCAGGCGACATTTTATGAGCATTTTTGGTCAACGAATGCTCGGGGAGCTCTGCTGGACATGTCAGCGCGCATATTGAGCGCCAGCTACTTAGGCACCAGCCAAAAGTTTAACGTGACAGACACAAAATGGTGCCAGGGATTCACATTGGCCACACCGTGCTCCCTGGCCTCCTTGCTGCTCTGCAATCGGCAAGCAATTTGACTTTGTATGCCCGACACACATGCGGACATGGTAACGGTCAGGATAACGGTCGGCTGTCAGGATGCAGGAGGAGCTTTGTAATGCTCTAAAATGGACTTCCATGCTCATTTATTCTGCACTTGCTAAACTTTCTGACCAACACTGGCACCTCAATAAAACAATTTAAAAGTCATCGTCGTCAACATTTGCAGCTCCTGGCCCTCCCCATCACCCTACTCATCCTGCCGCTCTCCCCAGTGTGCTGTCAGCTTCTCCATTTATTTTGTTGCGCATTATCTGCAAGCGTGAGTTGCCAGAGAGGAGTGGAGGGGCAACAACTGGCTAAGACAGACACATGTGGCCACTGGCCACTGGCCACTGGCCAGTAGCCAGCAGCCAGCATCTAGTGGCCAATGGTCACCTCATCCTCATCCACATCCACTTTTGCAATCAAATTGGACTTTAAGTGCTCTCTCCGTTTAAGTTTTGTTTAAGGAACAGCATTAGACGAGTCCTGTCCCAAATTCCAGGCAAATGGCTGCTCCACATGTGGTAAACGGGCGTGGCTCTGATTGCATTCCTGTTGCATATTGGGCAATCAAAAACTTTGAGCAGGTAAATGGATATAAGCTAATAGTAGCACGGCGTAGAACTTTCATTGCAGTAGCAGAGTCACAGTCGAGAGACAGCGCTTAAAGATTACGTAATTGGTTACGCAATAGAGCGGAAAATTGTCAAGAGTTTCAGATCCCACAGGAGTGACATGAATCGAAAATCAATAAAATATTGGTGAAATAAAATTTAACTGCAGGGAGTGCTCCAGCCAAGCTTGCTCGTCTGCGCACAAGTCAAAGTCGAGTAAGAGCCAAATTTTATATACACTTGAAGTAGCCTGATCAAGAATGTATAAGCATATGGGTAATTTATAAGGTCGGAGTTGCCTACATTTGCCTGTTACGTACATTTGCATAGCATAATTAAATTCATTTATCCATTTTTAATGAATATACTGCACATTTAGTACAAAACTCGGTTTTATTAATAGTGTATAAGTTTAAGAAAACAAAACCAGAAGTGTATATACATTTATTGTGGCAAAAAGTTGAAGCTACAAAGAATAAGCTCGCTATCTTGCTATTCATAAATGCCCTCATATTGCGAATTCTGTTTAACAGCCAACTTTACGAGTATCTCATACAGTTTCGCTCCTCCACGCAATTAAGTGCTTTTTTTGGAGGATTCACATTAGAGTTGTGCACGGCTCGTGCATTTTATAGGCGTCGTATCCTGTGTACATGAAGCGAGGCATATAAAAGGCGCAAAAGAACACAAAAGAATCAAACAGATATAATTAAGAAAGAACAGCTGGCTTAGTTTTCTGTTGAAAAAACGCAGCCTATCATTAAATATCCCTATTCGTGCTGTTTCGTGCACAGAAGTCCTGCATGTCTACCATCTCTAGTAAAACTACATCTGCGTATTCACATTTATGGGCACAGCAAAAAGCGCCAGCTATTTGAGAGCAAATGCATTTAAATTAATTATGTGCAACACTCGCTGTAATTTACATTTCGGGGTTCGTCATTTTTGGTCACCTCTCGCCAATTTTTGGCACATGGAACACATCATATGGGTACTTATACATGAGTTTTTTATCTGACGGATGCTCAGAGAGTGCCTGGCCGGGTGCCTTTCTGCCAGGGTCTCACTTCAAAGTTAATTATGTTGACATAGTCAGTTCCAGTTATTCCTTTCTTGCACAGCCCTTTTTCAAACGGGATGCCACGCCCACACAGCTGCCCTCACACAGCATGCATTAAGAATTCATGCCACACCCGACGCTACAAAGACGCCCACGGGCCAGGCTAAAGCAATAGGACAGGGCAGGCGCGAGGGGAGCGCACCACCGACGGAGAGAGACCGTCCAACCGGCCGGTTGCCAAGTTACTCAAATTAATTAAGTTTTGCCTTTGCCAACATTGCGCATACGCCCCATGCGCCACCGCCCAGATCCGCCTGCCGGCGCACCCCCTCTGCGTATTCCTGCTGTGCCTGCTTTGGCTCCCGGGGGGAGCCTGCACAACCTTTCAATTTTTTAAGTGACATTTGCCAGACGTCGCCCAATGTTTAATATTTTCTAACCGCGGCGACTTCCACACCACGCCCCGCCATCCCGCCATCCAACGGAGCCGTGTATAAGCAGCTGAAATTTAAAATTAATTGCTTTAGCGCAGTTTTAATTATTAAAAAACTATTGATGGAACCAGAGCCAAAAATGGGAAAACTTTTCTACTTGACTTTATGGTATTCTCCTGAATGCTTTTTACTTGTGGCTGCGTTTTAAAAACTCATGCCACAATAGCCACCTGAGGAGGGTCAATCAACAAGGAGTTCGGCATCCATTGCTGTGTCAATTTCAGGTGCAAATACGGCAAGGCCGAAAGTTTTTTGATGAAACACTTGATGGCAGAAAAATAATCATATTTATGAACGTTTGTGAAACTATTTGACGGTTGGTTCAATTTAAAATTAGCATCGATTCATTCATGAACCACGTATCCTCAATATAAGGCAACAACAACATACACTTAGAATGCAGGATGCTAAAAACTAACTAGATTATTTATTTATAGCGGAAATGTTATACCCCAAATAAACGGTCACCCCGTACCGACCTAGTAATAAAAACGGTAGTATGTAGCATATCTAAGTAAACTTATCTGGCAACGCCATGTGCAACGTAAATAGTTTCAATGCAACCCTGTATAAAATCGATAGATTGAGGGCATCAACACGCTCGAGATTGATTGATGAACGAGACGAAGGCGGGTGAACTCAGTCGTTCGTGAGATTGTGAAAAATAAGAATCAGCGTACTAAATAACTCATTTATGTCATTTATTTTTATATTCTCTCAAATAGGAACAATTTTATACTTCTGTAATATAGTGGATTTGAGGAATGTCCACCTGTCTGTGCGTATGACCGCAACTAGTAGTATCAATACTATAAAAGGTTGATCTACATGGGTGTCTCTATATCTTCCGCAACATTATAAAAAGTAGCATTATCTCCGCATTTTACATTATTTTCGCATCCAGTAGCGGGAATTAAGTAACTTCTGACTGTTACGTACTAATTTGTGTATTAATAAAATAGTGAACAAAATGTATTAATGTAATCATTGCCTGCTAAAGAATCCTGGTAAAATGTTATGGATGTGTTAAGTACAACTTTTTCTTGAATTTTTAGAAAAAGGCTCTGTTAGCGTTGTTTAAAATCAAGTTTATTAACTAATTTCTTGAAAATATTACTTAAATTAGATGATCTCAAATGAGAGTGTTGATAAAGTTAAAAAAAGAATGTTTGACAATTTGCTTTACAAATGCTATGCAAGATGCACTGCATATTTGATTGCTTTATTAGAAAACAGTATATTATATTTGATTATCTGTGTGATTCCTCGTATTTATGTACGTGTATGTACTTATATAGTATATGTACATACATATGTCTGTACCTGAATATACACACATCGATAGTGCAAATGTCATCATCTGCCTACGCAAGATAAACAGAAAAGTCAAAATGAACCAACAACAACACAAACAAGCAGCACGGGCAGAAAAGATGGAGGTCCTGTCCCCATCCTACTTAGTCTAAAACAAACACAAATACCAAAGCAAATACCGCAGGAGACTACTAATTAAAGCGAAACTAGTAATGTGGCCTGGGCGTCAAACTTAACGGCCACACAGTATCAATCTATTAAGAAGCTAGTTAATTGCAAGTCGATTAAACCGAAGTATGTAATTAAACGTTTCATGTGTTAATTTTGCGTATAATGTGTTAGACCGCCCAGAATGTCTCAAAACCGCTGATACAGTGTATTTGGTGCAACTGCAGTTGCCAGGGGAGGGGCTGACGGATACGTAAGAGGCTTTTAATTCCATTACGATTTTAAATAATGGAAAAACAAATTAAGTAAGAATTTACTATTCAAGTAAAACCGACTGAGAGACACACTGTATTCAGTTATCAAATTCCTAAATCTTTGTACACATACACACTTATGGCCACATAGCAAGCAGACAATTCAAGTGGCATCCCTTTTCCCTGCAGTACTTAAGCTGTTGCAGTTTTTTATGAATAAGTAAATAATAAATAAGTAAATTCGATTGAACTGTGTGCAACATGTCAAGAAGAGCTTGATAATCAATGAATCCAAAGCTTAGGATAACATCTTCAAAATTGTTACTGTAAATTGCGGTAAAGCGGGGGAAATATCTAAAAAAATTAAACAAACTTTGATCTGCGTATGGCATACAGGAACCTACATTCCAAATTTGGTGTCTCAAGCTCTAGTGGTTCCTGAGATTGTCGCGTTCCTCCGGACAGATAAACAGACAGACAGACAGACGAACATGGCCAGATCGACTCGACTGTTGATGCTTATCAAGAATATATACACTTTATAAGGGCGGAGGACATCTTCTGTGCGTAACATACATTTTTACAGTACACCCATGGCATGGTTATAGTCTGTGGGACAAATTTTGGTATTGCTATCAAGGTGCGTGAGATATAGTTTTTGCTTATTTACTAGGGAGTTATGGAAGACGCGGAGGAAGTTGCAACAAAATGTTGTAGCAGGTTTATTGTTAGTATTATTATCTATATCACTCTACACACTGTCTACCCTAGCTTAACACTTGACACTTTATCAGACGTAATATATAACTTATTACACAAACTGTAAATTTGCACAAGAAATTTACCTTAGTGCTTGCCTCTTTTGTCTTTTCGTCATGCTGTCCATGTCTATGACGGGGGTGGGGGGGAGATACCAAACACATTTACGCAAATTAGCCGCTACTTCGACATCGGTGAGTCAGCTAATTGAGCGGGTCCAATTGAACGGGTGCCCAAGCTGGCCAAGACCAGAATGGCAGCCGGGCCATATTAGCGCCTATGATGATGGCGGCAATTATGGTTACTGTTGGCGTCGGGGGGGCAGTCGCTGCCAGAGGCCGCGCCAACTGCACGTGCCGCAGCCGCTGGTGAACATTCAATTTGGATATGCGCAAAATTAGCAACAATTTTATACAAATAAATAAGAGGCCGCCGCATTTGCCACCGTCGACAGCCGCTCCAGTAACAACAGCAACAAGAAAGTCTTATGTAATCGACTAGCAGATACCCTGTATTCAGTTTCAAATCACATTCGATTGATGCTGCCACTCGACAATATTTTCCAGTGATAGTTTTATTTAATTAATATTAATATTATTTGAGACATTTTCGAAATTTGTAAGCACAGTGGAAATTTATTTATTTATACTCATACCCGGCCCGGCACAGCCCTATACAAGCACACATGCACACTAACGTTCATAAGAACACGCACAATGCAAGGAGAACACTTCAAGCAGTGCACTTAAAGCAGTGTTGCTGCTTTCTTGAATTATTTTGTGCTTTTCATTTGATCGTTTTGAATTTTCAGTTAAAGTCTGATTTTTGTCAGGAAAATATTATGGTACATGCTCTATGTAAACTAGGGGCCGCAGGGCTATAGTTATATATATAACAACTAATTTCAAATAAATTTTTCATGAATTCATTTATTGCTCCAGAAATTAAAACTTATTTTGGGTAATAATTTTTTTTATAAAAAATAAATCTAAATAAATGTTTTTGGAATATATATTTTCTAAAAAATGTCGATAAAAATCATGTCTTAAGTGTTATATGTTCCTTAAAACTAAAATTTATTTCTTGACATTTTGGAAAATATTGAAAATTTTGGTATTTTTGATTTCTTGCTAAAATACTGACTTTGGGATTTTAAGTATTTTCTGGTATTTTTCGCATTTGAAAATGACATATAATATTAATAAAATGTGCTACAGAATTTTTCAAAGATTCGGATATTTTTCTAACCCAATTTTTCAAATAAAACATAATAATAATGCAGTATTAATATAATATTTTATTTATTATTAGAAATATTTAATTTTATTAATTGGTACACAAACATTATTAACGTTCCCTGATTTATGCTTTTATCATAACCTTTTTCCTATTCCTGTACAGGGTACAGCAAGAACGAAGCAAACAAAGCGACAAGCATACAAAATAATTGAGTGGCCCTGTATTTGAGCTCGTGGGTGTGAGTCTGTGAGTGTGTGAGTCTGTGAGTGTGTGAGTGTATTCGCATGTTTGTAGAGGATAGGCATATTCATATGTATATGTGGCGCTGGCAGGGGAGTCGGCAGCTGGACAAACTCTGGTCGGTATCCAGTTCCTTCTGTATGCCAATTTGGAGCTCAGGCTGTTGTAGTTTCAACATTTGTTAACGAATTTGTTTGCTTGTTGCACATTGTGAGTCGGCTCCTCATTGCATTGTTCGTTGTATTGTTGCGATTGTTGCAAGTGACGTGGCCACCACCGCCGCTGCCGCCGCTAGGGTTTGACACGTATGCCACTCCCCTGACACCCTCAACCGCTCCACCGGAAAGGGGGTCTCGTACTGACCACGAGTTTGGCCATGCGCCTCGTTGGCAATGCGACGCGTTTAAAAAACAATCAATTTTAATTTCAATTTAAATTAGTTGCCGTTGCCGCATTTGCTGGCCAACTGCCATCCCCCGCTCCCCCACTTCTCGCACTCCCCCCACTCACCAGCTTAATGCTGCTGCATTGACCATAAAATTATTTTTGCTCATTTGTGTTGCTGGCTGCTCTTTGTTGGCCATTGTTCCTGTTACCAATTGTTGTTGTTATTTCGGTGAATGCAATTTAGCCCTGGTAATTTCGTTTTTACTGTTGCTGTTTTTGCGTTTAATTGCATTTAATGCTAAACTCCGGCGATTGTTGCGAAAATCGCAATAAATTGTACTTAAAATTAAAAAATCCCATGCATTTCAAATGCATTCCATTTAAATTTGTAGCCATCTCTCTGCAGTTTTCCATGTCAATTGTTTCACACATTGCACGAATATTATAAGCACATTAAAATTGCAGCAAATTTTTCACTGCACTTACATTAGCATAGAAATTATATAAATAAATAAGAGAGATAAATGAAATTGTTTCCAATTTAATTTGGGATTAACGAATTGAACTCAATTCTAATTTATTTTATTATTGTGTGAGCATTTGTGAGAATTTGACGATTACATTTGCAAATATTGATAAAAATCCAAATGTGATTTTAGAGATTATGGATAAATATTTGTATTGCATTATGTTACGTAAATAAAAGATTGAGTACAGCCACTGGATTCACGGGTTAACTGACAACAAACCATCTGCAGATGTAGCATTTGTTGCATATATTACATTTATATTTCTTTGACGAATATTTTAATTAAAGTTGTATTAATGTTTTACAACAGCTGGACTTTGAACCGCAGGATAGGACTGCCTTGGAAGACAGTGACGGACCAATCATTCCGATATGGAGCCTTCCGACATTTTGCTGAATATTTTTGGAGAATAATGTAAATAGTGAAAATTTGCTTTAAAAATACATGTATTTTTTTTTGGGTAAAAAGTACAAAAAAAAAAAAATTTTGGAATATATTTTTAAACATTTTGGAACATATTTTTACTTTTTATTCTAATTTAGGAATACAATTTAATTTGTTAAGTTTTTCATATAAACCAATTTTGGCATATATTTTATTCCATAAGGCGAAAATGGTAAAAGATTTATTCAAATGAGGGTTGTAGTTATATGCTTAAGTCGGTTTACAGTTACTCTTTTTGTGCCGCCATCTTTGTTATTTCTCGACTCTCTCTCTATAATTTTAATCCTCTTGGTTTGATTTTAATTCTTTTTTGGATGGTTATATACACAAACCAACCATCAATTTAATTCTTTTTTTAGAGTGTGGTTAATTTGCTTGATTAGTTTTCGACAAACACAACGTTAGCATACATAACATGCAGGCACTTACATAATCTGATAATTTTCTCAACTCTGCTTCCGTTTTAAGCTGATTTTTTTATCTTTGGGGTCGTCCACATATTACGTAATCATCAAACGCGTGGGAGGGGCGGGGCGGGGTGGTGGTCAGCCAAAGGATTTCTCTTGATTACATGGGGGAGGGTTCTTTGCATATGGTTACGAGCCCACTAAGAGCCTTCTTTCACCAATTTTAAAAATTTTGAATGATTACGTAATCATAGGGAGCAAGTCAGGCCAATGATTCCGCTTGATTACAAAAAAGGGCAAAAACAAGATTACGTAATATGTGGACGACCCTTACTCCCCAAAACCGGAATACATATATTTACTTGGAAATAGGTAATCGCAATTTACACAACTTAATTTAATCCACATCGCCGTAGTAAAGGGTTGAAAGGTATTGGTCAAGCTTTGCTCATTTATTTTGTTGTTTGGCATGAATTCTTTTATCATCCTAACCACTGGATTAACGGGTTGACCAACGAAGAATAAGTGCTTCAATTTATTTTCACCAAACACAAACACAACCTAACTTACGTAACATACAAAACCATGCAGTTCCTTAAGCTGATCATCTCCCTTATTTTTTGTTATTGGTAAGTTAGTTGATATTTTTGTCGGGTATGTAATACTTTTTTGAATATTTGACATTTCTTATGATACAGCTATTTTCAAAATGCCAAAGTCACTTAACCTTTGTCAGTGTATTCCATTAAAACTTTAACCGTCTTAGTTCTTAAGTCTCCGCCCAATTATTAGGGCGGGGCCACGTGTTGTGTAGTGCGGACCAAAGGAAAATAACTAAAACTGATTTGTACTCTGGCAAATTGGGATTAAGTGTGCAGGTTTCGTTAACGGTTTTCCCCGTGGGGCTTAACCCAACCTAAATCAATCAAGCGAACATGCGAAGCGGCGTGCCAAAGAGTGAGGATATGCCAGGACTCTGGCACGCAAATCAGTCGCAGCCGCAGACCAGCACATGGGATTACAGATACATTCGCATCTGAGAATGTATCTGAGTGCGTGTACGTGTGTATGTGTGTGTGTGTGTGTATTTGTATTCGTTTGTTTGGCCGCTAGCGCAATTCTACTTAACAGCAATTTAACGTAATTTACGTCTTAACCAGGAATTCAACATATGCGTTTAAACAAGCTGCAGATACTCGTGGCTCGTGTATCCAGCGGATACATTGAACATCCAATGGGCGGCGGCTGCGACTGCCACAGAACATGTGTTCCTTTAAGTAGTGGCAAACAACTTTCGGTCTCCAACGCTGCCTGGATAAATTATTGGGTGTGTTGCCCCGCACATAGTACACACATACGAGCATATACTTACATAAGTAGAACCCAAACTGAGACACCCCAACCCTAGACCTATCCCCAAGTTCAACCCCAACACTAACAACATTTGCGTATCTGCGGTTGCGTGGTCTTAACTTGTAGCCGAATCAAAGCATTTAATGGCGCTTTTAATCTTGTTAATCGGCCTTTTGCCTGGTTAGCTGAGATTTCAGATAGTTTCGACCGCTGCGCCGCCTGTGCTTTTCTTGTTGTTGTTGTTGTTGTTGTTTATGAGGGGAGGGGCGGATCAGAGGCGTGTCCATTGAAATTGCCATGTTTAATGCAAATTCTGTTGGGTTAGGTACACTGCCTTTGTGTATCCACGCACTATAGTTAAATTACACTAAGCCCGGCAGGCTTAGTGGCCCAATATACGAATTTGTTGCATACTTTTGTGCGTCTTTAAACCTGTTAAGACTAAATTCAAGCACTCTACCAGAGATACTCTGTCGGACGTGTACTTGGTCTAATGGTATGTCGCATTGCCAAGGAAATTCTTTAATCCGATGCCACTCGGCTCGGGCGTTTGCCCAAGGACAATTTTGACATGCTGGCATCCTTTGGCGCGTACATGGCACGAATGAATATTATTTCTTTATGCAAATTTCCTCAACTGCTGCCACTTGTTGTTGTGACTGGCTGTCAAGTCCGCTCTGAAGCGTTCCCATCGCCCTGCCCCGCCACCCCGCTCTTGCCGCTTCTCCAGCTCGCAGCTTGCCCATTTGCGTGATATTTTGTTGAGCAAGACAAATGATTTCCATTTAATTTATTTTCGCTGCTTATTCTTAGACTGTAAGTGGCTGGCGAAAGGATTTAGCTGAATAAATTATAGGTTGAATTGTAATATCTTTGTCAGGAGACTGCTAAGAGAATCCTACTGCGGGTGCGGCTCTGACAAATGTTGGACTAAAAATTCGGAGCTGCAAAATGGGCGATATGGCAAACTAAATTTATAGTTATTTTATGCTTGGTCTCAGAGGACACCCAAAGCCAGGAAACACGCTGGGAGATTATGGCTTAACCAGATATAATGCGGAACATATCAAGAGGATATAGTATTTTTCAGATACATGTATATAACTAGGTAGAAAACTGTAGGTATTAGATGATTAATAAGATTTGATCACTAAATTGTTGTTAATCTCAACTATGAGTGGCTTCAAAAGTGTTAAAGAAATTGTGCTTAGAAGGAAAAACGAACAGACAAACATAAGCCAAAAATACTCTTCTCTCTTCTTTCAGAAAGAAAAAAGTAAGTCGGAAGCTCATAGCTGCTATTGAAGTGGACGTGGCATAAATCTTTTTAGTTTTATTTTCGTTGAGATCATCATTACTGCCCATCTCAAATTTTCTGACTCTAGCTATAAGGTAGTGGGAGATAGAGCCTATACTCATTTGACAATTTATCTGAGGTGGATATATACTCGTATACCAACATGTGCCAAAAACTTGGTTTTAATAGTGTCGAAAAAAGTTACGTTCATACGGAAGCGAGCATAAAAAGCATAGTTCTTATGAATATTATCCCCTCAAAGGCGGCAATGCAATTAAAACCTAAAATGTTTATTTGGGGCTGCACGCCTTAGTTGGCCACAATTACCCGAAACACTCATCCTATGCTCATAATGAGCTTGCATGCGATTAATTTTCCACATGAGCTGCTGATTTTCAGAGCGTAGACATCGCCTGGGAGTTAGTTCATAAATCATATGCATTGTCATTGCCAGCTTGCCGACTTGCCAGCTAATCTTGACTGAGAATTAGGAGGTGGCAATCGCGCAGTCGCCTACTTAATATTTCCGCTGCCTGTCGCTTCTTGCCCCCCCAAGCCCCATCCCTCACTGCTCACTCGTATCGCAGACTCACGTCAGATGTCACTAATCTAAATTTATGCAAATTGCCAACTGTCTGACTGCCTCACATGGTGCATGCGGCTGGCATGTGCTGTTGCTGCTGCCGCTGCTGATGCTGCTGCTGTTGCTGTTCCCCGCCAGCGGCAGGCATCCACATTTACATTCACATTCACATTTACATCCACAGCCACAGCCACATCCAATGCAGATGCATTTTCAGATGGAGGCGACTTTGCAACAGTTGTAAAAATTGCAGCTAAATTCAAATTTGACATGCGGCAGGCGGAGTCGCAGTTGGAGTCAAAGCCGCGACTCGCGAGTGTTTTGCTGGTATTTTCTTTTTATTTTTTATACATATATTTCTCCTTTTTGCTTCCATGCTGGTAGCTTTCAGCTCCCATTCATTTGGGATGCAGTGCTCGTGTTGCAGTTGCCGGTTGGTTGCCTTGGCAAGCTCTTATTAAATTAAAACGAAGGCGTTTAAGTGCGCCCCAAGCTGCTGCTCAATCTGATATGCAAAACATTTTTGAAATAACTCAGCCGTAAATACTTAGTAGCTCAGAACTCTCTCAGTCTAAGCCAAATTAATTGAAAAAGTTACACGCATCGCTGGCCAAGTCTCTCTAGATTCGAATTCGAAGTTGGTTAGTTGGCCAATACGGCCAATTGCCAAAACTCGTGTTGTGGCCAGCTGCCAAAGCCTGCTGCCATTTGGCTGCGACTTGCAGCTTCGAGCTTCGAGCTTGGAGCTTGGAGCTGCCTTTCAGTTTCATTATCGCGCCTGGCACGCGATGCCCGCCAAGTTGGCCTCCATTTACAAGTCGGCGCCTTTTGTAATCGTTGCAGTGCCTTCACACCCTCCTGCCCCGCTCCTGCCCGTCACGTGCCCCATATGCAAAGCGACAAAGTGTGAAATTTCAGCCCGCTTTGCCCACACACGTTTGCCTGCCAATGGGTCGGCAGCAGGAGCAACTATGTTGCAGAGGACAGTGCCCAGCTGGCAAGATTAGACTCTGGCTGCTTGTGAAGTACAGCGATCGAAATAAGCCGAGACACTAAAAGCTGCCTTGAATCTTAGTCAAGTGAAAAGTGCGAGCTGCACAAATGTGTGCCCATTTATTCTATTGACCACGCCTTAAAGTGTCTGGCAACGTCTGCCTTAACACGTCTGACCTCGTCCTGCCTATTATATCTAATCATTACATCTGTTAAGGTCTGACAATGTCTCCCCACATCTGATTACGTTTTACCATGTTTTATCTCGGCTGACATTATCTGGGAACGTTTGACTACATCCCACCCCGCCTGAAATCGTCTGGCAATGCCTGACCGCCTCTTACATCATCCGACATAGTTTGACCACGTTTCAAGAAGGTCTGACCTCGTCTGAATACGTCTTTAAAAAGACAGCACAGTATTATTCTAACACCATAACTGAAAATGCATCATGAATTGTGCCTTGCCTAAAATTTTCCCACAGTTGCGGATGTATATAAAATGTGAAACTCTTCACTGAGATACTATCCAACAATTCACATACAAAAGTCAGTCTCTCTGGCTCAAAAGTCTCTGAGTTATATACGGAGAAAATTGAGAGACTAGTTTGCAGAGAAACGGTCAGATAGACATGGCTTTATTGACTCTTTTTCCTGATCAGGTCTCTTTATGTGTGTATGAGGTCAAAACTGACTCCATTTAAGTTTCCTTACTTATCTTTAAAATTCATTGTTGTATACAAAATGAATCTGCTAATTCTTTGGCTTCATATTTTCAAAACAGGGATGCAAGAAGATTTGGGGTTTCTTGTTTGAATCGAAATGCTCGTATCCCTGTCCCCAGTCGTAGCTCAATGCATAGGCAAATATCTGGCCATCAGCATTAAAACAGCATTTTGTCACAGGCTGTTCCATAATGCTGCTGGCATACAACCTATCGCGCGTATTCGTGTCCCAGAAGTTAAATACGCCATTGGAGCCAGCCGTGGCCAGCGTATTGTGCACAGGATGATGCTTTAGATCATTCACCATGTAGACGTTCAAATAGCCTGCAGGAGACAGCGTCCAGTGGCATTTAAAAGCATATGCACTCTTCGCCATGTTTACATAGTGAACGGCCGCCCGGCCTTCAATACCGCCAACCACGAAGCCAGCTACCACTCCGTTTTTGTCCTTGAAGATGTTAATGCAGCGCAGCTGCTGCTTCAGAATGGTCTGTACACGCTTGTACTCCGTCACAGCCTTGTGCAGCGAGTAGGTCACGATGCTGTTGTTGGCACAGGCCACAACAGCCATCGGATATAGCACATCGGCGGTATAGCAACGATCGGGCAGATTCATCGAGAGCATCGGCACGGGACTGCGCGTGTCCCAGAACTAACAGGCATTGGGGTTCCAAGTTTACTGCTGGATTCAATGTGCAATAGACGCTGCTTACCTTGAGCGTCTTATCCCAAGAGCCGGTCATCAGACAGGAATAGTCAGGCGTTTTTACCCAGTTGCAGCACCGAACACCCAAGTCATGGAGACCCACCTGCAGCTGCTGATTCGACTGCAAATCCCATTGGTATACCTCGCGGCCCGTGGTGCTTATATAGATCTTGCTGCCATCATCGCTCCAGCTCACGTCCATTACTGGGTTACTTAGTTTGCAAGAGCCCCGCGGCACAGTTTTACCATTCATCTCCACATTCCAGGTGCGCACCGTCTTATCCCAACTGGCGGCGCATAGCAGATTGCTTGGCGCTGGACTGAATTCCAATGCCGAGATAGAATCACTAGGTGGCATGCACACTTCAAAATCCATTGAACGTGACATCTGGTGATTTTCAAAGTGCACAATTGTATAAAATTAAAAATTATTGATACAAATGTCAACGTCAAGTTTCAATTTATATATTGGGGGCTGCAAGGTTTGACGGATATCACAAGTACCGGCTCAAATCTCACTTCGAAGAACAGATCTGCTTCAACGTCTAATACGGGACTAGCAAATGTTGAACATACACACAGGTACAGTACAGGACAGATAGCTATAGGAAAATAGGGATTAGGGATTACAATTTATTGATCACCAATAGCAACAAAGTCGTTAACAGAACAATAGATAATGTTGTCAGCTCACTCCGATATGTGTTAAGGACGAGTGTGTTCAAATATTTTCCCTATTCTACCTCCGGCTTCCACCTAAGGTACGTTTCCCTATCTCTACTTCTACCTATCTATCTTACTTCCTGAGGCAACCTCAGGCAACTTTACGCCTTGGCTCAACACCCTACCCGCAAAGAAGGCGGCCACCACCTTACTCCCCAAAAGAAGCAGGATGGAACAAGTTCCGTGTTTGCAGTTTGTCCAGCATATCCAAATTGACATCCAAAGTTTGCTTTCGGAAACATTATTCCACCAATCACTTGTTGATCCTATCGTATTCTAACTATCAGGATTCAGAGCTGAATCCGCCGATGCGGACCGCTTGAATTCAACAACTTGCCTCATTCGATGATTAAATGATCTGGCCAAGGCTAACCGTGCTCCTTCTCCCTGCCGTCCCCACTTCTGTCCGCACACTCAATCAGGAATCTGCGAACTCTACCCCTCAAGAGTCCTTTTTTTGTTTTTCTGTAAATTGAAATTATGCAATACTCACTGTTTGCATTCGCTGGAATACAAAAGCTACCAAAAAACAATTCCCTGGCCAATAAGCGAGCTTTTTATTCGGATGCGAGTGTTTCAATGAAATGAACAGCAGAAAGCAAAAAGTATCTGCAAGATACACACTGGGAAGCGTGCAAATATTTTAACTAAAACGCCAGCGAGTTACTTTTATCTGCTGCTGCAAATAAGAATGGGTATTTGTGAGGCGCCGATATACGCCCACACGGCCACGCCTCAGCCCCCAAAACCCGCCCCGCAACGCCCCGCGCCGGCAACCAATGTGGCAGCAAACACTGCCGCTGTTTTCAGTCAACATAATTTTACTACTTTTATGGGCAAAGTAATGCCCGACTGAGCCATGGAGGGACTTCATCCTGCAGACTCAGCTCCGGTTGCCGCTACATCCCCTCGCGGCCCTTGCGCCATTTACGTGCAAGTTGAAATTTTAACATTTCCTTTCATCTCACGCGTCTCGCGTGTGCAATATACTGAATGTGTTTTGTACAGAGCCACACCCACACCCTCAACAGCGCCCCGTCCTCGCCTCCGGCCTGCCCCGCGACTCTGTGAGTTTATTGGCCTCGCAGCATACTTTGAAATTTACTGAGCTTCACTTGTAATGCTTCGCTATATTGAAATTAATTACAAACAAAGGATGCTGCTGGGAGCATGTGTATCTCTATCTTCTGCCTCCTACCACCATACCCCTGCCCCACCTCTGCCTCTGCCACAGCCTCTGTATGTGTGTGTGTGTGTGAATAACTCCGCTGTTGAGCTTCCCGAATTAATGTTCCGCCTTCGGCCACGTTTGGTTTCTAATTTCTGATGTTTTGCTCAAAGCATCATATAAAATACGTTTAAATGAAATATTCACATGTGCATTAAGTTTCACTTTTCAAATACTTTCTGTGAGCTACATTTATTTTAAACAGCAAAAAAAAAAAATAACTTAATTTAAATTCAATTGAGCAATTTCACGCTAAACTAAGTTAAGTCTAATACAATCCATTGCTTAATTGTTAATTGCCAAGCATTAAAAATAAATGTGCAATGAATATTTAATTGCTGATATTATGATTATATTGATTATGTACTAGAAAAAAAGACGTTGGAAAACTGTATGTTCCTACAAAATATTAACTAAGTTTGTAAATTGGTAAGAGCATAACTCTATTTTGGGAAGATGTATTTATTTCTAATAGTAACTAGCCATATAAAAGCTATAAATCTATTATTGCTGCTAAAGATTAAGCGTTATGTAGTTTTGAATACATGCATTTCGAGAATAATAGTAATTATAGGAATACGCAAAAATTTAAGTAATTTAGAGCAAGAGCATAACTAAAATATACTTATCTATGCAAAATTATCCGCAGGTTATTCAATTTTAATTAATACGTAAACTGGAATGTTCTTAATAACTTTTTTCTATCTTCACAATAGGAAAATTTGAAATTTCTTCCGTGCAGAACTTTTGATGCTTACTCAAGAACACGGGCGATTAAATATGTATATGTGTTTGATAGTTCTATCAACAAGAAATTATGGGGGTCTTTTTAAGAACTTACTAAGCTATTGAAGCTGATACTAATTAGTTTGGTACATCCAATTAGGATATGGTACAGTTTTATCGATTGCGAATACAATCGATCAATTTCTCACAGAGAAAGACAGAATAATCTGTTTTTGCGATCATTTAATTGAATCGATAGTATGATTTAGCATGGTGCAATTAGACAAGGTATGTATATCATATGACATGCATGATGTGAGTCATCAGTTACCAGTAGCAAGAGAATTGGGTTGAGTTTGTCCGATTTTTGATAAGAATCGGAACATGAAGTACTACTTTTTTTCATTTTCTTTCATTCCTCACTGAAATCTGATTAATTTGAAACATGTTCGACGAAAATCAAAAGGATAATTAAATTGACCTAAAGGTATCAAGCTACGTCGCCAAATTTGTTGAAAAATCTCCGTGTGAAATGCAAGTTGCGACCGTTCGAACCAGCCAAATTGAAGCTTATTTTAAGCGAGGAACTTCTTCAGCTGCAGCCAGGCAAGCTTAAAAACACAGAGCACAAGCTAAAGTTTTTTAAAAAGGCCGATGCGACACAACGTACGGGAGTATTTTCAACGGTCGATGATGCGGATCTGGCAATGGGGGGTGGATTACCCATAAGATGTGTGAGGAGCCGTATTGGCTCCCCACAACAATGAATGATGCAGCAATTTCTACGGAGCAATAAGCCTATGGCAGGGCAAGGCAATGTTGTGAACAATTACAAGCCCGGGAGCCGTGTTTACAATGTGTGTTCAACTCACCCGTATTTCATGGATTTTACAGAAAGACGGTATTTTTAGAAGAAAGAAGGCACACCTTAGACTCTGATTAAGAAATTAGGGACATGCTGTGGACACTCGTAATCAATTGCAAAAATTGTATCGATCTGATAATAAGTGCCGAAGTTATTCAAGAAACTATATTCAGTACTGAAGAGCGAGGGGCAGCAGCGGCGCAGCTGGCACTTGATATGATCTGCTTGCTTGCAATGTCGCTGAGCTGCTTGATATATGTGTGTCTGTACGAAGATGTATTTGGGTATTGCAAATCTGAGTACAGGGTGTCTCGTAGTTGGGTATTCTCGATCATAGCGTTCTTACTTGTTTTTTTGCCATAATATCTTATTTTCATTGCATCTCGCATGTTTGGCAGTCCAGGTATACGACTACAACACCAAATTTCGAGTAAAATTAATAATTAATAATTCCAGATAAATAAATATTTTACAGCCTCCATGCAAAAATGAGTTCGTTAGTAGACCATTAAATAATGAAATCAAAATATTTATAAATTTTTGTTTGTTTTTGAGGCTTTGCCTTAAATCAATTATGCGTAATACATTTGTAAAATACATAAAACAAAACTCAGAAATATAATGATTAAAAATAATGCGAAACTAATTAAAAATGCTTCACAAACAAATACACACACATAGATAAACAGACAAAAGGCAATTTTCCAATTGTGTAAACAATTTACAAGATAAACAAAACCGTTTTGGATTGAAGAGGGAACATTAAATTTAGGGGGATAATTGCATAAGCACAAAGAAAATGCACTGCATGGTTAACTTTTCTAAAGATAAACACGATGAGAAAATGCCGAAGGCCGCTGACAAAAGTCAACATGCCAAAAAGCAAAGAAAAGTTGCCAAAAAATGGCAGAAAATGGCAGAAAATGCAAAAGAAATTCTTTCTTCATTTTTAAATAAAGGAAATTCGCAAGGCATGCAGCACATGTTTGCACATTAAACACTGGGCGTGGCAGCCAACACAATTAACATGACAACTTTCTCAGACAATTTCAAAGGCCATTTAGGGCACATTTTCTAGCCAAGTTCAAATGCCACGCAAAAATTAACAAAAGCTGCTGACAGACAAACAGCTGTCTAGCGCGACAGTCCTGCGCCCCCCTTTTAAACAGCAGTAACATAATTTACACAAATCTGATTTGTGACAGACGAAAAGGACAAAATCTCGTCTTTGTATCTAAGAGATTCTGTTATTATGTCTAGCCAGCCGCCATTACAATGTGTGTGTGCTTGATAAGCTAATGAAATTTAAGTCCTTATGGCTCTGAAAATTGTTTTTCCACGATGAGGCTGCCAAACATGCAGCCAAAGCAACCAATAACTAAAACTAGCATTCAATTCAATTTGGTGCCGCATCTCTTAGAAAGCAAAGCAATTTTCCACACCAAATTTGAGATGAGCGCGTGATGATGGGTTTCTGGATTAGAAAGCTTCAATTTGATCTTACGCAGAAACCAAAGCCACACATTGACTAGTTAAACAAGTTGGAAACCTACTGAATTTCTCCTGTTGCACTCTCTTTCCCTTTGTGATTGCGCACTAGCAGAGCGATGAATCACGCTGTCATCTCTAGGCCAACGGCTAATAGGCCATGAGGAGGACGGAGCTGAGCGGTTGCGGTTGAAATTAAAAAGGAATTTACCCAAATTGCTATTGAAGCCCGCGAAGCGAAGCGTTTCCGAGGCTTTTGCTTCTGCGGTTTGGGCAAAGTGCCAGGCAAAGCGGAGGCAACAGTTGCAGCTAAGGGGGGTCCTGGGAGTCTGGGGCGACAGTTTAATTGGGTTAGCAACGTCAACGGGCGTCGCATCGCCGGATCATTGGCGCTGACGTGCCATGAGCCCATGGGGATGTGCAGAGTGGACTGGATTGGATTCAACTGAGGCGTAGATAGGAGCTGGCAATGCCAATCCCAATCCCAATCGATTTTCAGGCTCACCGTTCTCTGGATTATTTGGTAATTTAACGCAAATGCAGCGGCTGCCCCTGGCTTCCCTATAGTCAACCCTTTCCCTGGGTCTGGGGACTGGCGGCTGTTTCTTTTTCAGTCGGCCAAATGAAGCGTAACAGCGCGGGCGTGGCCAATGAACGTTGTTTTTGACTGACCACCAAAGCGGTCGTCGATTGTTGACCATGTTTGCTGACTAATTAATGACACTTGAATGCTTGATTTCACTGGATGCTGTTTTAAGCCACGCTATTCCGCTTCCATTGTCCATGGCATTATCTATGGGGCAGTCACCATGACGGCTTCGTGTTTGCGGTCCGCCTGTGCGAGTTTCGCATTGGCATTCCTGAAATGTTAATAACCTTGTCCACTATTCCTGCACCTGATCTAGACCTGGCTACTGCTGCTGGGTTCATTTGCAATTCAACGAGCTGGTCACCAGAATCGTTCGCATTTTGACGGATAAACTGTTTGACTAGGGATTTGGATTGAAATTGAAACTGGAGGTCAAACTGTTTGCCTTCGATTAGCTTGTGGGAGCTTAGTCATTAGTATCCACTTAGTAATCTACGTAGTAGATTTTATTAGTTTCTGATCTAAATGCAAGTTCAGGCATATACCCATTTCCGACTACTTATCATTCCGTAACGTCTTTATACCCTAGCAGAAGGTATTATTATTTTGTCTCGTAATGGATTGAAGAAGAGGTTTCCGACCCAACAAAATATATATGTATATTCTGAATTCTGAATAGCCGAGTCGATATAGCGATGTCCGTCTGTTTTTTTGTGAACTAGTATCTCAGTTTTAAATCTATCTTAATAAAACTTGGCACAGACCCTTCTTTTTGCTACGGGCAGTACATATGTCGGAACCGGCCGGATCGGACCACTATAATATATATAGCTGCCATAGGTTGACAACTATGTTATTGTATGAAAAACTTTTTTGTTTATGAATGCATCCTTACCAAACTTAACCAAACCGAGTCTCTACAGAGTTTATACAGTCTGACCAAATTTTGTCAAAATCGGACCACTTTATCACATTGCTGTATACGTTATGTACGTTAAGTTTATTTGTTTTAAATACAACTTTAAATGTTCTCCCCATTTAAGATTTTGAGATCTATATCAGTCTGGTAACAAACAAAAAATGTTCTTAATATTGTTGGATAATTCAGAATCTTCACTTCGAGTATGTTCTTCATTTGAATAATTTCGAAGCTTAAGAGAATATATTAACACTTTGATATGTACATGAACTATATTTTCAAATTGATCCACGTTTTATATTTATTTTATCTAGTATTAACAGTGTCTGAGATAATAATAAATGAACACTAAGTATGATATGTATATGTGTATAAAAAGTTAAAGCTAGTTATATTTTCAAAAGGATCCACATAATTATTTTACCTAGTGTTAACAGTCTCTTAGATTGCGGCTGATAGTGATCAAGAATATATATACTTCTCATCCTTTTTCGATTTACACACATTTGTTAAACAGGACTGGAGCTTACTTCTCGATTGCTCATTGTACTTAGTCAAAGATAATCTTAGTCAAGCAGTTTATTCCAGCAAAGGAACTTTAAATGCGCCTTGCTATCCAACAATGGCCTTCACAACTTGACAAATGAGCTCGAACCATTCCCAGTAGATTACATTTATAAAAATAACACCCAAAAAGGCAAACACACGTCTGAAGTTGGCCAATGCCAAATGCTCCGAGCCGTCGCACACTTTCGCATTCTCTGCGCATTTGTTTGCAGGGGGTAAAAGTGGGCACACTCCTTTCGGGGTGTTAAGTGCTATTATTTGTTGTTTGGCAAATTTAGCATATGTATGTATATGCAGCCTGCCATAGACCCGCAGAGCAGAGCTGCATTAGCAACTAATTGCAGGCAGTTATGGGTGCAGGATATGGAGCAGGACTAGGACCCGCACCCGGACACGGACCTGGTCCTGGTCCTAGAATCCAGCATCATAATTAATTCAAATTTAAATTTCCTTTGGCGCATCGCACGCGCCATTTTCCACTGGCGAGAAGGGGCGGCCAACGGGCCGTGTCGGTCAGGTGGCCATAATCAGGCGCGGCTTTTAACGTCTGCCACGCCCATATGTGTGCAAGTGTATGTAAAGGGGCTGCCAGCCAGCATAATAAACTGTTTAAATATTTAGTTGAAACGAGTTTTTAATGCTCATTTGCGCTTTTAGCAGCTGGCAACAGCCAGCGAGAAGACAGAAACGGGGAAGCAGGCAACATTTTTTGGGTGTTCGGGTCAGTAGCCCAAAAGGGCACATTCCGTCATTCCCGCTCACTTATTGTTGTTGGAGTCGGATCATGAAATCGCTCTTACATAATTACAGATTGCGATTTCAACACGGTTCGCCGAGCCAAGCAGCTGTTCCATGAATGCTCCGAGGCGGATCCAGCCGCTTATTAATTTTTAATTATGCCAAAGACGGCTTGACCCTTTTATGCAGCACTGAGTAGCATTTTGTCTTGGCGCTGATTCGGGATTACATTTCAGTGATGGCCTTTTATTTTTATTTTTTGCTGGGTTCTGAGGCGATTTCTGGCAGGGACGGGGCATATTACAAAGCTACTGAGGGTAATCAGCTCAGCTGGTTAAGCTAAAGTTTTTAAAGTGACCTTTAGCTGCAAAACGTGTTGTTTAATTTCAACAATATGCGCTATGTGTTGTCAGGCTCTGAATAAATATTTAAAAAGTGCTCACACGACAGTATCAGGGAGAAAGAAGCTTTCACTTTAATCATGCTTCGGAGCCCTTGTCGCGTTTACTTTCCGATTGCCGAAGCAGAAAATGTAAGAACTAATTTGCATATTCGCTGCAAATCGTGAAATGTAAGCCAAATCTGAGAAATCCTCACCAAGGACTATTTCGCTGGCGTTGCGCAATTATTAAAATTGCCCGTAGTGCCAACGGCGATGGGGGGAAGGGGAGCTCACTTGGCTAGTGCGTGTGTCTGAAGCATTGCTGTCATTTCGCTGAGTGCTGCCCAAGCCTCGGCATCTCATCACATGGATGAGGTGCGAAAACTGGCACGAAACTGGCAATCCAGCCTGGAGCATTCTGAGTTGCGCGGCGTACAGTGAAACCTGCCAGGTGGGTCCGATGGAACTGCAGCTGGGCCGGGGTCCCCCAACGATCCGCATTGCTGACCCTGCGGCCACAAATCTCGGCAATAAATTACAAAATAAATGCCCAGCAGCAGGAAAAAACTAATTACTCTATTTAAAGCTATAGATGATAGGTAGAAATGATAGAAGCAAAAGAGAGATTCAAAGACCGGTCAGAGTAGACTATGGATGCCTTTATACCCTGTATCCATCACGAGAGATCAGCTATTTCCGGCGTACAGAAGATGTACATACATATATGCAATGTTTTCCAGTAATGTTTTTTACACAAAATGTCAATTTGCGTCCGATTGTTCCTATGGTAGCATGGTCTGATTTTGATCAAATTATTGAAATTAAATTATACATTCAAACTCTTTTTCCTCTCTCATCCTTGTCCTGGAAAATAAGCCGATACGTGTCTCACGGATTTTGGAAAATTCATTCCTACTGTCGGAAAATAGGTGGGAAACTCTTTTTTTAATTATCATGCGATTGGCTACAAACTCATTTTCAACAGTCTGCACAAAGGCCTTAAAATTTTGGAGAATCTACCCACAATTGGAACATTCGAGGAAAACCGTTGTATGTAACTCTTTTGCTTAACGTGCAATAAGCTTGAAACTCATTTTCATAATGTGATGAAACAAATTCTTCTTTTCCATCAGGCAGTACATATGTATGTCGGAGCCGACGTATCGGACCATTATAACTTACATATAGCTGCCATAGGAACAATCGAAAATCTAATTTTTGTATAAAAAACATTGCAAGCGTCGGAACGACGAGGATATCCGTTCTTTTTTGCTTTAATTTTCATATCGTTGTTATTTTTTTTTTTAAGAGTGGGGGGGGAGGGGGGGGGGGGGGGGGGGGGGGGGGGGGGTGGTGGGAGGGAGGTAGGGTGGGTGGTGGGAGAGGGGTGGGTGGGGGGGTAGGGGTGAGGGGGGGAGGTGGGGAGGGGGGAGGGGGGGAGAGGGAGGGGGGAGGGGGGGGGGGAGGGGGGGAGGGAGGGGGGGGGGGGGGGTTATAAAACAAGTAAGAATGCTATAGTCGAGTATACCCGACTACAAAACTCCCTGCACCCAGTTCAAAAATTTCCGATCGCTTCTTCGTACTTTTACTCATAGGCAGACACATACACAACGACGCACACACACAAGCGACAGCGCAAGCAAGGCATTTTAAGTCGTGGCTGTGCTTCTTCTTCCCCCCCTCGCTGCAGTACTGAATCTTGGTCGTTGAATAACTTCCGTGTTTATTATCCGATCGACTTGAAATTTGGACAGTAGATTAAGAGTTACTAAAATATTGTACATGTCAAATCCCACGGCTATATCTTCAAAAGTGTGGCTGTAAAACGTTTTGATCGAATTGCGGGGGAACGGGGGGAGATATCTGACATTGGAAACAAACTTGATCTGCGTATGGTATACAGGAACCTACATTCCAAATTTGGTGTCTCTAGCTCTTATAGTTGCTGAGATCGACGCGTTCATCCGGACAGACGGACAGACAGATTGACATGGTGAAATCGAAATCTCTTTTGATACTGATCAAGAATATATATACTTTATAGGGTCGGAGATGTCTCCTTCTGCCTGTTACATACTTTTGCACAAATCCAATACCCCCTTTTTACCCATTTTATGGGTACAGGGAGTAAAAAGAATTTCTATATGAAAATACTTTCTGCACGGTATATAGTAGCTTCGGCACCATTTTCGGGGTGCCTTGCCTTGGACGCTTTTTATAGTATACATATGTTATTATAGTATTATATTTTAATTTATATTATTATTATGTTATATTATTATAATTATAGTATTATATTTTATATTATTGTAAAATTACGATAATTCTTCTGGTGCATTCAATTTGTACCAATATCACATCATGTTAATATTATCGTTTATTTAGAAACCTAAAATTGATTTATTGAACATTTTGCGTATGAGCAATGTACAAGTTGTACTTCTAACTGGCTTTAAGAAATGCAAATTTAGAAATAAAAAAAAAAACAAACAAAATTCATCCGAGGCAACACTTCAAAGGCTTTTTTGGCTTAACAAATGCGCTACTAAAAGTTGCGCAAAGCCACCAATCAGTCAAGCAGTCAGTCAGTCAGTCTGTTGGGTTACGGATACGGGAAACATTTTCTGTCAGTTGCATCCTTTGGCTCTGCTTCTTCTAAACTGTGTCAGTGGGCAGGCGGTTCGAAGCGTGAAGTGCGGTTGCTAAAAATGCTTTCAGTTTGCGCAAAATGCAATTCGCCGGCAAATGACGCGTGCCACTGGCTGACAGCCATTGTAGTTGTTGCAGACGCTCATGCAGCTCCAGCCATATTTTGGCCCTCGAGTCTGCCGTTGGGTTAGCATCAGGCCACGCTTAACAGTCGAGCTGTCAGCTGGCAGCCTAATAGAACACACAGCTGAAGAATGATTCCAAGCTTGCAAGAGCCACAGCTCTTCTTGTTACATAATTAGAAAACGAGTGAAGAAATATTTGAATGTGAAAGCCGCAATACAGACTAGCAGAGAGAACAAAACTTAAATAAAGTAAATGACTGTTACGAAACTAACGCCTTGTTCATATGTATTTATTGATATTCGAAAACAAAACTATGTTCTATCATATGTATGTGTTTCGTTAAAAAAAGGCATAATGCTTATAATTCAATTTTAAGCATTTGCTTTTTGTGCAAGTTATTGTGTTTCAAACTGTTATTAAAAACCAGAAAACGTTACTACGGGCTTTCGAAAAAAAAAGGGTTTTCCCTATTGATGACATTGGAAAAACAATCAATTCGTCCTTACAACTAGTCGCTGCTAATCATGCTTTTAATTCATATGAACGGCTTCCCTGAGATGCTCTATTCCGCTCCCAGTTTTTTTGGCAATATCCTCAAATACCTGCCATGAGATGGCGCCCGTTTTTTCATCCCGCTCTTGGACGCATTTGATAACATGACGATTATCCGCCAACAAAGTTAAACCACTCGGATACTCGATAAAGACAACCAGGTCCAGCAAATCCGACAGCTCAATGATGCGATGCAAATAGCGGGAGCAAATCCATTTCTGCAAGCAAAGTGATCGTTCAGAAAGTGATTACCCAATATTATCTTAAACTTACAGTCGATGATTCATCTTCACCATGAACGCTGTTCATAAAGGACGCCCTTACATATTGCAAGCAAAGGAATTCGCTTAGCTGTGGTAACAGGAAGTAAAGTAAGTGGCCAAACTATGTTTAGTTTAATTTTCGTACCTTTTCGAGATGGCTCAGAAATAGTACCGACTGTTCGGCAACGTGAGCCAGTGCCATTTGAAAGGCCACAAGTAGTATATCCATGATATTGTGATCGGCACCGTGCCAAAAGAACTCGCTACCATCGCGGGTCAGCTTGATGCGTGTGCGCACATCGCGCAAATCGAAGTCATCCAGGTGCTTTAAATAAATATAGAAAAAATAAAAAAAGGATAAAATTCAATAATTTGCGGGGTCTGTTCAAAAAATGCACATTAATAACATTTCTGTTTGCAATTCAACGCTAAACAATATTCAGTAGTTTTGAAGAAAAACGTCTTTTTATACTATGTTCCCGAAGGGAAAAATAGTTATTGGGTTTGCGTGTCCGTCTGTCCGTCTGTCCGTCCGTCCGTCTGTCCGTCTGTCGTATGAACGCAATTTTTTGCCTTTTTTTGAGCTAGAGCACCAAATTTGGCACACTGTTGGTGTTATCGTCAGTTTATAGTGTAGATCCCCACAACTCCCCCAATTTGGGGACTGTTTTCATTTTTAGTAGAGTTAATTTGGTACAGTTGAGATTCTGAAGATTGATTTTTTGGACCGGAGTTTGGAGGAGTGGGAAGATGTTGATGGATTGTTTTTGACCTCGAGTCGCGTTTTTTTGATATAACTTTTGGACTGGGATGTTTTGGTCGGGTGCGTCCGCCGTCGGACGCCCGCTGCCTTTTTTTTTTTTTTGTTATTAAAACATTTACCATTAAATTTAAAAAGTTGTGTTCAAATAAATTTCAATTAGTTAATTTATTATACTATTTTAATAGACATGCAGAGGGTACTATAATTTTGTCCCGAAATGTGTAACGCATTGAAGGTGAGCACAGCCACGAATTAAAATGCCTCGCTTGCTCTGACGCTTGTGCGTGTGCGTCTTTGTGTATGTGTAAGTGTACAAAGATGCGATCGGAATTTTCGACCTGGTTACAGGGAGTCAAAAGATTCAAGCAATTAATACCATTGGGGAAGAATTCACTTAGAATAGTCACCGGCCTTCTGACTGGGCACTGTAGACTGAGAAACCACCTAAGCAAACTAGGAATTGTAAGAAGCGGAACATGCAGATTCTGTGAAATGGAGGCTGAAATCTCATCACACATACTAACAGACTGCACTGCCCTTGCCAGAAGAAGAAACAGGTACCTGGGTGGGTTTTTCCTTCAGACAAACGATAAAGGTACTCTAGAGATAGGGTTGATGAGTGAGCTTTAGGCTTAGAAGGGGGCACAATAGATCTCATAGGTCGCAGTGCAACGCCCCCATCACTAATAATAATACAGGGAGTTTATAGTCGGGTATACTCGACTGTAGCATTCCAACAGTTTTTAAAGTATGTACATATGTACATGTAACTTACCACCTGATTCAGGACAGTGTATCGGTTTAGCCGCGGCACGAAGAACCACACGGTATACTCCTTCACAGTGATGAACTCGAAAATCATACGGACTTCCTCGAATATGGCCAGCACAAAGCGGCGCTCACTAAGACGAGTTGTCTCATTGGCCGCCAGGCAGTTTGTGGTCAGTTTTTTCAAGAGATCCTGGTCACAATCCTGGCGATCAAAGAGCTTGGCAAAGGTTTCAAATGGACTGCCGTCGCTTCTGTATAAATAAGATTTTAATAGTTATGTTAAAGAGAATATGAGGTTTGCACCCACCGGAGACTGCTGTAGATCTCCGAATCTGCTTGGATGATTTTCAGCCAGTTCTTGGCACAAGTCTGATGACCATTACGCAGCATCTCAGACGTATGCTGTGGCTGCACAAAGAATATGTTATGAAACTCCTCGATGGGCATCTCCTGCCAACCTGCCATGTTGATCTGAAACTTCACGCGATCCAACACTTGAACATCGTCAAAGCGACGGACTACGTTTACTTCGTAGACCAATTGGCGACCATAGCGAAATTTCTGCCTTTTTCGGTCTCGGAGCTTCTTGCGCTCCTGCGCCTGCTTCGATGTGCTTGGCTCCAAGTCCAGGTCGCTATCTGAGTCCGAATTATAGTAAACGGGCCCCGGCAAGCGTTGCAACATAAAAGTCATTTTGACGCAACCTTTGCCTATTGTCAGTTGCGGCAGGCGCTGCAAACTTTCTGCATCGATGTACTCTGAGCTGCACAGCAGCTGAAGAGCTTGTCCAACAGGCGTAATAGTTGGCACCGATGATGACACGGTGTCATCCGACTTGTCTAGATTATAGAGCAGCAAGTGCACGTTGTCCATTTGCGAAAATTTCAGTTCCACATTTTGGCATCCCAAACAATCATGGATGCTCAGCTGCAAATTGCATTCGCAACTATCACTTGGATATTGTGATCAAATTTCATTTGATTTACGTACCTTCAGGAAACGCAATGTGCTTTTAAAATGTTCGTCCATCTCAATTCCAATTATAATACTTAAAATGTTGTAAGTACAATAAACTTTACTTTTCTCTTCCAATTGACTTACCGTAGCCGCAATTTACAAGAATCAGTGTTGGCCAACGGCTGCAGCTCATCGCTTTCTGGGCAATAATCAACTATCGATGATTTGCGTTAATATCCCCAACCCTAAATAGAAATACACTGTGGCATCTAGGCAATATTCAACCATAGATTATTTGGGAATTCTAAATTTAAGGGGCCCCGCATAAGGACTGCATCAAAGTGACTGCTATTAGTCTTAAACGACGCGTCCAATAATTAGATAGCAAATTCCGGCAGCGGAGCAAGACTTTATTGTCAAAATAATGAAATAAATGCAAAAAACCGCGTTCGATATACAAAAATCGAAAAAAAAACACTCGATAGTTGGTGGAAATCAGTCAACTATTGCCATACATATGCGATAGTTTAAGGGTGCTGTCAGACAGTCCGAAAGTGTTCTATGCCGCTCATATTTGAACTATATCTATACTATACTATAACTAAATTTATGTATAAATATACATGTAAATATGTGTATATATACATATAAAGAGATATGTATAAATCGCGCGATTATTTTCCTAATAACATTGGTTGGGGCTCCTGATTTGCTTATGCGTCAGTTGATATCGATATCACCTAATGTCGATGATTTTTGTGACAATGAGTTTTTCTTTGGCTAGTGTTGTTATCAGAATTTATGATTTATAATTTTGTTTCAGAACTTAATAAGGTATTGATGCTAATGACATTAATAGTTTGACACCTGCAGTGCCTATACTACAATAATATATCGATTGCTAATATAATCGATCATTTACTAACAGACATGCTGAAACTTCATTTGTGCAATGATTATTTCGAACCGATAGATATTATTAATACCACCGTGGTGCAATGAGACGAGGCATAGCATGTGAATCCCATGATTTGAATAATCAGTTACCAGTTGATAAGGACGCATGAGCCCATGAGAGCCTAGTATGAGTGTTGGGTTGAGTTTGCCCATAATTTAACAATAATCGTCACATGACGTACTATCGTGTTATGTGTCTTTATAATTGTTGTGTCTATTGGCAACTGACAAAACCATTTACTTGTGTTTCCCATGCGAGTTAATAAGGCCGTTGTAATTAATTTTATTAAAACAATATCTCATTCTTTATTAAAATATTCTTCCTGAGCGTAACAACGCCTTCTTCAGGGTGTCAGCACATGCATATACAAACATTTACATACATATAATTAATTTACATATAATTAATTAACAAACACTTCAATTTACATTCATAAATGTACATGCATGATGCTTATTGCACCTAGTAATACTAGTGTCAGCATTGTTCCTATGTCTAAATTGCACAATTGCACATATATTCCATGGTCGATTTTGTCTTGTCTTTGCGCGTCAAGTTTTGTTTGTCAACTGCTATTGCTGCTGCGGAAATAAAGTTTGCCTTTTCGATGTCTTCTTTGTGGTTTACAGTGTTCTCCCATTTTTTTGTATTCATAGGCTCTATAGCGTCAGTCTCGCTCGTTCTCTTCTCAATTAATAAATAATATATTTATTTATTACATGATAATGTAAATAAAAATAAAACTAACTTGGCGTTTGGGACTTGTGCTTGGGCAACCAAAATGTTTTGTCCAAATCTGAGATACTCACTCCTTGGAAGCAACACAAAATGTTGGTAAATCAACAAGGAATTAACATTATGAGCCCCACCCGCACGAAGTGAGCCATAAAATTGGAACAGCCAACATAGTACATAAAATTAGGATTAACGGCTTTCTAAGTGCCATCAAAGCACCACAGTGTAGTCTCAGGCCAACAATTAGTCCAACGTGGCATATTAAAATAGCTATAAAATTGAGTTTTCCATACTGGGAAGATGTTAATTCGCCTGGTGAACTTTTTAATTCACCGACGCGACGTCGGCACTGACTTGAATTCCAACGGCGCGTCGTAAAATCGCCAACAAAGTAAGTAATATTTATTTTAAACAAATAAATGCAAAATTGTGATTTTCTTTTAATTTTTATGAAGCCGTCCTTTGCACAGTACCAAAGAGTTTTCTGACAGCAGTCTTTTTTATGACCAGAGCTCCGAAAAAAAGAAATAATCGTCGTCGTTGCTTTTGATGTGATGCCGTCATGTGGAAAGCGGAGCAGTCCCTCCGAACTGTAACTCGAATGGACACTGAAGAAAATCATTTATATTTTTGCACTGTACGGTATGCGTTTTATGCGCTTTTGAAATTTTAATGATGATTGCGTTTTGGCGCAATGCGTGTCGCTTGATTTACAACCTCTCTGAGCAGATGCGTTCCAAGGTTTCAATGTCCGTTTGCCCGATCATTAGGTTTTAAAGTCTGCCCAGATTCTGGACATATTTACAGCATGTAACTCGTGTATCATATCCTTGGGCCACACAGACAGCTTTTAATTGCAAGTGCTTCATTTGTTGCCAATGCCAGCGGCAGCAATGGGCTCAAATAACTGCAATTCGCTTTTCCATTACCATTAAGCGGGTAATTCAATAAGCTCCAATGCATTGCTATCGTGAAATATTTGCCTCATTCCTTGCATATCGTCGAATCACTTAAGCCTCCCTCTTCCAGCTGCGGCTCAATCGTTTCGACAGTGCCTTAAAATATCCAATGCCTAAACAGCGCGGACAGTTGCAATAGAGCTGTGGCCACCTAATAAGCCAACTTTGGATCCCCATTTACGGCACAGATCGTCAGCTCGTAAGGCAAATGAAATTATGGCAATTTAACGGACGATCGCGATCCTCAAGACTTCGCCTCCCATCGCAATTAGACGGCAATGCCGCCTCGGGGCTGAGCTCTGGTTCCAGAGCGGTCGGTAGTCGTTGAGATTTTATCGCAAACATAAATTTTCTCGGATAAAAGCGCGAAAATGTTGCTCATGACTGGCTACATGTCCACACAAACATGCACCGCACATATACTGATTCCACTCGTATGCCCCGCCCCCGCTGCCCGATGCACCGCATAGTTTTCGATCATTGAGTAAAAGAAATTATAGCAATTTGCTTGTCAAATTGTTGCGGACTGAAGCAATAAATCGAGAGCTTTATGGGCTGTGTTGCATTTGCTGGCCCGATCACGATAGAGTTGTTTTAGAAATAAATTATCCCCAAGGCTCAACGGCAGACAGATCCTCGTTGGCGGCTGGTGGTTGGTGTTTGGTGTTTGGTGGCTGGTGGTTGGTGGTTGGAGTTATCCGTCGTCGTTTAGTGGTCGTAAACTTGGAAAATGTGTAATTTCATTGCCGTGGCTTTTACTTAAGCCGATCATTTTTACCACTAATTTAATGGTGCTACACCATAAAACAGCGCAATTGAATAGTTGCAAGACGGATCGAAGATCAAATTGATTGAAATATTGTTATGTTGATTTATAGTATGGGGGCAGGTAATTTGACTTGTGGTATGGGTTTCAGATGGCTTCGAAATAGATAAGAGAAACTTTTTTTTTTTAGCATAAAAAGTGAGGAAAACAATACACAACAGTGCTGAGTGCACTTAGCAAGAAAGAGTTCATCAGTTAATTGATTCAAGCAACATCCTTAAGGCCAGCATCAATACACATGTTTTAGCTAATCAGTTCCCAAGTTCATCTGCGTCTATAGTGCCCAATGATAGTTGCTATCTTCTACCAAATCCACTTTAATTCACCCGTTTATTTTGCCCAAAAAGCCAAATAAGTATCACAATACTTTGCTGTGTCTAACTGTCGGCTGCACAGTGGACGATTGACCAATCTTTCACAAAATTATGCTAACTGGTATTCGATATTGGTAATAACAAAACATTTATATTTGCACACCATAAACTTCGAAAAAACAATCTTTATTTGTTAAATTAGATATTGAATGATTGATTGCATAAAGATATTATTATTCAGCAGATTGTAATTTTGTCTAAATACTCTTCTATATATAAGCCTTACAGCTGTAAGAACAACAGAAAATTTCAAAAGTATATTTATCTAACTTTTGTCAATCTAACCAAACGCATGCTAGATTGCTCATTTTGTCCCACTGTGCGCTGCATAGGTCAACTGTTTTTGTTAGCCATTCTCCCGTTTCTAAGCTCCTGCATTTTAGGCATTCCAACTCGGCTCACATCTGCAATTACGGCTATTTTTATTGTCTCTCTGTTATGAATGCCGCTTGCACCTGCCATGGTATTTCGGTGCCGGATTTGGAGCCACATGTACTCGCAGGAAGCGAAGCTTCGAGCTCCCATTGCCCGTAATTCGAAATGTTTACGGTACATTTAATTTCATTTGGATTATTACAATATGCTTTAGGAGGTTAGCTGAGATATTTTTGGCTGTTGCCTTGGCTCTCTCATGCTCCATTTGTAGCGTTTTCCCCGGAACAATGAGCCATGAAGTGGGCGGCGGTTGTAGTTGGGCGTGATGAGCTTCTCTTCTCCCCCCTAAACAGGTGCTAGATGCCGGCATACTCGTATTTCATTGTTGTTGCCAAAATGTAATTGCGAATTTCAGACAAATGTGAAATTTGAATTTACAAGTTCAACTTTTCTTGTAACGAGTAAAATCATTTGTTTGGCTTGCTTACAGACACACAAGCACAGACACACAAACACACACACACATATACATACATACACACACACATACACATACACACAGTCAGGACATCGACTGCTCCTTTTGTGTGTCGAGTGTGCAGTTGGCAATTCTCGACTTAGTTCATTTGTTCCATTTCAACGCTCCCAGCAGAAGGAGCTGGCAGCAGGCAGCTTCCTTCGCACTTCTTGCCAGGCCGCATAAACAAATGTACTACTTGCCGGTCTTCGAAGCCGCACTCCCCTCAGCAGATCCTTGGATTTGGCCTCCATGTACCAGTACTTTCAATCTCAATGCTCCTCGTTTGTCGTTCGTCGCAGCCGTCGCCATTTCACAATGGCAACCGTTGCCATATTTCCGCCCTTTTGTATTGTGCTTCTTGTGCTTTGTAGTAGAGTCGGATTGAGTCGAATTGAAGCCGTAGGTAGCCCAGCTAAAGTATTATATCATTGTATGAATGTTTGTGGGGAATCAAACAAAGCTACTCTGGCCTCTGTGGACCAAACATGACCAAATGCTTCCATGCCAATGTCTATTTTATATTTTTGGTTCCTAAAAAGTCAACTATGCAATATTCTTAAGATGCTCCCACATACTAACTATATACAATACATATGCAAAATATCCTAAACTTTTTGTTTGAAGATAAAACATTTATTCAACCACCAGACCCTAAAATACAAGCATGTACATAATACGATTGTAATTTCTTTATAACAAGTGACTAATCACTAACTAATCATTCCTAAGTGCACCAGATAATTTGTGAACAAATGATTCTTAATGTCAGAGTGTTGTAAGGAAAACCAAATAAGAATGCTCTAAACGAGCTTACCCGACTACAAGACACACAGTCCATGAGATTTTTTTAAAATAAGAGTATTGTCCGTCTGTCTGTCTGTAGAGCATCCAAGCTTGCTACATATATTGGTGTAGGGTATACAGTTCCCAGTCGTAAGATCTATATCTCCCACATCTGTTCAGGTAGAGTCACCAAATTTGGCATACAGATTACTGTTGACTTTCCTGACAGATTTGACCAAGTGGTAAAAGAAATTTGTACACCGCCACACTTTTCCCCCGCAAATGAGCAAAATCTATATCTCCCACACCAAATTTGACACACAGACTACTGATTTTTCACGTCCCTTTCAGATTAAAGATTCCACTGTAGAGTACGAAGACCGCTCGACTTGAGCTGTAAGGTAGTATGTTTAAGCTATTTGTACCCGTCACTAGAGTAGAATTTTTAATCATTTTTATACTCGTTATAAGAAAAAATGTTTGGAATAAGAGTATATTGGGTTTGTGAAACGACTTCCCCTACCCGAATTGTGCTGTGCTTGCAGTTTGGGCCGTACTGAAGGTACACTGGCAATACTGCATGTGGGGCATTTGAAAGACCAATTAATAAATATTATTACTCTTGCATCTCTCATGGACAACAATTTCTATAATTTTCGCTGAGCGTCATCAATTTTATCAAGAAAATGCATAAAAAGCGTTTAAAAAATAGGAGTGACAAAGAAAAAAGAAGGCATCTGCGACAATGTAAGTACATATGTATGTGTGTATATATACAGTACGCCCTCGCGCAACGCAACCTTTGATACACGCAACTGCACGATAAACGTAACAACCAAATTCTTAACAAACTAGCAGCAAAATAATAATTGTAGCAAAATTAATTGACTAAAATGAAATTGATGCTCTAAATATAGATTTATTTGGTTGAATTTAAGTTTAATTTGTAGAAAGCCATAGAAAATCTTACTTCGGTTTTTGCAACAACCGCTGTTTTCGCAACTGGCCCGATTTTATTGGTTGCGTTTTGCGAGAGCGTACTGTATGGCCGTTTGTCGATCCATCTGACTATAAGAGATAGAGACACAAAATTTGTCATGCGCATACGACAGTTGAATTTTTCAAAATTAGTGATATCGATATCTCGATATTCCTTCACACAGGCCCAGTTTCATGAGTTCACCAAAAATATTCAAATTACTATTTTGTTTAACTTTTTGCACTTAATGAAAATGCTAAGTGCAAACGTAGCGAACAAGATTTTTCAAAAAAATATTAACAGTGTAACAAGGGCTCATTGCTATATAATATATAAAATTAACATTTGTGCTAATAAGCTTGTGTCTGCGCACAATGCATATATCGATTCTTATACAAGATCAATGTCATCTAGCTCATTTTTATACTCTGTCACCGAAGAGAAAAGGAGTATTTTGGGTTTACGAAATGTGCGTCTGTCCGTATGAACGCCACTTTTTTCCACACCCTTGAAGCTAGAGCAACCAAACTTGTTACACATGTTAGTGTATACCCTCAATTTATGAACTGTCAAGATCGCCCCATCACCCCCACTCCCTCCCCCACAATTTGGCGAATACCTGAATCTTCCACATTTTTAAAGCTTAGTCAACAAATTTTTCATACAGACTTAATGTTGGCCGCCTGGACAAATCTGCATCAAAAAATGTTTGATCGCCCCACATCCTCCCCCACAAATGAGCAAAATCTATATCTCCCACACCTGTACAGATAGGATCATCAAATTTGTCCGAACCCACAAATAATAAATTATACCGGACTGGGAACAGAGTATTCTGCTACCGAATACGTTCGACTGCAACGTTCGTACTTGTTTTGTATAGCTGTAATTCTAGCCCAATTTGGACAATATTCGCTGTATGTTGTAGGGGAATTCGTAACGCGTCAATTGCTATGTACTGGACCCCTCTATGATTGGTGGCCATGCGCATGTTTGGTACTCACCGTAATTCGGCGATGCGAGCGTGTGACGTCACATGACCCCAAATTTTAGGCGCAAGCTTAAAATTTTTTTGAAAATCCACTACTTTCTTAGGTAAGCTGGCTTGCATGCTAGTGATTCCAGTCAAATTTAAAATATTAGGTTATATTATAGTATAGAAATCAAAGCAACAACACTTTCGTTATATTGTTATTGCGCTACTGAATTTCAATGTAATTTTGTTGTTGCTTTTCAATTAGGCCTGCTGTTAAGAAAAGCTCTTGTTTGGTTGAACACTGGACACGGTATTTTTCTACAAAACATTTTACGAGCACAAATTGCAAACAAAAAATGGTGAAAATATGGCTCTCTGGACACAGCTTTTTTTGGAAAAGATTTTAAGTGTGAATAGCAATGCATTATTTGCAAACAAGTAAAAGCAAATGTATATATAATTTTATTCTGTGCACACAATGAAGTGAAATAAACTTTTTGCTTATGATGTGTTAGTGTTTTCTTTTATATGTATGTACTGAAGTTTGGTCTGCAATAAGCAGCGTTTGGGATCCCCTATCCTACGTCATTCATATACGCCGGTCAAACTAATTTCGGTTTTGAAATTTCGTATACTCCTCCCCACAGCCCAGAAAATAAAAACAGCATAATTCGTTTTAATATTTTCAAATACCTTTCAAAAAGCTTTTTCAAAAACTTTTAACGGCAGAGATAACAGATCGTAACAGAATGACATGGGCTCACTGCTACATAAAGTGCACATTTGTGTTATATTTAGCTTGTGTCTGTGCACAAAAAGCTATGCTCTTATCGATATTCTATCATTAAATCGATGCTTACCCAAGATCAATGACTCATTTTGTTTTAAGAATGGTGATTTCCACATAACACTTTGCTGGCGCAACGACCACGAGTGAACTGAATTTATATACTGTGGCTGGCAGTTTTAGTAAATGTTATTGTATTGAAAAACCGAATATTAAATTAAAGTGAATTCCTCTAGTTGAATCAATGGATATGTTACCGATCTCTGCGCCCAGCGATTCAATGCTGCAGGCCTTGGCTGTTAATTTTAATGACCAAAGTCTGAGGGCATCTGAACCTAAAATTGGCGAATACCTGAAGACGCTTCAATTGGACTCTGACAATGTCTGCTCGGTTCTAACTACCCTGGTCAGCATTGAGGACATATCGACTATGCAAGCTTTTGCTGAACTTATGGAGACTAATTTGATCGTTCAGGAAGTTGACAAGGGTGTGTTCGAAATAAAGCTGACCCAGATGAAAGTAAATGCTGAAGATGTGTTGACAGCCGACATAGATGAGCTTGTGCTCGTGCCTAAAGCTAGTTTGTTGGCCTCGCCACTCCCGAAGCATATCATCTTGGCACAGCTACCGCACATACACGAGATACTCGAGGTCGATGATCCACAGCGCCGTCATGTTGGCAGCATAATCGAGGTGAAACGCACGAGCATCAAATTTACGTGCTTATCAAATACAATTAACATGGGAAAATTCGACGTTATCTTTCGTTCACCACGCGTTCCTTTTCGCCTAATGTATAACTCACTAGATCTGCTCAGGCATAGTCCAACTGTGCGTCGTTATCTGTTTCCTATTCATGATACCCAGGAGCTGAAGCAAAAGACATCCGTGCTCGCCGCGGACTCATTTGCACTGATCAACGCTTCCATTGCAACAAATGCTGAACAGTTACAGGCAGTACAGCAGATTGTAGCTGGGCCCAGCTCCCAGGCGCCGTACATTGTGTTCGGGCCACCAGGTGAGTAGCAGAGTTCTGCTTATCCTGAACAGTCACTGATCGCATTAATTACAGGCACAGGAAAAACCACAACAATTGTAGAGGCCATTCTACAACTGTACCTAAAAAATAAACGCATCCTTGTAACCGCGGGCTCAAATTCGGCCTGTGATACGATTACTTTGAGAATATGCGAAAATATTCAAAATGACGAAAGATTTAAGAGTGTTGGTGCGCCAAGAAAAGTGGTGAGGCGCTTGTTCTCGTACATAAGATATAGGAAAGGCCTAAAGACTGTGCATCCGTTGGTGGTAAAACACTCCAATTGTGTGGTCAAAAATGGCGAAAAGGGCAAAAACGGAAAAAAGGGAGAGTATAACAAGGAAGACGGATCCGGCTATGGTATTGTTGTGGCCACATTGTGCAAAGTGGGCATACTTGTTATGGAGAGGATTATCAATTTCACGCATGTTTTTATTGATGAGGTGGCAGCATCCACAGAGGCAGAGGCGCTTTTAGGCATCGTGGGCATTAAGAAAGAGGGATGCCATATCATACTCTCCGGTGATCACAAGCAGCTGGGTGCGGTCATCAAGAGCAATCGAGCATCCTCTTTGGGACTAAACCATTCTCTTATGGAGCGTCTCTTGCTCAACAAGTTGTACGAGGTGGACGCCAGTGGAAACTATGATTCCACATTGCAGGCACGCTTACGTCGAAATTATAGATCGCATCCGGAGATAGTGAGCCTCTACAACAAGCTTTACTACAACAATGAGCTTATACCAGTGGCCCCACTGCTGGAGGTCAACGTGGCCGCCAATTGGAACATTTTGCCCAATGGTCAGTTTCCCATCTTATTTGCGGCCACATATGGAACAACAACACGCGATTCGCACTCGACGAGTAGCTACAACGAGCTGGAAGCGCAGGTGCTTTGCTGGTATGTGTGGATTCTCCTTAAAAAGGGACTCGGGAATGGTGTAAAAGTACAGCAAACTGATATTGGTGTCATCACTCCATACTTGGCTCAATGCAAGCTGCTTAAAACGATACTTCGTCAACGCGGCAAAAACAAAGTGGAGGTGGGTAGCGTGGAGAGCTATCAGGGACGGGAGAAGCCCATAATTATTGCCTCGCTAGTGTCATCTTTTAAGATCACGGGCTTTGTCGGCGATCCGCGGCGGTTGAATGTGCTTCTCTCGCGAGCCAAGTCGCTTATGATACTGATTGGTAATCCGGACAGCCTGAGCCGAAAACCCGACCTAAAGTACATTGTCGATCAGTGCAAATTACAAGGAAACTTGTTGACCAATAATGCCAAAAAGAAGAAGCACAATAAATCGAAAAGCAAGGCTAAGACTTCACTTCCCACAAATATGGCGAATTTGTCACTCCAATAGTAGCCATTAGTTGACTTTGATTTTTTTTATATGAACAAATAGCATTTGTTAATACAATTTAATTTCCTAAATCGAAAAGTCTTGAACATCGAAAATAGGAATTGAGAATAGAGTGGTTATTTTTATTTTTTCAAAAAATTGCATTTAATATACTATGTATGTATGTATATGAGAGGTATGTGAAAAGTATGGTATTGAATATGAATTATGTTATTTAATATTTTTTCCAACAATCTGAAACTAAAATGTTTAAAATATTCGTTATTATGATCTAATGTTAACCGAATGAAGTGATTTTCAAAAATTTAAACGTTTTCTTTTATTTTTTATTCAATAAATAATCATTTTATGTTATAATCTCAATTCAAAATATATTTTGCATCTGTTTTAACTGCTTGGAATTAGTAGATTTATTTTCTTAGGAAAATGTACACTCCATTTGAATGGACATTTAAGAGTATTCCGGATCCGATGGTGAGTTCTCACATTTCTCGCTGGCTTTTGTACATTTGTTCGGCTTTACGTACCGTGGGGAGCTTTTGTGCTCGAGCGTCATACCGAAAAAGTTGCATTTCACGTATTGTTGGCTCTGGCTGCATTTGCCCTGCTTCTTCATATTTTCTTGCTGTTGTAATACTTCAGACCAAAGCCAAAGTGGTGCGTTCCGGTCGGCCGCATAAAACACTGGCAGGCCCCCAGCCCTCAGCCAGGCCATATCCCATAGGCCACAGCCCACAGCCCACAATCCACAACCCATGGCCCACTTGAACCACCCTCGCATGCACACATGCACAAATACAATTAGAGACTTGGTTTGTTGGTTCAACTTGTTTGCTTACATTCAACTTACTTCACTTCTGCTGCGATAGTTTCCTCCATTCTGTGGGACTTCCCTTTCTCTGAAGTTTTGGGCAACTTTGTTCTCGTCATTGTGTGAGAGCCTTAACTTAATTTTGTGGATTTCTATGCATTTCTGTTCGTGTGCGTGTGTGTGTGTGTCTGTGTGTCCTTTGTATGTGTGTTTCTGAGTGTGTGGAGTTTTGTGTTTGTTTAAATGTTGTATAATTCACTGATTTCTTGTGGCTTTTGTTGTATTTTTGTTGGTCGACTCTGTGATTACGTTTGGCTTGAAATCTGGTCGCATGGTGCGTATGAGGAATGTTTGTTTGTGTACCGACAAAAATGCAAGAGAGAATTGTGGTAATTCTTGAGTGGAAATATGAGGAAATGGAATAATTAAACGCTTTGCCTTTGCAGACGTTGAAATCATTTTTGGCAAGCTTTAGGCATATTCACTTTCAACTCAAAGAAACCTGTATTTCATGCAGTATTGATTTATTTATTTTTTCATTTATTTCATTTTAATTAAAAATAAAACTAAAAAAAAAAAATAAAAATTTATACATTTTTCAATGCATACCTTTTATACTTATATAAAGAATATTAGTTTCATGCAGTTACTGCTTTAAGATTATATTAAAATGGAATCTATGAACTTCATGACTTTATATTCGTTTTTTATTGTTATTTCCTCCACAACAACAAGAGTTATTTGGTTCAACCCGAGTACATGAACAGACCGCCTAAGCTTGTGCTAAACACTAGAATTCCAACGGATCATTGTTGTAATCCAGCCCGAAATCATCAATTGCTGTTTAGGGCTATAAAATAACCAAAATATGTACTTAGCCGAGCCCATAGGCCCCCATTCTTTATGCCCAAGCGAGACGAGCGACATGCACTGCAAATTGTTGTATCCAAAATTTATTGGCAGCACTTATCAGATTCGCTCATAAATCTGAAAAAAAAAGCCAATTCCCCCTTCGCTCTCCGTACTGGGTAGCTGTTGGGGCGTGGGTGGCTGGCAGGCAGCGAGACATTTATTTGCATGCCCCACTGTTCAGCGCTGGACGTACAATCCACAAATTAACATGACATTTTTACAAGCCCAAACATGTGTACACATGGGCCTCCGGTCCGAGTTCGTGTCCGGGTCCAAGTCCAACCACTCGAAATTAATAGCCAGCCAGTCGGTAACAACAAAAACAACTAGGAAATACCAGGCACGGCCCGGACATGGACAGTTATGGACATGGGCCAAAAAGTCAAACATTTGAACAGCATCTGCGGCTGGTGAATATTGAGATCGAAGCGAACAGGTTGCCAGTTTATGCATGTGCCGCCTGGCCATAAATTTAATTACTCAAAGCACCCAAAATGAGCAAAACAAAAAGCCATTAGCCCAGGTGAGGGCAATAATCCCCCCACTGCTGCTTTAGCCCTTTCTGCATTAGTTATTTCCATGCCAGATATTCGATAATCTGGGCCAAGTGATGTGCACACACACATACAGATAAACTAGCAGCAAAATTTTCATTGACATTAGTCCATAAAAGGCAAAAACTGAGTACAAAATACATACGAACATACACACACACACACTCACACCAACAGTCCTGACAAAACATTTGGGCAACGAGTTTAACTTTTTGTTTTTTCAGTGCAAATATTCATTCATGGCCAGGACGATGACGCTGATGACGATGATGAAGTTATCAGCAAAAACAAGCAAAATGTTGGCACAGTTTCAAAAAACCGAACCGTACAAAATAAAAAAAATAAAAAGAAAAAGTCGAGAGACAACAATCAAAAAAGCACACTGCAATTTCTAACCAGGCACAAAGTTTCGACTGCAACAGAAATTCATGCAGGAACAAACACAGGACGATCCTGTGAGTGAGTTGTACATGCCATGTGTGAGGCTCTCAGAGCGATGTCAAAGCTGTAAATGTTTTGTTGTGCTGCGGACGGACAAATGCAAGATACGACAAGTTAAACTCATGTTGGCTTTCATGTTGCCTACACAAATGAAATCATTTTTGCTGCTTAGGCACTTATTTCATTGCAGTTGCCCGCCACAAACTTGCGGCTTACCAAAATCAGAGAAAAGCCGTTCGAAAATGTGACAAACGCAAAATGAAGAAGCTGTCAACTTGATTTGAGCAGCAATTGTGGCTCGTTTGCTCAACTATTTTGATAAAATCAACTGCATTAGGAAGAGAATGTTGCTCTAGCAACGATTTTAGTACATTTGTTGAACAAACTTTAGGCCACCTGGTTAAAAGAGCTTAGCTATATCGATAAACTTGTGTAGAAATTGTAACTTCTAACTTTTCCCATTTCCTATACTAATTGTACCCACACAATAATAAAATGCGGCTCTTTATGGTAAGTACCTCTATACATCAATTCTAGATCAAAATCAACAGTCAAGTCAATCTAGCCATATCCGGTCATCTATATATGCGCAAAGATGCGCTGAACTCGAACACAATATTCAGATCACGAAAAACTCATCAGGTGTATAAAGCCATGATCAACATCTTATGTTTATATCTTAACATTTTTCAGGGACCGTAAATTATCTGATTTGTACTAATTTTTAAAAGGAAATATAAATAATTTCTTGAGTTTTATTTTTTTCTTCAACAAATAAAGTTCAAATCTGTATTAATTTAATACTAATTAATTATTGTGTATGATTTGAAGTGGGCTCGATAAATATTAGAGACTTTGGAAAACTCTGAAGCACATTTTTATTTAGTATATAATTAGATGTGAAAATTTCAAATACAACCAAATTGAGTAATTTCTCCAGAAGCCAAAAAAATACCACAAATAACGGTATTTTTCCAAAGTTAAATAATTTTTTATTTATAAAATAAGTAAGGATCAAATAATTACCAAAATTAAGTTTTATTTCTTCAGCAATAAATAATTTCAAGAAATAATGATTTAGAAATTTGTATATATGTATATTTATACTTATAACCGTTACAGTCCCTGATATTTGCATTAGGATATGTCAAAATTGGGGTATCTCTTAGTCGAGTGTTCTCGATTATATAAGATTTAGCTGTTTCTTTTGTCCTTTGTTTCGCAAATCTGCTTAAGTTTGTCTATTGTCTGTAAAAAAAACAATGGATGAATTTGCTTGTAATATGTCAAAAGTGTATACATATATTGTAATTGGTTTCCATAAGCGGCTTTACTTGGCAGCAAATAGTTGGAGCCCCTTTAAGAGTGTACTTGTCATTTTCAGGTTAAATATTTTCATCTAATTGAAACCCCACATTTGATTGTTACTCTATTTGCACACATTTCACTAGAGCCCAGAACAGATATGGCAAAATTACATTCCCCAAGTGCACCGGGGGTGCACCTGTCTCCAGATGTGCCTCCTGTGGTGTTCCTGGAGCTGTTGTTGGCCAAACTGGAGCCTCCACAAAATATGACGTATGTTGATGCTAACATGAAGTTGCCCGCAAAATAATAAAATGATTCTAATAAATTTTGTGCTAGAAATATTCCAATGCTCTTCTACGGGGTTCTGCCTTCAAGCGGAAATTGCACATTTTGCAGAAAGCTGGTGTGTGTGTGTCTCTCTGTGTGTGTGTGTGTGGACTGCATGCCGAGTATAAAAGGAATTAGGAATGCAATTTGAGGTTATGTTGGCAATGTGCAGGCAGATCGGTACTCGGTCCCGGTAGTCGCCTCCGTAGCCAAGCAACCGCATTTGTAATACGTGTGTGTCAGTTAGACAAACAGACAGTTGGTCTGGCAGTTGGACAGATGCAGACGCAGCAAGCTAGCCCCACGCTCACCCCCAACCCCACACCCGATGCGGACCAGGCCAAACTGAATCCGACCCCTTTTCACCCCAACAATTGCCTAGATATTAATAGACAAAATTTTGAGTATTGCTTCCGTCATGAATAACATTTTCGTGCAGCAACGCATAACCAGCGACGTAGGGTTTTCAACTTTTGACAACCCCAACCCCACTAACCCCCCTCCCAGTCACAACCAAACGAAGCCCCCTAGGAGGCCACCACCGGAGTGCTGCACTCACATTGTCGTGTGCGACAGTTTCCTTGGCGTCAGAAGCTCAAAAAGTTTTCAAATGTCCATTCGTGGAGCATTCAACGTCCATTCAGATGTCTGTTTCTGTGGGTTTTTTAATTTTAATGATGCCTCAGCTGCCATCCTGTCTTCCCGCCGCCACCCCTGAGAAGAATGTAAAATACTTGCGGGAGCTGCTTTTGCAAAATTCTCAACCAAAACAATTTTGGGCATGTGCATTTTATGTGCGCATCGGGACCCCGTTCAGATGGAACTGTATGGAAAGTATTTGTGAGTTTATTCGTGTGTATTTGCGGCAATGCTTGCAGCTGGATGGCACTTTAAATGAGATTATTTTAGTTTTGGAATAGTTGAAATTTTTGCAAATGTAACATAAGCGAAAGCGTTTCGTAATTTGGCAACGACAACTTTCGTCAGCAGGAAGACATGTTCAGGCTACTGCAAAAGAGCTCTGTAACATTACTACATTCAGAAAAACTACACTCATTGTAACATTGTTAAAGCTCGGACACAGTCGCATTTCTTGATATTTCCAGAAACGTAGAGCACAGGCTTTTCACTCTGGTAACTGAATTTCATTCTCGGAGTACGATTTCTATTCTTTCTCCAGATTTCTATATCGGGGGATTCTATGTTGTGATTAACACTTTATAATGGTACTCAACTATTATGCCTAAGAACTACTTATTTTAACATTGTTAAAACTCGGAAACACTCGACTATTCATATTGATTTTAGGTTAATTTAATAACACCCAAACATGAATGTACTTAATATTGTACTATTCTTTCTTCTGAGTGTATAATCACCCCAGTGGCCAAAATTCAAGAAAATAAGTTGCAGAGATCCCTTGAACTAAGTAGCTTCATTGGTGGAGCAACTCTTTGGCAACTGTCAGGCCACAGTTGGCGCCACCTACTGCAACAGTGAAGCAACTGCAATTTGAGGCAAAGAAATGAAACCACAGTAAATTGTGCCAAAAGCAAACTCAGTCGAATAAACAACTCAAAGATTTATGATATCAAAATAGTGTCACATAAAATATTCACACCTTCGCAGCCAGAATCTAACGACCAACAAAATTACTTAGTCTTGGTCCCTGTCCCAGACTATACTATATACATACACACATATACATATGCATGTTTGTATAGGGTGTGCAAGTACGGTTGGGTGTGCGTATAGCCCAGTGTTCTATACTGTGCCCCGTATCCAGTATCCCCAGAGTGGCCTCGCAACGCCAGCTGATGCCGTTGGTTCGATAAAGCCATTGTTTATATTCGGTCGAACGAGTTGGATTGCATTTTGGCCATAAGTTGGCAGCATTTTTTATGCGTTCATCATGCGGTCAGCATAAATTTTTCATCGCCGCTCGTTCAATCGCTCGTGGAGCCGCTGCTTTGCTTGGTTGGCTCATTTTTTAGCCAAATGTCTTGATATCGGGGCCCGGCTAGTTGCAACATGTTGCCAATTTTGATGTCTGAATGCCATAAATCAAAGCGTTTAAAGCCAAATCCGCAGCCAAAGTGAAAACCCGACGCCAAATGCATTTGTGCCCGCTAGCGAAAACTGTGAAAACTTTTACTTCCCCCCTTACCCCAAAAACTTTTCATTGACGTTGCTGTTGCTGCTGTTGTTGCTGTTGTTGCTGCTGTTGCTGCTGTTGCTGATATCGTTGCTGGTGTTGTTTTAGTCGTTGCGGTGTTTGCGGCTGTGGTTGAGTATAGAATTATACAAAGCTTTCCCAGTGCTGCTCTTAAATTGCCCGCCATCAGCAACCGGGCAAATTTCCGGATATTCTCAGAAGAGCAATCTTGAATTGAGAATTTAATCTTATTCTTAAGACACTTAATCATACTAGAACAATACTAGCACAGCGTACAAGCAGAATTCAAAATGGCATTGCCGAGCAGAGTCGGTGTAGTTTGAAGAAAGTTACAAATGTTTAAGAGACTGCAAATATATTTTTGACTACAAGAGATACCTTCTTTATAAATGGTCTAGTTTTGTATAAAGTAGTTCCAGTCCTGGTATAAATAAGACAGTGTATTTTTGACATTTTTATTGTGTCGAAGTTTAAGGAAAAGGCCAATACATAAATCTCACTATACTCAAAGTTGTTCAAGATTTTACTAACGGCAATGAACGAAAATCAAAGGTGTTTAAGATATCAGCGCCAGTGGGGGACCTTCTTTCCTGCAATGAAAATGATAAGAATGTCGTTAGTTATAATAGGCATACTGTGAAAATAGTAATTAAATTTTTAATACGTTCAAATGTGTCATCTATTTGGCAATATGACATAAAAATCCTTTTTAAAAAGATTGATTGGTGTTGAGGCCGTCAGACTCAAAGCCTCTTAACTACTTTCATCAAAAGTGATCAAAAATATTTGTGATGTCAAACAATTTCAGATTAGATTTAACTGGCGTGGATGCTTTAAATAATCAAGAATCTGAAAGCGCTAACCTCATAGGCATATGCATCAAGCAGTACTTGCCTTAAAGCAGTTGAGTGACTGCGCAGCCAGTTCCCCTTGACTATGAAAAATGGTATCTGGAATGATTTGTATATGAAGAGTACACAGCAGATAAGCAGTTAGCTAAAAATCCTGTCTGTAAATCAAAATTGATCCCTCTTTGGAGGCGGCAGAGTTTATCCAAGATTTGCTATAAAGAAGATCTGCGTGTTGTACACGTATGTAGGAACCTAAGGACCAAATTTTGGGTCTCATTGAGATTGAGTCGTTCACACGGACAGACAGATAACCAAATCAAACCGATTGTTTATGCTAATCAGGAATATACAATATGCTTTATATGGTCAGAAATATCTCCTTCTGCCTGCAAACATACATTTGCAGAGACTTTTAATACCCTTTCACTCATTTTTAATGAGTAAATGGTGAAAAGAGTAATCCCAGACTTTAGTTATGATCATTATGAACCGTTACGTACCAGATCCATTGCTTCCTTGCCTCAAAAACCGCAGTGATTCATTTATTGAGGGCGAGCTGAAAGCAGACACAGGGTTGCATTCGAGACAATTAAAATATAGTGTTTAAAGTCACTCACTTTAAGCCGTTGCGAGTCTCCCTGTAGTTATTTTGTTGGTTGGAGTAATCGTAATGGGATTTCATGCGCTGCTGTTGCTGGTGGTCGTGCTGCTGCTGCTGCTGTTGGTGGTGGTGTTGTTGCTGTTGTTCCTGTTGTTGCTGTTGCTGCTGCAGTTGCTGGGCCTGCATATTCGGATAGCCCTGAGCATAGTTCCACATTTGGTTGGGCATCATTTGGCCACCGTTGCCACCGCCGCCGTAATTCATCCAATTGGATGGGCTTGAGGTGGCACCGCCCGCCATTCTGCCCTGATGCTGCTGCATTTGGAGCATTTGAGTATTTGGACTCATTTGAGACATGGCTGACAAAGGCTGAAGATCCGGTACAACAACATTCATGCCACCCCCATCAATTCCGCCGCCGGCGCCGCCCATCAATGGCATCACGCTCATGCTGCTTAAGGGTGTTACAGCTCCAGGCGGCAGCTGCGACATCGTTGGCATCGAGAGTTGCGACATGGTCATCTGGTTGCCCTGTGCCTGCTGCAGTGGTTGCATCGACTGCATTGTTTGCATCGGTTGCATCGATTGCATCGGCTGCATCATACCCATCGGCTGTGATTGCGCAATATTCCTAGACAGGGGATACGACATTTGACCCGTCGTCGTTGGCATCTGCATCGACATGGGCGCCATGTTGCCCATGGGTAGCTGCATCTGGCTCATGGGCATACTCATGCCCGCTCCCATTGGCATGCTCATTGGCATGGATGTGGGCTGTGCCTGGCCAGCACCGGCTGGCATACCCATTGGAGGCATGCCCAAAAACTGCGTTGAGATTACCTTATTGGTCCCGTTTTCGTCGGAATACTCCGATTCATAGGGCATCTGACAATAGTTCATGTTCATTCTGACCGTTCAATATTACGAATACTTAAAGTTAAAACTTCAAAATCACTCTAAATTTTGAATAAATTTAATTTTTTTAAAAAACCTTTTACGTTTTCTATCTAAACGAACTGAAGGCCAACTAATTTAAAACCTTCCTACGGCTAGCCAAATAAAACTGTTAATTGAATAAGCAGAGCCTGCCTGAATTCCGGATAGAATTTTGAACAGGGTGTACCCTACTCAATCAATAAAATATATAAAAGGTTAGTAATGTGAAAATGTAAATGTATTCTGGATCAGTTCAGATCAATAGCTGCGTCGATCTGGTCCTGTCCGTCAGGATGAGCGCGTTGAACTCAGAGAGAAAGAAAAAATTGTTGGGGATAACGAAATTCGGAATACGCCGTTTGTTGCAAAGCTTAATACTCCCCGGCTCACCTCCGAAAGTCTATAAAAACGATGTATAACAAAAGTTTTAGAGAAATGTTATCGGAATGAATATTACCATGCATGATTTTGAATTCTGATCTATTGTGTAAATTTCATGTAACATTTAGTGTAATGCCGAGCAGTGGGGAACAGCAGCTTAGTCGCCGCCTGAAATGCTCTGCTTGCTTGCACTACCGCTGAGCTGTGTCTGCGCAAGTGTGCTTGGGCACATTTTACTTGATTATGAGTTGACCATTGTCGAAACTTTTATTATTTTACGCGACAATTAAGGCTAACTACTTAAGGGTCTAGTCACTTTATGTTTTTTCTATGCTTGTGCTCTCATGGGCATAACGTGATCAACATTAATCTGTCTCCAACCCCAAAAGCTAGCCAGGTCCCTGATCCGATGTCCCCAGGACCAGCTCCCCATTCTCGGTTGTCAGCTAGCCAGCACAATTAATTTTACCTTCGCTTGTCATTTTATTGTTTATCTACATAAACATGAACACGAGACGGCAAGACGCGAGTGCAGTGGGCGGCACAAGCCCCACAGCCCCCCTTCCACCCACCGTCCACCGTCCACATCTCGACCCTCAGCTGGCGTGTCATTTATTCAGCAATGCCGCAAAGCCGTCGAGCTCGGCAGCTATAGGGGATCTGTTGGTCGTCCTGCTGTCGGATATCCTTGCTTGTATACTCGTAGTTGCCGTTGCCACACCATTTATGCCATTAAGTCATTAGCTTTGTTTAACAAATAACAAACTGTCAATGAGTTGATTAACGATGTTTTTCGCATGAACTGCAATTAGCTGTCGCTGCTCGTGGCCTCCGCTGCCACTGATAAATGGGTGCGATTTTTGCCCAGGCTTGCCTGTTGACTTGCTGCCAACTTGGTGGCCAACAAGTGAGAGCGAAGCAGCCACTTGGCCAAGTTACAGACGCGGCGCGTTATTGATGCGCACCAGTCCACATCACCATAGCCCCATCACCATCATCATCACCATCATCATCACCATCGGCATCATCATCACCAACACCATCACCAACACCAACACCATCACCGTCACTCGGCAATTATTGTCCTCTGTGATGAGTTGTTGTGCGGCTGCCAAGCCACAGTCAAAGTCAGCAGCGCTCATCGCTTGGCATCGTCAACGCAATTACTACCCGTTGACAAGTGTAATGTCAGCCAACACCATCCTGTTGCTCCTGCTCCTGCTCCTGCTCATGTTGCTCCTGCTGCCAGAGTCGACGTGACGCGCTTCATCACTCACTCACTCATATACTCTTATTTCTCATGACGACTAAACGACACTCGCATTTCGATACTTGCAATATTTTTACATAGACATAGACAGGAGCGCTAAGTAGGCAAAAACGGGCCCAAGGAAGCTTTTTAGGCATTTCGGTCATACGTAGAATATAAATGCGAATTCTTAAACTGCTGTCAGCTCTGAGAGTACTTGGTAGAGATACTTCCTTCTATGTCACGACCAACTGAATGGGATAACTATATCATATTATTAAATTTATATGAGTCAAGCCAAACCTCACTAGCTGAAGGCCCTGGCAGCCATAGCTATTACCATGTTAACTCATAGTCTTAACATCAAGTTAGGATTATATATATATCATATTGTCATAATAAAGCTTGTAAATGAACAAAGATGTGTTTGGCCATTTCAGAGCTGGGTTGAGGGAATCTCGTAGTCGGGCAGAGTCAACTATAGCACTCTTGGTTGATTTTCAGATATGAAAATTCAATTAACAGAGCATTTGCATGTAATAGATACAAGTTTTGGGACTAAGATGTAGTTTGAATGATTGTACATATTTCATTGGCTTAACTGAAATCATAACCTGAATCCACTCCTGTTGAAAATATGTACAGTGTAATTATTATGCACTTGTACAACTTTCATTTACAATGTTGACACGAGTCAGGCCGTGAGGGGCAGTGGGGTGGTACGGTAGCTAAGCACAAACAAATGCGAACATAAAATAAATTAGTTTATGTGCGCCGCTAATTGCCTTAGCCCAAAGTTAATTACGGCTGAAATTTGAAATTTTGAAAATTGGACTTGTCAAAAACATTTTGACATTTCCCACTAGGAAATTAGTTTTACAAACTTTCGCGTTTTTGTGTGGACTCTTTTGTTGGCTTTTCCTCCGTAACTTTATGCGGTGTTTGCTTTTCATGATAATAATTACATATTATGATTAGCACGGCAAAACACAACATTAACGACTAAATTGTATTCCAAACGCAGTGTTTATTTGAATTCCAGCCCAAATGACATCAAATCCCATTCACGCTGATTAAAACAAATGAAACCACACACAATTAAGAGCCATCTGAATACTTAAATGAACAGACTCGAATAATTGCATTAAAGTTGTATGTGCAAATAGTGAATGAAATAAGTGCGTTGGTCGAAATATCACAACCGGTTTGTATATATCTTTCAAATGAATATGCGAAATTTGATTTTGATTAGGTTGGACAATACGCCCACAATATTTGTTTAGTTGAAATTATTTTCAAAAAGATAAGAGATAAGATTCATAATTCCTGTAAGGTAAAATATTTACTTTTCTTTGTTATTAAATGAAGCTTAGTAATGTTCAGGTTAACTGAAGCGGTAGATGTCAAAGCTGACCTATTTTGACATAAGATTAATGTATGTAAATGTAATGTAAAATGTAATTAATGCCAGCCAACAATATGAAGAGGGTATTGTAGTTTTGTCTCAACGTGTAACGCATTCAAGGAGATGTTTTAGACTATGAAGTGTACGATTTTTCAAATTTGATTTTATTTATTTTTTTTATTATTTTTTGATTTCATATTTATGTTAGCGCCTGTTTCCCAACATATGTTGACTTCATCAGCCATATTGAATTTATGGCTTGTTTTTCACAGATATTAAAGTTATACTGGTTTGGAGTGCCTATCAAAATCGGCATATTTTATGTAATTTTTTGTTTTGACATAACCTAACTCCTAACCTAACTCACTAAATGCGAATTTTTATTATACATTTTATACGTAGTTTGCATTGATCACGATCGGATACGTGACGAAATCCAGTGTACTCGAAGATCAACAGTTGCTGATCAGGAAGAATCCGAGATGTCACCTGTAACCAAAAAATCGATTTTTTTACATTACTGACTGTAACATACATTGTCACAGTATTATACCCCTTCAAACTATTTTAAATTCATACAGGGTGTAAACGGAAAAAACTTCTTTATTAAAGCGTTGGCAATAATCTCAGCCGGTGCAATTTTTGTGTTCATATCTTCATTGTACTCTGCAATATTAAAATTGACTTACAAAGGCACGATTAATGAGCTTTTCTACCTCCCGTGAAGGATTGAAGAAGGATGCAGGAGGCTAAAGCAGCAACAATATAACAAGTAGCAAAATGCAGCTGTTAATTTAATGGCTCTCATCTTTTGGAACTCATCTCTTCAACTCATTAGACATTACGCATGCATGTCGGGCAAGCCTTTGATTTAACACCTAAACTGAGCTGAACAAAGCTGTCATTAATTAGGAATGTTAAGATGATGAAAACTAATCTGCTAAAAGCTTGGGCCCCCGTTCTCCTAGAGGCTCATTTGTCTGCAAGGATCAACGCAGTGCTGGCAGACGCTGAACTTTGGAAGGAGACGTAGAAGGAGGATGCGAGTATGTCATTGTTTGGCACCGGCTCACATACGCTTAATGAACTCGAAAGCTGCTACCAGCTTCAACAATGTTGCACAGGATAAAATACGCCGGATTCGACAGGAAAAACAGAGGCAAAACAACAAAATAAGGCGAACTTGAGCACGGCAAGCAAAAATCTGTGCAAATCACAAAATTTGCTGGGCGAAAAATGAAAATTGGGTCTTCAAATTGGGTGTGTGTGAAGTGAAGAGGAAGTGGTACTGGAAGTGGAAGCTGAAGCTGAAATCGAATCCGGACACAAGAAAAGAGAGTCAGCCCCTCATTGGAGTGGTGTTGCCATAAACTAAGTAAGTTGTATTGGCATCCCCAGCTCTCTCCGCTCTCCCCACTGCCTCGTCTGCATTCAGCTCGTGATGTCGATGCATGACGCTTGGCTGAGTGCAAATTCAATTAACTTGTTACAACACAATCTCAGGATCAGCTTTAGCATCTCTGCAGACGACGACGGCGTCGACTTTGACTGCAGGCAGCACTGGCACTGGCACTGGCACTGGCACTGGCACTGGTACTGGCATTGGGATTGGGCTTGGGATTGCCATTGGGATTTGCTGCACTAAAAGTACAAGTAAAACTAAAACTACTCGATGGCTGCAACATTTCCTTGGCCATAAGCAGCAGCCGGAGGCGATTTCATGCCCTGTCCATGTCCATGTCGATGTCCTTGGTTGTTTGGTTCGCCAACTTTGTTTATTTTATTTAGAATTTTAATTCCAATGAAATTGGTTTGCGGTGCGCGGCGCCTCGGTACCACTTATCTCCGACCATCCATCCACCAACATATTTGACTATTTGATTTAAGTTCTTCTAAATACATTTTTCTTATTCAATTAATAAGTGATTGCATCCATGCTTGTTGCCGTTCGATTGACACTGTCAGCAAATATTTTCATTTGCCATTTACCCACAGAAGTTACAACCGAGCAGCTGAGATTGACATTCGATTAGAAACGGATACACAGCATGAAGATGGACAGATGAGAGCAATTGCATCGTAAATTAAATGAATATCTTAGTAAGTGAAAATGGAATTATTAATTAACTGTCAATTAGTTTATGGGGCAAACTGACAACAGTTCAATCTGGGTTATAAGCTAAATATGAGGTTTTGTGTTCATCAACTGAGCTGCAGCTGAATATGTAAGGGGAAAGAAGCTTATATTGAAGGATGTTTTTGAAGTGAGAGCAATGGTGGGTATCCAATAAAAGCCATATATCCTTGAGCTGAAATGATGAAACCAGCCAAAAAACGCAACAACTGAAAACGTGTTCATTGCCTCCAGTTAAATATGCTATGTTTTTCAACCGAATTTAAAAACCGTTCGGTTTTTACCACACATATTATTCATAATTCATGGTCTTCCAATTTTAAAAAGTACCAGGGCCATTATGAATTCATTAGCACCTGCGGGCTCAGTAACAACAACAACATAACAAATTTGAGTTGAGCTGTAAATAAAAAGCCAAAACGAAGCGAAGGAAAGGAGAGTGAAGAATGAGGCAGGGGCCAATGTCAATAGGTTTGAAATTAAAGTTAAAACGCAGACACGCCCCAGAAAGACGCCCACGTCTCGGTTGGCTTTTGCGATTTAACGGTCTCATTTTTTGTGGCTCAAAAGCGCCCAAAGGCGAGCATTTAAATTAGTCTGAGAGAATTGAGAATAATGTGCGTTGTGGTTGTGGTAAAAAAGTAAAGGCCATGAAAAAAAGGACACTGAACCGGCGCTCAGCTCCTTTATATTTGAACGCGCCATTGAGTTTTGAACTTTTTATTTGAATTTGCGTAAGTTTCATTGGCATTGGCTCCTAACAACAAAATGCTTATAGCACCCATTTAGCCCACACTTGTGTCTAGGCCAGTCACCCGGCGATCTATGCTACGTGCAGCCAATTTAGCTGCTCAAATCCTTGGACCAATGCGCTGCACGTTCGCCTGCAGTCTCAGACCGGCAGGATTTGCAATTAGATCGACCACTGGGATTGGGATTGGCGACTGGCAACTGGCAACTGGCAGCTGGCAACTGCAGTGGCTACGATACTGAAGGATTTGCAGTGATTCTGCGGCGCTAAACAGCTAAACTTCGATGCCAGCTGGAGACCCAGGCGAGTGCTCACAGCAGGATGCCCAGACTGAAAAGGAATGGGGACTGACAAGGCAGAACAATTGCCAAGACGAATACTGCTGGCCAGACATTTCGTAGCCAAATGCTAGCTGGCAGCAAATCCTGCGACATTTTATGACGTCTGCCTGGCTGATGGCTCCTGTTTGCCACATCCTTGGCAATGTCACCTTTAAGGCGTTGTCCAAATCAACGTCACGTACCAAATACAACAACTATAAACGCTTCGCACGACTTGACGAATAGTTTTGCTGACTGCTGCACAACTTGCTTCACCCCTCACCCCTGGCACAGCTCAGCCCTGGTCTGTACGGTGTGTGCTTCGTCCGTGCTGTGAACTTAGGTTCAGCTACGTGCCAGCTCTAGTTACAAGTTCAAAGCAATCGATGGGTAGGCAAGGTCACGGGGGTCAGATTGTGTGGGTTGTCAGACGGATGGATGGCCAATTGTCCGGCCTGGCATCAATAACAGCTTGTTTGCATTTCATATGTGAAATCCGTGATAGTTCAGTCTTAAATAGGACTAGCTGTATGCAAGATTATAGCATTAGGTCTGTTTCTGCCTGATACACATGCAAACAACAAGTTCTAAGGCATAAAACACATAAAATCATATACATTTTTGGTTTATTCTGGGAAAAAACGTCAACTATTTAAAAACGAGTAATTATTTCAAAACATGTGTGTATGCGAAAATACCTCCCGTACCATTTCACCAGCTCCTTTTACTGGTCCACCTCTAAAGCATTTTCTGCATGTTTTTGCTTGTCTCTATTTCACAACCGATACTCGAACAAAGCTTTAAAGGCCAATGGTTGGGCATTTCCTGTGGCATACTATGGACACAGTAAAGTCAAGAAAGAACAGCTATATTAAGGTGCCGAAAATGGAATACCCTTGCATATATAATCGAAAATAATAATAATTAGATTTTGATTATATACAAGATTAGATTTTGATTATATACAACTTTGGTCGAGATATCTGTAAATGCGAACAACTTTTTACACAACGACCAAATTTCCAGCAATCTTTGCAATCAGCTAAATGATATAGTGATATCGATCGGCCGTTTTGAATTGTTTGTTGGTAATCTGAAGACATTGTCCTCAGTACAGCTGCCAAGCTGAAAGACTATTTTCAACATCTGGTTGTTTGAACAGCTCGTCAGAGTAAAGATATTGTTATATTGGGATATTCTACATGGCAATACTGTTCAAATCTAGAAACCTGGATTGTTAGATCGTAAGATCGAATGAAAATATTTTAACAAATACATTTTCAAGATTTGGCTCGTATTTAACAAATCCTATTTATAATTACACTCTATGGTATATATAAATTTTCAATGCGTTACAAATTTCGTGTGAAATTCATAATACCCTATGCAAGCAGGATTTGAGCATTCAATCGCAAACTGAACTTTAGCCAAGTGCTACAGTCGATTTTGCAATGATTTTTGTGTTTTCGGCTTTCGGAGTCCAAATAGCAAAAGGCAAAGTTCATCATTTGTCCATTGACTGTTGGTGGTGTGATTTCAGAATTAAGACTACGTGTCCAAGTGTATAGACATCGACATCGATGCCGACTGTCCGACTAACTGACCGGAGCAGGCCATTCTTCATTTTGTTGCACTTGACGTTCGCATCTAAGCACCCTGCAACATGCTCTGAGTTTCTCCTCATCGGCTTGTTTCACTTCAATCAGTTGTCGGTCGACTGCTTTCGTTAAGTGCCATCTTTGCATGTGTCATCTGTCGTCCCACACCCCCTGTTGTCTGTCAGTCTGTCTGTCAATCGGCGAGAGCACGCAATGCACACCTCTGCATCCCGCTGCAACCCGGAACAGCCCCTTAGACCAAGATGGGAAATCATTTGGGTCTGTCAGTGCCATGATTTGGACTTTTGATTACTTGATTACGTTTGCAATGCGTTTCCTTTGCAGACTCTGAGCCTCCATCTTGTACGTCCGTTTGTATTCATCCGTTCCATTGGCAATCGTCGTCTCTCGGCGGCTTCGTCAATGATTTAAATGGAGGTCAAGTCGAGTGCTCTGATTGACGCAGTACATCAAAGCCCCCTTCCCTTGGATAGTCGTCCCTCTTTGCAGCCACATCTGTGCGTCAATTTGTTGGCCAAAATGTAATTTGCACATTGATTACATGCAGAAAATGAGTTGCGCTGCAATTTAATGCGTAAATGAAGTGAAACCGATCAGCAATTTGTTGATAGTTTTGCCGGCACTTGCAGCTGTGTTCCGACCGAATTGAATTGGGTAAACTCGGGTTTAGTGGCTGCTGGATTGGTCGTGAAGTGACATGGAGCACAATATTCAACAGAATCACTGACAGATTCATGAAACTATCAAGCTGCAAGCAGCAGAATGCATAATGAGAATAAGTGAACATGCGAATGGGTATCCTTTGACATGGAGTACAATCCTTAACTGTCTTTGTCTACAGCCTCTATAAGTGCCCAAAATAGCTTCAGGCTAATGCGAGATTCCCTGATAACATATGTACCTATATAGTATAGTCGTGTGTACATAATAAATCAATCGACAAGCAGGCCAGCAATTTTCAACACTTGCCTATTAAAAACTTGGACATTTTATGCCGCGTTGTTGGTTTTGGCTTGGGGCAGCGCCTTTCACTCTCCCAACACCGAACACCCAACACCCTCCCCTGAGCCCCCTGCCAAAAACACCTTGATGTGGGCCCGTTAATTGCCCGCTTTATGTTGTTTATTCTTGGTATTTTAAAGAAAATAATTCATAAATTAATTTCAGCATGTTAGCGCATATAAAATAACAAGAAATATGTAAAAATTGTAGAGTCAACGTTTATGAAAAATCACCTCATAAATTTACAACAACGTGAACACAACAATTATTTTCATGTGCTGCCCCTGCGAGCAAGGAGAAGTAATTGCAAATGGAACCGGGATGCGAAAGGGGTAACGGGCATGGGGTTACAGACCAGGAACATGTCCACGTCCATGTTGCTTACGTGACTGGCTCAAAAATCAACATTTATTTACTCAACAATTTGGCAGCCTTTTTGTTAACAACTTATCAAAATTATGACAAAATTGCTTGCCAATGCCACACATCCAGGGCAAGGAGTCCTCTGTTGGGTTAAGGTTAACCCATGGATGCGAGGTTACCTGAAAAAGTAACTGATAACAGATTTGCTTGTTATTTACATATATCCGTTGCGGACGTTACATTTTTACGCATGTTTTCTTATGCTCTACGTTACTTTCAAGTAAACAACTCTAATAAGTATCTTTTTAAAAATAGTTTTCAAATTTTATCCGTCTTCTTCTGTTTAACTGGTTTTAGCACAGATTTAATTAATAGCAAAGTTCAGTTGCGGACGTGACAATAAACAGAAGTAGTTTGAGAATTACTGGTGAGTTACTATTATCAGCAAATTTGCAGTACTAGCGTACAATATCTAAACGTAGTATAGGAACGAGGTATATTTTGGGAAAATAAATCCGCTTTAGCATAATCAAAATTCTTCCAAAAATTGAAGGAAAATTACTCTTAGAGCATGAAGTTTCTCAATTTTGATTTTAATAAAATATATAATCTTTTTTTTTTTGATATGCATTTTATTTTTTAAAATATAATAAATATATATATATATAATATAAAATTTTTGTGTAAAGGTGTAAATATATAATAAAAAGAAATTCAACAACAATGTGAGGTAGATATATAATGATAGTCGTTATATGTTTGCCAAAGACTTTTTCTATTGTTAATCTTTAGAGTACATTCTATATAGTAGTTGTAATCTATTCTACCATTAGCTTAAAGTGGGTAGCTAAACCATTTTCTTATTTTGTATCATAAATATTATTTTTCTAGATTTGCTCATCTTCAAAGGTTACACTTAAAATACCGAAACTTTTTGGGTTGACCTCGCGAAGGCGAGGCGTCTTTCGCCGGCGCCGCTCCTGCTGATTGGCATTCAAGCACTTCATTACTGCAATTGCCCCATCGGAACTCGCTGCCTGCTCCTTCTGCCAGCAGACTGAAAGCCGCGAATTGAAATTTCACGCAAGTTAAACGCAGTGGGAGCAGCATTGGGGGAGGGCGAGCCGCAGGGGAGCAGCCGGAGTGTAGTGCAATTTAAATGTCGGCCAGCGCCTGGGTCCGGTCTGCGTCTGGGCGCGGATATGCTCCCGTTTGCATTGTTGACCACTGAGTGATGCAGCAGCTATCCCCCGCCCGCTCGCAGCTCGTCTGCGAGTCCTGTCCAGCCCCCTTGTTTGGGCCAGGGCTGCCTTGCGTTTTCGCGCCGCGCAAGCCGATAATTTATTAAAGGCGATTATTATGGCCTGGTTCGAAGCCCCCTGTCTGGTGGACCTGCGTGTTGTGGTAATTTACTGGGCTTTTGTGGGGAAACGAGTTTGTCCGGAACTGGAGACCTGAGACTTGAGACCTGGGACCACGGACCTCGGACCTCAGACCTGGCACCTGGCTGGCCATCCTCTAGGGCCTGTTCGGGTGCCATGCGTGATGTTGTACTTGCGGTATTTACATATGAAATGTGTTAAATTGAGCTCTTTTTTAGCGCAAGTTTGTTTTAGCGAACAAATTGCTGACCTCCCCCGACAGAACCTCCAACCCCTCTACCACTCTACCACAACACTGGCTCTTTGCAACATAATGCTCGAATTATAGTTTCAACATTCCAGCAACTCAGCTTGCCCCATAATCGGGCGCCGATTTGATTAAAAAATCGCACAATCATCGCGCCGGACGCCGTCGAGGGGGCAGCAGTAGCAGGAGGAAGAAGGACCAGTGAAAAGGAATACCTGTGGGCACACAAAGGCTCCCCAAGCTTGAGGAGGGCGCCCGCCCTCACTGCTGGCAAAATCAACTAACTAATGAAAAATTTGCATATCCACATGCTCAAGTGTTGAGGGCAAAGTTGAACGCGGCTCTGATTTGATGTGGGCGTGGCAGCGCCTATCAAAGTGCATTCAACTGTAAATATTTGCAGCACATTTGTTGCTTTGTTGCTTTGTATATGGCTTTTAACTTTTTCTGTGTGGGCTTAAGAGTGTGCGTGGGTGTGTGTAATGTTGTTTCTCGTTGAAGCTCGGCAGGGTGAAATTTAATCGACATTTATTCTACTTGTTAAAATGCTATTGTTCAGAATCTGGAACACAGACGGCAAACTGCAATTTAAATGGCACAAAGAGTGAAAATTCATTTGGTACACAAGAGTACATTCTTATATATGTATCAATATGTTTCGGCAGTTCCGATGGTGATGGTTTAAACTAAGAAGACTGTCGATAATATCATGAAATTTCATTTCATTTATTCACAAGTAAATTACAATAAGGAGTTCAGTTATATATATCGATAATATCAAATTCAATGTGCTTACAAAGTTATAATAATTGTAGAACGCACAAGCTGTCATAGATTTGCGGGGAAGGGTTGGCTAAAAATTTTTGATGGAGATCTTTCAAAGAGGTCAACATTAGCCTGTATGTCAAATTTGGTGACTTTAGCTTCAAAATAAAATTGAAGATTTAGGTTTCCGCACCCCCGGAAGGGGGTCGAAATTGACACTTTATAAATTGAGGATATACACCAACATGTGTACCAAGTTTGGTTGCTCTAGCTTCAAGTGTGTCACATTTCACAAACCCAATATACTTTTTGATACTTTTGTCTCGAAATGGGTAATGGTCAGAAGGAGACGATTCCGACCCAACAAAGTATATATATTCTGAAGCAGCATGAATAGCCGAGTCGATATAGCTATGTCCGTCTGTCCGTCCGTTCGTCTGTCCGTCTAACTAGTCTCTCAGTTTTAAAGCTATCGTAATGAAACTTAGCACAGACCTTTCTTTTTACTGCAGGCAGTACATGTGCCGGAAACAACCGGATTGGACCACTATAACATATAGCTGCCATAGGAATGATCGGTCGACAACTATGTTTTCGTATGTTTATAAATGTATCGTCACCAAACTTTCCCAAACAGAATTTATACAATCTGACCAATCTAATTTGGTCAAAGTCTAACCACTATATCGCTATATCAAACTTTTTGCTTATACAAATCGCAGAATAGGGCCATCAACTGGAGACCTCCAATATCGTTACTTGTAGTGGACTCCCTTTAATTCTTGAGAATCGCAGAGAAGGGCGATCTGTCTCTTTCTCTCTCTCTCTCTCTCTCTCTCTCTCTCACTTTCTCTCTCCCTCTCACTCTCTCTCTCCCCTCTCTCTCTCTCTCTCTCTCTCTCTCTCTCACCCTCTCTCCCTCTCTCTCGCTCTTTCTCTCTTACTTACACACACACAAACACAAACACACACACAAACTTAGACACACACACAAACACTAAAGTGAACCTGCAAAATGATAAATTGTAGTGGAGTCCCTTCTTGAGAATCGCGGAGAAGGGCAAAACAAGAAAACTATGTTTTGTTTGAATAACTTTGTTGTTTATAAATATATCCTCACCAAACTCATCCAAACCGAGTCTCTAAAGAGTTTATACAATACAAAATCGGGTCACTATATCATATAGCTGTCATAGGAACGATCGGGTGAAAAATGCAATCTGACCAAATTTGGTCAAAATCGAACCACTTTTTTTCTATATCACACTTTTTGTTTTTGCAAATCCACACTAAGTGAGAGTTTTATTATACTTCAAATAGTTTCCTATAATTTCATCACAATCGGACCACATGGCTCCCATAGGAGCAATCAGACCAAAATTAAGTTTTGTATAAAAATTAATTCCTGCTCCGAAGGATAAACGTCCTTTCTTGTTAATATATTTTTTTAAATAACTTTATTTCAATGGTACATATTTTGAATTTTCAATATTTAAATTCAATCGATTGCTGTTTCAGCTCTTGTATTCGTACATATTTAAATGGTCAGTACTGTTAATGGCATCACGTGTTTGAAGTCTGTCCGTGGCTCGAGAAGGCTTCTTAAAATGAATGATGAAATTAAGAGAACATTGACAGTTCACTTTTATTGGATAAAATAAAGCTTCACCAAGGTTTCAGGGCTGCTACAATATTCACGTGGCAACTTTATGCCTTTTAAAAGAATGCATATTTACGTGAAACAATCAAATTGAAAAGTTGAACCAAAAAAGCGCATAATTATAAAATCATACTTAACTATTATTTGTCTTTTTGTTTTGCTCATCCTTTAAGAGTCCGACAGTACCTCAGCTTGCTTGTCAATTTCTGTTGATTTGGCCAATCCTTCAATTTGTGATGTCTTCATTTTGAGCACTTGGTTTTACGGCCCACAAAATTTCACGCAGCTTGGCAGCTCTCGGTTCCCAACGGAACTGCCCAATTTGACAGGCGGCTGTGGGACGCACAAATTGAAGACATGTGCTGAATTTTATGGCTTTTAAATAACAAGCCATAAAAGACGACTCTTGCCAGGACAACAGCACAAAGGAAAGGAGTCAACAAACCGGAAATTGTCAAAGGAATCAAACTAAAGCCAAAGCGACAACGAAAACGAAAACATTTCGTTGTGTGCTTTATTTAAAAATAGAAGGAAGATACTGTTTAATGCGCATTTCTCTTCGGACGCGACAATGACCTCGCAGTTTTTTGCGCATTTTTTATGAAAGGATCGGCCCATATCTGAGTTGGAGCAGGCAGGAGTCTCCAGAGTGGAGTCAGAAGTCGGTTATCGGTGGTGGAATGTGACTGTCACGCGCTGCGCAGCCATGTTGGTTAAAATTACAAGTGCCCAGGGAATTTGGTTCCGGCCCTTCGTTAACTTGGCCACAGGGTCAGCGAGGCAGTGGACCAGTTCCAAAAGCGTTGCCCAAGAATGAAGAATATGTAATGAAAACAAACGAAACGAAACGCAAAATGGTTTTTATCTCTTTGAGTTAAAGGCACAGCACTGAGTGAAGTCCTCAGTAGGGAGAGCAGCAGGGGGTAACCGACCAGCAAATGCTATTTACACTCCACAAAAAACCCGACCCTCTTAGCCCCTACTAACTCAACTGGCAATAGCAGCGTCCGAATGAAACAGAGCAAATAAAAGGACGACGTCGAAGCGAGTTCCGATAGCCAAGTTAAATGCCTGCAGTGATAATGACCGGAGCCGGAGCCCGAGCCCGAGCCGGAGGGGAGTGCCGAACAACTGAAAAGCCAGTGGCAGTAAAAGCATTTAGATTTCACTTAAAAGAAACTAAAAATGCAAACGAACTCGCTCGAATAATGGCAACCAGTCCTGAAATACGAAGGTGCAAACACAACAGCATCAAGTTGGCGAATTCTTCCATTTTACTGGATTCCTGCTGCCTGCCGACCAGTGGGGCGTTCGGGCTCCCTATCCAATGGGGCTGCAAGTGGTTGCGGTTCTGTGCAGCTGAGTGTAAAAAGCGTGCCCCACAATTAGAGCAGCTGAAAAGTGAACTAGGTGAAAGCCTTGCAATCTTCTTTAATTGTTGATGTGCGGCAATAGGGGGTACTACAGTAGAAGTCTGTTTTGCTGGTCAAAAAGTTGCACCTCAATTAAGTCAAAGTCTCGAAACAGGCAGCTTCCGAAGAGAATGTAATGTTAGTACATTCCAAGTGGGTGGAATTGACCACGAATGTTAAGTGAATGGGCTAATTGCGAAATACCAAAGTCTGGCATAGGGTAAAAGTGATTTCATTTAGCTTGAATAACTGCAAGCAGTTTTCATCAAGCTCGATTGAGCCTTTGATATTTTGTTTAGCAAAATGGCTGTGAATTTGAGATGGGATTAAGATTTCACAACCACTTAAATCAATAGAATCATCTTTACACAATAATTGCATTTTTCATTTTTTGTTTAGCCATTAATAGATTATTTACTAAATAATAAAAGTTTTTTTTCTTTTAATCTTAGTTTATATAATTGATTAAGGAACTGTTTTATTTTGGGAGATGGGAAATCAATGAGCTTATTTGCAATACAATTAAAAGTGCAAGCAATTTATTTTGATATTACCAATGCGATGGCCAAAAGAATTCAATTATATATGACAGAATAAAGATATAAATTCTATGCATAAATCCTTAAATCTTTGATCAAATAATTATTTTAAGTTGTCTGCCTTTTGCTTGTTTGCGTTTTAATTAAATGTGTAAGTATGGGTTAATAAAAGATTCTCTAAGAACGTTTTTACTGGCCTAAGCAATGACAGTTGGTTAGACAACACGTTAAACTAACTAACTAACACGTTTTAGATTACAGTTAAAGTAAAAATGGTAAAATAAAAAAAGGCTAAACCAACATTTGTGTACCATTTCCGAAGCATTTTTTATGTGGAGTTTTTCATTTCAAGAGTATTTCAATTGAAGTGGAACGTAGGCCTTAAAACATTAGAGTTTTTTTTAGGTCTGTAGGCCCTAATTGTCTGCTGTCTTCTTTCTATAGGATCACAGACAAACTGTAAAACTTTTCATTTGTTTTGGCCACTGTCACTTTGCATTTCTCTTAACTTTTGCCCTGGTTAAAGCCTTTTTCAAGCCTTTGCTGGAACATTCATCATACGCCTGCTTTGTTTATCTGACGATATACGCGATAATCGTCAGTTGTAAGCCTGGCATAAATCACTAGCTCCTCCGTCCGTCCGTCTATTCACTAAATCGGTAAATACTATTTACTTAGTCTACTGTTGTTTTTGTTTTTGTTTTTCCGTTTTACTTCGCGCCTCATAGTTGATAGAGCCGGGGGAAATGCAGGGCATAGTGTGACAAAATCACTTGAGCCGGCTTAACGAGGCTTGTAATTGAATTATGCGATTTTATTGTGATTATTTCAGAGCTCAGGGCTTCACAAACAGACAACTGGTAGGATACATACTCGTACATAAGGGATGGGGGAAGCGGGGTCGGTTGGAGTTTGTGAAGTTGTCGCTCTGAGTAATGAGATACGTAAAAGTTATTTAAACTTTTAAATCCGCGTCGCTGCCTTTTACTTTCGCATTCGCTCATTTTGCGCTCTCCGGTCGGAACGTTCCGGGCTTGGTCGCCTCTTGGTATGCTACACTTTCAGCAGCCACATCCTAAACGTCCCGGAATGTCGGCTAGTTAAACGTTTGAAAAGTTTGCCGACTGAATCGCTGAAATGATTTGGAAAATTACAACAACCAGCCGACGACGCTACAGACAAGGAAATACAAATGAGTCGGCGTTGATGTCGACGCTATACGGATCTACCCCGTCTGCCCTCTCCCACACCAGTTCCCACCCCCAAATTCCCAAAACCCCTAGACTAGCGCCTGGCATTCGTTCGTGCATATTCCACATACCAAGGCAAAGAAAGGGTTGATTGGCATTTCTCGCAGAGTAAGCAAAAGCCTTTTTTGCTTTGCTGTTTTTTGGGCCAACACCTCCTAGGGACCGGCAGCTGAGAGCGGGGTAGCGGGTGATCGGGGAACGGCAGACATTGGCAAGTGTTTCAGTTTTTTGGACTGATTGCAAGTACGAGTACCCGTAGCTGCCTGCCAGTCCGATACCAGACACTGAGCCTCCGTCTGTTTTATCTCCGGCCTTGTGGGTGTTTATTTGAGCAGGTTTCCCCGACCCCTCTGTCTCACAGGGAGCTGACGTTGCCTGGGCCTGGCTGCCAAAAATTCATTTGTATTTGGAAATCCCCTTTTGATGAACTCAACGTTTTCATGTTTGTCTGCAGTTTTTGATGCCTCCATCCCTTGCCACCCAGGTCTAATGCGATTGCTAAAAATATTGTACTATGTACTTTAACAGTGCCTCGAAAGCCGCCTTTGATTAGTTCAGCGTGTACCAAATACTAAAGTTCAGAGAGGAATTATTTTTCTTCATTGAAATCTGCACGTGCACGTCCTACATACGCAGTGGCGTCGCAACGGGGATTGATAAAGTTAAGTTTAATAGTTCAACTGTTCAATATTTTTGTGGCACCGATTATATTTCTGTTCTCGAACATATTTTGTTTTGTTTATTCCATAAAAAACAAACAATTTAATTTAACCAGTACTCTTTTTCTATGTACTCTGGTACACATCCGCCTTAGAGAAAAAACGAGGTTACTTTAAGTAGGCGATCCCATCAATTTTTTCACTAAACGCTTATTTTTATAGCCGATACTCATTTAAAATGGGTAAAAAGGTTGCAATCAAAACATTAAATGAAAAAGTTCCATCTGAGAAATATTTTCATGTAAGTTATACAGTTTGTTTTACAAAAATTTTATAAAATGTCTTTAAAATCTCTTTTATATCCTAGCAGAGAGCATTATAATTTTGTTTCGAAATGTGTAATGGACTGAAGAAGACGTTTCCAACCCAACAAAGTAGATATATTCCGAATCAACATGAATAGCCAAGTCGATATAGCAATGTCTGTCTGTCCGTCTCTTTCTATGCGAACTAGTTGTTTAGTTTTAAAGCGTTAATTTGCTTTTTTCTGCAGTAGTTTATATGTCGGAACCGGTCGGATCTGACCACTATAACTATAGCTGCTATAGGAATGCTCGGTCGACAACTTGGTTTTCGCATGAAATACTTTTTTGTTTATAAAAACATCCTCACCAAACTCACCCAAACCGAGTTTATCGAGAGTTTTTACAATCTGACAAAATTTGGTCAAAATCGGACAACAATATCTCATAAATGCCATAGGATCGAGTGAAAAATTAGTTTTTGTATGAAACACTTTTTGTATTACATTCAAACTAAGTGAGAATTTTATTATAATTTAAATGGTTTTCTATAATTTTTATCAGAATCGAACCACATATGAGCAATCAGACAAAAATTGAGAACGTTGCTGCTAGGGTAGGTATATATTGCTCCGAAGATAGCCGTTCTATTATGTTCTTTTTTTTTAAATGGGCTTAATCGCTCTTCTTTTCTTCTTGTTTTTATACCCTTAAAGAGGGTATTTTAATTTGTCATGGAGGCTTGAACAACATAATTTGGTCCAACACATGTTGGTATATACTTTCAATTTATAAAACTCATGTCCAATGAAAATTTGGTTGTAATTGGGTTAGAAGCGATTTGAAGGTGTTGTCATCTTTAACATAGCTACCTGACCGACTGAATTGTGACCAACGGGCTCGGCCCATGGACTTTAGAAAATCTACCCCCACGGGCGAAAATCTGTTGTATGAAACTTGAAAAAAGTACTCGTATCCCTCACCATGGACGGGAAATGGGCTTAAGGTCAAATGTGTCAGAGGTTTTTGTAAATCGGTTTTTAAGGTCTTCATACCCTATACAAAAAATCATAAGGCTGGGCAGGGAAAAGAGTGCTAGCTGTTTTTGTTTATTTCTAGCTGTCTCATCCATGTAACCAACCATATGCCACAGCATAACGTGGTAAGGAACAACTAGTACAGTATATAGAGAATATAGAATATATATAATATAAATATAGAATATAGAAAAATATAGTATATAAAAGGCTGCTCCTTTTGCTGTCAGCCTCTGGTAGCCTCCGTGATTTTTGCACGCCTTGCTCGTCTGCCCTATTGTGGGGTAATAAATTATCATTCTGCTCGTAATGTAGATTTGTGAGAGCTGCCAGCATCGCACAGCACCTGTCAGCCCGCCTCCCCCCAATTAGCGTCTTGCTTTGTGTTTCGACTGCTCTTATAATGTCCATAATTGCAACAAGGCCCTTGAAAAACTTTAATTGCTCTTCGGGGTGGTATGGGCAGGGGGCGGCTGACTGCCCGAAAACCGATTTGTTTGATTTATGGGCTGGCACTTGTAGGTGCTTTGTGCGAGTGCGAATCCCCTCCACCCACTCCCATTCATATAATGCTCACTTACGAGTGTAGTGGCGAAATTGAATCAATAAAGCATGCATAAAAAGTTGGCGAAAATAAATTATTATATTTCGCTCCTTTCAGTTGCAATTAATGTCAGACACACAGGACGAGAGGAAGACTACAACAGCGTTGAGGATGAATAAAAAACAATAAAAGCGAATTACATTAAAATTATACAATCAGCAAAAAGCAGCAGCAGCAGCAGCAGCAGCAGTCGAGGCAGAAATGGAAACCTTGTTACGCTGCATGGGGGAAACAAAAAGCGAAATGATTACTCAGTGGATGGCGGGGGGCGATAACGGGGACGGAGAGGGAGAGGGACTGGGCAACAGGTTCTTGAACCAATTGAAAACGTTGTTAAACGAGTTTTAATTAGACAGCGAAAGCTGCGGCTAAAACACAGCCCAGCTCCAGACCAGCCCAAGTCGAAGTTGGCCAAATGAAACAATGGATATAGACAATCGGGCCAGCGATTCAAGGTAATTTGAAATCATGAGCAGAGCACAAATGGCATACTAATTAGATGTGGCTGGCAAGGACTTTAACGCGAATGATGTGCGAAAAAGTGTGAATGATTAGTGTATTAGCGGTTACCCTTACCCTCGTCCGCAATCCCCAGTCCACAATCCCTTGCCCATAGCCAGCGCTTTGTGTTACCACTCTGAGAGCGCATCAAAATCAAATCGGAAATGCAAGAGAAGTTCGCTTAATTACTTTCTTTGCGAATTAGCAGCGCGGAAATAACGAGGAAATGAAGATGAACATAGAATAGGTACTAAGGACAATGGACAGGGCACCTAACGGAGGGATGTGGCTAAGCATTTGGTATGGCTATTATAGAACTATAAAGAAATTGGCACGTAATCAGCAAAAGCTGCAAATAGTATTAGTAGAATTCCATTAAGTGATGTGCTTTGTGCTAATTTTGCAGGAATTATTATCTTAAGTACATTGATGAAGTGCTTAACTGTCAAATACATAACATATGTATATATACATACGGTAAGTACACACACATAACATACGTCGAATTCCTTAGATGAGTGGATAATAACGTTTCAGAATCGATTAGATGGTATGCATTGTTTAGGCTTGGTCAGGTTGAACAATAATCAACATATTTTAATGTCTTGTGCTTAGACTACGACAGAAATTAAATGAAATGAACAAATGAATATTAAGATAAATTTAAAATCTTTTGCTACCTACTAAGTTTTATCAGTTTTTGGCCGATTAATTAAAGTAAGTGAAGTAATCTTGCTTGAATATATCACCCGGAATGAATTTAATGATGCCATAAGCCATGTTACACACGGCCAGCGGAGACACCTTGAATACAACTAACTCAGGTTTTGCCAGACTGTCCTCAGTTGTCTCCTGTGGGGCATCCTCTCGCCCACAGGTAACCCAGAGTTGTCCACTGTGGAGATTGATTGAGCGTAACCTCGACGCATTTCTCATTGTCGAGTGAATTGCTGAAATTTCTTGGCGTATTCGCTGTGTTAAATTGCTGTCATTGCTCCGCATGCAGCGCCATCCTTATTCTTGCCCCCGTTGCCCCTTCTCCCTTACAGCAACACACCCTCCTCCGAATTTCATTGCCATGTCGAAGCCGGCAGAAAGCAGCCAGCGATGCATGCCACACGTTTGGTTAGGCCATCCATCTGGTGGCCTTTGCGTGGCTCTGCCAGCTGCTGGCGGTGACTTTTGAGCATTTCAGTGGATACCGGCTAGTGGCTGTGGCCAGTGGTCAGTGGCCAGTGGCCAGTGGGTTCGTTTCGCGTTGGTTGTCAGCTCGCTGACAGAGGAATTGATTTAATGCTTTTTATGCCCCATCCACAGGTGGAGCCAGAGACTCTTAATTGGCTCCACTTTGGCGGTGTTTATTCATGCGTTGTGGTCGTCCACTTTTTGCTGCTCACAAACATTTTAATTATTGCCACTGCCACTGCCATTTCAAGCAAGTGATATCAACAATCGAATGGGCGGCAGTGCCACAAAAAAATGATAAGCACATAATTGCCATCAATTAACTTGCCACTGAGGGTGAGTGCCGCAAAATGCGGACACAAGAGACTAGACACCTTGAGTGCTCAATCGAATCGAAGTAGATGTCACTGTATCTCAAGTTAATTGAGTTCACTTTTCTCAAACAGGTAAAGCGGCTTATTAGCTAAAACTCACATCACTCGTAATTTGAGAAAACTGTAGGTATGCAGCTCAAGAGCGTCTAATGGCCTGTCAGACAGATACTTAGTATTACAATCTGGCTTAAGTGGCTTTGTTAGTTAAAAAGGATTCAATTTACTACATACGAGTACAACTTCAGGTTCAAAGAAATTATGTACTTAAGTACATATATATGTTATCCCTTTTATATTTATTTAACATGTATATTTATAATAAGGTTAAATTGTTTTAAGTTAACCCTAACTGGTCAGAGACAGCCCAGACAAGAATGATAAGGTCAAGAAGCATTTAAGAAATTCTTACGAAAGTTGAACCAGTATCCACAGAAAACAAATAAGAACGATGCAGTCGGACGTTCCTGTCTCCAGAATACTCAGTATAATCTGGTTATTTGTGGGGTCGAACGCTTAACGCTTTAACGCGTTATATATCAATGTGTATACTAAGTTTGGATGATCTAGCCTCAAAGGTGTGGACACATTTTCCAAAAAGAACTTCGTGATAGATCATATAATTCTAAAGTTAAGCTCATACGAGAGACGAAAGATGTCTGGATTAATCCATATTTAGAAACCAAACAAAAACACATAAGAGGACTTTATGCACCAATTAAAAACTAATTCAAAAGGAATTAACAAATCAGGCAAGTCTTTCCTATAGCATAAATCCCTAACTTCCTTAGACCATCGCTGACTAAAATTTAGTGTGAAAATAAACGTATAGACATGCCTGACTGAAAATCGAATATTTCCAGACTTATAAAATGTATTTTAGATATAATTTCAATAAGACCAAAAACACTTTGTTTTGGTATCATAAGTGATCTCTGCCAACATCTCCAAAAATTCTCTCAAATTCTTAAATTCTCTACAAAGTTCAAATAGTAATATGCTTAAATTGGCAACCAAAACTAAAAAGTCACCGCTTTTGGCTACAAAAAAGTCAGAAACAGTCGCTTAAAACGCCTTTTATTTTAATTTAATGGAACCAAACACCAGAGGCAAACAACCAGGAACCAGATTGCCGCTGGAAAAATGGTTAAATGTGAACATTTCAGCTGGGAAAAGAAAATGTCGATTGGTTTGAGGTATGCTAAATTGGGGAATGTGACGCTTTTGCTTTTGTCTGCCATTTTCATTTTTGTGCGCGCGTTTCCGAAATGGAATTTGCAACTCTCGTGAGAATTTTTGGTTTTAATTATACCCTATGCTCAAAAAAATAGGTAAAGTTGTGGCAATGTGTGGTACAAGCAGAAAGATGCACCTATAACCATTCAAAGAATTTACAAACACATGTTTTAACATAAAAAATGGTAAAATGGATCTAGCATGCATAAATTATACAAAATTAAAAAATTATACGTACATAGTTGAGTTGACCGCATCTTACAAAATGACCAATAATTTTAAACTGTGTGCAGGCTATCCCACAGTCGGTCAGTTTTGGTTAAAGTATTACAATATGTTTTAAAGTGAAACGTTTATTTATAAACAAGACACGGCCCAACAGAGCAAGAGTCCCGAATATCAAAAATGTGAGGGCATTTCAATTAACACATCAAAAACGGGCAAAAGAATTCCATGTAAATTGCGTCCGCCAGTGCCAAGTTTTTTGTGTACACGTTTTTTCCGGAGCATTTAGCGCTCTGTGTGATTTATTTTGCTGCTCAGAAAAACTATATAACAACAATAGGAGCGACGTGCACTTGAAATGGGTTTTTTGCAACAATTTTTGTTTTAATTAAAAGTGAACTTCAATCGGAAATTGACAAACGTATGTGCACTTTAATGGCTCTGTAGATGGCATCCAAAGCGTTGAAGTGATTTTCTGTTTCTGGCCACTGGGAACAACGGCTGGACAAACAAGCTGGACCCACAATTGGTTTTCCATCAAACAAATTGAAACACACAGTGCTTGAGCACTGCTTGGCTGGCCGGCTCATCTTGAATGCACTTAACTTAAAAACGTTTCATTTTATATGGTTTAACCCGCCGTTGCCCCTTGGGACTGTTCGTTCCCTTCGACGTTGCGCCATAAAGTATGCAACTTCATTGATAACATTTATTTCAAATGCACTCAAAAACCACTCAATAGTATGAAATTTGTTGCAGTTTACCTGCACACAACTCACCCACAGGGTCACACACACACATCCACATAAACACACACACACCGCTACATAAACACACACACACACACACACTTAATGCCTCGTCTCTTGGGCCCAACGACTCGTGCTCATATCGCATATCGCACAACCCGGCAAATGAGCATACAGTTGAGTCTGTGTATAATGTGTGTGTGTGTGTGTATGTGTGTATGTGTGTTTGTGTGTCTGTGTTGGGTTTATATTAAAAATTGTTCTTTATTATATTTCCCACATGCTTTGCATGTCTGCCCTTGTGTTTGGTCCCTGTGTATATATAACAATATATCCTGGTTTTGTATTGCATAAATTTTATTGAAGTGCGCACATTCATTTCCCGTTCAATGTGTTTGCATAAAAGTTTATATAGAAATATTTCACTAGTGAGGACAATGGACATTCGATTCCAGCCATTTCACTGCCTAATGATTGGATTGCTGGATATGTGAGCACATTTACCGATGCTGTTAGCTTTAGAAGCCTACTTTAATTTTTAGTTGCCTACTTATATGGGCCACAAAGACCGTACCATTTGAAAGCAAACAAGTTTAGACATTATGAGCATTATCCTTAATAATTGTATTTACTGATCGCATTTATTTAGTTATCAACACAATTAATTGCAATTTAAGATATTTAAACATTCAATTTGGAAGCGTTGGCCAGATTGCGTGGTTATTGTTTGGGCAAATAATTAAATTTTGCATAAAATGTAATACCCTGAGCGCCTGCATTTCAAATTAAAACTGGCACAACACAGTTTAAATTTGATTATAATATTGTTGTTATTAAATTCACGAATTAAATTCTTACATAAAAATGTTTTGGTCATACATATAAGTTAGAATGTAAATGAGCATGGACATCATAATATTGCACTTTAAATGCATAGCCTAATAGAGAGTATTAATATTTTTAATCAAAATATCGGGATGAGCCAATACATTTTGATGGAATTTGCCACAGAAGCTTTTTAATTTATTTTATTTATATATTGAAGTTAACTTTTGTACAACTTTGTAGAGTTGCCACGATAGGTAGCAGTAAACTCGCTTAACAATAAGTAAGAATGATATAGTCGAGTATAACCGACTACAAAACTCCATGTACCCATCAACAATTTCGGATCGCATCTTCGTACACTTACCATTATATACACACACATACACAAAGACACATACGCACAAGCGACACCGCAAGCAACAGCGCAAACGTGGCATTTTAAGTGGTGCCTGTGCTGCTTCTTCCCCAGCGCAGCAGCACTGAATCTTCTTTCGTCAATAACTTCCGTGTTTCTAATTCGATCGACTTAATATTGGAACAGTAGATTAATAGTGACCAAGTATTATAAGTGCCAAATCCCAAAGCTTTATATTTTAAATTGATGGTGTAAAACATTTTTATCGAATTGCGGGGGAACGGGAAAATTGATTTGCATATGGTATACAGGAACCTATATAGTTGCTGAGATCGACGTGTTCATACATACGAACGAAAAGACGGACAGACAGACGGACATGGCCAAATCGAAATATCTTTTGATACTGATCAAATATATATATATACTTTATAGGGTCGGAGATGTCTCTGCTCCCCCCACCCAAATGCGCTTGCCCAACGCCTATTGATGTATACAGACAGAAGACGCCTGAAAAGACTGCTTCCACATGATCTTCCTGCCAGCAGAATTGCTTAGTTTCCTTTTAGTAAGTATATAAATTTCAAAATAATGTAAATAATTTGTATATTATAAGTCACTATCTTTATATTAATGTACAATTAGGTTAAGCTGCCACGTAGGTAGCAATATACTAATTTTAAACTAATAGTACACATCTAAAATAAATTGGAATTTTATAAATAAAGAATAAAATAAAAAACTGCTTGTAAATGTATGTAATTTGCTCAGATTCAATATCCCCAGTTTACCCATTTTATGGGTACAGGGAGTAAAAATATATATAAACTTTTTAACAACAAATTAAGATAAGTAAATAAAGTTAACAAGTAAACTTAGCCATGGCTACCAGCTACGTATTTTAAATTCCACAGAAGCTTCTGTTTCAACGTTTCCTATTATTTTCGAAATAATTTGATTTTTCGAAAATACTTACCGATGAGCGAATAAAGGATGTGTAAGCCCTGCTATTAAGTGATTTTACAGCACTCATGTTAGGAGATTGTGTAATACAAAGCTTTTCATTAACAGACATTAAGTATTTCAAGTCATTTGATAAACTCTGATCTTGTGACTTGGCAATCTCTTACAATCCCAAAACATATTTAAATATTTTCCACACAAAATGACCCCACTCTGTATTAAAATATGTGAGTATGTATATATGTATGTATGTACATATGCCACACACTTACATATCTAAATGGCATACACCAATTTCATTCATTATGGCATTTGCCATATATCGGTTATGTAAGTTATGTTTAGCCTGCCTGCTGATGTGAATTTGGTCATGTTCGACATATAAACCTGTGTTCTAATAGGAAAAATTAGCATAGTGTGTGTTTGTATGTTGAACAGTTAAAATATGGCCAGTTGGCTTGTTGGGGTCGATTTTTGCATAAATTAATGACAGCCAGAGACAAACAGAGAAGGGAGCTGGGGAATCTAAATACAAATTAGGTTACGTCGTCAATGTTGTGGAAAATAAAATAAATAAACCAAATTGGGCAAGATACTAAGTACACACAAGCATACATGTTCGAGTACTATTACTATATGCATTTGGCTGGGAAACACATTTGCTTATTATTAAGGGATCTGACCTACATTTTCAGAGCAAGCGGCAACACATGCAAAAGTGCAATTTCATTTTGCAACAAACAAATTAATAGCATAAGGCAAAAACAATGAGAGCCACACAGATAACAAATTACTTGCCATGAATAATAATATAGTGCAGTAACTAGTGTCCATGGACACGCCCACCATCCAGCTCGGGGCCCGTAATGAATTTCAGATGACAATGACGACAACGATGACAATGTTGACAAGCCGATGAGCATAAAAGATGCGCACAGAACCGAACAACCAAACATAAGTATATAAATTTATAGATGTACAAGACCAAGTGTTCTGGCTTTCAATTCCGACCCGAATTCACCAAACCCGACGCTTCCATGCTGCGCTTACTTTTACTAAGCTATTTGGTACCTTTTGGAATGACGCTCGAGTTTTATAATATAAAGTTTTTAGCGAGTTATCTTTCGCCTTAGGCTAGTAATCACAGTTTTGAACTGAGGCTTCATAAAACTTTTGCGTAATGTAGGCGAAATCTGGTTGAAATTGAATGAGAGAACGCGGATATTAAGTTAAAAATAGCCTCGAACGAGCTGAAACAATGAGCAAAATTTCATTACCGGACTATGGACGATTCATTGCGCCTGTGGATGAGTCTGTAGGTCGTGAAGAGGGAAACTTGCTGCAATCTTGACGACAATTGAAATGGAAAAGAAAATAAGTAAAATGTGCTCACGATGAGTGGACGACGAGCCGGCTTCCATTCTCGCCTGGTTACTTGGCCCAGCCATGCTGCAATTCGCATCATCATTTTCGTTGTCGCCCCCGCTGTCAACGTGGCTGTCAAGCTGTCGTCCCGCCGGCTGCGTCCCTTCCGCTGTCCCTCCGGTTATTTGCATTAAAAATATTATTCATTGCAATCACAAGGATTTGCACAAAAATGTCCTGCAATGAGCCCTGCCAGGGATGGGCGGCGGTCTGGCGCCGCTTTGTCTTCAACGAAATAAGCGGATAATGAAATAGTTGTGACACAATTTGGCATTGCCAAAAAATTACCCAGGATATGACAAACGACGAAACGCTGAACGATGAGTTACAAAATAAGGGACAAGAATGAGAAAAGACGCCAATTTAGGTTTATTAAAATTGATGACGATGCCGGCAAGGACAGCAAGCAAAATGAAAGGCTTGTATTAGAACGGAGTAATTACAAAGGCATCCAGATATAATGGATGTGAACTGAAGGAGTACATAAGCTTCCTGGTTGTTATCCTTTCATTTAAATTACTTTTATAACCACAAGGGCGTGCATTTTATCATGCTCTAAGTAATTTCCAGATTGCACACTTACGTATACGTAATATTCGCAGCGATATCATTAAATCGGCTGATTAATTTAAATTTTCGTTTTGCCTCGCGCAGCATTTGTTGCCACAGAGACAGCAACAATAACACGGCAACTAATTGCCGTGAATTTCAACAGATATGCGACTAATGTGCAGTTGCCGCCTCCAAAGTGGCAATAAATGCAGAACACACGACGACAGCAGCAACAACATCTGCGCTTTGAAGTTGCCCCATGTTGCCACTGCGGCGGCCAGCGGCGTGTGGCGGGTGGGGGGCAAACTGTCTGAGGCCAGGAGCTGATAAATTGGAAGTGCATCTGACACCGGAGCCGATGTATCTGCAGAAGATGTTGCAAGTTGCTGTTGTTGCTGCCGCTGCTGCTTGTATGTTGCTGCCGCTGTTGTTGTCGCTGCAGTTGCTAATGTGGCCGTTGCTGCTGCTGTTGCTGTTGTTGCTGATGTTGTTTCTGCTGCTGTTGATGTTGTTGTTGTTATTGTTGTTGCTGTTGCTGCTGGTGAGGCGCGTGTCTTGACTGGCGCTGCATTTGCATTTGCTTGCGTCGCCGTCGCTGCTTTCTTCGCCGCAACTCTGTCGGCTCCGTTAATGAAAATGCCAAACGTGGCATCGTCCGCAGTTTCCATACTCATTTTCCCCCTCTGCCCGCTGCCCCCGGCAGCTGCTTTTGCCACTCGTACAAGCCCAGCCGAACGTGTTACTTGACAGCGGCAACAACATGAGCAACAATAACCAAAAACGTCAAATCAAACTGCCCGACAATGGAATGCCCTGTAAACGAAGGCATAATGGAATCTAAGTAGGAGTTCAGTTTGAGTCCGGTTCTGACATGATATATTTATGATTGAACATTTATTTTTTTATTTTTTCTTTATTTTTACCCGATTCATTTAGATCTTATTTACGTATCTACTAAAATGATATCCATGCTGAAACTCACTTATCATACAGTTTTAAGTACATGTCGGGTTTGCGTTATTTTCAATGTTGACCTTTTAAGGAAATACGTTTTGCTAGTGATTAACACAGAACCGAGCAAAAATAAGGAATTTCCGCAGAGTATAACTTAGTCTGCTCTCAGTCTGCTTCTGTCATTCATTGGGAAGGTGAAGGAGGACAAAAAGGGTTATTCACTCTGTGTCTGAGCATCAATATATGTAAGCCACCAAAAATTCTTTCTTGATACTAACTGAGTTTTTTTGTCTCTCTTTGACAGTGTTCTACAGTCAATATATTTGATTGTATCGACTTTTTATTCGCTCTCCTCAAAAGGTGGTATATAATTAAAGTGCCGTTGGGGTCTTGAATGAAACCTTTAGCTAAAAGGAGAAATGAGGCGGAAATTCATTACAAAGTGCTCACTCGAAGTAGAGATCGCTTTCAAAAAATGAAGCTTTAATTAGATTTGTGTCCTAAGTTTAGGCAATTCTAGAGTTCCTTGCCTTAACTTAGGACCACACTTGCCTAAACTTAGGGCACATTCCCTTCTCTTTCGCACTCAGCCGCTCTAGGGACAACGTTCAGCTCTTTTCAGCTTGTCTGCGTGCAGTCTAACACTACGCACACCTGAACAAAATCAAGGACTAAGACAGAAGCCAAAGAGTCTACAACAAAAAACATACAACAAATACACACGCTTCTATAAGAGACTTACAATGATATCCGAATTTCAGTCAGCGATCTTATGATGAATATTAAAATAAATATATAAGATTATAAGATCTAATTCAAAATCTGAGCTTGTAGCGATCCCTAGATTTGTGAATGCTCCCTCCCCATCCTTCCTACTTCAAAACTGATCCGCTTTGGTTTTTCTTAGCTTTTATACTCGGTTTAAAAACAATTTTAGAATAAAGGATATTGGGCTTGTGAAATTTCCGTCTGTATGTCCGTATGACCGCAATCTTCTTCCACACCGTTGAAGTTAGAGCAACCAAACTTGGTACACATGTTGGTGTATACTCTTCAGTTGATTGTGTTAAGATCGACAAATATAATAGAATACAATTTAGAATCTCAAAATTTGATTTTCAATTAATTGCTGACATTGTGATTTGTTTTGCATCCAAAGCTACTATAAATCTTCTTCTAAGAACAAAATTGACGTCACATCAATACAAATTTGTTCTCTAAAATTCTCAATTTTGTCTAGTATGAATTTATCAAAATCAAGCAAAATATCAACGATTTTGGAAGATACGCTTAGTTGAATCGCCATTAGGAGATTTTTCACTTGCATTTTGTTGTTATTTCCATTTATGAAATTTACTTAAATTAACAGCGAACATGCACAAATGTAATTTTATTCGAAACTGTTGTAAACTGGTAGGGTTGCACAATCTTTCCTTTGATACTGCTTTCGTACAGGGTATATCAGCAATTGCAGCACACATGCAGCACTCGCATCTCTGTCGTGTTGGCGCTGGTCTAAATGAAGATGCCGCCTTCCAGCTGCACATCATCCAAGCTGCCAACTCCCAGCTCAACAGTCACGCTTGCTTGTCAAACACTCTCGACTCTCTCCCCCTTGCAGCCCTCCTGCAGCTCCGCTGGCTGCCCCTTTGCATGCTGCCACTCTGTTCGCTTGGCAAAATCCATTTGCATATTTGCATCCTTATGCCTGCCAGTTAACTGCCCCTGTGCCACCCGCTGCCATCACCCACCTCCCATCTTCCACATTTCCGCGTCGTCCCCCCGTCACTGGCACTCGCTTGCAGCGGCGCGGCTTTTAACGACAAAGTGTGAAATTTCATTGAATTTGAGCTCGTTGACAAAAGTGGAATGGCAACAACAACAGGAACAACAAAAGCAGCAGCAACAACAGCTACAACAGCAGCAACAACAACAACAAAAACAATAGCAATGGTGCAGGTGTTGCAATTTTGTAGTTGTCGTTGTTGTTGCTTTTGCAAATTAATTTAAATTATAGTTTTTGTTATCGTCGCATGCTTTTTAAGCGCATATTAGCCGAGAGACAGCGGGGGAATGGAGAGAAAGCGAGGGGCAGAGTTGCGGAGTGGGGCATGTGGCATGGGGATAGTTTTTCTGTGGATGCAGCTAATTTTGTGGAAAATAATAGCCGCAATTAATATGCCGTCAACGTCGTTGTCCTTGTGCATTATTATTTTATGCAAATTTTTATCACGTTGAAATTGGAGCAGAGGATTGAGGCACAGAAATGAGGTAGTCAGACATCTACATGGAATAGTTTTTTAAGTGCTTTGTTATGTGCAGAAGTGGTGTCATATGTAATTGGCAGTGGCGCCTGTCATTCTACATTAACGTGAACGAGTTTGGTCATACATAAAATAATATAACGGCTCAGATTTTACATTGCAATCATGGTTGCCTCTCAGTTTAGGCAGTAACTTTATCAAGCAATCAGTTTGGTATTGAATATTTCATTTCATTTCATACAAAACATTTTCAGTTAATTTCATAAAATAAAATAAAAATGTTCGGAAATAACAATACAAAACAAACTCTCACAACTTCTGCAGAGGAAGATGAACTGATTGAGCTCATTTTAGCACTTAAAAGACAGAAATTGTCCACGAAAGCTAAATATGTGCCAGACGACCGTAATAAACGCTTAAATAATAACTTTAACATCGTAGATGGGAGAAAACTCGACCAGGAGAAATTCAAACACAGACCAAAACTATTTTGGCATAGCAATGAATACATGAAGCAGGAGCCTAAAAGATCTATGCCAAACAAAGAAATATCCAGGAAACAGGACTCTAAACGATGTGTATCAGACAAGGAAAAATCAAGCGGCAAGGAAAACTCCAATGAGTTGCAGAATCAACTGAAGAATTTTCGGTTTCGTTTTCCAAGTAATGGAGTAACTGCGACTGTGAATTTGAATACTATTTCCCAGCCTGTCCAAAAGAAGCCTGAAATCAACGCGAGAAACGATGTCCGCTCTAGAAATGACAGGGAAAACACCAAAATACTGGAACTGGTCGAAAAGAAAAAGCAAATCAAGCGGGAGTTACCCAAATATCAGTTTGATCACATGTACTTTGTGCTGGACACCAATGTGCTAATACACAGTCTGTATCTGCTGGAAGACGTGGCAAACCTAGTGCCCTTTGGCACAACAGGCAGCATCCTTTACGTGCCGTATATGGTCATCAAGGAGCTCGACAAATTGAAGTCCTCGAAGACTGGCTTTGCCGCTAGGCGCGCCACACAGTATCTCAATGATAAGTTTGAGGAACACAAGAAAATAGAGGCCCAGTCGGCGGTGGAAAATGCACGGCAGCTCATCGAGGTGGACAGCGGGGACGATAGCATTATCAACTGCTGTCTGCAACTCAAGGCTCGGCTGCCACACATGATGCTGTTGACCAGTGACAACAATCTGCGGCTCAAGGCACATGCCTCATTTATACGGGTCTCAACTTGCACTGAGCTAACACGCTACAAACTCAACTGGTGGAGTTTGCCCAGGGATCGCCGCACTCAGAGGCACCAAAAGGTTATGGCTAGAATTTGAGTCAAAAATTTATATGTTTCTTAGTTAATTATTTTCATTTGGTTAATGTTTGTTTTTTGTTAGGTGTTCATTTCGTTAAAATTGCTTTGTTAACAGTTTCTTCGGTGTTATTAAAAGAAAAATTAGAAAATTAATTGCAAGACTTGCTCCTGTAAGTGTGTGTTGTCCTTTAATTACAAGCAGAACAGCCATTTGAATAAAACAACATGGCGACCATGCTGCTTCCGTATCAATGCATAAAACAATATCAACTTTTTCAAAATGGCTGCAATAACAGCAAGCAGCAAGCAGCATAGCAGGAGGCACAACAGCAGGACGAGCATCCTACTGACAATATACGACCAACTTTCGCACGCTAACGAACTTTTTCTATAAATCAAAATAATAACTTCTAAGCTGGGAACGACTTCCCAAATGGGGTTCCATTCCAAATCTACGCAATGAAACGTACGCTCCATGGAATTTGCTGCATTTTGTGTCTTTTTCGGTTGTCATCAACAAATGTTGCACAGCTCGACGTCGACGGAGACGGAGACGGCGAATGGAGACTATAGCCTGGCCGGAAAGGCGCAACCACAAAAGATGGGAGCGTGGAGGAGCAGAGCTTACTAGGAGCATGCGATAAATTTAATAAATTACAAACCAAATCCGCAAATTTGTTGAATTCCAAAAAATAAAAAGCCAAGAGACGGCAAATGACTACGGGTATACGGGTGTGAACTGAGCTGCCAGGAAGGGGCATGCCCCGTTCCGTGAACTGGCTAAGGCGCCAAATGGCAGTGGCGACAGTTGCACGGCGTTTTGGGAACATGTGAGACGCCAGCTGCTGCACGTGTGTCCTGGAAGCTTGTGGGCTGGCAAGGGGGATCACGAGGTGGGACGTTTGCATTTTGCGGGCAAAAGTTTTACTGTAAATTGCTTTTAATCTAATGAACACCGCTCAAGCACCCGATGTGGTACACAAAATAGAAAAGGGAGGTGCCACGACAAACGACCCCTGACGTCAAACTCATTTTTCCTCTGTGGTTTCATTAGAAAATTACTTAAGCTGCAGGCGCATGTATGTATACAACTGAGAGCATAGAGGGAGATATGAGGAGAAAGAATGGGGAGTAACCCAGCACTTGAGGTCAAGCCTTACGGCGTAAGGGGTTATCTGTTTTGGACAAAACAGCTGATTTTAGCTCAGCCTGGAATGGGTTAAATAAAGTGGTATTTAACTAATTATATGATGTAATTAAAGAATACTTCAGTAAACAAGAACATTGCACACAGTGTTGTCTTTCCTCTTTTGCGGCGCCTATACACAGAGAGAATTGAAGGCACAACTCATGCATTTAAGAAATAGCTCTTACAAAAATTAGGCACAAAATCGAGCTTAGATTAACTACTCACAGATTTTTGCCTTAGGAAGGGATGATTTCTCCTGCTGAGTAAATCACAGATTGTACTTTACTAACCACTGATTGTGTAGAAAGAAAACCAACTGATGTTTAAAATGATTCTGTGGGCAACTTCTAGATAATACGATAGATAAGTTCATGAGACCTTAGGACATGCATTGTGAATCTTATGTTATTTATGCCCTGAAAACACACCTATCAAATAACTAAAATATAATTATTTGGTATAACGGCTTGACACATCAAATTTTGGATATTCCTTACAGCTTTCGAGCCTTCTCCCCCGTAACAGCTGCTGCTACCTTAGCCTGTACCTCATGCTGCTGAAGCTTCTGCTCTATCCATGCCCTACTAGTACAGGGCATTTCAGGCTGTTCCACGTTATTCGTGGACTCCACGCAAAAAATCTCATGCAGATCGGTACAGTCCGTGTTGCAAATGTTCTTCCAGCCCTTGTCTTGGATGTGGTACAGTCGCACAATACCACCTGAATAGGCATCTTTGCTGGTGGCATGATAAATGGCTCGACGTGCCAAATCGTACGCCTCCTCATCGCTCAGGTCCCAACGGTAACCTGTGTCCAGGACGCCCAGGGCGTAGAGGGAACCGCTGCCTACCGAGAAGATGCTGCCATGCGATCGCATGCCCTCCGAGTCCACATATATTAGCTTGCAACCCTCGTCATCACATCCGGCGAGCATCATTCCCATGGAAAGCCCCATGCCCTTATACTGCGTGGATATGTTGCACATCATTCGCGCCACAGCATCTACGGTGATCCTGCGCTTGTAGCGTAGCTCGTGCAGGCGGCACTCGCGTGCCATCACTCGATCCCAGTAGACACAGTCGGCGGCGCCGCCGGCTAGGGTGCCAAGCATGTAACTGGTGAGCTCCACGATCTTTTTCATGGTCTGTGATCCAATATAGACGCCGGAAGTTGCCCGCGAATCGGCGCAAAGAATCAAGCCCCCCTGATACTTGAAGCCCAACGTCGTGGTGCCATGGTCGAAGTCCATACGCACTCTACAGTGATCAAGGATCCTGGGCAGATTCACAGCTGGCTGCAGGCGAAGTTATCAGTGGTTTAGGCGTTGCCAATATGATGAATTATTTATTACATTTTCAAAGGGTGGTGCCATTAATGTATAGGGATTGATAAAGTTCCTTGTGGCTATTTCAATCTGCTGCAGACTCCACTCCTTGTGGAGTGCATCGAAGCGATTCATAAAGGGCAATTTATTGACACCGCATATTGCTTCAAGGGCCATAATTGGAAGGGTATGCTCTAAATTTAAAAAGAATTACAAGTTTCAAAATTTTGATTGATAGTTCCGTGCTTTAAAAAACCTTAAATTTGTAGAATTCAATTTAAGTACAAATACATACAAGTAGACTAAATGAACTTAAAGAAATGTTCACTGTCTGCTTGTACAATTTTTGCTGTTGAGACTAAGTTTACTTCTCCTAAAAAGATAGAAACAAACCATTACAAACCATAGCTGTATTTATTCTGTTGATACATCATCTACATTACTAGCTACAACTCATACAATCGTTAAATATGATTTAGGCAAATTCTTGCATGAGAAGATTGTCCCCCTAAAATGCTGATAATTTGCAGTCCAAGTCCAAATCTCGCACTACACTTGGCGTCATCGTAGCCAACTTCAGCTTTAGTCTCTTCTTATTAAAACAGGTTCAACTAAGCTTCAATTAATTGCCAAGCCACTCCACTGGTTGAAAATGAAGTTGGGGAGGGGCTATTGGTGTGTCTGGAGTTCTCTAATAAACTGGCAGCGGAAATTTTTAACAAGTTGCTGTTTGCCAGTTCCCGGCTGGCCTGGGCTGTAATTAACGCACACACACAGGACCAGGAGAGGGTGGAGAAGATGGACGAGTAAGAGCATCCAACTGGGCTGGATCCCTTCCTTTGCCTTATGCTGTTGTTTCGCGACTTTAATGCAAGTCGCAGTTAAACTAGTTGAGATTTTGCATATCAGATTGCCGCTCCTGGCTCCGGCTATGGCTCCGACACCAGCTCGCCTTGTGATTTAATAATCAGCCAAACTGCCAACTACCAGCTACGAGCTACCAACCGGCAAAGGCTGCTGCCGCTTCTGCTCCAGGTCCAGCTCCAGCTGCAGAGCATCCAAATGAATGGCTTGCCCTGTTGCACGGCCATTAAGAGGGCAAACGAACTGCGAACTGGAGGCGCGTGCAAAATGAAATGTGGCAAACGCTGCACACGCATACCAGAGAGCAGCCACTTTGAACACTGGACACTGCACCAAAGTTGCAGCTGCCAATTTGCATAAATTTAGATCAGTGACAATTGACGTCCGAATCCAAGGGACAATATTTTGTAGGCGTCTCGCCCATCCCACCGGAGGAGAGTTCTACGTGCTAAACACGCAGCAAACATTTCGAATTGGCGTTTAATTAGAAACTACTGCATTTCCTGGGCATTTTGGGTAATCTATGTAGGTGCCCCTTTGCAGGTGTTGATGCCACTGGCAGTCCAATTAAAATGTCATGTTTCTTTGCAATGGCGCCAGATATCTCCAGGTTACTGCTGCAGTGGCTGCCACTTTGGTGGGCGTTCTCCGGCTATTGGAGCTGTGTCCTCTGCGTCTGCAGAGAGTTGATTAGCTGCCCATTAGAGCAGCGCTTAATTAGAGGTAATCGCGTTCATGACCTCCAGTCTACAGTCTGCACCGTGTAACTGAGAAGTAGAAGAGCATCCCAATGGACTATATACTCGTATTTAGTACTTTAGTCAGCTCCGATAGAATCAAATTTCAAAATCTGGCCTGCTTCCAATCAAATCAATTTATTCAGTTTAGAAATTGCTTTCGCTTTTAGATTTTTATTCCATTTGCCCAAAGGCAAATCTTTGCTAGCCAAATATTCAGTCAGATTTTGGATTTTAGAACATTTAACACTTTATAAATTTTGATTCATGCCTCGAATCGATTTGTTAACACGTTCTAACCAGTTTTTTTATTGTTCTTGCACGCAGCTTTGTATTGGGAAAGTGGAAAATCCCAATTTGTTAAAATTTCTGATTTAAAATCACAAAATTTTAGGACCAGGAACTGAATAACAACAATACATAATCCAAATGTAAAGTGTATTTAATTTTATTTCATTTTATTTAACTTTGCTTTCACTTTATTTTATTTACACTGGCGCTTAACATTATTGTTTCAAAATCTGGCAAATCCTTTGTTTTACTGCTTATTGCCAGCGAAACTTTCCCGAAAGAACTTTTAAGCTTGCTTAAGGCAGAGGAACGTGGCAGCAGCGAAAAACGCTTAGATTCAGTTCTGAAGGATGTTTTGGGCAGCTTTCATCATATACAGAAGTTCGGCTGTCGCTTCTGGTTTCCCTCCTGCTGCTCCCCTGCCATGCCATGGTCCCCATCGAGACAGGCGCATCCAATTTGCAGTTCATCATCTGTCCCGGGCCTGTCAGGGGCTTCCCGGGAGCAGCTCTACGCAAATTTTGACAGTGCGCCTAATTGAGCCGCAAACAGTTTTGACATTTGCGACCGCGCGTCGCATTTAATTTATTTTAATTGAAACAGCCCCGCGACGGGTTAGCCGGGCTAATCCTCTTGCCGGGCCACTGGCAGAGTTCAAAGTTGAGGCTCCAACTGAAACTGAAACTTTTGCCAAGTTGCTTATTAGGTCAACTTTGGCTGACAGCCTCTGCTGCAAAGCAGAGAGTCAAAGGCAGAGCGACCCAAAAGGGAGTCGGAGACCCAAAGCGAAACTATTTTTACAGTCGAATCGCTAACAAAGTATCAAATTTTTACGATGATGCATTAAATTAAAAAGTTTTCGCCTGCTTTTCTATGCCCCATTCCCCACAAATGATACCCTTACAATGAGATATAACAAGTGTGGCATAAAGTTTGGCATGTGTTAAGAGGAACATGTTGGGAAGATAATATTGCGTACTGTGGTTCTTATATACTTCATAAATTTCCATCAAAAATGTATCTAACTGAAGCTCAGATATGATAAGAATTTATGTACGACTTGATTTAAATTCGATGAATAAATTATGTTTTTAATAAAAAACATACAAACTAGAGCTATTTAATTTCTCAAATTTCGAATATTGTCTATACTTTCGATATCACTATCGAAACAGCTGGAACGCGATTTATCATAGAACTAATATTTCTTTGAACAAAATTACAAATTTTCTTCCAGAAGAGTATACAAACATTCGTGGCACAAAGCAGTTTCAAAGTCCTGCTCTTACGAGCAACAACTTTGGTTGCTTTTAACGACTTTGCATTGGTTTTCATTGCCAAAAGGCCGCTCCAGCTTTTGCATTGGAGCCAAAACCAAAAGCAGCCCGAGTTGAAGTCTCGTTTTGCTTTTATGGCTGACAACATATTCGCATTCCATTGCATTCAGATCTCACATCCTTGGACTTTGCCTAATTGTTGCGCTGTGGATTTTACGGCACTTTGAAAGCCGTTAATCCGCATTTTATGTACTTAATTAGTTTCCTGGCGCAATTTTATGACGCACTTTGAGCAATGTCTCGTAAATTTTGATGATCGATTTGCATCGATGCGCAAAGTTTGAAGTGCCAAGGAATAAGATTCAAAGATAAGGCCTAACTTGCATTTTTATTGCTCACACATCGTACAAAAGCTTTTCCAAATAGGAATTGAATTTCACGGCTGTTTAAGAGTATCTTTCAGCAGTTGATTTAGCAAACATTTTCAACCGTTTTAAAGATCCTGCTAACTTCGTGCATTATAAGGTAATTACGAGTATTTGACCACTTCGAGGCTTTTCGGTAGATTCCCTTCCCTTAAACAATACTAAAGAGAATTCTTTATCAATAATATAAAAACAGTTTGGATTTTGTCCCAGTTTGAAGCTACTATTAATGCCTTCACGTGGTCGAGTCATTTCGGAAATCATAAATTGGCACAGAATGGAGGGCATTGAATAACAGTGTGTTCTGACTTTAGCTGGAATGCATATGACAAGACGTGACGGGCCATTGGCAGCGCCTGTTAGCCAAGCAGCAGAAGCAGCAGCGGCAACAATTGAAAGGCTTTTATTGTTTGCCAAACGCGTCAAAAGACCACAGAAGGCACGCGCTTCCCAAAACCACGGGCGGTCCTTTGTTATCCATGGGACCCGGCGCGGCACAATGTCCAACAAAAAGAGGTAATGACCACAAGACCTGCTAATGGTGGCTGCCTTTGCTTCTGTTGAAGGCCACCGATGCGGCATCGATGTCTGTGACGGCCGTGACGTCTGCTCCAGCAGCGCGTTTATCGTTGCTGCCATTTGCATTTGGCCGGGCTGTGGGGCTTTGTTTTTCATGCCAGGCGCTTTGCTTTGCCCGATTGCAGCTAATTTGCGCACAAAGTGTGGAATTTTCTCGGCAACGGACCTTTGTCCATGTTAGGATCGGGATATCAATTGTCAGAGGCGACTGCCGCTGCTGTTCCATGCGGCACTAATCAAGTTTTTATATCAATGCACATTGCACACATGCCCAAGTGATGCACGTACATGGCGTCAATTACACAGCTCCAGCTTTCAGCTCAATGCGGGAATAAAAATCAATGGAACGCGCAATTGACAGAAAATTAGCGATGAAGTAGAGATGAGCAACATCTAATGTAAGTAGCAGCTCACCTGTTACTTGGCTTTAAAACATTCGATTACTGTGCATTTCTTATTTCTTTATCCCTGCGACAACTAAAGCACTAAAATCCCACAGGTCGAATACTGATCCAACTGTTGGGAATTGAAACACTCTTACTAGTGATGTAAGAAAAATATCGATGTTTCGATATTTCATTGCAAGTCCGTTGTGATAGAACATTTCATTTATCGCCAACATATCGATATTTTGCAAACAATCATCGTCTATACGTGGGACATTTCATCATCTCCTATGAAGGAAGATACATGAGTGGTATTCTAATGTGTTCTTATCGGCCTGTGACGGTAATTCTTTGGGCTGGCGCCCCCAGTTAAGGAGTTCTTCAAGATATCTGATTTTGGTCATAAATTCGTTGAAATATAATGAACCAATTTCTAGACGCCCAGACCCATATAAAGACATCATCAAAATGAGTGATATTAGTCTTAAGCGACGCATCTGAAAATTAGAAACCGAATTCCGGTGACGGAGCGGTAATTCTTAAGTTTAGGGGTCACACAAAAAGACTGCATCAAAATGCCTGATATTACTCTTAAACTACGCTTCTGAGAATTAGAAAGCAAATTCCGGCGGCGGAGCTAGACTTTCGAATTAAATAAATGCAAATAATAGTTGATCGACACGATAGTTGATACATTTTAATGTTGGAAAACATTGAAAAATACCAGAGCTGCCAGACGGTTAAAAATAAAACCGCACGTTTGAATATGTTTACAGAAATATGTGTAAGTCCCCTTAGAAATGTATATACATAACATCTTTTTCTCGCGCAATACATTTAAAACCCGTGCAACTAACATATATAATTTAAACATACATATACATCATACATATATCAATTATATTATTATATTATACCATTTATATATACCAAAGTCTGATATTTCATATACCACCTTACCTGGCTTTTTGACTATCCATTTGGATACTTGCTTGCAAATAAACTGTCACAGTCGCAAATACTGCTCATCTCTAATCTTAACCAGTAATCATGCTGGGTGAAATGCCCAGTAGCATTTACTATTATTAAGTGTAGCCAACAAAGCGGTAACAATCTCCATTGCACTTCAGTCGTTATTGTCAATCAATATAAAATTGCCAGGAGAATTGCGTTATCAAAGTCAATTGCTCGTGGTATTAATCTAAGTGCAACATGTTGCAATTGGAAAGAAAATATGAAGAAAATATAAGCTACATAAATACGTATGTACGTAAGTATATACATGTAGTATTTGTGATCTGCTGTTATTGCAGATTATAGAAATCTTCTATTCAGTTCTTTTTGCTTTAAACGGAACAGTTGAAATGGAACATCGAGCGATACCAAACGATAACTTATCGGCGTACATTTATATGCAAACCTGTTTTTACGATGCGTTTGCCTCATTTTTAATGACGCCCCACCTGAGACCAATTGGCAAAAACAAGCCTGATGAAAAAAACAATTTAATTAATTGCATTGTGTGTCCATGCACAGCGCAATTTACATGCCTAGGCCTCACGTATAAATATTTCAATGGCCTTAATTAACCAAAAAATGTTGCAATTAATTGACTTTGCTGCTCAATTTAATTAATTTTTTTGCAAAGGGCGATACGTGAAACGTTTAGCTGCAGCGATGGTTAAATTAGGTATTTGGTTGTTAACTGATGGCAGTGTATTAATCAAATTGTGTGCAAATAGCCCACTTTCAAAGTGCTTCTAAATTGCTTTTATTTTACTGGTAATCAGCTTTACCGATTCATTTAACAGGCTTGCAGAGATAATAAAAAATACATGCCAAACTGATTTAAAGTTTTCGAACCAGTTAATCAGAGCAAAGTTAGGTGTTGCACAGGACTGTCGCTAAAGAGAAAGCACACTTCAACTATCATGGCTATATATACATATGTACGTACATATAAGCTGGTCACTGCACAGATTGATTAACTCCATCAACCACAACAATTTTTTAACATTATTGACGAATCTGTTTTGCCTATTTTATCTTATTAATTTCATATACGGTTAGATAGAAATTATCTCTGTATTTATGGCTTCTTCAATTTATATTTGAAGTTATATTTTAAAGGAAATTTTAAAAGTCATGACATTATAGGAGTTAATCAATCTGTGCACTGACCGGCTTATATATTTATAATCTTACTCAGCTTAATAATTTATTTATTTACGGTTATCTAAACTAAAATGTTCACTGGACATTTTTTCATAATAGCATTGATTTTATGATTTCACAGCGCCACACATTATTAACCACAATTATTATTAGGGGAGAACACCTTTATACATATTATTTTAAAACACACAAAAAAAAACACAATTTGCATAAAATGATTGGCAAACATCTGCCACTTTATTATAAAAATGTTTAAACCATTTGGAAATTATAAGCACAAAACAAACAAAAAACAATTTCAATTTCTATTCGAACTAGTCTCTCAGTTTAAAGCTATCGTGCCATAGGAATGATCGTTCGACAACTGTGTTTTTGTATGAACAACTTTTTTGTTTATTAAGGTATCCTTACCAAACTTTCCCAAACAGGGTCTCTAGAGAGTTTATACAATCTGACTGAATTTGGTCAAAATCGGACCACTATATCACTATATCAAACTTTTTGCTTGTACAAATATTTTATCCAAACTAAGTGAGAGTTTTATTATACTTCAAATAGTTTCCTATAGTTTTATCAAAATAAAAAAATTTGTATAAAAATTAATTCCTGCTAGGGTATATAACCTCGACACTCCGAATATAGCCGTTCTTTCTTGTTAATATTAATATTGATGGTCCAGTTTACAAAACTTAAGCTAACAAGCAATTTTATATAGCGCTGGCTGCTATATTATAATATTCTAAAATATATGTATATGTACAAGAATTTCTTATCTAATATGATAATTAATATTACTGTGTGTTTATACAAAGTGTAGGTGGGCGATAATCTATGTTTTTGAATGTATGTTATAGTGTATAGTTACTTAATACTTAGCTTAATAATAGTTAATTAATAATGTTATGATAGTAATAACCTATTTAGGCCAAGATATTTTATAGATACATATAATAGAAAAACAGTAAATTGAAAAATTTAAAATTTTTTAAAAACCGATTAAAACGTTTTGAATTACATATTTAAACTAATTATTTGGGGCGAAGCATATGTTGTGCAGCAGAGAAATAATCGTGGATACACCTCCGACCCTATAAAGTGTATATAGTACATATTCTTCATCAGTATCAATAGCCGAGATAAGTTGAAAAGCCCCAGCAACAAAATGCCACATTGCTTTGTAGCTGCGGCATGCTAAAGCTCTTTGCAATGCAGCTACTAAGAAAAGTGTCAACTAAGGTGAGATCCTTGTTTGTACACTTTTAATTGTACTGGCGACAGGTGGAAGAGCAGAGGCTCTGCTGCTCACTTGACCCACTAAGGCGCCAGCGGGTGAGGGCCGAGGTCAGAGCGAGGCTTTCGTTACGTTACGTTGGCGACAAAAACCGCGACCGTTTTCTTGGGGCAGCAAAAACAAACAACTTGCAGCGCACATAGGGAACAAAGCAAGGACATTACGAGTAAATGTAAACAGCTTAATTAAAAAATAAAACTCCGTTGTGCGTCACGTAGCTAAGACCGCATGCATTTTGCTACATAACCTCAAAGTGCAGCCAGGTGTATGGGCATGTGTGTGTGTGTGTTGGGATGTGGGTGGGGGTGAGGGTGAGGGTGAGGGGTAGTGTGTGAAAGTGTGCGTCTGTCACAGCAGAACGCCCACGTGACCGTCGCACTTTATTTGGTTAAATGCACGAAAGTGTTTTTAATTTAATTTTTCGTCTTCTGCACTCTTTTTCGCGCTCTTTTCCATTGCACTTTTCCGCAGCTCCTAATTAAAATGAAAGTAATTTACCATCAAGCAAGCAACGTTAGCACAAGTATAAAATATTTTTAGCCATACGGAGAGCTCATTAAAAACAATTTTCAAGCGCTTCGCACATTTTTGAGAATTAAAAACTGAAATAATATACGAGTACACACAATAAGCACATGTGTGCATATTTTCGGTTTAAATGCAAAAACAAAAATAAATTTAAGTTATTTGTTTCGCAATTACTCATGCAAGTCCCGCTGAGTCCTCGGCTCCGTCGGGCGGACGTCCTCAACTGTTCCCTAAGTGTTTATCTTGAAACGATTGTAGTGGGTATTTTAATTTTGTCCTTAAAATGTTTGACGATTTAATGGAGGCTTTTTCTATCCCGTCTGTCTGTTATTCGTATGTAGTAACTTGAACTCGATCGAATTGGATCATGATATTGGGTGAAGTGAAGAAAATTCAATTTTTTTTGCATAAACTTTAAGGTCTTAATTATCATAATTCGATTTTTTCTCAAATATGCGTCGATTCTTTCAATAACCTTTTGGCATTTTTAAGATAATTACATTATACCTCCCTCATAAAAGCCCTCGTCCCTATTTGCAAAAAAACTGGGGGTTTTTGCAAGCTACTTTTGAGGCCTATTTTTGTACTCGCAAAATCGTTTGCTATAGACAAAACTGAGCCAACCAATTGCAAAACTGTCAAGGAAGTGTTTTTAGTACAAGATATCATTTTTCTAACGCCATCTTGTGAAAACCAATTGGACTTTTCCAACGCAAGATATCGACTACCAAAGCCATCCATTATAGAAATTTCCTACACCTATTCCATATAGCTGTCACTGTCTTTTTTCGATTTTCTTAAAACCTCGATTAAACTTAACAACTGGGAAGTTTTATCATGCTCTACTATATTATCCATATATATACGCTGTCATAATAACAAACAACCAACAAAGGTTATTGTATAAGCAACTTTATTGTTTTAATGGTTCTGTTAATGTTCTTGGTTGACAAGACTTTCTTGTATACAAACATATCGTCTGCGAGGGTATTAAGTCTTCGACACCCCGAAGTTCTTTCATGTATTTATTCAAGCCAAACTTTTCTTTTAAATATTTTTCATACTTACCCCATGAGCTGCTAAAGTTTGATGCACAGGAGAGTGCATGGGTGGGGGGAGTAAGAGAAGTGATTCTTGTGTATCGCTCTTCATACATATGCAAGTGATTCATGCCAGGAGTGAAGCAACGTCAATGGGGCATTTAATTATAAAGTTTGATTGTTGCAACTTTGCTTTCAAACCCAGCAATATGGTCTTAAGATCCGTTCACTGGGTCAGAGCAAGACAATTTAAAAGTTAAAGCTTATGTGGTGTGCTTTCTTCCATGGCGTTAATTGTGTTCAACTTATATCTGTTTATTACAGATTTCACTAATCTTCACAGACTTCAAGTTCGAAATGAAGAGATTGTAGACATAGCATCCCAATGGAATTGACAGACTCTTGCCCACGTTCATAAAATGGCTGTCCAACAACCGATTGTGTTGTTAATTCATTTAAGATCCTACAAGTATTCCAAACATGTTTTCAACCACACTTTGCATGTCCTTTGATGGCTCTTCAAGTTGCCCTGGCAATATTGTTCAGCCATGCGTTGCACTTTCCTCAATTTGCATGCCAAATTGTTTACTTCGAAAATTCAAATTGAGTTTTATGTATTTCGTGCATTTGTTGTTTACCTTTTAACTTGTATGAAATTAATTTCGTTATTTTCCGCAAAACCAAGGATGAAAATTGCTGTTTGCAATAGGGAGCATGTCAGTTTTTATAAATTGTTGTATGCATTTGAACCGACATACCTAATCCATATAGTACATATGTATACATTGCTGTTTCATAAATTTTAAGCAAATATGGTATAGGATTAGGTGTGCTTAATTATTGCCTGAATTACTACTTCTTCCATTTACATTACACAATGGTCTCGAATTTAATTGGCAATACAAACTGCAATTTTAAATAAAGTAATGTCGGATGAAAATAACATGTGAAAAGCAATTATGTTAACAGAAGGAAAAGAAAGATGGTTGTGGTTTCTATGGATTAGGCGACAAATTATTAAGTGGGAGGAATATATGAAAAGATTTATGAAAATGTACGTGGAAGTGGGTAAAAGTTGACACATTAACACCCAATAACAGCCCAATTACAAATCAATACTTTGTTTGCAGAAATTGATAATGGGTTTGGCACGAGATTCCCGACAAATATCCGCCAGTCTCGGACAAGTTTTATTAATTCAAACATCCCGCTAATACACTCAGCCCGCTTTTGAGCGAAATTCTTATCTTCCACAAATGTATACCCTATGTCCCACTATTTGATATGAGGACTACTGAAATATTGAGCTGAAAATTCTTTTTAAATGCCCAAAGATAACAAACTGGAAAGAGAACATTGCCGCCAGGATCTCCCGACTGCAGTGTTCTTACTTGTGGCTTAGAAAATTTACAGAGTATTATCAAAAACATTTCATGAAAAATATGTTTTTATAAAAAGACATCGGTTTTTGGGTTCTAGACCTGATGTGCACACTGGAAGACTTCACCCATAAATAAAAAAATAATAACATATATGGAATGTGTTCAATGTTACAGCGAATAATAACGAAAAACAATGTATTGCAACCACTCTTATAAAATAAACCTTTTTGCCAGCACACCTTTATTAGGAGTAGCCCGGGCCAACAGGACGTATGAGTTGCATGATCCCCATGGCGTTGCTGTTGGCACACACCTGAGCCTGACGCTCACACCCACGCATCTGTTGTCTGGCAACACTTTGCGCTCCAATGGCGCTATGAAAGCTGGCGAATGTCTATTTAATAGTGTCTGCCGATGTCGATGCAGACGCCATCGGCAGCATCAGCTGCAGCTGCAGCGTTAACTAACAGACACGTGGACCGGGATGCCCAGTCGGAGCGGCAGTGCTGCCATCATCACCGTCACAGCTGACATCGCTGTCTGCGGTGTGGCGACCGCACCTGCATTCTGTGCTGCGTGAAGACCGCAACGCGGGCGGGTGGGAACCGAAATGAAGTCATAAAGTCTGATTCCGCCTGCTCATGCTCATTACCACGTAGCGACGCAGTCGTGTAGCATGGCAACGATAATGATGATGAGCATCATGATGTTAACTATTGGGCAGCAGGGAGCTGCTCTCGTTTTGGGTTGCTCCTGGCTGCTGCCAGCGCTCATTTATTTTCCAGCAGCTGCTAAACTTTTTGACCATAGCTGACACTTTCATGAAACAATTTAAAAAGTCATTGTCATCAGCAGGCGCACGCTTCCGAGTCCTGCTGTAAGTGTCCTGTCAATGGCGTCGTTTGTTTTGTTGCCCATTACAGCGGTCGTTGTCCGAGTCTAGAGTGCAAAATGAAATTGTCATTGCTGAAAATGAGCAAATATCGCTGTTAGCGTATCGAAAGTGAAGTATACGCCCCGTAAGCCCCTGTGGCTGCCTTACCTATGTCAACTATCTTATACTATTGTTGGTAGAAGCACTATTCTTATTATCGTCTTATCTTTTAATGAACTTATAAAAACACTTGTGCAAATATCCGACCTGCCTGAACTCAGCTGAACCTCAAATTTGTCCATAAGAAGGATGTGTAAACTTCGTCAAGCCGATAGATATCCTTACAGTTATGTCAAGTTTTGTTTTTCGCCACGAAACTTTCGAGTTAATGCGAGTCCTTCTTTGTTGTGTTGTGGGTGGTGCGGGTTGCGTGACATTGCAATTTCGAAAACAATTTCAAGTTTCTCGACACGCCCAACTTGTTGGTGCGCTCCTCCTTGGCCAAGTGCTTTTCAGTTTAAAAACTTGACAGCAAATGATGTATGCTATGGGAGAATGTAGAGTGCAGTTTGGCTGCTTAAAGAGTGCTTTGTTTTACCAAAAAACTTAAATTGCCCTGCTCTACAAACTGTTACTTTTAGACAGTATTAGACACATAAATGACCAACCCCAAGTTATCCCAGTCGGTAATCATGTGTACTATATTTGCTCATCCAATACAGAGAGACGACGAGCTTATAGTCATTCAATGTTTTCAGTACCCATTAAAGTTGTTACGCTGCTTAAATTCATTATTACTTGGGTGTAGGAGACAGCTTTTGATACTCGCATTCAGCTCCCAGCTGGGTAATTGCTGCCTGCGAAGCCACAAAATTTATTAAGCGTAAAATTAAATGCATAAAATTGCATGCTTTAAATTCAAATGCAGCGGAGCAGCAGCAGGAACAACGGCAACCACAAAGTGTCGAAGGAACCCATATCGCACAAAGTTCAAACAAAGCAGCGGCTGCCAACCCCCAACCCCCAACAGCCCAACTCCTCTAGCCCCAGTCGCACTAAATTCAACTTATCGACAGACTGCAGTGGAACGTGTTGCGATAAGCACCACCGCATAGCACTGACTGGGCTGCACCACCCATCCACCATCCTTCTATTGCTGTTCCCTGCTGGCAGCTGGAAAAATTTGTGCCAGCTGATATGTAAGATACGGCGAGATATATTGCCACTTGATAGGCAAAATAACTTTTGGCTTAAGGTAGGCAGCGAAGCGTCTGGTAATTTGCAGCTTCCATTATATTGTAAAAAGCACTATAGGTAAAAGTCGACAATTTATAGTGTTCCGAATCATTCGTAAGTTTTAACTATAAAACGTTTTTATGACGTCTGGTGAATTATGTATTAATGTAAGGCTCAGTTTCTCATGACGCTGAGTCTTCCTCAGAATGGAAACTATGTCATTCGTTTACATTTATGAGTATACATATGAAATAGCTTCCATTACATTGTAAAATGCACTGTAGGTAGAAATAGACAATTTATAAAATATTCCGAATTATTCGTAGGTTAAGTTTGAATAGTAAAAAGTTGTTTGGACGTCTGGTGAATTATGTATTCATGTAAGGCTCAGTTTCTCATGAATCTGAATCGCTGACTCTTCCTCAGAAAGGAAACTATATCATTTGTTTACATATACGAGTATAAATATAAAATAGCTTCCATTATATAAAGTATTCCGAATTATTCGTAGGTTAAGTTTGAACAATTAAACGCTTTTTTGACTTGTTCTGAATTATGTATTATGTAAGGCCCAGAATCTCATGAATCTGAGTCGCTGAATCTACCTCAAAAAGGCAACTATGTCATTTATCTATATATAGGAGTATAAATATGAAAAACCTTGCACAGCCCTCAAAAGTTAGGACGCTGAAATTTTCACTTTAGTGCATTCTATAGAGGGATTTAACTTTTCATTTTTTCACCCACAAGTGTGGAAAACTTGCAGAAAACGGCTGGATGAAACTTTTTGCTTAGCATCCAATCGACTTAAAGCTCACTGTCAATGATCTATACAAAAAATCATTCGAGAAATATTTTCTTGATTTCGAAGAAATAGAAATAAATACGAGTAAAATTTCATCGTCATCCATCAACTTCATACTAGTTTTGAAAGCCCTTTATTTAAAAATAAATTTGTCCACAGTGTTTTCAAAATGTGTGGAAGCTCCAACATACACATATCTCTTGATTTAATTGCGATTGGCTTTATTATTATTTTCATTATAAATATATAACAAATAATTAATCATAGTAATTACGGATTTTCCCAATTGCGGAACATGGAGATGTCAAAGGGAAATTTATAAAACTGAGGAGTTCTTTGTAGCTCCTGCACAACTGTACTGGAAGTGAGATAAATTTGAGAAGATGAATTCTACATAACAAGAAAGAATTTAACGAAGTATCTTTGGCTCGGGCAACACCTGCTTGTAATAAATATTAGCATTGATAATACAATTGCACTGCTCTCAACTCTCAAACGTAAGCCTTCTCGTCAACATGAGAAATTGGTCAATCGAATATTTAAAAAGTTAATGTATTCCGTCTAGGAAAATTTGCACACACAACCGTTAAATAAGCATATATTCACCATCAAGTATTTATTATCAAAATAAGACCTCAAGCTATTGTCTGCTTGTAGGTGGCTTCCACCATCTTAACAACTAGTTATGTCATCTGTTGGCATCACTCAACCACCTGCAATCTCCTATGTATTTGGCATTAGAAATTCATGAGCTCCGTCGCCGGCTCATCAACAACACAACAAAGTCAGCAAGAGGAGGATGCCAAGGATAAGTATGGCAACCCATCTTGCACTTTGCAGTTTTTGTTCTTTTGTCCTTCTCACTCACTTACTTACGCAACTATGCTTTAGAAAAGACCAGCTGAGGTTGAAGCCGACGTTAGCACCACCTGGCGTTCCTGCATAGTGTAAAGCTCATTATCGTAGAGATTATGGGCGCCTTACCTTCTAGGAAAAGCATCTGAGTCCAGTTTGGCTTATGGTTCAACAAGGACTTACGCAAGTGTTGCAGTTGTAGAGGGGAAATTTATATTTATTGTACGAACAGGGAAATATTCAAATATGTAGTTTAACTTCGGGGCGTGCCATGAGAAAGAGGCTGAGCCATTTTGTAGAACTCATTGACGTTTCTGCCGACCTGAAACTCTGGATGATAATTGAGCACATCCAACTGGAGTACTTTATAGGTGGAGACCAGCCAGTGGCCCGCACGCACTGTTGGCGGCAAGGAATAATCCCTCCGGAAGCGCACAAACAGTTCGACAAATATTATAGGATGTGGTACCAACAATTTACTGGTGTCTGCGTATTGCTCAATAATATGGCGCACCTCGCGAATCTCCCACCTCGAGCTGAAATCGTTGGTGCGCCGGCACGCCAAGAAGATCATGTCCACAAAGGCGAATTTGTGATCGTAGTGCGGCATTTGCTGCACTTTAAGGGGAATAGCACGCTGGATATGCCGTTTCTCAAATCGTATGAGCTTATGTGGCCAGTTGTTGGATTTCTGCTCCGTCGACTTGAAAAGATCATGCTTGATCTGCTTGTAGCCCATGGGCGTGGTGCATCGTTTGAGGTAGTGGTCCTTCTGCTCCAGTATGAACTTGGTTACGACCAGCATCGCTTCTTTGGAGCTCTCTACGAACTGTGATTCGACAAAATTCCAGTCCCAGAGTAGCTTTAACTTCCAGAGATTAATCTTTGTTGTCAACATTTGCCAGGGGCTGTACACGTAAATTAGCATAGGTAATGACATCAACGAATTTCTATCCCCATCCTTAGCGCGCATTATATCCACCTGCAGTTGCCACTTGGTCTGGTCATGGGAAGACGCTGGAGCGCTGTCCGGGCTACGATGGGCACGGGCATGATTTTCACCTAGCATGCCCAGTCGACAGAACTGAGATCCCTTGGTGAGTAACCTATTGCGCCTCATGTTTCGGCGGTAAAGCGCCAAGGGGGCACAGCGAAGTCTATGCGGCGGTCTTACCGACATATTCCCATAATTTGTTTCCACTGAAAAATTTTGCTTGCTTAGCCGAAAGTTTTTAATTTTTTTCCTGAGCTATGCTTTTATTTTGAAAAGGAAATCACTACAAGTTTTAATTTGAATATGATTATTATTATACCCCCTATTCGAGTGACGAGCAGAAACGCCGTTAATGTTATCACAAATAACAATCAACTGGCCGGAGTGAATATCAATAGAAAAAGAACAAGCCAGAACGTTGCAGACGGTCGTAGCCGACAGCAGAATACTCTGTTCCCAGTTTGGTATAATTTGGGTATTTGAATGGGACGTGTCTTTTACACAGTAATCTGTAATTCTGACTTTACCTGTACAGGGGGGCGTTCTTGACACTTTATAAACTGAGGATATGCACCAATATGTTTAGCAAGTATGGTTGCTCTAGCTTCAAGGATGTGGAAAAAATTGCGTTCATACTCAGAAGAGAACCTTGGACCAACAGTAAACAACGGTGGCCGGGGAGCGAAGGTATGGGTAAAATTTTTTTGAACATATTAAAGGATAAACTCAAAAAAAAAACCTGAAAACCATCGCATTTCACATTTCAAGACGACAACGACCCAAAGCAAACGGCTCACAATTTATAATATGGGTAGCTTTTACATTGGTACATGTCTTGCCATATTCGACACAATCTCCATATCTAAGCCCAATAGAACATTTATGGGAAAAACTAGATCGGGGGTCAAAAATTGTGCCGTTTCCAACAAAAACCTGTTAAAGACGGTTTTACTGGAAGAATGGCCATATATCGGGGCGGTAACGACCAGAAATTTGGCTTATTCCATGCCAAAACGTCTTGAGGCTGTTATAAAACAGAAAACTTGCCAAAAAAATATTAGTTACGTTAAATATGACTTTTTACTCCCAGTACCCATAAAATGGGTAAAAAGTGGGTATTGGATTTGTGCAAAAGTATGTAACAGGCAGAAGGAGACATCTCTGACCCTATAAAGTATATATATTCTTCATCAGTATCAAAAGAGATTTCGATTTGGCATGTCCGTCTGTCCGTCCGTATGAACGCGTCGATCTCAGCAACTATAAGAGCTAGAGACACCAAATTTGGAATGTAGGTACCTGTGTAGCATACGCAGATCAAGTTTGTTTCCGATCTCAGATATCTCCCCCCGTTCCCACGCAATTCGATCAAAACGTTTTACAGCCATACTTTTAAAGATATAGCTTTGTCCAAAGTCGATCGGATAATAAACACGGAAGTTATTCAACAAACAAGATTCAGTACTGCAGCGAGGGGGGGAAGAAGCAGCACAGCCACTACTTAAAATGCCTCGTTGCGCTGTCGCCTTGCTGTCGCTTGTGTGTGTGCGTCTTTGTGTATGTGTGTGACTATGCGTAAATGTACGAAGAAGCGATCGGAAATTTTCGACCTGGGTACAAGGAGTTTTGTAGTCGGGTATACTCGACTATAGCATTCTTACTTGTTATAACTTTAATTTTAAGTGTGCCAATACTTTTGTGCATTGAAAGTGAACCATTATTGATTAAATTAGATTATTAAAATTAATGTTATATTATTATTATAAAATGTTAACTGATTCTTATAGAAAATATATTTTAATTGGATGTTTTCTACCAAAAACGGCCCCAAAATGTGTCCAAAGTAGAACATTCTTGCTGTCCCAACACATTTGCTTCAAGGAAATCTGTCGAAAATGAACACAGTTATGATCTAAGATATGTTTAGTTCAATCACAATATAGTTTAAATTATATTTTTAGAGACATATATAAATATGATATATTTAATGCGCCAAATTCATGTACGAGAATGTATTTTGCCTAAAGTTTGTTTTTATAGAGGCAGCTTACTCGAATATTGACACTGTAGTCACGATTTTAATACGTGTTTTGTGTAACAGCCTTTTGTTGAGGCAATTGTATTCATCCATATGATTTAACAACAATGAGTTCTAATTGTGCCAACATGAAGATAATCGATTCACCTGCTCTGTGACTGAGTTTGTTGATGATGCCCTGTGCGATCCCCCAGGAGTTTTGTGAGCATTGATTCGAATGCAACTTAGCATCGTGCAATTATCGAATGCATTATCCTTTGCGAAACAACTGTAACGCCCTTTGCCGCTGCCCCTTCAACTTGCGCCTGCCTTCATAGTTGCATTTCATGTACCAAATATCCCCCTTTTGCCGACCCCTTAAGGGTCTGACTCCATTTGTTTGCCCAAGCAGAAGTCTGTATGTGCACTTATGTATGTTGTGTGGGGGTGTGTGTGTGCACTTGGGCTCTGCTAACTGAATACAAACAATGGGATACGAGAGACAGGCAGACACGCCCATCCACCGCCGCCCAAAGACATGTTTACAAACTTATTTCATTTGGGTTAATTGCTTCGCAATTGCTCTCAAATTTGCATTCGAGCTAAATAATTTTGCCTAATGTCGATTTCAATTATTACTTATATTTCTATAGAATAATTATAGATACACATATGTTATGTAGGCAGTATGTATGCTGTTTAAGTACAAGGACTACAAGTATGTAATTTACGTGATGAAGTTCCTGCCATGTAAGTACACAAAGCAAGGACATACGATAAAATTCAAATTGCTTTCCGGAAAACAAAACACATTTGTCAAGACTACCCAATATAAGCTGACTATTGAATGGAGAAAGACAATTTTATATACGAGCCTGTAAACTCTCAATTTGTTTTGTGTATTATTTTATTTATTAGCTCACATTCAGAGCCTTAGGATGCTCTATGAGCCAACTTAAGTCTAGTGTTTAAATTCGAATGCTTCGTAGAAATTTATTTGCACTATTCATAAATCGTTAACCTGGCAACTCTATCCAAAGCACTTTTACTATGAAAAAATAACAAAATAACAGTGTTGGATTCTCCTAAATATCTACAACCTTCAAATTTGGCTTATAAATTTTTAAAAACCCATGCAGAAAGTTTTTAAACAAAACAAAATTTGCCGATTACTTATATGGTAGCTAAATGATATCGTTCGAATTTGATTAAATTTAATATTGAAACTTTTACTTGCTAAGCATCATCAAAATATCTTGGAATAGATATAGATTTTTAACAGCAATTAAATTTTTAATTAATCTTTCCCAGGACAGCTATATGTTATACAGGTCCGATACGGCTCGTTCAGACATAAGAATGAACTGTGTGCAGCAAAAAGAATCATCTGTGCCAAGTCACATCTAGATAGTGACTAGATACAGACAGACGGGCATACGGACCGACAAAAATATATTAAGAATATATATATTTTATGGGATACATATTCCCTGGAAAATGTATATGACCCTCTACAAGTGTATCAAATGCAAAGAGTACAGTTGTTATATAAAATTCAAATATAACCAAGTACAGTTTGAGCTCCAGAAAGAACAATTTATTGGTTGTAAATGTTTACTGTCATGTTTAAATCTTACCCAATTTATCACATAAATAGAGTCCAATAAAAATGTACCCAAACTTATGGAAATACACACATAAATGCCAACAACAGCGATCAAATGCAGCATCTGCTCAAAACTAAGAGACGCAACAGAAATAAAAATATTTTGCCGAAATAACCGTGCCATACAAATCCTCATGTAATCGCCCCCAGAGCAACACGACATCATAGAGCACAAAAGTATCGCAATAAAATATGTTAAGTAAATACGGAAAGGCAGATATGAAGTAGGAGTAAAAGAGCTAGAGAGAGGCAGAGACTAAACAATAAGCCAAAAAGTACGCTTGATTAAGTTTAACTTCCGGTTTGTTATAAATTGAGCATTTATGTGGGATTTGTTTGCGAAAACAGTTTCGACTTTGTTGGGTACAACAAATGTTTGCCAGTCGGCGACGGCCCATTGAGCTGCCAAAAAGAGGCGCATGTTCATGTGGGCATCTCGGTTTCTGCCCGGCTCCTAGTGCTCTGTGTGAGCACGCTTGTATGTCTATTTCCGGCGGAAGTGGTGAATAAAACATGAAACGAAATAAAATCACAAGTCTGCCTGCTAAGTATACTATGTACATACATATGTGAGTATTGGCAGCAGGGGCAAACACATTCATTGGCCAAAAGTGAACTTCCGTTTGCCTTGTTGCCCGTTAGATTAGTTTTTCTCGTTTTGGGTGCAGAACGCAAAATGTCTAAATTATTCTGAAAGTCAAATCGAAGCAGCCAAAACTTAAATCGCAAAATATGCGGCCTGCACATTTGTTATAAACTGTGGCATATCCCCAGAGCTACCCGGCCAGTGCCACTTGACATAAACACTGGTAACAGCTACAGCTGCCAACTGGGCAGGCATATGATATAAGGCCTTTAATATCCGTACATAAAATATTCAATTTCCCTATGACAAAACTAGGAAATAGGCAACAGGCGTTACTACCTGCTGCTGCCACAAGATATGAGAACTTGATTCTCAAAACAGTACTTGGGGGCACCCACATTTTGCATTACATCGATTGTATTTCTATTGACATTGCAACCTAACGACAACTTTGCTGCACCTCGATGCACCGGTCCGGATTGCCATTTTGTCCTTTTGCACAAAAAGTTCAATATTTATTAATATACTTTATTATAGAGGGAAGTAAAAGTAGCATTTTTTTGTACATTTTCTTGAAGCCTTTTTGTTGGCAATTGGCTAACAGAAAATAATATGAAATGTGAACAACGACGAACGGCGTGCTGAATACCCTTGCAGCAATGTTTTTCATACAAAAAATCAATTATCCACCCATCTTTCCTACGGCAGCTACATATATGTTATAGTGATCCATTCTGCCGGCAGCGAAGAGAAGGATCCTTACCAAGTTTCTTTAGCCTTAAAACAGAGATACTAGTTGACATAGGAACAGACGGACAGACGGGCACCGCTATATCGACTCGGATTTTGATGCTGATCAATAATATATAAAATCTGAGTGGGGTCGGAAACGTCTCCTTCATCCGTTACACATTTCGTGACGAAATTATTTCATCATGCCCTCTGCAAGGGTATGAAAACAAAGTATGCAGAGGGAAGTTTTACAAAATATTTATATTTAGCCAAAGCATATAAAGTCACGACTCTATATTCCTTAGTTGATTCAATGTTCAATTACATTAAATAATCTGTTTCTTGCTACAAAATGGCACTTTTGATTGTGTGCATCACGATTTATCAATCTCTTAGTAGAAAATTAATATATTTCAAAATTGTCGAATACATTAGTCTTTGCGTATCGTATAGAATTTATGCCAATAAAAATACAATTCTAATCTGTGTTTCGGACCTAAGCAACAGAAACTTATAAAGGATTTGCTCTGATTACAACGCAAATGTCAATGCTCATCCATTAATTTTTCGCTCATTTCAAAGAAAATTATGAAGAATATGCAATATCTGGAATATCATAAGAAACATCTTAAATATTACGTGAAGAAATCAATTACCAGACCACTGCAGACTGAAACCTAAGTAACATTTATCTGCCACTTGTCGTCCCTTCCTTACACAGTTCGCCCTGGTAATAATAATCTCAATGTAACCCCACTGCGAGTTTACTTGGCATTGCCTGCAGAGCATTTCAGTATGCAATGAAATCCATGTAATCTTTATTGCCATGCCAGAAGCATTTGGGTACACTTGACAAACAGACAAGCAAAGCACTTGGATTTGGTCTAAACCGAGAACTATTTATGCACCCAGATAAACATTGGACGCAGCACTAATTTCGCCCCAAGCCTAAATTGCATTTAATTTGGAAAGTGCACGAAAGTGTATGGCTTTGGTAATCGCCTGCAACATTTACAATCTGGTTGTCCGCAAATTATTTTCAAGAGATTCCCATATCGAGAATTAAACAGTTAATGCTACAAGTCAGCATTGGGCTTTCAGCAAGCCAATAAGCAAATGTTGTTGGGCATATATTTATTGTTTTGTGTGCTATTTAAATTCGGACCATTGTTAAAATTGATGCAAAGTTGAAGAAGGTCTCTCACGACATTCGGGAATGGGGAGTTTGAGAACAGCAAGGCGCATCACGGCACGATCCATTAGGAGGGGCCGGGCAAGGATTGTAACAACGCATAAAGCACACAGGATATGTATAGGGATATGGGCATGGATACAAGTATAGCGCTCTCCTGCAGCGTGAATAACAGTTACTTGCTGGACATTTTGGTTTCTCTTCTGGCTTTGGTGGCTCGATCTCCTCCTCTTCATCAGACTCGGCAGTATTTGGTTGATACTGTACAGCGGTTTCCTCCTCATACTCTTCTCGGGAGTAATTTGTTATACTCTTTGGAATAGACGAAGCAGAATATTTCTTATTGTATATGGTGACGTCTTGATCTTCACCTAATTCATCCGGCACTTGATCAAATTGATCAAAGCCTTCGTTATTTGTTTCTTTCTCACTCTCGGGTTGGCGGTTTCGCTTATCGTCTTTATTATTTATGGATTTAGTGGTCCCGGTCGTTGCTACTGGCTTCCCTGGAGATTTACTGTTTATTTGATTGTTGAGGGTGTCATCAGAGTTTGTTACTGCAACCAGTGTTTCCCGGTTTACATCCTCAGCACTGGACTCACCGCTGACAGGACTAAAATGCCAGGGTGTTTTGCGTCCACCATACGAAATAACCGATGGATTTGAAGAACTGGGAGTTTTTAATTTTTTACTAGCGTTGCGGCTAAAAACGACATTAGACCTGTTCATGTTTTTCACTTCCTTGCTTTTCGGACTTGAAGCAGATCTCCTTGTTGGAGATTCTTTCAATTTATCTGGCACTTTTGCGCTTTTCTTTGATGGTTGCTTAGCAGACCCTGATAATCTGGATTCTTTTGTCCCATTTGGAGGTAGTGCTATAGAGCTTTTGCTTACTGATATTTCCAACACGGCTGGTGTTCTAAAGTTGTTCGGTGAATGGTCTTTGGGAGACCCTGATATATCAGATCCTTTAGTCCACTTCGAATTTGATTTAATGTTATGAAGGATTTCTGACCTCTGACTTCCTCTTCGATTATCCTCTTCTGGCGGTGAGCCGTATAAGTGTGCATTAATGTCTTCAGTTTCTTTCGAATTTTTCCGTCCATTAGATTCAGATCTACTTGATTTTGATATTTGAGGTTGTTGCTGCTCTTGAATTGTGGTCCGAGATTCTCTTCTTGTTACCTGATTCTGCCCGCCAAATGTGGTCAAAGATTCTCTTCTCGTCACCTGTCTAGTTTCCGTAACATCATCCAATTTCGGTTTAGATAATCTACCTCCTGCCGGTGTATTTTCCGTAACATTATCAAATACCGTTTGTGATAATCTTCTCACTTCCGGTCCATTTTCCGTACCATTATCAAATTTAGTAAGAGATCCTCTTTTCGTTATCGCATTAGCGTCAGCATCTTCATCAGTAAATTTGGTAAGGGATTCCCGTCTCGTTACTGTAACTTCCTTTTCGCCAGTTGGCTTTTCAACGTAATATTCACGCACTTCGCTCTCTATAATATTAACTGACCTACGATCTGGAAATTCTGGGCATTGCGTCATCTCATCAGTAGTTTCTATTTCGGTCTGAGCGAATTGTTCCTTCATAACGGGCTTCTTTACTTTGGCTGGAACGCACGGCTTTGGTTTACAGCACTTGCAACAGCTTTTAGGTGGCACGGGCCGTCGCTGTACTTGACATAACGCTGGGATTTCTTTCGAAACTTTCAAGCAGTAAACAGTACCCAGGAATGGATTGGGCCTTTTCGGCGGATTACACGGTCGTGGTGAGCATGGTCGTGGTGAGCAGGGTTGTGGTGAGCAGGGCCTACAATTTCGAGTTGGATAGTTTTGACCACACTCTCTGGGGACTTTGGTGTAACTGCACCTTCGAGCTTCAAGTGATGCTCTTCCTTGCGACATTTTGACGGTGCACGGCCGATAATTTAATCAATTTCGCTAATTAAACAAACATCCTACAATTCACACTGAAAATTTGATGCCCAACAAACATTTTACTTTAGAAAAACATTAAATTAATATGCTCATGAATGATATTTGAGTCTAAGCAATCAACTGAGCTTTATTCTAAGTTTTCAAAAGACAAAGTAGCTTTTCATTTTCTAGTAAATAGTTATTCGATGTGTGTTTTTGTTGTGTGATGTATAAGGTTGTAGTTAAAAGATATTGAAAATTGAGCGTTTCCAAAATTATTTGTATTAGTCTTATACAAAATGGGTCAACTTGATTTTCAGCATAAACTAGATGAGTTCCAAAAAACCCTCGACGTTCCTAAATGGTACTTAGGCTTATCGGACTACCAGGAGAGAGCCATAAAGGAGTTATCCAACGATCTGCGTGATGACTTCGAGCAAGGCACAAGCTTTCGCGTAGAAAAGGATTTGATGCGATTGGGCTTGGACCCAATAATAAGCAAGAAGAAGATTAGAACCATGGTGCAATTGAGTCGCGGCAACGATCTAGCCTTCATGTTTTTCATACTTGAGGGCTACTATATTAGCTCTCGCAAGAATGGAGAGTTTACCACCAACGAGAAGTTACTAATGGTAGCGATGGCTAAAATTGATTTACTGCCAACGCTGCGCGAATTGGATCGCATACTGCCACCGCCGCAGCTGAGTCCATTGGATCTAAAACGTCAGCGCCGCACCCAATATCAGCAAAAGACTGTCAAGTCCTATCATGATTTACCTCCAAAGAAAAGCGGAAAATCAAAGAAACTTCCATACTTTGAACGTCAGACACGGCCCAAGGAAATTGTGGTTAAGTATACAAGTAAGCCACCTAAACATATCGTTAGCTTTCCATTCTGGCGCTTGGATGAGCCACCTAACTACGGCAGGGACACTGAAGCACCTTGGTTCTCTGAATACCAATTGAATCCAGTCAGTCGCCTGGTCAAGAGTACAGTGGGTGAAGCGGTTGATAAATACTTCAATCATCTGAATCACATAAGATACCTAGAGTCCAGAGCAAGAGTGAGCCGCAGGGCTGCCATAGCTTTGGAGAAGGAACTGGCGACAAGCCAAGATGAACCACTGATGTGCGCTTATCATCGGTTTTCAGTGGGAGAGGCACAGCTAATCAAGGACGAGCTGGTAGTGCGCGCCCGAGATCGCTGCATGGAGTTAATGGATCTGACCCTACCCTATCGCAAGCTGCGACAACGGCGAATTGTCGCTCAGCTAGAGCGTGATATTGACGATTGCATGAGAAGGTATGCCCTGAAAATGGAGCGCACAACCGTGACCACGATATCCAAGGCCGATTGCGTGTTGTGCCAGGAGAAGATGGTTGCCTTAGCTGTGCCAAAGGCCCAAGACAAGGCGGGCCGTGCCCTAGTCGGCGATTGCCTTAATCTAGCTCACACAGATATACTTGATAACTACGTGGGCAGGCGGCTATGTGGCGGTGGCCTGCGTCGTGAGCCCGTCGACTTTGAAGGCGAACTGGAGCACTGTCACAAAGTACCTGATTCATCAGCATCGGCCCTAGATCCTGAACAGTCGGTATGCCAAGCCCCCAAATCGAAGGGCCAACAACGAATATCCTTCTTATTGGATGACCGCAAATTAAAGAAACTTAGAAAGAACCGGAAAGAACAACCCGTCGATGTGCTCTATAATGGTAAGCAGACTAAGAAGACCTTCTTTAAGGCGCCCAGCGATCACCAGCCCTACCAATTCAAGTACAAGCGCATATTTAAATCGGGCCAAGAGAAGCCTCGTGATGTGAAAAGGGTAATTGCCAAGGCCATAGTGAATGCCCTGAAAGAAGACGATGGTATGCGCGATCCTTCATGCGAAAATGGAAGCGTAGAAACATCCGAAGAAGACGTGGAAATGCAGATCAGCGGTTGTCGGCTTACAAATAGCTGCGCCTCCACTGATGGTACTAGCGATCACAGCATTCGAAGCCACGAGGATCGCAGGGCGGATATAGTTGACGCTGTGGTTCGCTGTGCCAAGGAGATTTGGATGAAGGGTGTTAATACCAAGCGGGCTGAAATGGAACGTGACGAAGAAGTCGAAAGAAACAAGACAAAAGAAACTTCAACGCTTACTTACGACGTAGACATCTTTGATCCTGATAACGCACAGTTAATGAACCGATTGATGCAGGATGGTTTGCAGGAGCTACGTAAAAATCAGCGATACGTTCTTGCCTCCCTTCCCGATGCCTACAAGCTGCCCGTGCTCCAAGAGTGGATTAAGCGACGCTACGGCAAGCAATATACCGAAGAAGAGGCGAAAAAAAGTATTCAAGAGTCGATCAAAGTCTTCGAAATGATTACCTTGCTGCAAGGTCATCCTCCACCACCAGACCTGATGGGCATGGATAGCTTGCCCGAAAGCAAAGAGAATTATGCATACTGTCGACAGGCAAAGGCTCTGGTGAGTAAAACAAGTAAAACAAACAGATTTAAGCGACATGCATACTCACACAGACTATATTTGTTTTCAGGGCAACAAAGTGAGAGCTACGTATTATCAAAAGCTTAACGACATCTACATGAACCACACAAGGGCTTGTTGGTATGCCATGGGTAATTATTTCTGTCCTGGCGGGCCCCCAAGGAAAGTATTCTACGCCTATATGTCGGCCAATACTCGGGACATTATGCGGAACCGTGTGTGGAATGGCGAGTACCGGGACATTCGCCAGTTTCGCGATAATTATAGGGAACAACATAAGATCAAATCTGGTCAATAATATTGTATTTTTTAGTTCATTTTGTTGCATTGGATAAGTAAAGACATTTCATTTCCTTTTCTTTCAGTTCTTTTTTAGTCGAGAGATGCGCTTGCCGGTGATGCCTTTGCTGGCCATGTAGGCCATAATGGCGCGTTTAGTGTGCGTCTTCAGGTTGCGCATATCCAACTCAATCTCCTTGGCGTACTTTAAATTCAGTCCTTCCATTTGGTGTATCATGTGTATGACGTGCAACAGCATAACCCCGTCCAGTTGCTGTGCCCTTATATGCAACTCCAAATCCTCTTCGGCAGTCAATGGTAGATCCTGGTTATCATTTATCCAATTTTCAGCTGTTTCCACCTGCTCGGAACGCACCTGTGTGACATCTGTTGCATGAGCTGCGCCAAGTTCTTTGTGCCGAGATGACAACTTCTTCCTGCTAATTGGCACCGCCACAACAGTTACTTCTGAGGAAGAGTCTGACCAATCATCTTTAGAGCACTTTCCGTGCAGCGGTACCTTGGCATACATATCCTCAAAAGCCAACTGCAGCTTCTTGGCCATATCATAGCAGAGGTGGCCGGGATTTGTATACAAATAAGCATTGTAGAAAATTAGGCGCACATCACGGGCAAAATCAACGGCACTTGCATAAAAATTTAAGCTAAGCCGATGCCGTATTGTTGATAGATCCATGGGCTCCTTCACAATATGATGATAATCATATAGCCCTAAGGTGTGCGCATCTATAGGTTCATAAAATATCCAGGCCAAACTTTTGTATTTCTTGGAGAACAGCTTTCTCAGAATTGATTTACATCTGTTAATCTCCTGAGTAGACTGTTCAACTGCTGTTGACATACTGCAAAAATCATAAAATGGGTATTATTTATTGTACCAAAAGATATTTTTTATTCTTACCTAATTTAAATTATTTAATCTGAGAAGCATTAAAAATAAAAGTTTCAGTTATGATTAGAGATGAACATAACAGGATATATCGACAAGCCACGATTTTTTCAACATAATTGATGTTTCCGATGTTTTTCTCGCTCGAGATGCTTGTCAAACATGGGCCATTTTGTGAACCTTTTTTTATTTCACATTGCCAATTTAAAATAATAGATCAATTTTGTTCTCTTCGAAATCCAATGTTATTTATTTATTAAATTGTCAGTATTTTTAATAGCTTGTGGATTGTTTCCAACAAATGCATCGACTTTTAAATTCGATGCATCGACATCGATGATCAAATTCTTATTAACATCCCTGGCTCCAATCGGAACGTTGGAAGCGAAATCCACAGTGTTGCTTTGAGAGAAGTGTATCCCTGGCTTTCTTTAAAAGCTCTTGTCAATTACTAGATTTATAAACAGCTGTTACATTTAAATTAAATTAATAACCGAACGACTGTCTTTAGGGTTGCAGAAATATTTCTAATACAAATCTTAATTTTTGAGCGATTGTTCTTATGACAGTTATTATGATGATATGGTAAAGCAATTATAATGGTAACGACGTACTGCCGAAGCTATATACATACCCTAGCAGAAATTAATTTTATACAAAACTTAGTTTTGTATGAAATTATAGGAAACTATTTGAAGTATAATAAAACTCTCACTTAGTTTGGATGAAATATTTGTATAAACACAATGTTTTGATATAGTGATATAGTGGTCCGATTTTGACCAAATTTGGTCAGATTGTATAAACTCAGTTTGGGAAAGTTTGGTGAGGATACATCTATAAGCAAACAAGTTTTTCATACAAAAACATAGTTGTCGACCGATCATTCCTATGGCAGCTACATATTGTTATGTTATGGTCCGATCCGGCCGGTTCTGACATATGTACTGCCTGCAGCAAAAAGAAGGGTCTGTACTAAGTTTCATCACGATAGCTTTAAAAATGAAAGACTAGTTCGCATAGAAACAGACGGACAGACGGACATCGCTATATCGACTCGACTATTCATGCTGATTCTGAATATATGTAAATACTTTGTTGTGTCGGAAACGTCTCCTTCTGACCATTACACATTTCGAGGCACAATTATAATACCCTCTGCTAGGGTATAAACAATACTTTGGCTTGGAACCGCTTAATTCAGAATATAGTATAAGCTATTAATTAATATTTATTTTATTGGGACTTAAAGCTTGCATGCCAAAATTTTAAATTTATACAATTGCAAGTAACTTAATTGACAGCAATTCAATATTCTTTCAATGACATCCTCTCTACATTATATTGTTGGTGGCACAGTAAAGATATTGAATCTGCAAATTTTATACACAGATACAAGCCAACGGTTCGTACTGTTTGGCAATTCCATTCCAGAAATTTTCTCAGCATTGGAATAGTTACGTCTGAACCTCATGAAAAGCTCAATAAATACATAGGGCAGCTGTGAACTGGGATCGTCTAACTGCACCTTAAGCTCCGGCTCCATTTGAATAAGCGCACTCTTCATCTTTTCAAGATCCTCATTCGATTCACAATCAGCCACATGACGCAGTCCCACCATAACAACATCTATTACAGCATATTTGAGGCCTAGTATATTGTGAAGATGCACATTAATGGGGACCGCTTGGCGGATGTCCTGCTTACGGAACCGCAATAGCTCAACACAGGACTCATGCGGAAAGTTGATGGCCTCGTTGGCCATCTGGTAATAGACATTTGAGGTTGAGAAGTGATCAATTTTCTTTATATCGCGCAAGCGCAGTATTTCCGTCAGCGAAACAGCCGCCTGTTTGGACTCCTCCACGAAGTGGTGCTCCTTGAAGTTTCGATCCCATGTCCACTTTAGCTTCCACATGCGTAGCTTACTCAAATAGTACTTCAGTGGGTTATACTTATAAACGAGCTGCGGCACGAATGCATTGCTCAGAACCTTCACATCGGACGACTCCGGTTTGGGTGGTATTATAAAATGCCTCTGTTGCTGGTGCAGATGCATCTGATCCGGAGTAGCAGCGACCTTCATGGCCACTCCCGTCCACTGTCGTAACAATTTCGTAGACATTGCTTTCCCTTTTTTCAATCAGTGTCGAATATTAAAATTTTGAAATGATGACATTAAAAAACAAAACCTACTGTGTTGTCAATAGCTGAGTCGATCTGGACATGATATGGCTCTTGGATGTATAACAAAGACCTGCAAAGAATGTGCAGGCGTTTGAAGCAAGGCTGGTCGCAATCACCTATTAAAATTTCGGTGTACTGCACTTGCTAGAGCTGGAAAACTTTCAATAGCATTATCGATAGCAAAATAAATCTTATATTTTTACTACCTTCGATGTTTTCGTCTTCTACGATTGAAGGTAATTATCCCTTTTAGCGCCACAGGTAAAGAATGCTTGAATAGTCTTAAATAACTTGTTTTAACATTAGAAAGCAATTCCCGGCGGCGGAAAAAGACTTTATTGCAGAAATTAAGAAATAAACAAGACGTTCGATGCACAAAAATTGAAGAACAATACACTCGATTGTTATGGGATATCTGCCAACTATCGCAATATTATTGCGATAGTTCTAAAGTGCTGTAAAACGAGTGGTGTTGCCATACTTTTCGATGTTAATAAGCGCTTGGTTTTGTTTCCAACACTTCCACGTGCTTTGCAGTCTTTTCCATAAATTCAAGAGTTAAATCATTTCTAAGTTTCTAAATATATCAGGAACATTACCGGATGTAGTCTACCCCGAGTACCACACATTGGGCAAGACACTCTTTGTGTATAATATCGCACATGACGTAAGAAACATGTCGGTCCCTTGCCTATTAGATTTCAAACTAATCACTTTCAATGCTTACATATGTACATTGTATGTATGTATGTAATACATGTTTAACTTTAGCTGCACCAGCGTATTTTTTTTTTGCAAATGTACATATGTACATATTTCGGGATGTTTGGTTCTGTGGGAGACGCGCAACTGCATGGTCAGCGAAACAGAGCAACAAATTAAAAAGTTGGCCATATCACCTTGGCCAATCCGAGCAGCGCTGTCAAGTAAGTAAAAAGAATTGTGTTGATATGTACATACATACATACATGGCTTGATATTAACGTGATTCAAATGTATTCCCAATAGAGCATTGCGCGTCAAAAATCATCATATTAACGGTGGCTGTCTAAGCCACATTCAAATTCTTCAGACTAAACACTAATTTTACTGCCGTTCACATAAACTAGCTTTATGGGAAGCAAACGTCGAGTTTTCTTTTGGCGAATCTATTGCCTAAGCTTCAAAATAATGTCGGATAATAGCTTGTTTGAAGGCTGCGAATACCTCTCTAGCTGCAATATTTGCAGTTTGGGACAAGCAAGTATCAGACGAAGCACAGCATTATCACATATTAGAACAATTCATTAGATTGATCGGAAGCAATGAGCTCATACGTTGTGAACTGAAAATGATTGGTGCTGATGGTGAGTGCTTCTAGAGCGTCGCTGAATTTTTCGCTGACTAACTCCAGAAAATCTAGGCGTATCTCAATTACGTGCAGCTCCCAAAGAAAAGACCAGTTCCTAAGTTTTAAAGACTTAAGTGTTGCTGGTAAGCAATGCACATTTAAGCCAGTCAATCAGCAATTCTTTGAAAAACCCAAAGATCCAGATTTTTTAGCTGCGGCAAATGCTGCAGCGCCAGCAGACTTTCATTATCAAGATTGCACCCGCTCAACTGTAGATTTTGAAGCTGGTCCATCTTTGCAAAAAGATAATAAGCATATTGCATTCTGTTAAATATGTGCGCTGGTATCGGTCAAAGCATTGAGACAATTCATGAGATTAATCTTTTCCAACTCTTGTAACGAAGTTAGCGCCCTCAACCGACCATCCACGATCGTAGAGTTTGGAAAAATCAGCGTTCGCAATGCGGTCAGCTTGCTAACCAGTCTGTGTTTCTCAAAGCACTCTTAGCTTCAATTGATAGCCGTATTCAAATAGTTTCCTAAGGCTTAGCAATGTGAACAGGCAGTATTAGTGGCTGGGCAGCATTTGACCAAACATTTCAACTGGATCCAATGGCAGCTCGTAAGTTTCAGCTTTGTTTTACACACAGGTCTTTCCTATAATTCCAATAGTCATATCAGGTCTAAGTTTCCAGAGTATTTTGCAAATGTATTTCGACACGTTTGGCGCCGAGGTCGACGTGCAACTGCATGGTCAATGAAATCAAGGAAACAAATCAAATACTACTCAAGTTACCTTGGCCGATCCGCGCAGGAGTGCCAAGTAAGTAACAAGAATTGTGTTGATATAACTAGCTCACGATTAACGCGATACTCAAATGTATTCCTAACAGAGCATTGTGCATCAAAGTTCACCGTATTTTTGGTCGCCGTCTAAGTGTGATACCTGAAACCAAGAAGAAGCGTACTGCGAATCTAACAACGCTCCCGAATATCCGAGGGAAGCCATCATGAATATTAACGATCGGTGCCTGGAGCATTTACTGCGCCTACTCTTCACCCGAACACCCGAGCAACTGTTGCCCTTACTGAACAAATATGTGATATTTTGAAGTCTTCGATGGATTGCCTATGTGGGCTTTATGCACATACATATTTAACAGAATATATGCTTTTTTTGCAAAACAAGCATCAGCTTCAAAACCTACAGAGGGTGCAATCTCAACTATGAACGTCTGCTGGCTCTGCAGAATTTGCCTCAACTGAAGAAGCTAGATCCTTGGATCTTTCAAACAATAGCTGGTTGACTGGCTTGGATGTGCATTGCTTACCAGCACCAATTAAGTCGCTGCGACTTAGGAATTGCTCTTTTATTTAGGAGCTGCACGTAATTGGAATACGACTGGAGTTTCTGGAGTTGGTCAGCGATAAATTCTGCGACTCTCTAGAGGCGCTCACCATTAGCACCGACCGCTGTCAGCTCACTACGTATGAGCTCATTGCTACCGATCAATCTTATTAATTGTTCCAATATGCGTCAATGCTGTGCTTCGACTGATACTTGCTTGTCCCACACTGCAAATATTGCATCTAGAAGGGTATTCACAGCCTTCGAACAAGCTCTTAACCGACAATATTTTCAAGCTTAGGCAATAGATTCGCCAAAAGAAAACTCGACGTTTGCTTCCCAGAAACCTAGTATATGTGTACGACAGCACATTTGAATACCAAGGACATCCGAGGACATCGATGTAATCACCACCTTTGCATATATCAATATATGGTATACATGATGGATTTCATATATTTTTATATAGACCCCGATGGATGCAGATAAAGTCCCTTCTAAATCCATTAGAATAAGTTTATTCATTTGTATTGCCAAATTTGAATGTTATTGTTAATTTTCCCTAAAATAAAAGTGTATGATTCTTATACCCTGGAGAAGGATAAAACTATAGTATCTCATTTTTTATATAAAAACTATTGCTAATCACCGCATTTAATGTAAGGATACCTGATGAACATGAAATATTTGAACAAACCCCTAAATAGGCAGACAACTTGCTGGAAGTACAGCCTGTGCTGGGAAGTTTCCGACTACAACGTTCTTAGCTGATTGTTTTAACCTCCCTGCACATTTTCAAAAATTCAAATCTCGATATTTTAAAACGTGTTAAGTTAATTTTAACGCCCAAAATTCATGTTATACACTAAACTACCAACTCCCTTAATTTTGACAAAACTTAACCCATTTCCATACTGAGTGTCTTGTTAATGTCTTGTACTCCAAATTCAATTGGCATTTTAATGTTTTTTACATTCCGAAAATAACTTTTTTTTAGGGTTTTGCATAATTTACAGAGGGTTTTAAATAAAGTAAAAGTTTTAAACGATTGCAAACATCTAAATAAGTAGAAATCGATATTTTAACACTAATAATACCGTTCATTATATGGGTTAAAATTCACGCTGAAAATTAAAAAACAAAGCTTGAAATCGTTTTTAGATTTCCAGCACTTATATTGCTTATGAAGATACTCGTATCTTAAGCAAACTCACCAAGTCGAACTTACATACTGCTTCAAACAACCTGACCAAATTTGGTACATAGGAGAAATTGGATGAAAAATTTGTTTTCCTATGAAAAACCTATTTGTTTATACAAATATTACATCCAATCTCACCAATTGCGGGTGTTATTCAACGGTTTAAAGTTTCCTATAATTTTTTCAAAATAGGACCACATAACATAGTTATAGGCTATAGGAACAATCGGACGAAAATTAAGATTTTGTACAAGAAACATTGCTGTAAGGGTATATATCTTCTGCGGGATAGAAGTTGTTTTTGGTTTAACTTTAAAAGCGATGGTGGTACATTGATAGCTTGACTACACTATCGGAAAGAACTTTCTCAATGCGCCGCAAAATTTGCGATAAAATTATAATATCCGCTACTAGGATATAAAATAGGTACTATTATGAGAGCGTGCTTATTGAAAGTATTGTATTTACATGCATATGTATGATTGGATTTCTTAGATGTGTTATTGCTAATATTACAAAAAACTGAAGACTTATGGCATTTGGGTATTTAGTCAGCTGCCTTGCGCTGTAGACCATTCTTTTCGGGCTCGTAAAAGTCATTGACAACGGCATCGACCATGCGCTTTAGTGTAGATCCGACAGCTCGTCCCAGCGTTTGTTCTCTGGCTTGCCACACATTTCGGCATAATACTTCATTTTGGGTTCCGTGCCACTAGTGCGTAGTGTGACCACCATACCATTCTTGAAGGTAAACGTAATCATCTGGGTACTTGAACTAGTCGGCATGGTGGCCTTCTTATCAGATGTGCTGCTGTCATAGCCAGTGGTCAAGTCACGCACATGTTCAATCTCGAATTCTCCATTTAGGATGCTCGTTGGATAGGTGTTCTTCTGACCATCTTTAAAGTTGCGTAGACGATCAAAGATCTTTTTAATAAGCTCCTGATTGCTGCAAATTACATAGGATACAATGCTTGTGTGGTAGCCGTAGGTCTCATATATGTCCCGTAATTTCTCCTGCATTGTCATGCACATCTTGCTGCGCAAATAGCATGCCATGGTTGCTACATGCGTCGCAGCACTTATACCATCCTTGTCAATCACATTGGTTGATACCATAAAGCCAATGGCCTCCTCAAACGCAAACAGCACTTTCTTTCCGGCATTTTGCTCTTCGATCGCCTTGTTGCCGATCCATTTGAAGCCCGTCAGCGTTTCATGGAAGGTGAAACCCTCGATTTGAGCCATGGACTTCAGTATCTTTGAGCTCACCGTACTGGCAATCATTACACAATTGGATATATCTGCGTTTTCCTCACGTAACTTATAATTCTCTAATGCCCACCAGCCAAGGAGAGCACCCAGCTCGTTGCCGCTAAATAGTTTGTATTTATTGTTTTCATCTACCTCGGCGGCAGCCAAGCGATCGGCATCGGGATCGTTTGCCAAAATGATTGGACTCTTCTTTGCAGTTGCAGTTTTTATGGACAAATCCAATGATGTTTTGCCCTCTTCAGGGTTAGGCATAGGTGTCGTTGGGAATTCTGGATCGGGTTCAACCTGCTCGACAACAGGAATAAGCGGCTTAAGGTTAACTTTGCTGACTGCCAATTGTATATATGGATAACCAACGCCATGCATGGCCGTATAAGTAAAGCTCAACGGACATTTTTCATTTGTCTCCAGAAGAGAACACGGGATCTCTTTTTCCAGAGCATCGTAATAGGCAGGGACAACCTTGTTGTACGGATCTTTTAACAATTTGTTAGAACACAGTACAGTATCATCCCAGGATTCATCTTTTGGTGACAAATTGTTTAGTATGGACTGATGTATTGCCGCATCGTGTGGCGGGATGATTTGGGAGCCGTTAGTCCAATAAACCTTGAATATAGAGAATTAATCACGAATTAAAATACGACTTGTTTTATATCATCTAATATATTGGAAGACTGTAATTAAAAGTAGAAATTTTTCTCAATTTTGTTATCTCTTTCGGATCACTATATCAAACGAAAATTTTCTTGTTGTAATCGCTATACCTTATAATTTAATATTAATCTACTAACAAATACCTTAAAATTTATATTTTGAACTAAGAATAATATTGTTAAGAATTTCAATATCACATAAATGATGTGAAAATTAATCAAAGAAAAGCTAGATTTGCGACCATATGTATGACCAATATATCTTTAAATTTTCATTGTAGTAGCTCTAGCTTTTAGCAATAGAAAAATGTCGATATCAATATTTGAGGACACCGGTATACATGTGTGCGAGATGTATGTATACAAACAACAGTAAATAGATCTGCTGAATAAGCTTAAATATAATATATACCTTATATCCGTTATCCTGCTTTGGATTGTGAGATGCAGTTACCATTACCCCGGCGAGACATTTTAGCTTCAGTATTGTAAATGGTACAAAGGGCGTGGCAACGTAACGTTTAAATAGATACACTCGAAAGTTGTTGTTTAGGAAAACCGTGGCAGATAGCTCCGCAAAGCGTTGACTGTTATGGCGTGCATCATAGCCAATGACGACGCCCTGATCGGACCAGGTTGACTTATCCGGATATTGTTTTTTAATGTAAGCACAGAGTCCTTGAGCGGTCCTACAAATTAAAGGCAGTGGTAAGAACTATTTGTTTTCTCTTATTCCATCAACGTGTCCAGGCGAAACTTACTGTACCACGACCAAATCATTCATTGCATCAAAACCAGCTCGCATTACGGCACGTAATCCTGCTGTGCCGAACGTTATGCGTTTGCAAAGTTGAGACCGTAACCTAATAACGGATTGGTACTATTTAACAAGCGTTAAGATAAATAATATTATTACTTACGTGTTCCAGTCTCTTTTTTTGATGGAATTTTTGATTTGAAGCAATGTGTCTGGGTTTCGGTCCCATTCAATCCATTTCTTTATTTGACAGTCTAGCTCTGCATCGCCAGAGTAACAATGAGACTTTGAGGACGCAGGACGTCCGTTACCGACAACTTGGAATTTGTGGTTCCATGTCCGCATGAGCTTACACATAGGCAGCTTGCTTTGGTAACACTTCAGTAAACTATTCTTGAGCATTAGATCTTGCACGAGCATATTGCTCATCGCTTTTATATTAGAGGATTCTGTCTTGAAATATCTCTGCTGCTGATGCAGATAAAAGTGTTTCGGGGTTGAAGCGGAATTTCTTAAAGCTCCAATCCAATTGGTGGCCAATTTTAAGGAAATTTCTTCCAGCAAAGGTTGAAAAAACATTTTTATCAAATATTGGAGAACTGCAAATTTGACAGTAAAATTTTAATTTTTAGATTGCTTAAGTAAAACTCCTTGATTTAAGGTTGACGTTATTATCCCTTCAACTCTATCCTGTAGCCAGATAAGCTAGCTACAACATGCACTGTGTAAGATTAGTATAGTAAGAAGTTGGTATGAATATAATTACCCATTACCAATGAAAGCATCCGAAAGAACTAAGAACATTGCAGGTTGAAGTTCCCAACTGCGACTCAGGCAGTTTTCTTTTGGTAAAAGTTAAGACTGCACACATATATTCGGACTGAATGTTCAGTTCATGCCTGCACAAAAACCCATAAGCCCCAAATGTTCGGCAGGTCCCACCGAACAAATACGAAGCGTGTGGGACCTGCCGCTTTGAAAATTTTAGGTTCAAAAGTGGCGCAAAGACTGGCAACTCTATTTGGTTGTTTACTTGATGCTAATTTGGTAGTATTTTTTTATCGAACATACGATGCTTATCGATGATCATACCTATGGTCAGCTTTTGTGTGCGAGACAAAAATTTAATTTTGAAATAAAATAAGGTTGCTTTTAGATGAGCAAGCAAAAGAAACAAGCCATTTCATAGAGCGGCCACCACGGTGCCATCATTTTCTACTTTTTATGATTATTTTATATCAAAACAATGACAACAAGCAAACCGAACAGCTGATTTATTTCGGGCGAATGGCAAATAGACAATTGTTGTATGCTAGTTGTATCGTGTATATGAGGCTGGGTTAGAACGCAATTCCAAGAGATTTTAAATGCTCCGCTTTTCTCTTTTGCATGTCTACTCTTTTATCGCCCTTACCAAAGAGGCAGCCTACACACAAACACACTACCATATGTATCGTGCACAATCTTACCCAGCCCATTCACGGTACAACTACCATACAATCGGTTCCATCAGCTGGTTGCGCCCTCTGGATGGGCACTTTGCCACATACGCCCCAAAAGTGAGCCAAATATGTAGTTTAATTGTAAATGTGCCATCGGCAAGTGATGAATTGCACTATTGAAAACTAAATATTTCAATTGAATAACAATAATTTAAAAAAAATAGTCTGCAGTCTAACTTTATATTATTTTTATTATTATGATTTATTGAATTTAACTCAGTTATTGTTTCACATAAGTTTTTGCTGTATTGGCTTACCATTCCCAAAAAAACCTAAATAATAATATATCTGTTAAACGTAAGTAAGCTTAAAATATATACATAAATTATAAATTTTATAACAATAAAAACAAAACTCACTTCTGAATTTTAATTAATTTTACTATTTTCTACTAAACAACGGAGTTGTCGCTAATGCAGCATTAGATACCAGGCGAACAGAAAACATAGGAACTCACCAACCAGTTGAAGCAACTCGCTCAGCATATCAAATTTGATTGATATTGATTGAACTTCGTCATATACATACGCTACAGCCAGTTGAGGCGACTTGGCGGCTACCGTGGCAAGTTGGGTCCACTGGTTGTAAAGTGTATGGGACAGCACAAACTAGTTGGGTTTTCCCCATTTTTACTCCCTACACCCATAAAATGGGTAAAAAACGGGTATTAATGCTGTGCAAATGTATGTAACACGCAGAAGGAGATATCTCCAGCCCTATAATGTATACATATTCTTGATCAGTATCAATAGCCGAGTCGATTTGGTCATGTCTGTCTGTCTGTCCGTCTGTATGAACGCGATGCATTTGGTTGTTGGTTTGTTGGTTCCTGTATACCATACATAGGTTAAGTTGATTTTAGATCCGAAGTATTCCACTCACACAGTGCATTGGGATTTGACATGCGTAATACTTTGGCCACTCTTAATCTACTGTCCCAATTTCAAGTCTATGGGATCATAAACACGAAAGTTATTCAACGAACAAGATTCAGCACTGCAGGGCGGGGAAAAGAAGCGCAGCCACCACTTGAAATGCTTCGCTGGCACTGTTGCTTGTATGCGTGCGTAGTTATGTATTTGTATGCGTATGTATAAATGATGATATGATTGGAAGTTGTAGACCTGGGTACAGGCGGTTTCGTAGTCGGGTTTACTCGACTAGAGCATTCTTACTTGTTGGATACTGAGTATAAGAATATTAAAATGAATGAAATTTTTATTTGTGTTCTTTTTTTATACAAAGACAATAAACGGTAGCTTCGATTAATTCAGAAACTCTGAAGTATACTGATTAAAATGCCTAATGCGATTTTGATGATTGGAAAGAAATCTAAATGTTTTTGTCTTGTAAAAGGGTTAAATTTGAAAAGGGTTAAATTTGTTGTGTCTAGTCAGCTGCCTTGCGCTGTAGACCATTCTTTTCGGGCTCGTAGAACTCATCGACAACGGCTTCGACCATGCGGTTAAGTGTCTCCGACAGCTCGTCCCAGCGTTTGTTCTCCGGCTTGCCACACATTTCGGCATAATACTTCATTTTGGGTTCCGTGCCACTGGTGCGTAGTGTGACCACCATACCATTCTTGAAGGTAAACGTAATCATCTGGGTGCTGGAACTAACCGGCAGTACTGCCTTCTTATCAGGTGTGCTGCTGTCATAGCCAGTGGTCAAGTCACGCACATGTTCAATCTCGAATTCACCATCGAGGATACTCGTCGGGTAGGTATTCTCCTGTTCCTCGTCAAAAGTGCGCAGGCGATCAAAGATCTGTTTTATTAGTTCCTGATTGCGGCAAATTACATAGGACACAACGCTTGTGTGGTAACCGTAGGTCTCATATATGTCCCGTAATTTCTCCTGCATTGTCATGCACTTCTTACAGCGCAAATAGCATGCCATGGTTGCAACATGCGCCGCAGCACTGATACCATCCTTGTCAAAAACATTGGTTGATACCATAAAGCCAATGGCCTCCTCAAACGCAAACAGCACTTTCTTTCCGGCATTTTGCTCTTCGATCGCCTTGTTGCCGATCCATTTGAAGCCCGTCAGCGTTTCATGAAATGTGAAACCCTCGATTTCAGCCATGGACTTCAGTATCTTTGAGCTCACCGTACTGGCAATCATTACACAATTGGATATATCAGGGTTTTCCTCACTTAGCTTATAGTTCTCTAATGCCCACCAGCCAAGGAGGGCACCCAGTTCATTGCCGCTAAATAGTTTGTATTTATTGCTTTCATCTATCTCGGCGGCAGCCAAGCGATCGGCATCGGGATCGTTTGCTAAAATTATTGGACTTTTCTTCGCAGTTGCGGTTTTAATGGACAAATCCAATGATGTTTTGCCCTCTTCAGGGTTAGGCATGGGCGTCGTTGGGAATTCTGGATCAGGTTTTATCTGTTCGCACACAGGAATAACTGGCTTAAGGTTAAGTTTGGCAAATGCCAATTTTATAAAAGGACAACCAACGCCGTGCATGGCCGTGTAAGTGAAGCTCAACGGACATTTTCCATTGCCCTCCAGAAGTGGACATGAAATTTCCTTTTTCAGCGCATCGAAATAGGCAGGCACAACGTTGTTGTACGGATCGCATAACATTTCATTGGCACACAGTGCGGTCTCATCCCAAGAATCATCTTTCGGCTGCAAATGCTCAAGTATTGACTCATGGATACCCGTATCGTGTGGTGGAATGATTTGGGCACCGTTGGTCCAATATACCTGTTAAAGAATTGTAAAGTAATGCAATGTAAACATTAAGGATAATACTTTATTTCGATTATTTAAAAAACACCAAATATAATTGTGTACTAAAATGCAGATCACACCCAGATTTACTCACATAGATTTAAATCGGGCTTCAATACTAAAATACTGTTTTCATATCAAACAGGTCAAAAGAAGGAATGCATTTGGTATTTAAGCATTAGGCATAGTTCAAATACTTTCTAAGAAATGACTGTATGCACTGCACATATTTGTCAATGAAGATACATTCATACAATACATACCTTGTAGCCATTATCCTGCTTGGGATTGTGAGACGCAGTTACCATCACCCCCGCTAGACATTTAAGCCTAAGAATTGTGTATGGAACAAAGGGTGTCGCTACGTAACACTTGAAAAGATAAACGCGAAAATGATTAGTTAAGAACACTATTGTCGATAACTCCGCAAAGCGTTGACTGTTGTAGCGGCCATCATAGCCAATGACAATGCCTTGTTCCGCCCAGGTCGACTCTTCCGGATACTGTTCTTTTATGTAAGCACAGAGCCCTTGAGCGGATCTAAAAATAGAATCAAACGTAATGTTACCTTCTTCTTCACTGAAAGAAATCCTATAACTCTTACTGTACAACGACCAACTCGTTCATAGAATCAAAACCAGCTCGCATTACGGCACGCAGTCCTGCCGTGCCGAATGTTATTCGTCTGCAGAGACGACACCTTAGCCTAATTGTAATTTGGTTAAAATGTTGAATGTTGGGGAAATACGGTTTTAACTACGTACGTGTTCCAGTCTTCTTTCTTAACAGCCTCCATGATTTGACCCAATGTGTCTGGATTGCGGTCCCATTTAACCCACTTCTTTATTTGTGCATCCAGCTCCTTATCGCCGGAGAGTGGCATATGCTTTAGTTCGCATATTGCTTGGCCCATGGAGTGGCACATTGTGTACACCCTAAGAATTTAGAATTTATTCCGTAAAAAATATTAAGTAGTTAAAACAGCATACAATAATTTTGACAAAAATTTCACCACACAAGCTCAATGATAAAAACAATAGGTCATATGCCTTAAATCCGACATTACTATCAAAATCTTTTTGTTGCTATGATTATAACTAAAAAACTGTACACGATACTAAGGATACTCGTATCCAAACGTTTAAAGAACATGCATTATAGCAATGCTTACTGTAAAACTTATACGATGGATTTTAACTTACTTTAATTAAACTGACTTTAGTAAAACTTAAAAGCTATGTAGGTTAAAAAGTCTGATATTGCGCGTGTCCGTCTTGTACATACGACAACACCAGCTATATGCTCGTCTATATACCATAAATCTTACTAAAAACGCAATCTTCGACTGATTGCTGCTATACGATATAGTCATCCTTTTTGAATCAAAATTGGATGCAATATTGGTATAACAAAATATATTTTCTAAATTCATTTTTATCCGACACTTTCTTTGGTAGCCAACATATTATTTAATTATTTACAAAATTTAATTTAATATAAAATAATAAACTAGAATTTATATTATAATATAATAATTTAATTTTGATGAAACTGACTTATCTTCAAAGGAACATACCCAAACTTAGAAATGCTGAGTTTGGTTGCGAGATCTTTAAAAACAAAACAGTTTTCTATATAACAGTTCAAGCTCTTACTGATATTGAGATACGATCCTGACCAAAGTGCAAATGGTAAGATTTTTTGAAATTAGTTATAAATTTTACTTTATAAACGACAAAAACATTTTTTATACAACTCAGTTTTCGACCGATTTTTGCTTTGGCAGCAATATAGTCTGTATAGTGACCCGATTTTGACCAAACTTGGTCAGCTCATTATTTGGTAAGTTTGATCACCTTATTTAATAGTTGATTTCAAGGGTATACAATTGTTATTTTATTAAAATATTGTATTATGTTATAGTATTCGGACACCCGCCCATCTTTTCTTTCGACCTAAACCGTCAGGCCATCAGGATAACTCAACAGAAGTAGAAGTAGAGAAGGATGTGCCGCCACGGGGCACCTTTTAGACACAAGTCGAGAATGATTGTGCTCATCTAATCACATGTGTGGCAAACATATGAACATAAACTCCAAATAGGGCAAAAATTATCATAATGAACGAGCGGAAAAACCGCACTAATTGTGACTCATAATTAGAGGCATGTTAATTGCCGAGCACCGCAAACGGAAAACCAAACAAGGGGAGGAAAAATGAACGCTGCCTTGGGGCTGGAAAATGAGACAGCAGTAATACAGATGGTGTCCAAGAGGTTTAAAACGAAAGTTTAAGGAAAAACTTTTGCTAGCAAACTTTGCTCTGGTCAGCAAAGCACTTGCCGCAGATTGAATTAGTTAATCTAATTTTTGCATAATGTAAACAGGCCAGCTTCTTATCGGTATAGAGGTAGATGTGGGCCTGGAGCAGACCAAATCGAAATAAGACAACACAAATGTTAAAATATTGGGCAAACATTTGGCTCCAACAGGCGCCAAGAGCAGACCCAACTTTGGTCAACCGCTAATATCAACTGGAAAGTCAGAAGGGGGATGAGCGGAAAAACAAACAGAACCCAACACCCACTCATCCATTCATTCAGTCATCCTTCCCAGCGGTTTGCATAAATTTTGTTGCGCAAATATTTCATTTGCATATTTTCGTTGCGTTGTGTGTATTGTGTTACTTTTTCTTGAACGACTCCTGGGGCTGTTTGTGAGTGTGTGTGTGATAAAGTTGAACATTTCCAAGATGTCAACACACAAACTCAATTCTCATATGCATCGATTTCAATATGTCTATATGTTTTTATTTAATTTATGCCATTTATGCGGTGTTGCCCCTGGATTTAAAAAGGACACGAAACATAAATGGAAGCTGCCTGAAGCAGCGCATTTAATGCTGGGATTGGTTTATCTTTGACTTATCATTTTGGGATTTCTGATCCATATTTTAATTTATATTCGTCGCCTATCCTGTTTCCCGTAATTAATTGGGCTCACCGAATAAAATTATAAGAAATCTACTTGTATTCAAATATTTAAAAGACATTTATTTAAAAAATGAATTTCTATAATATAATTAGTTATAGTAGGTTAGTTATAGTTTCCTATAGTTTTATCAAAATGGGGCCACTTAGGTCCCATAGAAACAATCGGATGAAAATTGAGTTATTGTATAAATAAACAAGTAAGAATGCTATAGTTCAGTATACCCAACTACAAAACTCCCTGTACCCAGGTCAAAAATTTCCGATCGCATCTTCGTTAACTTCAAATACAGCGCGATAAAAATCACAAATTGAAACGTTTCCCTGAAGACACCTTGTTGACAGACCAAACAAATGAGGCGAAACAAACTGGCAGGACCCAAGGAGTGGAGTATGATCGACTATGGCATACTCTGTACAAACTTCGCGAATTATATTTTAGAGTAACAAATAAATACTTACAGCAATGTGACCAGAGTTGAATGTCCTTGTAGATAATTATTTCCATACAAAATTTGCTTTCGACCGATAGTTCCTATTATTTCTATATGATATAGTTGTCCGATTTGGGTAATATTTTAACACAAATTTAGTAGCACAACAACACTTCAAACCCGAAAGTTTGGCACAGATAGCTTGAAAAACAAAAAATTTGAATATCGTGAAATTAAACACAAAAGCGGTGCCACGCCCATTTTTCCATGCCACTTGATATTATATGTTCTTGAGTTATTAATTAATACCCGAAAAAAGTATCCACTTTAACTAAAATGCACTGATCAAGCACCCGTTTCATTATTGGTAAACTAGAACAATTTGGGAATTATAAGGTGCACCTGCTGTCAAATTCACTTTGAAGCTGCGCTTTGCAGCCATATCGCGAATCGCGATATTCACTTCTCATCTGTCTGATCCACTTTAACTAAAATGCACTGATCAAGCATCGGTTTCAAGTCCCAAGTCCCAACGCTATATCTTGAAAATTGTTACTGTAAAACGTTTTTATTGAATAGCGGGGAAATGGGGGGGAATATCTTGGATCCAAAATAAGCTTGACCTGCGCCTGCTATACACGAACCTACATTCCAAATTGGTCTAATGGGGAATGGTTATAAAGTGAAAAAGAAAGAATGTGGAAAAAAATGGGTAATGGAAAATGGGAATAGGGGGGGGGGGGGGGGGGGGTTTGAAATAAAAATTTTTGAATTAAATTATGATTTTTAATGTGATGTTTGATTTTTTGTGGGGTTTTTTTTTTTTGGGTGGGTTGTTCCCTTTAATCTCTTGAGAATCGCAGAGAAGGGCGATCAAATTTTGAAAACTGTTTTCTATGAAGAACTTTGTTGTTTACAAAGATATCCTCATCAAACTCTTTCAAGCCGAGTCTCTAAAGAGTTTATACAATCTGACCAAATTTTATCAAAATCGGGTCACTATATCATATAGCTGTCATAGGAACGATCGGGTGAAAAATACAATCTGACCAAAAATAGTCAAAATCGAACCACTATTTCGCTATATCAAACTTTTTACTTCCTGTACCCATAAAATGGGTATAAAGGGGGTATTGGACTTGTGCTAAAGTACGTAACAGGCAGAAGGAGACATCTATTTGTAGTTATATCTTTCAAGTTGTCTTTCAGGTAGTCATCAGAAGTCTTCATATCAAATTAAGGGGCGAAGGTGGCTGTTGTGGTGGTTTGTGGGATGGAGGTTAATAGCAGTCGGACCATACACAGTAATGAGCAGTAGTACATTAGATTTGGTGACTATTCCTATATAAATGTGGACAATATAATTTTTATCCGAATGGAGTAGGAATTTCACAAACAGATAGACTGCGAATATATGGACATACTCTATTTGCAAATTTTGGAAAACAGTGTGTAATGAGTCGTAGATTTCTTAACGAATCTTAAAAATTTTAAGATTCGCTATCTAAAGTTGATGACCATGATTCATAAAAATTATTTTGGAACAAAAATTTGTTGTGTGAAAACTATTTTTGTGTCTACAGATATATCATCGAAACTCAGTAGTTGCGAGCAATTTTACACTTTATATAGTTTGGTGAACATTTTACCACTAATAATCTATAGCTACCAATGAAACAATAAAATTGTTTAGTGCAAGGGATTTTAGCTTCGGCATCCCGATGGTTGCTCTTGCTTTTATTTTATTCATAGCTATAATATAGTATTTATACATATGTTAGGGTATTTCAGACCGTGGGAGTACTGGAGTATACTTACTTGCTTCTACTAATTGGACTTATTGGGGCTCCTGACGGATTCTATGTTAACAATATGCATATTTATTATTTCTCTTTCATTATGTTAAGCCGCAGTCAACAAGTTTGGTGCTCTGTAAAAATATCCCCAATGGGTCTGTTAACTTGGCATCCACATGTTAACAGCCGTGAGAGATGCTCTGGGTATTCTTCTCCCACTCTTTCTCTCTTCCGCTGTTAACTTGGGTGCCACTCTCGCTGTTAAGCCGGGTGGCAGCCCCAACGTTGGCCCCATGTCTTATTGGCAACACCTTTCAGCTTCAGTCCTGAGCAAGACTTTGAGTAAGTTGGCAGCGAACTGGGAATTGGAATGCGAGCTGGCCCAGAGCATACGCGGCCACGGAGTCAGTCGTCAGACCAAAAGACGTCGTTGTAATTAGTGACCCAGTTGGGGACATTCTGAAGCTGTTGGCCTGACCTTTGACACGCATTTAAATGCATCGTTAATTAATGTGACGACGCAATATGCAAAGCGAATTAAACCACGAGTTACATTCGCCTTTGACTTCGACTTCCACTTCGACAATCAGTTGTTGCTCAGCCGCACCCCTTCTCCCTTCATCCACTTGCTTCTTGAAGCAAAAGTTGCACGCTGAATGCATCGTTTCTTATTGGAAATTATGCATGCACTGGCATCGGGGAACGCAACTGACAATTAGAGCTGCACAGCCCCCTTGGATTGGTTAAGTGGAGTGGGAATCAAAGCGCTGCAAGTGCTCCACTTGTCCAGGTCCGTCCTGGATCTGGGCCGTCCCCAACGCATTCGCAACGAGGAGCAAAATTATTTTATATGCCTCTTCAATTCTGCTTTTTTTATGTTTCGCATTTTTTTTTCCTTTTTTTTTATTTACTGGGTATCTGCATCTTTTAACATGATATTCCTTTTAATATTGCCGATTCATTGACAACTCTCCAGTTGGGGCATTCCTCGGGGGGTTTGCTGTTAAACCTGTTTGAACTTGCTGGCAACTCATTTCTTGGTTGTTAACAATCCGTCAATAAGTCCAATAACTTATTATGCATATTAAGTGCATAGCTATAGTATATTTAGCAATTGGTCCCTCACTTTCTCCGCTTACAGTCTCTCATAGTAGCCTAATTAAATTATATACCTTTATCTGCACTTACCCGCTTAAGCCCAGACAAGCAGTTGACAAAGGAAATTATATACCCTGCTACGGGCAACTGACAAAAGGCTGAACAATCTATACAGAGAAGCAGACCCAAACATCGTACCTGCCTTACACTCAGCACCTTTGTAAGGTAAATAAAAACGTGTGAGGTTCTGTGCCTGTCTCATGTGAATATAAAAAAAAAACACCAGATATCCCATTCCACAGCATAAGGAGCGGCTATATTAAAGGCAGCATCCCCATGCATTTATGCACGAGTATGAGAAATGTTCGAAGCGGCACGGAGAGACCAACAGGCAGGACAGACAGGCAGGACAGACAGTCAGGACAGACAGCCAGGACAGACAGTCACATGTCAAACATTCTTTTGACACTTTGTCATAGCATCTCGCACTGACACTTGTCAGCAGTCGGATTTCACATTCGCAATACGCTCGCATTTGGGAGTGCTGTCCTTCACTCTCCACTTCCCAGTTGATTTATGTTATGTATGTATGTACTCATATGTGTATCCACACATCCGCAGTTCACATTTGCTTATGAATCTTTTTTCGAATTCAATTTTCCTAATGATATTTGTTGCTTCGTTCGTCGCACCTTGTATTTACTTGCCAGGCTAGACTTTTGGGTCTGTGTCAAGTCTATAAGAGGCTTGTGAAGTTTTGTGATGCCTTGCAGGATAATACTTTGTTTAAAAGGCAAAAGTTCTGGTAACATTTCATTTAACAATTATTTAATACAACAAAGCTATTTAAGCAATCAACCTTTAAAGATTCCCACTTTACATTCATTACAAAATGCCCCTTTTAATTTGATATAAGTCTTACTTTTATGCCGAACATTGCTATTGTATTAGAAGCTTTCACACAAACAAGCTTCAGCCGTGCTTACAAAAGCTGTTCTGCTGTGTGATCAATTGATGCTTTCAAAAGCTCACTAATACAAATACAGCTATATTGTCTGTATGCTTGTCTGCAGTACTAAGAGCTGAAAGCGAGTATAGAAGGAGTTAAATAATTACAAGTTTCAACCAAGCCTTGAAACGAGCTAGTTGTAAAAAATTTTTAACAAAAGTACGTACAAATTGTGTACAGACGTATTCAGCTTTCAACCAACTGTGTTAAAATGTTTTAATATCATCGCAGGTATTATCAATAGGCGGCTAATTAACTACCTAGGGAGGGAATGTGGTTGAACTCCCTTCCTAGTATTAACACTCAGATGGATAAATAAACTTCAATGAAAACTGCAACAATTTTGGACTAACACAATTAGCACGTTAAGACTGAGAGCAGTTTTCTAGTTAACTAGCACGCTGACGGCCATTTATCAGGGCATCTAATCTAATCCTTTTACTGGTCAAATAAATTAAAATGAAAAGCCTTTTCGGCAGCAGCCGCAGCGGCCACTAAATTACGCCAAAGATAATTAACCTGTAGACTGGGGCGTCAACGGCAACGCCAGCTGCGATGGAGTCGGCGACGGCAACTGCGACTGCGACTACGAGGGGCCACCATGTATACCCAAACACTGGTATTCACTAGTATCTAGGGCCCAGGCACTTTATTAGGCCTTCGACCCTTAGAACGGAAGCACAAATGGGCGCACTGAAGCTGTGAAAGAGAGACGAGCCTCTTTCGAGTAAAATTACAAAATGGCGCAAATTATAGCGCAGAAGGAGAAGGACTACGATGAGGATAAGGACAAGGGCGACGGCGTCGTGGCGTCGCGGCGTTGGCCATTTCCGTTCGAAGGCATTTTTCCAAATGAAGTTTGCAAGTAATCATGAAAAAGGTAATTTAATAAAAGCAAAATCGAGAAACATAAAACTAATTTACGGATCTGAAATTGCTTGTGAAAAGCGAGCGAAAAGTCGAAGGATGCCCCAAAAATGCTGCAACAACAAATCGAATCAACTTTTGCCACAAGAGTTGACTCAAGAGTTTGGCCGCCTTTTGCTGGCTTTTAGCTTTTGAAGTTCAAGGTTAAATATCATACTTAATACATTTTGCCAGACCATTGCTAGCCACTCATATTTCGAAGGCATTTTGATTTTAAAGTTTCACCCGAACCTGAGCCAGAGCCATAACCATTGCGATAACCATGACCAGAGCCAGCCAGGCGTAATAATGTACTTCACATGCTCATAAGTGAGCAACTCAAGGATCTCAGGCGATTCAATAAGGACCAGCAAAGCAAATGGATAAGCTGCTGTCCACTCGAAAACTATATATAACATCAGAAGGATGCAGGGAATCCGTTGAGAATAGGTTAAGTCCACGCGGAAGCACAAAACATGCTCAGCCATTTTACACAGCAACTATAAGCTGCTCAAGAAAAAATGGAGCAGCTTGCTGACACACACACACACACTTCACAGACGCCTCCCCCAACTCCTCACCCCCCTCAGTCTGACCAACCGCACGTATGACAAAACAATTTGGAAAGCTTATTTATTTTGGGATTTTTTTCTTTTTGGCCGTTGCCCAACAAAAATATTTGCAACAAAATGTTACAAGGCCAAGAACTGCAGCAAATATTGCAAATGCTAAAGGACAACATGTTAAAGTTTAAGCAAATACATATATATGTCCTTCTGTGCGTGTGTGTGTCTGTGTGTGTGTGAATTCCCAAAGTATCCTTTTTTTGCCAGCGCCTGCCATGGCAGGCAGTGACCGACATTGGCTGCAATTTTATGCCAAGCTGATTTTCCAGCCAACTTGCGCCACATGCGAGCCAAGTATTTAAGCAAACTTTTACCAGTCTATGCATCCTTGTGTGTGACTGTCTTTGTGTGTCCTGCGCAACTTTGAGCACAATTGCTATACTTTTAAATCATTGAATGCTGCTTTAATACTATTTTACTTTTGTTCCATTCAAAATGTGTGTCCCAGCTGTAAGTAAATTTTGCATACTAGCAAGTACTTTAATTGCGTTTTTGCAGCAGGTCCTTGCTTCATTTTCAATGATTTTAATGTTCATTAAACTGCTTTGACTCATACAAGTTCTTAAATTTATGTTAAATATACTCGCATATACATAATTGAATACTTGATAATACTAGGAAACGCCCTGCAGCGTCCCAATCTCTGCTCTCTGTGTGCCAACGATTTCATTATATAATGTGGTTCTTACATTAGACATTACACACTCCACCCAACCTTTACAATAGAATAAAATATATTGTGCTCCGCGCTTTTAAATGGTACTGAACATTATTGCCAACTCATATTTATAGGTTACACATATGCAATGTTGTATTGTAATTATTAAAAGTTGCATTTCATTTATTTATATCTATTTTATAAGAGCTTTGCAATATAATCCTGAATATTTTCTCTCTTTAATTGCTTGAATACTTAACAATATCACACATACGCAACATTGGACAGTGAGTATTCAAGATTTTATTCTATTTAATATCTATATATAAATATTAAATGTCAAAATGCTTTTAACAATAAGTATTTTTAGCATAGCTGCATTCCGAAGGGATTTGTCAAACGTCTTCTAGCCATTTCTAATATAGTACATATATTCATATTTAATGTCTAAGAGAAAATCATTTTAAAATAACAATAAATTTAATGTACTGCATACTAAATTTTTTACTTGAACTGGTCAACTTCAAGGTTCGGTTAAGAATATAAATAAATAATATTTGTGGGTTAACTTCGGCGTCCTTGTCGCAACTGGTCGACCCACTCATCTCTTAAAGTTTCACTTTCACTTTGCATTTGGTTAAAAACCGCATGGAATAATTCCCGTCATATGTGACTATCTTTAACCACGCCATGGCTGGCAACTTTATTTTTAACTCTGTGTCAAGTTTTCAAGGTAAACACAGCGTTCTGATGTAGCTGTCCTAGCGAACCCCGCTGAGTTGAACCTCAGGAGCACAAAAAAACAAAAAGAAAAAAAAACAGGAATTTAAAATCCATTTTAATTTCTATTATGCAAATTTGGCCAAGTGGCTCCACCAGTTGTGTCGTTGTCGTGCTGCCAGCCTGCTGGCTGGCGACATTACCGGGCCGGGGCGCCATAGGAGGCGCAGCTCCAGTGCCCCCAAACACACAGACACAGGTGAAGGCACACACGCAAGTGGACTAGACGGAGTGGAGCTGTGCCTAGGCAGCCAGCCTTGTTCTGAATGCATGCATAATAATGTCATTTAGGTGATGGGGGGCTTTCAGCTGGAGTCTTCTGCTTCTAATGCCTGCTCCATGAGTGGCTTTGGGTTTTTGGATTGTCTCGACACAGAGTTGCATATGTCGCGGCCATATCGTAAAGTTGGTCATGTCAGCAGCTGTGTCCTGTCCGTAGCCGACCCCAATTTAGCCAGCATTCGCCGGTTTTAACAACTTAATTTAGTTTAGTCAAAAATTGTGCTGGCGCTTGTTCATATGTATCTTGCATGGTTAATTTAATTTGGTCTGCATTATATTTATGAAAATATTGCACAAAGCGGCAAAAGCAAAGCAGCCCAATTTAAACGCTTGCAGAGTGACAGGCGGCGGCTCTAGAGAGAGAGAGAGAGAGTGAGCAGCAAGGCAAAGTGGGTCAAAATGAGAAAAATGCGCCGCATTTCTCGCGGGTGACAGACACACAATGTGCCACACCACCATGCCACATACATACACATGTGTGCACATACATACATATGTATGTTGCCTGTACGTATGGAGCCACAGTCGCATGCGAGCATGTTAAACAGCGCCCTTGCCACGCCCACAGCTGCCACAAGGGCCCAGCGGTGTCAGCGGCGGCACTTTGACATTTTTGGAGCAGTGTGCCCCGAGCGAAGCGGAGGCCATGCTCGAGTTTGAGTTTCAGTTTGAGTTCATGCGGTGGCGCGTCGCCTGAAAGGCAAATCATGTGCGGCCTCAACCGACAACAACAACAGCCACAACAAATGCAGGACGGCAGCATGCAAATAGAATACTCGTAAATGGAACAGCAGCGGCACAAGGGAGAGCACAACCACTGCCACAGCGTACCGGACGCAAAAGTCGGAGCAAAACCCGAAACCGTAGTCGGAGCGGGAGCTGGAACTGGAGCTGGGCCGGAGCAGCTGTGACATTGATTTCGCATTTGACATTCGCAGAGGCGCAAATCAGTTTACGTATGTTGCCGGCGTTCGCCTCGAAATTCTGTAATAAAATTTTATGAGCGACGCCGGCGACGCGGTGTCAATTTTTATTGTTATTCCTTCGCCTCCTGCGCGACATCATAAACTTGAAATCGATTAGCAGGCAGCAGGAGCAGCAGCAGGAGATCAGCAAGTAGCTGCCGCGATGCACGATACCCAACTCAAAAGCTCAAGTGACAAAGTTTTATTTTGATTTATGGCCTGGAATCATGAAAACGCAAAGAATAGAATCCGCAAGCACCAAGAAATCAAAGTCATCGTCATTCTCAAAGATAAACCAAGCCAACGCAGCACACCGACCAAATAAATCACGCAAATTAAACACAGTCCAATGCAATTTTACTTTTGCAAAGTTACGAAAGTTCCGCACGAGTCTGCAACGGAATCGAACAGGCTGTAGGTCCTGCACATCCTGTGAGCAGATTGCCCAACATTTTATGATGCGGCCAAAGTTTTTTTTAATGCCACGTTACCTGCAGGCGTAGCGGGTATATTAACTTAGTGGTGGAGAAAATTAAGTACCAGAGATTATCTTGCCTTACCTATATTATGTACTCGTACATTCTTTCATTATACTGTTAAATAGAAGATCTCCTACAACTGTGGGGGACATTTCTTTTTTTAAAGTTCCTCGTAAAAATAAAGTTAGTCCTCAACAAATTGCTTAGGCCTGCTTCCATTTCCGATGTCTTATCCTTTCGAATCGATTTTGATTTTGTGTTCCGCTTTCAATTGAAATAGCAGGCATTCTTCCATTTGGAAGTTGTACTCGAATAGTTTTGATCCCACGCACACAAAAGCAAGTTTTTCAATCGGTTTTCCGAATTTCGATGTCGAAAGTCTTGATCGAATACGAAAATAATAAGAAGATATTCATTCCAAAACACTTGTATTCATGTCAGTTTTTTCAAATTAAAGTGAAAGGAGAACCCCGAGTTACAGGACAGAAAGAATTTGAACTTAATAATTTAAATTATCCTTATAAATCGTTTTAATTTATTTGCGGAAATGAACTTGACCTTGCCCACTAGACAGGAACCTACATTTCCAAATTTTGTATCTAGCTCTTTAAGTTTTCAAAATCCTTTCGTTCATACAGATAGACAGACAGAACAAGATCAACTTGGCTTTTGATACTGATCAACAATAGCAATAATTTATATGGTTGGAGATGAGTACAAGGAGCTAAATGCCATCGATATTTTCGATAGCATCATCAAAATTTTGATATCACCGCCGTGTTACACTACTTAGTGAGCTTTCATGGACCTCTGAATTACAGGTCTGGGGAAGTCCCAGAAAGAAGTAAGTACATTTATCACTAAAATTTAATAGTTGCACTCCTAAGAGATGATTCGGCAGAAACGTGACCGTACACAATAGAACTGGTCCTTTCAGATAGTCTATAATCGGCAGCATTGCAATATCGATAGATTAGATTAGTATCCATAAGTAGTAGAAATGTCGACTTAAAGAGGATCTGCAACTATCGAATATGCTTTAGGCGAACCGTCTTTTGTCCATTAGTTATTCCCATCACTTAGTTATGTTTTTTATTATTTCTTCTAAGCTTTTTTGTTTGATTTTTATTCGAATTCAATTACTACACTTATTTGTATTGCGTGATATGTAATAGTCGATTTTACCATATTTACTTATATGTTTCGTTTGTTGAACCACGCAATTTCTGGCATTTAGGCTAATTACAATAGCTTTGTGCAGATAAAACGTATTTTGTGTCAAACTTTGAAAATACAAAGTATTATCTGCACATTAAGTGTCTATTGAGAAGACATTTTTTAGACATTAAAGCCATACAGAACAAATTGTTTATGAAGTCTCTATTTACGTTTCACTTTCAGCTGCTGCTCCACTTAACCAACTCGAAAGAAGTCTTCACATGTTGATAGCCTGCACAATTTGCACGTAAATCGTTTGTAATTTTGTCTAGTTCATAATAATAAGGAGTCATAACACTGTAGCCACGTTTTCTCGACTGGAAAATACCCAGCAACAAGTTCTAAGTTATCCCTAGTCTGGGATGTGTTCTCAAAGAGTACCCTTAGCAGTTATCGAGAAGTCACAGTTTAATGGACAGTCAGACAGTCTGACATGCTAGACTCATACAAACACTTTTAAGGTTCAGAGATGTCTTCTGCTACCATTCATGGGTACAGGGTATAAGTGGGGTCCAGTGAGCATGTGAGCATGTGTGCGTATATGTGGGCTTATGTAAATTGACTTCTTGAAGTCGTTTGCTCCGCCTTACAGTGCTCACTGCCCCTGGACATTTTGCCGTAAGTGCGCACAATTTTCTTATTGTTGAGACCAATTTTTGTATGCTGAGTCTCTGTTCTTTTGTCCATAACATGCGCAAATACCATAATTTCTGGCATTAAAATCAATTTTCATCGTTCCCCAGACGCCGTCACTTGTAGCTGGCCCCGTCCTAGGCATTCGACTTTCCCTTTCCTGATTGTGCAGTCAATACCATAGACGCCCATTCCGTTCTATTTGACTTGAATTGGCCGCATTGTCATGAAAATAATGCAAATAGTAATTTCTGGGATTGCCTTGTGTCCAGACAACCAGCGTTGTTTCTTGCAACGGAGCCACGGCCCCAGCTACAACAACAGATTTCGGACTGGAGCTGGCTAATGACAATGGCAGTATTTTCATTTATTTCTGTGGCGCTTGTGGCTGATATCCGCCGAAAATTGGCGACCACACAATATTTCGCACACGACAAACATAATGGGCAGAAGGGCATGCGGTCAGGCGGAAGGTTGGGGCTGGTCCTTGATGATGCATGACATCGTTATTACTTTAACGTTAAAGATGGCGTACATACAACTAAGTTGCCTTGATGAATTTCTTTGGAAATCAATTCCTTAAAGGCTTACCAAAAGTGTCAAGGCGGCTGGAGAGGGGACTGAAAGGGTTCAAGGAATTTAATACACATTACAAAATAATATAAATGGGAAATAAGTATAAACCATGCCGTGTGGGGGTTGGCCTGAGGGAATCGTCTTGTGGGTTCGGATTTTGCGTTCGTGTTTGGGGCCGGGGGAGCGTGTGAAAAATGAAAGGAAATGCCGCGACGCTGAGGCGGAAATGAAAAATGCACGAAAGAAAAACGGAAATGCTACCAACGGCGATAAGAATGCTTAACAGCAACAACAACAACAGCAGCCGCGGAGAGCAACAGAACCAGTAGATGAAGTACGAGAAGTAAACAAACAATAAAATATACAAAAAAAAAGGCAATACTTCACAGTGAAAACACATTAAAAATTTGCACAGTTGTTCAAAATATGCAACGGCAAGGACTTTTGTTAATGTGAATGTTCGCCAGTCCAATATTTGCATTTAATGAGATTTGCATGAAAAGACAATTTAAGCTTCAAATTATTACTGTTAACTGAAAAAAAATAAAGAGAATTCGGACATTTGTGGATGTATCAAATATAAAACAACGAAAGGCACGAAACTACAAAATTTATACTGACAGCAGACAAAATCAGTAATCCTTTCAAGCTTCAGCTTAAATCCTTAACTCAGCCCTCTAAACGAGTTCGAACGGTAAAGCTTTTTTTCAGGCTTGTTCTGATTCAGAATACATTTTATTTTACCAATAAATTCAGAACCGGTTTTCCTTATAATGACGTTATATTTGAATAGTTTTCATGCAACTCAAAGTGATAACCAAAAATTCAATCGGTTTTGTTAACAGATAACAATTTCAATTTAAAATAATTCAATCGATATCAGAAAAAATAATTGCTTAGTGATCTTGACTCTTTATAAGCTGTAGGTTTAAATGCCGTGTACCAAGTTATATTATAGAATAGACGGAAAGACGGACCTTTTAAAAAAACAAACATAAGAACAAGAGACCCCAAATTGGGAATGAAGGTTCCTGTATACCATACGAAGATCAAATATGTTTCAGATGGCAGATACCAACCCCGCCCCGCCGCAAATCGAAAAAAACGATTTTTCAATACAATTTTAAGGATATAGCCTTGGTTATTCTTAATCTACAAAAACAATCTAGCAAAAAATTCAAGTCGATCGGATCATAATCGTGGAAGTTATTCGTGAAAGAAGATTCAGTACAGCAGAGCGGGGGGAAGCAGCAATGTCCACCCCCACTTGCTTACGCTATCGCTTGTGTGCGTGCGTATTTGTGTATGTGTGTGTGTATGTGTAAGTGTACGCAGATATGTTTGGAAGTTGTAGACCTGGGTAAAGGGAGTTTCGTAGTCGGGTATACTCGACTAGAACATTCTTACCTGTAGCTATAACAATGGTTATCAAATTTGGCATACAGACAAATTGTTGACATATTTGAGAAACAAATATTTCTACCGCCACCCCCTCTGCTAATTAACAAAATCTATAGCTTCCACATCTGTACAGGTAGAGTCAGCAGATTTTAAATTCAAACTTCTGTTTTTTCATGTCTCTTTCCTACCCCAGACTTCAAACAGAGTATTCTGCTGTCGGATACGTCCGACTACAACATTCTTACTTGCTTTTTTTATTTATTTATTTATTATTGCGTTTTTACAAATTTGTATGTCCAGTCCTTTAACCCAAGTTTCACTTCTTTCAGCCTTATTCAAATATTTCAATCCAAGCAATTTGACTTTAAATTGCATGTCAAGCATTTAATTGAAGACCCAAGGAAGCTCGTGATTTGTGCTAATTGTCAAGCTGCAAAGCCCTCAAAGGTTCTAATGCACCACCATGTGCTTGAGGGGGAGGAGACACCAAGGAGCGCCCTATGAAGAAATGGAACGTGTTGTGTGAGCAGAGCTGACGCGACTGGTGAGCATGGGCCAGACAATAAAGAATGTGCTCCCATAGCCCAGACAGCTGAGACTGAGATCCAGACCCGTTCCCATTCATATTTCATGGGCCCAAATTGCAGCGTGTTTGTTTAGCTTTCACACCAACTTTTCAGCTTCCGTGCTCTGCCTTGCTGGGGTTGAGTGGCTTTAGGACCGTGACAAAAGGACCGTCAAGGCAGCCCAATTGTCACGGTGCCGTTCCAGAAATGAGTCATTAAGCAATAAACAAAGCACTTGGTCGAAAGGGGGACAAAAAGAAAGAAAAGCAGGCAAAAATTTGCACACGCGCTATCAATTTGTGCCCAACAATGGGACAAGGGATATCTCGGAACTTTGCCCATCTACTCCTTTCAGGCGCGTGCCGGCAATCAAAAATAATAAACACCCCTAATTTTGAGAAATGGTAAAAGAAATTTGTTGCCTTCTGTCCGTTAGCCAAGTGTCCTTCGCTCCGGCTGTGTCTCATTAAAATCAACACCAACACGAGCGGCGCAATGATATTCCAGACATCGCATCGTCATTAATATTTGGCGCTTAGGCAAATGCAGCCCCGTTGCGGTCCGCCCCATCCTTTGTCAGTCTCCATTTGGCTGGCCACCCGCTGCGTTTGTTGCTGTCATGCGCCCCCGAAGTACAATGCCAGGATGACGCATTGTTTCATCCTGTGCGGGGCGGCACACAGATTTGGATCCTTGTGCCATTGTTTGCAGCATCGAAATAATGCCGTTTCATGCATATGTACGAGTATGTATGCATTCACGAACACGATGTGTGATGCTGCCACCGAGGGGGTGGCACTGGCAATAGAATGTTGTGCTGGTGCCCGCACAGGGAGAGTAGACAATCAAATTTTATGTCACAGTATTCCAGCGAATAAAAACGCTCTATTTAATATGCATATGCATCACGGTGAAGGTTTAAGGGCAGATTGTAGCAGAGCAACTCCCACCAACTTGGTAGAAGTGAGCCACAGTTAAGGCCAGTTGGATTGGCGGGTAAAACTAATCACAAGATGCACAAAAGACTTTAAAAGGGAGTCTGATGTGGTTTACCTTGCGTTATCGAAATGTGACATTCTTTTAGGCTAAGATTGAAAATGTTGTTACGCAGGCAGCAAAGCTGTGGCATACTTTGGAGCGCGGTCATTAAATCTCGAGTACCGTTTGAACATTAACCACCCCAAGATCTGCCAGACAGGATCTTGACATAAAGTCTCTGCGCAAATAAGTAATAAACTTTCATTATAATATAATAATATTCCTCAAGCCTCCCCCAAGATTAGCTTTAAAATATTATTCCTCTGTACGCAATAGACCTAATTCAATATAATATAAGTTCTGATTAGATCAAGTTGCCTCTACGATATACCGCGGTAGCATGGCACTAATTCCAAATTTTCAATAAATAAAATAAAGAAAGTGAAATTTGAACATATGTATACGCACATTCACACGCCTTGCTTTCCACTATGGAAAATAGTCCTTTAAATAACTTCCGTAGATCAGAAAAAATATTTTACGATAGATAAGAAGGAAAATAGTGTGTGGTAAAATAAATTGCAGATCGAGTTTGATATTCTGCACACCAAATCTTGTGACTGTTCCTCTAAGTCCTAAGATCATTACATATTGATCACTTATATTCCATATTGAGTTAGTTCAATATGTCTGTATGCTTGTACTGATGGTGTGGGCAAAACATCAAATCTATCGAATGAGGGCACTATTGCAACTCCAAAACTTACAAGAATATAGACTATAACGTACTGGTTTTAATATTTATTTGTTTATAAGCACTGAATAATTTTCAAGAAACGGAGACCATTTTAAAGAAAGATCTTCTTGAAGGGTAGGGCCTAAAGCTATGATCAGCTCCCTTAATTAAATAACACTAACAAATCCAATAGGATATCCCCGAAGGGAACTTGATGATTAAATAACGGTTAGATTCATAGATGCTCAGGAGAGTTTTGAAATATAAATCAGAAAATGAGTAAACTTCCGAAACACAAATTTATATAACCATCGTTACCTGAGTGCTTCACTATTTTTTTATACCCTAACAGAGGGTATTATAACTTTGTTTTGAGTTCTTTTAGCATTTAAAAAAGCACTTATCTATCTCGGTCATTATTTAACTAGCTATTTACTCGCAGCTCCAACGAAACAACGAGGCAGCTGATGTCCTGTGTTCTCAACTCATTTCACTTATCGCGGGGTTTTGTCAAAATGGTTGCGAGCAGGTTCTGCTGGGTTTCGAGGTGTTCTCGAGTTTCCCGTTCGCGTCCGTTCAAGCATTGCTCTATTGGTTTTCCCCTTCGATGCGTGCTAAAAGTGTTTTCCTTGGGGAGTGTGGGTGCTGAAAGGACTTGTACGGAACCTGCAGAAACCTGAGTAAACAGCAGCAGCAACAGCGCCAACAAAAACAATAACTATAGCAACAACAACAACCACAACAACAACAATGACAAGCACTTAAAAACTGGCGCTTTGAACTTGACGTTGTTGACCGCTGTGTGTTTTTGTTGCCAATGTTATTGCTACTCTGCCAGGCACTTTTGGTTGGGGTGGATGTTTTGGGGGAATTGGGGATTTGTTTCGGTCCTGCGTATGCTTTCAAGGTCGTGTTCAGAGTACGTGTACATCCCCTCGAGTGCCTTTGAAGTGGTCAAGTAAATGGTGTCGTCTTGCCAGTCCATTGTAAATTGAATTTGCATTTGAAAGAAATACAAAACGCGGGTGGGTTGTATTAGGCCACAGCAAAGGTTAATATGTGTGTATATACTTATTTATGGTGTGTATCTGGAAATGTCATGATGACAATACTAAATGATATTGGCAATATTTTAATCATTATAATCTAAACGCTATTGGGTTAATAACACCTTTGAGGATGTTTATAAAAATATGGAAAACGGATCTCTAGAAAGAGGCTCAATCACATTTAATATAAGTGTATTCCAATCGGTTTGTCCACGTGATTTCCGAATATTTAATTGCACGAATGTCCTTCTTTTATACTTTGTAATTTCTGTTTATGCAATGTCCGTCTGTCTGTCCGATGTCCATATGAACGAAGCTTTTAACACACACTTGAAGCTAAAGCAACCGAACTTAGTAGACATGTTGGCGGAAGCCCTTAGTTTACTCCCTGTACACATAAAATGGGTAAAAATGGGGTATTAAATCTGTGCAAATGTATGTAAGACGCACTCCGAAGGTAGCCGTTCTTATTTACGTTTTAGTCTTGGAAATCGCAGAAAAGTTCCATCAACTGGAGACCTCCAAAATGGTTACTTGTAGTGGACTCCCTTTAATTCTTGAGAATCGCAGAGAAGGGCGATCTGTCTCTTTCTCTTTCTTTCTCTCTGTCTGCCTCTTTCTCTCTCTCTGTCTGCCTCTCTCTCTCTCTATATGCCTCTCTCTCTCTCTCTCTCTCTCTCACTTTCACTCTCTCTCACTCTCACTCTCTCGCCCTTTCTCTCTCTCTCTCGCTCTTTCTCTCTCACACACACACACACAAACTTACACACACACAGAAACACACACACAGAAACACACACACACAAACACTAAAGTGAACCTCCAAAATGATAAATTGTAGTGGACTCCCTTGAATTCTTGAGAATCGCGGAGAAGGGCGATCAAAACTAGAAAACTATGTTTTGTTTGAATAACTTTGTTGTTTATAAATATATCCTCACCAAACTCATCCAAACCGAGTCTCTAAAGAGTTTATACAATCTGACCAAATTTGATCAAAATCGGGTCACTATATCATATAGCTGCCATAGGAACGATCGGGTGAAAAATTCAATCTGACCAATTTTGGTCAAAATCGAACCACTATTTCGCTATATCAAACCGAAGATAGCCGTCCTTTCTTGTTTTTACATATATTATAAAAATTTTATTATTTGTATTATTATTATCACTCCTATGATTACTGAAATTCAATTTCAGATACGTCTCAACTTTTGCAACTTTGTAATTCATTTGGAAATCGTGCAAAAGTAGCTAAAATATCCATAAACAAACTTTTCAGCAATACAGCAAGCGGTATCTACTGTACAGAGTGACAAATTATGCACTTTAAATTGCCGTACATGAAAAGATTACAACTGGCCTGCAAATCCTTGGGTGCAGCTGGTGCCTTGGCAATTTAAGGACTACCAGGAAAACGCTGCAACCAGAAAATATTTGCAATTTAATTAAACGAAATTAAACAATCTTGCCAGCATTTGTGCAAACATGTGTGGCAATTGTGCTTGTAATCTAAATTTGTAAGTTTGCCATCTTAAAACAAGGAGTTGGCCCTGGTCCCTCTATGCTCGTCCTTTCTGGGTTACATCTCCCTTGCAGGTCCGGCCAGATGCAAGTTTTCGGATTCGTTTCTGTTTCTGCTTTTGTGGCAATTGCTGGCAACTTTTACTGAATGTCTCTGGCTGGCGGCAACAGCACAAAGGACCAAGGAGCCAAGAAATAGTTGCACGTCTTGCAAATTCAAACAAAACTGGAAGGAAGCAATAAATGCAAAGAAAAGTTTTGTTTCTAATGACGTTGATAAAGGGACGTAAAATTAAAATGAGAAGACGAGAAATCAAAATAAATGAAACTATGAATCGATTTTAATATGTATGTATTTATGCAATAAGCTTTGCCAAAGTAAAACAGAATATTTGCATTAAATAGTCGCATTGCTGCATTACTTGAAAACTTTTTAATGAATTTATTTTCTTGCTGCCATTAAAACAAATAACAATTTCATGTTGCTTTCACCGTTGAATTTACGGCGTAAACAAAATGTAAGCCAACAACAACAAAGCATAAACATGCAACTAAATGTGCAAACAACCTGCAAATTTACAACATAAGTTGAATCCAGTGCGTGGCCCCAAAGCCGAGCTCCAGGTGTGGCCATAATTGAAATAAACACGTTTTTGTCCAACTCATGTGCACATCAGGCGACCCAATTGAATTATGACACAACACAACTTGGGTGCCATTTGTAGGGAGTGGGTTTTTGTCAGTGGGAGTCGCAGTCAATATCCACCGAGCAGGTCGTATTCAATTAGAGCTAATTAGGCAATTTTCTAATGGCCAGCAACTGGAGGCGCCTGCATTAATGCCACGTACACAAAAGCCAAGGCAATGCGATGGAGAAGCTACCAATGTCCCAACGACCCACAAGGCACGCATCGAGAAATTCAATTTTAATGGATTATTACATAATTTGATCCTTATCGTGGCAGACGCTGAACGCATATTAATTAACGTTCAACATTTGATTGTGTGGCAATCAGAAACTGCAAACTGCAGCCAAGTAAGGCCAAACAGTTGGTTGGCAAATGCATCCTTGATACCAGCAACAGCAGATCCTGCTGATACTGAAAAGGGCTAACCAGGCATTAAACTTTTCATTCAAGTCAAAGAGCTCGAGAATGTTCCGTACCGAAGTTATATTGATTAATGTTAATTCCCTTGATTAGTAGTCATGATAGGGCCAAAGCAATAAAATGTTTGGAGTACGCTAAAGGCGCAAGCACTTAGCTATGCTCGAATAGAAAACAACCTTTAGTTGCAGTAGTTAATTAAAGTAGCAGACCGATAGCTCCATGACAATGAGACTGTCATCCCATCACTAATAAGCGGTTAACTATTTACCCGTCACTAAATGCAAAGGGTTGAAAAACATGCGAGAAGCCGATGAATTGAGTTTCAAGCGATTTTTGAATAAAGTAAACGTTTATTGTGATGTTGATCGGCTCTTGCAGAAATGTATAAAATATCTATCTTAGATAACAAACATATTACCGAAGATCCTCTCTGCTTACTAATAAATGACAAATAATTCACGCTTGCGTTTAATATACGATATTCATCATACCATAATAACACCAAGAATATCATAGCTGTGCGACAAGAATTTGTCAGAAATTGATTATTGACTATGGCATATGTTAAAAAAGCATAAATCCTTTCACCTTTGTACATTTTTATTTAATAACAACTTTCATTAACCTGTGGCCCACCGCAGTTCAGATTTTATTTTCAAAAAGTTAATCATTTGTATAAATTGAAGTACCTGTCAGTGGCTTTCTGTTTGCAAGCTGGTAATTTGACACGGAAATGATATTAAAGTGTCATATTCACGTGTTGTCGCTCAATTAAATTACAATAAATTAATAAGTAAAAAAAAATATAAAACATTCATAATTTCTCATGTCAATGTGTGCTATACAAATAGAGCAGGACATCACATTTAATTAAATAAATATGCACATAAATAGTGTCAATTTCAAGATTTGGCCACTTTTAATTTTGTAAATTACATTTCCAGGGTAATTAATACAAGTAAAATGTACTTCAGTCGAGGGTGCTCGACTTGCAGTTACCCATGTCTGAAGTACTCTAAGTTGTAAACAAGCTACTTTCCGCCCCTTCAAATGGTTTAACACAGTTTCCGACAGAGTTTAATATAAAATCTTTATGACATTTAAATGGTAGACAATCAGCATTCTAAATTATATTATAACTACATTTTAATTTAAATCAAATTAATTTTAATACATAACTTAATTTTCGTCTGATTGCTCCTATGGGAGCCATGTGGTCCGATATTGATAAAATTATAGAACACTATTTGAAGTATAATAAAACTTTCACTTAGTTTGGATATAATATTTATATAAACAAAAAGTTTTTCATACAAAAACACATTTTTCACCCGATCCTACGGCAGCTATGTGATATAGTGATCCGATTTGGACCAAATTTAATCAGATTGTATAAGTTTTATAAAGGATCGGTTTAGGTGAGTTTGGTAAGGACTCCTTAATAAACAAAAAAATTTTATACAAAAACATAGTTGTCGACCGATCATTCCTATGGCAGCTATATGTTATAGTGGTCCGATCCGTCCGGTTCCAACATATGTACTTCCTGCAGCAAAACAAAAAAACGGGTCAGTGCCAAGTTTCATTAGAATAGTTTTAAAACTGAGAGACTAGTTTGCATATTCACGCTTTTCACGCTGATTCATAATATATAAACTTTGTTTGGTCGGAAACGTCTCCGTCAACAAAATCGAATTCGATTTGTAGTGAAATGAAATACTCGGAAATGGGATCAAGCAAGCCTATATATCTTAAAGACAGATTAGTTGTTGATTTGAAATCTTTTTGCGATTATCGTATAAGAAAACTCACATGCCAAAGAAGGAGCTTTCAGCCATTAAAGGCGCTAAAGCTTACTAATAAGCCTGATCCGAATTTTACTTTCGAATCGATTTTAAAAAAAAGGTAGCATACTTAATGGAGCATAATAAATAATAAACAAAATTTGTGTTGCACGTTCACATCATTTTAAGATGATCCCATAAGTATTGTATGATTGCTGTACAATTGATTTGGAACATAACAATTGATTTCAGAACTGGAAGGTATCCAATACTATCAAAATTATGCATAGGCAGCAACAATGACACTTTCACAGCCTGTAATCGAATAAATCTAATACTTTTAAAATAATCTAAGTCTTTGTAATAAATGTTATAGTGCTATCCATTTTTTTACATAGTTATGGGAATTGTAATTTGTATTTCTAATTGCAAAGCAGCAAACAAATTAATTTGAAGATACACATTTATTTATCTTCTGTGATTACTCATCTGCATGCTGGTTTAAATTAAATTATCTGTCAATAAAGCAATTTGTTAATGCACATAAGTTAAAATGGTTGGCTAACACTCTAAAGGCACTTTGAAATTTCAATTTAAATGCTTGCATAGACAGATATTAATCCAGCAAAGCTGGCAAACAATATTGCAATGCATTTAAATATGTATTAATATGAGTCTAAGTGAATTTGTTGTTATATCAAGTCTCCATATCCCAAGAGGTAGACATTTGGATTCATTTCGATTCATTTGACTAATTGGCAGGATATAAAAAAGGTTTTCTAAACAAAGCTGGCAGCTTATTCAAACAAAAAGGACAACCGAGGCGATGTCAGTCCGCCGTTTCAGGCCAGGCCGTTGACAGGCCACATCATCTGGCAATGTCATGCCCAGGACACACAGCGAAATCAAATGCCAAGCGAAGTAGCCTTCCGAACAAAGCAAATCATGGGTGAGTATGCATGTAAATGTGTGTGAGTGAGTGTGAGTAAATGTGAGTGAGTGTGTGCTGTGTCCCGTGTTCCGTGTCAAGCAATTTACAAGTCAAAGGCACGACAAGGCAAGTTTCTGACAGGCCAAACAGCAGGATGCCATCCTGCTGGGCGTTGGTGGAAAGTAAAAGGCGCTCCGTGCTTGCAGAGCCTTCATTCCTTTCAATTTCAATTCCAAGATTTCATCACCATTGGGTTAATTAACACCATAGATGGTGAGCATGAGATGACAGCGCACTTGAATTCGACTTCAGGCAAGTTGTGTTGGATAAGTTATGTTGTTTTGAGAATCAAAGCTGCCGCAGCGTTTCTGTCTACACCTTTCATTTAATAAGCGTAGTCTATACATTAGTCAAATATTTATGCACAACTTAAACATATTTTCTTAAAGCTCTAATGAAGTCTGTGGAACGCTGTGTAAGCCAATTCAGATTAACGTTACGCGAATCGAGCGCTTTTTTCAAAGGCTGCTCGAATTTGTTGAGTCCCTTTAATTTCTGTATCAACTCATCGTCCTTGTCGGTGCTTCTCTGATTAACGATCATTGATAGCGCCAGGCTCTTAATATCCCTAGCGTTCAACTTGTCACTGCAATATAAAGTGGACATTGAGTTACTTGTTAACCAGGATAACTGGGCACTTACTTGAGTATTTTGGCATGTTCCAGGATGTGGTTGGTGGTCTCTATTGCAACATATCTATAGCGCAGTGCTGAGTTTACAGCCTGAATGTAAAAACTGCTCGTAGTTGTGCTTGTTTCTTGCAGCAGATAGTCCAAAAACTGTTGCAACTGAGTAAAGTTGCGACTGCAGCCCAGAGCTTTTGCCCAGGTGTATTGTTTTGACTCAATGGTCGAGTTTTTGAAACGTTCCATCAACAACTGAAAGTGCATATCGTTGCCATGTTGTATGCTCGTGCAGTATACAATATCACGAAAGTTAACGGGTACTTTAGCTTCATCACTTTCTAAGGTTAGTTGCTCAGCCTGGCTTATGCAGTCGTCCACCCCGTATCGACAGGCCTGAGCATAAGCCAATCGATATAGGGCTGTGGGTTTGCTCGATGCGGTTCTTATCTTCATGGAGTCCAATTTGGGGCAGCGATCATAAATCGGGACGACAAGTTTCTTCATGAACACCTGCAATGGATAATGCTGGTATTAACAGGCCTTACAATCTGAACAAACGTTTAAGCTTACCCCGAATATTCTCGCCTGCTCACCAAGCAGCAGGTCACCAAGATTATTGAGGATATTAAAGATTCTACTCCATGGTGAATACTGCTGTTCGCGTGGCAGATACTCCAGTATACTTAAGGCCAGTTCATAACTCTGCAGGTTTGTCCAGCCAAGTGCCATAAGGTCGTCTATCAACTGGGCTCGATTTAGCTCGTGAATACCCCCAAAATCCTCAGTTGTATTAAGTGTATGGATGATCATGCGCCAATTGCGTTCATCGTAGTTTACGCGGTAGATGGTATTCACCTGAGGATTCAGCATGATCCACTCGTCCGCTTTTGGTTTGTTGAGTAGTTCTAGAGTGCGGCCACTGAAGGGGCACTCTAACCAAAACTGCGGTTGTGTTTGCTCGAAATTAGCCTCATGCTGGGTGACAAAAGTCAACGGGATCCACCAGCAGCTATCCGTGTGATTGTCTGTGCCATCTGCCAGCCAAAATCGAGTTTGATTGATTTCGACACTGGCTGTGGCGTAGTCCCGATTCACGTTTACCACCGGATAACCCTCTTGCAGCGTCCAGGAGTTCATGACAGTAGACAAACGAATGTCAGCAGACAGACCACCCCTCACATCCGCAGCCTCTTGCATGGCCTGCCAGAGATCAGACTGGAAAACATTGTCATAAGCATGCCGCTTCAAAAAGCTGCGTATGCCCGAATAAAAAACCTCATCTCCTAGTAGCTTGTGCATCATTCGCATCGTAAGAGATCCCTTTTTGTATACATACGGGGAAAATTGTTCCAGGATGCTTTTGGAACCCTGCACAGCACGTGAAATGGCGATTGTATTGTTAATCGAATCCTGTCGAAAGAACATAGACAAATCATTTGCTATGTTGCTCTGGCCACTGCCCCACTCGGGCATCAAAGCATCCAGGGTCAAATAGGCAAAGTAAGTTGAGGGTCCCTCCTTTAACCAAAGATCGTTCCACCACTTCATGGTAACCAGATTACCAAACCATTGATGTGTATATTCATGTGCTATTGTACTAGCCTTGCTCTCCTTACTTTCAAGCAACTCCTCGTTATCGTTGTGCACAAATTTGCTTTCCTTGAAGGTGACCAGGCCCCAATTCTCCATGGCCTTAAATTTGTGAGTTGGCACTGCCAGCTGATCGATCTTGCGCAAAGGAAAGCTGAGATCGAACAATTTCTCTAAATAGCTTAACGCCTTTGGCGCAAAATTCACAGAGAAGTCGCCATTTTCAACAACCTTCGGTTGCATCCAGCTGCGAAAGGTTATATTATGAGAAGTATCACTTGGCGGGGATGAAACACTAGTTAAGTTGTGCACAGCATAGGCCACGAGATAAGTCGAAGTCCGGAAAATCGGCTCGTGTTCGCACCAAACGTAGTTCTCAAGAGTTTCGCTATAATGAAATGTGGTTTAAGATCACTTTGGAGCTGTATATAAATTAGTTGGAATCACCAAATAACTTACTGTGCTTCACATTTGCTCACTGGCGTATTGCTGAGTCCTGTGTAGTTCTTGTGATAGCCTAAAGTTACTTGAAAAGTAGCCTTCAAATCGGGCTCATCGAAGCAGGGAAAGGCCAGACGAGCAAATGTCGGCGAGAATTGTGTCACCGCTAAGTAACTAACAACAAAGACAAGAAACTTGAATAATGAATACTTATTTAGTATAAACCAAAGACTTGAGATATGTGTAAATGGTTCACATCCGTATAAAAAGATGTCCTTTAAAAAATTCTTGGTAGTTAGGCTACACACAAAATTGGATGCCTAACTCAGTACTTGTGGCTCTTTTCTCTTTATGTTGGGACGTATAATAAATCCCACCAAGAATTTTTTATAGGACTCTATTTTATTTGGCAGCTCCATATATCTAAATTCTTTGGATTAACGCCATAAATGGTTTTCAAATGTTATTTTTTACTGCATACTCACCGGGTTTGGTCTGTCGTAGAATCATTATAGGAGCTCCAGTAGTATCCGGTATCATTGCCATTCAACGGTCCTTTAAAGGATATAATCAGTTCGTAATGCTCACTCTGCTGAAGAGCCTCTCCCAGATGCATGATATAAAACTCATTCTCCTCATTTAACTCCACGTTAGTTATCTTGTTGCTGCCCTTTTGCGAGGACAATATAATTTGCGATTCATCGATGGTTAAATTCTTGGCATGCAAGGTAATATTCTTCGTCTGATCTAGTGCAATCAAATCGATCTTCACCTGGCCCTCGAAACGCAGCTGATCTGGTCCATTCAGATGGGTTAATATGCGTAGATCATAGTGTTGTGGTTTGATGGCAAGGGGTAGGCGAAATGGATTATAGGCGGACAGCGCACCAGGGGCCAGTATTAAGAAGATTATAGTATAAGCCTGCATGCTAGAGTAGAGTAAATATATTTAGAGAAAGTTTTAGTTAATCGGGACTGCTTTTAGTCATATTTCGGCCTATAATATTTAAACTTTTTTTTATTTTGTAAATAAAATGTTAACCAAGTCACTGCGCTGCTTTTTTGCGTCTCTTTCCTGGCCGAAGCCTTCAAAATTAATCTGTTTAACCAGATGCCCGGCATCTTTATTACCCCAACGCCGCGAGCTAAGCTACCTGGTTCAGCGTCCGCAAGGATTCCGGCTTGTACTGCTGCAGTGGCTCAGCGCTCTGCGTTCACGTTACTGCATGTGGAAGCTACAGCGTATTCTATACCCCGACTTTGACGAATGCGACTTCTTGATAGGCACACGACAGGCGGCCAGCCATATAATCAAGGCGGTTCGCGAGTCAGACTGGAGCTGTATACGCAGCTGCTGCACGGATCAAGGCGCATGTGCCCTATACGGGCTTACCCAAAGTCAGCGAAACATTCAGTACACGCAGCTGGTGCGTTTTGAAAATAAGCACCTGTACCAGGTGGCTCCTATATCTGTGCAGAAGCAGTATGAGGAAGGACGCTGCTACGTCTATGTGGACATGGCCTTTGTGGGTCTACGCGATGTGCGTGACTTTGGCACCATTGGAGAGCAGCAGGAGATGGTACAGCTAATGAAGGAGGTGCTGCAGGAATCGCAAATACCAGAGCAGACTGCGCCAAATCATCGTCGAATTGTGCTGGGTGAATTTATATTGACGCTGCGCAAGGAGCTAGCCGATTTAGAATCGGGTTCACAAGACTGGCTTGTTGACTTTTATAAGGTGTATGGATTTAAACTCGTCAACTACAGTCCCGTCACGTTGCGGTATCGGGTCATTGAATTTCTAAAACCCGTTTGAGCTGGGCTAACGTTGTTATCATATCCCACCTTAAGAATCTTTCAACTTGTTTTTCAGTGTGTCAAATATTCAATAACGTTGGCAGTTACGTGCTGGTTTAACGATCGTGGCGCACATCCAAATTTTCGATATTATCTCTCTGCAGTCCAAAAAAAACACGTCTGCTTCGCAGTCGACCCCGAAGTAAACTGAATGCTCGACAAACAAACCAAACGCGATTTATAGAACGTTGCTGACTCTGGTTTCGCCGACCGTACTTATATAACAATCTTTACTGGCTTACTTTCAATATTTTTGGCTTTCAAAATAATTTTTGTAATAAATAATGTTCTCTTATATATACAAACACCAGAAATCATTTATGTAACCTGCGTTTTAAATCAGTGGTTCAAATTGCTTCACAAGTATTATCTATGTGTAATTTATCGCTTAACACCTGGCGCTATATATTTTTAAGCCGTTACCTTCAGAGAAAGAACTTAATGAAATTCTGTACAAGCAAAGACCAACTATGGATTCAATGCACAAAAACATCTTGCGCACGAAACAAGTAAATACGTTGCAGTCGGGAATCCCGACTGTCTTATACTTTTTTCTAGTCCGTTTTCTGCTCCTAATTTGTAGACCCGGATTAAGGTAAGGCCAAAATATTTTCAGTCAAATCTTTCCAGGAAGCCATCAGTGGTAGTCCGCGTATCTAATTTTGAGATTTTTGCTATAAAAGTGTGGTAGACACATAAAGATATTGCTAAATTAGTGGGGAAAGAGGGTGTAGGTGCAACACATATTCCTAATGAAATCTGTGAAGAGAGTCAACAGTAGTCCGTATGTCAAATTTTGTGAGTCAAGATCCCATAATGGGGAAAATATACAATAGATTATTTCCGGATTGCGGTGAAAGGGATGGACGAGCACTTTATCAAACGAAAATACATATGTACCAACACATGTAACAAATTCAATTGATCTAGTTGCAAGGGGGTTGAATGTCAAATATAGACAGACTGACATTACACAAACCCAGTATACTCTTTTCACCAACATTTTTAGAAACAGAGTATAAAAACACAAAACAAAGCAGCACTCAAAAATTTGTTCTTTCGCATATGCATATACAAAACAATTAAAAATGTTGCAGTCGAACGTACCCGACAGCAGAATATTCTGTTTGGTAATTTGGCTATCAGTATATGTTTGTATATCAAATTTGGTGACTATAGCTTTAAAAATGTGGCAGATAAATATAGGTTTCCACCAAATGGCGTGGGAGGGGGTGTATAAACTCAGGGTATACACCAACATATGTACCAAGTTTATACGGACAGATGGACATTTCACAAGACTAATACACTCTTTTTCAAAAAAATTAGTTTAAGCTGAGTATAATAACAGATTAATAAAAACGATTTGTTTTATTGTTTGAACCCATTAAACATATTTAAAAAAAGGGTATAACAAATATGTGCAAAAGTATATAACAGGCAGACGGACACATATCTGACCCTATAATGAATTCATATACTTAGTATACGAGTACATTTATATACTAGTATAAATATTTGATCAACTTCAATAGTCATCTACTTTTATCTGTCCGGGTATATGTGATCGTCCCAATCGCAAAAACATAAAGAGCTAAAGACACAAACAAATTCTTGTATGTAGGACCAGTACAAATAAACTGGATCTTTGCAAGCTAGTCCAAGTATATTTCAAATTTAGGATGCTCCTTCGGACACACCCCCAACAGAGCGATAAAATACCATTGCAAAGGTATAGCCAGCTTTGGTATAGCCTCGATTCTTAACTGACTATTTAATTATCGTGGCAACTAAAAGAGTTCATTCGGTTATATCATTCTTGTTTTCATTGTAATGAATCAAACTTTGTCATTCAAAATATAAAGAATTCTTAGAAAGTTATTACCTCTGAAAGAAGGGTTATTTCAATCCAATAAAACATAGGTACCGTTTTTATTATGAGATCGAAGAATAATGTTACATTACCGACTTCTTTATTCCTTACAGTCGACTTTGTATTCGTTCCAAGTACATTGAAAGTATATGTGTTCTCAAATGAATACTACTTAGTAGTCATGTCGTTCCCTTGCCCTTCAATAACACTCATTGCTCCCTTCCATTCAAACCTTTCAACACGCTCGGCACAGTCTCGTTTGGCCAACAAGGCCTGAGTTAACAGTTGCATTTCCCTCTACCTCTCCGCATTGCACGCACTTTATTTAGCCATTCTGGCTTGCTTCGCTCTGGGTTCTTGTAAAAAAATAAACTATTCTCACACTTCTCGTACGGAATCACGGCGTGTCGCTTGTGAAAGGCACATACAAAATGGAGGGCTTAATTAAAAAGCAAAAATGTGCTGCGATTTTCCGCTTTTTTAACGCCAACTGCAACAACTGCGCGTCCCCCATTGGCGTATTACCCTGGCCAGGACCAAGACTAGGAGCAGGACCAGGGCCAGGACACGTGCATATATGTAGGAAATGGACAACATTTGCAAAAAGAAAACACTACTTAGTGGCGACCTTTTATTTGCTGTTGTTCCTTTGCACAGACAGCAGCCATTTCAAATGAGTTCCGGCTTGAGCTCATGTGTCTTCTTAGTCGCATTTTTCCGCAAAAGGTTTTTCATTTTGCGCATTTTTCGGAAGAAATCTTTTTGTTAATTAAAACTACAGCAAAAAACGAAAACTTTCAAGAGCTCATTAAAACTGAAATGTCACTGACAACCAGTGGTTTGCAAATAACGATATTTGCACTGAAAAATGCTTGCGAAATATGTGAACTATTTAACAATCAAGGACGTTTTGGGCTCCTAGACTTTATTCACTGTCAGTATGATCTAAATAAAAACAGTTAAGAACCATTTAAAAGCCTTAAAGACAACATATTCCCTTTCTACTTGTTTTGTTGAGTAGCAATGCAGAATGTACTACTTTTTCCTGCAATGCATTTTGTCTAAGGTATGTAAAAACCAGGTAAAATGAAAAGGAAATTTGAGAGTAACAGAGTTACTGAATGAATATTAATCTTAACATAATTAAAAGGAGTTGCAAAATATATACATATCTATGTACGAGTATATCAAACTATTTAAGCTTACTTGTAATGAGTATTTCAAAGAGGTTTCTCCCATAATAATGTCATCTAAGGTTTTATCATTGGCTTAAGTTAATAAAGCATACTTGTAGACTTTAATAAAAATTAAATTCAACTTAAATTCAACTTAATGTGAGAAGTATATCACACAATAAACATATATTAGAACATGAATTTAGTGCACCCACTTCATGGGTAATTGTTATAAATACGTCAGTGTGTTCACTAATCCATATGTAAGCGTGTATACGTATATATCTGCCTTTATAGTGGTGCGTTAAAACTATACAAGCCAAATGGCGGGGATCCATCAGAATTTACAGCGCAAACGGAGCAACGCTGGCAATAAAATTTAATTTATATCCTGACGGAGCCGGCAATGGAATCGCTGCGGGCTGTTGGGTTAGCCCCGGCAAGGCAAGTGTTTGCAAAACATTTAATTCCATTTTCGATTACTGTGAAATGTGTGGGCGACGGGAGCAGTTGGAAGGCGACACCATTTGCCATATGGGCCACAGGCTGGCGTATTAATGCCAGAGGGTTGGCTCCGATCTTCCAATATCTTGAGGCAGGGCAAAAATGCAATTGCAAATTCCCGACAAATTTGAAATTTGAATTGGCAAAACTACCTGACAGACAGACAGGCATCCAGACGCATATTTGAACCGGCATCTGTACAGCCTCTCCTAGTGTCATTTGTAAGCGTTGTCCAACGTCCACTCGAATAGCATTTGTTTGGGTTACGGACCGCATACTCCTGGCAGCCCCAGCTGCTCCTCGCACGCCCAGCAGCCGTGTGAATCAGGGCAATTGAAGTACTTTAAAGTGCTTCATGGCTGGCACATAAATAAATGTTTGCACATTTACTTTACCTTCCCTGCATTGGTGCTGGATTTGTTGCCTTTGGCTAGGATTCGTTGCACTTCCTGTTTTCCCAGCACGTTCATAACTCAACTCTGGCCACGTTGCTTGAGGTGAGTGGGCGTGTTGCTGGGCGTTTTATTTACTTGTAATTTGAAGCTGACTCTGCTGCAATCTCAATACAAATCCTCTACAGCTCAAAAGGCAACTAAGCAAGTTGGACTGGTCCGCAATGCAGTTAAGGGCTCTGAATCCCCCATTGAAGCATTGCCATAACTTTGTGTATAGTAATGGCAATGCGATTGACTGAACATCCCAAAAGGATACTTACATTATTCACATGGATTTGCTGAGTATCATTCTCCCACACAATATGGTAGCCAATAGCCAGTCACTAGCTTTCGAATCAAGAACCATCAGCGCCTCACAATGGATCAACTCAAACAGAACCAAAAATACTACAAGATAATACAGAGTTACTCCAGTTGAGGGGAGACCTCCGATTAAGCCAAAGCCAATTCAAGTGAAGCTCACGTTCCCAAAGCGCACATTACAAGCGGGATCCCATTAACGGACTCCATAGAGATGAGTAAGAAGTCACTGAAAGTTTATAAATACCTTAAAACAAATAGAAATAGCAGCTATCTTCTGGGTGCCGAAGATATGTGCCCTTGCAATAATTTTATTCATCCAAAATCTAGATTTTGGCGGTTATTCCATTCGCAGCAACATTATATAGTTAAGAGATCTAAATAATGTTTTATCAAACGATATAAAGAATAATAAAACAATTCTTCCGACTGTTCCTATGGCATATATCATATAGGGTCCAATTTCGACAAAATTATGTGTTTGGCTTACATAAAACATATTGAAACTTCGATCTGTAAGTTTGGTCCATTAAATTGTCGAGTATGTATAGTATGTTATAGTAATACGATTCGACCGGTTCCGCACATATGCACATTTCCTAGTGAACAATATTTATACTTTGTAGGGTCGGAAACGTCTCCTTCAATGATTAATGATTTTCTGATTAAATACATATAATATATTCTTTAATGCTGTAGCCGTATTTATCTGAAAGTTAACTATTAGAATGAACTAATATTTCATTTAATAAAATTTTTCTCTCTATATCGTATTGACACGACGCCTCTAGGATGAGTAAATTTGCTATGTGGATTCGTGCTTACCGCGCCATTACTATACATATTAATTAAACGTATATCGTAATTAAGGTATTAAATTTCATTCTGCTTAAAAAGGCAGCCTACCCACTTGTCTTTTAATTGATTCGGAAGTGAAATTCGGAACACATCAATCCGATCACAAAATAATAAACAATGAAATTACTTTCCACTTTCTTGTAATACAGTATGGGAACCTGGGTACAGAGTATCTCTAGACTATCCTTACTTACTACTAAATTCGATTAGTTAATGACTTAAAATAGTATTGACATTGGGTTTTTTACGTTGAATTTATAAAAGACCTTCGTTTAAACGGAATGGATCGGAATTACCTTACCAACCTATCTTTATGTCCAGGAGTATAGTTAGTTAAAATTTCGACCATTTTGTTTCATTCCAAAGCAGTAAGTTCGACTGATTTCAAATGGAGCATTCCAGTCCACAATTCCTAATAGACAAATACATTCTTAATAGATTACAGTCATGGCATTTAGCACAACTCTAGATAGGTAGCAGCTCTATAAGGTTGGTATATTTGCTTGGGATGTATAGGTGGGTTGCGTTTGCGTTTGCAGTTGTCAATGGCTTGGATCTCTCTTTTCGGGCAGTTAGCAAAATGTCACGTAGCAAATGTGACAGCGTGGTCAACATAATGAATGGTTGCCGCCCCGGAAAGGAGCAGCGAAAAGTGCAGCATGACGCAGGTGCATGTGTTGTCCCTTGTGCCAGTATGTGAGTCTGGGTGCCAGTGTGTGTGTGAGTTTTGCTAGACTATAACACATGCACTTTGGGAGTTCATGTCTCTGGCATTGATTGCCTTGGCGGCGATTGCAATAACCTTAGTTCATGTGAGGCCAAGCGCGTCCAAATGTCACGACATTACCGGTACTGAAGGCAGCGGCATTGAATAGCAACTGGCAACGGCCCCAAAAATGTGTCCATGCACGTGACACTTCGATGCAATTTGCAATTTGAGTTCCTTACTCGACCGGCCGGCAACAAAGTTCCAGTTGTTAGCTACATAAGTTCATGGATCCAATTGATTCCATCGTTCGCGTTGTGCTCCTGTCTAGGTGTCAACCGGGTCAGTTGCACTGTGTGTGTTTTTCAGTCCTGTCGATGTCCCTGCAATGGCATCTTTACATTGTTACACTTGACCAATTCGTATTGCAATTACACACCTGAGTGTTCCCCTCGCACATGACTTTTGTGTGCAGAAATTGCCAAACAACGATTTGTGTTGGCTTTCGTTGTTTGCCAATTTGAACTTCACTGCCATTCGTTCCAGTTCTTGTGCGGGGATATTGGGCACCATGCACAGAAGAAGTAATAGCCAAGGACCTTGTTTAGCTAGCTGGGCTATTGAATAGAGTCCTTTAGTTAACTACGCTTTCGCTGTAAGAGACTAATGAAAAGTCTTAGTATTTTCTTAGATACTTAATTTTATTTTAACTGAGCTAAGCTTCAAATAAAATGAATTGCGCTTTGTAAGCCCTACGAGTGTTTGCACTTAGAAGCCCACATCACACATTTAATTAAAATGAAGCCCTTACTATCGGAAATGGGCCAACAAGCTTAACATATTATTTATTTTACCATGCCTAGACCGTTGACGGTTTATTTGTGATTCGTTAACCCAATGCCACATTTAGCTGACCTTCTGTGAGCACACTGCTAAGTGCGAATCCTGCTTCACATCAATCGTCTTCCTTCCGGGTGTATCACTCGTGTGGTTGTCCATGTGCTGTCACCTCATTACCTAATCAATGGGAAATTTCATGTTAATTAACGCAACTTAACAAGAGTATTCAACTGTGTTTGACATTGACGCCAGCTGCTTGTCCCAACCAACCGAAGTTTAGACAAACGGCGGCTATAGAATAGAATAGAATTTGTATACAAAAGCCTATTGGGTTTGACCTTTAATATAATTTAATTTTTCATTAAATCATTTAAATCAAAAGAAAAAAATCTATATTGTCGTGGCAAAGGTATTGAGTAATACCCTGACTTATGATATCAGTAGGTATTGTAGTAGTAACTAAAATCTTCTTAGTTATTTTATAATAAAATAAGTAAAATTAGCAGTCGATCGATTCTAAGACAGTTATATTATGTCTATAATGAAGCGATTGTATACAAATTTGAACAAACGGGGAAAGGGGAAGTTCGCTCTAAAAATAAACAAGTTGTTCATATTTTAAGTCAGTATTGACAAAGTTATATGAGTTGAAAATATAAAATGAGCCAGTCTTATCAGAGTCAACAATCGCGCATAAAGTATAAACAAATTCAGTCGTAAGGCAAAATGCGTTGTGTTTCAATTTCCATTATAAACGAAACCAAAGAATCCCTTAAGAGTTTCTGAAGCTAGACCAGCCAAACTTAGATAAGGTCCCATTGACCAAAATTTATACCTCCTACCTCTTTATAGCTAATGAAGACTGATAATGATATTCTAGACTGATTCAAGATATTTTCACGCCCTTGCAACACATACAAATAAATGTCTTATATTGTAAAGTCAACCAAAAACGTCCATTATAAGAAGAAGTGGGTTTCTTGGGAAGTCTATTCTAAAAACAAATGAGGTAGGAAGCTTTATGCTGAGGCCCTACCATTATATAATAAAAAAATAAATATTTTAAATAAGCACACAGTTAGATTTGAAATTTGTGTTAAGTTTTCAATTTTGTGATGACTTAAAGCGTTGTTTGTTTATTGTTTCTATATTGAGTTTGTTGTATGCACTTTTTCTACTGTATCTTGTATACATACTAAGTTTCATTGCATCCGTTATTATTGTTTTTGTAGTCCACAATGCCGACAAATTTGTAAGTAATCGTTCATATATATTTACACATCCTGCAGTTACTTACACCATGTTCTGCCCAGGCTGACCCTGGTCGCTAATCGAGACTTCACAATGGTAGCCAGCGGGAGCTCCGTCGTCCACTGCCTACTGAAGCCCATGAGCTTTGAGTTGAAGACGGCACAGGCCCTGATCCTGCGAACGCGTCAGGAGTGCATGCGTCGGCTCTTTGAACGGGAATCTGAGCAGGAGAGGGCAGAGTTCAAACGGCGAAATATGATCCTAAATAGAGACCCTTGTCGATTTCGCTGCACGACACTGGGCTGGTTGCCAACTAGACATTAATTGTTAGCTTAACTAAATTCTTGGTCAGTTACAGACAACACTTTTGCGATACGGTCTCTGGGACAACTCCTTGGAGCTGGCACGCAAAAATGCTGTCTGTTTAATTAGCTGAAGTGTGCATAAATAAAAGTCATTTAAATATTTACTTTGAATTTCTTAAAGGCGGTTATATAAAATGTTTCTTTGATGCGGTCAACTGTCTGCAACATAATAAATTGATTTTGTCAGCTTTGTTTGTGGCCATTAATCTATTTTGTCGGCCCTAAGAAGCCACGCCCATTGCAGCATTTTCTGTTTATTGTTTAATGAATGAATGGGAAATTTCAATGGAGGCGTTTCTTGTGGTAAAAATCCTTTGAGAGTGTGAGCCTAGTTTTTTTGTTTTTTTTTTTTTTTTGTGTCATGCACTTTTGTGTTTTTGCTGTCCTCCCACACAATGGAAAGAACAAATGCAAACTGATTATCATGGCCTTGCTCAAATGCCTTTGTTTTTGTGCTGCGGTTGGGTTCAATAAAAACTCCACTTGTAATATTAATTGAAATCTAAAGATAACTTGTAGGGTGGTAGGCGCAGTGTCCTTTCCGTTCTCCCAATTTTTATTATTTTTTAGTCAGTGGGTCCACTTCATCATCATTTGTCATTGTCTGTGTTGGCAGGCGGTTAACGGAGTGTGATTCCCCCACCATTTGCATGTTCAATAGGCATGTAGATGAGATAAGGCTTAGAATGGACTGCCTTTCGTAGCCTCAATGCACTCAGATGCACTTCCGCTAACTTTGAGCGCCTCCATTTGGTCCCTGGAGCTCCTGTCTCATCTCCTTGCTGCTCTTTTCGGTGTGCAGTCAGCGATGTGCTAATCAAATTATAAATTGTTCCCATTGGAGAAGTCGTTCAGTGCAGAAGAGTCAAAGCCACCAAGCTGACATTGTCATCATCAGGACCGGCACGGAGATGCCATCATAATTCTCATTCGATGGCGCACAAAAAACGAGCCGTGCCTGCAATTTTTTTCCCCAACCGTTATGTTCACGTCTATTTAGGCGCTATAATGGAAAAACGCCATCGGATGGCATCGCATCTGGGTCGCGGGTCCATTTGCAATTGCTGCCCTTTGCAGTTTTTGTGCAAAGTTTGTGCGTGTAATTGAGCGGGCGTCGGCACTGGATCTGGGAATAGCGACCCATGCAGGTGTTCGAGTTTAACCCACAACGGGCACATTAAACAATGCATTCCTTTAATTAACAATTTGCATTTGCTGTTTTTTATGCCGCCCATGTGTGTATATGCGTGCAGGGCTTTTGTTTCACTTAATTGATATTTGCATTGCCAACTGTTGTCATACTCCTGCTAAAGGAAGCTACATACTATACTCGTGGCTTGGTCACGATATGTGTTAAGCTTGTTAAGGGGCGTCTTCATTTCTATATCTGGCCATTAACACAGTCGATAACTTTACAACGACCATGTCATGTTAAATGTTAAATGCAGGTGCGACAAGTGTATTTAATCTTCGGCAAATGAGAACAGCGTACCCATAAAATGAATGGTTGAGATGAGAACTTTATGTAACACGCAGAGGGAGATATCTCCGCTCATATAAAATGTACATATTCTTAAACAGTATCAATATCCGAATCGATCTGGCCCTCTTCGTCTATGTAATGTTTGTCTGTCTGGCAAATGTCTTGGAAACTATAAAAGCTAGTAATATTAAATTTGGAGTATAGGTTTCTGTATAGCAGGCGCAGGATATATCAAATATTAACCACACACCCCCGCAAATTGATAAGAAGATATAGCCTTGATATTTGGCACGCATAATTGCTATTTTATTGCGCAAAGCTTCAAGTCGAACGGATGCATGATAAGCACAGAAGCTAATCGTGAATTAGAGTGCGGGGGGACGCACAGCCACCACATGAAGCGCTCCATTTGATTACAGTGCCGTTGAACTGCTTAATGCATATGTGTATGTGTAGGAAGATGTACTTTCGAATTTCAGACCTGAGTACAGGGTGTCTCGTAGTAGACTAGAACATTCTCAGTTCACATGTTAAAATGGTTCAATGCAATGAAGGCAGATTTTTGTGTGCCTATATTATAATAGTTTAGTGATGTAGGACTTTAAAGTGTAAACAATTGATTGAGGAAGCGATGTTAACAAGTAAGGTACATTTTCAACTGCGGACTCTCTTTTCTTTTGCCTATTTATGTATGTATGTACATACATACATACATATGTATTTATATGGTGGAAGTGTGCCTTGCAAAAATAATTGCAGTGATACCTCTCAAAGGTTAGGAGTAACCTTCACATCAAATTAGTCCTTAGCTATAAAGGTGTGTGTGATATGATGGTTTGTACATGTTATGTGAAGCGGTTAGGATTTGCAAACACTTTTTATCAAAACTGTCAAATAAGTCCGAGGTAGTAAGTATGCCAAATTTGGAAACAGACTATGCAAATATTTATTATTTTCACGGTGCGACCTTTTCAACAATTTTCCATGGAACGTCTTATATGCACATGACCCGCAGTCATATAAAGCCGACTCAATCCACAACTCAAAGTTCGGAAAATTAAATTTAAGCACATCGATTATTCTAAAATGCTCTGCTTGTTTGTCGCTAGACTGCTTGATGCGTATGTCTATGTGTACGAAGATATGGTTGGGCATTTTTGACCTGTGTCTCGTAGTTTTGTGTATTTATGATCGACCAGAGCATTCTTACTTGCTGTGATGGTTACCGAGCTGTGCTGGTAATTCATTTCTTTAAATGTGAATTCCATTAACACAAATCTTTTGGCATTTCCTTACCTCTTACGAATTTTTTACTAGTCTCACTGATGCTTTGGCATGGCATTCAGTTTGAATTCCATTTTGCAAGGGAAAAACTGCAATCACCTTTGTGATTGTACCTTGCTTTTCAGCTTTATCGCAATTCCATTCAACAATTTTCGCTTTGTGCACTAAAAGTATTAAATTTCTTGAAATACTATTCTGAAATAATCCAAGCACTTCCGTCTGGGCAAAATACTCCAACTACTGTAACCAGAAGCGGTCGGCCTTTCTGGGGGATTCCCCTTTTTATTTCTTTGGTCAGCTGTGGCACGTCGTTCTCTCGCCATCAGCAGAGGAGAAATGCTTTTAATGGTTTTGCAACCATTTCTTATCATTATCAAGGCAAGCGTTTAACTTTAAACGACTTTTGTGTTGTGGTTTCTGGTGTTTTAGTTGTTGTTGTGAGAATTGTATGCGCTACATTGTCCTGATTACATTCAGGAATAATACAGCGCTGGATTTTGCACTTTTGGCGCATTTCCGTCAACTGGCATTTGTTTAGTAAGCATTCCAAGTACTTTAAGCACACAATGCATACATGTACATACATACTACGAGTACATACATACCTACATACATACATACATATGTATTCAAATATTCCCATTTTGTAACTTGGTTGCTTGCAAAATTTTCTTCGCTGCCCTTCTTACAGATATTAGGGGTAATATCATATACAAGAATAGAACTGTTATTATAGAGGATAGGGTAGAACGTGGCAAAAGGTATTCTATCCAAAGGCGCTACATGTCATGCGGGTTTCGGTTCTAATAGAATGCGTTCAGAATCAAACAATTTTGATGAATTGCTTATGGCATGCAAAATTGGATTGCCTTTAAGCAATGATTAAGACATTTATGCTTTTTATTATAATATGCAATTGATAATTTTATTTTTGGCTATTTTTGCATTCTTCATAATGCTTTAGTTACAAATATTTCAAGGTGCCACAGGGACGCTTATGTATGTACATATATTTATGTACATGCATATGTATGTATGTATAGATGTACATGCAGTGCTGTACATATACATACAGACAGATTAGTACTTGAAACACACAGTTAATCTAGTAAATTTCTCTTGTCGAGAATACCCGGTTAGGAGACTCCCTGTACCCAGGTCAGAAATTCTGAAATACATCTTTCTACACACACACAAAGAGATATATTTCGGAATTTCTGGAAATGCACTGTCGCTTGTACATATATATACATTTGTATGTATATATACATATGTATATAGTGCATTTCCAGTGGCAGCTCTAATGCTACCCGCTCTACAGTACTGCACAGTAGATCAAGAGAAACTCAATTATTATGCACAGGTATACAGTACATATGTACATACATTAAAAATTTGGTTTCTCTAGCTCCAATAGTTTCTGAGATCGACGCGTTCACGTCAACTGACTGACGCGGCCACATCGACTCGGCTATTGATACTGATCAAGAATATACGTATATATATGTATATATATATACCTTATAAGGTCAGGGACGTCTCCTTCTGCCTGTGACATACAATTGCACAGATTTAATACGCCCTTTTTACGCATTTTATAAGTACAGGGAGTAAAAGTCATATGAACACGCACATGCATACATACATATGTACATATGCAATAGCTGGTAAGACCCCAGCGTTGCCAGACAAAATATTTAGATTAAAATGCTTTGTATTAAATTTGATTCCGTTCGTTAATCATAAGAAATACAAATATATCGCACCACGATTTTCCAGCCCGTGCGAGAGTTTGAGTTTGAACCAGAGCGTACTAAAATTAGACTTTCGCTCATACACCATTTTCCGCCCATTTTTGTATATTTTCCTAAAATTGGTGAAATATGGGTCAAGTAATTTTTCGTATAGATATTGGAATAAGAGTTTAAAGCCGTTTAGATGGTAAACAAAAAAGTTTCATACAACAGTTTTACGCGATTTTCCGCGGTTGTGTGTGGAATTTTCTAAAACCCCGCCGTAGTGTGCACTTTCATTATAAATGGAACCTACTGTGCAAATTTCAGCATTCTAGCTCTTCACGGCTTGGGCTTTGCGTTGAATATGAACCAGTCAGTCAGTTAGTACGAACTCTTTTATATACATACATATATAGATGAACTCGTGTATAAAATTAGGCATGGTCATGTGAGAAACATATGCTGACGTTTGCAATATGTTCAAAACATATCGCAACAAATAAATCGGTTTCTTTAGCAATTATTCACATAAAATTAGTTCTCTTGCAAAAGCATATTCTTCATATTAATTTTATATAAATAGAATTTGAAATATCGAACAAATAATCATAATATGAATAAACATTCCAAATATATATGTATGTAGAATTTACATTCTGTAAACTCTTATCTGTGCTGCACCATGTTAAGTTCCATCTCTAGAAAACCGTGCTGCCATCATACACTTGTTTTAAGTACACTGAAAAAACGCTTTATGCAACTATACACTATTGCTTATTTTAGTCCTCGGTCAAGCATTAGCGTCACATTAAAATAAGTAGTAAGGCGTAGATAACACCGCGAGGAGAGTATTCTAAATGTGTGGGTACATTTATCGAAAGTGATTTTAAGGACGGGCGAGTTTATTTAATGTACTTTGTCTCTGATTTAAGAATAAAAATTTCTTTTAGTGTACGGATTCCCCGTTTAATACTCGGCAACATTTGCTTTCCGGTATCAATTCCAGAAGAGCAGGCAAACTGATCGGACGTCGCGACGTCGGCTACACAGAACTTTGAAAAATCAAACGAAATAGTGTAAACATTTTGAAATCGCTTCTCATTCAAGTAAGTAATGTGATCTATGTATGTATGTACAAATGTACATTATCGAAGTCCATTTGACATTGAGAGAGTTGATTCTCTTTATGCCTGCGTACATTTGTAACATCATTCCTCTCAAGTGTGTATCCATAGCAACAGAAATTAGATTTCGCTGAATTGACATAAAATATTTATGAGATTTATAACTGTTTATTTTTTCAGCGCAAAGGAGCTATCGAGGAAGTGCAGAAATGCGTCTCAAATTCGATACAGCAGTGCTGCTGGTGGTGCTAGTTTGGATGACGTCACTTGAGCCAACTAGAGCCGTCGGTATTATTGAGGATACGGTGGACATAATAAAACTAATTCAGACAGTGTCCACAAGCATACTGAAGGCCTGGGACCTGATAGATGGCGCATCCTTTAGCGGCAATGATAATTCAATGATAATTCAGGACAAACAACGTCTAATAATGGAGCGCATGGACATGCTAAGCAATCAAATTCGTCATACCGAAGAAATGCACGCCAAATACTTCACACTAACCATTGAGACTCTGAAGCGTGAGTTCCTTGCTGAATCCTTGCTGTCACATAAGATAATCCTCGTCAGTGATATAACAAAAATGATATCAACGCGCTATGATCTGATGAATCCTTATCGCAAGGATAATAACACACTGGAGCCATACACATTACTCGCTTTCGCCGATTGGTGTGTTAAGCCTGGCCCTAGCTCGCTGATCTATCTACTGAAGCTGCTGCACGATGAGGTTTTCGGCAAGCCCGAGAATGTCAGTAACGACAAACCGTTGTTTTCACAGCTGGTAATCAACTATGAGGCAGATGTGAATCAGGTATGCGCCACTGGGCGATCGCCGCAGCAATTTGCCTACGATCTTTACACTAAGTCGGCACTGACAGAGATAAAGGCCTTCATTATGATGGAGTTCTCGTGGATGGCGCTACGCAACTCTGGAAAGGGCAACTTTACACAGGAGCGCGAGCTAATGCGGGATAACTACCAGCAACGCATGCTGCACTCGCTGCAACTGTTGCAAGAGATCATGAGGCATACTGGACGTGTTTACTGGCGCTGCGATCCCAAGCCGGAAGAGCATGTGCAGGGTAAGACTTACGACATGGTCACGCGCCTGCTGCTGGGCTTCGTGGAGAACGAGATCAATCTGAATACAGAGTCTAGCTGCTTTGGAACTTGCGAAGACTACCAGAACGTGCGCACTGAGAGCTGCTATGAGAACGAATTCTGCAACAAACAACCTAAATGTACTGGCCGTGTACACAACTGTCGCTTCATCGACACGGCCATGTACGTTTGTCAGCCGAACATAGCCAACAGTTCGAGACGCTATTCCTTTATTCATTATGACAATGAACGAGTGCTTGGTGAAAATGCTGACGCAAATAACAAGACGTGTTTGCGTGGCTACGATCGGGTGGAGTCCTGGTCATTTAACCTCTTCTGGCGCTGCGACTACTGTTTCTGTCTGTGCGATGAGGATGATCTGCGATCTGATCGCTACTTTAATTTGCGTGATACTATTTCAAACTTTAATCAAAATATGATTGTGACCGGCGTGCGTTTTGTTAAGGATCAGGGTGTATTTCATTTGCAGCTGCAGCAGGGTGAACTACTGCCGGGTGGCTTGATTAACCAGTCATCTTTGGCATGGATACCGTTGGAGTCATTTGATGTGAACCACGTCGACATACGCAAAGGCTACGATTATCATAAGCTTACCTATGACAGCCGATCACTTGATTTGGACGAGATAACTGCTGAAAATAACTCACTTGTGGTTACTGGTGCACGCTTTCGCGTTGTGAATAAACATCTTAATTTGGAAGTGCGTTTCAGCACGTTTAACTTTACTACAGGTCGTCTGCTGCATCCAGATGTTAACAGCATTTGGCTGTCCACTAAAAATGAGAAGCCCCGCCAGAAGCTAGCGCTTAAGGACCCCCGCAACCCGACACATACAGAGCTATTTTCTGTACCACTGTCGAGGAACAATCAGTTTATGGATTTTGTAAGCTCCAGCGTCGACATGGATGCCGCCCAGAACACAGTACCTTATATTGATGTACAGGACGTTGTACCCAATCCCGCTGTGCCCCTCTCCGGCCTTGGCATCTATCACAAGGGTCAAAGCGGTTTTGGTGGATTCTTTGCCCCAAAGATCGTTACATTGGACTTATCGCAAATGCTTGAGCAGCCCACAATATAAAGCATACACCAATGTTATACAAAACTATTTCAAATACACTCATGCATTAAAATGTAATCATTGATATAAATATAAAACATTTATCCATGTAACACAAAATTATTCAAAATACGCTCATGCATTAAAATGTAATCATTGATATAAATATAAAACATTTATCCATGTAACACAAAATTATTCAAAATACGCTCATGCATTAAAATGTAATGATTGGATATACATACTTACATTTGTACATATAATCGATAAATTACTGCTATTTGTTTATAAAACTACTCGTTGCAAGATTTAAACGAATATCTGATTATCATATCGTTAAAACCGTCTATATCGGCATTAATTATTTGCCTTTAAGGTCTTGTTCTTGTTAATATATACATTATCAACTCTGAATATTCTAAAGGTCTTTATGCTGACGAATGCTTCCACAAAACTTTAAAACGCTCCCCAAATGTATAGAAATGCACAACCTGAATACTTAACGACTTTGATTTTGAATTTAAATTGTCGGCGCGTCAATTCAGCGTTGATTTTTCTCGACCATGTATGCGAAATCTATCGATAGACTCGACTTTATTTTATCAGCTCTAGCCTTATGACTTAATAGCACTGGCTGAAAGTGAGGCCAGTTACACAGGTGGTGCATTGATTATACATATGATTAGTATTAATTTCACATATTAAAGGTTGGAAAAACATTAACGGTATCGTTAGCAATGAGTAAACTTTAAGTATACTAATTGGTGCAAATACGTTTGTACTCTAAGTAGCTTTAGAAAGGGTATATAATTATTTGACTTTATATTCTTTGTATTAACATATTAAATAATATATAAAACGGAAAACTCACACGACAGAAATGAAACTATTTTTGCCATTAAACTAAAAACTAAAATGAATTAAATGTCTCAAAAACTTGTAAAAGAATAATATCCAATATTTTACAGCTAACTTTCAGCTAGTGTCATTGCACTTAGAACTCGTTTGTCAAGCTGACGCCGGGTGACATTGAAGTTGAGAAGCACATGTACACGCCATTGTTGCTGAGCCGAGGTTTCCTACAACCGCACTTGCCACAATTGATCTCAGTTGGAATTGAAACAGCTTTCGGTTTAAAAGCACCAACATTTCGACGCTCATTCTGTAAAATGGGAGATGCAATTGCACTGGACGAAGCCAAGAAACTGGCAGCACGCGCAGCTGTTGATCAGTGGATCACCGAAGACACAAAGGTGGTGGGCATTGGCAGCGGCTCGACTGTAGTGTTTGCCGTGGAGCGCATCGCGGAGCGCGTATGGAAGGAGGGCCACTTGGCAGACATGGTTTGTGTGCCCACATCATTTCAGGCACGTCATCTCATTCTGGATCATAGACTAATATTGGGCGATCTGGATCGCTTTCCCAAGATCGATGTTTGCATTGATGGCGCAGACGAGGTTGACAGCCACATGGTGGTCATCAAGGGCGGCGGCGGTTGCCTGTTGCAGGAAAAGATAGTCGGGTCTTGCGCGAAGAAACTAATTATCGTTGGAGACCACACAAAGAAGTCACTGCGTCTGGGAGAGCAATGGTGCAAGGGCATACCCATTGAGGTAGCACCCATGGCCCATGTCCCGGTCAAGATGAAAATTGAGGCGCTATTTGGAGGCGAGGCTGAGCTGCGCATAGCCATTAAAAAAGCGGGTCCAATTATCACCGACAACGGTAACTTTCTCCTGGACTGGAGATTTGTGGCCAAGCGCGAATACGACTGGGAGGAAGTGGATCGTGCCATAACCTTGATACCGGGAGTTATGGAGACTGGTTTGTTTGTGAACATGGCAACCAAATGCTACTTTGGCATGGCCGATGGAACCGTAAAGGCGCAGAATAAATAACTCTCAACTGGATATCAAATGTTCATGTAAATTCTAAAATAATTATTAAAGGCATGTATTACAAAATAAATAACTAAAGGGTCGCTGTCCTTTACAAGGAACTGAACTATTCCAATCGATTATTTAAATCGTTGGATGTCTAAAACGATTTCTTGCTGCGTCCCGGCAGCACTGTCTCCTTTACATAGTTGAACAGGGAAAGCAATCCCAGCTTCTTGTTGCGGGAAAAGTAGTTGCTGACCACATCCGGATTACTGCTGCCCATTCGTCGTTCATTTGCGCTAACTGTAGTGGGCAGAACGTTGTCATTGGCGCTTAGCGAAACGAACAGCGCAAAGGGTACCATCCACAAGCACACAGTAAAGTAGGCGAGCACCTGAAAAATAATGCGTGCTGTAATCAAAGTTTTGTTGCCAACGCCACTGGACGCTTACCTGCGGAAAGGGTATGTATACGCTGGTAAAATACTGAAAGGCGAGCACATGATTGATAATCAGCATGCCCAGCGAGCCAATAAATGGCACCGAGAGCAGTTGTATAAATGGGAAATTATTCATAATGCTCAAATGAAAAGCCTGCGCCGCCAAACCGCACAGCACGATGGTCCAGGAGAAGTCCTCAAAAAATATGAACATAATGTATACGAAAATTGTAAAACTAATCATAAATAGAATGAATCTTCGAGCTGGCGTTGTATACTCCTCCGCCAATTCAGCCAAATAATAGAGTCCGGCCACTGCAAATATGCAAACGTTGACTATTGTTGTTGTTTTGTTGAACTAAGTCAGTTGATGTCTTACCTAGGGACAGCGTTACAAAGACGATTTGTATTACTAACGAAATCCAACTGAGTATGAACAGAAAACCCATAATTTATTTCTTAATATTTAAAGTTTAGGTACCAAAACAAAACAATGACGCGGCGCGTCGATAGCCTATGTATGTATGTATTCACAAATATAAGCGGCGTTTATTCACAGAGTTGCCATACAGTCGTTGAGCAAACTAGTTCACTTGTTCAATGGGTTCATTATTTTGAACTCATTAGAGATGTGCGGTACAATAATTAGCCAGAAGTATGATATACAACCGTGTACTGTTCAAAATATATGTAAGAAAAGTATGTAAAGTTTTAAAATGTTGCGTTTGCCTACAAGAATGATATTTTATTTAATTACATGTATAACTATTCTGGAGCGAAATTCTTGAAAAATGCGAATAGGCTCAACAATTGGGCCGGTCAGTGCACATATTGATTAACTTCATCTGACACAAAAATTTTAAACTTAATTGACGATAATTTTTGGCTATTGTTTCTTATTATTTTTATATAGGGTTAAATGGAAACTATCTCTGTATTTATGGCTTCTAAAATATATATTTCTTTTATATCACAAAAAAGGAAATTTTAAAACTATGACCTTATTTCATCGCATATCTCAACTTTTTGTTAAATGGAGTTAATAAATGTGTGCACCATCGGCTCAAATAAAGCTCACTAAATATGATTAACTTTCTCTAAGTCATTAAAGAATCATATATTTTGCATAAGTACACATGCATGTTTTACACGTTCTTGTTATTTGTATTGTACCCAATAAATTATATCAAAATCTATAGTCAGCTGTTGCGATGATGAAGCATATCACTTATGACAGTACTGAAATGTTGATTGTGCTATTGAATATAAAAAAAGGAAAAAAGCTGTTGCGGTATACATTTTGTGAAACAAAGATACCGTGTAGCAAAAAATAAATATTTTAGCAGTTTTGGTACATTATTATCAAATGTGGCAACGGCGTTGGTACGGCGAGTACGTGCGAAACTTTTGACCAGGTACCATCTCAAATATCGCTCCTCTCTAGTATACACGGTAACACTACTTCGTTTGCAAAAAGAAAAAGAAGCGCGTGGTTTTTTTTAGCGGCACGCAATTTACATAGTAATCAAGTCAGTCGAAATAAATATAAACTTTTAACAAAGCTGCAGCGTGCGTAAGCAAACAAACTCAATAAATTGGCGTGCACCACATCGAGCTAGTGTGAAACGCTTGCCGCGTGGGCCGCTTTGAGAATGTCGAATCCGAATGACACTGGGAATGCCGGGGTTCCGGAGGAGGAGGACAATGGTGAAATACCGAACTCTGGATTACCCAATGATATGGCATTAGATGATGCTGTGTTCGCGGCTGCCTACCAAAGCGACGACAGTCTCGCAGATGTATTGGACCAAGTTGCTGATGTGGAACTGGAGCTGATGGAACCCGGTGCACCAAGCGAAGACAATTCGGAAGAGGTGGAGGTGGAGGCTGACGGTGATGGTGATGGTGATGGTGAGGGTGATGGTGAGGGTGATGGTGATGGTGAGGGTGATGGTGAGGCTGAGGGCGAGGCTGGCGCAGATGATGATAGCAATGAAGCGGGTGACGCTGACAATGCCAATCCTGATGATGATCCAGCCGCGGACAGGCGTTCCGCCACCAAAAAGGAACTAACCCAAATCATTGACAAATGGGAGCAGGAGCAAACACAAAATGGCTACGATCCAGTGCCCACGCTGAGAAGGTAAGCTAAAGCCACACCAATTAACAAATTTGTCCTTAAATAACGAGCATCACTTGCAGCTTGGCTGAGATATTTGAGCGCGAAAAGGATGCGTACATGCGCAAGGATCCCGATCCACTGGATTTAAGGCACCCCTATCGCACCGATCCCAGTTGCCAGTACGGGCTACTGCTGAAGCTACTTTTTCGGAAGGATCAGTTCATGGGCAAGGTAAGACTATCAATAATATCGAAAACTTTTAATATTTTCATAAAATCTTAATTTCCGAGCTTCAAATTGTAAGCTGACAACTTAGTGATATTTTAAATTTAAATATTTAGTAGTAATAGTAGCTCTTTTATTTGTAACTCAATATATATATAAACAATTTTGAAATTAGAACTGTTATATAGTATGGTCTTAAGCCGTCTGCATAATATTAATTTACATAAAGTAGTTTTGAAACAATATGTAATTATTTTACTGGTATTTCTCGGATTTGCCCGGACTGATCCGGATTAAATTTAAACTTTCACCCACTTCAGTAACTTCTGTGCTTATTGTCCGATGGAATTGGAAGTGATCCAAGAATCATGCATGCCAAAACTCAATGCTATATCTTGAACTTTGTAGTGGGGGGTTTCGTGTTCGAAAATAGGTGATGTCCTATGTTTTTTGAGTATTCCTTACTTTGGTCAAATTAGGCAAATTTAATAGTAAATAACTTTTATCAGAGTACTTTGTTGGGCAAAGCCGGAACAATACCAGCTACTATTATTCCTGTCTCTAGTCGCGAAACGTACTTTAGTATTCTAATCAAAATTAGTACAAGTTTTTAATTAATAATTTCATATCAATATATCAATTGATATTAATATTTGCAGCTGCTGAACGATTATCTGAGAGAAACTTACTTTAGTCGCCAGAATGTGAGTCACAGCTCACTGGAGCTGAACATCATTGCCTGTCGGCTGATACTGGTGGTGATGCCGGGCTTGGAGACGACAGCGGTATTTCAGGCGGAGGAGGACGGCATTATTAATCGTCTGTACAACTGGGCGGAGGACAGCATTGAGCCGCTGCAGAGCTATGCCACCGGCCTGCTGGCCGCTGCCATGGAGGTTAGCGATATTGCGATTTCTTGCCGCGATCAAAACATGCGCCTGGTGCCCAAAATGATCAATCGCCTGCACTTGTTGCTGGCATGCAGCCGCATGAGCAAAAGTTCTACAGCTGAGGTTAGCACATCTCACAATCAATCTGCGGATAGCAGCTTCTCGCCGGGCATGCTTAGCTGGATGGCCTGTGGCGTGCCCTCGGCACCACAGTCGCCGCAACATAACGGCACCGGCGGTAGTGCCTCCAACATGTCAATTCTGTTCGAGAATAGCCGGGATGCGTTCCCCCTGTCGCGCTATTACAAACGCATGTATATACCACTGCATCCGCCCACGGCAGATACCAGCCAGATGCTCATCATGCGCTTCCTGACCAGCCTGGGCGAGTATCAAGAGTTTCTGGGCATGGCCTTTGGCAACAATGTAATGACACTGATCTTTGGTCATCTGGAAGAGCTCGATAGGCGCGATACTTGCCTGGCCTATGAGGTGCTCAAGTATCTAGCCTCGCTGCTATGCCACAAGAAATTTGCACTGGAGTTCATATCCCGCGGCGGCCTGGAGGTGAGTTTTATTGAAATTCTTACCAGATCCAACCTTAAATCTTCCTTTTTGTAGCTGCTCTTAAATGTGCCACGACCAAGTCTAGCAACCACGGGCGTATCCATTGCCATATATTATTTGGCTTACTGCGAAGATGCGATGGAGCGGATTTGCAGCATGCCGCCTCCGTTGATATCAAATCTAGTGCGCTATGCGCTTTGGATTCTAGGACGCTGTCATGACTCCTCCAAATGCCATGCCACTATGTTCTTCAGCCTGAGCTTTCAGTTCAAGGTCATACTGGATGAGTTTGACTCACAGGATGGCCTGCGCAAGCTGTACAATGTTGTAAGTTGAGAATTCTATTATGTATGTATATATGTAAGAAGTAGGAGACATCTCCGACCCCAAAAAGCATATATGTATATTCTTGATCAATATCAGTAGATTTGTTCCTGTCCGTCTGTCATTTATTTGCCAAAAATTTGGGTTGGCAATATTTAATACCATACTTCCGCAAATTAATATAAAAACTATTTACAAGGACTATTTTAAAAATAAAGCTTTGGATATGAGAAACAATATTTGCGGATCCAAGATAATTGTGATGATCGAGATTCCACAATTTTTCTAGACCGAGCTGCAATGTTATTTATACAAAAACTCTATTTTTGGCCCATGTTTCGTTTGTAATCATTTGGTCTGATTTTGATAAAATTATAGAAAACTATATAATGTATGCTAAACTTGCAACTGCTGAGTTTGAATGAAATAACCTGAATAACCATGAAAGTTATTCATACAAAGCTCATGTTTCATCCGGTTTTATTAAAACTTAGTCAACATCTAAAGAACATACCAATACTTAGAAATGCTAAAAGTCTTACAACTCAATATTTCATCAATTGTTCCTATGGAAGTGGTTCCTATACGATTGTGGCCCGATCCGGCTGATTCCGATATACAATGTTTTGTCTGCAGTAAAAAGATGTGTTTCTGCCAAGTTTTATCCCGATAGCTCTTAAGCTGCGAGAATAGTTTTCATAGAAACAAACAGACAACCACCGCTAACCGACTTGGCCACTTGATCAAAAATTTATATACTTTGTGGGGTATCCTCCAATGCATTACACACTTCCTGACAAAATTATAATACTCAGGAAGTACCTTTAACTGTTAGGTTCGCTGGTTGAGATTACTTATAGTTAAATTCAACTAAAATACAACAATTTGTAACTGTTAATAACTTGCAGATATCGGTACTGAAAATTTTGGATCCCAGTCACAATGACAGCGATAATGTCTCAGACATCAACGAAGATGTTGAAGGCGCCTCCCGCCAGATGGTGCGCCATGTGTGCGTTGCACTCAAGCGCTACATGGAAGCACATTTCTTCTACAAGTACAACAACTTTTTATGCCAGCACTACGCGACATCCTCTTCCTCCTCGGCGCACTACTTCAGCCAGCAGCCGATGGTGGCCGCCAAGCTGACATTTGATCAGCTGCATGACCAAATACGCACGCTTCAAGAACACACATCGATGCGTGCGAATTGGGAGCCTGTGAATCAGCTACTGAAGCTGGGCGGGATTACGATGCTGCTGCGCATCATTGCCTTTAGCTACGACTGGGTGAACACTGGCCGCTCGGAGACAGTACGATCGGCTCTGGACGTGCTTAGCGTATGCTGTGTCATACCACGCGTCTATCTGGTGCTCTGCGAGCGTCTGCAAATGCTGGACAAGACAACAACGTCTGGTTTCTGTTCGGTGCTGGGTGCTGCTGCTGGCGAGATAACAGCCGACGCCGAAGTGATTAAATCCGCGCTGGCCGTGCTCTGTCACTGCGTTTGTTCGCCAATAATACGTAAGGACAACGGCACCAGCAGCCTCATGAAATTTGCTAACTCTTCACGCAAGAACAAAGCGAATCAAAAGTATGCCGAGGAGTTAATCGAAAAGGTGTGGGAGTCTGTGTGCTCCAACAATGGTATTGTGGTGTTGCTGTCACTCATGCAAACCAAAGGCCCCATCACGGATGCCGACTGCATACGCGGCATGGCCTGTCGCGCCTTGGCCGGCCTGGCGCGCTCCGATCGTGTGCGTCAAATTGTGGGAAAACTCCCGTTGTTTGCGAGCGGACAACTGCAAGCGCTGATGCGTGATCCCATACTGCAGGAGAAACGTGCCGAGCATGTCATCTTTCAGAAGTACGCACTAGAGCTGCTCGAGCGCATCTCAGGCAAGACAAAGCCGCTTAACAATCCGCTGGATCCTTCGTTGACAAACATGCACAAGGCGAATGTGATCGCGCAGACGCGCATTCAGTACAACGAGCAGCAGCTTTATCAACTCATCTTTGAGCACCTAGAGAGCAAGGGTCTGGGCCAAACAGCCCAGATGCTGCAGCGCGAGGTGGGTCTGCCCTTGCAGACGACGACAACCCGCAACTTTCATCAGTCGCCCTTTGACTACAAGGGTTTTTCGGGTATCAGTTCAATGTCGCGCAGCCGATTGCGGAGTCGCATGCAGGATGTCAATGCAGCCATCATGTCCAACAGTGAGCTAACTCGCAGTCAGATGGAAGATTTCTCGCCACACTGTAGCACCAACAGCAGCGTCTGTACTTCAGGTGCGGGCGGCGCGGGAGCTGCAGCAGGCGTGCCCAATTTTAACTACGTCGGCGCACAGACGCCCATAAAGCTACGCAAGACTGACCGACCCACAACCTCCGCCAGTCGTTCGTTGCAGAAGCAAATAAGCTTGGGCAGCGTGGAGGTAGGCGCAGGCGTGGGACTACCAGATGAATTGGTTGTCTCACCAGCGCTGCATCCCAAGCGTGTCACACTCAACAGCATTGTGACTGAGTATCTGACGAATCAGCACTCGCTGTGCAACAATCCGGTGACCACCTGCCCGCAGTTTGATCTGTACGAGCCCCACAAATGCCCCGATCCGCGCCCCAGCCGTCTGCTTAGCTCCAATTATAATTTGACATCTAGGCACTTTCGCACCCAGGCAGGCTTCAATACTGCACGCTTTGATCGTCGTCATGTACACACACACTTTGCTCCCTGGCGTACCATACGTTCCGCCGACTACGATGATCTGGAGTTCACATGCTGCGACGTCGTAGGCAATTACCTCATTGTAGGCACACATCAGGGCGAGAGCAAGGTGTTCAATATGAACGATGGTGTGGAGCAGTTCTCATCCATATGCCACACGTACGGCGTAGATGCGATTCAGGCAAATCGTGGCGGGGATCTAGTGCTGACCACCAGTCTATGGCGCTTGCGCACCACCATTCTGTGGTCTATCACCGACAACGAGTTCCGATCCAAGCTGCGTCTGCCCGAGGTCGGCTATTGCGAGTTCAGCCAGACCACACAGGATCGATTACTGGGCACGCACACGGATGTAAGTTGAATGTAGTTGCTCCATCTCTTGCACTTCTAATCTTTTCTTTGTATCGGCAGTGTGCGGTGCTGTATGACATCAATACAGGCTCTAAGGTCTCCACATTTACGCCCACCATACCCAACCAGTACACCAAGAATCGCGCGACGCTGTGTCGCACAGACGAGCTGCTGCTATCAGGTGAATCATTTGATTACTTTACTTCTTAGTTGGACTAACAAATTTTCATTCCCTTGCAGATGGCGTTCTCTGGGATGTGCGCTCCGGCAAAGAGATTCACAAGTTCGACAAGTTCAATCAGTGCATTTCGGGCATCTTTCATCCCAATTGCCTGGAGGTGCGAAAGAAAAATATTCATCGTTCTTTTAATTACAACTAATTTGATTTAAATTGTTCTATAGATCATAGCCAACACGGAAGTGTGGGATCTGCGTACGTTTCATCTGCTGCAGACTGTTCCGGTGCTGGATCAGCGCAACTGCACGTTCTCGCCTATGCATGTAATTTATGGCGCCAGCTTGGGCGTTGATAGAGACCATGACCTGGAGACGACCACCTACGATACAAGCTTTAATGTACTGGATGCGTACGATTATTCGAGCATTGCCACCATCGATGTGAAGCGCAATATCAACGATCTGAGCGTGAGCGCAAATGGAAGCCTGATTGCCCTTGTGGAAGATCACAGCGGCTACGATTCGAAGCAGGAGACGTATGTGAGGATCTATGCCGTGGGCGTCAAAAAGAGCGAGCGCTCGGAAGAGGTGCGTGCGGTTAAGGATCTGGCCGTCGATGAGGGTGTCGTTAGAAGCGGCGCGTCCGAGGAACCGCCACCGCCCGTCAATGCACCAAGCGTTGACGCTGCGCTAATTCGCATCGTCGAAGAGGCGGCACGCCCCCATACGCCAGCGCCAAACTTTGCTCTGCTTGATGCTGATGCAGATGGTGTTGGTGTTGGTGGTGGTGTTGACGACGGCAACGAGGCACGCGCCCGTCGTCCGAGCAGGCTCAGGCCATCGTCACATGCCAACTCCAATCTGGCTCGCCAGCATGCGCCCAACAGCTCAATTGTTGGTGTGCGACGGCGAGCACGTACACTGGGCGGTGTTGGTGCGCCCGTCGATCTCAGAACGCTCATGCGGCAGATGGATGATATTGAATTTAATATTATGTCTATGCTTGCAGGAAGATGATGAGGAGGTGCCCGAATCCAATGAGGAGGGCTCCGACACGGGCTCGGATACGGGCTCCGATAATGGTAAGTTCATTTCACCATTAATCAATATAAAACTAACGTGTCTTTCACTTTATCCAGCATTTGCACTTGGTCCGAATTTCATGGGTTTCCCGTTACGCAGCCATCGTAATCGCAACTTTATCGATATTGATTCCTCTAGTGATGACGATAACGACAGCGATATGGACGATGGTGATGACGATGATGATGAGCTTGAAATCCTTTCTAATGTCGACGAATTGGACTTTGGCGATGGCAGCAGTGATGGTAATGGAAATGAACACTCTTTAGCTTCTGTACGCATACGACTTCAATATTCTCCACTCTCAGATTGAACATCCTAGCCCAGTCCTCAACAATCCTGATATATCCATTAGAGCATTGGCTCTACGCTAAATTACTCGGTGCCCATATCGTTGTGTTCGTGCACTTTCTCCCTATTTTTCAGCACGACGAGCTCGGAAATGTCCCCCTCTCTACACAACATTAGCTATAACATCGCCTAGTTTTTAAGCTGTTATCTTAAATTATATTTTATGTTGAAGTTTGTAAAAGATATTAAATGTAAAAAAGCCTCAAACAAAAACACAAAAAACTGACCTGTTAAGCAGCAATTGTATGTATACAAAAACTAAAAAAAAAATTGTTCAACAATTTCAAATTGTACAAAATGAAAATTATATACTTTTCTATTAATAAAAGAATATACAATGCAACAACTGAAAATACTGAAGAATATTGTAAATGTCGCTGTTAATTTATTCATTTGTATGTACTATATTCATAATATGTAAATCAGGCTTTTTATTTGTTTTGTTAAGCTATTTTGGACGCTTTTTGTTCTCTTTATATAAGAATGTTTGTCCTGGATGACTGATCAATGCACAGCCAGAATCGTTTAAGCTAGAAGTTTTTTAAGGTGGCAATGCATAGTTTCCTTTACTGAAATCCTTTTGAAATCAAATCGAAAAATTCGTGGAATATTGTGGAATGGTTCTTTCTTGTTTTCTGTTCAAATTGAAACACAGTAAAAACTATAAAAAGGGAACTGTTTAAGCGCACACAAAATATATTCTTCAATAGCTTCATGAAGTTATCGTTTTGTAGTGGGCAGTAAGCGAAATTTGAAATAAACTTGATTTATGTTGGTATAAAGAAACATATTGAACTTTGTGTTCCTTGCTCTTATATGAGATATATGAGATTGACTCGGACTTTGGGTTGGGTGCCCGGGAACACATTTTCAATGTATTCAGAAAATAAGAATACTTAGCTCGGGCAACGCTAGGTAATACCAGCTCGTCTTTTATATTTTTGATCTATAAACTTATCATCTGCAAGTGACATCACAAGCAACCTTTTATCGTTTCACGTGGACCACTAGAAATAAGACTCCGCGCTTCGTCATTGCTGTGGAGATGTTTGGAACCATTCTGAATTAGAGACCCCACACTAAACGAAGCAAAGTGTTTGAGCAGTTTTTTTGGTGTTTAGTTTTTATCTTATCTCGGGCTATGGACACTTAGTTGGGAAATGACGCGCATGTGGCGTTTAATGTTAATCAATTCAGTTGTTTGGCTATTTGCTTTGGTCGCGTTCACCTAACACTCGTGTTTCACCAATCGAATCTTTTGAGTTTATCCTTCAGCAATAGATAAATATGGTTATACGGCTAAGTTGGGTGTTTATCGGGTTTTGCGGTCAAGTTGAATGCGTTTGATTCAGCGACGACGATCACCAAAATAGCTAACTACCTAGAATTGCGAATTTCAGTTACGATTTGTCATCGACAGCGCGCGTATCAGCGGCGGAAAACTTCAGAACTCGTCCACTCAGAACCATAGAATGCATTTTCCCGCATTAATAGCGCTCGTAGCGCTAGGAGTGCTTTTGCCTCCATGCTGTCAGGCGTATGAGGAGCGTTCGGATTTCTGTATAGAAACGGAACCATTGCTCCTCACGGATATAGGACGCCATGTGGTTATTCCCAGCGAGAAGGAGATCAAGTGTCACATAACAGCCACAACGCTGACGGTTAAGGAGAAGGTGAGTCGATCGAAAATATCACATTTTAACCTTATACAGTTCACGTTCGAATGATTAAGCGCACGTTTATAAATCAACTCGTATGGATTACATTTAAAACTTTCACATTGGAATATCTCAATTCCAAAATGATGAGACTCATTAAAAAAATTCACTTCTTTGACAAACTTTAGAGTGAACTATTTATGTATTGTGAACACTCATGGTTTTATATTGAAAAACAAAAGTACATTATAGGTTTTATTAAATCACCCAGACAATTTTGTCAGGATAGTCTGTAATTATAAAACTTGGAGTATTAGCTTTTGAATGACAAAAGTTGATTTATAGTTTCCTGAGTCTAGATAGTACATTTTGCCGAGTAGAATAAACAATTTCAAACTGCACTCTTCTGCAAAATGCAAATAGAATGCAAAGTTTTGCTGCTATTTTTATATAGACTACGTTTATAATCACTTAAGTTCAAGCAATAGGAATATTAAATCAAAACAATGACAATTCATTAAGCCACACTTGCCGACTCTAGAAATACATATGTTTTTCTAATTTACCAATTCATTAAGGCCACGAGGCCTGGGCTGGAATAACCAGGGTTGGGACAGAGTACCCAGTAGTTGGTGTCATTAAAATAAACTTGAAGAAATGGTTATTACTATAATCCATCTATTACCTTTAATTCACTATATACATTACAATATATTCTGAAAGTATTTGTCATGTATCCACCAATCAAAAGTCGTAGATATATAGCTATCGTTATAATAAGTCATATCCATATTCAAATATATATACACATATGTATATTTAAATTCTCTGGGGCAAATCGTGAACATTCTGCTGCCTTGAAAAGCGTCCAATCAGCCAGTCAAGGTTAAGATGATGTTCATTTGGCCAGCAATGGAAACAAGTTGCTGTTCAAAAATCCTTAAATGACAATACCAAGGCCCTTGGCTCATAGACATACATACATATATGGACAATATAGATTATCACGAGTAGTGGAATAAATATAGTATAAATCACGAAAAATTGTTTGGATCGAGTGGCTCGCGCCATATACTTAATTCAATTAGGTGAGATAATGAAAGGCAAGCATCGAGGAAAGTGTCTGTGCTTGGATAGATAATGTGAACCGGGCAGATAATGAAATTATTTATGAGAGTACCAAATCAAGTATTTTACGCTGCGTCACTAATCCCAGGAAAGCCTCGTCGATACCATGTGCACAGATCACGGCTCCACAACAGTGAAGCGAAGCAATCACCACTTCTTCAAGCTGCACAACGGCGAGCTAAGTGGACGCGGAGCCCAGCATGATCTTTGCGGAGGAAACGCCAACTCAATGCTGGCCTGGGTGCCCTACACAATCATGCTGCAGAACTACGCCGCCGAACTGAATCCCAAGGAGCGACTCAGCTACATAGCCAAGGCAACTAACGTGGAACGCGAAAAGACCGAGCTGTGCCACTTCAGACACACGGATCTGGTCAACGGCGTCTTGGACAATCTATTTACATGCGTTGTCATGATATTCGAGGATAACTTTGTAAGTTGATACATGTAGTTGCCACAGATTCTAATACCCTTGCAGTCCATATAATAGTTTTGTCACAAAATTTATTCTTTTATTATATTCTTGATCAACATAAATATCCGAGTGCATCTGGACAAGCCGTAGATCAATCTATGCATACAATTCGTTCAGATTAATGTTATTTTATTAAACTTGCCACAGATGCGTATCACTGCTGCAATGAAACATACCAATTTAAATTTTAATATGATTTATTTACTAGCTGAACAATCGGTCAAAAATATCTCGAGCAAACTCACCATTTCTAAGTTTCCTTATAGTTTATACAAGTTAAACAAATCAAATCAAAATTACAATCAGGCCCATTTCCGAGAAGTTTTCGGATGATATTGATAAAAGAACTGTTCCGTTTTAAGATTTTAATTGATGAAATGAAATCTTACAGCAAACGAAACGATATATGAAAGGCCTGTATATAGTATTAAAGCTGCCATAGGAACGATCAGCCGAGATTTCCTTTTTGGTGTTTAGTTTCTTGTAGTAGTTCTTAAAGGGTATTAAATCTTCGGCACCCGAAGATAGCTATTATTTCTAGTTTCTCTTCTATTCCTGTATTTTGTAGTACGGCGTGGAGGACAATATCAACGTTCTAGTGGAGCTGCAGCCGCTGATGTACCAGCTGCGCAACGTTACCTACATGCCCTGGCGCAACGTGACCAACAGCTACAAAATGAATCTGGGAAGCGGCACGCTCAAAAACCCCAGCGGGCAGCGCAAACCCATTTACGGCAGCATTAGCTACGCGTTTGTGGAGAAGATTCGCATGAACACAAGCAGCATTTACGAACAGGAGCAGGGGCAGGGCCAGCTGGAGCAGCTGCCACTGTTGCTCGAGCATCGCGGCACTGTGCTTGAGCTGGATGCCGATGGTGTGGGCGGCTTGGATGTGCACGAGCAGGCGTACTTTGGGCGCACAATGGATGCCAAAACTGAAGTAAAGGTGCAGGTTATTGGCCAGTGGGTTGATCAGCATCGTGAGTTCAGTGCCGACATCTATGAGTATTATGGCCATGGACTTCTGCGCTATAAGCAGCCTATAACCAAGGCCCAACTTACGTTCGTGCGCATTGACGGCACTGAGCCGGCCTTTGAGGCGCCCGAGTCAAATAATCTGGCGAAGGCATCGCTCTTCCGGGACATGGCTGCAGCACCAGCCAGGCTAAGTGTAAATAGCTCCAAGGAATTCACCGAGTGGGAGTCGGAGGACCAGCAGGGCGGCAGCTCTTCCTTCTATCCTTGGTTTGTGATCAGTTGCCTGTTGATTGGCATTGTCCTAGTCGTCGTTGTATATGGCATTGTGCGCGTTTACAACAAAAAGAACAAGGATCGCCAAAAGTACGAGCTAGCCAACACTAACAACACACCAACGAATGCCTAGAAATTAAGTCACATGAACGCCAATAGCAAATATCAAGTATTTCGATTTATACAAGGTGATGAATCTATGAAATAAACAGTTTTTTTGTATTTAAGTTAATTGTTACTAAAGTGCACGGTTAAAGAGTGTATAACTTGCTTTCAACACAGATTTCCTTTGCAAATCAGTCACTTTAACGAGCGTGCACTGTATTTTGGTTAATCTGCGATTTAACTCGATCAGCTGATTGATAACAAATATAAAAACTTAACTTTCGCTGAAATGTTGTTAAGAACGTGTTCAAGTTAATCCTGGGCAAGTGTGGAGAATAAAAATAATTTTATTGTTGAGATCTCGTGCAAAATTATGAAAATAATTTTGTTTTAAACTGGCGGGTGCAACTCTGGGTCCGCAAAATTGAGAGGGGCTCTCTCATACGGATCGTTCATTTGAGTCAAGTGAACCCAAGTCGCTCCACAACCAAAAACAGTGACGTAAGCGGAACCAGCCGCGGCCTATACTCTCAAAAAAATCGTCCGTGTCCATGTAGCTGAAATTCAAATAAAAACGGGGAATAAGGCGCAAATTTAAAATTAACATTTGAAATCTAGCATGTTAACAGTTATAATTTAAATTTTTTATAACGGCAGTTAGCAACGCACAGACACGACAAGATAATATCAAATCATTGACATATCTATATAATCGCCAAGTGGATCGAAATAAAATAATCGATACATCGATTTGACAACCTAGCGCATGATTGTACAAGTTTAAAAAGCACCGACGACTTGCGATCTTATTGGAAATTCCGCAAGCAAGCCGATAATTCACTTTGAAGACTGCATTCTCGCTGAACTATTTTTTTTGTGGTGCTAGTCGCTATTAGTAGTGCAGCCCTGAATCTGTGATGTCATATGAGCTGCGCAGCTGAAATCGCACCTTACCTCTTTCCAAAGCATGGCTTGACAGCCCTTTAGTATACAAAACCGGAGCAGCTGTTACGTGGGCGTGAAAGATGCGAGTCGCTTGTTGTTTGTGATGCAAAACATACGCAAATTTTTAAATGTGCCTACAAAAATAAAGTTTGAAACCAGACGACAAAAGTCGCAAAAGTGCAAGGCACAGGTGCAAATTGTGAAAGTGTTTTGTGTGATGTGCAACGAGCGTTCCAGAGCTGTGCGAACAAACTAAGGTAAAAGAATCTAAAATTTACAAAGAAACGGTGCCGACTATGTTTTAGTTGGTTTAGTTTTAGTCTACAATCTAAGCACTGCTATTATGTACGTATGTATTGCATCAATTACAGTTCTACAGCAAATTCGTTCAGTAAAATAGAAGAACGTGCCCCTGTTTGTTGATATTATTATGCAGTGTGACCGAATCATAAGAGCATGATATTTACCGTATGTTTTTATCTACCTCGTGGAGTTTTTCTTTATTTTATTGTATTTTTTTGGCCACATTTTTGTCGATTGTCGTTTCTTCATTTTATTTTCGTCGTATTTTGATTTGTAGAAATAGTAGTTAGTAGCTTAGCTGGAAAAACCAAACTTACTGCTGCCTCAATGCGCCACTATAACGCCGTAACAGCGTAATAATGCCAGGGTCATAGCAGAAATCGAAATTCTGGCAATTTTCAAATTGGTTCCTCTGCCGGACACGCTACGAATCCCTTTTCTCCTATTCCGTTTGAGCAAGTAATGTTTTTGTTTATGTTAAATATGTACATATGTATGTATTTGTTGTTTGTCTTTTGGCCAAAACTCTGTGTATTTTTGTATCAGCGAGTTGGCAGCGCCGGGCCAACGGCCCACGGCCGCGCCACATACGCATATCTCACTCACACAAGCAGAAGATAGGGTGAAACAAAAAAGAGAGCTATATATGTGTGACGCGCGTGTGTGGGTAATCGTCGTTTCACGTCGTTTCAGCTGCCTCGCGCATTCTGCAGTCGACAGAAGAAGACAAAAGCAGAAACAGCACCACTGCGGTCGCACCGAAATTTCATTCATCGAATTTTTATTAATTTGGCACTGGTCGAAGTCTAGTTATTTCATTTACTTGCCAGAATAACCAACTGGTGCCGCATTTGTTTTTGTTTCGCATCGATTCAAAACAATCTCGCGCTCAGTGCTTAAAATGTGAAATTATTGCTTTTTTCGTTCCCAAATTGTGTGACGCGGCCATATTTAAAAAGAATTTAATGTTGAATCCGTGCATTGGTAAAGGGAGGCCACACAAATTACATAAATACTGCTTGGGTGAGTAAATGGCTGGATCGTGTTATCACAAACCGTGACAGAAAGCGCAATGAGTATGGGAAGTTAATGGCTAAAGTTGGCTAAAGCTACAGATTCGAAATGCAAAATAAATATCTTTCTTTGCTGCGAAAGTTAAAATATGATTTTTCGCTCGCACCAATACCAGGATGCTAAATTGTGTATAACTAGTTGTCGTCGTCGTCGTGTCGTGCACACAGTATTGACATCTCGCTTGCGCAGCTAGCAGCGAGTTGCCAGAGCGTTGATCAACTGCCAGTGTTGCCAGAGTTTCAGAACCGCCAACTTCGAACGTACGCTTATCAGTAAAGTTCTCATACTCTTGCGCTTTCTGCAAGGTTTCAAGCAACAAGTGTTACTTATCCCTGAATTGATAGTAGGAAACGGCAATTAAAACATTCAGTGGAGCCTCAAACATGATGGACCGCAAGAAGGTACTGGAATTGGACAAAATCTGCCGCGTTTGCATTTCGGAGCGCAAGGAAATGCGTCCACTATTCAGCGAAAAGGTACCAGAAATGCTCATGGACTGCACCAGTGTGCGCGTAGAGCCCACCGAGGGCTGGCCCGACAAAATTTGCGTCCAGTGCGTGCATGCGGTCAGTCGAAATCATGCATTCAAGTCACTCGTCGAGCGGAGCGACAAGGAATTGCGCGAGTATATCAAGAGTCTAACCGTGCGGCTTGTCATGGATGAGTCGCTAACGCCGCAGGAGCGCAAACAGCAGAAGCTGCTGCAGAAGCATCTCAAACAGCAACAACAGCTCGAGGAGGAGCAACTAAAGCTGCAGCAACAAATTCTGCAACAACAGCAGCAGCTACAACAGCAGCAACAACAGCAACAGCAGCAGCAACAACAACAGCAGCAGCAACAACAACAACAGACGTCTATTTTCCTGGTACAGCAGCCACAGCAACAACAACCGCAGAAGGTACATATTTGGTTGAGTTCTGAATAAGTTCAATTGAACGAGTGCACTTATTCAGTCGTTCACGAGCGAGACTGGCTACTTTATTCAGTTGTGCATTCGTTCATTAATAAAACAGATACTTTTAATTCAGTTAGTCATCATGAACAAAATTTGAACCATAGGTTCGTTCAGTTGTTAATGGAAGAACATTTAGGGTGCTCACTTGACGTTGCAGTATTGCAGATGAGCAGGGTTGCACGACGAACAGAATTTGACGTTGCAAGTCTGCACAATCATCTGTTTATTGTTTACATTTTGGTCACTTTGGCTTTTTTATTTATGAATGTGCTTTTAAAAGATCAGCTTTTTGATATCAAATCGAAGGAACTTCTCAATATATTCAGCAAAACTAATATTGTCACGCTTTTAACTTTTGTAGATGTATCTCGCCCAGATTAAATTCAGTCAGAGATAGATAAAGTCTTGGATGACTGAGTGAATGATGTCGTGGGCATTTATTCTTGCCGTTGGTAGGAGGAGGTAGCCTTGGCGTGCCAATGAATTTGATTGATCTGATCTAAAATATACCAAAAATACCACATATCGATTGATATTATCGAGCATTAATCGTATTTTTACGCAATTTCAAATTAGGAGAACTGCAAGACTTCGTAGTCAAGGGTCTGAGTTTAGCAGTGTTGCATACATTTTTTAGTACAAGTTGTTGCTGAAACACTTGCACTTCTGCTCATCTGCAACACTGCAACGTTAAGTGAGTAAATCGAGCATATACTATTTAACAACTGAATAAAGTAGTTTGTTCATGAACAACTGAATGAAATGTCTGATTTAGTTAACGGAACAAAAATGAACTGTTGAACTTATTCATTAAATTCAATTAGAAATCGTAACTCTAATATCTGGCAATCCTTGCTCGTCCAGGCTTACACTGACCTACAATTTTCTCTTTTATTTCACTAAATGCCACCACTACAGCAGCAACCTAAAAGCAAATTGAAGCCGCTCATGCGCAAGGGCTCCAGCTCGCGTCAGTCTAAGAAGCAGCTGGAGGCGGCTCAGCTGCTTCCAGATCCAGCCCCACCCCCGCCGCCTCCACCGCTGCTTGCCCAGCAACAACATCAGCAAATACAACAGATACAGCTGCCCACGTTGCAGCCAGCGCCTACGCAACTAATGCCCACAACCACAGCACAGCAAATCCTCTTGCCAAATGGCCAGTTTATAACGACGCAGATTGTGGCGCCGCAACTGGCGCAGATCATAAGCACGGCCCCGCAAACAACAACAACGAATGCTGCGGCAACAGCAACAGCGCATTCACAATTTCTCCCCCAGCTGCTGCAGGCGCCCAATGGGCAAACGTTGCAGATTGTGCAGCAGCCGAACGGCACACAGACGCTGCAGCTCGTCCAGCTGGTGCCCCAGCGAAACATGGCGCCAGTGAGCACAACGACCAGCACGACAGAGATGTGCACGGCAAGCAGCGGTGCCTCGCTGGCGGATGCGGATGTGCAGCTGCTGGACGATGGTGATATGGATGATGAGGAGCTGGACGAGGTGTATGAGCAACTGGACAGCAAGGATCACACGTTTGAGACGATTGTGCTGGACGATGATCAGCAACAGGACTATCTCAAGGATCATCAGCAGCATCATCAAGTACTTATCGATGAGGATCTCACGCAGAGTGAAACACATGAGCAAGAGCACGAGCACGAGCAGGAGCTCGAGCACGACGAATACTTTGACGAGCAGCTGTTGCAGCACGAGGACGGGGTCAAGCACGAGGAAGATGACGAAGACAACTTTATAATTGAGGAAATACAACTTGATGATGAAGACATGCTAGAGGATGCCGAAGGTGACGTAGATGGGGATGAAATGACGCCTGTAGGCGATTGCGAGTATCTAACGGATGATCAGGACCATGCCCTTGGCGGCGATGTCGACGATGAGTTGCAATATGCCATTATGGAGCAGGCCGATGGCGATGTCAGCGCCAGCGACATTGAGCAGGCTTTCATCGATGTCGATGCACAGCAGCAGCTTCAAGAGCAACAGCAGCACCACCAACCCGTGGAGCTACACGGCATCTCGCTTGAGAATGCTGTGGTAGAGTTCAGTCAGGACACGCTTGTGGCGCCCACGTTGCACGTGAGCAGCACGCCCAGTCCCACACCCAGTGCAGCTAAGCGTGCACGTCGCCACGCCAACCTGGTGGAACAGCCCTGCAATCACCACCAGCACTGTCCACCCACAATAAGCAGCAAACTGGCAGCCGCAAACTCCCGGCAGTTGGTGCAAACCGCCTCAGTGATTGCCGCAGCGGGCGCTGATGATAATTACGAGATTGATGCGAATCTAGTAACGGAATTTATTAGACAGCACACATCGCCGCTGGGGTCGGGGCGGTACATTTGCCACTTGTGCACCACAGAGTTTCGACAGTTCAAAGGCCTGCAGAACCACATGCACTCGCACACCAACTGGATACGGGCCAACTGCAAAAAGCAGCCGCAGTGCGAGATCTGCCTGAAGAGCTTTAAGGGGCCGGGCATGCTGCGTATGCATATGAAAACGCACGATGCCGAAACGAATACGCCGCTGTGCAACATTTGCAATCGCACATTCAAGTCCAAGGCAATACTGTACAGGCACAGACAGACGCATCAGCAGCGCGCCTATTGCTGTGGCGTCGCCAATTGCCGCAAGAACTTCTCGAATGCGGCCAATTTGCGTTGGCACGTTGAGCGCAAGCATCCAGAATGCGTGGAGCCGTTCTACAAGTGCGGTGAATGCCTCACACTCTACGACAACATTGACGGACTGCAGCATCATGTGGAAAATACAGATCACGGCATCAACAGCAGCGATCAGTTAGTAGCCGCCTCCAGCTCAAGCGCTGCCTTTAGCGGTGCGGTGAGCATTGTCAGCAATGGCAACGACATATCCAACATGATTGCCGCCGCGCCAAATGCGTTAGGTGGCACTGGCGGTGCTCCTGGTGATACCCATGCCGTTGTAGTTGGTTCCTCGGGCGAGATGTACTTTGTGACGCAGGCGTAGCCAGGGCAGTTTGCCGCTATCGGCAACTCCGAGTGTCTGCTCGGCATGTAGATCCTAACCAGGCTCATATATAGTTGTAACGGATTTATACATATATATATATATTTTTGTACTACCCCCATAGCATATGTACGTATATATATATGTATATAGTATAGTTTATACCTAGCACACACATTGCAATCCTAGTTATTTGTCATTGTAGTTTGTTCGTAGTATTTCGCTGCATTGCTCGTACTCTCGAATTGTATAATAAAACTAAGGGCCGTTTAGCTTTAGGAATTTAGGTTAAGGCAATAATATCAAGCAAACCGCCGCGATGCTTTAAATAATTATTATATGGCTATGGAATATGTGCAAAGTATTCATTGTGGCTGATATAGTATATACCCAGTGGTGTCATCGGCGCCAGATTTTGGATAACGGACTGGAAATTTTTAGACTAAATTTTCTCGGCTTGGTTTTCATTGTTGGGCATTGATTATTTCTACAAATTGTTTTAATTGCAAATAAAATTAAATAACTATATTATAGCTAAGCTGTTGTTTTCTTTAAAATCTATTTAAAGGCAAATTTACATATATCGCAATGTGGATTTGAATAAAATACTTGAATTTATTAAAAAGGGAAATTTTAACAGTTTAACATAATATTTCAAAAACCATGCCCAAGTGAGTGCTAAAAAGCTTTCAATATAAGATTCAACTATGGTTTAAATGTGTCCAAAAAATGTACTCTTAGATATACGTACATATGTACTCTTATGACAATTTTTTTAATCTTTGTTGCCAATAAAGTCAACAGTGCAATATTAAAGATGAACAAATTATACACAAACTATTTATATAAATTCAAACTAAATTTTGTATTTGATAACTTCAAATAAAAGTTTTTCACAATTCAATCCTACTTTGAAATTTTGGATAGAAAATTTCCATTCACAGAAGTGTGAAATATATGAATATGAATAAGTGAATATTTATGTGAAAATGTCAAAAATATCTTCCCTGGCGTATAATTTTATCATAAAGTGATCCAAATATGTGTTCCTGATTTGTTTTTAGTTATCCTCAACCTGTAGTACCATATAAACATGGTAAATAGTTAGATTCCCAAATGTGCATAACTTAAGCGGCTTTCCTAGTTTGTTTTGTTCTTATTGCAACATGTTTTGTCAGACAGTTATTCAATTGTTGCGTTCAAAGCTGCAACTGGGAAGTATACAAACAACGACAAAATTGATCAGAGACACACAGCAATAAAGTCAAGGTCCCATCGCTCATCGATTCCCTGGAGACACGTGTCGAACCGGCCAGCGTCAAAGCACTTATCATTCTGAGGATTACAATTTGTTCTCTATGCTGTCTATGGCGATTATGTGGAATTGTGCAAGTCTGCTGGGCACCTCCAAAAATAAATGAGTAAACTGTCTAGTTAAGCCTGTTATTTCATTTTTGCAATAACGCTACTTAAAGTGACTTATTTTTTCCATGGGCATGATAGCTGAGTGCGCCTGTAAAAAATTACAGGGTATTTTATTATGTTTATTGGTCAATGAATTGTTGTCAACTATCGAAGGGACGTTGCCACAATTCTTCATAATTATTATTATTTCATTGTGATTGTTATACATGATAGGACTCCAATCTATAAATAAGCCCAGAACGGGCGGTATCGGGAAAGTGAATTTCAGAATATTTAGGATGGCATTATCTACTTCGATCCGATCTTTTACTGTCACTATGGCGTTCGTATAATAAATCCATCCGTTGCCCTTGATTTGAATCCGATCTCGTGCAGTTGTCTTAATTATTTCACATTTAACTTTCTGCGAATGATAAATAATTTCTATGTATTTTAAAAATGCTTTCCCATGTGGTTATTTAACAACAGTATTATGCTTTAAAAATGATATATCCTTTAGGATTTGTGAACACTGACGTATGTACATATATACCTTTTAGATCTAATATCTCAATCTTTAAGTGTCTATTACTATATTCGATTCGTTGCTCCATCCGGGCGCTAAATCTTTTAAGTTAGCTTCGGTTACGAGCTTTCATAATCGACTGTAATGGGATCCCTTTCCATAAGACGTAATTGCTACTCGAGTCTAGTTTGAAAAGCAAAAAGAAAATACGCAGTTCAAGCGCTCCAACACCCCTTGTTGAACATTTGTGGGGCGGGTTGAGTTAACATTGTTGGTGTTATTATACCCTGTACTCATTAAAAATGGATTAAGGGGGTATAATAAAATTGTGTATATCTGACACATAGAGTCATATTTGCATAAACTTTCAAAGCGAACATGGTTACATCGATCTCAGAATCTGTAGCTAAAGTCATCAAATTTGTTTAAATTTTCTTTTATAATTCTCGCGATTTTCCACGAACCGATAAAGTTAAATTACAGCCTCATTATTAATCATAAAATCTTCAATTAAGAAGCATAGGAAACTTGAAGCATGTATGGTGGCTACTCGCCTAGCTAGGCCTTATTTAAGCAGAAGGCTTTTCTGACATCCATCCATCGGATAAGTGGACTTTTGGCTAAGCTTTGCTCAATCTGGTAGAGGCTTGCCTAACAGTCTGATCTTTTTAATACACTCCGTAAGATCCCTGCGTTTATGCGCTCTTTAACCCGATATATTTATGAAACTGTTTTAAATAACGCGCAGTACAAAAAATTAATATTATTTTATAAAAAAAAGTTACTCTAGGAGTATGTAAATGAGATTGCTCAGAGTATCTTGTTAGTCGTGCACTCTCGTCTATAGCTTTCTTATTTGTGTTGTTTAATGTAGCCCAATGGAGCTTTTGGGGATTCCAGTGCGTCACTTAATGCGTAGCGGTAAATGAGGAGCCAACCACATTTACCAACCACTTTGTTTTTTTTTAGCGAAGTTTGCATTTTGCACAACGCAATTGAATAGTTTTGTGTAATTTGTGCTTTAATTTTTCCGTAGAAAAGTTCAGGGTGCGGCTTCAAATATATATAGAAGTAGAAATCTTATTTATCAACGCCCTAAGTACGTTGGACACGCGCTCCTTCATTTGTTATTGTCTATAAGTAATAATCAAATGATAATCTGAAGTGCACACTTTCCCATAAACTGGCTTACCAATGTCAATATTATTGTCCAATTTGATAATTATTATTAATTAGCAAAAAGTTTCAGCGAACCTATAAAAGTATTTGAAATTTTGACAGCCAAATTCCCATCAATTTAAGATTATTTATGACGGCATTTTCATAACTGACTTGGCGCCTATCTCCCAACCATAAAGACAATGATAAGATAGGAATTCCTATTCGGTTTGTCAAGACTTAACCGTGGGGTGAATAATAAAACAATCATAGCTCTAAGGTGCGTGACTTCGAGTTCCTTGCGATAACTAGAGGCAGGAAAGAAAAGCCAATTTGAGGTTTAATATTCTATTGAATTAATTGAGGTATGTACTACATACTATGTAGTAAAGTAGTTTATTATTTATAAGCTAAGTAGTGCAAAAAATCAATAATGCAAACAAAAGTGGAAGTTCCCAAGAACGTATACAAATATTAGTAAGAGAGGATAATTGTATAGACTCGGACAATCAAGAATTTGTTTTTTCTTTTGAATGGAAACTACGCATCTTAAATATTTGATGTAGCAAGGCCTGTTCCCATTCCCACCTAATTTGCATTTAGAATTTCCTTGATATTATATAGAATGGCATCTAGTGAGTCCTTGAACTTTAAGGCCTGCGCCTTTAAGACCATACTATTCGGCCGAGCAAAACTTGTGCGAGTGCTGAAATAAATATAATTGCAATATATTTAAAATACCCATATGTACATATAGAAATATGAAAGCAAATGTTATAAATGTGCGCAAAATGTAATTGAATAAATAATATGTCTGGCATTTTATGTTTCGCCGCACTTGCCAATTTATATCAAATTTAATTGATTTGACATGGCAGAGAAAATGTGCATACTTGGACGTATAAGTAAAAAGAAAAGTATTTCTACACGATTTCATTAGCTGCGTTGGAAAACTCTTTGATATAAGCAGCTTAATTAAATTAATTGAATGCTAAACATGTTTATTTAAAATATATACACATAAATTCATATGTACATATATCATTTGTGCATATATGTATTTTGATTCGTGCCAAGTTTGTACGTGCTTTAAGCATGAATAATAATTATTATCCACGTCATCAGAATGGCGTCGTTGCTGAATATACATAAGTCATTAAATTTTCATGGAAATTGAATTAATGATTTACAAATACAGCTGTAAGCTGTGATTACCAACTCAGGTGTTAATTTCATCGGAAAATTATTTTGAATTATTGTTGTGGTTTCAAATTCAGGGATAAACGGATTAGTGTTGAGGTTTTGCCAAAAACAGAATCTCATTTGATTTCTGCCTATGTTCTTTTGCATATTGTCTCTCAGAGCCTGCATCTTGGCCATTTCATTTCGACCAAATAAACAGTCGCAATGTGTAAATGCCTAATGGGATAATTTGTATACCCTTGCAGAGGGTATTTCAACTTTGTCACAAAATGTGTAATTGAATGAGACGTTTTCGACTCCACAAAGTTTATATGTATGTATTTATATACTTGATCAGTCGATCTGTCTGTCTATTTGGTATATTCTTTGATTGATTGATTGATTGATCACTTATTTTATTATAATGGTTCTATATTTAGGGCAAAATCACTGTTTGTCCACCAAATAAAACTAGCCTCGCAGTTTTAGAGCTATGGTGAAAATTCTAATTGCAATTCTAAGTTTCAATGCAACTTCTAGGTGTTTACTTAATTTGATCAATATAGGACTCTTACATATTAAAGCTGCCTTAGGAAGAACAATCGGAAAACAAATGAGTTTTTGTATGAATAACCTTTTATGTTTATACAGATATTTTATACAAACTTAACAATTGCAAATTCTATTATATTAACTTTAAATGGATTGCCTAATCGCAGTTATTGTATGAAAAACATTTTGTGTGTATATCTTCGGCATGCCGAAGTTAGTCGTTCCTACTTATTATACCCTAGTATTATAATTTTGATTCGAAATATGTAATGGACTGAAGGAGACGTTTCCGACCCAACAAAGTATATACATTCCGAATCAGCATGAATAGCCGAGTCGATATAGCGATGTCCGCCTGTCCGTCTGTTTCTATACGATTAGTTTGAACTTTAAACGGTGATGAAACTTGGTACAGACCCTTCTTTTTACTGCAGGCAGTACATATGTCGGAACCAGCCGGATCAGACTACTAAAACGTATAGCTGCCATAGGTATGATCGGTCGACAACTATGTTTTTGTATGAAAAACTTATTTGTTATGGATGTTTCCTCACCAAACTTATCCAAACAGAGTCTCTAGAGAATTTATGCAATCTGACCAAGTTTGGTCAAAATCGGACCACTACATCGCTATACCAAACATTTTGTTTATAAGTCAGAGTTTTAATATACTTCAAATAGTTTCCTATAATTTCATCAAAATCGGACAACATGGCTCCCATAGGAGCAATTAGACAAAAATTAAGTTTTATACAAAAACTAATTCCTGCTAGGGTATATAGCTTCGGCACCCCGAAGACAGCCGTCCTTTTTTGTTTTATCAATTTTTTGTTTTGTCGTTTGTATTCGGCATTTTGTAAAAACAAATAACAAGCTCTCACAGCAGCTGACTAAGCAGCTTTTTGTTTATGTCATTAAACCGACGAAGAAGCAAACTGTCCACATTTGCGGTGCCGGAAGAAACCGAAAGCGAATCGGGCATTTGAATGATTCGAAATTTTCAGTTCAGTTCTGCTCAGAACGAAACGGAATGGATTGTAGAATTAGATGGGTATGGGTATGGGGAAGGGGATGGGGATTGCGTATAGTGCGTACACTCGTTATTTTTGATGTAGGTTCTGGTTCGGCGGCATTACGAATGGCTCGCTAGATACATTTTGTTGTCGCTAAAGAGTCGCGTCCCCGCCCCCTTAGCAGAGCTGTTTACGTTGTCGCCATTGACGCAATTGAAAAGAAAAACAAATTGTTTTTTTTTTCGCATTGCAGTCGCTATATATATATATACAAAAACTGCACGACATTAACAATAATCGTTTGCTCGCACTCGTATTAGTTTTATTTATTTTTCGCGTTTTGCAGACACGTAGACAAAATTTCCTTTTTGCATTTGTAACATCACGAATTTGCAATTCACACTATGATTGGCACATTGTTTTTGCTTTTAGTTGACAAAACCGTTTGGTCGATGGCCTAAAGGTGGTGCGGTATATGAGGTTAGCAAATGCGCTTTAACTTTAGATAGTATAGTTACTTATGCGTCGCAATTCACACAAAAACATTTCTTCTATATTACAAGTGTATATAAATAGCATAACATGATCAAGGTCCCTTTTGTCATTGTCTGTTTAACTGTTGAACCAAATTATTATCTTCTTTTTACGAAACTGGTAAGACACACAGTTTAACAAACACCACCTAAAATATGTTGCGAAATTAGCTCCCTGATTGAGGCACATTACATAACCCATGAGCAGCTTATTAATTAGCCCAATCTATATTTTAAACTTGCAAAACATATTCTTTATTAAATTTAAAGCTTAACGCAAAAGTCACAATTAAATCATATCAATGGGCAACAAACTGAGGACACGTCATGCAAAATCTGTTGGAAAAGTAGTATTCTCGCATGCGACAAACATATGGCACGTGTCTGTGGGATGTATGTTACATGCGAGCTGGCACGTGTCTGTTGGATGTATGTTACATGCGAGCTGAAAATATGTCGAGATACACAGATGGCATGTAAATATTATGACGCATTTTTGATATCATTTTGACGTCAGAGAACATGTGCTTGTGACTCCTTACATTTCGCTTTATATAAGTTAATATGTATTGAGAAAACGAAACTACATTTTACTGAACTAAAAAATGTATTAATTGAGAAGTAGATTGAACCAGTTTGTACTTTATATACACCCCCAGCTAAACGTAGAGCATTCCGCAGTCGAGCATTCTTAAATGCAGCCTTGCCTTCGTTTCTTGTATTTATATATTTTTCTTATCTGTGGCATTAAATTAAACTTGATCTACATATGCTTGAGTACATAGCATGTATACGTATGTATGTATGTATGTATGTATGTGCAATGTGTACGTTTACAAATGCTATTCAAATATTTATATAATTCATATAATTATAGTCTGGCTGCAGATTTGGTGGCATTATTTTTAGTTTCGCCGCACAGGTTGGCAAATGAAAATATTTCTGCGTCGCAATTTCGTTTCCGTTTGCCAAAGAGCTTATAAAAAAAGGAATTATATATACACTCTACAATAAAATTACTTGCCCACATACTATTTGTGCATAATGTGGTACACACAATTCGTTCTCGTTGGCATCTGTTATTGACATTGACTCACTCGGTCATGAAATTTATCTATTGGCTTATGTCAAGACAATTTTTCTCTGAATTATGCTATAAATGTATCTAAAGCGATTATTGGTTTTATTTTAACTTGCAAGATTTCACAGTTCAATTACTTACTGACACCTGATGTAGCCTACTTATCCGGGCCTCAGCTGCATGTTCTGTAAGCCCCAACCCCCTTGGATACACAAATATTTCTCTTAGCTTTTCAATTCTTAGCATTTTAAGGGGCGCGAGCGCTAACAACACATTCATCATATTTGGTCATCTGGGATGCCCTTGCCGGTCACATGGCACTATGGGAAGTATGGATGCTTTTTTCAGCATAAACTCAATTTTGAAATGTATATGATACATAAATGAGCGAATTTCTTTCATTAATTAATATTTTGAATACATTTAACTATAATGTTACATACCGCAAATATCAACTTTACCAACAACTCAAAATAAGAGGTGTTAAACCAGGATTCGATAGAAAATCACATTGCTTTATTATGTGAAATTGTTTGAATGATTTTCAACTGCCTTTAATTTTAAAGAATATAACTTTTGGTAAAATAAACTTATGGTGGAATCTGATTTCTATTTATTGCATACCTAATAAGACATAACCTTAAAAAAAGTATGTTAGCTTGTTTCTTAATTCATTTTTTAAGAAATCTCATCTTTGAAGGGGTTACAAAACTTTGACAGCTTTTACACTTTGTAGTCATTAATTTCAATTTGCACGTAAATTATTCCAATATCCACTATTTGCCAAATTTAAGTTCTTTTTTCAATACTGAGATATTTGTATTGTAGAGGGCATCAAGGGGGTGTAAATGTAGAATATCGCCATACCTTTGTAGCCAAAGGCAGTTAACCTTATTTTTATTCCGAATTTACGAAATATATTAACAGAGCATTTGCTCACTTACCAGCACTGGTCGCTGACTATAGCACAGCTCGATTGATAACAGAACTGATTTTGCATATTTATTTTTTAAATAATTGCGCAATAAAGTTAACCTCCGCCACCGGAAACCGAATCTAAAATTTTTCCTCGTGTTTTGGTACCAAAGGCATAAAGATCGGCGCAGTCTTTATGAGGGGTAGCTACAGTAAATATTTACCTCCAAATTTATATAATATTCACTATCGTTAGGAGACGTGCCTGATGGATACCGAATTAGGGGCGGTACCAAGCTCATTCTTTATACGTTTACAAAGAAATTGGACCCTAAAATATACAGTTGTTTTTGCCAGAAACAATGACGAAATTTCCTATAGTGCTATGGGGACATGGAAATTTTTGGCACACCTCCAAGTTTGTTGCCAGACCGCCCACAGTTTTGTAGCAGCTTAGTTGGCAACAGCTGCTAATAAAGTTCATTTGGCATGGTCAGTATTTGCTGGCATGCCGCTGAGCTCTTTTATAGTTTCGTCGAATCAAAATTCAAACCGAAATCCGCTGGTGGGGTGGGGTGCGGTGACGGTGAAATGACGGCCATTGCCAATGGTTAAGCACAGTTGCCTCAAAGAATTCGCTGACCCGCCTCGTGCCGGCGCTTGTCAATGCCCTGCTCCTGTGGGTACCACCTCCCCAATCCTAAGGCGGAAACGAATACGACGGCGTCAGAGTGTCGTGGCTGTTCACGGGCTTAGCTCGTGGTCATTGTTCCGGTAAGGAGTGACGATTCGGCGAGATAATCGTGATAGATCAGCTAATTTAGATTCGAGGTACATATGTATGTATATGCGCTGGCTGCATAATCCAAAGCTAAATTACTTAAAAGTTCCCAATTGGCAAATACTTTTGTGTCGTTTTTTTGGCCACCTTTCTTTCTATAGCATTCAATGTCAAGGCCGTTGTCGTCTTTCGGCACGGATTTTGCACAGAGAAATCGAAATGTTTGTTAGTCTTCTAGGGGCTCCTGTAGTTCCTATAACAATAGTCTCAAATATAATGTGAGATGTCAACGGCTTATTACTTACTATATAAATTGCGGCATTTAATCAAAAGTATTTTAGTAGTATTATTTAAAATATGTTTTTACAGCTTTGCCAAAAATTGCTTAGATTTCTTAAAGGCCAAAGTCCTAAGCATGTCAGAATTGTTGTGAGGAGGTTTATTCTAAAACAACTAGAAAAAACAGCTATTTTCAGATTGTCGAAGCTATATACCCTAGAAAGTTTTTAAAAACAAGAGCTCAATTTATGACCGATTGTTCTTATTACAATAATATTGATTTAGATGATATTTCAACATACTATGATATTATAATGCAACAAAATGAAGAATCTGTGCTTAGTCTTTTCACGATAGGTTTTAAATTGAGAAACTGCTTTCAGACTGAAATCGCTAGATCGACTAAGCTGATCCAGAATATATTTATATACTTTTGCGGGGTCAAAAACATCTCCTTCAATGCGCTACACATTTCGTGACAAAATTATAATACCCTCTGAAAGGGTATTAAAAGTCATCCGACTGTATTGTTGTTAGTTCATATTATGATGAAAATATAGATAGTCTGTTTCTGGTTAATTAATTATGAGATCATATTTAAAGATCAAAAGGAACTCTGATGGAAAATAATTAATATACAACATGCATACTACTAATGAACTCTACTAAAACTCTGTTCTCAACGGAAAAGTGTATATGGAATGTGTTTAATGTACATTTGCTTGTCCGTATGAATGTAATTTTATTTTGACACTCTTGCAGCTGGGGAAAGTAATTATAACTGACTGGGAATATAGTATAGAGCAGTCGGGAACTTTCGATTGCAACGTTCTTACTTGTTATACTCTGTTCCCATAGCAAAAAGTTCGCAATTCAGCTAAAACCTTAATTCTTAGACCTATGGTCACCAAATTTGATATGAGGGTCACTGAGGACCATTTTTAAAGATAAACCTTTGAGACTAGCCCCACAAATGAGGAAAATCTATTCCTGCGAAACTAGTAGCCACATCAGCGCCACTGATGACCTCCTTGAAGGATTGGATCAAATCAATCATAGGATAAGAAAACACACCGGAAAAAGAGTATACCGCAGTCGAGACAGTTAAAGTCAAACTAAAAGATTCCGAGCAATAAATCAGTTGCTTTTGTTGATTAAATGCGAACTACTCTGACGACACAATCACAAAAAGTAGAATAAATAAAACCAGCTGATGTTATTTACTCAATTTACAGGCATTGTGAGTCACATTATTGGCTAAACAAATAGGTAAAACTTTATTGTTATTGCAAATTTCAATTGCCGCTTGCTGCTGTCGGCTTCGACGTCTGTTTTCAATTAAACGGGCGACGAGCGCGTGTTTTCAATAAATTTCTGGCAACGTATCTGAAGTCACAGACAGGCAGGCACGGACTGGAACCGAGAATGGAGACTGGCTGTCAAGTGGAAATGGAAATTGAAATTCTAATGCTAATTCAAATTCAAATACAAATACAAATGCAAATACAAATATAAATTAAAACTATCAGCGAAAGCAAACAAAACAATTGCTCTTCTGCACGCATATGGTTTGTGCAAATATATTTGTGGCAATGTCAATGGCGATACAGCACGGCCTTAATTAGTCAATGCCAGCTCAATGCCACAGCCACAGAGAGGATGGCCTATCACACGTCCTGCAGCATAGCCTTGCAGGCATCCCCTGGCGAGCTGGCTCTACAAAAATTGCCTGCTCGCCAATGTCCTTGCCAGACGACATTGAGATGCGCCCCGCAAACTAAACGTCAGTGTAAAGTGCAGGTTGGAGTCGAGGCACGGCAGCGGGGCCATTCCAGTAGACACTCATCCATCACGTGCTGCCCATACGAAGGTCTCATTAATCAGAGTAACCTGCACCCAATACTTTCGTATGTTTGTCGCCTCTCCTTTATTTATAATCTATTTTGAACCTTGCACTAATAAAGTCGTTTCAAAAATTGACACAATTTCCCTGACAACCAACTGTACTTACATCCTACACTTCCCCCATTTCCCTTACCTCTTTTGCCGGCTGTCATCAAAATTTGCCAACTGCAAAGCGATGATGACTAATCAGCATCGGAGGCGATAGCGAAGCAAGCGGAAAATAAAAAAAATCTTAAATGTCAAGTAATTATATATATCATTTTTGACTGACAGCACACAACACAGTTTGCAAATAAACAAAAATATATAATGTTTGTGTATAGGCAAATAATCAACGTTGCAATTTATACTTTCACACAGTCACATGAAACGCTTAAAAGATCCAAGTTCTATAGGTTTAGTTTGGATAGTATAGATGAAAGTAGAAATGAAACCTATATGATTATAGCTTAAATTAGTTTGATGATCTTAGGGGCTAGAGACATTAAATTGGGCATTTAGGTCTTAATTCACTTTACCAAATGCAAATCAATGCCCGCTCATCAATAAAAGTGACGTATACCATCAATTATAAAGATAAAGCTGTAACTGTATGAACAATGCTTTCAATTGGGATATTCCCACTGGCCGTGAATATCCCAATAGATTGATTAATTAAATGTGCTGATTACTAGTTGAAGATAAACAATTAAACGCTCCCGACTTTAATATACTGTAATAATTATTAATATATGTATATTAAAATATATATATACTTATTGGTTGAAAATATATTTCAATCTAATCTTTCAATGTACTCCCGATACTATATTTGGTGACTCTAGCTTTAAGATTGTGGGAGATATCGATTTGCAAATCTTATCGATCCAAGGGTTAAAAGGTTAAAAGGGTGCTCATAGGTTGAATTTCGTTTTCTCACCAACTGTGACCATAAATACCCAAAATCTGTTCAACAATTGTTTAAACTATAAGCCCATATCAGTCACAAGACTGGAGCAAAGACACGCTTGTCTGTCATCACTATAAGAACTTTTGTGCTCAGTTGACATTCCCATGATACACTACGAAAGGGTCTCTCAGTTCGTAGTAGCGCCAGCCTCCTTTCAAAGTCAATGCCAATGTCAAGGATGCAAATTCAGCCAACAATGGAAGCAAGCAATTCAAGCGGCGCCCACTTGGCTGCCTAGTGCCTGCCCAGGGTCAAACAACACCAACAAGCTGTTGTGTCCCTCAATGAATAAATCATGAATGCAGTAGAGCACGCACACAATGGCAACAGTGTCAGCCTTGTGCGACGGGCTTAAATGCTAAACGTAAAGTGTCAACTATCGCGGGAAACTAACCCAGTCCTTATACGTATATACTATACTTTTAAATTATCCATCTATGATTTATATACCTATATATTCGCACTAGAAGCCGCAATACTTAATGCCTATGATAGATAAAATAAACACGAGTTACTAGGCAATAGATCAATTTTGTTATCGATAGTATCGATTGGTATATTCGCTTTACCATCCATATGCGATTTATATTGATATATCGAAGAATACAATCTATCAACAGTGATTTACATAATTTTATACGAAAACATGTTTCTACATTTTTACTGTATAAATATATATAGAAAATGTTGTTTGTTAACAGAAAAACAAGGCATCTATTGTCGTTTTAATTACGAGTTTTGTATGGAAATATGTTTCTTAACAAATATCTTAAATTTTTTTTGTAATTTTGTAACTATTCTACGCTTTTTATTAAAAACAAGTTTTCATCTTTTTATACAATTTTTGAAACCTAATTAATTTTTCGTCACTATAGACAAAATTGATTTGGAAATATGTTTCTTAACGAATATCTTGAATTCTTTTTTGTAATTTTGTAACTATTCTACGCTCTTTATTAAAAACAAGTTTTAATCTTATAAAATTTTTGAAACCTATTTAATTTTTCGGCTGTCACTCTAGACAATATTGATTAGTGGCTCGTGGGTGTTTTGCCGCCTCTAGTATATAGATTTTGCAAAATCATTTCATGAATGGGATCAAAAATACGCGCAAAAACATCAAAAACTCGATGGATGAATATAGACTCAGCGTCAGTTCATGATATAGTAAGGAATATGTGATATCTTTTTGTAGTGTATTTTGTGACATCCTTTGTATTTGTTGGTTGGATATTGGGCAGCTCCCAATTACACGCGCCATGCCTAGGACAAAGTTCTACTTGCTCTATTTATGCGGTTGTTTTTTCTCTCTCAGTAATATATGTCATGTCTGTCGCCTGTTTTTTATCAGCAACCCACGCGCTATTGTCTGGTTATTGTAGGCTTTCGGGCCATCTATTTTTGTCTGATTGATGTAAAAATATCAAATTGTTGCGTCACTGTTTGAGCATTTCTCATAGCCACTGACATTTTACGACAGGACAAACATTTTTCCCCAAGTTATTACCGGAACGTGCCAAAAAATAAAGACGGGCTGTATTTGTTAGAATCGGAACTCCAATTGCTCGCTGACAGTACACGCGATTTGGTTATTATATGTGGCGATATCACAGTCCGGGCCAACAACATTTTCAGTTTGCAATTGCAATTGTATCTGCAAGTACGTATTTTGTATCTGTGCATGCGTTAGTTTAGTTTCGTGTAAACTTTTCGATAGACAGCTAAGTGTTTGACATTTCTGGTAGAAAATAGCTTTGCTTGGCCTAAAAAAAGACGCTAAAGTTTTCATAGTTTTTCAGTATTTGTATCAAACCTTATAAATTCCACAGAAAGACGTAACAAAGATTTCAAGCTCTGGCATTTGTTTGAAAACTATGTTGTTTTAACTTGGTACAAATGTTTTTAAAGCAGAACATGTGTAAAAGATTTCTAAATAATTCAATAAACTTAAAACATACTTAATTTTATTTAGTTTAAACAAACTATTCATGCCTAATTAGCAATTAAATGTTCAATTGCAGGGACATTTAAACATTGCCACGTCATTTTCTTGCTGATTATTTATTATTTTTTTGTAAATGATCTGATTTAAATGGAAACTTTTGATAGCTTCAATTGCCTAAGCTTCTGTGAAAATCTCTATTGCAAATCAGTCCAAGTCCGTACCGTACCGTAACCGTAAGCCATCTGATTATATTGTGAGCCACATTGGAGTAACGTCAGTCCGTCAAAATTGAAATAACAATGGAATCAGCCCGTTATCGATATGACTTTTGGTTCTCCCGACTCATATTACGAACTTGTAGATAGGCAAGACATTATGGAATTGTATATAGCGTAAGATTGATAAGATTTGAACGATAAGAGACGACTCGCGATTCAGCAGCAGTTGGCTTGTGCTTCCCCACTGGCTACGCTGCTGTGGGCCGCAATTTAATTAGTTGGGTCCCATACCATTCACAAAGTCGTCGACGCGGAAGCATTACAGGCGCGGAGAGGGCACAGGAGGTGGCTGTGCTACGTTAGCTTCCGTTAGCAAATATTTGTCATTGAATTTTTATTGGACAAACAGTTGGGGAGGAAAAAACAATTTGCAAAGATTTTTACAATAAACATGCTCGTAGGCCTGAAAAGAACATTTTGCGAAATGAAAATTAAAAAGCTGGGGGTAATTTATTTGGATTGCTTTGGCTTTGTTTCACTTTCCACTTGAAATGATATAATTTGCGATTAGATTTCAATATTGATATACAATAGACTTGTTTTATTCCATGTCGATTAGACTTAAGCATTAATGATGCTAAACAATTAATATTATTATTGATTGTATCTATGTATATATACCAATATCGTCATCATCGATAGTGCTTGAGCTTAAAAAGTAAGATTGAACTACCTTAATGACAATATTTGAAACTATCGATATTATCGATAGTGCCGACTATCGACCCTCGAAACTATCTTGATAATAGTTTTGCAGCACTATTATGTTGTACTCTGCCCTAATCCTTTTGTAAACTCAGACTGCAATTTATAATTTCTTCAATTAAGCTTATGTTGCGTGCTAATTTGCGTTAGAAAGATACAAGCTCAAACTAGTTCAGCCTGGTTCAAATGCCACATGAAACCCAATCCAATCCTCAGGCGAGGACTTAATGCAGCGGCACCTGCATCTGTATTGACCGCCGCTCTTATCAAAGAGTGTTGCTGGAAAGTATCTGAGTGCTGCAGCTCATGAGAGCGCAGCTGTCAGAAAAGTATCTAAGAGCGCAAGCAATGATACATGTGTTGCTGCTTACACGCACAGCTGCGACTGAAGTGACTGAACAAGTGTTGCGGTGTTGTAGGGTTGTCTCACTCGCACTTATACACAGTAAATGGGTGGTAGCGACGTGGTTAGCGCTGGTGAGCAACTTACATTCTGGCTGCTAAAGCATCTAAAATATACTTTGCATTCAGTTTAGCCTCTCAACTCGCTCGAATCGGACGTGCCCAACGCTTAAAACTGGAAAATTGTGATAAAGTGCAAGTCGCGCAAAATAAGCCTAATAGCGCGTGTGAGAAAATCAAATTTAATTGAGAAGCTAATATTGTATATGCAGTACATATTTGTGTGTACGAGTATATACAAACACACATAAGTACAAAGCAGAAGTCAAAGTATAACTGTGCTTGTCTCCCGCCCAGTCTATGTGCCAGAGCGAGTGTATATACATATGTGCGTGTGTGTGTGTGTGAGAAATTTTCACATACAAAATTGATGTGGAAAATTTAATTGAGAAATTTATGCGAACATGCAAATGAATGAAAACTAAAACAAAACTGTATAAGAAATATTTCAAAACCTGCAGTGTGTCAAAAAGGTAAATTTCAAATTTGTCCAACAAGAAGTCAAAACGTTTAGAAATTTATTTTCTGTTGCGTGCCCTTTGTAAATGTGTTTGTGTGTGTGCAAGCCATACGGTTGTATTAGTGAATTTTATTTAATTTTTTGATGTGTGCTGTAAAAATAGCCAAGTAAAGAGCAGACGACGATGAAAAAATGGGCAGCAACGACCACGCAACGCAAGAGCAGTCAAGAGAGTGACAATCTCTGAGTGAGTGTGGGAGACGCAGCGACAGAGCGAGAAATATACGGAGAGAGAGGGAGAGCGCAGCACTCAGTTTATGTGTTTTTTTTTCTTATTTGTTTCTTTGCTATTTGTCGTGATCTTTTGTTTTGAATAGGGTTATTTCTGTTGTTGTTGTTGTTGCTATTATTATTATTGTTGTTGCTACGAGTACGTGTATTTTATCTGCTCTTCAACTGCTGTTTTTGTCGTCATCGTCATCGACATCGACTGTTTTTTATTTCACTTTTTTTCTTTCTGACACAGCTGCTTTTTGTTTTGATATCAGAAATCCATAATCAAGCGAGCGTGTGCCCGCATCTGTGTCTGTATGTGTGTATAAATTAACACACTCAAGACGTAAAACTCGTTTTAGTTTTTGTCGCTCGCCCAAAAGACTTGTAAATTATGCGAATTTCAACAAATTCCCCTTTTCAAAACAAACATTCCATTATTTAATATTATTTTGTTATGTTAGTCGCCTATTTAACATCCTACCAGAAGAAATACACATTTAAATACGAATATGTATGTACATACATACATACATCAATGCGTGACTAATAACCGTTTTAATTGTATGATTCCAGTACATATTGCATTTATTATGGATGTGCGTGCGTGTGTGTGTGTGTTTCGCTTCGCATTGCAAAATACGGCTTTCTTTTATTATTATTATTGAACGCGTTTAACACAATTGGGTTAATCCTACGGTATGGACGGTTACATTGTAACAGTTCTTACAGCTAACTGACTCGTGCACAAAATCAAACAACCTGTTTTTGTTTTTCATTATACAAACATCATTATCAGCTTACAGCTAATTGAAGAACAAGAGTTTCTCAAAGAACGGAGCACTTCAAATATTGTTTTAGGCTTTGCAAAAGAACACATTTATGTCAACAAATCCAAGATATTACACTGCTGGTAATGGTATAGACCCGTTATTTGAAAAATGCAATATCTGGAAAATATTTCCTCTTGATATTTGCTTGACAAATACATATATATGTACTAGCTGGTAAAACCCCAGCGCTGCCCGGCAAAATATTTAGATTAAAATGCATTTGACTACTTTCGTCAATCTTAAGAAATACACAAAAATAGCTCACCATGATTTTCCCGCTCGCGGGGTAGATTTTCCAGAGTCTTTGAGCTTCACGCCAATTTATTTTTGTATAGAGCCTTGAAAGCCTTGTTTTTGTGTAGAACTTTGAAAATGAGTTTGAACTCATGCTTGAACGCTTGGAAAACAGTTTTCCACCATTTTTCCAACCGTGAATGTAAATTTTTCCAAATCGATGAGATACGTGTCGAATTATTTGATGTGTAATTGATGTTTAATGTTTTTTTAATGTTGAAAATGAGTTTGAACCCGATCGCAGCAAAATTTGACATTCTCCCATACAACTTTGTGACCACCATTTTTTCGCCCATGAAGTGGATTTTCCAAAATCGGTGAAATATGTGAAATGATTTTTCTTATAGATCTTGGAAAATAAGTTTAAAGCCGATTGGTTGGTAAACTAAAAAGTTGCTTACAACAGTTTTCCGCAATTTTCCACTCTTGTGAGAATTTGCCAAAATCTATGAAACTACGGTGAAAATTTCAGCATTGTAGCTCTACCGTTGTGTGATGATTGCCAATCAGCCAGTCAGGATGACCTCTTTTATATATATAGATAGGCTACTGTTAGGGAATTTTGCAATGATTTACTCATACACAATACATAACATATGTAGTCCATTATTATTAAGTATATTTTCCAGTCTATAGACGGAATATTGATATTATACTTTTGCTTAACAGATATGTGGTCAGAATATAATGTTATTCAGCTCAAAATAATGTAATAAATATATAGAAAATGTATACTTGTCTATAATTTTCCGATTGTGTTGATATACATTCCTACTTTTGTTGTTATCTATGTCGATATTCACGATTGTGTATGGCTTTGTGATTAAAGATCCGAATCTTTAAAACGAACTCCGATAGGTTTTGTTGGTTCTTTCACTTCCCATCCTCTATTTTGTTGTTGCCAAGTGCACGGTTATTTTGCTTATTTACCTTTCTGCGTCCCACTTGTCTCTGCTCTGCTCTTATCAGTAGTTTCAAACTACAAACAAATAATCCCCTTTGCGCCGCTTGGATTTCAAAATTTTCCTATTCACAGTTACCTTGAATTACAAAAATAACAAATATGCGTTTATTTACGTTTTCATTTTCACTTCTGTTCATCAAATGCAAAAAAAATATACATACATATAGGTATGTATGAGAAATTCAGCTACATTGGATTTATTCGCTCTTGATAATAAATAACTCAATAAGAGATGGTTGTGGACTCTGTATTGAATATTAGGCAATGTGTTAAATAAATAAAGTAAACATTTGACTACAAATTTGCCGTAAATTTTAGTTGCTCTTATTGTTGTAGTATAAATCTTCCGATGTGCCATCAAATTCAAGAAGAAGACGCACAAATAGCAGATTCCCCGGTCTTTTAGCGGGCATAATTCGAAATATATTGATATATCCTATAGTCAGGAAAGGATTATTAGCTTTATGAACTGTTTGTAGCGCTTGTAAATGATAAATATTAAATAGTTTGAACATTATAAAAACATAGAAAGATAAAGCCCTCTGTATGCGGGTGGCCTAAATCTATACATCACTCTTTTACCTGGTTTTTACCTGTCTCACCCAAGGAAGTTTTTGTACCGCAACTGTCGAACAAAAAATATTGGATGTGCTTAAATGGTACTAAACAGTTTTGCCTTCGCCTTTCTATATATAGACAGTCTACAACCAAATATGTAGATTCAATTCCCTTGAGATGCTGAGATGTTCAATTATTTATAGCAAATATTCAAATAGAAAGCAGTTAAATGATGTAAACAAACTGTTTTTTATTGCACACTTTGGTAATGGGGTGTTTTACAGATAGGCGCGTTTCCACTTGATACTCGAAAACAACCTATGGAATATTTTTAATATTTTCATTGCTGCCTAGTGTAAATAAATGCATTTTTGATAAACGAGGTTTGCTTTTAACCCAAAAATTGCATTCCAATCGATAATTCTATTAATCTTATCTGCTGATCAGCCTTGCTAAAACTGTAATCAATTTTAAAGACTTATCTGTAGAGTTAATGTAAATATCATATAAATGGTATCGATTTAGAATTCAATAATGTTAACTTGTATCGATATCGATTCATGACAATATCGATACAAGGCAGCTTCGATAATGTTAATCTTAAGAGATCCGCGCGCAAAGCTACCAAGCAAATGAACTAATTGTAATGAAATAAATATTGAAAGTCAAAGTCTTATATCAATTCCTCTTTTTATAAATTATGTACACTTATTAATTATTATTTTTTTGATAAACTAATATTCATTTTTTTTTTAAATATAGCAGATAAACGCAGGGAACTTACAGAGTGTAATAAAGAGGCTTGTGTGTTAGGCAAGCCACTACCAGATTGAACAAAACTTAGCTAAATTCCAATAACCTTCCTTAACTAATAGTTAGTACAATCGATATTATCGATGCTTTTATCTATAACTATCGAAATCGTTTGATTGCTGATACATCATTGTTTTGCCATCTCTAGTACGTACATTGCACATGTATGTGTATGTATTGTGTGTGGTTTGTGTCCCAGCTAACTGTGAACTGTCAATGTGTGGCTTTGTTGTCTCTGCCGCTATTGTGAACGATCGCTTGCCTTTTGCGTCGTGTTGTTGCTGTTGTTCTGTTTTTACGCATTGATGAAAACGCTTTGTATTGCTTTTGATCTGGATTTCGAGTTTAGTTTACTATGGAATGCTTATTAAATACTTGCATACATATGAATATGCCCATCGATTGGTGAACTTAATATTAAGACGTATTAGCAGCTGTTTCTGTTTCTGTTGCAGAGTCTCTGCATCGATATCTGCTAAGCTTTGACCCACTTTTGGGCCATATACTCGTACATATACATATATGTACATATGTATGTGTGTATGTACACATATGCATACACGCATGTGGAACATGGGAAATTTTGCTTTGTTTACTTTCATTTTGGTTGCCATCAAGAGTTGTTTGTGGCCCAGTTAAAGAGAGGCAGGAGGTGGGCTAGTACTGATAAGAACAATCCATGACTGTCTAGTCAATCGGATGCTCTTTAATGACTCAGCTGGATCGCTATCTCTCGCACAGCTGATGTGCGTCGCAATTGACGCTTTCTCTCTCTCTCTCCTTCTCTGTTGCTGTAGCGCAAAGTTTTCTGTAATCGCCTGGCAATTGCAATAATGGCATGACAGTGATTAAATACTTGAATATAGTCCGCCGTCTATAATAGCCATGAATGTTTTCCGTGTTCCATCAATTGTTTTGTCGGATTGCCTGACATTTTGAATTGACGCATTGCTATAAATATGGCAAGTGCTGCTACTTTAAGCCGCAAGTGTTTTATAAATAAACTGCGAAAATACGAGTACTTACTCGTACTACGCATAGCATTGTGGATTTGGACAGCGACGATAAGCGACGCGTCGCTGAGTTCAAAAACTTTTGGATCAGTCGCCAGATATGCGAACAATGCCCGATCGTTGACTGCCTCAAGTTAATGACACACTGATTACGTACTTATCGAGAAGATCCCCCCGCCAACTGAGTTCCGTTGTCCGTCATATGCAGTTGTCAAGTGATTCCCAAAGGTCAATCGTTTGCCATAAACACACAAATGATCTAGGAAACTATCTACATACGAATATACTATAAATTTTCATATATTGTTACACAGTGGCTGTCGGCAATCAGATAAAACGGATTAAAAGGCGCGCCGTCTAACTCAATTAGCCATATGCACATATTTGCTTGATAAAAATGCAAACAAACCCAAAGAAACAGACACAGATACAGATAGAGATACAGATAGAGATAGTGCTACATTTACATCTGGCAAATATGCATTAGGATTCTGTTTGCTATCTTTTAATGACGTCTGCAGTTCTGCGGCTGCGCTTATGCAATGGAATTCATGATTTCATCATTTTTGAACAATTCAAAATACTTATAATTCACAAAACGTAAACCAAACATTTGGTACATTTTAAGAGCACACATTAAACAATTCAATATGTTAAAAGAAGTAAGATGAAATGTTTTTCATCAAAATCTTATTTACAACTTTCAAAAATACATCTAGTTAAACATGCAAATTAAAAAATAATAATAATAAAATACAAAATCACAAATTAAGTCCGACCGTTGTTTTGTATGATAGGATTTTGATCATATTTCGCCAAAGTATAAAATTAGAATATAACTATTGCTGAAATTGAGAGATCTGTAATAATACTTATGTTTTTCATACATTATTATTATTCCTGTAGTAGCTCCTATAAGATATAGCACTTCCAGTTTGATCTAATCACTGAAACAATATAACCAAACATAGAAATGCTAAGTTTGATTAACAGTTTAGATGAAATGTACGCTGAACTTAAACACCGTGTGAACGTGAAATTTACGAAATGGTGTTCATTAAATAATTTCTTAAAATGCGCACTGCATAAACGCAGTGTTTGTTGATTCTGTTCATTTGCATACACTGTTTAGCGACGTGGGCGGCTTGGGGGCCGTTTAAATTGGGGCGTGTCATTGCCTGGACCCAGACGAAGGCGCAATATGGAAATCGTGCGAGCTGATTGCAATTTGTCAGACGATAACTTAATTAACATTTGCTCGATTGATAGCTGCTAGCTCTGGTCAAGTGCAATATCAATATCAATATCAATATAAATATGAATATAAATATCAATGACCACTGTTCCGATCCCCGTGTTCACCTCATACACGTGGCACACGCCTGACAGAGCAGAGAAACAATCACAATTCGCATTGGAATTCAATTAACCACACGCTTCATTAAACGCATCTAATATTTAAATAGTGCAATCATTTCCATGGTTCACAGATCGTTTTGATTGTGCCTCAGATTGTCGGCTGAATGGATCGTCTAACCAGTGCGACTACGCTTCAGATGCTTCTATATGCATCACTGAGTATTATAAAGCTCTGGGCAGCTGATCGGACAAAGAATTCGTATTGAGTTCATCGGCTGATCGATTAGTTCCCCGTTCTGGTCGGGTACAACAAAGTAAAAGAGTATAACTTGTAGATCTTGTTTTGGGAATGAATTAATTAATTTGCATGTGAGTTAGGCGATATATTTTTTATTTATTTGTTGCGCAAATTTTATTAATCAGTGAAAAATTCTCCTTAAAGTACTTAGTTTATATTATGCTGTCAAACAATCGATAAGCAATAAACATTCTTTGTTTTTTGAGTAGATTTCAAAAGAAACAATCATTAATTATATTGAATCTTATTGAATTTAGAGGCCTTTCTAGCTGGTTTTTATTGTCTGAAATCAATTGTTCATCTATTCTTTCCTTAGTTAGGAAGATCTAGCTAAGATCCTTTTTTCATTAGGCAATAGGCAATTGATTTGGTTCGATCGGTCGATTTCTCAGAGCCTTTGCATGTTTGGTTCGTTTTCTTCTTCCCGTTAGTTAGTTTTATTTAAATTAAATCAAATGAACTAATTTGTTATAGCCCAGCAGAGGGTATTTTCATTGTGTCTAGAAATTTGTAATGGACTGAAGAAGACGTTTCCAACCCAACAAAGTATATATATCCTGAATCAGCATGAATAGCCGAGTCGATATAAAAACTTCTTTATTTATAAAGATATTCTGACCAAACTTACCCAAACCGAGTTTCTGGAAAGTTTATCTGACTACATTTGGTCAAAATCGGACCTCTACATCACATATGTACATATGTAGCTGCCATAGGATCGGGTGAAACTGAGTTTTTGTATTACAGCCAAACCAAGTGAGACTTTTAATATACTTCAAAAAGTTTCCTATAATTTTATTAAAATCGGATCACATATCTCCCAAAGGATAAATCAGACGTTAATTGAGTTTTCTATAAAACTGTTCTTTCTTGTTTTTAATATAATATAAATATAAATTATAAAATATAATTGGATTGAACTTAATAAATTGAACGAACTATTAGATGAACATCAAGGATTTTTCCGTTGATCAGTTTAGTAAATAGTTTGATCGAATTTATTCTAAACGATTCGGTTCAACACTAATATCTAATCGATAAGGAAGAGTACGTCAGGAGTGAATTGCAGTAGTGATAATCAAACCATTATTATTTCTATACTTAAGTTGCTCATACACTGATACAAATCATGATCAAACTTCCTTATGATAATGTACAAGTATATTATGATTGCGATAGCACAATCAGAGGCGGAACATAGTTTGCGTTGCGTGCTTCGATGAGGAAGTGACTTTGAACCCGCCTGACATCTGAACAGAATGCACAAGTGTATGAGCTCTGTGAGATTACTGAATCGCGTGTAATGTTAGTGCGTGAGGGCTAACCGGTTTAGCGGTCGATTAACACGGGGGGTTTTCACATGCTTAACCCAATTGTAATGCCATTCTCGTATATCGTTTCAGATACATCTAGAATAACAAGCGACGGATTTCCCATTTTCGCGAAACGGGAAACAGAACAGCAGCAGCAGCAACAACAACTACAGCAACATAAACTCGTTAAACTGATTCGCGCGGCGGGGAATGGTATATTTCTTGGGGGATTGGGGCATGGGAGATTCTGACTTGTCGTCATATCAGCAGCATGTTCCAAATACTATACAGCAGCACCAACGCATCCATGGACGTGACTTACTCCAGCAGCCACAGCAACAACAGCAACAACAACAGCAGCAGCAACAACAGCAGCAGCAACAACAGCAGCAGCAGCAACAACAGCAGTTGGTTGCACAAATCTCAACGGGCCTAAGCCTTCTACAGTCGCAGCTGCAATTCGCCAGCGGCTCCAGCTTCCTTCAGCAGCCGTCGCAGTCGCCCGCCCCATCGCCCCAGCATCATGTGGTTGGCCAGAGGAGCAGCAGCACCGCCACCAGCACCATTACCAGCAGCAGCAGCAGCCTGGTAACTGCCAACCTACAGCAGCTATCGGTGAGCAGCAGCGCCAACAACAACAGCAGCTGCAACACACCCACCAAATCACAGCAACAGCAGCAGGTTGACGCCCACCCACCCGCTGTTGCCGCTCATAAGGCTCATTCGTCTTGGCTGCGACAAAGCTCCGAGTCGAATACCTCACAGTCAGCTACCGATGGCAAGCCGAAGACATCGCAGCAACAAGGGCAGCTCGGCAAGGATCTCCTGGACAACGACGATGAGGTGGCCCTTCATCCGCTCTCCAATCAGGTGAGTTCGAACATCACGTTGCAATATGATATCTCCTGATTTCTTAAGTTTAACCTTGGCTTCGACTTGGCATATGAATAACGGTCTGGTGTCACTCGAAGTTGTCCGGGAATAGGTGTTTACAGACTGATAGTAATAGTAATTTATATCGTTCTTAGAGCACATTGCAGGAAAAATGATATTCTGCACTGCCCCTCGACTATTAATGGCACGATTAATTATATGATACACATTAATCGATTATATTGTGTCAATTCATGATTTACATCATCAAGTAAATCGCTTATAGAGATTCCATTTGGTGCGAACAACATTTACTAAAATTTTTCAACGCGGCAGGTCCCCTACGCCACGATTGAGAGACAGTAGGTTACGCCATGCGCATGTCCGTTAGTCGCCGTTATTCGGCGACCAAACCTGTGACGTCACAAGTCATGGAATTCAGCGCGCGCTTTTGAATTTGTTCCAAAATCACTGACTTTTTTTACTGTATCAGACCGTGAGGCTGTAATTCCAGTCCGATTTTGAAAATATTGCCAGCATATTGTAGGGAACTTCATACCGCGTCGATTGATAGGTCTTGGTGCTCTGTAGGTGCCATAGATTTTAAATAATAAGTAATTGAAGTTAGAAAATGTTGCCAGGCCGAATGTTTGCATTCAAACTAATCGCTCAATTTTAAGGCTATGATTATGAAACTTGGCACAAGTCTTTATTTTCGATGCTACCAGTACATATTTAAAAACCAGCCGGATCAAATCACTATATCATATAGCTCCCATACGAATAATAGGTTGACAACTATGTTCTTGTATGAAAAACTTTTTTGTTTTTGAAGATAGCGTGACCAAACTTACCAAATTTAAGATTAATCATGTTCTACATATGCTCACCAAATTTCATTGAAATCGGACATATATATCTTATACCTGCCCTAGGAGCGACCGGAGTTGTTGTATGCAAACGCTGCAAAATGTGCTGGAATGCCTGAAGAACGAAATAAAACTACAATAAATGAATTAAATACTACCCGTTTTACTTGTTAAATAGCATTGCCATTAAAAGTGGTAAATTTGCATACATTTTTCATACAACAAGTCAAGTTGCAACCGATTGCTCCCACGGCAGGTATAAGATACATTAGATCGCTCCCACGGGAGGTATAAGATATATATGTCCGATTTCAATGAAATTTGGTGAGCATATGTAGAACATGATTAAACTTAAATTTGGTAAGTTTGGTCACGCTATCTTCAAAAACAAAAAAGTTTTTCATACAAGAACATAGTTGTCAACCTATTATTCGTATGGGAGCTATATGATATAGTGATTTGATCCGGCTGGTTTTTAAATATGTACTGGTAGCATCGAAAATAAAGACTTGTGCCAAGTTTCATAATCATAGCCTTAAAATTGAGCGATTAGTTTGAATGCAAACATTCGGCCTGGCAACATTTTCTAACTTCAATTACTTATTATTTAAAATCTATGGCACCTACAGAGCACCAAGACCTATCAATCGACGCGGTATGAAGTTCCCTACAATATGCTGGCAATATTTTCAAAATCGGACTGGAATTACAGCCTCACGGTCTGATACAGTAAAAAAAGTCAGTGATTTTGGAACAAATTCAAAAGCGCGCGCTGAATTCCATGACTTGTGACGTACATGCGCAGTGAGAGCCAAAAGTTGCAGTCGTCTTGTCATAACCTATGAGCTCTCTCAATCGTGCCCTACGCTTCGTATTTGCTCGGGGGGACCTGTCGCAGTGCTGCTCTCGCTCTCACGACCCGATTTACTTGATGTTTACATGTATCGCAAAATGGGTTTCGATTAATTTAATCGATTATATGCTCAAATAATCGCATCACTATTTGCGCGTAAATGCAAAATAAAAGATGGCAGAGCAATTTGCAAATATTGATTATGGCAAAAGATGCAACAAAGTGTGAAAAGTGCCCGATTGTGTAAAAAGCAACTAAAGTATTGCAGATATAATATTGTCTTTTTCCAAAGGCTAATCCTACTACAGCTAAGCTACTGTTCCTCAACTCCCTATTAAATAAATACAAATTTATTATTTATGTGCACTTTTTTGTTGTTAATTGTTGTTGGTATCCAACGGCGTTTGCATTACACATTGACATGTAAAAACATTAAAATTGCAAAAAGATGTGTAAACTTAAAAAATCATTTGATTTCATTCGATTTTACTTCGATTAATTGCGATTAATTATCGCTCGGCTTAATCATATGATTAAATAATCGATTAATGAAATTTTTTTGCCATCACTACCCTCGACACAAGCTTTGAACAAAACAAAAGTTAGGCCAATAAGTTGTGTTTAACACATTTAATTACGCCTATTTATGTATTTATGACTATTACGTTGAGTTCACCTTCTAAAACTTAACTTTCATTAGCTAACCACTGTTTTCACATAGTTTCTACAAATAGAACGGATTTTCTTATGTCGTTAAAGCAGTTGTCGAATTAATCTGTTTAAAAACTATTTGCAATAAAGAAATAATTCTACATAATCCGTCAATCCGTTCGTATGAATGAAATTTTAATATTTAAGCTAAAGAAACCAAGTTTGGTACAAATGCGTCTGACTTTCTAATAGGATACAATTTAATAGCCGCCTAGAAAAATGTATCTAAAACCAACGCCAATTTCCACGCCGGGTTGTTTGTGATGAGGTTAAAAACAAAGATGAATTTCCCGTATTAGAAAAAAAAACCCCCTATCTTAACATCTCAACAGTGCTGATGACTATTCAGTCAGTCACTCTGGAAAAGCCATTTACTAATGATAACAGGGATATTATCACTTCCTTGATGTGCAATAGGAGTCAGCATAGCTAAAAGTAAACTCTAATTTCAGATTTTGCGTATGCAAATAATTATAATACTGTCCAAATTCCAAAATGTTTTTAAAGCCAACATATGTTGATATTCGTATTAAATGCGATAAATGCTTTGCTACATCTTGTCGATTTCCTTCAGGAGTTCCTGGTGTAGAGCTTCAAAGTATTCGATAATGCCCTCAAAGGAGTTTCGCACGATAAAAGCTTTGATGACAGCCCAGGTGGACTTGATGAAATTAACATTAGCAAAGACCAGCATATTGGTGCTGTTGATATTAACTCGCGCGAGGCAAATGTGTGTGGTTACGTTGAAGACGTCGGCATAGGGAATGCCCTCATTGGTAGAATATATGTCTACGGAGTACAGTTGACCGGGCTGGCTGCATCTGCGTAGAGTCTGGTGCTCAGTGACCTTTGATGTCTTGGGACCAATGCCTGGTTGCAGCGCTATCGTTACATTTACGACGCGCACGTCCCGACCTTCCTTGTCGGTCCTCCACGCACCCAGGCGAAGGTCTATAGATTTGCGTTGAGCATGAAACTCCGTTAGAAATGCTGAGGAACTGGAGAAGAGCAAATCAAAGAGCACACCCACATCAATACGCAGTATCTGCGTCATAATTAAACGACCCTCGTGCAACGAGTCGCACACAAAAGTAGTGGCAGCGGTAAATGAAGTTTCGCTTGTTACGGGGCTGCAATCCTTGTAATTGTCCTGCTTTTTGCTTCTTCTCAAGATCGATCCGCGAATACTGCGTGCCCTGTAGGACATTCTTTGCATGTCTCTCGTATATCTGGATACCTTGCGTTTGTCACTTAACGCCAAATCGCTTTTAGTTCCTGAAAGTTCTGTGGTACTATTGTTTAATATTCGATTCTTTGTGGACGTTCTATCTTTGCCTGTGCTGACATTGGCATTATTTTCATTATTCTCCTTGGACACTCCTACCTCGGACCCTCCACCAATGGCGGCTGACTCTGTTGACTGCATGTTCCTTCCAACTCCATCACTCACTTTGCGCCTATTCGATTTCATTGCATTAAAAAACACGATTCGTTAATTCTTTTGGAAATTTGTAATCCTTATAAAATACATAAAATATTATTCGCAATATTTTTGATTACTTTTAATTTAATGTCATGTAAATGGAAGTGAAATCAATTTATAGAATTTTGAAAAAGGCGTTTACTAAGACCTGAGTTCTAACACCTAAAACTAGGATCTTATCGATTACGTTTCAAGTATAGCTGCAAAGTATCGATAGCGCCCCCATACGTTACTTTCGATAGTATCGCAATTGTAAAAGAATAGAAAATAAAGAGTTGAATTTAAAATCTAATAATAATAATAAAAATCGGACGTAAATCTATATGTATACTTACACCAATAAATGGGTACTACAACTGTGGAAATATATATAACAGGCATTATCTTGGTATTTATGTTCTTGATCAGAATCAAAAGCCTAGTCGAGCTAGCCTCTCCGTCTGTATGAACGTGTTGATCTCAGGAACTATAAGGGATAGAGACACCAAATTTGAAATGTAGGTTCCGGTAAGGTCATACGCAGATCAAGTTATAGAGTGGCGTTAAATAAAACACATCGAGAGTGGTATCGATTGTTTTGGAGCTCTAATTCCTAATTACACCCATTCCGGTCATATGAGCCGTCGCAAGCTCTAAGGGCCTCTAGGCGGGTGTTTACATAGACCTGGCGTCCGTTTGATAAGCTGGTATCCGATATGGTTAACCGTATTTAGACACTTACTCTTGACTTGATCGTGCTGGTGACAAGCCAAAGCTCGTAAAGATTAACGACTGCAATCACCGTGATTACCGTGTCGACTTCTGGCACCCTAAAAACAAAACACCAGCTACTTATCAAGGCGTTACCTTAGGTTATTTATGAACTCTGTTCTGTGGTACTATAACTTTACTGATGTTTATCTTATTTGTAGGTCGGAGGACACACGCGCCTGTTGCTGCTCAACCAGTCAACGGTGATCAAGCCGCTGAATTTGCGTGAATTGGATTTCTATCAGAACATTCCGCAGGACATACAGAAGTTTGTGCCCAAATACAAAGGTAAGATACCGACTATATTCCTTTTTTATTAATCACTCAAAGCGATTATTGATTCTAAGATATCTCGTTTCGACTTAACTGCTCGTTCTATCATACATTGAAAAATACCAAAAAAAATAAAATATTCAACAAAAAATAAAAAGAAGAAGCATTTATGAGAATATCTTTAAGATCGCGTTTTCCATTGCCATGTGTGTCTTGAGTTTCGGAACCGCTGATGCTGTATTCAACTTTTGTTTTGTACTAACTCGCATTTGTCCAAGCCACAAACCAACAATCAATTTATGCGCTTTTCTGTATCGTCCTTAGTTAAAGCCAAGAATGCATTTGAATATAATTTTTATTTTAAGTATTATATTCCTATATGTGATATCCATAGACTTTAAGTTTTGAAAATGAATGAAGACAAATAAAAGCTTAGCACAAAAGAAAAACAATAAACTTAAAAAAGAAATACAAAAAAAAATTAAAACTGACGCAAAAAAAAAGAAAAGAAAAGAACATATAAGACTGAACCATACCATAAGTCCATAGGTAAATTATAGCTTTAAAGATTTGTAATACGAAAAGAAAATAAAAATCTTATAGCTGCCATGCCCAATTATTGTCTGACTCGACGCCTGGAAGTAGACCAAGCGCCTGGCCAAAAGCTAAACCCACACACACACATATATATACACACACACGCACACACACACATATACAGAACCATTTTATGATAAGAACTTTTAGTTAGTAGCGAAGTGACAACAATGGGTAAGTCGCACAAAAAACACCACTCTTCTCTCCAGCAAAAAAAGATACATACTATATATATATACAATTGAAACCTTTGACAATGCACCACCGTTAGAGATTGTAAAATTTTTGTTCACCCGCCCCCGCGGTTGCAAAAATTTTACAATCTTCTTGGTTAGCTTATGAAAGTACTCTGAACTCTGAACTTTGTACAATGCACGCCCTTGGAGCAGGCAGAACAGCCTGCAGCTGAGGGCGTGCCCGTTGCCACTACATATCTACGCTCTATGCTCGTATTATCCAAAGGTTCCAAAAGTGCCCGCTGACAGACCCGCCGTGATCTGCCGCTGAACCAATCAATGAACCAATGCGGAGAGCAGCCTCGAATGAAACGAGACGAATCGAAACGAACCGAAACCGAAACGAAATGCAACGCAACGCAACGAATCGAAACGAAACATGCCTCAATTGAGAATTGAGACTGAAAGCGTAAACTAAAAATCATAAAAATCAATGCAATTTATTTTCAATTTCTCGCAAAACAAAAAAAACAAACAAATCGTGTTTTATTTTATGTGTTTGTTCAGAACGCACATCGTGCTGCCCCCCCAAATACGAATACGAATATGACGAATACGAGTACGAGTACGAATACGAATACGTTGTTGTTGTCTTGTCGTGTGTCATCGTCGTCGTCTCCCTAGGCCTTGCCGATCTAATCGGATCTATACGGATCTGATCCGCTCTTCTCTGCTCAGCTCTGCTCTGTCTGTCTCTGGAACTGAACGTCTCCGAGACTCTCACAGTACGAAAGCCGATTAGAAATGCAAGCAAGCCAAAAAAGACAATGGCCTCAACGGGTTTGTATGAATAAAACACATACTATACTATGCTTAACTATACTATACTATACTATACAATACTTTAATTTACAATACATATATTTTAAATCAAATACAATTACGATACTTAATTTTCAAATAAGTAATAAGCTATTCAGTTCATTATAAGTATACTTTTATGGTTTTAAGCTAAGTGTAATAGGACACCCACAAATATAATATAAAAAAAAGAAAGAAAAAAAACAACCAAGAAATACACACCATACAAAAAGCAACTAAGAACTATTGAATCTTTTTAATGTGTACTTAATTTTCGGTTTATGCACCTGTTTCGGTCGCCTAGGTCTCAATTTGCACACTTCTCACAAGTACTAGCTTAGGTCTAATATTTCTTAGTCATAATCTTTATATCGAATACATCTTTGTGTTTTCTGTTGGAGTCCATCCGAATTTGCCTAATGCATGCTGAACTTTTAGGGTATCGATAAGAAACATGCATCAAGAAAGTGCATGTTGCTCTATTGATGAAAATTGCTTTTGACTTAATGACACTCGAAACAGAAAGATTTCCTTAGAAATATCTCTTTACATTGGTCACTGGGGGGCTTCATCCATAGATATGTTTGTCTGTGCCACGAACCATTTGTGATGTGTCTGCTAACCATAAGCGTCTAATGTCTAACTATTCGTGTCTAAGTCACTCCGGGTCCATTTACCACATTGCGTAACTCCTAACCATAAACACAAAACTTAACCAGAAGAATGCTGTGTCAATACGATACTAAGCTCTACATAAATACATACAGTTATAATTACAAAGCACTGGGAAATCCAAACTTATCGCCCGCCGGTCCCATTCTATTTTCAGGCGTTATGCAAGCGACCTCCATGGGCGGCGTCAAGCTGGACAAGCGCTACTCGCCCAGTTTCCGGGACGAGGCCGCCGCGGTGCCCGTGCGCAAGATGAGTGCCTCGAAGCGCAAGCGGGACGAAGTTCTAAGGTATGTACACCCCTTTCCGGAACTTTAGACATCCAGACTTGCACATCACAACTATTGCCTAAACTTATACATACATGACTGGAGCATTAAGCGAAGCAAATGGAAATGAATTTTATTTTTGTTTTAGATTGTGCAATGCATACAAAAAACAAACACGCACTCGCCCCTCTCAAACATAACGGGTATTGGGTATGCAAACTATAACATAGTATTTCAGTATTTTTGGAATCCAATTGAAAACTGCAGCATGTTGTTGTTCCTTTGAAATCGGGATATTAAGGCTGGACAACAAACGATGGCACTATCGAGATTTATTACCATCAATTTGAGGCTCTATATGTTAAATTTACCATTTAATAAACTGTTTTTGTTTTTTGTACATCAAAATAATTTCCATTGTGTCGAAAGTATCCTAAGCGCTCTTTAGTTGTTAAAGAAACCTGCATAGTTTACCGGAAGTATCGATGGTTTTCCAGCTCTACTAGTATTGCAAGCAATTCAGACACAGATTACAAATTTATTTTAAGAAATTACATTTATTAAAAGACTTAAATAGTCATCATACAAACATCGAAACTATCAATATTTATCTATCAAATTGTGAACTTGCCTACTCGACTATAGGTGGCGCCCTTTGCGTTTTCAATGGAACAAAACATGTTTTGCATTTTTTTAAAAAGAAAAGAAAGAAAACTTCCAGCTTATTTTGTTTTAGGTCACTCATTTTGTGCCATCTAAAAGGGGTTCGCAGTATTCTAAATGTCCCGCTTGATACCATATTAATCCCACACATCTCGCCTGGATTATTTGCAGAATGAAGGTGCATAAGAACGGAAATGCGGCTGATGTTATAAAGAGCATTTCGCAACTTGACAACTCCAACAAACAATGTTAGTATCTGCCCCTTGGCTCGGCAACTGGACAGCAGCCCACAAAATGATTTAGATACTGTCGCATCTGCTGCAACTTCCTAACTAATCCAAAATATGGAATTCCCTTTACAGATTTCCTCATGCTCGAGAATATCACGTCGCAGTTTCGCAACCCCTGCATCCTGGACCTGAAGATGGGCACCCGGCAGCACGGGGACGATGCGTCCGCAGAGAAGCGCTCCAAACAGATGGCCAAATGCGCGGCCAGCACCTCCGGCTCGTTGGGTGTGCGTCTGTGCGGCATGCAAACCTACCAGGCGGATCTGGAACAGTACGCCAAGCGGGACAAGTATTGGGGCCGTGAGCTCAACGAGGCGGGCTTCAAGACCGCATTGCACGACTTCTTCTACAACGGATATCGGCTACGCATCCGCGTCATACGCAAGATACTGCAGCGACTGTTGCAGCTGCGGCGCGTCATCGAAAAGCAGTCCAGCTTCAGATTCTACTCCTGGTAAGCGAACGATAGTTTGTTTCAGTTGTGGGCATTGTTTAACTTTGATTTTGTTTCGACAGCTCCTTGCTTATCGTGTACGAGGGTCATGAGGAGAATCCAATGGCTCATCCGCCCCACATGGACTTGGATGACTGGCTGGAGGCCCCCAAATCGGCTACACTGCAGCCGACCGCAGCTTTTGACTATCATCCAGAGAACAGCATAGATGAGGATGACATTGAGGACGACGAGGCGGGCCACGAAGCAGGCGACGAGCTAGAGCCGCACGACACTGATGAGGATTTGCAACTGGTGGCAGCTGTTGACAGCGGGAACGCTTCGGCCACCAACAGCAGTAACGGTGCCGATGGCTGCAACTACGATGCAGATGCCTCAAATGACTCTAACTCGCGCCTGAATCTGGCCACGCGTCGTCATCTGCACAAACGCGGTTTTGCGGAGGCGGCAGCGCGCGGCGTCAAACAGACAGCCACCAGCTCCACCACCACAACTGACGAGGAGGAGGAGGAGGAGGACGACGAGAGCAACAAGGCACAGCATTCGCATTTGGCGGTCATGCCGCCTCCGCGTAGCTGCGGCGTGCTGCCCACCAAATCGACAACTGTGGGCAAGGGCAATGCCAGCAGCGCCCCACCTGCATTCATTCCAATTTCCGAAGAGACAGTATTTCTGGATCCAGAGCCAGCGCTGCCCAGCGTGACAACCTCATCGCCACATTCCGGTGACTCCTGGATGAATTACAGCAGCAACAGCAGCGACGACTTCTCCGGCCTATCAGAACAGATCAAAGCCGTAGCAAGCGGTCGCCAGACAGGTAAGACACCGATTGTGGACCAAGTACAATTACTTCCACTTATGCACAATCGAATTTTCCACTTGCACACTACCAGGTAACAACAGCTCCGATGAAGGCAGCTCGGACTACGATAGTAGCATCATTGGCCCCACGGAGGCCATGTTTAAGCGTTATAAGTCGCAGCAGTCCTTTGATGCGGGAGCAGGCGGCAGCTTGGATCCCACCTCGCCGCCCCACACAGCTGGCAACTCGAGCGTCTCCAACAGTGCCATCGTAAAGTCGCTTGTGTCGCCCGCCTCCTCCAGCGCCTCGTCGTTGAAGTCGGTGAAGGGCGCCGTGAAGCGACTGCGCTGCAAGGACGACGATGAACACTATGCGGCGCACGATGATTCAAGGGAGGCCAAGAAGTCAACCATAACATCCACTCCAGTTTCTGCCGTCTCCTCGCCATCAAAGACGCGCACAGGCTCGGCAATGCAGCGCAGCTGCGAGAATATTTCCAATTCGCTGCTCGCTGGTATATTGTTGGACTCTCTGGAGAGGCGTGCCAGTGCCGAAGGCGATAATAACAACAGCGTTGAACCTAAAGGCTCAGCAGTTGCTAGTGTCCGCAATTCGGCGCTGCTGCACGGCTCCAAGTCTCTGGACATGTCTGCACCGGCCACTGACGACTCGGCTTGCTTTGTGGATGTACGTCTAATTGATTTTGCCCACACAGCCTTTGTGCCGCGCAATGGCAGCATGCTGCCGACACCGGCTGCCGCTCCCGTGCACCATGGGCCGGACGGCGGCTTTCTCACCGGCCTGGACAGCCTCAACCGCCTGCTCAATGAGATACTGGCCGAAGAATATGTCTAGACGCCCGTCTGCTCCTATCGCTCCAATAAAAGCTTCCAGCGAGGCCCACGCACAGGTCGCGTCCGGAACAGAACATAAGTTCAAAGTACAATTTGATTTCAAAATACCTAAATTGTTGTAGCAACATGTGTTAAATTATGAAAGTAATCTTTAGAAATTCGAAATGTGATTCAGCAAAAACAAAAAGAAAATACAAAATTAAAACTATTTAACAATTAATCAGTTAAATCGAAAAAAACATTAAACATTATATAAATAATGGCAACATTTTTAAACAACCATACGATAAGTGCAAAGTAAAACTTCAAGAGCTGACGTTGGCTCCCTTGATTTATTGATTTAGAGGCATTTCAATTAGAAATTCTAACAAAAATATGAATATCCACATATACTAGAACATTGTAAAATTTGTTTGTAAAAGTTTCTAACAGACCTAGTTTCAAGTTGAAGAACTTATTGATTGAAATGTTTATAATTGATAGATTGTTTATGCTTATGCATTTCCGTGCTGAAAATCGCTATTGAAAGAAAACAAGCAGAAAGGAAAAACAATTTTGTTCCCCGAGCAATAGTATGACTTTACTGATTTAAGTTTCTAAGAAATGTTCATAAATTTATAAAAAAAAAAAACAAAAAAACAGAAACTACATATATATGTATTGTATTTTAAATAATTAATCGGCGTGCAAGTCATGCGTTTTTATACCTAGTTATTACATAAAATACAATAATGCAAATGACAAAGCATCAAAGCGTATAAACAGTATTTTGTTATATTTTTGCTTTAAATTGTCTCCTTTCTTATTGTAGCAACCACAGAAAAATCTAAACTAAAGTTTATTGAGCAATTGTGAGGAGTAAGAGAATCGCTATTAACATAAATCCTAATAACGTATATGTACTATATTACTATTACTTATTGTATATCTAGAAAATTAAACAAAAGAAAAGAAAAAAACAAAAACAAAAAAATAAACAATGTATATTTTCATTTAAGCACGTTTAAATATTACAAATGTTCTACTGATTGCAAAATAAATTTAACGTATCAATAAATATGTCAAAAAAAATAAAAATATTAGTTTACTTATTTTTGAAAGTTGATATTAAGTTGAATAGCTGGCGCATTATGTGCGGGCAATTAATTTTGGTGCAATTTTTTTAGACTATCAAAAATAAATTTAATTCCAATTCCGAGAACTGGGCAAAGCGTAAGAAATACATGCGCTGTTAAGTAGCTGTTAAACGATGTTATCGGAAGTGAGGCCGTATTATTTGTTTGTTGTGAACGATTTTGGTTCAAGTGACTCAAATGAACGGCAAGATTTAGTTCATTCGTTCACTATGAAGATTAGTTCAATCGAACTAAGTCTGAACGATTCGGTACAAGTTTACTAGTTTGTATTTATTTCATAGAATTTATAATTCCTTGACGTTTTCTTATTGTTTTGAAGAGAATTTGAAAGGATATAGAATAACCAGTTCCTATTAAGTAATTTATATTGTATTTAATTCGCTTCAAACCAAGAAACCACTTAAAAACGTAGACTAACTTATGTAATGTTCAGGGCTAGGTTAAACATCCACAAATCCGCAATTCAGCTAAAAATGTTTATTATTTTTACCCCGCAGCACAGTCAAAAATGGGTGGACATCACGGAGAACCCTACAAGGTACCACATCCATCGATATACAAGGTGGAGAATGTGAAGCAACTGATCGCAGTGAAAGAGTCGCTGGGCCGACAAGGGTTGAGTGATCCATGGCTGAGGTAAGTGGATGAGCTTCAGTTCCGCTCTCTTGGACTAAAATCTATGGAAATTTCTGTTGACCGCAGGAACGAGGCCTGGCGCTACGAAAAGAAGGCATTCGGCACACACGGCTCGCGCTTGAGTACGTTCATGTTCCGCGGCCTGGGCGTTGGATTTTGTGCATTTCTAGTCACCATTGGGGCGGAGTATGCGCTGGGCATTGGAAAGGGCCAGGGTGGCCATGGACATGGACATGGAGATGGTCACGGGGATGGTCACGGTCACGACGACAAGAAGCATCATTAGTGTGAATTATCAAATTAAGTGATTGTTTAGTTGAATATAAATGCAAGAGGAAATGCGCTTCAGTGATGGTTTATTTATTTAATGATACAATACAACTACAAATTTGTTGATATTAGTCGCAGCTCATGTCTAGGCTAAAACTAAAACACGGTTCTGATCAGTTGACTCTCGGTTTTAGCTCTTCGTAGCAGGAGCGCAGGAAGATTTGTGGTTTCTTTGTTGGATTAAAGTATTCATGACCCTTGGACCAGTCATAGCCGACAGCGTACGCGAATATTTGGCCATTGGCATTGAAGCCGCATTTCGTAATAGATTGATCCATCGCCTCGCTGGATTTTAGCTTGGTGCGCGCATCTTTGTCCCAAAAACTGAACGTGCCGTCGGATCCTACTGTGACTAAAGTGCCATGCAGGGGATGGAATGCAATATCGTTCACCGCATAGATATCCTGGAAGCCCGAGGAGCCCGTCGAACGATGACACTTGAATGTGAAGTTATCCTTGGGATTTACTGGGTTCACGTACTGAATTGCCACGCGACCCTCGATGCTTCCCAGGGCATAGCCCGTAGGAGCCTTCTTCTTGTCCTTAAATATCGATATGGTGCGATGCTGGTACTTAAGCGGACTCTCCTGACGCTTGTACTCGGTTGGACTGTTCTCCAGTGAGTAAATGATTAGGCCACGGCCCGCAGTACCCACTACGGCCATCGGGTAATCAACATCCGCACAATAGCAGCGCTCAGGCAGATTAATGGCCATCATTGGATTTGGTGTACGCGTGTCCCAGAACTTTAAATTACCAACGTTTGAATAGTTAGTAGGAGCCGTACAGTGCACCACAAGTATAAATACCTTTAACGTTTTGTCCCAGGAGCCGGTCATGAGACACGTGTAGTTGGGTCCCTTTACCATGTGACAAGTTTTGACGGGACCATCGTGGGCGGCAACTTGCATTACCTGATCGGAGGCGAGATCCCAAAGTTTCACCTGTTTATCACAGGAGGCCATGAAAACTTTGGTGCCATCTTCCGACCAGCATACATCCAGCACTGGCCCACCCATTGACTTCATTGATTTTGGCACTGTTGCTCCATTTTGTTCCACCTCCCAGCAGCGCACGCTGTTGTCCCAGCTGCCGGCAATGAGAAAGTTCTTCGCTACTTGCAGCGTGCTCGGGCTAAATTCCAGCGCCGAGATAGTGTCGTCGGGCGGCGAGGCCACCTCGAAATCGTTCATACGATTCGTTGTGGATTGTGCGGCCCCAAACATGACTTTATTTTTCAAATGTCGCAAAATGTTTGTATTCTTAGCGAGGTGCGGGTAAAACGTAACAAAAGTATTACTTTGAACGTGAAGCTAACATAGCATCTTCAACATGTTAACATAGCGCGTAGTACAATATCAGCAATGTTACGCAGAAATGAGCAAACGTAACGCATAACGTAAGGAATCGCCAAAGCGTTAACGTAACAATAGTTTCCGCAATTGTTTGCCATTCACACTGAATAATGTAAACATTGTTAACGCAAATTGAATGGCAACGCAATTTAATTTTACTTAGTACCATCAATTTTGCTTATGAGCAAACTAACAAGTTTTGGTTGTATTGCCAAATCTCTTTCTCAAAATACCTACTTGTTATGTGAAATTCCGCCTGTCACATTTAACTCACGGACAGTATGTCATACAAATAATATACTCGTTTGTGCATTAATAGCTTTCTTGTGTTTTACTATTGTAAGTAAAAGTATCTCGTCCATGTGAATGCTTAAGTTTTTGCGATTAGTTATTGTTATTATTATTATTATATTATTCGAATCAAAATATTTGCTTTCTCGGTTCCTTCGCTGTACCGTTACTTTAAATGCATGTAATTATAAGTACAAATATATTTTGAATCAGCATGAATAGCCGAGTTGATATAGGGATGTCCGTCAGTCCGTCTGTTTCTGTGCGAACTAGTCTCTCAGTTTTAAAGCTATCGTAATAAAACTTGGCACAGACCATTCTCTTTGCTACAGGCAGTACATATGTATGTCGGAACCGGCCAGATCGGACCACTATAACATATAGCTGCCATAGGAATGATCGGTCGACAACTATGTTTTTGTATGAAAAACTTTTTTTATTTATTAGGGTATCGTCACCAAACTTTCCTAAACAGAATCTCTAGAGAGTTTATACAATCTGACCAAGTTTGGTCGAAATCAGACCTCTACATCACATATGTATGTAGCTGCCATAGGATCGTGTGAAAACTGAGTTTTTCTTTGAACAAATTTTTTGTATTACAGCCAAACTAAGTGAGACTTTTATTATACTTCAAATAGTTTCCTATAATTTCATACAAAATTAAGTTTTGTATAAAATTAATTCCTGCTAGGGTATATAGCTTCGGCATACCGAAGATAGCCGTTGTTGTTCTTGTTGTTCTTGTTACTGATATGTCCGTTTAAAAAAGTTGGGTTGCAAATATTTATTTGGCATGTTTATCAAAGCTTTTAAATATTTTACAAATAGTTAGATAAAATGACTCGTGGAACTAGTTTATCTGATCATGAACATGGAATTATAATTGGAATGCATGAATGCAGATCAAAAATTACAGATACTGCAAATAGACTTAACAGGCATAGAAACTACTTTTAAAATTATATATTAAAAATCCAAGTAAATATGGTAGAGCTCTACGAAGCGGTCAACATCGATGAGTAGCCAACAAATTAAGGAACATATGGGAGAAGTCGAATTATCAAAATTATTCATGAAAAGCGATTCCTTAAGAATGCCTCCATTGTGCCTAAGCCAAAACTTTTACAACGGCACATGAAGGCTCGAAACAAATACTGTTCTTGATACCAAAGTGTCATCTTTAGGGATGAAAAAAAGTTGAATTTAGATGGCCTGACATCTGCAACAATATTGGAGAGAAATTGGCCTGGATCGGCGACCCTGTTTCAAGCAAGGCTTTGGCAATGGAACAGTAATGATATGTATTGAACTGGCTATAATTAAGTCCGGAACTGAATACCATTGAGAATCTATAGGGCATCCTCTCTGCTAAAGTTTTCAAGAACGGGAGACAGTTTGAGACAACTAGTCAGCTTAAATTGGCAATAGAACAAGAATAGGCGAAGCAATTCATTAACAGATAAATCGTCAGTTGATTCCATGCCATCTCGTCTTAATTCAGTTATAATGAATAATGTAAACAACATTGACTTCTAAATTTATCACTACATTAACACCAATAATTAAATAAACAAAATGAAAAATGCACACAAAGCCATTTATTATAAAGACAAATTTTTAATATAAGTTTCTTTTAACAATTAATCAAAATTTCTTACTATTTTTTGTTTTTATTGTTACAATTTCACAACAAATAAGACTGCATTCACAAACTAAAATTCGACAAAATTTTTTTAACTTTTTTAATTTTGAAAAATTAAGATGGACGTAATTATTTGTACGACGTATAGTGGCACATAAGCTACCCAGTTTTTTTTTTCAGAAATGTTCAGTATATCAGGGAAGTACTTGTTGATTAATTTATAGTGTAGCGCCTTGAAATTATTCAAAGATTGCAAATAAACCTGACCGGTGAGCGCTATACCAACCTGTCTTAGCCTTAATAGTTTCCAAGATCATACGAACGGACAGCGCCAGAATGACTCAACTATTGATACTAATCAAGAATATATATACTTTATATGGTCGGAGATGTCTCTTTCTGCCTGTTACATTCATTAGGACAGTTTAAGCACACCACTTTTAAATTTTAAAGGACATGTATAATTTTAGAAATGGAAAACTTGGAATATACCGAAATGTCAGATATTATTTTGATGGGCAAACCGAAGGAATATCAAAGTTTGAAAATTTTTAATATTGCGTGGCCCTCCCAGTACACCCGCACTCATACTTCAACCATCAGATACTGTATAGTATGTATTTCTTATTCTTATCAGTCAATTGATTTTAACACATGCGTATATCATTATATCATCAACTGCTGTTGCTTTATGTGTTTTATATGACTGCACTTGGAAACGAAATCCCCGAAAATTTAAATGCGACACTCGAACGTTTTTTGACACTTTCAGCAAAGTACGAGGGCAAAAATTAGTAAAAACGAATTGTATACCGAATCTAATCAGTGAGCGATATATCAGTGGAATCTCAATAAGGGGTTTTTTTGAACTTACAACAAAATTGGGTCATGTCAGTTGCTTCAAGAAGACTCATAATAATGAGTAAGAGTTGAATTCTAGGAAATTTAAAATTAAACCTATACAAGCTGGGTCATTGTAATGTAAATATACGTTGAAAAAAACATATGGTTATTTACCCGCTTATTGGGTAATCTCAGTAGTTTTTTTTTTCAACCACAAGGGGGTTTTACAACGCATAGTGCAAAATACACAGTCAAAGTATGTATGTTTAAAGGTATTTAATATTGAATTGCAAAGTTCATTCATGGAATGATTAGCTTTTGAGACCACTTGAGTACAATATTTGTTCATTGTGGATATGTTATTATGGGCTAAGTATAAATACAGATAATATAATGGCTACTTTTATGATAATATTGTGAACATTCGCTCACCTCTTAAGTGGCGGTTAATACTTTACAATGCCTGATGAAAGTCATGTTGAGCAGTCAGAAAATGTAGCTAATGCTAATGACTATATAACAATAGGAACCATTCGTATTGGCCACATACATAAATATGTGTGCAGGTATGTAAATCTAACAGGCAAGTAACTAAACATAAACTTTGGACTTGGGATAATATACTATAAGTAGGTAAAGCGATCATATGCTGACATTGATCGCATTTTTGATCACGATATTGCCGGACACGCCATTCACAATTGTCAAATTGTTTTCTATCTGGACGCCCATGGATTGACTGGACGGCTGAGAGGTATCCGTTGAATCTTTCTGGGCCCGGGGACGCTTGCTGGACTTGTTGCCCTCTAGCTGCAGGGATTTAACGACCTTGAGCAATCCATTGCATCCAATGTAATCGACGTGCTGCTGCTGGGACTTGCTGCCCAGATAGATGCGCCCATCATTGCCCATGTACTTAATGTAGCCGCTATTGTGCTGTATCTTCAGCCTCGTTGAGTTGCCAATGATCTGCAGGCTGCCACTGTTGTTCACGATGCGCACCCGATTGCCATTGCCAATGATGCGCAAATCTCGACTATTGTTCTCGATGCGATACTCCTTGCAGTTGCCCACCAGATCCCTGCTTGCGTACGTGACGTTGCTTGCATCCGTTGTGGAGGATCGCTTGGCACTGGTGGTTTTAGTTTTATGCTTCGACTTGCACGTCGTACATTCCTCATCATCATACGAATCGCTCGCTGAATCTGCCTCAATCACTCTTACGCCCATTGTGTGTGTGTATGTGTATATTGCTGTTGTGAATTCCTGTTTCTTTCCACTGCTAATCGCACGCAAAAATCACCGAAAGCCAATTTTCGGTGCCGTTTAGGTCACTTTTTCGTATAGTATCTTAGCTGATGGTTTACAGATTTTACTGCTTGTTGCTTCATCTAATTGTGTATAGGCAGATGAGTGTGTGCGTGTGTGTGTGTGTGTGTATGTATCCAATTGTTTGTTGTTGCTGCCAAATTTTAGACTAATGACGCTTCCACTCAGTAGGGGACTCCCGATTGCGCGGTGCTTTTTTTATTTTGCCGATTTCGCGTTGATTGCGTTGCTTAGTGCCGAATGTTTTCTCCGGCCGACTGCTGGCTGTGTTATGAACGACATTGGTTTTGCGACGTCCGCTTTTATACCAGCTGAGACCTCCGGTCGAGGAGCCGGGGCTTTTTATTTCGGTTTTCGGAGAGCGCAAGCCAAGCAGCTGATAGCGCTGACAATCCTAATATTCTCCCGCTCCAGTCGATTTGTAATCGTGTTTGTGTCCGGGGAGACCTCCGATAAGATGCCAATAATGCTTGTGGCATGAATAATGCCGTCAGCTGTCAGCATTCAAAGAGTGTGTCACAAAGATGAGCTAACCATAGTTATTTAGATATACCTATGTATGTATCTATGCGTTGTACGCAATTTTAAAATTACATTTTGATAATGTTATCAATGCTGGATAGATATGAGTTTCTTCTTTAATCTCTTTGTAATTTTCTTATCAAGTGTTAAGCACCCGTTGATATTGACTTGTAGATTTCAGTATCGGTCATAAATTTTACCATAGCTACTTCAATTATCGTCTACAGTATATTTAGATCGACATCGACTAAGATGCCATATACTATATCAATGTACAAATGTACATAAAAATGGATTTTTATAATTATTTAGTAAAGAGATAGTTATAATAATTCAATTCGATGTTGCAAGAGGTTGAAGCATATTGCCATTCATTAGTTGCCAAGCGTGATATTTTCACAAACAGCTGGCAATCATTTCCTACTCGAATAAACCAGTTTGTTTATAAACAACAATATTTACACATCTCATACACACACACACGTTTCACGCTCGGATAGCGTTTTAATTCTGTTTCGATTCTCTCTACTCGCACGCGACGAAAACTTTGCAAACCGGAGAAGACGTCTCAATAATGTGTACTTTGGATTCCGGGTTTGAGTTGTGGAGAAATTTCAATATGACCTGAATATTCCCTTTAAAATACAACTGAGGTCAATAGAGCTTTATATAAGCATTTATCTGTGTTTACGTACTTGCTGGGGGTAAATCACCGATCAGTCTAACGATACCATTGTTTTGGACCCCGCTGCTTTGTAAACATTGCCCATGGCAAGCGGATTTCATTAGCACAATTCAATTGGATTGATTTTCAAAAGAGGGCGTGAGCTTGCAAATGGTGCCTATTAGGTAAATATTTCAAGGTGCAATTGCCGTTACAGTTCCTGCTGTTGACAATTCATTATCTAAGGTGCAATATTATTAAATGATTTATTTACTCGTTCATCAAATTACTGCGAGGGGGCTTTTTCTGAAGTTGTTATCTGGCAGCGGCAAAAACTAAACTCAAAAATCAAATTATTGTGCTCATACTACATGTTATAGCAGCTAATTGCACAATTTTACAATTTTCTAAACAAGTATTAGCCATATATGTACATACATATGTACAAATATATTCATACTTGTATTTGTTCGGCACGTGTAAGATCAGATATCCGTTAACCCAATATTATATAGCTACTACAAGTAACTATGTATCTAATACAAGTAGCTGATTGAAAGAACGAAAAACCCCCCACATTTGATGAGAGCACCTGCAAAGTTATAAAATTTCTATTGCTATCTGCTGGGCGCTCATCAACTGACACAAGCTTTTGCCTGAGCATTCGAAAAAAAAATCACCAAAAACCAACTGGTTTCATCAGCCAGCCTTCTATCAAGTGTTGCCCTCTGTCTGCTGTTGTTTTCAACAGACTAATAACTTAGTAATAATTTCTGTCGACGCAGCGTTCAAAGCTACCCAAAACACCTGTTGCGAAGATACCCGATAACATGCGTGCGAATCGGAGCGCAGCAAATAAACTGCTGATAATAGAGATGGGAGCGTGGCTCAACCAAGTACAGAAATTCAGGCTGCCGATATATAGATCTTTACTTTGTAAGTATATCTGTTATTCTTAATTTAATTATATGTACCTTATTGTGATTAAATTCGTGCCGATTAATGTTTTAGTGTAAGTTTGAAGTTTATCACACGAAAAACAACAAAAGTCCATTCGGTAGCTTTAATTTTCTTTAATCTGAGTAGCTTTGTAGTTTGATGGAGCTGATAGGGCGATAATTTCAACAGTAAAACCTTTACTATTTCCACCTAAGGCTGGACTAATTACATTTTTGCAAAAATATATCTTTCCAAGACAGAAATTTTGATAATTTATGATTGAGAATAAAGTGTGAGTTTTCTGATTTGCTTTTATAACCAACAATCAGTAAATTGGTTATACCAAAAATCAGCCGAAAAGATGAGCTTGGTTACCCCCCCCCATCATACACCATCATACCACACATAGCTTTTGTATATAACCAAAGAATTTATGAATAAATAAATATTACTTGTAATCCAAAATATTATATTTCAGAGCTACAAATTAATCATCGCGGACACATCAGTAGTTTACAGAGAGGCCTCTCATTTCGCACGTAACTCATAGCACATTGTATATTTATATTAACTTAAAGTTCAATACTAGAAATTGAATTTTAAATTAGTTTTAGAAAATAGGCACTGCCTTAGTCATAAAGTAGTTTTGTTTCCAATACGTTTTGCCTATAGTAAATAAAAATAGGCAAGAGACTGATTGTATATTGCTAGGCCGACCGCACAAGAACAGTGGAGTTAAGATTACCGGAACATAGTAAGCTCGAATATAACAATTCTGTCGAAAGTTATAGTTTGTTTAATTGTTTCTATTTAGTTTATAAGACAAAGAAACTTGATATTCAGTACATTTTTGATGTGTACATATTTCAATATTGTATATTCGTGAGTGGCCGAGTAGCATAGTCATCACTAATGCCTAGCGGGTGTATCTGATTTCGCACGTAACTGATAGCTTATCATCATACCCTCGCAGGGGCTATTATAAATTTGTAGCGGTTACCAGTCAGATCGAGTCACTATATCAATTAGCTGGCACAGGAACAATGAATTACCCAAATTTGGGGGAAATTAAACAATTATATGAGAAGCTTGCTCTCTAAATTAGGTTACTTGCGCATGAAAGGCTCTCTACAGGCGGACAAGATATGTGTTATGATCATATAACTATATACGAGTATACTAAAATCTATGCAAAGAATATTTAATCTTTCTCAGCGCGAAGATAAGTTATCTTTCTTTTTATATGATACTTAATGTTATTTAAAACCTATAGAATTTGGTTAAAAATACAAACAAAATAACGTTTTATTTGAAAGTTTCCGACTGCAACATACTCTGTTCCTAGTCTGAACTTTTGCTCATTTTTGTGTGTCGGAAGGGGGTCCATTTGGTGACTCTAGTTTTCAACATGGGTAAATTGTTGTGGAGGGGTTGGTGGTGTGATCTCGACACTTCATAAACTTCATATACCAATATATGTACCAAGTACCAAGCATATTTTCTAAACCCAATGTACTATTTTTCTTTTGGAAGCAGTGTATAACTAGTAAGATGCTATCGACGAGTATGCAACTACGAGACACCCTGCAACCAAGTATTACAGATACGCATCAATTACTTTAGCGGTAGGGCAGTTATCAGTCATTCCCTCCTGCTCTGCAAGACTTAAAAATAGAGTCTTGGTCTGTCTGCATACTATATTCATCCTTCGGGTAATTGAATTTTTGGGAGGACGCCTGCAGGAAGGTTATTGGAATTTAGCTAAGCTTTGTTCAATCTGGTAACCTAACCTGCCTAACATTCTGACGTTTTTGATACACTCTGTAAGATCCATGCGTTCATCTTATATCTTTATATTTATGAAAGTGTTTTTAATAACACGCAGCATAAAAAATTAAAATTAGTTTATCAAAAATTACGTATTATATTATTATGGGTATACAATTTTTACAATAGATTACGACTGATCTAAGCAATCATGCACCCATACCAAATTTTGTGTCTCCAGTTGATATAACCTTCATACGGTCAGACAAACTGACATGAGCAGTTCGACTCCGTTGTTGATGCTGATCAAGAACATATGTGTATATAGTTTATAGGCTCGGAGATGACTCCTTTTGCCCGTTACGGCTTTATTACACAATTAAATCCACTTTCAATGGGTACAGTGTGAAATTAGTTAGGGATCTTGATCATACCCATTTAATGATAACAATTTGTTAAATTATATAGAAAAATAGATATTGCTTTATTTAATCAACAACTTTTCAACTTTAACAATTTTACGTTTTACAATTGATGTCTTTGCTTAGCTATAGAGTAAAATGCTTTATTGAATCGCAGATTGACATGATATGTGACAAGAGTATCAAATTGGCTAGATAGGTTATAATCACTAATGTCGAGCGTTTTTCATTTGTTCTTTCTTAATTGTACAATGTACATTGTATATTTATATATTTATGTGTATATTTATTGCATTATATTTATGTATTGAGTGAGTGGTTGGTGGACCAACTTTTTAATTGAGATTCCTTTATTTATTGTACTTTATTTTCTATTATTCTTGAGTACTTAAGTTTCACCTTAATGACTGGGTCAGATATGTATGATGAGATTGATTGGTTTATGGGCACTTTTAAGGCGGCATTTTGATTCCATTTATTACTGGAAGCCTTCTAGTTCAGCATTATACAACTACAAAAAGAGAGCGAAAAAGGCAAATCAAAATAGAAGCAAAGCACGAAATACTATAAATGTGATAAGACCAAGCACACTAACATTTGGCATTGTGCTTGCCGCGCCGTGCGTCATCTCGTGCAGCTCCTCGTCGGTATAGGTCATATTGTGGGCTTCGATTTTGTAGCTAAAGGTCGCTGATACTGGCTTGTGGTCGGAGAGTGTATAATCCATGTGTGACTGATATGACAACTGATTGGCACTCAGAGTAACGGATGGATAACTGTTGGCCTGCACGCGATGCAGTATGCGGTCACACCAGGCTGGGCGCCGCTTTAGGTCGTAGTCGTTGGTGCCCTCATGGAACTTGAAAGTGGGTGCAAAGTTGGGAAGCTGCTCCTCCAGCAAGCTGAACGCATTGCCCGACTCGCGCAGCAACACCAGTTGATCCAGCTTCAGCAGCTCATCATAGCGTGCATTCTCCACATCACTGCGTACATCCCAAGCGGAAGAATCGCCCGACAAGCGAAAGTTCAGGTCACCAAACCAGAATACAAAGTCATGATCAAAGATACGCCGATAGCCGCCCACATGGTACTTGTGATTGTCCACTATTTGGTGATAGTCCTCGATACGCTCCCTCAGCTTGTCATCATGCGCGGCCAGGTGTGCGCAAACAAACGCTGCACCCGTTCCGTACAGACTAAGTCTTATACTGACGGCGCCCTTGTTGCCCCATAGGCCACCCAGACCGGTACGCGTCTCATCCGTTTCGATGTCCTTCATATGTGGAATGTGCTTGTGCTGCGCAAACATTGTGATCAGTATGCCTTGCAGCTGCTTTGATTGCACTTTCACGTACTCGTGCTCGCTCAGCGCGCCAGCCAGTTTCAGCACCCAAGGATCGTCCTGAAATACGTTCAGCACATTTTTTGTGCTCACCTCCTGCATGCCAATCACATAAATGTCGGGCAGTCTGTTTTCGGGACAGTTGGTGGTCCCATTTAGCGCCAATAGCGATGTCAGCTGCACATCCTTGGGCGAATGAGTGCCAACATTCCAAGTGAGCAGATATATGCACAGATCGGCAATGACAGATGCCGACGCAGTCATTTTGCGAGCTCACCAATTATCAATGACAATAACACTGGTTAGGCAACTACATGCGTCACGGTCAGGGTAAGCTGGTGATGATTTCACCTGATCTATATATGTGGTTCCACTGTAATCGCATCCAGTACACAAATGTTGGAATATGTAACTGTTGTGCTTACCAGACCGACCTTATTAGATTAGCGAATGATAACTAGTGTAATTATTTTTAGACTCATCCGCGATGGTCAATGGTTTCAATGTTGTGTCTACTGCTGTTGCTGCTATTGTTAATTTCACACAACACCCACACTAAAGCATGTAGTCAGTTGCTACGCAGCATTGCCAGACTTTAAATTTGTTACATTTTAAATCTAAACTGATTTTTGCTGCTGTGAATAAAAAATGCAGATTTGCAAAAGGAACGAGTCAACCGATAAATTACCGAGTCCAAAAGTTCAACAAAAATTGTAAACAAACAATACATCAGATAAGCATAGTTCACGATAGGCAACTTTTATTTTCAGCTATTTTTACTGCAAGAAAAACATTAGTGGGATTCCTGATGTTGCTAACGATTGCGATTATTTTTCATCTCTGGACTATCTGACGCAATTGGTGATTAAATGAACAAACACACTAGCGGCTATTACGAAAGGCTAGAAAGCCATCCAAAAAGCAATTTCATTTTAATAGATTATAACCGTTAGCTTTAATAAATATTGTACTTTAAAGATGAAAATAATAATAATGACAATAGAATAACAAAAAATCAAAAGCACTTGCATTATTGCGCCACATTATTGAATTGATGCACTGAAAGCACTGAAAGAATTGTTCAGCCGCACATCGCCTTAAATCAATTCATTGATATATTATTTCTTTATCCAACTTTTAGTATTTAACTCAAAGAGGGGTAATGCAAAGGCGATGTTTTGATTTATACTGAACTAAGAACCAACACAAAATGATATCCATAATCGGCATAATTTTGGGCATAAACAATATCAGGTGTCCCTCTGTAGTTTATTTGAATAACTCGCCGGCATACTGAACTTATCAGCTGAGCGCCCTACAATTGTCTGGCAACCCTGTGCTACTTTCGTGGTAAAATATTTGTTAAACATAATTTTTCGAAATTCATACTTTTCCGCAAGTAGCCAAGATGGAAAACAATTTTCCCCCCAGTGCGGTGCCACGTTGGATGAATAAGTTACAAAATGGTGCATACATGTCCAACATTAGTCTGGTGCGCTGTTTAATTTCGTTCATGACTGAAGGTGCGTAAACATTAAGTTTGTTTTGAGATGCCCTTGTATTTATGTTTGTATGTAAAAATGTTGAAATAGATGAGGCTTGCCAGGCAGTGGAAAATGCAATTAGAGTGGGCATCTTGGTGCCAAAGTCAAAAGTTGTACGCCTTAAGGCCCAGCGGATTGCCCTCTGTTTTGCTCAAAAGCACAGCGGTGTAGAAAATTCTCTGGTCAAAAATGATCTGTACTGTTTCGAGTGTCATTTACCCGGCGTGCAGCCCGTAAAGAATTGTCCGCTCTGTGTGCGTTCTTTTCATGTAGCATGTCAGCGCAAGAATCCGCACCGCCCAAACTACTCGGTGCCCTCGGACAAGGGTCAACCTCATCGTTTTCCACTCAACGAATCTGATATGGAGGAATCGAACGATGAGCAAGTGCCCCAAAATGAAGCAAACACACCAGCAACAGCAGTAGCAGTGGAGAAAGATGCTAGCTACGAACTTGATTGCAACAGCAACATTAACATCATCAAGCGCGACACAGTCAAGCGTGAGCCGGAAAGTTCCGATGATGTTTTTTTTGTCAGCGAGCAACCAGCACGTCTGCGCAAGCGTCGCAGTTCATATATCAAAAGGGAGGAGGCTCCGCACAGCGAAACCAGTAACGAGCTGGAGCTGTGTACACCTTGCCGCCTGTTAGGGCAGGCCGATCTGCTGAATCCGCCACACGTCTCCATTGAGGAGCTGAATTGCCTGCTGGGCTACTCATGGCAGCAGCACCGCACCTGGCTAAAATATGATGTGCGCAAGTACATGTCCAAGCATTGGAGCGAACGCGATTCGGCTCTTGTAAAAAGCACACTTTTCACAAACGACATTCTTGGCCTTTCGGACATTACGCATAGTATTAAAACATCTAAGTATAAGCACTTGTCCGAGTTCCTTATTGACCTGCTTGACCTGCAGCACAACATTGGTTTGTTCTTTGGCACCAAGTGCGAGGAGTATAATGCAACCAAGTGGCTGCTGCGCGACATCACTCACGACATTCGGGAAATACGTCGCTGCTCTGACTGCTATCGTTATTCCAACGAGGCTAACCGCTCCACATTTTGGTTTGCCAAGCCCTGCACGCAGCGTCACGAGTTGGTTTACGCCAAACAGCACGGATATCGACACTGGCCAGCCAAGGTGAGCATATTGCAAGCATAGAATAACAAATACTTAATTGAAATTACTTTATTCAACGCATTAATGTGTAACCCAAAACCTTTCGATAGTGATAGTTAAAAATATCGATAGTACTGTCGATAAATTTTAATGACCCGCATTCTGAAATAATAAAACAAACCCAACAGTTATGCAATGTATTCAATTCAAGATGTTTTTTGTGTTAGTTGGTGCAAATGACACCATTGATATATCGCAGGCAAGTGAAAAGAACTAAAAATTTGCGATATTTTGCAATTGAAATCATAAAATAACACGTACTTCCTATATCTTTATTAGAAATACTGAAAAATTATAGGCTTATACTTTCATTACGTTATCACAACGAATATTTGATTATAAAAACTCAATGTTTTTAATTGAGGTATGTTAATATTGTACAAATAAAATATTTTGTGTGTGATGTGTTTCGTGTTTGGTAACTTATGTATATTCAATTTTTTTTAAATCTGACCAAATCGTCATAAAATTGGCTTGGCATGAGTATTTAGAAAAAATCTTTGATGAGTTTGTTTTAATACGAGTCTTACTTGCCAGGTTATACGCGTTATCACCAAGAAGAGCAGCATATACGACGTACGATTTTTTGGTGGCACCCATTCACGTGCACTCATCTCGGCCCGTGATATTCTGCCGATAGATGCCGATAATTCAAATCTCTATAGCAAGAGCAAAATGTCGCGCACCTTTAATGCTGCAAAGCGAGAGCTCAACTGTCATATGATGTTACTTCACCAACCAATGTATTTGTTTAAATTCGGTGCTGATCCTCGCGAGACTGAGAATGTCATCAACCGTGCGCTACCCCATTGCATGGAGGCGGCTGAAGTGATCGCTTCCATTAAACGTCCGCGAGCAGTCACGCCAGCTGGGGCTAAGAAACGCAAAACTACAGCAGCAGTGACTACTGCCCTGTTGCCCACGCGGGTACAACCGAGGCGTAGGTGTTCATTATATCAAAGACCGGAGGTGCTGCAGGACATCACATGGCAAATGACTGCTAGTGTGGCATCCTCGCCAATATTCGAAGAACCTGAAAGCCTGAGGCAGGAAGTTTTTACCTTAACTGAGGAACTTACTCGTACCAAGGCTGAGTTGGATATCACAAAAGAGAAACTGAAAGCGGTAAAACGCAAGAGGTGGTGTCAGCATTGCCTGGAGGAGGCGGAATTTGATTGCTGCTTTACTGCCTCTTACTGCAGCGATTACTGCAAACGACGCGATAAGCGACGTCACCAAGGAATGTGCAGCCTGCACACTTAATTTTTATTCATACACTGTATATAGTTTATATATATTATGAAAAAGAGATATATTTTGTATAAAAAAACTTTTTAAAGTGTGAACTGAAGAAATAAATAATAACGTTGCAGTCGGAAGTTTCCGAATGCAGACTGTTTTCAGTGTGATACATTTTGATTATATTTTGTAAGATTTGCAGACTACGTGTATAAGTTTTGGTGACTGGTTATATCTATGTGGAAGATATAGACTTTTGATAAATTGCAGTAGAGATCTCGACACTTTATACATTAAAATTATATACTAACATGTGTACGCAGTTTGGTTGCTCAAGCCTGATATGAACACACGGACAGATATTGGAGAAACCTAATATTCTCGATTTTCCTTGGAGAATAGAGTATCAAAAAAGATTTCTTTGTAATCGAATGAACATTTTAATCACTTTAAATACGTTTTCTAATTTGTTTCGACAGCTGGATTTGTTAATGGTTTTGAATTTGCGGGCATTGATATGGTGCTTGGTCAGAAAGTAATAATGTATTTCCATTTGTACATTTATATAAAACATTAACTTATTTATCCGTATTAAAAGCAGAACGCATTGAACGTCTTATCTGAAAGAAATCTAAATCCCGTTTTCGCTTGTTTACTATAATGTTACTATCCACCTTATGTCGATTTAGTTTCCCATGTGTACTGTGCGACTCTTAATCATCTAAGAATGAATTTACATTGAAAACACAATTGGAGTGCTAAAATTTTGTACGTATTGAACATACATAAACATATATGCATACGTATTGTACATATGCATGTATAAATATACATTGGGCAGTACCGAAAAATCTGTCGAAAAAGTGTGAAGAACAGAAAAGTTGATAGTTAAATATAAAAATATCTTGATGCTTACATTTGTTTAATTTATTCATTATCATGAAGATTAGAAATTGCAACCAAACTGAATCCTACGGTAAGTTTATATTCATGATAACTACTGAAAACTTCGTTGTGAAAATGAGCTTTTTGCATTCAGTATTGGCACCAATAGGATGAGAGGTTTTATTTAGTTGGGTAATTCTTTAGTATAACGGCCCCATATGGTATTAGTCTTAAATAACGCATCTAAAAATTAGAAAGCAAATTCCGGCGGTGGAGCAAGACTATTGCCGAAATAATGAGTCCATTATGCAGTCTTTATATGGGACCGCTATACTAAAGAATTACCTTTTAAAATCTCTTTGAATCATACATTTAGATCATATATCCACCATCACTCGATTTGTACAATAATACGGAGCCCACAAACTAATCATTATCATATAGTAGTATACATACACTTGCCAGATAAACTAAGCGTACAAGCTCAATGCAGTACTTTGACTGACAAAAAATAATAAAAACAATATCATAAATACCAATATTATTTTTTGTACGCATAGTTTTTTTGGCAAGTGTATGTAGCTTTTTGATTGTAACGTAAAATTACCTATTAAACTGTATTGTACGCTTATAACTACAGAATTCTAATTGTTAGATATCATAATCATAAATGTTGGAGAATATAGCAACAGTAATTTTAATTTGTTTAGTCATTTTAATAAAAATGGCGCTGTCTTAAAAAAAAATGCTTTTTGTACCTAGCAAAATTTATGAGCTGCATATGTTCCTTAAGAACAGAAGCGGCAACGCCGCCAATAGGTGGCAACGCCAATTGTATACTCATCAGTTGTTATTCAACGGCTAAGCTTTGCGGTTGGGTTTGTTTTCGGTGCGCGCCGCGTTTGACAGTATTTGTTTTCAATCGCGTGTTATTTTTGTTATGTCTGTATGTACATATGTGAACTTTGGGCATAAATTGTAAGAAGCATTGACAGCGAATAAGGGCAATACGCTGTAACAACAAATTTCACATAAATGTGATTATTTGAAAAATCGATTGCAGTGACGTCGTTGATTAGCAACATTAATAACAAAATGCCTCTTGGAACTTTTGATACCTGGGATGCGGTGGTACTGGCGAGCATTTTAACAATCTCGGCACTGATAGGCATCTACTATCGCTACACAGGCGGTAAGCAGAAGACCACTAAGGAGTATCTCATGGCCGATCAGAGCATGACAACGTTTCCAGTGTCCTTCAGCCTGATGGCCAGTTTCATGTCCGCCATTTCGTTGATGGGCGTCTCTAATGAAGCCTATCAGTATGGCACGCTATTTGGGATAATAAACATCGCATATTTACTAAGCACACCGATTGCCGCCAATGTATTTCTGCCTGTGTTCTATCGGATGCGTACGACGAGCGTTTATGAGTATCTGGAGCGTCGCTTTGGACATGCCACGCGTCTTGCCGCCTCCATAGCTTTCACATTGCAGATGATACTCTATATGGGCATTGCTCTCTATGCGCCAGCCCTGGCACTGGAGGCAGTCACCGGCATTCCAAGAGGTACGGCCATACTGGTCCTGGGCCTGGTATGCACCTTCTATTCCACACTGGGTGGCCTTAAGGCTGTGCTCATCACGGATGTCTTTCAATCGTTCCTGATGTTTGCCGCCATTTTCGCTGCAATTGGCGTTTCAGCCATTAAGGCTGGTGGTCTAGGCGCCATTTGGGAAGTGGCCAGGGAACATGGACGCGTACAATTTGTGGAATTTTCGTTGGATCCAACAGTCCGGCACACCTGGTGGTCACTGATAATTGGCGGTATGGTCACATATCTATCGCTCTATGGCGTTAATCAAACGCAGGTGCAGCGACTTTTGAGCGTACATAACTTAAGGAGCGCACAGTCAGCCCTTTGGTGGAACCTACCCATTCTGGGACTACTTAGCTTTAGCACCATCTTCAGCGGCCTGGCAATCTTTTATTACTATCGAGAGTGCGATCCGTTGATTGATGGCCGCATCAAATCACGGGACCAACTTATGCCGCTTTTTGCAGTGGATACCATGGGTGAGCTAAATTGATTCACGAATGTAATTTATTAGTTAATTACTTTAAAGCACAAACATAGAAGTTAAAATGTAACGTCCGCAACGGAGGATTATATGTACTTAATTTATTTTCTTAGAAAATCCCAAAATCATTGTGTGCTAATTGCAGGTCAATATCCTGGATTGTGTGGTCTCTTTGTTTCGGGAATTTTCTCGGCCAGCCTATCTACAATATCCTCAGCAGTTACCTCGCTTTCGGCTGTCACACTGGAGGACTACTTGAAGCCACTGTATAAGGCAATTTTTAAGCGTACGCTAATAGACTCCAAGTCGACTCTGCCCACCAAAATAATTGCCTGCATTTATGGACTGCTCTGCATTGTATTGGCTTTTGGCGCCGGTTCCTTGGGCGGTGTCTTGCAGGCCTCGTTGACTATCTTTGGCGTTGTAGGAGGCCCGTTGCTGGGCATCTTTACGCTTGGCGTTTGCACTATGCGCACTAATCAGCGCGGCGTGCTGATGGGCTTTTTCCTGGCGCTGCTCTTCTCCTTCTGGATTGGCTTTGGTGGTCCCAAGCCGGCACCAATACCGCTATCCTTTAACACCACAGGCTGTGAGTTGACAAACGTGACCCAAGTGGCACAGGCGCTGCATGTGATGACTGAGCAGAGCAGCACAACAGAACCACAATACTTTTGGCTATATCGTGTGTCCTACCTCTGGTTCTGTGTGCTGGGCTTTTTGATCACTATAATTTTTGGCTACTGTAGCAGCATTACGCTGGCGCACTTCAATCTCGCGGACAACTCTCAGATCTATTTGGATAAGTACCAGAAGCAGTTGGACTATGATCTCTTTGCGCCGTTGTTCTCACGTCGCTGGCGACGTCAGATGGAAAAAGAGACGCAGGCAACCTACGACGAATCACTAACGAAGCTAACGCAGCCAGCTGCACCCATATAATAAGTCAAATCAAATTTTATTTATTTATACTGTTAAATGACATATGTAGTATATAGTAGGTTTATCTAGGCGACACAGTCTGTGCCCAGCCGCAGCCATGGCCCGGCACAGATTGGGTCTTACCTGTGGCTTTACTTACCAAAAGCAACTGTTTTAGCAGTTGTTGTACCAATAAGGTGGATATCGATGTGACCTATTTGTATACCTGTGTATGGCTAATCAACTGCTAAGGGCGCACATGAACGTCTTCCATTTTATACTAATTGTTAACTAGCAAATGTTTAATATGTACAAGGTTATTTACCTCATAGGCATAACTCTCTGATATTTAGTGGGTATGTATATGTAAAGCATGAAGTTCTTTGCTTCATATTTGCCACAAATTAGAATTAGCTCTGGGAGTATACAATAATTATGGAATTGCATTAGATTGACAGCCAAAATATCTACTGCAAGAGGTCAATGGAATTTTATTAACTTTTTTATAGATTATAATGTTATACAATGAAATATGTCAACTTTGTTTTAAACACAGACCATACCTAAGTTTATATTAAGGCATTTGAGTTCTATCATATCAAATTCAGATGCTCGTATTATAACATAAAAACCTCTCATTCAAATATTAGAAATACATACTATTTACAAAAATGTTTACAAGTGTGTGCGAGAATTTATTAGCCTTGCACTGCGCACTACTGGTTAACTATTTATATACATAAATACAGACATAGATATACAATTCAGTCTGTGTGTGCATTAAGACGCAACAAATCAATGAACAACATAATGCTTAAGTAATCAAAAAACTATATTATATTTACTGTAATGTATGTACTTATACTCGTATGTATAGCAACACTTGCTGACCATTAAAAATTGTTGCATTTGAAAAGTAATTTTCCTGTTGGAGACTGTCAGGTGTTTTAGGCAAATATAAAATCAAATGGCCATGAAATTAAAAATATATATGTATGTATATATATATATGTATAAATATTAACTATAATATGAGTACAAATATTGATAAGCTAATTTGACGCAATCAGCATTAGTTGCGCGCTGCTTCCCTCCATGATTTGACTAAAAACAATCAATGAGTAATTAAATTCCATAACTTTTCACGTATATAACATATCCCATAAGTTAAAACGTCATGTCTGGTGCAAAGTGCCATTCTAGCGCTGACTGCAACATTTGTTTTAAATTGTAGCGGTCAAAGGCTAACTTTTGAATTGTTTTGTCCAAGAATATTTATAAATTGGCTGGGACAACAAATAATTGAACTTGTTAATTTTAATGGTCTAGATTTTTATGTGTTTGTCAGTCGCAGATATGTGGAAAGCTTTATCGAACTTGAAGTTCAAGGCACCTCTATACTTTGTTGACATACATATTTATGAGGCGAAAACAAAACCATAAGAACCCGAAACGAAAGGGCAAAGTCGAAGATTTGCTTACACATACACCTTCAATATTTATTATTTTATACATGTGCTGCTTTCAATAGATAGAAGAAGCCCTAGCTTATACAACTTTGCCATATTCTGTATAGTTTACTTGAATTTAATTTCATCATTCACATTCACACGTATATGAGTGTAGGTTGCAAGATTTACAGAGAACTTACGCTCATGTATGTGTGAAGCGAGCGACAAGTTCTCAAAAATACTTGCAAAATGTACATACATACATATGTACATATATAGTTTTCAACTACACCCTACTTATCAGTAGGAATACCTCGATTAGCGTATACTTGATGTGAACTTCACCTTTTTGGTGACTCATCAATTGCCTGAAATAGTATGGATTCATTCTGTATTCTGATATTTGGCAAAATCCATAAAGATATCCTCGAGCGTCGTCTGACTTATCGAGTAGTGCTTTATTTGCAATGCGTGACGATTCTCTTCCATGTATCTAAATATCTTGGACCACTTTATGTCTTTATCAGGTATACCAATTGTCATCAGGCCACGATAGACATATTTTTCTCTATATTTAAGGAAATATTGATAGATCATATCGAAAATACAGTCATTTACATACATACGTGACTTGGCTACTGGGAAAATCGGCTTTAAACTTTCTTTCCACATGCCGTATTAAGTTGGAATAATTTTCTTCGTTGTTCTTTTTGTAGGTCTCACTTATATAGCTGATCTCTGTACTTAAATCCGTTGTTCTCCCCTTTGTTAATGGCATTTTCGCTGATCCCGTTGATCTTTGTGATCTTGTTGATGTTCTTGGTGGACTTGATGATGGTTTTGAGGTTACTGATGATCTTGGCGTTGTTGATCCTCTTGACGTTGTAGATTGTCTCGGCAACGACGGATGCAACTTGCTCTTTCTTTTCCTAATGTTAGCCTGTGTCGCTTTCTCAGTTGGAGGGATATCCTCTAGAAGAGTCGTTCTCGACACGATTGAGCCTAAAAGGAATAGAAACGAAACGTTACGTTCGTCGTGTTAACCAAACAAAAAAAAGAGAATTTTGTTCATTAATCCTTGTGGCACGCTTAATTATTTGATAGGTAACACACAAATAATAAATGTATCAAACAAAATATGTAGTAAGCATTAGGTATGATATATCATTGATCACAACTCTGTTATGAATGTGATTGTCGTAATTTCGAAAGTGTTTAGTTTAATTTATACTTATGCTACTTTTGTAGACGATAGTTTAATTTATACTTATGCTACTTTTGTAGAGCAAAGTGTTTATCAACGTGTACACCTAACTGGCAGCCAGTTAAAATATATATGAAGTTCACTAGACATTGAGAAAGTTGCTCTTATTGAGTGAATTTCACTTACCTTGTCTTGTGTAAATTGATGAATTTGGGCTCGGGCTGCTGTCTTCATAATCTTCCATTAAACTGAAAACGTATTAAAATGAAAATTGTATTGCAATTTTATTTCACACTATCAGAAGCTTACTTTTTATATTCAACCAGTTCCGCTTTGGTAGCCACTTGAATTTTGATTGAGATGCCCTTATTAAAGCGAGCCTTCAGATGCTGCACCGTGCCCATGCAACGCAACTGGCCATCGACCATAATGGCCACGCAGGAGCAAATCGCTCTACACTCATCTACACAGTACGTTGTGACCAGCAATGACCAGCCCAATTCGCGCATGTTCTTCAAGACCAGCCAGATCTCCTGCTTGGCACTCATGTCAACGCCCGAAGTGGGTTCATCCAGGCACACCAGCGATGGGGCTAGCACCGCCATGGCAATGTTCAGCTTCCTTTTGGTGCCAGTGCTGTAGTGTTTTGTTTTTTGATCGAGATGATCGGTGAGCACAAAGCTCTTGGCTAGATAGGCAACCATATCATTGATGTAACTTTTCCTGAGGCCACGTATCAGGCAGGCAAATCTTAACATTTCGCGTCCAGTCATGTAAGTCACAATCGTATTATTTTGGGGACAATAGCCCATGTGCTTAAAGCATCGTCGCAAGTCAGTTTTAACGCTATGTCCCTTCACATAAATGTTGCCCTTGGAAATCTTTCGATTGCCCACGATCATATTAACAGTGCTTGACTTTCCAGCGCCATTCAGGCCTAGCAATCCGAAGCATTCATATCTGCAAAAAATAGATATAAGTGTAAGATTCTTAAATTGCTAAGACCTGTTCACACTATCTCAATTTTCCGTGCAAACAGTGCTGTGCCTTTTTTCTTGGATTTGTGACAATTTTACTGGCAACTTTTTGCATAACCCTGTACACTAAAAATTCTGTCTTTTTCCGCTAAAACTAAAAACATTCATCACTTCTCTGCGCATTAGATTTTCAGATTCAAGTTGAAAGATATTTTACCAAAAATATTATTTAGTGTGAACAGTTCTTTAGCTTAGGTTAAACTCACGGGCTGATCTTTAGAGATAAACAGTTGACTGCCACACGATCATTGAACTTTTTTCTGGCACAATGACAAACCAGACCATACGCATTAAGTTGATCTTTGTTTTCGACTATTAGATCGACTTCTCTCCGCGCATCTTGTACGTCTCTATCCTCGTCTTGAATAAGGCAAACGTTTTGATGGCGCCCTGCGTAATAATTTAGAAATGTTGAATGGTTTCTAAGTCGAACTAATCGCATCCAAACCAAACTTGATCGCATAGCCCAAGGCAGGCAGCTTGCTAGTCAGCAGCAACAATCCGAAATATATTATCCCACTGATAAAGATATAGCATAATTGAAGCCAGATATCGATCGGTTGTGCATCTGAAAGACGAAAGATCAATGTCATTAATTCTGATGATATTGTAATGGACAGATATAATGGAGTATACTTTACTGCAGCATCTTTTACTACTTAAACTGCAGTAAGATCCAATTTGCAGCTTTTCGCAACTGCCCAATTGCAGGCCGTACTGTAAAGAAATCATGCTGCCACAGTAGAGGGCATAGTGTGGCAGTACCAAAAACATCTTATGGAATACCTTGTAGCCATGTTCCTTATGGTGTGGATATATAGCGATAGCCACAAACACTGTAATAATATAATACGGAAGAAAGTCAATATATGTAATTATTAATTTCTTTTAAGATTAAGAATTCTTAACAATATAATAAGTTTTTAACTATGTTTGCAGGCTACCCCAACTATAGGTGGCAATCCATCGGTTATAATTGTTGAAAGCATCGATATTATCAATAAATTAGTTATGTTTTAATAAAAAAAAAGAACAAGTACGAACGTTGCAGTCGGAAGTTCCCACCTCTTTGCAGTCGTTATATAATTCTTATATTGCGGTAGCGGAAAGGGGGGTGGCAATAAAATTGTGCGAGATATAACTTGTGCAGCGGGTGGGAATGGGGAAGGGACCTTAACACTTGATCAGATAACGGTGTAACCAAGAAACAAGTGTAAAAAATTGGAAAATGATCAATAGTGTCATCAGCATTTTTTGCCCTATTTACACCCAGAAAAATAAATGCCATCAAATTCGGAAAATCGTTCTGTAATAAAAGCCAGAATTAATGTGGTTTTATAGAAATAATTCTTAAATTTAGAAACAAATAAGGTTAGCTGTCTTTGACTTCAAAAGTATGGCGACTATCTGCATTTTAGGGCATTTATTTTCTCGAAAATGGATAAAAGTCCTTCCACCTTTCGACGACCTCTGACGCTCACGCATGTGTATGATCATCTTATCATATCTTTCTCACAAATATTTGGCTAGATTCACCGAATCCTTTTGTGATTACCACTTTGAGAGGTGAGACCAAACCCTTTCGACTGTATATATGACGTCGACTGCTTCAGAATACGTATTTAAATTTTTTTTTAAATAAGAAGAATAGCCTCTAAAAATGGTATATAGGTAAGTGGTGTAGTTATTACCGGTTGCGCAGTATATGACCAGCACATAGGACATGCCAATGCCGGGCTCCTTGCAAAAGAGGGACAACAGGTAGGTAAAAATCAATGCACAAATGCCAAAGAGTAATAGTAAAAACAGCAACCACTTCAGGACTGCAACAGGTTGCGACCCAAGTGACAAAATCAAAGAGAATACCATCAGCAAAAATAATAAATAGTCCCAAAGCAAATGGGACAGCCAGTAACTCCAAATACTGATGCCGCTGATGAGCTGCTGATGTTTAATCTGTGAAATTCTCTCCTGAATGGGCAGCAGGACGAATGCGGCAACGGCCAAGGACAGATACATTGAGACAAAAGTGGCACGTTTCATGGCACCGGCTGAATTGTCCTTTGTAAAAACTGAAGCATCTGAGTCGGGACGCGGCTTGTTGATAACTTCAATGTTCATATCTCCAAGAGCATGACCCAAGGCATTGTACAATAGGCCGAGTGACACTGTCGCTCCGTGCTCCAATCGACGATTAAACCAGGTTTTGAAAGCTTCCTTGGTAAATGTAGCTGCTGCCACAAAGGTTTTCTCAAAACCTTCCACGTGTAAATCGATATTTTCCAATATAAAGTCCTCAACGGTCACATTCTCTATAATACGTAGTGTGGCGCCTGCTGACATGGCCGTGCGATCATATGCATTTGCAATATCCTGGCTCTCCTTTCCAGTCAGACCTTCGCTTTCTAACCTCCGTATCACCATCGCGCCGGGATACGAACGCAGGTCGTAGGGCTCTATCGCAAATGTGATCGGTCTTTCGTTCATATAATTCATAAGCCAAATCAGAAATGTTGCCAACAAAGGCAACAAAATGATGAACCCAAACAGATATGGATGGTGTTTTGTATATAGAATCTTTTTTATCAACAGTCCTTGCCAGTTATTCAAGCATCTCTTCATTGGACGGTGCTCGTCATTGTCATCTATTCTAAAAACCCTTGCTGTAATGGAGGAAAAAGATAAAGAGGATGCGTAATTAAACATAATCGCCTACGGTGGACGTAACAATGAATTCTAATACATATGTACACACGACGAGTATATACTCCGCGACTCAACTCCGCGGGCAACAACCTAACTAATTGCAAGAAAGATTACTTTGTAACCTTTTTTTAACCAAAAATAAATAAGAAAACAAGACAGGTAAGTATAAGCCTTCCAACACATCTTAGTCACCCTCACATACACACATTTGCATCAAGCAGTTCAGCAGAACAAGCAAGTGGCGACTGCACTACTGCTTTCCCCCGCTATGCAGTTCTATAAATAGTTGTTTGAATAACTTTTGTACCCAATCGAATTGAAATTAGTACAATTGATTGAGTGATCCAAGAATCTATATCACAACAAGTAAGAATGTTATAGTCGAGTACAAAACGCCCTGTACCCAAATCAAAAACTTTCGATCGCATCTTCGTACAGTTACACATATACACACACATACACAAGGACGCACACACACGAGCGACATTATCCAATCGACTTGAAATTTAAACAGTAGATTAAGAGTGACCAAAGTATTATACATGCCAAATCCTAAAGTTATATCTATAAAATTGATGGTGTTAAACGTTTTTTATCGAATTGCGGTGGAACGGGGGGAGATATCTCAAATTAGAAACAAACTTGATCTGCGTATGGCATTCCAAATTTGGTGTCTCTAGCTCTTAATTGCTGAGATCGACGCGTTTATACAGACGGACGGACGGACGGACAGACAGACGGACATGGCCAAATCTAAATCTCTTTTGATACTGATAAAAAATATATATACTTTATAGGGTCGGAGATGTCTCCTTCTGCCTGTTACATACATTTGCACAGATTTAGTACTCACTTTTTACCCATTTTATGGGTACAGGGAATACAAATTTGGAAAAATCTACCCCTCATGTGGTATTCTACACTAGCAAATATTAAAGGGAGTGCTAACTCATTTGAAAAGTGATGTAACTACTGACCTTTATTGTTTATTATCCGAACGGCCTCACACTTATTTTAAGTGATCTACAAAAATATCGTTCGACATGCATACTTGTTCGTATGAGAATCAATAAAATCAGTTTCAGGTGAGTTTAGAGTAATTAGATGAATTAATTTCACACCAAAATAAATGTTGAGAAATAGATTTTTCTCGGACTCTACCTCTTACTATAGTATATAGTATATACTCGTATAGCTTACCGTACCAAACGTGCTTATTTGATACATATATAATATATTTACCATTAAATGGTGTCGATCCCCGATTATGGATATGTCTAACTCGATCAGCGCCGATCTTCACAACAGTCTCACCCAGAGTTGGTGCACTGACCCAATAGCTAGACAGATTCAATTTAGCGATTCTACCTTCTAGTGCAATAAACACGTTGTGAAATTTGTATGTGAGATGCATGGGCAGTCGGTAGGTTATATTTGAACCCACAACGCTCTCCAAATGTATGGTCTTCATGTGACGGTTCAAAAACGTTGTGACTTCATTAACATCGCAATCTTCCTTCATTTCACAGACCTGTACGTAGGTCATATCTGTATATAGCTTATTAGAATAAAATAATCTCTATTGTGGCTCACCAGACGATAACCAGGGCCTAGATTTCTTATTAGAAACTCCGATGTTCCATAACCCAATAGCCGACCATCGCACATGATGGCTATGCGATCGCCCAGCACCTCCGCTGATTCCATGACATGCGTATTCAACAATATGCAACGTCCAGCCTTCTCCATGCGCAGTAGATTCCACACATCCCGACGAGCCGATGGATCCAGATTAGCGCTAGGCTCATCGCAAAGCACCACCTATAAATGTAGCCATGCTTAGTCGAACAGATCAGATGCTTAGAAATTCTCACCTTAGTGTTAGCACACAGGGCACAGCAGATGGAGAGTTTGCGTTGCATGTCAATGGTGAGATACTTGACTTTTATGTATGCCTTGTCCGTCAGATTCATTTTCTCCAAATAGCTCTGTGCCTCTGCCTTGGCTTCCCAGCGGCTATAACCCTTTAACCGGCTGAAAAATACAATGTGCCAATGTGCGCTTAACTCCTCGAAGAGTACATTATGTTGTGGGCAGATGCAGAGCGATCTGCGCGCCTGTTGTGGCGATATGCCCATATCGTAACCATTGACGACAACTCTACCGGAGGTGGGTAAGCACATGCCGGCGATCATCATGAATGTAATTGTCTTGCCGGCGCCATTGTGTCCGAGCAGAACAGTTATCTCATCCTCATAGAATTTAAGACTGAAATTGTGCACTACTTCGTTTTCACCAAAGGACTTGTGCAAATCCTGCGCCTCTACAATTACCGGCTTATTATGATGTACTTCTTCAAACGCAAGTATACTATGATGACGCCAAGGGGTGGGATTAAACCCCTCCTCAGCTGTACCGCCAGCCGTTGCACGCGGCCGCTCCCAAGGGCACCAAAAATCGCGCTTAAATGGAAAATACCATTTTCGGGGCACCCCAAATTCGCCCGGATTCATCTGATCCGCATATAAGCAGATGATCATGCGCACAACGTTGGTGAGCATCAGAAGCAGTAATGTGCTACCAATGCTCATTTTGTCGTCAGGATGACTACTCTTAAACATATTGTGCCAGTCGGCTCCCACATCTCGAATCTCATAGCCGAGGAGTTGGATAAATATAAAAGGCATTGCGCTGTTCATGCATGAGCACATGACTACAGTCTTCAGCGTACTGGGAGCACTTCCGCTTAGTAGATATGGCAAAAAGCTTATAATGTGCATAAGACATAGGGAAATCACTGCCAATACGGTACTGTTCACGAAGGCGGTGATCACAAATGTGAAAGATACCAGGGTGAATAGATAAATGATAAATATAAGCAGGAGCACCCAAATGCTGCTGGAAGGGCACAAGTACCATTTCATCATGATCACAACTGCCAACGCCGGTATGGCAAACAGTAAATAGGTGACAATGAACCACGACATCCAATTCAATCCAACTGAAAGTCCCATCATTCGCATCATCTCTCGTAACTGTCTTTGTTTCTCTGCAACAATTTTCTATAACGGATTTCAGGTTGCCCCAGCGGGAGGAATATGGTGTCAATATCAAATACATACATATGTAATATTTAGAGTTGGCCGTTGCAAATATGATTATATTACACATTTAAATAACATATAATCGTATAAATATATAAAAATAACAGTTTGCAAATGACTTACCTGGGCAATTATTAAAGATGGGGCCAAAAAGATGAAAGGGAAAAGCATTATAAGCATCTTATAAGACTCTATCAAATAATAATAAACCTTATGCGCTTTCTCGGGGAACGGCTGCAAATAAACTTGAGAGAAATGGGCGCTACTATTTTTCGACCTCAATAATGCCTCGCTTAGCCGTGCTTGTACCTGCAGAAAGCCCTCAGCTTCATAGATGTTTAGGGCCGGCTCCTCGACCGTTCGTTTAAATAATTGACTAGGCCATGTGGCATGCCGTTGCTTTCGCAGATGTAATGGAAAACGCAATGCGACTTTAACCGAAGAAGGTAGACTGATGATATTTCTCATGTGATCTTCAAACTCAATTCCCACAAAGGCATCTTTAATCTTGAGCGCCTCTTCCATATCAGCTGCATACAAATAGCCTTCGGTGTGTATTGATGTTTTCAAATTCCATATTGTTTCCTTTACGATATCTCCAAGAACGGGGTTGATTGGCGAATAAAAAATTGAACTAAGGAGGAATTAGGGTCACCGGGCTAATAACCATGCATACATACATACGATTCAGGGGGAATTGTGGAGTTGGATAGCTCTACCAATGGATATTTAGTTTCAGGAAGATTCGTCGGTCCCTTAGCGTTTACAATTTGATCAATTTGAGAATATAGAAACAATAATATGGGAGCCAAAATGATAACTGCTGTACTACAGGGATTAGCCAGTTGCACACTTGTGTTCTTGCAAATCAGCAGCCATAGTTTGCTGAGGCAACTATCATGAAATGAAGGACCCAGAAAAGTCGATGATGACATTGTAATTTTGTTAGTCGTTAGTGTTTACATACATTTGAAGTGTAAAGCAAGGAGTAGTGCGCGTTTTTACATTTTACCAGCTGGCTGATGACCAATTTTACATCCAGCTCAAAACAAGGCCAAAATCTGTTTTGTTTTTTAAAGCGAATATACATGTACACAGTTGACTAAACTATTGGCTTTTCGTAATAACTTTACTATACGTTTAACCAGAATCGTTACAGATTTGTAAAATTGCGATGCTCGCGAATTTTTTATCTTGATTCTAAATCAAATATTGACCCGGTAATAAACTGGTAGTTATCACAAATTCGTGTATGACATAATCATGACCATGCTTACCTTTTGATCACATTATTCTGAGTTGATATTGTTAAGAGTTTCGAAATAACGTTTTAGTTAGTCAAGCTTAAATGTTCTGCCCTTGAGTCATTGATATCAAGTTTTTTTTATAAGAAATTTCTCACGTATCGTCTGTTTTCCAAGTATGTTTCAATCCTTACTTTATTGTTGAGGTTTCATAGATTTATAGCACTTGCAATCAAGCTTGAGCTAACCATTTTACAAAGCCTGATAGAAAGACCGACCTACATATGTATTTATGTTCATACAAATTTTAGGAGCTGACTTTCTTCACAATTTTAATTCAAGCATACAGTTTATAATATTTATATTTAGTATATTAAATATAAATGTACATGTATGCATATAAATTCATTTATATGATACAAAAATTACTAAAGCACAAAATGCCGCTTGCGATTGTACAAAAATGACTTAATTTAAACTGTGTTCGCGATGGCAGCCATATATCATTTAAAATTTATATTGGGAATAAAAGCGATTCGAAACATAATTTCATTTGAGTACGGAAACCCCAAATTGAAAAATTATGAGCATAATAAATAGGTAATCGGAAAAAAGCTATTATATACCGTAAATTTAATACAAGCCCTTAAGAATGATAAACGCGTAAACAAATTCACCTTTCAATATAAGTTATTCCGATAAAAATATCCATCAAGCGAAAAACCTTGCTGTAACTATTTCCTTTTAAGTTAATGGAAGAATAAACTATGCACATATATACTCTTGTAGCTTTTAGTAGGAAATGTATTTCCAATTATTCATTTTACACGGAAATTAGTAAACTCCACTAAACACTTTCCTTTGCCACTGCACAGAAAACATATTTGCTTCCAGTTTTTTTTGTGTTTTATATATTTGTTTTTGTTTTCTTATTTGGGTTGATGTTATAGTAGAATCATAAGCAATAACAGCTCCATCCAGAAGACAAATACGACTTCAGGATCCGCAAGCTTACTTCTTCTTGGACACACCAACGGTGCGACCACGACGACCGGTGGTCTTGGTGTGCTGGCCACGGACGCGGAGGCCCCAGTAGTGGCGGAGACCGCGGTGGGAGCGGATCTTCTTCAAGCGCTCCAAATCGTCACGGAGCTTGGAATCCAAATTGGACGAAGTCAGCTGCGAGTATTTGCCATCGATGATATCCTTTTGTCTGTTAAGGAACCAGTTCGGCACCTTGTACTGCAGCGGGTTTGAGATGATGGTGACAACCTTGTCAACCTACCGAAATCAAAATGTAAACAATCACATAAATATCATGTCATTATACGGGGATCAAGTTGACTATATTTACCTCCTCCTCAGTGCATTCACCAGCACGCTTGGTAAGATCCACATCTGCCTTCTTCAGCACAATGTTGGAGTAGCGACGACCCACACCCTTGATGGCGGTCATGGCGATGCCAACTTTGCGCTTGCCATCGATGTTCGTATTCATGATACGAAGAATGTGTTGGAACTTCTCTGGGATGACGAGCGACTGCAAGCAAAGCGAACAATTTCTATATAAAGTCCATTGGTATCGAAAAACAACACATAAACAACAAAATCAGAAATTGCATTTCCGTTAAGAATTACAAGTGAATTTAAGCCATATATACACCATTTAAGTGCTGCAGTTTGTCTCTTAGGTGTACATATTGGCATGCATTTGGGTATTTAGCTTCTTTCGGTTGATTTTGTTGTTTGATTAACTAGATATTTGACGATTTCTACGTGGACGCACCATTTTGCCCTGTTTAAGCGACAAATATTCAGTCGAAAAAGAAAGCGGATGTGCTGCTTCTTGCCACTTTTGACATTGACAGTTCGAAAAGCAGTGCTGGAGAACGCCCTAATAATTGGTGCTGCTAATACACAGGGCTGTATTTACATGTGGCAGCGCTGATGCAAGTGCCGTTATGGCTAAGCAATTTCAGTTTTTAAAGATGACAACTAGACATATGAATGGTAAATAATAAGCATTGTTTACCGCCTTTGTTTAATATGTGACAAAATTTGCAGCACTTGGTTGTGTTGGCCAGAATGATGTTGTGTCATTGCGCATCATATGCACTATGTCGCGCAATCATCAGTATAATTTGGAAGAGTTGGACAACTACGGTAATACAGCATTGCTAAAAGCTTGCTACATGGGAAGGCTTGAGTGCGCTCGTACATTGCTGGAGTTCGGAGCAGACATTTACGCCATTAATTACTTTGGACAGAATGCTCTGACCTTGGCTACCTATGCCGGTCATAAGCAGTTAGTGCTGGAATTGCTAAGTCGCCGCACATACCAGGACTTTAATCTGTCGTCCCTAATACCAGCCATTTGCGTGGCGGCCATGCAACAGCACAAAACTTTAGAGGATTATTTTGAGCGCCTTGATCAAATGGGTGGACAAGATTTGCAGACAGTGCATGGTAGGCAAACTGAATGCATTTGTTAATTATCAAATAAATACGAGTATATTTATTGTAGGTCTTAAGGTGAAGGACTTGCGTCAAATGGTAAATGCAAAATTAGAAAAGGAACTAACGCAGTCTTTACATACAACAATCATAAATATCTTGGATTGATTATTTTTCATTGTAGTATAAAAATAGTCTGTATGTATCCTCTATATCTTTATTAAAATATCATTTAAACTTGTAATTTCAATTATGTACCAGGGCGGCATTTACCAAAACACTTGCCAACACTTAATACTAAAATTGAGCAACACTCTCATAGCGCCAAATTGACAGCTGTCTCGCGCCAAAACGCTAGTTTTGCCGCGGCAAAGGTTCATTTTATGGTCAACCCGGCAACACGAAGCACGACGCGCTTTTCACGTTAGCAATTACTGCATTCCAGAAAACAATACAAGTTAAATAGCAACTATGTTTGAGGCACGTCTGGGTCAAGCAACCATACTCAAGAAAATTCTAGATGCCATCAAGGATTTGCTTAATGAAGGTACCTTCGATTGCAGCGATTCAGGAATACAGGTAAGTAATCCATGTGTGTAAGCCACGCTTCAGATATTTAAAACCGGTGAATGCTCTGTTTACAGCTTCAGGCCATGGACAACTCCCATGTGTCGCTGGTTTCACTGACGCTAAGATCTGATGGATTTGATAAGTTTCGCTGTGATCGTAATCTTTCTATGGGCATGAATCTGGGCAGCATGGCAAAAATACTGAAGTGCGCCAACAATGAGGATAATGTTACCATGAAAGCACAGGATAATGCCGACACAGTTACTATAATGTTCGAGTCGGCTAACCAGGAAAAGGTCTCGGACTACGAAATGAAGCTGATGAATCTCGATCAGGAGCACTTGGGCATTCCAGAAACGGACTATTCGTGTGTGGTGCGCATGCCGGCAATGGAGTTTGCGCGTATCTGTCGCGATTTGGCCCAGTTCAGTGAATCCGTTGTCATTTGCTGTACAAAAGAAGGTGTGAAATTCTCCGCCAGCGGCGATGTTGGCACTGCCAATATTAAGTTGGCGCAAACCGGCTCCGTTGACAAAGAGGATGAAGCCGTCATCATTGACATGCAAGAGCCGGTCACGCTCACATTCGCCTGTCGCTACCTGAACTCCTTTACCAAGGCAACGCCGCTATCCACACAAGTGCAGTTGTCTATGTGCGCCGATGTACCATTGGTGGTTGAGTATGCCATCAAAGATCTTGGCCACATACGCTACTACCTGGCGCCGAAGATCGAAGATAACGAAACATAGGGTCTCATATACTTGGATCGTATTCATATTAACATACCCGTACATATATCGCATAATTTTCCCGCATACGACATACTAATTATTAAGATTTTACAAAGCAGCATTCAGCCAATAAATAAATACAAAGTCTATTTGTTGTTGTTTATATGGCAATAACCATTTAATAACATAATATAACACTGGGTACAGTTAAGGTGAAGATAGTTGGCATATGGTTAAAACTAAAAAGAAATTCGAGTTTATATATGTTCACTTAGCTCAGAAGTTTGTGCCTTTCAATAAGGTTTGTCCTACTGCACATACGCCAGTTGAAGTTGTATCCAAAGAGCGTCGTTAGTCCATAATGTCCAGAGCTTAAGCTAAATACATATATAAATATAGGTATAAGATACATTTAAGTACTCGTTCATAGCAGGCACATATCCGAAAGTTCGCATGAGCGTTGAGAGTACATGAGCTTAGTATATATATTATAGAGCGTGTTTACACGCTCTGAATACTTGAACAATTGGCTTGATTAATGAAGAAGCTTTAGCTTAACTATTATAGTAGTATATAGCTGCCATTACAAAACATATAAAGCTTAGCTAGCTGTGTTATTCATAATATAAAAGTTTATAAAAAACATTTGAGATTCCAAAAAAAGCAAGAAATGTGCCATATTAACAACATGTCGTTCTTGCATGTAACAAACTGTGTATAAATATTAATATATATATATGTATATATATAGGATCTATATAAGCAAAGTGTATATATTGTTATTAAGGCGCTGTCGATGCAGCAGAGCTTGCACTGGGACTAGAAGTCCCATTGAAGGCTTTGCTATCGTCGTTGTTCTCCGATGTCGCCTGGAGCAATGTCTGAAGCAATTTGATGCAGTGCTTGGAGCCCTCCATCGCCTCATTAGACAACTGAAAATAAAAACATGCCTGTTTATAGTTTGCCAGTGCCATTTGCCTTGCACTGTTTATTACCATCGTAAAGTTGAGAAAGCCATGTGGCAATCCCTCAAGTATCTCCAAGCTCACTTGCCGACCCAGTCGCTTCAGTTTTTTGGCAAGCATAACGCAATCATCTAGGCAAGGGTCCATGTTTAGCGTCTAAAATAAAAATAAATAAATTGGGTACTTTCAAAATCTTTTTTAAACACAAACATAAGTTTTGTGTTACGTTCTGCCATCGACTTACAAGTATTTTGGTCTCCGGCAGCTGTGACAGCCACTCGTCGCTAGCCCAATAGGGCGATAGAAACGGATCCTTGGGCACATCAAATGCAAACTCTTCACTGGGACTACGTGCAATAAGAGCATCCATATTACGCACATCCTGCTTTCCAGGTGCGCTAGTGCCGTGTATCTCATAGGATTGCGTGTACCGATTGATTATATTGCTGACGACCTCATGCAAACGACCCGGCAACGTTTCAACGGCAATAATCTCATGACCCGCTTCCACAATAATGTTTTCCTCTGAGCTACTTTTGGCGTGTTCAATTTCAAAAGGTACTTGCGCCACTGCTGTGTTCTCCTCGGTGGCCTCCATTGTGGCTGTGTCAATGAGATACTTGTCTAGATAGCTATCAATATAGGCAGCAGATGCGGCATCTTTGGGTATATCGGCTGTGATGTCAATCGGGTAATGCTCGATTGGCTGCGAGTCCTCCTCGAAGGACACACAAGAGCTGTTGTCGCTGTCATGACTGCTGGGCAAGTCAGTACGCTCCACGGTTTGGCTATGATAGGACGCACTGGCAAAGGTATCACTGCTCTCATCCTCATCCATGTGGTTGAGCGGCGCTTCCTCCAGTGGCGTCAGCGGACTTTTAGCCGTCGAGGTGCGTCGACTTGAATTGATGCTGGGTGTTGCCCTCTCTGTATCCACAGTGAGTGTCTGTGCGTTGCGAATGTGCTCTAGCTGTTCCACATGTTTGGCATTCTCCTGGAGCATTTCATTGCTCGGCGCAGCGTAGGCGCGAAGACAACGCATCATGAATCCAAAAGGCAGCAGTGGATCCATCAGGCACAGCAGGCGGGCCGGACTGGGCACAAAGCTAACCAGCGTGGGGCAATACGCCAGAAACAAACCATCAGGCACCCGCACACCCTGCTCAATACACTTGAGAGCCAAGCCAATGGAGAGATTCGCGCCCGCTGAGTCACCGGCACATATCACCCGCTCCGCTGTCGTTCCCAGCAGCTGGGCATTGTTCAGCAGCCAGCAGTAGGCATAGTAGACTTCCTGCAATGCGCGAGGAAACGGCGCCTCTGGAGCTAGGCTGTAATCCACTGACAGTATGGGCACATCCAGTGCTACAGCCCAGTCGCGCAAATATAACTCGTGCGACTTTGAAGACTGCGCCACAAAGCCGCCGCCGTGGCAGTGAAACAGAATGGATTTAGACGCTGCTGAAGGTCGACGCCAGCCTCGATAGCGACCCTCTCCGATCATGCCAGTGCGTCGCTTGGCGCTGAGTAGACGCACAGAGACGGGCAGGCCGGGTCCCAGATGAGCACTGGGCACGGGTATATCCACAAACTGCAACTCAGCCTCGGAACCGTTTGGGTTGTGTTTGACACGCGCTGGCAGGCGGAGCGGCTCGGCGGGCAACTCAATTATGCGATTCACTTTAATGGTGCTTCCCACAATGCTGGGCAGCTTGTGCATTAGCTCCGATTCGGCTAGAAACCAGAAAGACTTGCAGAAATCAATTTTCGCATTTTGCGAAATGTTCACAATACGTCTGGCGCGTAACTCGGGATTCATAAGATATTTTCCGCTAGACCATAGGCTGCGTGTCGTCTTCAGCAAGGAGCTGCTGCCATTATCCGCATGCGAGTAGTACGTCTCTGAGTAGCTGGCCATGCCAATGCCCAGAAAACGCAGCACACCGCGTATGGAGTCGCCATACTGAAATCCCAAGCAGCGCCCATAGAAACAATACTGATTGATGGTGTCCCCCAGCTCGAATAGCTGCTCTGCGGTATGCCGCCCGCTGGCAAACAGATCGCCTGTATTCGTTGACCACTGTCGCAATATCAGCAGATACTGCAGGCAGGTGCACAGGGAGCAGAGCAGCTGGGAGCACGCCTCCACCTCCTTCATGTATAGCTTCTTGCGAAAAAAGAGAGTGGCTCGTGTGGCCAGCAGCTGCTTGCAAATCCTGCTGCCGTGTGAGACGCACGCGTTGGTGACGTACACAAAGCTGCGATAGCCATTGCCTGGCGTACAGTCATCAAAGTCATACTCATGCGCAAATGCCTCGATTTGCAGCACCAATCGGTTGGCCAGCACTATGAAATCCTGCCAGGCAATGTGTGCGGCGTGCAAGCGTTGTCCATACTCTGTATGATCCTTAGCAAAGTAGGCGGCATGTTCCCGGCAATCCCCGTAAAGTTTGTGGTAGGCGGGCTGCAAATCGGCGGGTATTGGGGTGGGCGTGGGAGTTTTAGTAGGTTGGGCTGTGTGTGCTGACGTCACTTTTCCATTGACCTCATCATTCGTCTGCGCCAGTTTAAGATTATCCTCAAAGTGGGCGTTCGTTTTTTGGGGGCGGCTGGCAAGCTCCGATGTTGGTGCAGCAATCATTGCAGTGCTGGAAAGTGGGGAAAGGGGTTATTATAATATATTTTGTTATATTATTTATATTTATTCACTAAGTTATTTTAAAGGCAATCAGAGTGCCGAAATCTCAATGTCTTATATTCATCGCTTTAGCCATTGTTACAATATTATTAAAGTGTACAGAGCTGTTTCAAATACTTTTTTTTTCGGTTTTACGTTCCCGTTTTCAAATTATATTTTTACATTTCCGAAAGTATGTTGGTATAGATAGCTCTTCAGTCTTCTGTTTAGGATTAAAGCCAGGTATCTGGCATTGTTGTCTTCGCGGATTGCATTGAATGCGTGGGTCGCAATACCTTTTAGAAAGTGCCTTCTGAATGGACAAGAGGGTTGAAAAGGTTACCATAGCCAAGATTCGATATCTTTCACTTTAAGGAACAATAGCAATTGTTTGGCCGACTGTCCGAAAACCTAAAGAAATATACGTGATGCATCTAGAAACTTTAATGAGGACAAATCAAGTTCACAGACAGTTGCGGTGCGGTCAATCCCAATATGCCAATTCTGGATAGACCCTTATTTTGCAAGATTACAAAAACTTTCACTTCACAACTACGCACTACGCATCACAAACTTTTGAATCAATGGCGCTTGTTAAATTTGGTGACTTAAATCGAATACAATCTAACTTACAGCTGGTACGCGAGTTGCTGCTGATTTATTCCATTGTTTACAAAAGCATTTTATATAAAACTAGTCTAATTAAGGAGACTTAAAAGCGGCCGTGTATGTTATTTAGTATTAGTGTTGGCTAAAAGTAGTTGAGTTGAGCTGACCGGGCTCAATTGTTCATTTAATGAGTCAGGTCATTGCTCATTTGGTTCAGTTTTACGTGTCTGCGTTTCGTGATAAACAATATAGTATGTAATTTATGTTAACAGGCGTAACGTTATATCCGGCTTAAATAAACAGCAAAACTGAGCAATAACAATTTTAAAGAATCAGTTTTGACTCAGCTGATTGGTTCAAGTTCTAGTTATTGGCATTGCATTTTCCAGCACTAGTTTGCTATCGATATTCTGTTGTAATATCACATCCCTATTAGCAGCTATTTTCGAATTCAAGTCTCATTCGTCCAAAGATTGAAATTAATTATTGATAGATTGATTATTATGGTTCACTATTTACATATTGTTTCACCAAATTATATAAGAAATATGTAAAACGAAATGCAGTAAAACTAACATTTCGCTGTTAATAACATTAGCATCATGTTAAGTAGTAGCATTTCGCAAGAACTAGCATTCTCTCTGTGTTCAAATGACTCGAATGAACGATACGATTTAGTTCAATTCGTTCATTATGAGAATTAGTTAATTTGAACTAAATCTGAACGATTCGGTACAAGTTTAGTGTGTTATAATATTTAGTCAAATATTTTAGTACATAATGTGTGTGTTGTAGGCAGAATAGAGTTCAGAATTATGAGTGTAAGCATTGTGCAGTACTATGGTGAGCAGAGGGGCAAATGTGGATACTGTACCGGAACGAATAGCTGCCAATCGCACGGTAAGAACCCAGAAAAATAAAAAAAAACAAAACAAGTGCAAGTGCAATGTACTCTTTGCTCTAACCCCTTCTCGTTTGTGTGTATGCGTCATACAGGTATGCATGCGTATCTTTTGTCCTGCAAAGACTACCAGGAGCTGATCGATCGCGGCTGGCGCCGTTGCGGCAATTACTGCTATAAGCCGCAAAACGATGTCACCTGCTGCCCCTCCTACACCATCAAGTGCGATGCGTTGCAGTTTAAGCTGACCAAGTCCAACAAGCGCGTATTGCGCCGGATGAACAAGTTTTTGCGCGATGGCAAACGGGAGCCTAGTGAGTCGAAGAACAACGTTAGCAACGCCGATGACGTCGGTGTTGGCGATGGGGTTAATGCAAGCGAATGTCAGCCTCAACTGCCTGATAAGAAGCCATCAGACATTGATGTGGAACGAGTTGAAGCATTGGCTCAAGCACAGGCCGATCAAGAGAAAAGCCCTGTCAAAGCATTGAATGCAGAGGCAGGCAATGGGGATCAATCTGCTTCCTCTCTGGCATCCACAAAATGTGAGCGTGACCTTTGCTCTGTTCAACATTCATTTAATTATTGATTTATCCAACTCGAGCAGCTGCAGCCTCCAACTCGAATCCGCCGCGCAAAAAGGCCAAACAAATGCGTCTGGAGCGTAGACAGGCAAAGATGGGCGACTCGCTTGAGCAGCTGCCGGCTAAGCCGATGACACAGGAGAAGAGCCTGCGAGATTTTCTGCATTCACCGACCGCCACAGACAAGCATCAGTTGAAGGTTTGTATGCAATGATACAGTCTGCTCAAAGTGACACTAGCACAGCCATATAAAGCAATTAAGCCAGTATCTTGTGGTCAACTAATTGAGATGTTGCCAACCAATGCACACTAAATTGTATATGTGGTATAAATATTTTTCTTTCTCGTTAAGATAAGAAAGCCACCACAACCTTGTACTTAAGATAACTATAACGAACTTTGTCCTTTGTAAGAAAACAGGCCTAAGCAAGATTATTTGAATTCACAGAATACAAATAATGTCGTTCAAAGCTCGAGATATTTTGCAGCAACAGCAAAAATAAAATTGTGTATACAGAAATAAGAGCAAAATAATACACTATATATACATTCCTTGCTTATCTCGAGCTACATACTGGCTTAAAGCTTAATGTTATGCGAGTGTCTTCATCATATTATAAATTACAACCGTTTGCAGAACGTAGCTGGTGTGTTACATTTTAATCATGTATATATTGTATAGATTGTTTTGTGTTACTGTCTGCGTGTATCCTTGAGTCCCTTTATGTACACACATCGTATTTGTGCTATTTGTTGCAGATCGTTTTGGTCGCTGCCTCAGATACACAGCGCACTTGTGACGATGCAGTACACGCATTGTATCGCAAATATCAATTAGTCATACACAATGATAACCCCGCACGCCTAACACTAGCTAGTATGCAGCGGTTTTTGGTTAAATCACCCCTAAAGGTAAATATCAATGATCTCTTTTGTTTTATAAATTTTCCTTCAGCTGCGTTTGGTGCACGTCCATGGTGAGGAATTTATGCGCACGATACCGCAAAGCTATGAACTGTATAAGAAGTATCAGACTAACATACACAATGATCCGCCCAGACATCAGAAAGCCTACCAGGAACATCTGCAGCAAACGCCCATGAAGGTTCCTAATATAATTAATAGAAAATTTTAGCACAACCATATATCTTTTTCATTTAACAAGCGAAAACAATTCATAATAATCTCATTTCTGGCAGCACCAAACATCAGCCATTGGCCCGACCATGGGCTATGGATCTTTTCATCAACAATACTGGCTGGACGATAAGTTGATTGCTGTCGGCGTCATTGACATATTGCCTGGCTCAGTCAGCTCTGTCTACTTTTTTTACGATCCCGACTACAGTTTTCTATCCCTGGGCACTTATGGGTCATTGAGGTAAGTTTAGAGTGCTGTATTTTGTCATTAGAACAGAAACCGCAACCACGGGATTATTTATAAATTTGTGACTACAAATTTACAGATTTTGATACCATTCTTGGGTTTTTAAAAAGTTCTAATAAAAACTGATTTGAGAATTTTAGGATTTTTGTCTACCTTGACACTTTGTAAAATGAGATGTGTTCAAAGTTGATTGGTTGCTCTAGTTTCAAGGGTGCGGAAGGAAATTGTGTTCAGACGGACGGACATTTCACAAACCCAATGCACTAATTTTCATAATTTAATTTTTTAAACCTAGTATAAAAATATATTAAGTTGTAACCGATTTTGTAATTTTGAGAATTTTTTTGACTTTAATACCACATACAAATAGTACATCAATATTAAACAAATTGAGCATTTGGTTTAATATTCTGAGAAATTAAGTAAATCTCAAGAAATTAGTTTCTGAGCAAAAAAGATTTAATATTTAATGCTTAACGAGTAATTATTAAAATATTACTTTGATTTATAATGATTAATATAATTTTAGGGAAATTGATTTGGTGCAGACGTTGGCCGAGAGTGTGCCCGCCTTGAAATATTACTACATGGGCTTTTACATACACACATGTCCTAAAATGCGCTACAAGGGAAAATTATCTGCCTCCTATTTGCTGTGCCCAGAAACTTACGTTTGGCTGCCCTTAACTGATGGTAAAATATAAATGCCTTTTAGCTATAATCGTATATATATAATAATTTGCTTGTTTTTTATGGTAGTTATACGCGCTAAACTTGATGCGCAAAAATATCAGCGCCTGAATCCGGACGACACAGCTAAGGATGAGAATGAGTTTTTGAATCAGCATTTAAACGATGTAAAACTTCTGCTTGATGCCCAAACATGCGCCACTTACTCGCAGGTAAACACCTTGTGCTGCTGCATATAATACTTTGATTATAAAGACTTTCTTTTTGGCACAGCTCATCGGTGGTGTTGGCGATCGTGATATGATTCTTGAGTACGGCGAACTTGTGGGAAAAGTCTGTGCTCATAACATGCTGTACGTGAACATGTCTTGAAATATAAATTCAAAAATTCAGCTTTATGCATATACCACTCAATTAAGCCTTAGCTAAGTAGTTAAAATTGTGTCATTCAATTAAAACTGTTTATTCTCTGTTGAGCCTAGTAAATTTATATTTACCAATGTGTTTTTAAATTCAGCTTTATTAAATTACAAATAATGCAAGAAAGTGTTAAGTATAACAAGAATAAAACCGTTTTAATCAATTATAATGCGCTAATAATCTTTTAGTTACATATGATATCAAAAATATTTGTGATAACACGACCGCAACTCAAATGATTAACTGTTATCACACAACATCGCTGTTTATCTTCAACGGGCAGCTAAATGCATCAATAAAATTAATTGTCTGACAACACATTCGCTCTATTCGAGAAGCTGCTGCTAAGTAGTCACGAGCATTTGTATTACTTTGCTGTACTAACTAGAATATTCAGCATGATTACTTGTTATAGGCAAGACGCTGGATAGGGAGCTGACATGTGCGAGCACTTGAAGTTAGGATTTGTAGCACCCTCGATGACATTTGAATGCTTTTGATTGCTGCAGCCGAACTGGCCGACTGGCGGATACACTAGTACAAGTTTATACCCAGTGGAGTATGTACCCAGAAGGAATATGTTGGGATTGTACAATGTCCGTCTACCTTATTGTCCGCATAGATCGACTTGGCTATTGGTAAATATAACCATAAAGATTTATGGTATCTGCGGAGAATTTCCGGACTGGCAACAAGTTCGGGTAGCTAAACCATTTTGGATGCCTGTACCCATAAAATGGGTAAAAAGGGGGTACTAAATCTGTGCAAATGTATGTTACAGGCAGAACGAGACATCTCCGACCCTATAAAGTATATATATTCTTGATCAGTATTAAAGTATAAACACGTCGATCGCAGCAACTATAAGAGCTAGAGACACCAAATTTGGAATGTAGGTTCCTGTATACCCTACGTAGATCAAGTTTTTTTTACAATTTCACATATCTTCCCCGCAAGTCGATAAAACGCTTTATACCAACCATTTTAAAGATATAGCTTTGGAATTTGGCTTGTATAATACCTTACAAACACGAAAGTCATTCACGAAAAAAGATTCAGTGCTGCTGCGCGGGAGGCAAGAAGTAGAACAGCCATTACTAAAAATGCCTCGCTTGCGCTGTCGCTTGTGTGTGTGCGTCTTTGTCTATGTGTATGTGTAAGTGTACGAAGATGCGATCGAAAATTTTTGACCTGGATACAGGTAGTTTTGTAGCCGAGTGTACTCGACTATAGCATTCTCACTTGTTTTTTTTGGTAATTTAGCTTAGAAAAAGTATAACTGACCAAATGACAAAAACTACAAATCTGTTATAAAAATATGTTACTTTTCAAAGCGTCTTTATAAAGAGTATCGTTGGTAGAGTAGCAAATAGTCGCGGCCTTGTTAATTGTTGTTCTTATGAGATGTAGATAAAAGAGAAGAGCAAATTTATATGGTCACAAGAAGGCAGATGATAAGATCTGTATTGTACGGAGCAGAACAATTGAAATGTAGTCAAATCTCCAATACACTGTTAATTCACAAAAGTAACAAATAAAATGACGCTAATATAGCATTTTATCGCTTACCTGCCATTTTGTCAGAATTTGTCAAGTGCGCTAATTAAACAAAATATTTTACGTACAAACGGAGCGCTGACTTTCTGCACTAAACGTGCTGTTATTTTTATTAATATACCCAGCACTAATAAAAATGAGGCAAATGGGTTTAATATACTTTATGAGATGAGTCAGGAGGGTTTATGACAAGTGAAAAAGTCCTCTCTATCCCTTTAAAGTTAAGAAAACCTGTTAAAGGATGGATTTCGTCAAGTCTATCAGACTCTATCAGAGCTAGGGAATCTTCATTTGGTATGCAGGTTGTCAATTGTTATATCACGTTTTTGTTGCCAATCTTGTGGTTCAATCTCGTTGCCCCGCTAATTAATAAAAATTAATACCATCTACAGATTTTGGGATTTTTTGGTACAAGTTTAGTTAAGTAGCTACAGTCTACATAAGCTACTGGGTATCTTTGAGTCATGAAGACTCGAATGGATCAATTGTATTTGATTTTATTTTTAACTTTTTATGCACATGCTAAAAATATGCATAGCTTAATATATAAGCTTAAATAAATAATCAAAACACGAGTGTGCCAGGTTGGTTGATGGATTCGGTAAGCACGGACTTGACTAGCAAAAAAATTCATATTTTTATGTTTGGCTTATATGTTTATAAAGTAGTTTTTCCAATTAATACATTCGGTATTTCGGTTGTTTGTCATTGTACTTGTTGGCACTCAATTTAGCACGAATTTGTTAATTTATGTATGAGGTATTTACGGTCAGTGGTTCAACGGGTTAACTGGCAAGAAGAAATAAATTAATCTTTTGTTTCTCCTTGGGTTCTTGTTCATAATCAGGTAGTTCTTAGTTATGTTCGGTGGCGCCTCACGAAATTTGCAATGACTCCATAAAGTATTTATATTCTTCATTCTCATCAACAGCCGAATCGATCAAGCCAATGACCATATTTCTGTTAAAGCTATCTTGATAAAACTTTGCTCTGATGTTTCTTTGCCGCAGGAAGCACATACGATTATGTCGCAACTAGCCGAATCGGATAGCTATATCATAAAACGGTCGAAAATTTAATTGTTGTATGAAAATATATTTGTTGTTTTAGATATTTCGCTTCCCATTATCCAAATCATATATAAATAGTATATACTATGTCATAATCGTCTTTGTTTCCCAAACTAACTCTCCTAAACCTAAACCAATAAATTTTGTTAAAAATAGGTCGCAAGTGAGTTACATAATAAACTATTTTAATATTCCAGATATCTTTACCAATAGTTACTAATTTCGAGTTTTTTTATATCAAAATATTATGCATAATCAGTTACGCGGAACCCAGAATGGAGTTTTTATATAAAAAGCTTGGCATGTAATGTAAGATGAATTTATGATTTTTTCACATTTGGGGTGTTAAAACGGTTAAACAGGTTAAATGGTGAGAATATTTAAATTAACCTATGATTGTTGTGAGGCTTTTTAGCGGTTGGGGTTAGCTTGATTCATTTTGGTAACATTTAGGCCATATATTTTGTTGTTGTTGAAGGATAAATTTGTATAATTTTTAACCCGTTAATCAGTAATTCAGTTGGATTAAAGTGACTTGGAAGTACAAATATATCCAAATTAATAAGACAGGATTGATTTGTAACTGACGATAGGGTATTAAGCATGCAACGAGTACATGCTGTTACTGGGTATTTGGTAGTCGAGCACTGTCGCCTTTTGCAGTTTTACTGCCTTTTTGTTTTTCTTAACTTGTAATGCACATGCAAAGCATAACCTAAAATAAATAAACAGAAGATACTGTATCTGTGTGCCTTGTTGTTTGATTAATTCGGAAAATAAGGACTGATTGACTGATTGATACTAATGTTTTTCTGAATGCTTTGTATGTTTCTAATGCAGTAATGTCAATCAATATTTTTTTGCTAATTCGGTTATTTGTCATTGCCTTTATTGGCATTCAAGTTAGCACGAATTTGTGAGTTTCTGTGCACATTCAAAAATTTCTCGGCTTGCAATAATCGCACGCGATTTTAGCTGTGACGCGCTGTCAGAGCGAGAGAGAAAAAAGCTGTGAGCAGAGCGTCAATCTCGAAACCGCCAACCGCCAACAGTCAACAACAATTTAAACAATTTTTAACCGTTTTTTTGCGCTGCGTTGTCGCTGCTCGAGGTTTTGCTTAAAAACGTCGTCGACTCGGGGGTACATAAGTAAGTTAAGTATATATGCCATTGGCAGTTGGCGATTTGGCTTCATTCGTTTCGCGGCGTTCTCAGCTGTAGCTACAGTTCCCAATCCCGCTCCCGCTACCCCCACTTCCCGCACAGCCTGTGGCAGATCGGGCGCTAGCCGCGTACCCAAAATGTGAGTGTGCGTGTGTGTGTGTTGTGTGTATTGGTATTTTTGAAACAAATCCTAATGGGAAAGTACCGATTTTGAAATCGTTGCGGAAAAACTAAAAACTCAAAAAAACAAACCCAAAATTTTGTGCAGTCATGGAAAAATTTCTTGCATGATATTAAGTTGTATGGCAAAGTGTGCCAAGCGAAACGATAAAGTGAATATCATTATGTGTATTGGATCGTACGATTGTGCAGTGTTTAATCAGTTATGAAATTGGTCAAACGTAAATTCTCAAATAGATATAGCCAGCAAATAACACTCTGGAGATTTTCAGATCTTAGCATCCTCTGATTCACTTGTAGGACACTGCGTCTAGTGTAGAAACTTTCTCGCTGCGATATTTTACATGTTTTTTCATGTTTACAAACTATGTTTTTATGTTAATTGGGTTAAAATATGCATTTTAGTAGTTATAAATTGAAATGGTAACTGGTTTGGTTGTTGGGCCCGTGTTAATGAGTCTCACAAAATGCACACCAATATTCATAATGATCCAAATTAATTAGGGTTATATTCTGCACGTTGAGTTTTATTGCTGGATTCGGGAAGTTTCAATGAATATTTTTGTGTTATACAATCAGATTAAAGTTTACAAAAGTAAACTTAAAATTTGTAGGTTTTTGTTAACTTTGAAGAAGTTTTGAGTTGTTTTTGTATAAGTTTCTTTTGTTTATCTATTTATCTAATTTTTGAAGTGCAATTTTTCGCACTGATTTTGCATTTATTGAGCTGCTAATTATTATATGACTAATTATTTGTACTACTTATGTATATTATATGCTTCACATTTTTGTGTGCCATGTAATTGCGGGTCGTGCAAATGAGTATATATATTATTTTTGTTTTTATCGAGTTACTTTCGAAAGTTAATTAACGTGCAAAAATGCAATTTCTGTGGGAATCAGTGCAAAATTGTAATAGCTCAGTTCGATTTGGGTGCTGAGAACATACTATAAACAAAAACAAACCAATGAATGAATAAATAACTGCCACTAACTGGTAGAGCACATTACATATTTCAAATTAACTTGAGTTACGGTTCATTGCCATTGAATTAGTTTGCAGAACTCAACGGCAAAACAAAACAAAACAAACAAAACAGTCAGATAGCCCCATACAAAACTGACAAAAACTGAACTGTTTAACGTATTTCAAAAGCCAAGCCAATAAATAAAAATAAAATGAAATGAAAAAAAAGCGTAGAAAGAGATACAAACTAGCAAACCATGTCAATTGTGAGCTCATGTCTTATGTAAATGCTTCCAGCACGCGTGCTATGGGTATATAATATGTATATACATATATACATAGATATATATATATATATATATATGTTTGTACCAACATACATCGTTATGTGCATGCTGATAGGTAACGGTTTAATTGTGCTAGTATGTGGAATCAGGAATGGCCCAGATCATACATTTATATCGTGATATCGCAGCCCCCTGGACTTTTCTCGATTATTACTACTATGCTATTCAGATAATAGGATAATACTCGTAAATCAAATCATTATAGATCCATAAACTGTGACCATTGCATTTGGAGTCCAACAAAAGGTTCAATTTTTTACGGCTAATTGACGATTAACGTAACTATAATGAGAATCATTTAGCAACTGCCTGTTTATCGCACGACCATGCGCTATATAATCATATATTTTACAATTACGATTTTTTCTTTGCCCTCGCCATATAATGCCATAAATTTTGTAGTTGATTCTATAAAGTCAGCGCAGGCAATGGCGTTGATAAAGCGCCACGCTCCCGATTAGAGACGCATACAAAAAGTTAATTAGTAGCAGTCTCTTCACCTGATGATACTACCTAGTATTACTCTGTTAGTTCGTCTGTTCTCGTACTCCTATTTATACTACGAGTATGTCTTGTTTCATTCGGAACATGATAATTTCCGTACTTTCAGCGAATTATACTTTGAGATGGCTATAAGTGTGGTTTCTACCCGCGTATAATTCTCCCGGCTTCGGGTGATTTGATAGGGTTTTGAAGTAGCTAATTGCACTCAGGTAGAATGTATATGAGTAAAAAAATGCGGAAAAAATCAATTGTAACGACTTGAAACATTCAATATATACCTTAAAAACATTATTGTTGCTTTAAAATATGCCATGCGGTTCCTCAATTTCAATTTAAATTTCCCAAGCGGTTCCTCAATTTCATTATTAACATTCAATACAAATTAAAATTTTTAATTATCTCTATACTCGAAAAAGTACTCACAAATTTGAACGGATGTTGATTACAAATTTTAGGGCCAGAATTTGCTTTTGTCTTATTGCAAAGTGCTTACTTTTAGAATGACGTTTAAAATAAGCTTTTAGGATATCAACACAAAAATCAACACTCAGTACTCATGTGCGTTAATCAGGCTATCGCGCTGGGTTTAATTTAATTAAGTATACATATCATATTTTTATCGTGATGTAAAACTTTTCGGATGTTCTACAACGGATATCAGACTCAAAGGTTATTTAGTGTTTTTGCTTATTTAATCCAATTAAAATAATCGTTCTTTTCACGTTAATTTTTTTTTTTGTTGCCATGGGATATCTTTAATCGGATATCTTTAATGTTAATTCTATTTTGGAGGTATGGCCTTTTTACGAGTTTATCGCCTAAAATTACGGCACTTGATAACGCACGTCACGTATTGAGTGTCTATGAATAAGATATACTTATAAGATATTCTCAGATATAGGTAAATATATACTTAACTGCCGGTCGAGTTAATACACCTACAAAAAGTACATAGAGCTTAGCTACACGCAATTTATTTATTGAGTTTTTCTTTTTTTTATACCCTAGCAGAGGGTATTATAATGTTGTCTCGAACGAAGAAGAAGACGTTTCCGACTCAACAAAGTATATATATTCTGAATCAGCATGAATAGTCGAGTCGATATAGCGATGTCTGTCTGTCCGTCTGTTTCTATGCGAAATAGTCCATCGGTTTTGAAACTATCGTAATGAAACTTGGCACAGACCTTTCTTTTTGCTGCAGGCAGTACATATGTCGGAACCGGATGGAGCAGACCACTATAACATATAGCTACCATAGGAATGATCGGTCGACAACTATGTTTATGTATGAAAAACTTTTTTGTTTATAAATGTATCTTCCCCAAACTTTCCCAAACAGAGGCTCTAAAGAGTTTATACAATTGACCAAATTTGGTCAAAATCTGACCACTATACTAATATATCAATCTTTTTGTTTATACAAATATGTCATCCGAACTAAGTGAGTATAATAAAACTATAGTTCAAATAGTTTAGTTTAGAAACAGATAAAAATTAAGTTTTGTATAAAATTATTTCCTGCTAGGGTATATAGCTTCGGTACTCCGAAGATAACCGTTCTTTCTTGTTTTTTTTTTTTGCCTTCGGACTGCAATAATTTGATAACTAGGTATAATAGGGCTATATAGTTTATAAGTCTGGTTGCTATAACTTTCGATTTTGCATTTTGTTTTATTTTATTTGCTTTGGGTTTCATCCGTTCATTGAATACTATGAAAAACCCAAATCGATTGCTTATCACAGCAAATAAAAATAATGGTTTATGGCGTTATTAGGAGCCATGTTTGTTGTTCTTGGAACTCAAGCTGTGGCAAAATCTAAGTAATATGATATTTTGTATGACAAAAACAAAAAAAAAACACTTTTTAATCGAGTTGAATGATTTAAGACATGTTGCAATCTTCGGGCTGAAAAGAGCTTATAGTTACTAGAAGCGGTCAATGAAAATCGTAAATTTTCTTTGTGTATGACTGAGATTTGTCGCAGTTTAAGCCACTTGAAAATCCATGTAGGATGACGTGACTGGGCCATCGATTCCGTCATATAGTAAATCACGTAAGTTTCCGCCTTAAATAAGGTTTGTCAATATTTCAACACTTTCAATAAATTTCCCTTTCGTAAATTACTCACAACAGCAGTCAAAATGTGATTCGTCGACAGGCGCTAATTTCAATTTGAATCTGTTCGATGCATGAATATTCCGTAGGTACTAGAAGTTTACTCGCATACTTAACTGCCTAACTTAACCCTGTCAAATTCACGTACAAGTATATATAGACGAGGCTACTTGCCATTGGCAAACTGCATGTGCAGTTTTGTATATTGCTTTCGAACAGCTGTCCAAATTGAATCCAATATTCGATTTCGACGTGCCAAGGACGTTGATACAATAGCCGGCAAAGTGTTGCGATTGCAATCCCCAAAGCAGACTGTTTGGTGAAGCTGTTGTGTTGCACCAGTGCCTTTGATCTGAACAATTTGAAAATTTGTGTAGCGTGTTGTGGAGCAATTACCTTATCAATGGCTGCCTCAACAATGACAGCCAATGATAGCCGCCTGTATACATCAAAAACTAAATCAAAACATTTTAAAATTGCATGGCATGTTTTTGGTATTGCCATTTGTCATGTTCATAACTCAATTGGGCTTAAATGCCGCTCACGTGCGTTGCCAAAGTGCCAAGTGAGACGTGCTTATAAAATTGGATATATGATATAAGCCCCATATCGCTTAAGTGTCGGAAATGCAGGTGGTAATTGCGATTAAGTGATACGTGTAACTTTAAAAGTGATTTGAAAAGAATATTAGCATTGGAAATAGAATAAATGTTACCAAATTTCCGTAATATTCTAGAAAGAGTCCGGTTTCAAAATTTGCTTAATAGGAAGGGTATTCCCTTTGGGCAACAATTAAGATGCAATCGAACTCGCACTACAAAATTGTAATAACCCAGAATTGATCATTTTCGAGCTAAAATTTTAGATGTGTCCATAAATACTATATATCTACCAGATATCAAAAGTTGATTTATTGGCTAAACCATTTCTTCAGTCACTTTCTTCTAAATATTCCACACTTTATTTTATGCTCAATAATAACTTTTATTTATTAAATTTTTTGAAACACGACAAATTTTTGAGGTCTTACACTTGTGTGAGTGATATGTTCCCTTAAGTTAGAAGTTTTAGAACTGAGAAATGGTTTTGATTTGGAGTTCCAACTGTTTGATTTATTAACAAAGATATCCTCTTATGTATATGGGGTTTCACTTTCATTTAAGCGACATCTCAGCTGGTAATTTTACCTATAACGACTTGACTCGAGCATTCACGTTCTCAAACTCGTTAAATTTATTACCTTTGAAGTTCAAACGTTAACGATCATAATGTGAATACTCCAATAAGTGTATATTTACGTATGTACATATGTATATCTAAATGTTGAAAAATAAGAATTAATTTACACGTACTATGTACATTCAATGGAGAAAACTAATAAAAACTCTTTAAAAGTATATAATACTGGAAGTATTCACTCTAGCGTTTGTCTAAGTAAACTAGCTTTATTTGGTTGAAATGTTTTTATGTAAAGTATTTTAATGTAACAAATTATATGTTTAAGTTTATGACTTGTTCTAATAACCAACCCTGCAGTATAATTGAAAATATGTCTATAACTCATATTTTCAAATTCAATAATTCGTTATTTTTCAAACATATTTCCTAGCTTATAAAAATTATCAAATTTGAACTTAACATACAATAGTAGTAGACTCTAAATATAATAATGCTATATTTAAGAGGTATTATTTATTTCTGTAGCTACATATCTGTGTGGGGCTTAGATTATGTCGCTTAGAATAATAGGTATACTGTTTTATTGGTAAAATGTGTGGAAGTGCTGGTTTAAAAGATATTACAGTCAATTGAGGTACTTGTTGCTAAGTATTATTGCAGATATTATCTTGTACAGAGGGCTTAACAGGGATATTCCACTTAAAAGGATTAATGATTATTTCAAGATTATATTATTAGACTGACTAAAAGGTTGAAACCCGTATGACTTGACTGATTTCATATATAAACTTGCATTGGACTCTAAATTAGTAAAACCAAATATTTTCCTTTAACTAATTTGAAGTACATTAAATTGGTTTGAAATAGCCCATTCATGTCTCATAAAACACCCAGCAATTCGTTGGAAATTGCATAATTTGGAACTCAACTCGTTTAAATATGCACTGAATATTAATTGTCGTGTGTGGCAATTCTCTTGAATGAATTTCCAGCCTGAAACCTGAATCAAATATCAGCTGACATAATAATCTTCGGCAAAAACACCTCCGCATTCTCATTTTACGATGAATTACGCACTTATTTAAAGTTAATACAAATTGAGTGCAACTTCCCCAGGCGTATGAATAATAAAGTCTTTAACTGTTTCCTGTTATTGTCTTTCAGTTGACATTAACGTGCGGCACAATAACGAGAAAAACCTGCCAAAATGGCTGTTATACCCTGCTGTAAGTACACTCCCAAATGTAAAACGCTTTTTGTTTTCAGGAACAAATATAAATATATATATATATATATATATATATTTGTATATATATAAATAAACAAATAAAAATGTAAGAAAGAAACGCCGTAATGGCTCATAAATAAGTGTCACGTGGATGCTGCTCGTCAACCGAAAATGGAATCCCCGAAAAATGGAATGAGCAAATATTTATTGAAAGTTACGCATGCGCCGATCATTAGACACCTGACGGGCCCATCGAAAATTTCGATGAAGATGACAGATCTAAGATCGCCCGCTAATTGCTCAAATGGATTGCTAACAGAAATAGACAATTATAAATAAAAAACCAAAAGTGATTCGACAATATTTAATAATAAATATTTATTGTCCTCCACAGTTTATGTGCCGAAGCGCGTCAATGTGGCCATAATGTTGTTCATGATTTGTCTGATCAATTATATGATGCGGGTAAATCTATCTATCAACATTATTGCAATGGTGCAGGATCGAGACGAGAACGGTACAATAACAGAGCAACCGGATGTGCGTATACCCATAAATACCCATAAATTAAATAATTATTATAATAAGTACTGTTCCCATCCCTGATTCTTGTCGAATCATTCGGAATTTCAAAAAGCGATCAACTTTGTTGCGAATATCGACACGGAATGAAGAGAACCCGGAAACGGGAACAGTACTGTATTATATTATATTATATTATTACAACAGAAAGATATAATGAATCTTATCTATCTCCTTTTTATATACCCAGTATGGTACACGCTACGAATGGTCGCAACAGGATCAGGCTTTGCTGCTGGGTGCATACTTTTATGGTTATATGATCACCTCGCTGCCGGGTGGCACTCTGGCCGAGATGCTCGGCGGACGCAATGTTGCGGGTTACAGTGGCCTTTTGGGTGCCATATTGACCGCGCTGACACCATTGGCCGCTTCCTGGGATAAGTATGCCGTATTTACTGTGCGATTTCTGATTGGCCTGGTCACTGGCGTCATGTATCCGTGCTGTCACAATTTGGTATCTAAGTGGGCACCACCGGATGAGAAGGGCAAGTTCATAGCCTCCCTGATGGGCGGTACATTTGGCACTGTCATCACTTGGCCACTGTGCGGTCTCATCATTGAGAATCTTGGCTGGGTTTGGGCCTTTTATATGGTGGCAATCATTGTGCTTGTTGTGGTCGCACTTTGGTTCTACTTGGTGACCGATACGCCGGCCCAACACAGCAGCATAAGCATCAAGGAACGGGAGTACATTGAAAGCAGTCTGGGCGATACACTAACCAACAAGGCGGTAAGTCGACTTTATAACTTAATTCTTCAGCTGCAGAAATTATATTTAAATGCAGAACGGAATTGTAACTTTATATATGGGCTAATTATGCGTTGCGAAGATTTGAACTCATATACTTTAGGGAAATATACTAAACTTACCTAAAATAATAAATAGGTTTTAGTACTTTCAAAGGCGTGTCATTTAAAAGTATATCTTATCTGATTTCATCAAGAATATAAATGAGCGTAAAATGCCGTTGACGAAGCTGCAATAAACTGACGTCTTCAACAAATTTCGTTGAATAGAAAAGCTTTCGAAATAATACAAACAGGAATATTTGAGGATGTTAAGACTTCAAGAGAATAACTCGAACATTTCTAATTTGTTTTGACGATCGATTCTTGCAAATACTCAACACTCAGAAAAATAAATGCCCTTAAATGTAGAAAATTGCCATACTTTTGTAGGCAAAGGCAGTTAACCATATTTTTTTCAGAATTTAAGAAATATATTGCTCAAATTTAGAAATTATTTCTATTAAACAGAAATTTTTTCTGGGGTGAATTTAAATATGTGGAGATTTTCGGAAATTAATGGCATTTTTTTTCTTCTGGGGTAAGCCCTTAGAATTTTTTTAAACTGAGCAAATTTGTTACATAATCATAATAAAACGGAGTTAAGTTAATTAATATAAGTTTCTCACCTTTAAAACATGCATATTTTGGATTTTGTGCTCATTTAATTTTTAACTAAAATACGAACTAAAAAATTTAAAGCAATGTTTTCAGTTTATCCCCTTCTGACCCTTTTTTGGATAAGCTCATATATATTTTAAGTATATCATTTCAAGGCATTTTATTTTATTTAACAATTGAGTATTATATGATTTAATGTTTCTCCTTTCAGAAATGGCCTCCATACAAACAGCTTATTGTCTCCATGCCTTTCTGGGCGCTGTTGCTACTGCATTATGGCAGCATGTGGGGTCTGTTCTTCCTGTTGACGGCCACGCCCAAGTTCTTAAGCGAAGTGCTGGGCTTCAATTTGGCATCCGCCGGCTTCCTATCCAGTTTGCCGCACATTGCGCGCTTGTTTGCTGCCTTTGGATTTGGTTCTATTGCGGATTGGATTCGCCGCAAGGGCTGGTGGACCGTGACGTTTACTCGGAAGTTTTTCTGCGTGCCTTGTAAGTGAAGTGATGAAGCTCTGGACGTACCTTATGATACTCAATATATCTGTCGTTTGTTGCACAGCTCACATCTTACCAGGCGTTATGCTCATAGTATTGGCCTTCTTTGGACGCGAGCCATATGTGTGTGTGGCGATAATGACCATCTCGCTGGGCTTTAATGGTGCAGCGACTTCCTCCAATTTGGCCAACTCACAGGATCTGGCACCCAACTTTGCGGGCACCATGTACGGTATCATCAATTGCCTGGGCACCACGCCGGGCTTCTTTTCGCCTTTAATTGTGGCCTCCTTTACCGCAGAAAAGGTGCGTCTGACGACCATATGATGCCATCATAATATATATTCATTTATTTTAATGCACATTTTTTTATAGAACACCATCGATGAATGGTTCTGGATATTCATAATTGGTGCCGCCGCCTACATTGGGCCCGCCTTATTCTTCTGGATATTTGGCTCGGGAAAGATACAAAAATGGAATGAGGTGCCAACCACCGAACCGCGCGAGGATGTTGTCAATACAAAGTTGTAGTTTGTGCCTTGGCAATTTTCTGTGATGTTGTAGTACCTATGCCATATAATCGTGACGTATAGTACGTTTGTATATATGTATGTAGATGCGCTTTTGAGTGCAGAAATAGCGAGTCCTATTAAAGTTAAAGCTGTATATTTATTGTTGTAAATCATATTGTTTTTATTACGTGCCCTGAAAATATTCATGTGGATTGTGAATTCACTGTCTTTTTATCTAAAATTGAATGTTTTTACCTGTAATTTTTAAATAAATAAGACATTACTACTGTGTTTAAAATCAATTTTTCAAACTTTTTGTGTTTTTATATGAAGCTGCCATCCTAGTCAAGTTCTTTGCTCCCGCTTTGCTTCAACGCCCTTATGCTTAATAACCATTAAAACCTGTTGTAGTATTACATAGACAAAAAACAACAGTGTCGTCAACGACCTAAGTTGTTTTTTTTTTTGTGGAAACACTCGAACTGGTTGCGGTCTTTGCAAACGTTAATTTTGCGCATTCGAGCAAAACCCCCAAATTTGACACAATAATTAGTTAAATGTTAATCAAAATGCAGAACTGCAAACCTTGCTGTTTTTTGTTGATATTAAATTAACATCACGACCGTGAGCCTATGAAGCAACCATGTCAAGATAGCTTTCTAAAAATACAAATTGAAAAATTGCGTTGTGCAAAAATTGTTTCCAAATATTTGATAGGTATCTGAATGATGCCGCCACCGCATATACGTTTTATTTTCGCGGCTACACATTTGTAAACAGACTGTTTGTGCTTTGTACTATTTACCTACATAATTAGTACAAAAACTTTTTATTACTAGTATGTACATAAATATATTTATTTATTGGACTTGTAAATTTATATGAAATTACATAATGAAAGCTTAGTCGCTACCTTCACTTGGGGAACAAAGGCATCTGAATGTTTGCTTGTTTCTTTTGTTTAACTTTTTTCTGTTTTTTGTTGTTAAATTTGAAATTTGAAATCATATAATCAGCGCCAAACTATCGATTACAAAGAGCACAGTCAGTGTTATCAAAAAGTAAAATGCCAATGTCGGTCACACTGCATGTAGAAACTGTCCATTTTGAGTATAACATTAATGCAAACATTAACATTTCTCACTACTTAACAGCTGTTAGAACCAAAATAGAGTTCTTGAATATACTTATTTTGTGTTGCAGCATTAATTACTTCTTATCAATTCAACAAAATAATTCTTTTCGGTTTGTTGAACGAGCAAGAAGAATGTTTAGGAAAGATAATCGCTCGTTGTTAATAACATTACAGCAATATGTTAAACTGTGAACGACTTTGGTTCATTTGACTCGAATGAACGATCCGAATGAGAGAGGCATGCGCTCTCCATTTTGCCCAAGAATTTTATGTGTGTCTGTGCGTGTGTGAACACGCAAGATAGGGCAACTGTGCTTGTTGTCGATTTTTAGTAAACTTTATAAATTAAGCGCAGAAAAACGCGGCAGCGCACATTACTTTATAATTTAGAACAATAACAACCTTAAAATGGCCGAAGTGGAAGCTGTACAAATAATTGCGGAGTCATTGAAGCAACAGGTAAGCTAAATACAAGCCGCTCCGTCCCTCAACTTTTACCTCTCGTCTTTTATGAAATGCACTTTATGCATGCAAAGTTGGGAAAGTAAAGAATAATGGCAGAACGTTCAACTGTAGATTTAACGGTGCCTGTTGCCCCTTGCCTGCTTATCTTTTTGCCAACTGTTTGTTGTACAAAGTTCAAAAGTACTCAAAGTAGCCTAGCATTGTTATTGCCTGCTTTTGTTTCTTACGGTTGTTGTTGTTTTTCTTTCTTGTTGTTGTTGCTAGCCGGTGGCTCTTAATGGCGATATAGATACGAGCGGATCTTGATACAGTTCTTGATACAGTTCCAATGTTCCAAAGGTGTTAAAACATGGCCCAGCAGTAAATCACACGAGTTTCGCAGCTGATTAAAATCAATAAGCAGATGCACAGAGGCCCCAAAATGAATTTGTATTGTAAATTACCCAATTGAACTTTAAACAAATTATTTTACAACTTTTATGGTTCTATATGTGTGTGTGTGAATAACATATGTATACTAAAAGGCAGAAAACATCGGTGGCTCTATCGATAATATAAATATCTACACCCATTTTTCGCTATCGATAATATCGATAATTATCCACTTTCTTCACTATCGATGTCTTTTTACGTAAATTCACATGTGTGAAGTGATCGTAACGAGACTTAGAATGAATTTTTCATTTTTGGTTTTAATAAAACGCTTGAACCTTAAACCGTTCCTATCAAGGCCGTAACCCGGTTTTTGAACAGAACCGGTGCGAGGCCGGAATTATATCTTAATTCGAACATTGAACTCAACATGCTTTCCAAACATTCAGTCGTAACTAAGCCCAAAGCAAAACTTTTATTCTTAAATTAAAAATGTTTATATACTATATGTATACAAATTTATTGTAATTGGAAAACATATGACGTACCACGGCTTCAACCAAAGCCAAAGGTTCATTGATCTCGAAAACTGGGTTCAGGGATCGATCCCAGAAGTAAATGGCAATGGTTCAAGCCGTGAACTAAATCTCTGACAATATTAACTTGGTTTAATGTTGATAAAACGGCCGGATTAGATCCATACATCATATAGCTGACTATCAAAAATGAAAATGTATTTATATTCGTAATATTTAGAGTTATTTGCTTATCTCAAAATAACTTGCAAGTTTTATTACTATTTGTAAACTTTAAGCTAGCCAAAGTTAATCAAAATTGATTCCTATATCTAATCGCTGCTAAGGAGCGGTCGATTTAAATTAAGCTAAATATGTGCCGTATGAAGGCCTTGAATGTTTACAAAGTTAAATATGCCAAATTTGATTAGCCGCTTACATCGCCTCCGCTGATTGTGTAGATTTAAGTTAATATCAGATTTCTGTACGGTAAGCAAAGGTTTAGTCTTTGGCACGTAGAAGATAACCGGTTTTCCTGTTTATAATTACACAGTTTAAATTCTTATAAGTATAGCTGTTGCAACGCTCATTAATATGTGAATGTATTGCTTGGTTTTGCAGGGAGTGGAATATGTGTTCGGCATCATTGGCATACCCGTAATTGAGCTGTCCATGGCCTTTCAGGCCGCTGGATTGAAGTATATTGGAATGCGCAACGAGCAGGCCGCCTGCTATGCAGCTCAAGCCATTGGCTACCTAACGGGGAAGCCCGGCGTCTGCCTGGTTGTCTCCGGGCCGGGTTTGCTGCACGTCACGGGTGTGTAGCGCGGAATATAGATGCCATCTTGTCTGGTTAACTAAATGTTTCATTTTGCAATTGCTTTGTAGGTGGCATGGCTAATGCTCAGGTCAACTGCTGGCCACTGATTGTCATTGGTGGCGCAACGAATCAGGATCATGAGGGCATTGGCGGCTTCCAGGAGTGCCCCCAGGTTGAGCTATCGCGTCCGTACTGCAAGTATGCGGCACGTCCGCCCACTGCTGCACTGATTCCGTTGCACGTGGAGAAGGCCGTGCGCTATACCACCTACGGACGTCCCGGCGTGGCTTATTTGGATTTTCCCGGCAACATTCTGATATCGAAGGCGGTGGAGTCGCGCATCTACAAGGCATTGCCGCATCCTCCCGCCCCATTGGTCTACCCACCACATGATGACGTCATACGCGCTGCTCAGCTGCTGCGTCAAGCCAAGCGTCCGCTGGTGATTGTTGGTAAGGGTTCAGCTTATGCTCATGCGGAGAACACACTGCGCCACTTTATTGAGAACACAAATCTGCCGTTCCTGCCCACGCCAATGGGCAAGGGTGTTGTCTCCGATACGGCTGCACAATGCGTTTCCTCCGCGCGCACTTTGGCACTGCAGAAGGCTGATGTGGTGTTGCTGCTTGGCGCACGTCTTAACTGGATTCTGCACTTTGGCCGCGCGCCACGTTACGATAAGGATGTGAAGTTCATTCAGGTGGACATCTGCCCTGAGGAGCTGAACAACTCGGTTGTCGCCTCAGTGGCCATACAGGCGGACATTCGCCCATTTGCGGAGCAGTTGTTCGAGCAAATGAATGCCGTGAACTTCCGCTTTGGCTACGAGCAGGATTGGTGGAAGCAGCTGGCGGCGAAATGCAAACAGAATCGCGATACAGTGCAGCAGATGTCATTGAATACAACGACGCCGCTCAACTACTATGCGGTCTTCCATCATCTGCGTGAACTGCTGCCACGTGATACCATTATCGTTAGTGAGGGTGCGAATACCATGGACATTGGCCGTTCCATGCTGCTCAATGAGCAGCCGCGTCATCGACTCGATGCCGGCACCTTTGGTACCATGGGTGTAGGTCCTGGCTTTGCCATAGCTGCGGCGCTTTACTGTCGCGACTATGCGCCTGGCAAGCGTGTCCTGTGCGTTGAAGGCGACAGTGCCTTTGGCTTCTCGGGCATGGAAATCGAGACAATGGTGCGCTACAAGCTGCCCATTACCATTGTTATTGTGAACAACAATGGAATCTACGGCGGATTTGATAAGGACACCTTCGAGGCCATTCGCAGCGAGGGCGATTTAACCCAAATGTAAGTTAGCCATCTTATCAGCTTAATACATAGCTAATCTTATCATGTTTTGCTTTCAGCACGCCTCCATCAGCGCTGGGCGTTCAGGTACGCTATGAGGAGATGATGAAAATGTTTGGCATGCAGGGGCATTTCTGCACCGAGATTGAACAACTTCAGGCAGCCATCAAGGCGGCCAATCAGCTGACGGATAGGCCCACCATCATAAATGTGGCCATTAGCCCCTCGTCCGATCGCAAGCCTCAATCGTTCAATTGGCTCACAGAGTCCAAACTCTAAGACACATGAATTGTTTGTGTTTTGTGGTTTTTATAAGCAACGTTTACGATTAGTTTTTAAGTAAAAAGTTCCGCGCATTCCTAAAGATTTTAAATGCATTTGCCACGATATTTAATTTGTATATACACACACAACATGCAATTTTTTATAAAGCCAACGATTGTAGATTTCAAACACTTGTTAACTTTACGTTCTCGGCTGGTTTTGTGCCTGAGAGCATATCTACATATATACATAGTTAAATAGGCCAAAATACCAATTTGCATTTGTAAATTTATATGTGGTGAACAGCAAATCGAAAATCTAGTTCAGAGGCCTACAACAAATCGAAAATTTTCATATAGCTTTGAAAATTTGTCAATTTGTGGTAGTTCTTTGAACAAAAAATCCAGAAATTTATGAATTTGCGGTGGCATTGTCTTTGGTCAATAGTTTGCTTTCACTAGTTCCTCCTCCAGTCCCAGATAATGCAGAAACCAGTTAAAATCGACCAGACGACCCTTGTGTAGAAACGGTAGTTTGGGGCACAGCTCGAAGGCAATGTTGAGCGGTGCAATATCGGGTACCTGATCAGCGCTCATGTTGAAGAATCTAAGCACATCGCGGGCCTCAAACTCGCCCTGCGCGTTGCGCTGCAACACCTGCAGGATGTCCTCCACCAGTTCCAGACTGAAGGGCAGTCGGCAGCCACGCAGCGTGGATCTCACCTGCGCCTCAGAAATGTATGGCTTACACGTCGGATTTATGTGACTCAAATGCTCGGTCAACTCCTCCACATTGTTCCAAAGTGCGCGTTTGAGTTCCAGCTGAGCGGCGGCGCGTACATGGTTTCGATCGCAGCTGGGTGGTGGCATTTGCTCCGCCGAGAAGTGACGGCAGACGGTCACAATCTCGTGGTTCAACAGTGATTCCTTGGAGAGGTAGGTGAGCAGCGTGGATTTCAGGGTGTCGTAGCTAACGGTGGTGCTGTCGCCCAAATCGCCATCCGACTTGCAACGCAGCACAAACTGTTTGTACTGCGGACGCACTGCATCGCGAATCTTTTTCATAATCGAATCAATGTTCGCCACAGGAAACTGTTGCAGAAATATAAGAATACAAATAGGATAGCAGCTAACATCAAAGTCAAAGAGCTATGTGGATATCTGACCTCATTTGGATGCTGTTCCATGTACAGCAACGTGAACTCATCTGCCGAAATGACGTGAAAAATGTGATCCTTAAGGTTAACCGTGGAACCGATGTAAAAATCTTTGGCACAATAATATTCCGGGCGTGCCGAACTGAACTTCTCCTGGCCGGGGAGTGGCATCCTTGCGCGCTTGAGGAACTCACCGCCCACAAAGCCAGAATTACGACGTGCCACCTCGTAGATCTGAACAGTGTCATCGGCCAGGTAATAACTGATCACAAAGCTGCGCTCACAGTTTTCCCTTATGATGGACATTAGTTTGGCACCAAAGCGCAGAATGCAGCCATCATATTTGAAGAGCTTCTTGAAGTCTGCCTGCGGCGCTTTGGGCTCCACTGTAAGGCAATTACCCTCAGAGTCCTCATAGCTGCCCCAGCCATTGTAGGGCGGTAGGCGACGTGCTTGACCCTGGTAGTAGGGACGCTCATCGCTACGTTCCGGCAGTGATTGTGTCGTAAAGTCCTGAATACCATACTACAAGGAAGAGTCCGGGTCATATAATTTTCCAAATAAATATGTTCGATATCAACGTATGTACCTTTTCCCTGTAATAGTGCTGCGTGAACTGATCACATCCGGTCAAAACCACGTCGCGCCCGAACACATTTAATACGGCGCCAATTTGCAAATCCTGATCATTATAGTATTGAATCTGCTTTTGGCCCGTATTTAATGGGTCGGCCACGTAACGGACGTCGCGCATGCTGGTGCCCAGGACATTAAGCAGCGTTACGGCGGTTTGCTGACCCGGCAACGCCAGACCCGTGAACTGTTTTGGCAGCTTGCCGCGCTTCAGAAATGTGTTAGGTCCTTCGCGGCCCGAATTGCGGGGAAACTTCTCCTTAATGTCAATGGTATCATCGGCCAGATAGTAGCATATATCCAACTTGCGTACATCGCCATACTCGGAACGATCGTTCCAGTAGCCCTGGAACTTGAGCACACGCCTGTCAAACTCCAGAAATTGGGCAAATGAGTGCCTCTTGGGCAAAGCACTTGTGTCAGGTCGAGCCGTCTGCTTGAGAGCGGAGCGTTTACGTATTTCCGTGGTGGGATCACTAAGGGGCAAAAGAAGACGCATCAATTGAGTTCTGTTAGGCAGGCTTAATGCATTCCTACTTGGGCTCCATCAGTGCAACGGGCACCGCAATGCCGGCGCGATTGAGAAACTGCCGTGTGAAGATGTCACAGCCACTGATGTGGTAGACACGATCAAAGATCTGCACATTGGTGTCCACATTGAGATCAAAGATGGATATGAATTCGCGATCGCTGGGCGGCGACTTGGGTATGCGCTGTCGATGCACGAGGCAGCCTTGCGGTATACCAGAGTTCTCCACTTTGGGCTCTGTGATTTGCATGGTGCCATCCTCCAGATAAAAGTAGATTTTCACCTTGCGCACCTGATAGGGTGCATGATAGATCTCCGTCAGCGGCTCCTTGAAGTAGGCATTGAAACAAAGCACCTGCTTATCATAGGCCAGCCACGGGGGCAGCTTGGTGACCATCTTTGGTCCCCCCAGCCCATTCAATTGTGCTGCCACTGGCGGACATGTAGGATCCACCAGCGGTCCATTTGGCTCTACCAGCTCCGGCTCCCTGCGATCGGAGAGCATGTGTATGCCCTGGTAGTGCATCAGCGTCTGCCGGCGCGGATGACGCCGCTTGCTATGCTGTGAAGCAGCAGATGAAGTGCTCAAATCAATATTATTCATTATCATTAATCGTTTTAGCTACTCACGTCATAGAATTGCGCACCTGGCAGCATCGGCATTCCCGGCAGTCGCAACATTTTAACGGTAAATTTGAGACTCGAAATTTTACACCTCTTAATTTAGAAAAAGTTTTGCGAAATATTTTTGCGAAATTATTGCAAATTTAATTTGTGGCAGTTAATGCTACGGTTTTGTTTCTGGGCTGTTGAACTGCTTCGACATTTTCGCTGTTCGATAAATGGAACAAACGGCGCTATGGCAATGTCTCTGCTCGCCATGGCAGCAGCAGCAACTGGTAGCAGCCGCGGGGGTAGTCAGGGAGATCTCTATAAGTTGCCCCTGGGCTGACAAACATGTGACTGGGTCTTCAGGGTGACTTGAGTTATTCATTTGCGTGCAGGGTAATCTTTGGTAGTGAATGCAACTGAGAAATATCGATATTATCGATATGTATGGAATATGGAAATTGTAGCTAGGTTATAAATAGCATGGAACAGGCGCATTAAGTAATTGGATCTCAAATTTATTGCTATGATATATAAGTAATACATTAGTGTTGAAAATTTAGATCTTAACAATAATAATGTAAATATATTTTAGATAAATTTACTTCGGTACTGTCATAAGTCAAATATTAACTATAAATTAATAATTAACCTTAAATTATTAGTTGGTGCAGATATACCTTTATGGATGTATTTTATTAAATGAATATATGATGTACATATATATTAAATCACTAACAATTTTCTTAATTTCCTGCACAATTTTTGATTTGTGGCAGAGCTTCTCGATTTCGTCCGAACAGAATATCCTTTTTTACATTTTCAAAAAATTAAAATGATTATTTTTGAACGTGAAATTTTCTGATAATAGATTAAGTTGTCAGTAAAGGTAGCGGAAATCTTGTTTAAAAAAACTATACAAATTTTTTAACAATTACAGAAAAAATACAAAAAAGTCGGAAATGAGAGAAAATCTTGCACTGGTATTTCCGAGCAATCCCATAAAAACGCTGCAATTTTAAAGAGTTTTCCCGGTCTCGCTGATACCAAAGATTTTTTACCGGACTCATATAGCGCACTCCTTAGAAATTTAGAGTAGATCGCTAGTTGTTTGAAGAGTATCAAATGCTTTAACCATTTTAGTAATCTAGTTATGACTAGAGAAAATTTTAGTAATTATTATTTCTTTAACTTTTGAACTCTAGATAACTTAACTTGATTGTTTTTAAGACAATGCCCGATCTTTAAAGGATATGTTCTTTAAAAACTGCTTAGTTTCCTATTCAATCCAAATTGCAAGCATGTAGTAAATTAAAACGTATAGCGTCGACCAAAATACGTTTATCAAGCAGTAAATAGATTCGTACATATATACTAGTATATACAACCAAGGTATTTGTGTAGAGTTGCTCCAAACTGTAATAAGATTACGGACCGAGGAGAAGAGAAATCTTGCATGTTACTGTGCCTAATGTGTGATCAATTTACTATGCTAGTTAACTAATTTAATCTATCTTAATTGCCGATGTTTAATTAGATACCAAATTAGGCCTATCCATCCGTGAAATATTGACACCTTTGATCTGTACCCAGACTAGCAAAACTAGACAATAACAGACGCTTTACAAAATGTGTTAATTGTGCAAACATGCAAGAGTAGGAAAGCCGTCACAGCACGTGGGTTTTTCTCGCACCTATCACTCGGGATTGTAATTAGAACTCGTCAAAGAGCCGCGACAAATGCCAATGCAATCGGATGCGATCATCGTCAGATCTCATAAACGGTCAAACGCTCGAGCGGACAACACAAGAAGCGGCAAAATGAAGTCAATGTGCGTTAGCCTTGGATATAGGAGTTGCAACTGTATATACATTTTCTGTAGACTAAGTACAGTTTTGGTCCTTTTGTAGAGCGGTACTCACATTGCTGATCCTGGCGCTGGAAGCTGTGCAGTCTATGAGTGCTAATTTAACTTCCTGGCGCCACCATCGCAGACAGAAGCGTTTTCTGATCTTTCAGGATGGTGGCATAGTAAAGGTGCGTGTGGAAAAGAGATTTGACTAATATAAAACATATAGTTTATGAACTTAAACTTTGCAGATGGTAGCAGGCACAGCTTTTCCTGTTGACTTTCAGGAGAAGAACGCGTGGCGCCAGCTGGTCTGGCTAATGAATTATCACTATCAATTTCCGCAGCCAACTACGCCCATTTATTGGTGGAAGCTATGGAGTGGACGTGATTTGAAAGGGCCACTTAGATTGACCAATGAGCAACAACAGCAGCAACCCGCGGAAGGGATGAAAGTAGATGAGCCACAGCAGCTGCTTTTCGAATTTGCGGAGGAATATATGAATCAACGTGGCCAGAATGGCAGAGTTTGTCTGCAGCGTCTGATCTGCGAGAATGGGCAGGTGCATGAGCATAATGGACTCTATGCCCAACTGCTGCACAGGCTGCTTACGTGAGTGGCCAAATCAAGTCCTAAGCTAGAGGAGTCCTTAAGCATGCTTTTCCCCTCAGACCCCATAGCTCTCTGCATGAACGGTATCTGGATGCGTATAGAGCGGGCAGACATGGCATCAATTGTCGCAACGCCTATCCCGAGGCTTCTCATTGTGTGCTCGATGATTATGTGCATGTCCACGAACGTGGACTGACGCAGAGCTACGTATAAGGTTACCTGTTGGGGTTATTCAAGTGCATCCCCCAGAAAAAGGCGCCGGTTGCCAGTAGTAGTTATGGGGATACTTTAATAGCCTCTTTAACAAGCTTTGGCATTTGAATAACATTTAGAAAACTAACACCTATGAAAAAACAATGCTAATTTTTTGTACTAACATTCACAAAGATCGCAGCACAGACCATCTCTAGTCATTAGCATCCTCATCGTCGTCATCGGATACTTTCCATTCCAGCTGATAGTATTTTTTCACATTGCTCGAGAGCCATTGCAATGCGCAGCTTTGTGTGCAAAAGTTGCAGGTGAAGAGTTGCTTGGAAGCACTGCCGCGGCTGCAAATATGGAGAATTTAGGTTAACGATCAACACGATCAATAGCTATGTGATAAGTCATGAGCAAGAGAAATATGTTGAATATGGACTGAAAATTATAATAGAATCACTGTGATTTGTCAAACACAAATTCTTAGAAAATATGTGAACTGCAAACTCAAACAAAACGTGGTTCGGATTCTTGCGCTGAATATGTATCGCACGCAAGACTTCAGGTATTATTTACTGGTCTGTAAATGATGCACGATGCAAGGCTTGCAGACAAATTGTACAAAAAATGAAAAGTCTAAGAAGTGGTTAAGATTCTTCTCAAAAAACATATACAAACAGTCTAACCTATAATAATTATGTTTAAATTTTTATTTAAAATAAGTAAGAACGTTGCGGCTGAAGTAGCCGACTGTCTATTTGTGGGAGCAGAAGTTGCGTGGAAAAACAAGGTGTTTGTCACATTTTGGGTACTGAGATAATGGTAATCTCCGAATTGTGGGGGAGGATGGTGAGATCACTCACTTATCATTATCAGACTGATCTAATTATACGCGCAAGCAAAAAAAAAAACAGACCTAAAGCATAAGTTTTATTTTTGGAGGAACAGATACGATTCCAGAAATAATGCTTTTTGTAACTTTTAAAATGTAACCTATAACCGTAGCGGTCCCTGATTTAAATTGATTTGCGATTGTTATGGATCGAAGTCGAGACGTCTTTCAGAACCGGTTTGGCTTAAGAGTGTACAAAATACTGATTGCCCTAGGGCATGACTCACCGCTTGACCACCATAAGGTAGTAGGTTGTATACAGACAGCTCGAGCAGTTGGATGTCGTGCATCGGGCGATGGGTCCATTGTTGATGTGTGCACTCATATACGGTTCGGGGAGAACGCGATGCAGTGCAGCATTCTCGTACATGGGCAACTGACGATTCAGCGACTGCAATGCGTGCAAGCAGTCGTCGTAGAGTGTCACTTGGTTCTCTGGCGAGGGTACCGCGAATACTTTGCGAGTACCCACTGGAAGCAGCAGGCGGTTGTGGGTCTCCAGCTCACGGACCCAGAAGAGACCTTTTTTTGATATTGAGCTAAGTGAGAGTAAGACAAAGCTCAGAAGTTCATAAATTACTTTTGGTTAAGTGTAGATTAAAATTTGCATATAGCTCTGTAGAGAAAGTCCTTAAATTTTTAGGCTGTTTTGATGAGAATTGTAACAGACGCTACTAAGTATTGTTGCTGGCAACACATATGGTAGATTGAATTTCGATATTGCTATAAGAATGATCCTACATTCGATCAAAAACAACATTTATCCAATATAATTTTCCAATTGCAACTTATACATTTTGACTTAGTTTAGCATAAGGCTGATTGTGTGAAAAACTTAATCATTTGTATATAATTAGAATTTGCTCTGGCTGAATGACTGACTGATTGGATTTTATTGCACAGCCCAAACCGTAGACCCACGTTCGGAAAAGGGGTGGATAACTCTGGAATTCGACATATTTAATTATCATGCAATTTTCAAAGCTCTACAAAAATCTTCATAAGAGCTGCGCTCACTGATACTAGAAAATCCACCCACACGGGTGGGGATAATTTGAAATCCTTTTTTTTGTGTATTTTCTGTGATTGGCCATAGTAGGAAATCTAAAATTAATTAAATTTAAGCAAAACACCTTGCCAGGCAATGTCGGAGCGATACTGGCTAGTTGTTTATGAAGCTGACTACGAGTATATAACATTTTATTACTTTCTTTTTAAAGCTTCAATCAAATGCTTGACAAGATTATGGTAAGCTTACTGTAAGATTAGATTACGCAGTACTCGTATGTCGTAAAACTGGGAATACTGTAAATAGCAATTAATGGCAAATCGAGAATAGCTGTTTAATCTTGTCTCTTAAGCAAGGTTGACACACACACGCTGTCTGCTCTGGGCATCTCGGGGCATCTGGCAGCTGCTTGCACGTGTCTGGCAACAAAAATGATCGAATATTCACCACACTACCAGTGTGTCAATCCGGGGTTTTAGTATATCTATGTGTTCTAATAAGAATTTCCCTTATTTCCTCATCCTTCCGGTAGTAGTAATTGAAACACTCTCAGTAATTTCTCTATACCGAACCACACTAAGCTTCGTTACTTACATAGGTGTTACTTTTTGCCTGTTATCGTAGAAATTCTGGTAGAATCGTTCATAGATCATTGGTATATAGTTGACAGAGGTGTTGTGAAAGATGCGCACATGGTTCATGAACTTGGAGAGCGCGGCCGGTAGATAAACAAGAGAACAGCCTGCAGAAGAAAGACGAGTACACCGCATTGCCAAAAGAGGGCGCTCTACTCTCATTACTCTCTTTAACTTGTGCTCTCTGGATACTCACGGTCGGCGGATAAAGACTGCAGCATGGGAAGATTGGCGATGCGCTCTGGCAGATGAACCAGCGCCTCATTGTCGCTCACATTGAGCTCGTTGAGGCGCACGCATTCGCTCAGTTGCAGGGGCAGGCGGCGAAACTGATTTTTGCCAATGTTTAGTTGCTCCAAATTGCGCAAGCTGCTTAGTTCTGGGAAAGATTTCAAGATTGAGTTCATTGCCAGTGTCGCCCAGTTGGCCAGTTGGCCACTTACCCAGTGGAAGTTCGGTCAGCTGATTGCCACTGACATTCAGCTGTTGCAGTTGCAGCAGCAGTCCCAATGTCTTGGGCAGCTCCGTTAACTCATTGTTGGAGACATCGAGGAACTCCAGGTTCTCCAGCATGTAGATGTCCTGGGGCAGCTCGCTGAGATTGTTGCCAGCCAGGTGTATAAACTTGAGTGTGGTAATGTTGAGCAGCCATTTGGGTATGACTGATATGTAGTTTTCTTTGAGATAGACCTCCTCGAGATCCTCATAGAGAAACAAGTCCATGGGGACGTCTTTGAAGTTCAAATAGCTCCAGTGCAGTATGGTTTTATTCATACTGAGGCGGGGGCGTTACACAATTTTTCATTTAATTGATACAAACTTGTTGTGATTGCTGCTCTTATTATTTGTTTGGTTGTTTGATTGTTTGGCTTGCCCGCATATATTTAGCCAGCTGTAAGTATTTCTTTTTTACGCGGTCATGATCAAATTTTGGCATGCGGCGCCTTCACTGTTACCCATAAAACTGGCCCCTCAAAAAACAGCAAACAGCAACAGTTTGCTCAGTCGCCAAAGATTCGGCCAAAGATGCTTTTAGCTAAATTTGTCTCTATGAATTTCACAATGCTCGCGAGCACGTCAATTTCTCAGGTCGTTATAACGCGTATATTTTAAATTTAATTTATTTTTAAATATTTTTATTTAATTGCAGTCGCTTTGCTCGTCGCTCTGGCGTATACGTAATGTGCCGCCTGAAAGTATGCAGCGTCCACAAAAAGCGGTGTTCTCAGAAAGCTTCTTGACACTGACATTGAATTTGGCCTGATACACTGCATGCAGCTGCATTGATTACCGCTTGTTGTTGTTAATGCTGTTGTTGTTGGTGCTGTCTTTTCAAGGTCGTTGCGGCAAAAAGCTTGAGCTTTCAAACAAGCTTCAGCTGGCGAAAGTTTAAGCTGCGGCTTACCCATTGAATTGCTGACTACAGCTGAACGAAAGACGGTAGAATGCGCTGGATGAAAAGCTCAGCCAAGTTTCAAAACTGAAGCGGACAAGCTTTCGAAGAAGGTAACTAATCTAATTTGTACTTTTATTACAGAGTAAGGCGAGCGTATTAGTTTTATAGAATGTCTACATGAACGCAATTTATCAGGTACTGTAAATAATGATTATTGATTGAGATGTACAGTGAAACTAAAAATTAATCATTATATTGTGAGAAAATCAATAAAAAATTTTTATTCCTTTTTAAAATAAAACTCATAATGCTTACAGTCCCTGCATTTCATTCTGCGTTTAAAGTAGTTGATAGTTATTTTTTTTTGCTATTTAGACTTGGAACAGGCCTGATTACACAAACAATTAGATTAAATAAGAGCTTGTTTATTATTCAAAAATATACATATAACAAGTAGGAATGCTCTACTCGAGTATACCCGACTACGGGACACCCTGTATCCAGGTCTTAAACATTCAAGCACATCATCGTACACATAAACATACACACATAGGCATCAAGCAGTTCAGGTGCTGTGCAAGCAAGCAGAGCATCTCAGGTAACGACCTTCCTGATGTTTCTATCTTTTGACAGTGCGAATATAATTTCTTAAATAAACTTCTGTATTTAATATCCGATCTGATTTGAATTTTTAAAATTCATTAAAAGTGACCCTTGAATAAAATGGTTTTTATCGATTTGCGGGAGTTCGAGGGAGGTATCCAAAATTGGATGAACGTAAGAGACAGACTGCTACATATATTTATTATATATGCATATATATATTTACGTTATTTGTATTATATATTTGCAGAGCTTTAGTAGCCCCTTACCCACTCTATGGTATATGTAAATATACATACTTATGTACCGTCCATTCCTCATTCCTTAAAGAAATTTAACGTAAAAATAAACAAATGCCGGTTGGTGTTATTCGCAGCACCAAAATAAATAAAACGCAATTTATGGTTTTTCTTAAAATAAATTGATAAATATTTTCGAATTTATTTCGACTAGTTTCTTGACAGTTTTCTCCCATGCATTTCGACTTGTGTTTACCAATAGTACTCAGGATAATGGTCATGGTAGTCATAGTAGCTGCTGTAGGGCGAATGGTGGTAATAATGATGATGGTGATGATAATAGGGCGACGATGACCCATAATAGTAGTAGGGCGAAGAAACAGCAACAGGCAGGGGAAGCCCCACGCTGACGATATGCGGCGACGGCAGAGCTTCAAGATGGCCCATTAGAAGGCCTAAAAGTGCGAAAATAGCGAGCAAGACTTTCATAATCGAGCTATGCGAACAAACTGAGCATCGATCAGAGTTAACACCTCTCTTATATACATTGCGGATGGCTGCGACAAATAAAAATTGGCAACAATTTCTCCAAAAATTAGCAGGCAATTTAATGAGTGTTCTTCCCCGCGCCCAAGAAATTAGAATGTATTAAATATATATTTGCTTTATTTGGCATAGCAAATTGTCAACAATTAATAAAGCTCTACACCGTTTATCACAAGTCGCAGTTTAACCATATACTAGGTGGGCGTGGCCTCACGCGCCCGCCTTAACATTCACCGCCAACTGCTTAAAGTCGCGATCGCTGAGCAAATGCCATGCGTAGCCCAAGATCTGTGAGATTTCGCGCTCAACGGCCTCGTAGGAACGCGAGTTGCGCTTCAGCCACAAATAAAACTCATCGCTCCACTCCGGATGACGTGGCCAGTCGCATCTCAAGATGACGGCGAAGCGTCTCACATGCAGCTGCTCCAGATTCTTAGCCGTCCGCGCAATTAGCAACAGCGTCGAGGTGGACACCTTTTCGCGTATAACCTGCACAGAGTGAGGTGTTAATATACTATGTACCATATATGTAGCAGGGAACGTAATTGTTAAAATTCTTAAAATAAATATTCCCATTTGAAAAGTTTTTTATACCCTAGCAGAGGGTAGTATAATTTTGTCTCGAAATGAGTAATTAACTGAAGGAGACGTTTCCGACCCAACAAAGTATATATATTCCGAATCCGTCTGTTTCTATGCGAACTAATCTCTCCGTTTTACGGCTATCGTAATGAAACTTGGCACAGACTCTTCTTTTTGCTACAGGCAGTGCATATGTTAGAACCGGCTGGATCGGACCACTATAACATATAGCTGTCATAGGAATGATTTTGTCACCGATCATGTGTTTGTTTTTGTATAAAAAACTTTTTTGTTTATGAAGGTATCCTTACAAATCGTATCCAAGCCAAGTCTTTAGAGAGTTGTTACAATCCGACCAAATTTGGTAAAAATATGACCACTATATCACATACCTGCCAAATGATGAAAAATGAGTTTTGTATGAAAAACTTTTCGTTTATACAAATATTACGACCAAACTAAGTGAGAGTCTAATTATACTTCATATAGTTTTCTATAATTTTATCAAAATCGGACCACATCCCTATAATCAGACAAAATTAAGTTTTCTATAAAAATTATTTCCTGCTAGGGTATATAGCTTCGGCATCCCAAGATAGTCGTCCTTTCTTGTTATTTGTTATCTTTATTTAAGGCCTAAAAAAATATTACTTTGTATTTAAAATTCATATAGTAATACTTATTTTCTTTGTATACTTCAGAGGGTATTCGAATATTATCACAAAATGTGTAACACATTGAAGGAGACGTTTCCGACCCGACAAAGTATTTATATTCTTTATTAGAATGAATAGCCGCATCAGTCTAGCACTGTCCGTCTGTCTGTTCATTTCTATGCAAATTAGGTTCTCAATTTTGAAGCTATCGAGATAAAAACTTGGCACAGATATTTTTATTTGCTGCAGGCGGCTCATGTCGGAACTGGCTGGATCGGACCACTATAACACATATGTAGGTGCAATATGATCAAATATTCCACAGTTGAGTATAAAAACTTATTTGCTTATAAAGATATTCTTTTGAAACTCATTGATAAATATGAAATATATAATATATATATTAAATTCAACAAATAAACAAAAATATCTTTCTTTGGGATGTCCATTGTCATTAAACTATACAATAAGTTTCCCTTATTATTGAATTTCGGATTCCTTAACCTGCAGTACTTTATAAATATGGTCCTTCAAAAATATATATTCTTAGTATTAGCAAATTGGATTTTGTTTTAACGGATTTTGTATACTATTGAATATATGTTAACACTTATGAGTTCTATGCTTACCAGTGTATCCAGGTTGAAGCACTGTCGGCACATCAGGAGGAGCAGACTGTCTATGCGACTGTGAAAGGACTTAGGGCTGCTAAATCGTGGCAATAGCTCGTGCCCATAGACAGCCAGCGTGTTCTTGTAGTGATCCACCATGCGGAGCAGCAGTTCGGTGCGAATGCGGGCCTGTGGAGCCCAGTAGGTGATGCTATGCACTGGCGCCTCCGGCTGCAGCACCACATCACCATCCACTAGATTCTCTAGCCGCAAATGAACTCGCATCCGCGGATTGGTTGCCTTAAGACTGCGCCAGGCTTTGACGCCGCAGGCGCTGATGCTTAGGTGATTGGGCGTGTAACAGTTTTGCAGCAAATGCAAATGGCGCAGCTTTGTGTCGGCCAAAAGAGAAAGGACATCATCATCTATGTTTTGTGGCGAAATAGTGAGCACCTGCCGGTGAATGGAAAGGAGAATTTGCAGTTTGATACATTTGCCAGGGGCAAGCTCACCTGCAAATTGAGAAATAGTCCCACGTGCATAATGGGGCAATGCGTTGTGGTCACATTCACCAGGTTCAGCACACGCATTTTGGTGCAGCAGCTGCAAACGACTTCGTCCAGCAAATGATTAGCCTCGAACCGTTCCAGGACAAAGTCGATGAGCTTCAGCGTGTGTAAATCGGTGAGACGCAGCATCAACTCTTTGAGACCTTTCAACAGCTGTCCTCCAGTTCCAAAGAGCTTTAAACCCTCAGGATCATTACGTTGGGACATGTTGCAGGGAAAATGATAGACCAGCGAGCGTA